>FR997770.1:2410000-3872500 GCA_905475315.1 Autographa pulchrina
ATTAAAAGAGAAATACAGACCTGCAGCAAGTGCTGTGCAGACTTTGTTGATGTACATCAGGACCGGTGCGTTCCATGGTAGAATAAGTCCACACACGCCAACTGGTTGCTTCAATGTGTAGGAAAAGATATCACCGTCTGTAAAAGAAAAAAAAAATATTTTTTAACAATTAAGTATTCTATGCAATTTTTTTGACGCGACTTCTATTACATGATAATACACTTCTCGTTGTTCATTTGTTAGTAAATGTATTTTTTTATCTAACTAACGAAAAAATATAACTTGTAATTTTGCTACTATTAGTTAGATTTACTTAGGCTGAGTTAGAATTAATAAACGTAATCCATAGCAATTGCAAGAGAATTCCGTACAATGCTTTAGGATGAATAGACCAACAATAATGACACAATGGATCCGACGCGCTCGTTTGATTTGGGCGTGGTATTATCATTTGTGGAGGATTTTCAATCGAATGTATTACTTGAATAGATGCAAGCCAACTGGAGTAGTTTAGGACCTAATCCTTATTTTTAATTTTGATTGAAGTTCGTTGATTGTTTTTTTGACATCAGCGTCCTCTGTAGCTTGTTCCAAATTTTGCGTGCATTGCATATAAAAATGCTAAAATATGGCCAATTTTTTTATATCCATATGACTCATTCAATTGTCAGACCGTCATAAAATTTTGAGGGTTACATTGAATATTTTATAAAATCAGCTTTGGAGAAAAAAAGTGTGCAAAGTGTTAGTAGAAATCTTTCCACTATTAATCAACTAACTTGATATACTCTTCAATGGTTACGGCACATTTCAGCTTACCGGCAGGGATAGTGGATCCTTGAATCTTGTCAGCTAAGCTGGCATAGTATCTGATGTAGTTGACACCGCTTTCGATGATACGTGGGCACATGCTCATCACCATGCCGTTGTTGTAGGACTCCAGCTCCGTGATGTACTGGATGTCTCTCTTCACGAGGTCGGAGAACTTGCGCAGGATCTCTCCGCGTTGGGACGCATCCAACAAGCGCCATTCTGAGTTGCGGTGGAAGGCGCGTCGAGCGGCAGCCACGGCCAGGTCTACGTCCGCCTGGTCATGATAAAACAAATTAATATCTCTGTGCACACATCTTCAATCAGCCTCCTTTATACCAGTCAAATATCTTACCTTATCTCCTTCAGCAACTGATGCTATGACGGAGGCAGTGTGAGGGGAGTAAGTGTCGAAGGTTTTGCCGCTCACGGCATCCACCCACTCATTGTCGATGAACAACTGAAATAAGTAAAGGTCGGTTTAATTTAAAGAAATGAATGAATTAGGCATAAAGATGTTATAATCACCTCAATGGCAGCCTGATTAACTCCTCATTTTTATTAGGATGAACGTAAAAAAACGCCTTTAAAACATGTGTCTTGCATTGCCAATTTAGCTTAATTGAAGTAAATTGGTGTAGAATTATCTATGATACGAAACATAGAAAGACTAAAATGTGCTCTGCCTCAATTGGAATTTAAACACTTTAGTCATGGTGTAATTTAAATTCCATGTTGTGACTTGTGAGCATAACCGTTTTTAGACAGAACCACACAAGGTGTCGTTCGTGGTATATATGTATATGAACGGTTTAAAAAGATATCTAATAAGATTTTTGGATACGTATATAATTATATATGCGCAAAATGTCAGGGAAGCAAGAAAAAAACTACCTAGTAACTGACCGCAATGGTAAGTGGTTCTTCTGTCACATTGCCTGGAACGACAAGATAATTCAGAATGTATTTTTTTCTTGTATACTGATCACTGATAACCTGGCAAGCTCGCAGGTTTTTATGAAAAGCCGGTTCGGATCGAATGCTATTATCCTATATGTCCTAGCCGCGGCCTCTGGGCTATTGGAGATGGCTTTTTTATTTTCATCCCGGGAGCTAATTCAATAAATGAATGTTGATTATAAATATTGCGCACAACCTACTTGTATTTTTATTTAATTTGGACATCCTACACCTAAAAATTTTTGTGCGTTGGACTAATCTGTTATAAAAACATTAGTATTGCGCAACATTACGTAATACTCAAAATGAGATCTGGCGTGTCACGGCATAAATAGCCGGTTGGTCACAAGAGCGCCGAGCCAGCATGATTTGCAAAATTTTAATCTACCAAAACAAATCATGTGGGCTTCTATAAATATGCATAATATATGTAAGTATTAGGTTAAAGGTCGTCGATCTAAGGTCATAGAGATAGAAAAAGGTTTAAAAGCAAATTCCTTACGAGCTAGATATGCAGCAAGTCCCTTACGAGCTAGATATGATATTCAGTGTGTATTTTTTTTTTTTGAAAGAAACCTGCTCCTACGACTATTGGCATTTAAAATGTTGCGAACATACCAGGATAAATTATTTTAATTTGTACAATTTTGTACCAAGATAATAACTACTAGGTGTGTGCAGCGCCATTTATTAATTAATTTGATAATTATGTTGTTGAAATTATCGCAACAGTTGCCAGCAATTTTTTAATTTACTCAAGCGATAGGATTATGTTTTTGTTTAGTGATAAAAGCTGTTTTATCTTTTCGCTTTATTTATTCGTATAAGACTCCATCATTATCATAAAATGTCGTTTCTTTAGCTACTGCTGCAGCCTGTCTCGATGGAATTTACATCCAGAAACAAGTTTCAAATGTACGCGGTTGAGTATTTTTATTTCATTCCAAGAACGTTTATAGAACCAAAACACTGTCACGAATTTGATACAAATGTTAACTAGATGTTGTCTCTTGAATGTTTGAATACACAACACAATATGCCATAATTAGTTACTGATATGATACGGCCGTATGATATTGATAACATGGAATTATGAACCTTAGTGCTTTAAAATAAAGGTGCTTTTAAAATCGTTGTTACAAGTGATATGCGGTTGACTGTACTTGGTATTATGAGAACACAATCAGGCAATTATATTTGTATTATCCGAGGTGCCGCATGCCGTGTTGCTGGCTTGTTTGTATATTTTACTGGGATTGTTGTAAGAAACACTATTATGAATTCCGGTTAAACAAGGTTTTTTAATGCTTGGTTTTTTTAAGTTTTTATTTTGGAGAGTTCGTATTAAAAATGTCTTTAAGAGATGAGAATAATCTGTTTAAATGTAAAATATTTTTGCAAATAAAAATAAATATAGTTTACGATGCCTTTTACTTACATACCATATATTAAGTACGTTTTTTTTACACGAACTTAAAAAAGCAAAAATAATAAAAAATATTGTACGAAACGTTATTCAAAACTAGTTTAAATAGGTAGGTACTAAATAAAAATCACCCTTAAAAATTTAATGCAAGCATTCAAAAACAAAAAAAATATAAAAAAAAATCTGTATGTAAAGGTATTAAAAAACCTGTTTAAATGCTAACTTAAATAAAAAAAACACAATTTTGACAATTTGATGAAATACAAAAACAAAAATAACATTGTTTACCTTGGTGTATTTAATTTGAGGTGCCATGATAACTTTACAGTGTTAGCTCAACTCACAGTAACGCGTATAGCAGCCCGCGTCGCGTTATATACGTGGTGTCATATCAGTGAAGATAGGTATCTCAATACATTGCGAACTGTTGCTATGTTTACAGTTTTTTTGGGCTATTTTTAATCGGTAGAAGGATTTATTGGGAATATTAGAGGCTAGTCTGTATAATCCATAGATCACCGAATACTCTTTGTGTATGTAATCTAACAGTCGAATTTACTAAAGAATAAATAATAATTATTAGAAATATGTAAATTATTATAA
The DNA here is from genome assembly GCA_905475315.1 of Autographa pulchrina. Lineage (NCBI taxonomy): Eukaryota > Metazoa > Arthropoda > Insecta > Lepidoptera > Noctuidae > Autographa > Autographa pulchrina. The sequence goes on from FR997770.1 coordinate 2,413,800, forward strand.
AATGTCGTGGTGGCCTAGCGGTTCAATGAACGGATTTGTATGCACAAGGTTGCAGGTTCGAACCCAGGCAAGTATCAATGTGGCTTTTTCAAAGTTATATGTACTTTCTTAATTATCTTAATTATTCTATGACACTTCTGACAAACGGTGAAGGAAAACATCGTGAGGAAATCTGGATTCCAAAATTTGGGATCTGAAATCGCCAATCCGCAGAGAGCAAGCGTGGTGATCAATGCTCGTGCCTTCTCTATATGGGAAGAGGCCTGTGCCCAGCAGTGGGACGTTTATAGGCTGGATTATTATTATTACAAATATTGGAGGCTAGACTGCATAATGTGTAATTTACAGATCACCAAGTTAGAATGTCTTCATAATATAATCTAACAGAGAGGGTATGCTCATCTTCATCTATCTTTCGGGTATTTTATAAATAAATAATAATTATTTTATTAACCGACCCAAAAAGAGGAGGTTCTCAATTGGTCATTTTTTTTGTATGTATGGTATGTTACGCGAAATCTAAGGCAAATAGGGACCGATTTCAATTTTTTTTTCAATGATTTTGATAGAACCTCGAATCAGTCCAGTAGTTTTTTTTATAAATGTATGTCGATGTTTTTTTTGTACAATTTCGTGTGCAATCAATTAATAGGTTCGGACAAAATGCAAATAGATGAAATGCTCAAGCTATTGGGCGTTAAATAATATTATTAATATTATTATGAAGCAAAATTGTCATACTACAGGGTCAAGGCCTGTTTTACCTCTTTCCATTATTTTCTGTCACTGACTAATAGAAGCCTTTAGTTATTGTTATTCCTAAAATAGTAAATATATTATAATATATTTATGTCTAACAAAAAGTTTTAAGTACCTGTAAAAGTTGAAAACTTAGGTATAACATTTTCTGCTAGTTTCGTCATTTTTATTTATTATCAGTTTAGCGACAAAAAACTGCATTAGTAATTGCCGAAATACCTACAACCTGTGTCGAACTGTGTGTAATGGATTACTGCAGTCCAGTCACCGGTGGGCAGTAGTCCGAAGTGCCATCTTCATGGGTTAGCCCAGTTCCTGATCAACTACGCAAAGGGCAACTCCAAAAAGGGCAGATCTACAATTTGTAAATTTTCTATTAATTTTCTATTATTTTGAAAAACCCAGCTCGTTACTTGACATTTTAGGTTAAAAATAGTTTTATTTGAACAACCTTACAGGGCAACACAGGTTTACCAGATATCGCGGTAGTATTGCATAACGCGTTCCCGCCTGGTCCCCGGCAAAACATAACGGAGAAGCACTCCGGTGGTTTTATACCTTTCCGTCTTCCCCAGGGTGGGGGGGGGTAGTCCATTGGGGTTTTCTACCAGATAAAAAAACAGTGTGTATCAAAATTCTAATTTTGACGACTGGTTTTTGTGATGGTCTTTATAATATTGAATTGGTTTAAAGCGGTCATTTCATGATTTTGTCCTATAATTCATCTCATCATCAAGCACTAGTTTATATAATAATATTATACTTTAAATATGAGGTAACTATTACTTATCTTAAATAGACAACAACAGACATACGCAAGAAGTCAAATCCAGCTTCAAAACACACTGGCTTCCTCCCATGACAGTTATATTACGAGTAAGTAACTAAGTACTACTTTCTGAGGTTTACGCAAATGTTAGAGATTGAAATAAGAAGTAACTAAGAAGAAAAAGAAGTAACATACATAGAATTGGAAAAGTCGATTTTGTTCTGATCTTTTAGTAACACGACCAAAAATGGTTATGTTACTCAAAGATCCTGTATCTGTATCCGTGTATCCTGTATAAATTCATTGATGTAATATGTCAAAAAAACTGAGGAGATTAAAAAAGCAATAGTGTTTTCTGATAGTATCGGATTTTTTTTTAATTTCTGGTTGGAACTTGGACCCCAACGAACCTAGATCTTATCTTCGTAGGTGTTGTACAGCTTAAACTAAAAAAGCAAAGTCTGTTACTAATCATCATAATATATTCCATATCTTATGATAAGAAGTTAGCTAACAGATAAAATATGATTTATTTTCATAAATATTATGTCATTGCCGACTCATGATAACATGTGGTTTTCTAATCTTTAATAACACGCAAATGTTGGTTGCAGATGCTGATACGTGAGAACCCGAAGCAACAGTTTGGATCTTATATTCTTGTTAGCGTTCTCGTCGTGATCGTATCTCTCAAAAACCTGAACGATACAGAAGCAGGGCCATTGTTTGAGAAGGAGTCAACCAGGACTAGCCCGCCAGAGTGTAAATTTAAATGCGCAAGTGATCCAGCTGCTCCGAACAAGAGAATAGACGGGGCCGGGGTTTTTTTAGTCCATAAAGGGCCACTACTTAACATACTACTAGGTGAGCAGTTGTTTTAGGTATTATTATTATTCACATCAAATACTTATCATCGTTGCTGCGATGCCATTGCATGCATTTTGATCAGTATCGGCTTATATTTTAACACTTATCTTAGGGCTCCACAAAACTGCGCTGCGATGCGATGCGATGTGAATTCGCATCGCAGGAACTTCTAATAAATAAAGTTCAAAATGGAACGCGAGCTCGCAGAATTTTGCGATGCGATGCGAATTCGCAGTTATGTGTGCGAGCCCTTAAGCTTACACAAAAAAATCTCTTCATCATTCATCCCTTCAAAAAATTATTAACAGTGTCTTCTAGATCAGCAGAGTAGTAGATAAGATGCTTTTCTCCTTATACTTTTTTACACTCTAACGTTATTTAGCTAGACTAAATAATAACTTATACAATTCCCACTTCATCAACACATTCATCACTATCAAACCTTTCACCTGTATTTAAACCTTATTACATTGCTTTCCCTTGCTTCTATTACTTTGAAGAACATTCACCATCACATCCTTATGGCACATCTCTTTTTCAGGAAGAGATAAAGCATAAACAATATAAGCGACTCCCACAGTGACTCGCAGTGTTATGACGATAAGCGGCTGGTTGTAGAATGAGGAACGTTTCAGCTCGAAGGCAAGATTAGAATAATAAAGAAATATTCTGGAAACATTTTCAATCAATTCCATTGTCTTACATTTAACCAATAGATACCGCTTTCACTCTATAAAAATCTAATATACAATACACCGCCCACAGTTTTTTTCAAAAAAGAAAAATCATGATGAATATTGGGCATTTCTTTTCTTTATCTCAAACAGTATTGCACAATATTTTGTAACATTAATATTTGTAATAAGTTCTCATGACAAGACATAAATAGACGGTCGGTATAAACCTTCATATGCTAAAATAGCTAGCCAGTATGATTTGCAGATTTTTAATCTACCAAAACAAATACACATTTGATTAAAAAAGTCGGCCAAGTGAATTTCTTACTTGCAGACAAAGGGTTCCGTAATATCTCATAAAAAATAATATATACCCAAGTATTTAAATACCGAAATACCAACCAGAAAAGGTGGCGAAACATCAGAAACAATTCAAACTAGAAATTCAACTAAGAAACCGCAGGAGATAAAATCAAATTTCTGTACGGGATACAAACGTGCCATATAAATTTTATTAAATTTGTTGCTACAGGGACAGTAAAAATGCTTAGATTTGACCCTCCACTTTAACGGATTTAGAGAATCAGGCAGCGAACAAAGAGATGGACAAGTCACCAGGGCTTCATAATACGGTTCTGATAATAGCCGTCCTAAGTACATAATGAGTGCATTTTTGGTCTTTAGAGGTCGGGTAGAGACGGCCTATGATTATTTTATCATTAATATTATTACCAGATGTATGTGTCAGTCGCATATTAAAACCTAATAAAATAAAGTATGCTAAGTATGTGAATGAGAGTATATCTTTAAAATACTATGGGTAAACAAAAGACTAATTAAGATATTTAGAAATGTTCATTTTAATATAAGAAACTACTGCCAATGCTATTAATCCTTCGTTGATTAAATAATGTATTGAAACGTATTTCGCTGACATCTATTACATATAGCTGTTGCCCGCGACTTCGTCCGCCTTAATTTCTGTTATTATGATCGCGATGAAGAAGTATAAAAACAAAAAAAAAAGTATTTCTGCGTAAATTATAATTTTAGTTAATATTATGTTGATAAAACTCTAGCCAATAATTGGTAATATTGCATTAATTTCGACCAAAATTGATTACCTTAAAAAAGTTTATAGTGAGTCAATCTTAAAAGATAGACATATACCGTCGCGGACATTTTTTTAGGTCATTTAAAGAGAAACAATTCATTCTTACATGTTTTTAGGTAACTCTAACCGTTTACGTAGCGCACGCATCGGAAGCCTTCAAAAATGAATCGTTTTCCCAGTTTTTGCAACATTTTTCACTGCTGCTTCGCTCCTATTAGTTGCAGCGTGATGTTATATATCCTAAAGCCTTCCTCGATAAATGGACACCTCGATACATAGACTTTTCTTAATTTAATCCAATGAAAGGCTTTATTTTTTCAGTTTTTGTGCATGGTTAAATAAATAAACAGTTTAAGTTTTGATTGCTACAGAAAAATAGTGGAAAATAAAGGAACACATTACCTATCTATTTTTCTAGTTTAAATGTTTAGAAATTAAAGTAGAGTAGGTAAGTATGTAAGTAAGCAAATTATAAAGGCTTATATATTATAAAGGCAAATTATAAAACATAATATGTATTTTCCTGTGTAAAGGTGCGTATAGACTATGTAACATAATAATATAAGTTGTGTTTTATAACACGTCCACATTATGTAACCTTTTTATTCAACATTGCAACATAAAACGATATTGTACACAAGAATAAAATGGTTTATAATTCAGTGTCCACATTAACTGAAACATGTTAAATCGCAATTTGTATAACATTTTATGTTATATAGTCTGTATGCACCTTTAGTGTAATAAAACATTTTTTTTTAAATCAGTAACAAACTTTTATTCAAACTTAATAAAATTAAAATTTCTTTGGCTGAGCGATAGTCACTGTCTTTACTTCCAAATACGCGTCCACGCAGTTGATGCCACTGAAACAATAATACAAACACGTTAATATATCAATAAGTTTCTAGTATATATTAGATCTAAGTATCGAATTGTAAGTATTAAAAGATTTGCTTGAAATTGAAACTGAAATTGCTTGAAACTGCCTCGTTGGCCTAGTGGTTCAGCGCGACTGCTACGCTAGAGGTCTTGGATTCGATTCCCAAGTTGACCAAGGTGCTATTGTGTTTTTCTATGAAATTCTCAGTAGCAGGTCGGAGTTTGGATTTGTGCCCGGTTAGTGGCAATAGGCTCGCCCCCTATTACATGGGACCTAAACATACCGGCGAACTGTGGGTGTACATTGGTACACCTCTGCCTAAAATAAATAAACCCTTCGGAGATACAGGCGTGATGGTATGTTATGTTATGTTGAAATTGAGCGGGAAATTTTAAACCACCATAAAAAAATACTATTAGGCCTTTGGTTTTGTCATCCGGCCAGCTAACATGCCAAGAAGAAGATGGACGCGACATCCTGCGTACGTTCTCAGAAGGAGTGAGGGAAGAAAAAAGTCTCTTAAATAAATTGATGTTAAGTTATGAGGAGATACTTACGATTCGCGACCAATTCCTGACTCTTTGAAGCCTCCAAACGGATTCTGTCCAGTGAAAGCTAGGTATGTGTTGACCCTAAAAAAGAAATTCATTATTTAACACAAGAATTTAGAATCTTAGATTTAGCCATCGCCAGAAATTATTTTTTATGTAAATGTTATGTTTCTGGTTTCAAGGTAAGACTTTTATAATTACCAAACAACGCCAGATTCAACATGTCTGCTGAACTGCAGAGCGGTGTTGATGTTAGTGGTGAATATTCCAGAGGCAAGTCCGTAGTTAGTTTCGTTCGCTCTGTCAATCACTTCCTCTAAGGTGTCGAACTTTAGAATACTCTGCACGGGGCCGAAAATCTAAAAAAAGGCGACACGATATAACTTATATGCTAGATGAGAGACGCATGGGTAAGACTGATGGTGGAAGGAACAAACTATAGCTAAAATTTGTTCTTTCAACCTTCAGAACAACTTTATAATACGTACCTCCTCCTTAGCGATGGTCATGTCATCTGTGACGTCAGCAAACACAGCGGGTTCGATGTAGTAGCCCTTAGTTCCGACGCGTTTGCCACCGGTAACCAGCTTCGCTCCTTCTTTCTTTCCTGTTTCGATGTAGTTCAGAACCTTTTTCATCATCAATTCATCGATCTGGAAGAAAATAATTTATTATCTAATGAGCAAAAATAACGAATATGTAAGTTAGATACTCCTAACTCTTTCTGAAATATATCATTCAAAACGTGCAAATTCACAACGTGCTCAGCACAATGAAAATGACATTTTAATTTATTTTCGTTCTAGATACGAAAAGTAAATCAATTACCTGTGGCCCATGCTGAGTCGTGGGGTCGGCGGGATCTCCCATCTTGAGAGATTTTGCGAACTGAGTAGCCGCTTCAACAAACTTGTCGTAGATCTTAGAGTGAACGAACAAGCGAGACGCTGCTATGCACATTTGACCCTGGTTGGAGAACACACCCATTGCGGCGTATGGGACAGCTTGTGCCACTAGAAAGAAAGATTTGATTTAATAATGTAGATGGAATTGCAAGACTATGGAACTTTTGAGAACCTAAAGGTTAGGAGACTTACAGTCAGCATCGTCCATGATAACAAGTGGGCTCTTGCCTCCAAGTTCGAGAGTCACACGTTTCAGGTTGTTGGTTCCAGCAGCTTGTTGGATTAGCTTTCCAACCTACAAAAAAATAAAATACGGGTTATGTAGGTAGGTCCATATATGCCTCATAGGTGCAGTAAAATGAGTCGGCTCTGAGCAGTATTAAAAATATTCCAAAGCTATATAAATGTCGCAAAAGCAACCTTGATGCTTCCTAGGCTTCATGACTTGAATAAATTGTGTTTAGTGCAGGGCATATAGAGTATACAAGTTATAAACGCTTACTTCAAGTGACCCGGTGAAAGAGATCTTGGCGACTTGCGGGTGGTGTGTGAGAGCGACTCCAGCGGTTTCTCCGTAGCCGTTGATGACGTTCACGACTCCCTTGGGGATGCCAGCCTCAGCCAGCAACGCCGTCAGGTACAACGCTGTCAGCGGAGTCTGTTCCGCTGGCTTTACCACGATTGTGCAACCTGGAAATCGTGTTATGTAAGTAATAAAGTAAAAACTATTTTTTCGCAGGAGAAGTATTTTAGTGACGGACAAATTTTATCAGATGTGAGCAGAATAATTGTTTTATTACCTGCAGCGAGCGCTGTGCACACTTTGTTGACGTACATGGATACTGGTCCGTTCCATGGTAATATAAGGCCACATACTCCCACGGGCTGCTTTAAAGTGTAGGAGAATATTTCGCCGTCTGTGAAAAAGAGAAAATCTTTGATATAACAAACGAGACAGGGAACTCTCCCATTTATAAGTCAAAAGAAAGGAATCAAAGTAACTAAAGAATATGTAGTTAAATTGATGATTAATGCCTAAATCTCTTATGCAGGTGGAACTGTAGACAATTATGTATGATCGAATAGATCCTGGCACTTTTTATGGGGGCCGTGGGCTGGCTACAGTAGATAAGTGGTCCGAAAATGGATTTAGCTACAAGGTTACTTCACTAAATCAGCTAAGTGGTATCTAGTGAACAAAGTTAAACGAAAGATAAATGAAGTTAATCATTTAAAGAATTTAGCTAAACGATACTAAGTATGATAATCGTAACTCTTTTTTAATTCAAGTAGGATTTTTTAACATAATTAAGTACATGCTTTTAATACAACACATCTTCGATTACTTCAGTGCAGTAGTTACCAGAAACAGCATTATTTTCTCATTTCCGAAGAGTATTTATTCCATTTTTTCATTAAATTATTGAACGTGGTAGTGCTATAAGTTGGATTGGCATCTTTTTAAAATAGACCAGGTTAGAAAAATGTCAGAGTAGAATAATAAAAGCACAAAAACTTACCAGCAGGAACAGTGGTTCCTTGAATTTTGTCAGCTAAACTAGCGAAGTACCTAATGTACTTAACAGCGCCTTGCATGACCATTGGAGTCATGCTCATCACCATGCCGTTGTTGTAGGACTCCAGCTCAGCAATGTACTGAAGGTCTCTCTCCACGAGGTCGGCGAACTTGCTCAGGATCTCTCCGCGTTGGGACGCGTCCAGCAAGCGCCATTCTGAGTTGCGGTGGAAGGCGCGACGAGCGGCCTTCACTGCTAGGTCCACATCGGCCTAAACACGTAAATAGTAAATGAGTCTCTGTTAAATTACGTTTATTAAATTTAGCTTTTTTTAATTTAAAGTTAATGGCGTTTTTGCGACAATAGGTAAACAGGTCTTCTACCAGCTTTATCATCTTTCCTTTCGTCTCACCGTGTTAAACAAAATATGAGTATGTACGGTCTATTTAACATGGAGCGATTGCTGATCTTATTTCCACTCCTATTTACTTGTTTATACTGTATAATTCAGTATCCCTTGGTAAACTTTGTTGTCGGAATTGTAATATAACTTAGAAACAACGGTTTATCGAGTTTCTGCATGAACTCGGTATCTTTAAGAATGGTCTTCAAGGATCTATCCACGAATACTGTCAACGGCTTAATTCATAGGCATGAGTAAGGATAAGAATTAACTCTTTTTCCTTTCTTACCTTACCTCCTTCAGCAACTGATGCTATGACGGCGCCAGTGTGAGGGGAGTAAGTGTCGAAGGTTTTACCGCTGACGGCGTCCACCCACTCATTGTCGATGAACAACTGAAAAAAAAAGACATTTTAAATTATAAAGAAGGTATTCATTTGGTTGTTTTGTCATAACTCTATTCTACAAATAATAAAAAAATGCAGAAAACTAGTCACAACCCAGACAAAAAGTGTTTAATTTTATGTGTTACTGGTTTTTTTTGGGCAGTAATTTAATAAAAAGAAATACTAAAAAAACTACGATCGACTATATGTTACTGTATGCAAATTAATACATTTAAAAATATCTTACATGAATTAAATATTTGATTAATAAATACAATAATTTGAAAATATTATATTTAAAATTTATAAAAGCCTTTTATAAATAAATGTTAAATGTTTAGTTGAGGTGAATAATTTTATGTACGTTACCTAGTATTTTATTTTATTAAATCTGCCTTTAAAATATATTATATTTGGTAAAATAAAACATTCAAGTAATTTGAATTTACACGGACAAACTCAAATAAGTGCTGCGAGAATTAAATTAGGTAAAAAAACTGCGTATTTAAATTGAATTTCAACTAACAACAAGTAGGTATTAAAAAAGTTGGGACAAAAAATATAAGAAAAAATACTAGTAAGCTAGCAAGAACTAGGTATATTACCTTGGTGTATTTAATTTGAGGTGCCATGACTGACGATTCGTAGCGACTGCTCTCAATAAAGCTTAACTCACAATAATGCGTCGCGTCCATCCAACGTAGTTATATACATGATACCGTATCAGTTTGGGCACTTATCTCATAATAGGTACAGTAATACACCGATACACGTATGTTTCGGGCTTGCGCGTCAACGTATTGTTACAGTCAATTGTTGAATGCGTTTGTTTTTAGTAGTGACCGGTATTTTTATTATAACTGCTTCACCCTGTGACGAACTTCGTGGCCTAGTGGCGTATACAACGGTTTTCAAAGATGTCGCAGCTTTGAGGTCCTGAGTTCGATTTCCGGGCCTAATATAGAAAATCACTTTTCCACATTGTCTGTGTTTATGGTACCTTGGTTGTGTCTGAATTCCATAAAACAAGTTCTTTATTAGTATGTGATGTTGTCCACATTCATTAATTTATTTATTTACTTGGTCAGGATAATCTACTAACCCTTTTTTTATTTATCCATCACTGCTATAAATTATATAAAGATGAATCCCTATTCACGCTATAGCTTCCGAACGACTGCATCAATTCAGATAAGTTATTATTTTTTCGTTACTTTCGTTATTGTAAGGACAATGTTATTCATGAAATATTTTTTTTTTTTTTTGCAAAAAAAAAAAACCGACTTCAAAAATCGATAAAATAATACTATACCTACCTATATTAATAAACCTAACCTAAACTACGAATAACCTATAATACAATTTAACAATTTTTGGAGTCGGTGCCCCAACCAAACTTACCACTAAAAAAATAAAAACAAAATCCATGACTTTATTTACGTTTGAAAATCGCCTGATCGTTACGCTTATTAAACTTCTTTTGTTTTTAATTATTTTACAGATCCGTTCAATGTGCGACTCACACTCGCACTTATTTAATTTTAACTATGCCATCTACTTATAATTATTTAATAAAAAAAAAAAGAAAATTATATTTGTACGGAACCATGTATAAAACAATTTACGAAGTGATAAAAATTATGCTGACTAATCATTAGTTTACAATTTTTACGAAAGATGGATTGTAGAGGAATTAATCAACATTATTATTATTATTACAAAGATAAGTCTTTATTTCATAATGATTTCTAAGCTTTACGCTAATATTAAACTTTGTCCACACTACGATACCTTTTGCAAATAAAAAACTCACAAGTACTTAAGTAATTTTGTACAATAGTAATTTTGTGTAATATAGCATTACCTAGGTACTTTTTTCTTTTTTTTTTTCAAGGACTCCTTTACTAAGGAATGTAAACCTGGTGTCGGATGTATATAAAGATTCTAAAATATACACAAAAAGAAGACTTGGAACACGCGTTATTAGATCACACGAGTGCTTGTACAGGGATCGAACCTACAATACGTTACGCTCAGTGGTGGCTTTGGATGGCCACGATCTCGACCACGGAGGTTGTCATTATACGGGCAGATACAATTGGTCCCTTTTAAATTATTTAAAAAAAGAAAACAATCGATTTTCAAATTCTGCATTACCCCCTATTTTTTTATTATTGCGCATTTCACAAAATAAGTAATTAGAACGTTTTATTATTATTAAAAATTTGCTAGTTATTTATAGGTTTTGGCAAGTCATGTTGCTCAGTGCTCATATTGTACCTAACCGATAAAGATTTGATATATTTATCTACTTGTAACTTGCTATGCCAGCGACTTCGTTCGCGTAGGATTATTTTTTTATTTCAGAAATGTTAGGATAGTATTAAGCTTGAAATAGCAGTAGTATACAGCTGCTAGGACTGTGCGAAAAAAGAAAAGTTCAATGCGCCCCTGAAAAAAGGGGTTTAAAGAAACTACCTACCTCATCTCTTCCGATAGGAACCTTTAAAAGATATACATTATTATAATTTTATGGGTAGGTTTTTTTTACACGTTCGAGATAATTAAAGTTCACCCTCATAAAGTAAGTCTTCTAGAATAAAAGTTGCCTAAAGTCGGATACTCCTTATTATTATGTCACATCGTTGTAAATGAAAAAGTCATCAAAATCGGTTCAGCCTTATATTGTACCTGACTACCCCTTACGTTTTTACATAATATAATTGTATAGGTATATAGCAGTTTTACTCGTGTACGTGCATTGTGTATTTTTAATGTTCCTTACCTCAACGTTCCTACTCACCTAAATGCTAAAATCCTAAAAAAAAGTATAAATGGAATAGGATACTAGATCTCTTTCGGAATTTAAAACCGACATGCTTCTCCATTCCTTTAACCAGGAACGCTTTGACAATGAACTTTTTCTATGTAAATTTAAACATAGGAGAATTTCATACCTATACCTATGTGGTACATGCCACCGTTCTTGGATTAGCTTAGGTTCTGTTCCATTGTTCAGACTCCATTGATAAAAGTACATACTCTGCGAGTATGAGCAAAAGTATGAGTCAGACTTTAAATGAGCTGACAAAATGATTGAATTATTTGAATGACAGTAATTCTTTGCGCCGTTTTAAAGCGCCCCCAGTGAGTGATGTGAGCGTACCGTGAAGTGTTTCGATTGCAAATGGCCGGGGTTAATTTACAAAATAAAAATTTTAAACAAAATATAACCTTTTATAATTACATTTATCTGTAACTTATTAGGATGTGTAATAGGCCAACAAAATGTGTAATGTTTGAAATGGAGGACAGCAACTTCATTTATGTATGCAGAATTTTTAATAATGACAACACCATTTTTTTACTTAATAAAAAAAAAAAAAATATATTAGTTATTTATTATACGAAGCGAAATAAGCGAAAAAAGCGAAATAAGCGAAATGCACGAAATAATACACTTTATACGTTATGTTTATTAAAACAATTTTACATAAAATGACGCACAGTACACATATTATTATGTTAATCTATACTCAAATCACAACTAACAAATAAATAGAAATACAAACAATAAAACATACATTTAATAAGGGAAGGAAAAACTTACACCAAATGCTAAGAATTAATTAATTAAAATGATAAACAAAACAATTTTTGTAGACCACAGATTAAGCGAGCAAAGTTTTTGTTTGAGGATCGAGCACAGAAAAGACAAGACAAATGTCATTTGTGACAGCACATTCCATTCCATTACAGTTTACCTGCTCAACCAGCAACTGTTACAATAAATAGTATGGTTTGAGTACATCTGTACTGTACCCGTATTATTCCGTGTTGTCTAAAATAGTGATTCATTAAATTCATTTCATTCATACATCAAAACCGACCAATTCGGTTTAAGTTTTTGTTTTAAAACCAGGTTTATTTCTATTTTTTAATCGAATTCATGATTATTTTATCTGTGTTTTGCTGAAGGGGGCAACAACAATGCAAAAAAAGTTTAGTTATTAGTTACGACGACGTAGGATGGATAGTTCTTTCATCAAGTAATTTGTTATTGTGTGAATGGTTTAGTGACAAAGTGATTCATTTCTGGATTGATATTTTAACATTCGGTAAGTAGGTAATACGAAAGATTTTTTGCTAACTGTGTCTGTAAAATTGGTGTCAATGACAACTTCCCGTTCGAAGACGGAAACAATTGTTTGTTATTAATAAATTGAGGTTGCATTAACTTCGATTTGACGTTTGCTGTTGTAAATGTAATTAACCAATACCTTTGATTAAGCCATAACTATAGAGATTGTAAATAAAATTAAAGTACATAAACAATATTGTATGCTCATATCGAAATGCGACTTGTAAAAAGATTTACGCAGAAAAAAAAAAATTAAAAAAAAATACAGTCCAAATCTGAATGCTTCGTATGAAACTATTTTCTGTATTTAAAGTAGACAATTGAAATTAAGTGTTAAAATTAAGATCAACATGCATAGTGCATCTGCAATGAATCAAAGATTGTAATTTTCCGACTTTGACCTTAAAAGAAGAATCTAAAAGTATCTATAGACAAAGAATTAGTAATGACTGAATCATAGTTATAACTTAAAAATGTTAAAGAATTCTAGCTATACTACAAGGATTCTTACCTACGAATTTGAATTATATAGGTCATATGTATAATAATAATAATATTCTTTGTTGCACATGTATATGAATTCCCTGGCTTCTGAGCTAGTTTAAACTGTATTACAGATTACAGTAGCCAGTATAGCTCTAAAAAAGAAAAAAAATAACAAAGGTGTTTTACCATAGATAGTCATTTAAGTAAATTGAAAAAAAAACACAGTTTTTTTTGGATTATAAGGTACTTTATTCACATAGAAATAAGACAAAAAAAAATATTATTTGGAATGGTGTTTTAGTTTTACTTACATTTTCATAAACAATAGCGTTATAAGAAACATTGATCAAGTACCATATCTAATTGATTTGTATTGGAATGTGCTACTTTCACATTGATGGCCTACTTTTGTTCAAACTGTTTTCTAATTGATATAGAAAATAACAGCACTTCCTTTTTGCAAGTATTGTCATGAGTTCTGCTTAGATACCGTCTCATACCGTATTGTAGATGTTTTTTAATCCCTAATGATGTTAGGAAGGGTTTTAAAACAGCGGACTATTTATTTATTTTTAACCAACTTAAGTCGTGGTGGCCTAGCGGTTCAATGAACGGATTTGTATGCACAAGGTTGCAGGTTCGAACCCAGGCAAGTACCAATGTGGCTTTTTCAAAGATATATGTACTTTCTTAATTAATCGAAGACACTTCTGACAAACGGTGAAGGAAAACATCGTGAGGAAACCTGGATTCCAAAATTTGGGATCTGAAATCGCCAATCCGCAGAGAGCAAGCGTGGCGATCAATGCTCGTGCCTTCTCTATATGGGAAGAGGCCTGTGCCCAGCATTGGGACGTTTATAGGCTGGATTATAACCAACTTAAAAAAGAGGATGTGATCAAGTACCATATCTAATGGATTTGTATTGGAATGTGCTACTTTCACAGTTGATGGCCTACTTTTGTTCAAACTGTTTTCCAATTTATATAGAAAATAACAGCACTTCCTTTTTGCAAGTATTGTCATGAGTTCTGCTTAGATACCGTCTCATACTGTATTGTAGATGTTTTTTAATCCCTAATGATGTTAGGAAGGGTTTTAAAACAGCGGACTATTTATTTATTTTTAACCAACTTAAAAAAGAGGATGTTTGTTATCTGATGTATCAGCGAAATTGTGAAATAAAAAAAAATATCTGAAGACTCTAATGTGGTTCCATGTAAACAGCATCAGAAGAAGTATATATATAAGTTTGGTTGTTAGATGTGAAGAACTGGTAAATAGTACAAAGAAGATGTAATGAAATGGTTTTTATTTTCCAAGATTAGTTGGTTTAATAAGTTGTTTTTTTTTACTTTTATGTGTCATGTAATCAACACTTGAATGGCTACCTCTGTCATGTGCTCTACCATATATTTGAATAAAATCTGAGAACTATCTTTAAACTAAACTTTTTTTTTGCTATCTGGACACATATCGGTACAATAAGCAATTAAATACTAAAGCAATTAATTATAATAAAGTGCCTTATCACAAGGAAATTATATTATCTAAAATACTAGGAAACATATTACTGTATATTAATAAAATCTAATTGTCAATTAACTTTTTTATTAATCAAACAATTAATTTACACAATTTGCTAATAAAATACAGGGTACATCGGTTTGTCAGTGGAAATGAATATAACTAAGTAAATTGTGCAATAGCTTATATATAATATATTAATCTAAATACATTATTATTCAAAGCTAATAACTATAATTTTATGTACTATAGCTTAAATGCCATTTCAGAATATTTGTTTCTGTCCTAAATTCATAAAAATTAGAAGAAAGTTATAACTAAATTATATTACCATTATTCCAATACTATAAATAAAATAAATAAATTCATACCAAACTGGTCAATCGCGCTCTTGAGAGAGACAAATGGAGGGAGAGGCTCCTAATAATAATAGCGTGTTGGATCTGTATCCCCACGTAAGCCTTTCAAAGGACCAGGTCTCTTCTTCTGAAGATATAATAATAAATAATAAAATTCCGGGACAACTCACACACGGTTATCTGATCCCAAGCTAAGCAGAGCTTGTGTTATGGTAACCAGACAACTGATAAACATACTTATATATTTCTAAATACATACATATTATAGATAAATTACACCCAGACAACCAGAACAAATGATTGTGCTCATCACACAAACATTTGTCCTGGGTGGGAATCGAACCCACTTCGGTATAGCAGTCAGGGTCACTAACCACTAGACCAACAGGTCCGTCAAATATCTGTTATATCCCGTGAATATAAAGAGATACATAATAATAATATAAATAAAATTAATGTATACACAAAGACACAGACACAGACAGACTGTTTATCAAAAATCTGCTTAGTATCATAGGTATTGATCACACTTACAGTACACTGTTAACTTTATTTTTTTTCTCTTATTTCGACTCTTAAACCTTGGTATCCTCAATTTTTTATCTACTTAATTAAGTAGCTATAATATATAAATAAATAATTTGTTTTATAATATTCTTGATTTTAAAGACTTGGGTAAATTTTTGCAGTTAGTTTAGTTGATGGGAATTGTTTTAATCATTTATGATTGTACTACAAAAATTGTTGAATAAAAATACATGATTCTCAGCCATTGTCATCATACTACTGGACTAATCTTTTTATTTAGCACTATTTTTGATTCTGGCCAGATCTAAAAATGGGTAAAAGGCAAAAAAAAAAACAGACTATATATAACAAATTGTTGATGACGAACTGAAAAAAAATTGTAATGATGTGAGTTAGACCATAGAAAACTAACGGGACAACTGCATCTAGATAAAGAAAATGTTATCCTCAGAAATACACTAACTTTATCACTGACCACCTTTATTGATATTATTATTTTGGCAGTGTGAAGGCCACCTTTTCCTCTTTCCACACGTTTCTGTTGGGAATAAGTTGTTGCCACTCCTTTTTTACGCGTCCAGTTTATCCTTCCATTTCCGCCTACCTTCTTTGATACAAAATTTAATTCCAAATATCTGAGTAGATACCGGTTCACATGGTGCTCATGTAGATTTTTTACTACCATTTTGGTTCTTAGAATAGGCCGAGTGTTTGTGTACATACTTACATTTTAGCAGATGTGAATAGAAGTATTTTTGTTCTAGTATGGGCATTCCTACAATTAGCACAATTAACATGTGGGTAACACATGTATGTGTATCGTCTACACTTATTTTGGGAGTCGAAAGTATATCGCTAGTTGAGATTGCTTGTGTTAATTATTTAAAATTCGTTCTTTCGCTACATTACCAAATGTGACGGTTTTTATATAACATTCTTCTAACCATTTTCATTAAACTGACTAGGTACTAATAAATAATAAATATAACTATCTCCACAACTCATTTACAGGGTAAGATGGCAGGCGGCACCTACGGCTTTACCTTATCTTCCAAGACACTTGTTTATGGAAAATTATAAGAGTTAGTTGAGTAATATTAGTTGCAGCACAAATTTTGAGTATTTGGCGATAGAATTGTGCATCTATCATCATCATATCCCTGCTCTGTTCCTAAGTATTTGGGGTCGGCGAAATGTGTATTTAGCTGCTATTCATTTCTACTGCTGGCCAACTCAGCATTCACTGTTTTCTTTCTCATATCATCTTTCACACGATCCACCCATTTCCTTCTAAATTACAAAATTGAATGCCTAAAATTTGCACTTAACAAAGATCAGGATTAGTGGCTTTAGATAACAAAAGTTTGCCGATAAGGCTGCAAAACTGTTCAAAGGTTCCATTAGTTTCTGTTTTGTTACATGCTTACCTTTTCCTTTACATTGTCTATGTATCATCGTCGTTATTGTTTTCTACTTGGTACAATGGTACGTCATTTTGTTATCATTGTCTAGTACTCCAGTACTAACGTTCTGAGAAAGTTTTGATTAGCTGGTCCTTTGTGATTAACATTATCTAACATGCTCTATTGGCTATGGTCGGGTTTAAACCTCCACACTGACTAGGTAGGTATATTGAAGGAGAGGCTTATCTCAGTAATAGTAGTCTCAAGCTTATATACTATGTATTATTTAAGAAAAAAAATTAATGACCTCGACAATAGGATGGTTGTATACATTTATCCAAGAAAAGAAAAAAAACATTGTTGCCTTTTTATGTTTTTAATTCGGTTATGAGTTATCTCTGACGACCGGCGCGTATCATTATATCCTGTATGAGTAGATACGGATGCGTCAACGGCACTCCCAGAACTCGCCAATTGTTTTTGTTTATGGTCTAAGTGATGAAAATCTACTAGTTTTGTCCTCTATCTGTTAGCTCTTGATTCGTGATAAGCTATTTAAGACTGGCCTTGACCCCTGTGTGAAAGGTTTTTGCCACTGAACGCAGTGAACATTTAAAAAGCGCTAGGTTGCGCAAGTGAGACTTGTTAAAAAAATGCGTAGGTACGAACCTATCTTAAAGTCCTACTATAGAAAGTAGATTCTTACTCTCATTAAGTACCTGCGCACAAGGTCGGATCCGATTTTTTATCTATTAGAGCAGACTAGAAAAGTGAAGCACCTAAATGTTATATTACATTTCTTTTTATTGTAAAAATAGCCCCTGAGTTGTAGATTTTATATAATACGTAAAGTCATGACTAACGCAGGTATGTAGTATCACTACTTGGTAGTATCGCCCTACTTTTCTTTCTTGCTCCTTATATGTAGGCGTTTAGCAGCACCGCAGTTATTTAGTTTAGTGAATAAAATACGTGACGTGCAAAATGAATGAATTAAAATGTGTACTTCTGGATCTCTTTTAACAGGCAAGTCCTCAAGCAATTTTTTGCACTGAAGAAGATAGACAGGTACGTCCGGTACCGGTATCTTACAAGGTAAAACTCAGGGGTGCCTTTCTGGTTACCAGAAAAATCCTCCTCGGTGAACTGATGAAAAAAAAAAAAACTAGTGCAGAGTTTTTCGACTCTTCATAAAATAATATGATAAATTGGTTAACACACATAGTTGAAAATTATACGTTTGCTTTTGTGTGTTTCTGTTTTAAAATGAAAGAGTTCCCGGAATGAAATAAGGAAAATGTATGTAAACTATGTTACAATTATGATTAATTTAATTTTGTAAGTATTTCATTACTGTCCTCCTTAATAATAATATAATAATAATAATAATATTCCGGGACAACTCACACACGGTTATCTGATCCCAAGCTAAGCAGAGCTTGTGTTATGGTAACCAGACAACTGATAAACATACTTATATATTTCTAAATACATACATATTATAGATAAATTACACCCAGACAACCAGAACAAATGATCGTGCTCATCACACAAACATTTGTCCTGGGTGGGAATCGAACCCACGACCTCCGGTATAGCAGTCAGGGTCACTAACCACTAGACCAACAGGCCCGTCCTTAAAAAATTAAATCGTTTTAGCATTTCGAAAAGGAGTAATACACTAAGTATTCCTTCAATTTCTCTAACATAAAGAGGCAAGTTGCCACTCGATTTTAAGTCATTAACGGTGACTTAAAATCGAGTGGCAAGTCTCTCATGCGCTTTCTGTTATTCTAAGGTGTGAAATAACGACAGATATACATTCCATAAACTTGTTTAAAGTAATTTGCATGGCAGTATTGAGGGGTACACTTTAAAGTGCCTATATTACACTTACAAGGACAAAATAAGATTAAAGTTAGTATTGTGGTTAAGAGTAAGTATGAAAATATAGGTCAGACAAGACAGTTACTTACTACAGAAAATATTTTAGAAAACTACCTATCGTCTTTAGAAACGAGTTTCATGCGAAACGAATTGGTGACTAACTCGTTTTTATATTTACCCATGCTCACACATTGGTGGCCTGTATTACATATTATAATCTATACTTATAATAAATCTGTAGGAGTGAAAATTCTGTACATTGAAAATATCAAAAAAATAAATGGTGGAGGATGTTACTAGACCGAAACCGAACCGAAAAGTTTGAAAAAAAAAATTTTTGTCTGTCTGTCTGTTTGTTCAGGTATCACGCAAAAACTACCGGTTCGATTACGATGAAACTTGGTATAATTATTCTTTATTATCCTGGGCACCACACTGGGTAGTTTTTATCCCGGAAAAGTATAAACAATAAAAACAAACTTAATTTTGCGGTAAAAAACTCATTGATAAATTTCGTCATCCACGCGAACGAAGTCGCAGGCACAGCTAGTATTATAATATGATGAACTCAATTGTTTTATACCCAACATCGCTGACTCTTGTTTTGACAATATTCGCTGCCAAAGGACTACTTAGGAGTCATGTTTCTGTTAAATAAGCTGTGCTGTGCATCGTTTGACCTACTTGTTTATTTAATGAAGGTACACAACACGTCCATATTTTCTAGTATGTGTCATTGGCTTTCATGTTTAATGTTATTATAATATTTAGCGCGTTCAAAAAGGTCAGTCGTTAAACTGATAAAGCATTTGTGCAATGATAGTGATTTTCAATGTCTCTGACAAAGAGCAATAACAGATAAAGCTAGTAAACTACAGAATATTACTTATACAACTACACGCACTGATAGTGTTACTTCTCGGAAACTGCTCTATATGCGTAGTTTGCACAGGATTACCACGTGTAAAGTGTAAATCTTGTACATGACATATGCAAATAGATATATTAATTATCTCTAAGAAACTTTGAATCTAGCTTAAGCACTGCGACTAGTTTAACAGGTGTTCTAGGTCATCAACCTAATCAAGAATCAACCACAAATAAATTATATATTTAGTTAATACTTTATAGCATATAAAGTATTCTACGGTTTAGAATCGTATAATATATAACCACAGAACAATGTTTTCAGACTGCCTCGTTGGCCTAGTGGTGCTAAGCGCGATTGCTACGCTAGAGGTCTTGGGTTCGATTCCCAAGTCGACCAAGGTGTTATTGGGTTTTTCTATGAAATTCTCAGTAGCAGGTCGGAGTTTGGATTTGTGCCCGGTAAGTGGCAATAGGCTCGGCCCCCTATTACATGGGACCTAAACATACCGGCGAACTGTGGGTGTACATTGGTACACCTCTGCCTAACCCTTCGGGGATACAGGCGTGATGGTATGTTATGTTAACAATGTTTTACTCTAGTAGTTGTATAAGTCTTCAATATTTGTTTTTAAAAATATAATATAGAACAACAATTTAAGTCTTATGTAAAAGCGGCTGTTGCAATTTATCCGGCAGAGTTCCAAATTAGTCAGTGCTGTCCAAGAATAGCGAAGAAAGTACCGTAGTGCAGTCCATAGTACTTGAAACATTTTAATAGTCACTATACGGGTATGGCTCATTGATTTGGACCGGTAGCTATGCAATATGCATGTTACCACTGCGACAAAGCTAGTTTCAGATAATTTTATAAATACTAGAACCTATAGATATAATAAGCCTATGCTAAGTACTAAACTACCTGCCTCGTTGGCCTAGTGGTGCTAAGCGCGACTGCTACGCTAGAGGTCTTGGGTTCGATTCCGAAGTCGACCAAGGTGTTATTGGGTTTTTCTATGAAATTCTCAGGTTCATTCGGTTAGTGGCAATAGGCTCGCCCCCTATTACATGGGACCTAAACATACCGGCGAACTGTGGGTGTACATTGGTACACCTCTGCCTAACCCTTCAGGGATACAGGCGTGATTGTATGTTATGTTATGTTAAGTACTAAACTGGATATTTATGTTAAATTCACCTCCCGCACGCTTGACACGCTTTAGATCATACTTATCACATATTTTTTTACGATATTACTCAAATAAGTGTGTCAGTTGCGTATTTTGCCTTTTTTTTTGTAGTTATTAATGTCAGATAAAAATATAAGCACCAGTATGATCTAACATTGTCGCACATTACCGTGAGCTCACACACAGTGCTTACTTCTATTATTTTTTTCTGATTATGTGGACTATGGTGTGGGTTAGGTGTCTGTGATTTAAATATTATGAATTCCTTGTTTAGTTTATGCATGTAACTTATTAATCCCAAATAAATAAAATATAATAATTATCTTGTAAAAGTAGTGCATGTTTTCCCCCTACATCCTGAATTGATTGCATTGCATTTATTTGATGTAACCACGATTAAATATAAGTCAAAACGTTTACTCGATTAAACGTACTGTATTAATTTCAATGGGTTGAAATACTGATTTAGTAAATGTGTAACGTATAACAACAGTAACGCACGGTTCCTGACAGGCTGATCAATACTTATAAATATTGGTGGTTAATCACTGTCAAATCCCATGTCAAGCGCTGTGAATGTTTGTTAGTCTTTCGGTCAACTAATCGCTGTCGTAATCCGTAGATTTGGCAACAGATTTTATTAATAAGCATTTTAAGAACTGGGGGAAAACCTACTTGTAAACAACAACAACTATTAGGTAGACATACATATAATTAACTTTTCTCAGTCTGGTACATTCTTGTTTAAGGATTAACAGTCGCGGTTTAAATGTCCCTGACCACATAAATATAATATGTTGCGTCTGGATAACTGTGGTTTATATTACGCAAACGGTACTTTACCTAACAGAACTCTTATTATTGTTATAATTTAATTTCTAAACTGAATTATTGTAATAACAAGAATATTGCCTTTGTATGCTGAACTGAAACCTACTCATCTAATGCCTACTTTTACATGTCTTCCTATCAGTTACATGTTAAAAAGCTGTGTATTTTTTAACTACCAGTTAAGTAGTCTCTTGCACATAATAAAAAATATGATACATATTCACACTCGTTCCAAACATCTGTTTAATCGATTACATCGTATCTTAGTTGTATGTATTTAATTCAAATATGATATTAAAAACGAGAAGTTGTTCTCACAATAAGATAAATTTATGTTAATTTAGTGAGAAACAGTAGCGTTTATTGATCACGTTTATAAAGCCAATTGGTGGTGCGAACAGCCCAAACAATTTTATTAACGATTCAATAATGTGTTATGAACTCAATTCGTTAGCGTATCGCACCGGAGTCCGGGACGCGTTAATCCTATGTAGAAGTGTATGTAGGTCGTCGTTCTATAGCTAGCTATTCGCGAATAGCTAGTCTATCATCATTCGTTGTCTATCCGTGGGTGGCAAATTGCATTCAAGAATGTGTGCGATATGAATTTAAGTATTTGTATATGGTCTGTGTAATTTAGATATCCCAAAATTTTATTGTAAATAGTGTGATGCACCTATAGTCCACTAGACGGCACGCGCAGTCGCGACTACCACAAAATTTACCTGAAAATCAAGCTAAAGAACTTTTAATTGATATTGCAAAATGCAATTAGGTAGGTACGTTCTTATAAAGGATACGCGTTGCATTAATTACATTTAAGATTTAAATATGATTCATGATGCTAACTACCATTTGGATGCAGATAAATAAATTGGCTCAATGCTAAGCGTTCAAAATTCCATTATAATCAATGATATTATAAAGGGAAGATACGTTACGTTCGTACTGAGCGGTGTCCAGAAATTGTTGCGTTGTTATTACGAATGTACTTACATGTAGGTGTATAGTCATTTTCAACTACGACTGCGATAGATAATAGGGAACGTATGGTACAGAAAGAGATAGCTATCTGTAGTGTGTTGCGCTTGAAGTACAGTAGTGAATCATAGAGTATGCGGATTTGCCACAGATGAGACATTGAATATAAGCATAGGTACATTACATTGGTAATGATGTTTTAAATAAAACAAAAAACAGAATTTTTATTTATTTATTTACAAACTTAGACTAAGATACAATAAAAAAAAAGTCGGCCAAGTGCGAGTCGGACTCGCACACCGAGGGTTCCGTACAAATTTAAGTTTTAAATTATTTTTATTATATGATGTAAGTAATAATCCCACCAAAAACATTCAATGTAAAAAAAGCCAAGTCTCTCTATGCAATTCTTCCATCGTAAAAAGTTTTGAGATCGCATAGGAGCCAAGTCCTGTTCAACTTTATTTGTTACAATAAATCAATATTTTGTGACTATATCAATGGTTTTGTTTACATTACAATAACAGTGACTTGACCATGAGCACAAGTTAAAGGTCGTTTGCTCCTTGTAATTACGTGCAAATACCGTTGAATTTATATATTATATATTATGGACATGATTTTGTAACTGATTGGAATTTGAGATCACCATGGACTAAACATGCGCCATAGTGCATGTGCAGTTCACTGATCTTGGATGATACCGACTATCGGTTAAGGTGTCCTGATATTATTTACTTTCAACTCCTCCAAATATGCCGTTTTATATTTGTATCTTATTGTGCTCATGGCCAAGTCACTATTATTGTAATGTAAACAAAACTATTGATATAGTCACAAAATATTGATTTATTGTAACAAATAAAGTTGAACAGGACTTGGCTCCTATGCGATCTCAAAACTTTTTACGATGGAAGAATTGCATAGAGAGACTTGGCTTTTTTTACATTGAATGTTTTTGGTGGGATCTCATTTATTTTTTGTAGGTCTCTTTCTTTTCTTTTTATAAATAAACAAAATTGCTTAAAAAATATTTGCTTTTTGTACATAAACAAAGAACAAAGTTAACAATGCAGTCAAAATTCATATACCATGTTCTTGTAAAACCGCAAATATAAATTTGTTTCCTATTATTTACTATTAGGCCTTTGCCCAGCAGTGGGATCTAATTTAGGCTAATAAAAAAAAAAAAAAAATTATTTACTAAGGTATATAATTTATTACCGTTTTTACAATTTTCCCTTTATATGTAGCTAAAAACCTATCTTGGTGCCAAATTTGAAGGTTCTAAGTTTGCTAGAAGTACCTTAGATTTTTGATGATCGGTCAGTGAGTGAGTCAGTGAGTGACAAAATGGTGTAACTTTGATCGCTCATAACTCGTAAACTATTGGTTCAAATGTCATGTAATTTTGAGGCTGAGCTTGTTTTAATACTTACTCTAGGTCATCGAAAACCTAAACCCCTAGCTTTGTCCGTATCGATGATACAGGGGGGGTGAAATAGCCGCGAAACGCTTCGAGAAAAGTATGGTACGGCCGTGCCCGTTTTGCTCGAGACTTGGCTGGGGCACTGCCGTGCCCCCAGATTTACGGTTTCCGTGAGATAATTCTTTTTTTTTCAAATCCTTTACAATATGTTCTTCATGCTTGTCATTTTTTTTTAATCTGCTGTTTTGGATTTTAAGAACTTTATTTTTTTTCTGTAACATTTCTTTTTCAACAACTAATTTACGAACTCGCGTCTTAAGCTTTGCTTTTCTGGGGTTGTCGAACACTGAATCCAGGTCGGATATAACAACATGGTCCAGACTGGTAGGTGAGCGAAATTGTGGAACATCATCATTGTCCTGAAATAGAATAAATTCTCTTAATTGATACGGTAAATATAAATTATATTTGTAATTAATTGACCAAGATTGAATGCACGGGTCACATCATTACATAAGTTACGACCATTATTTTTTTTGTTGTGAAAATAATGAACTATCGTAATATTTATAAAATTTAATTTTACCGGGGCTATCACAGGCACTAAAGTTTTTTTCAGACGCATGTAGCCTTTGGAAGTAGTATATTTATCTTCATTTTTAAAATGTTCAGAACAAATTGTACTACTTTTTGTAGGCATCCAGTTATGTTCACTTCTTTCCGCCTGAACTATGCCGACCCATTTATGTTTTATAATCTAGATCACTAGAAAATCTGGAAATAACAAAAACATTATAAAAAAAAAATGTTTTATCTAGGTACATACATTCTAATCGAGTAATAAAATAATATTGAATAGCCCACTATTACTAAACAAACTCAAGCGGTCAACGAACGCTGTGTATTCTGCCTACGACTTCGCTTCTAGTTGATTAATCTATGACGCATGGCTATTTGTCCTTGTCGCGCTGCAGTTGTCATCATATTCACTGTCCTTTTCGAACCACCATATTAATAATTCGAAATGTATTTTGTAAATGAGAAATAAAGTCGTGAAAAAATATTAATATGACATTATTTTAATATACTTACGAATGGTATGAAACTCCTACACTCTTATTTATCTTGGAACCATAGTTTTTTACACTTTCGTAACACACAACTTGGCATTTTAGGTAGTTATAGGCACGACACAGACACGCTTCGCTTCGCTCGCTGCTATTAACCGACTAAAACAAATCACGACAATTGTCTGAATTTGTTCTCAACAACTTTTGCGCGCCAGTGCGATATCTACCTCTTTTTTATATATAATATCATTGATTATAATGTTTAAAAAACTGTTTACGACTGTGACATGTTTCGGTGGCGGCACTGCGATATCTTCCTGTGAATAAGCTGGTCAGAGTAGTAGCAAAAGAATGCTCGCAACGTCCACAATATTTCATAAATGTATTAATAGACTGAAGTAGGTAATGTTTAGGCACTTCAGTAAATTTGGTTTTGTAACCGTCTTTATGTGCACTCAACTTACTAAATTAATACAATGCAATTTTGTACGGTATTTATTTAACACTGAAGACTAGTTAAAACAGAAGCATAAATGTTGCAACAAACTGCATTATTTACATTGCACGTCCTATATTTAGATGGTTTTACTCATAGAGCAAAGTCAAGCTTTTCTTATTTGTTACGAACATTACTATAATATATTGTGCTTGTTGTAAGCACATATTATACCTATTTTATACGAACTTGCTAGATAATAATTATGAATCACAGTTCTGACAATTATAATAATTACATTTAATATAATTTAAATAATATTTACAAAGTGTATGCCCATAAAATTCTTGTTATTAAATGTTGTGTAAGAGTTTTTGTTAAACAAGAACGATATGACGATAATGTAATTAATTTTATTATCGACACACTCCAGTGCGTATATATTGTGATTGGGTATATTATTTAAATACTGACATTCATTCTTGTCATAAACATGTTAAGTATCTTATTACTGTAAATATATCAATGCACTGGTCAGGGTGACGACTCGTCTGCGATGCCGTCCCACGACAATTTCGAGTGCGTCGTACTAAAATTTGTCGTGTCTGGACTCCCCCGATTATTTTGTTAACAGCATTATGGTTGTGACTGACACATATTACCGAATAACAACTTTACCTAGAGTATACTGGACGCTGTATGTTGGTTACTTTTTCTGCTCAAAACTACATGAATTTCCCGTGTTGGAATAAAAATGGAATGATAACAAAAGACAGGTCATTATGCAAGTGGAATTTACTGAAAAATAATCAAGATAAATAAGGTTTAGAAAAAAAATACGGAAAATTAAATGTCTAGCGCTCATAGTTATCATGATTTATGGAACACTGATATCTATTTATAAAACTGCTCTGATCCCATTTCCTAATTCCAAAAGAAGATAATGCTAATAGAATTTTCTCATTTCAGGTAAACTTCAGGAGCTGTATTCGGCATTAGACGTAGAAATAGTGCAGCGGAATCAAATTTGAATGCCTATTGTGACGCAAACAAACCCAAACAATAGATTTGTTATGGAGACACGGCATAATATTGCGTGAACCTAAGTCGCGATGTGGTCGGAGCTTAGCGTGTTACTGGCGCTCGTTTGCGCTACCTTTGGATTACTTGAAGGACCCAATGTCTGCACCAGACAAGAAACGTGAGTATTTATTTGTTTTTATAATTTATGTGCAAATAAAATAACTAACAAGTTCCGCGTCGCCAATTTGGTAACAGTTTCATTAATTCGGGCGTCGTAAAGCCATTCGATTTTATGATGCAAGTGTGATTTTTATTTTTTCTTATATTAATTCTTCAGTACGCAGTCGTGGTGTTTATGTGTTGCTTCTGTTTGACATAGCATACTATTCTGCATTTTACAGATGAATCCCAGGCTAAACCTTGTTTAGGTTATATAAATAAGATAGGAATGTCCCAAGGATCTCTTTTGCACCCTTACAATGATGATCTCTTCTCTGTATATCCTGATGAGATTTTAAACAACTGTTTACAAAGTTCACAGAATTGCTTATAATACACAATTAGAAATCATATTTGTTTTACAATTTTGTTTTGAATACTTACGTACAAAACTAAATACTTTCAGATACAATAGTACAACGGATTTCCTAGCTCAATTTAGAGTGTTACGTTATTACAATAGCATGCGTACTGCGCATGCCTTAAACAAGCTGATAAGTGATGTTACAAAAACAAATGATAGCTTTGTTGCTGATGCTGAAACCATTTTGTAGGGTTGTGTATATCCTAATTAACATGCAGAATTATATTGTTGTTAATGTCATCGTTATTGCTCAGGATAATGGTCAGCTACTAGATACTTATTAGGAATACGAGTCGTTAGTATTGATTGCCAATCTTAATGACCGTGTCATTCGTTTTTCTTTTGTGACGTATTTTATTTATGTAGCCCTGCTTGTTTTTCACGTAATGTCGCATCTTGAGATCATGTTCGTTGTTTCATAAATTCAATAAACAATAAATAAACCATTTTTTTAAAGAAAACAATAACTCAAATAATAGAGCGAGGGAAACAAGGTTTTTTTACATGCACTTCGATACCATCTTCCATATTCTAAATTCATTATTGTCTTTTATGTCATCCCATAGGTCTGCATCTGGATCTGCCTAGCCTTTTCCCAAACTACATTAGTGTCTGGTTCCATAAGTAGTCAATAAAAATGCCTTCTCGTTTTCTTGTTAAGTGCTTTACCATGTAGTAACGATTCTTACAATCTTCAAAGTCCGGTGAAACTGTCAAAGCCTGCGCTCAGGCTAACTGCAAAGATCTCTACTAAAATCTTACAATCTTGCAATACGCGGATTTCCCTCGCACTATAACATATGACAGTTACATTTTATAATATTTATGTAAAATATAGTCCAGTCTCAGGCCTTATTATGTTCATTGTTCTTTGTTACCCGATAAACGTTCAGTGAGAGCTTTGTTTATTATTTACTTTCGTATAGTGGGGTGGCTGATTGTCGTCGATCACTCGTTACTCATCGGGTCAGTTAACTTTATCGAAGTTTTTCCGTTCTGTGCCTGTTATGACCACTTAAGTACTGTCACTGTGAATAAAACAGTTCATGTTAATATAGGTATCCGTTGGTTGTGAATTTTTGCCAACTGAGAATGAACCTTAAGATGCAAACTAATTTTCCTGTTCTTTTTTATTTATTCCTTGTATTTAATAGCCTCTCTTCAGGGTTATTGTAGGCATAACGATGATGTCAAAAGGTTGAAAATAAGCTTTGTTTTGTGCAGTAAAACATTCACAGTACCATTAGAACAGTTATTTACAATAATTTTGCCAAACATGCTCATTAGTCATTGCTTTCATTAGAAATGTTTATTTGGGCAAATCTCTAAACATAAACTGTTTGGAAGTAAAAGTTCAAAACATGAATTTTCATCTTTATTAACGTTTACCTAATTAGTTAAGTAGCAAAGAAGTTGTTGATTCTGTGTGACGGCACAACTACGACCGGTTATAAGGATCTCTAGATACCTAATGTTTTTAATTGTGTTGTAGAACGTCTACCGGAAGAATTACCCGCTAATTATGTTGCGACAAACTCGTTACGCAGCTTATACCTAGTAATTAACTATCTACATTATTTTCCAGATATACGACAACAATACGAGTATCAGAGAAACAGCCTTACCAGGAGAAAGAGTACACATGGTGCTTTAACGTGCCTCCAAAATGTTCGAAGTACAAGATCAAGTTCCGCGATGTTTTCAAGACCCAGACTCTCGTGAAGTACAGGCCGGTAGAGGAGTGCTGCGCGGGTTACGCGCCGGACACTAAAGGGGAGCAGTGTGTGCCTGTGTGCGTGGAGTCCTGCATACACGGCAAGTGTGTGGCCCCCAACACATGCGCCTGCGCCCATGGATACGGCGGCCCCGCCTGCGATATATGTAAGCTAATACCGTTATTTACACCTCGATACAGTTAAACTGTCTCCGGTTCACGTGAATGCTTGCTCGACCGTCTCGTTCAGAAGCCTGAAAAGTGTCTAGCAAATAGCTTTATCTTACTGGTACAAATTAGTATTTACAACGAGTTAGATGGCAGTCTCAACGTGACACAATTGTAATTAAACTGGAAATTTAAGTAAAAATTCTCAAAAAAAAACTATTTTGTTTTATATATTCTTTACTGATAATGCTTTTTCATATCCCTTTCATTCTTGAAAGTTTCTGGTGAATAAGCCTTTTAATTTATACTGGTCTAAAATGTGCCTCGGATAGCACGTTAAGCCGTAGGTCCCGTCTGTCATACGTTGATC
Organism: Autographa pulchrina; assembly: GCA_905475315.1. Classification (NCBI taxonomy): domain Eukaryota; kingdom Metazoa; phylum Arthropoda; class Insecta; order Lepidoptera; family Noctuidae; genus Autographa; species Autographa pulchrina. The sequence continues at coordinate 2,443,623 of FR997770.1, forward strand.
TTTGGCAGTCGTAAAGTCAATTCTGACAACCAGTCTTACTATGGGATACTGTGTTTCCCATAAAAAATGGGTTGTGGAGGTCAGATAGGCAGTCGCTCCATGTAAAATACGGTATTCAGCTGAATCCGGTAAGACTGGTAGCCGACCCCAACATAGTTGGGAAAAAGGCTCGGGAGATGATGATTTATACTGGTCTAAAATTCCTTACCCAACACGGGGTTACTATTAAGACTTTCAAATGCACTTTCTATATAACCATTCACATCAGTATCAGACTATCAGTCTTAATGTTTGTCAATAAATAATAATGCATTAATTACATTGCAAATTACTTTGACGATAACATGTTATAACTGTCCAGTGTTTATCACAAGGGAAATTTATGACTATAGGCTTGTTTAGATAAGGGCTTAGTAAATAATCTAATTTGAGAAACAAAAGAATGCCATCTCAAGAAAATTCCTAGTAACATACAATGTATAAAATGACTTGATAATACCTTACATATTAATTACACAGTTTCCCCTTTAAGTACATGATGATAATTAAATTAAGAAACTCTATACAGCGTGTTCCCAGTATTAGTCAATGGATATGAGTAACGGTAGGTAAACAGGATGTTGCCATTGCGACTTGTGTTACACATGTAGGTGAGCTTTATATTAGTAGCTAAAGACAGTACTGACAAAGTCAGTTTTTAGATGAACTGTAATGAAATTTAATATACTTTAGTAGTAATTCTAAAGTAGGGTAGAGGATGGAGCATTGTGATAATTGCAAGTAATATGATTTTTCAAATTTTCAACTATGTCTTACCTTTATGTCGTTATGTACTTTATAATATCATAAAAATAAGTCAAATTGAAACTTATTTAAATAAATAAATTATATAATTAATAAATAGTAAAAAAATACTCAAAATATTCATTTAATTAGCCGTTTTTCTGTCAATGCCATACAAAAGATTTTTGCGCAGACAATGCCTAGCAATTTATGAATTTTAAAATTAGTCATTATGATAGTATTTGTATTGTATTACTGACACACTGTTGTTCATATTTCCTATGGAACAATACTGCTTCCGCCTAACTTTGTCTCTAATTAATTTGTAAAAACCGACAAAATATATAGGTATATAGTATGTATTCTAATTTAGCTGTTTATATAGCCAATTATAGACATAAAAATGTACTAAGGTGCATTTTTCAATGGCATTATTTATAAGTACCTGTATATAAATACTGCTGATCGATTAATAAAACTATTATAATTTTATGTTTTAAATCATGTAGGCAATTTTAAACTCAAGAAAAAATATGTTAATAATGATGTTTTTGTAAAAATATGACTTGTATGCAGTCAAATAACATGAATAAAAATGACCAGTTAGCAGTAAAACAAACGCTGCTTTGTGCTAACCATTGCAAATTCCGGGAACAATGAGCATTGAAACGTCACTGTATGTAGCAAGTAATATAATGCCTAGTGCAATGAACTCATACTAAAAAAGGTTCAGCAGTTTTGGACAAACCTGGTACATAACATACAAACATACAACATATACCAATCTATAGATAGGTGATCAATGTATTTGACAGTAGTCTGTAGGTATTTTAACTATGTAACATTTATGGTGTACAATAAAGAATATTCTATCTAACTATCTATCTATATAGGTAAGCTGTAGGTAGATATGGCGGAGGTGAATCATGTCTAGTAACTAGAATATTAAATAATCAAACGTAAGACTATATTTTAATGATTAAGTCAGCCGTTTAATTTTATACAACCAAGAATCTATCTTATGACGTTGCTTACAGCTGTTTGCAAATATTAATTGGAGATTTATGTATGTTAAGTGGGCACTTTTTTGTGTCTAAATATCCTAATTCTTCAAATCGTATTCAGGTCCTCTTAGCGGTAGCTAGATTACTGGATTACGGTACATATTAATGAAGAAATTACAATATACACTTTTACTAAAAAAGATAGTCAAATAAAAAGCGAGTTGCGTGGTATGTTTTTATTGTCACACGACTTGGCAAATGCAGCCCCTAGTCCCGAGCACCAAATATCGATGTGTTCTCCGCATCACTGGGTATGAACTCAGTTCACAAACACACAAATTTCCCATTACATTCATGGAATACTCATTTGGCTATCCTTTTTTTTTAAATATAATTTCTACAGTTTATTTATAATCTTTAAAAAATTAGGTTGATTTTGTCTGTTTTTTAAAAATGTTCTGTAATTTATGGACTATATGTCTGAAATAAATAAATTATTATTATTAATAATAATGTATTGTTCCCAGCATGTCCCGACGGCAAATGGGGTCGCAACTGCCAGAACGAGTGCGCGTGCATGAACGGCGGTACATGCGAGCCGCTGACCGGCAAGTGTGCGTGCGCCCCCGGCTGGCGCGGCGACGCGTGCGAGCGAGCCTGCGCCCCGCCCAGCTACGGCGACGATTGTGCTGAGCTCTGCAGCTGTGTTAACAATGGAACTTGTGATGCGGCGACCGGAGCTTGTAACTGTCCGTTTGGATTTACTGGACCTTTGTAAGTTTAGGTTTTTCTTCACTTTTATCTGCTATCCTAGAGGTTGAAGGAAAACAGTAGCCTGATAGCCTCTGGCGAGGCAACGCGTGTGAGCGAGCCTGCGCCCCGCCCAGCTACGGCGATGACTGCGCTGAGCTCTACAGCTGGCTCATAACGGCACTTGTGATGCGGCGACTAGTGCTTGTAACTGTCCGTTTGGATTTACTGGGCCTTTGTAAGTTTGTAAAGTTAATTTAGGTTTAAAGGCTGAAAAAAGTTACGGACGGAGAAGACAGGTTATGTACAGCCTTAAACTTAGATGACCATCCATATTTATGCTGGGTTTTAATTTTCAGGGTCCAAATTTTTTACTTTTTCGATGTTATTCAATGCACTAGCACTATGCTTGGTAAGCAATTTATGTTAGCTATGTCCATGAGTTGGCATATGGATAGAGTCACCTACTTTTGAGACGGACTACCGTCGTAAAGTACGAAACTATGTTTTCTAATGAATATGTTCAATGTATTTTAAATTGCTTTGAACATATTCAGTTACACACAAATTGTCCGTAACAATTAAGGAGCATACTCATGTGGCGACCTCCTTTGTGTGCTTTGTATCTTGACAAAATACACCTTATATAGTAAACTGATCGCCTTACACAATGAATACCTACACCTGAAGATGAGTACACGCGTTAATAAAGCGATAAGAGCAACGATGTAACTCAATAATAACACACCGCACACGTGCAATTATATTTTGATACTGGATTCGTAATGTTTATAAATCTCATTGCTATTTAAGACTAAATACAGTTTACAAGTATACGTACAACAAAGTAACTGCACATTGAGTTTACATTCATTGAATTGACGTACTTATTAACGAATTTCTAAACAAAGAAAAACAAAAATACCTAGGTATATTTTTACTAAGGCGGTTCACTGAAAAAGAGTGAGGTAGGAGAATGCCCAATTAGTTCTGTAGTAATAATTGTTACCCTTCTTTGCAGGTGTGAAGAAGCGTGTCCAAAGAACGAGGTATGTCCGGTGCGGTGCCGATGCCAGAATAACGGGAAGTGTACGCTTACGTCGTGCGAGTGTCCAGCGGGTTGGACCGGGGAGGTGTGCGCTAATAAGTACGTATAGTGTTATTAATTCAGTAAATGTAGGATCAATTACAGCTAAGAAATAAATCAAACTTGAGAAGTCAAATTTAAACTTTAAAGGCTTACCATTAAGGTTCAATTCACTTCGTGCCACAGCTTTGTGTTATATAAGGTAAATTGAACTTTACGTAAATATTGACGGGCCTGTTGGTCTAGTGGTTAGTGACCCTGACTGCTATACCGGAGGTCGTGGGTTCGATTCCCACCCAGGACAAATGTTTGTGTGATGAGCACGATCATTTGTTCTGGTTGTCTGGGTGTAATTTATCTATCATATGTATGTATTTACAAAATACAGCACATGTTACATGTATGTTGTGTGTTTCAGATGCCCGGCAGGCAGATGGGGAGAGAAATGCGAGAGAACGTGTGAGTGTGCAAATGGCGCCGGCTGTCATCACGTGACAGGTCGCTGTCAATGCGAGGCAGGCTTTACTGGAGACAAGGTTAGTTATTGGAAGCTAAGTTCCTATAACCTGTGCGACATCAACTACCAAATTCTTTAAGTACTATTTATGGTCCACCAGCCCTTAGTGGTGTACTTAAATACCGCAGTTTCCATACATAAAAAAGTTAGCCCATTTTTTCGACTTAATTCCCTTTATTGCTGAGCCTTTAACGCTTTATTGGCTGTAAGAAGAATGCTATGAGAAATAAGCGAGTGAAAACATCGTCTACACATTGTATATTTTGTAACTGGCTACCCTATCTGACTATCTCATCTCATTTGAGTACGGTAGCTTTAGGTCTCCGTGCGACGTGATTTCAATTTATTATTGTTGTCCCTCAGTGCCTGGAGATCTGCGCAGCGGGCACATGGGGCGTGGAGTGCTCGCGCAGCTGCTCGTGCTCGCACGGCGGCACGTGCTCGGCGCGCGACGGCACGTGCGCGTGTCGGCCGGGCTGGGCCGGTGACACGTGCGCGCGCAGAGCCTGCCCGCCGGACAAGTGGGGCGCCGACTGCGACCACGACTGCGAGTGCGATCCCAACACCACCGACATGTTAGTACCCACTGCTACACTATCCCTTTACGACGCAAATCTAGTGCTAAAGTGACACTTTTCACTATGATACGATGATACACACGCTTACGTATAAATACTCTCACGTACACATACACGCGAACATACATGCCAACAAAGACGACCTCACACTCTCATACGCAAACAAGCACACACTCACGAACGCAAACAAGCAAATACTCACACACGCACACAGGCACACACACACGCACGCAATCACACACAGATACGCAGACAAACATGCTTACACATATTCTCGCAAATACTCAAGTGCATAAACTCAATCACGTACCGACATAGACAAAAGACACTCATATGCACTCACATATACATACAGACGAGACATCAATGTAAAGAATTTTTCAAATCGACTATGCAGAGAACAGACAACAGAATTCAACAGGATCTTCGTAATTATTTGTGTATAAATGATTACAAAAACGTAAAACATTATAACTACAAGGAATATAAACTACTTAAATCTGCACAGTTGCGACCCATGGACGGGTGCGTGCGAGTGCGCGGCGGGGTGGGGCGGCGAGGCGTGCGAGCGACAGTGCCCGCTGCTCACATACGGCAAGGGTTGCCGCTCCACCTGCAGGTGTGAGAACAGCGGCCTGTGCTCGCCTGTTAACGGTACGTATTTATATACAATCAGTAAATTTTGTATTCAAATAAATAATAACTAAGTAAATGTGGATAATATCACATTCAATGTTCTAAGCCCACTGGTCACTAGCTAATGCACTTGTGATATGGAATTCAGAGACGTTGAAGGGACCGAGACTATGTAAAAAAGTGATTCTCTTAATTGATCCGTCCAAGGATCGATAGTAACAATAGCTGGCTACACCTTGAAAACCGGTGTGTACGCCACTTGACCACAGATGTCGGTAGAGAAACGCCTAAACTGTCTACCGCCCTGTCTACTGCCCTATATTGAAACAGGCAGTAACATAATAAATGCTCAGGTTCCTGCCTCTGTGCTCCGGGCTACCGCGGTCTACGCTGCGAAGAGCCGTGTCCCTACCCGTACTACGGCGACAACTGCTCCGACACGTGCGACTGCCACAACAACGCCACCTGCTCGCACGAGACCGGCCGCTGTGACTGCAAGCCCGGGTAACTATACTACCCATAGAATATCTGATTCTGTGAACTATAGAGTGCGCCTACAGGAGTATGAACCGTGAGACCTAGTATGAACTAGCTTCGTCGTAAAAATTGTTTCAAAACAGAGCGCACCGTGTAAATAAAATTATCTTAAAACCTTACAATACTGAATACCCTAATAATAGCGTAAACATCGATAGTTTCGCATAAACGTCTGTAAACGAGTGTACTACATAGGACTTAAGCCCTTTTTGTGCAAACGGCTTTTAGCGATGCGCGCTCTCTATAGCTTTTACCTTTATTACTCTAAGACTATTTAGTACATGGAGAGTGTGAATTGACTGTCTATTTTGCTTATTAGGTTCGAAGGACTGAAATGCGACCGGCCCTGCAATGGCAAAAAGTTTGGCTTGAACTGTCGTCAACCATGCAACTGTGAAAACGATGCTCCTTGCAATCCTGTTAACGGTATGTATATGACTAAATACATATTGCAGGTCCTTTCCAGTTGTATAGAAAAAGTGGTACTATTTGCCTACTCACAAGTATACTCATAAGTATTTCGTCGCGTGCTCGTTGGCTTAAAGAAAAAGCGGAATGCGCACCTGAGGCACGGCCGCGCTCTACGCGTGACTCGGACGGAGCGCTTCTAATTCGTATACCTACACCTTAACATGCTGCGAGCCACTCATTCGTTAACTCGCGATTTATCGTGCTGGGGTACGCCATGCCACTTCTAGAAAAGTATTTTAATACACACCTTTTTCTACAGAACTTAAAAAATATGCATTTACCAAAAAAAGGTTTTATAGTAGATGGTACAGAAGTTTCTAAAAAGTGTGATATCCATAGGCGAGTGCGTGTGCTTGGCGGGCTACGCGGGCGCGCGGTGCGAGCGTCGCTGCCCGGCCGGGTACTTCGGGCAGGCGTGCGAGCACCGCTGCAACTGCTCCGACTACGCCCGCGGCTGCCACCACGTCACCGGACAGTGCATCTGCGAGAGCTCCTGGCGAGGTACACACACACACAACAATACACACAGGCACACATGCCAGTCCTCATAGGCCGCTTGGCCAACACGCAGGCTGTAATCTATTACGCGCCGTGCAAGCTTGATTTTGATGACGCGACGTCGCCTCGCAGTCTTGTGCTAGACGCTTTTGCTTCGGCGTAGCAAAGATAGCGTGTGCAACACTTACTCGATACGCTGCAACTGCTGCAAGAGGTATGTACGTGTGTATAGCGCCGAAGTACATGGTACATACCATATGCCAAAAGGCAAAAACACTATGTGAAGTGTACAAAATTTTCATGCCCGCTTTGATGTCATTATCATACAACCATTTGACCAATTAGTAATCATAAAGAACCATTTAAATTAGCAATTTAATTTTGTAATGCTAAATTCATTTCGAATCATCTTAGTAATTTCTTCGTTCAGGTCTTACTCGGAAAGGTACGTATAACATATTACTAATGCTTTTTAACATTTCTAACTTTAATAACAGATGTGTTGGGGTCCGCCATCCTATACGATACTAATTGTGACCAAAACGAGTCCAAGATTATTATGCCGGACGAAGACAGGATTATAACTAACAGGAATATATCTAGCAATGGTGAAACATTTCAGTTGCTTTACTTACGGAAACACGATAAGAGCTCCCAAATCTTTGATAACGACGAGCACGAATACGAACGAGACTTCGATCGGTACGCCATGTTGAACAAAGTCGTATCCGAAGAGTACGAACGCTTAAACGAAATTCCGATCAATAACTGCGTGTCATGGAATGTTAAAGAACAGTACGCTGATCCCACTTACATCCTATCAACGGTCACAGAAGCCCTCACTAGATCTGAAGTACGGAATGTGAAGACTATTGTGGCGATAGTTAATTCTCAGGAAATGATGCCCGGCTATGCCTCGATATACGAAGTATCAATCAATGATGGACAAATTTATGTGAATAAATTGTCTGACCATGTTAAATAATTCCCTTTGAATGAAATAATAAATTGTTTGTTTTGTGTTGCTTATTTGATGTTTTAATTTATCTTGGGAACAAATATAAGTACATAGTTATATAGGTGTAATTTTGATAAAACAGACATATTTCTAAAAATATAACGAGATACTACTCTAACTTGTAAAGATAATGTGTTCCTCTTGTCAACATTAAGTTTGAAAAAAGTATACGAATCAGTTGCAACATTAGATAACATCTCATTCATAGAAAATTATATTGTTTCATTACATTAAAGATCGCTTTCTATTTGGAAAAGGACAATAAATAGGAAGGTCAAAATTGTATCTATTCTCGTCTCTTTTTTATGTCGCAACTCAAGAAAGAAACAAACGATGAAATAAGTTTATTTTTTATCATAACTTATGCTAATTACATTAATTAGGTATAACCATATTTCAGTTTATAACACCTATCTTCCATCCAGGTGTTCGCTGCGAGACTCAATGTGCAGAAGGGCAATACGGCGAGCATTGCTCCGAGCGTTGTCCTTGCGGGAACAACTCTTCCTGTGACGCGTCGACCGGCACCTGCGTGTGCGCGGCTGGCTGGACCGGCGCTGACTGTACCACGCCCTGCCCGCTCGGGACTTATGGCGCTGGCTGTACTCAGCTGTGTCCGGAGTCACCTTCGGGTAAGATTACATGTTATAATAATAATAATCCATTTATTTCAGGCATCAAGGCCCAAATAAATATATACCTACAATACTATACTACAATGCAACTTAAAAATACTATAAATATATATAACGTTATATCAGCTTCCACTTGTGGGTGCCAACGTTGGTCGATATTTTGTTAGTTCAAACATTGGTCGGACATATGATGATGTGGGTCTAAGTTAGGGTTAAAGTTCGGACCAATGTGTGGAGTTAGGGCAATTGATTATATGAAAAAATTACTTATGTTGTTATTTTTGGTCTTACCTTATTTTATTGGTACCAAAGTCTCCATTTCTTTTTTCGACGACTCTCCATTTCTCTTACCATTAAGTAAACTTCACTTCATTTAAATGTATTTGCAACTCTTATTGTATTCTTTTTTACTCCACCGCGCAAATCTCAAGAACTTTACCTCACAAATTACCACGAAAAATGAGCAATCAGCCTCAGTTTACTGTATCATACCCAAACAATACAGAAGTTTGTAAACTTGATTACATAACTTTCAGGTAATACAACATGTAACCCTGTGACGGGCATGTACACGTGTCCGAGCGGGTTTACGGGCGTGACGTGCGAGTACCCCTGCCCGCTTGGTACGTACGGGGTGGATTGTAAGGAGAAGTGTATTTGCAAGCATGGCGCGGATTGTCATCATGTTACTGGTGAGTTATCTTTTTTTAATCACGTTTTTTATTTTGTAATTATTTTAGATAATTGGCAATAAGTTAAATGTGAATTGAATTCGAATAGACTAGTTTTGATCATGCCAAATATCATTAGCGGGGTGCAACGCAGATGACATTGTTTCGATTGCATGTTGACAATTATTTGTTTATTAGTCGAACCGATAGTAGATCTCTAGTCAATAAGTGGATTTAAACCTAAATCTTGTTTTTGGAACTTTTTTCTACTACATCAACTAAGTTAAGTTTTTGTCACCAAAAATATGCATAGACAATGCATAAACAAAGGGCATAACAGTGGCGTTTTGTTGTAAGGCGCAAATCATCTGGTCCTCAACAATTCTAATAACTTACCTGTCTATCTATTAAGCCCATCTTGTCCCACTGCAGCTCAAATGCCTCTCTTTCCCTCTTTCACGCACTGTCTTGAGCTAGGATGGGCCAGTCCTTTTGGTTGGAATCTACTTGGTCTCTCCATCTTCTCGGTCTGCCGCGATAGCGTCAACTTACCTGTAGGTTAATATTAATTGTGTGTTGTGTACAGGCGTGTGCCAGTGCCTGCCGGGCTGGCGCGGGTGGGACTGCTCGCGCGCGTGCCCGGCGGGGCGCTGGGGCGCGGAGTGCTCGCAGCCGTGCCGCTGCGCGCCGCACGCCGCCTGCCGCCCCAGCGACGGCTACTGCCGCTGCCCGCCCGGCTATATCGGACATTATTGCACGCAGTGTACGTATACCATGATACAAGCTAAAGCAACCTCATCACACCACACACATAAACTGGCCAAGCCAATCTATTTATTTAAAACATAGATTTTTAATATTGATATGTTCACTCTAAGGTGTTGTTAAATTACAAATACAATATAATTAAAAAAATATTTATAAAAAAAATACATGTAAATTAAGACGGAAGGAAAAAAAAGAAAAGAAAAGAAAGAAAAAAAAGAAAAAAAAAGAATTAAGTAAATATATTAACCGACTTTGAAATAAATGGATCTCACAACTTTTTACTGTAGAAGAACCGAGTTGCTAAACTTGTTTTTTTTTACAAGTTGTATTTTTGATAACATACATGTCATACATATTACACACAACACGCAAAATGCACTACATTCTGCATAAAATATGTAATACGAAATTACCTGCACAGCTTACTGGTTGAAACTGCTAACCTTGAAGGTAAAGAAAAGCCTCTAAAAAACATGACGTGCATTGGAAAAAAAATACTTCAAAATGTATGACCATTTTGAAGTATGTTTGAAGGCATTTTGTGTATAAAATATTTAGTCAAACATATTTAATTGTCCACTAACAAGCACAGCACATAGATTCCACAGATCCACATGTTAATTTATTTAAATAATTTCCTTTCTCCCCCAGTCTGCCCCGAAGGTTACTACGGCGACCACTGCATGCAGGCCTGCAACTGTTCGTCGGTCGGGTTCTGGGTGTGCGACCCAGTGGTGGGCTGCATCTGCCATCGCGGCTACATCGGCGACCAGTGCGACATACACGCCAGTGATGCCATCGTTACCGGTATTGATACACGTAAGCTGGCTTATTGCTTACTTATATTAAAGTACGTAAAGAAAAATATTTATAGTACTTTTAAGTAATGATATGGTGAGGTCTCGCGTGAACAACATATACTGCCCGTCCTGCACTACCACCTGCTCTCTCCAGGACGTGATGGAGGCCAGCAACCGAGCCATCCAGGTTGCAACTTTTTGGTCAGGCAGAATTTGAGTTGGATCTTTGACTCGATAAGAAGAAGAAGAACATATACATTGCTCTGAACCTAAAGTAAGTAGGTAATCAAGCACTTCTGTGTTATGTAGGCAGAGACAATGACAGTATGTAAAACATAAAGACTATGAGGATAGTGGTTTTCTACATTACCTCGTCAGGAAATCGAACCCATGATCCGTTTTAGTGACACCTAAAAAACCAGTGTCTACGCTATTCGACTTTCGGAGGTCGAATCCTTTCCTCATCTCAAGGTACTGATAAAGACATAATATGGAGTCGTCTATATGAATAAGATCATTATGAGAACAGCTGAACAAAAAAAATAAATTATTTATCTGGAACGAAAACATTATTATTTTGTTTTATTATATTCAGGAGACGCATCAAGTTCCGGGCTGACAGTAGTGATGGTGATCTTAGCCTTCATCTGCGCGGCGACGGCCATCTTGGTGCTGCTGTACTACCGCAAGCGCGTGCGGAACCTGAAGCGAGAGATCGCGCATGTACACTACACTGCGGACCCTAACTCGCAACCTGGTATGTAGATATTTGATTATAGTATGAAATATAGCTTGGTTTTTTAGGTTTATATACTTATTTAATTTTCTTCTTTTATTCGCCCTTAGTCATATTTCTGCAACGAAATTTTGGACTAAACTTTTGCAAGTTATGGAAAAATTCAAAATTTAAACGGCGTCAGAGTGCCGATTATAGCTGTATGAAAAATAATCGTAACGTTTATTTAGAAGAATAGCCAGGTCAGGCATTGATTAAGTTATATTTAACTTTACTAGTCTTTAATTCTCTGTTATATTTATTTAACAGAACAACAGCACTTCGACAACCCTGTATACTCGTACCAAGGGTCAACCCGTAGCGACGACTCCACCACACTACTGAACAACGCCCCGCACATACTCAACAACCTCGGTACTGGCAGCAAGCTCAGTAACACGGCAATGGAGAAACTACGGATGAAGGCCACCGGCTCTAACGAGAGTGAGTACTTATGTTTATTATAACAGAACAACCCTATATAGGTACACGTACCAAGGGTCACGCAAGGGTCGCACTACTGAATAACGCCCTGCACATACTCAACAACCTCGGTACTGGCAGCAAGCTCAGTAACACGGCGATGGAGAAACTACGGATGAAGACCATCGGCTCTAATGACAGTGAGTATTTATGATGATTATAACAGAACAACCGTACATACTCGTACCAAGGGTTATCACACTACTGAACAACGCCCCACACATACTTAACAACCGCGGCACTGGTAGCAAGCTCAGTAACACGGCGATGGAGAAACTGCGGATGAAGGCCACCGGCTCTAATGACAGTGAGTATTGCTTTTATTGGGGCTGTTAGTCTAGTGGTTAGTTACCCTGACTGCTGACCCGGAGGTGGTGGGTTACATTCCCACCCAGAAGAAATCTTTTTGTGATAAGCATGATAATTTTTTCTGTGTCTGGGTGTAATTTGTATGTAATCGGAAAGATGGTGATGATAAGGATGTTCATCAGTTGTCTGGTTACCGTAGTCCGGGCTCTGCCTAGTTTGGGAAAACGGTCATCCAGTGAGGATGACCGTTTTCCCAGGATATAGGATATGTAAAAAGAAAATGCGGATTTTGACTTTATATTAGATCTGACCAATGGCGAAACGGTTTGAGTATTCAGAATTTTGCAATGGATTTTATTTTTTGAAATAATAATATGTAATAGAATACTAATCTCCTCTACCTATATGTTCAGGAAATGCGTAATTATACATGACACATTACATACTCTTCTGTGACGACGTACAAATTATCAAAATAACTGCGCAAAAATAAATTATATAAATAGTTACATTGTTATAACATCCATGAATTAAGCCAATACACATGGAAACGTGTATTTATCGACAAACAATGAACACTTATTAATGCGAAGTAATTCCTTAGTAGTCTTGTCGGAAAAACATCATTATATGAAAACAACTGTCTTTACTTAACCGAGAACTATGATAAAGGACATAGGTTCATGGCTCCTGATTTATTAAAACCTTTCTTTACGTTAAGGACAAAATAAAGACATAATAACAACTCGGTATAAGAACCATGAATGTCATTTCCCAGTAAAGTCACTTTTGTTGCCTAGTCAAAGTTAATGGAACGAAAGACTGAACTAACAAATAGTGTAGTAAAATAGAGAGATCAATATAGCGTAAGACTATTTAAGAGTGACTAGTTGTACCAACGATTTTGGTCGCGATAATGACAGTAAATTCTGTTTTAACAACTATTTGAGTGAATGCGGTACAGAGGGCACCACTAACTACCTACTACCTACTGCGAGTACGTCTTCCGCCACAAAGCAATTCATCAAATGTTGACTGTTGTTCCTTTCACGCGATCCTTATTTGTTTAATGAAAATACAAATAAATTTATTACTTGTACAACATTGTAAGCCAATATATTTGCTTCAATATGTTGCAATACAGTTGCAAATTAAAACACAAAAATCATTTAAGTTTAAATTACAATATAAATAGCAAAGAAACACCACGTAACTTGTAAATAAAAACTACAATTAAAAACGTCACAATACAATCAAATATTTACACACAAATCGTCAGACATACGTCAATTTGTTCTACAGTTACTAAGCTAATAATCTATACTTATAATAAATCTGTAGAAGTGAAAATTCTGTACATTGAAAATATCAAAAAAATAAATGGTGGTGGGGTGTTACTAGACAGACACCGAAACGAAAAGTGTGAAAAAATAAATGTTTGTCTGTCTGTCTGTCTGTTTGTTCAGGTATCACGCAAAAACTACCGGTTCGATTACGATGAAACTTGGTATAATTATTCTTTATTATCCTGGGCACCACACTGGGTTGTTTTTATCCCGGAAAAATATAAACAATAAAAAACAAACTTAATTTTGCGGTTAAAAACTCATTGATAAGTTTCGTCATCCACGCGAACGAAGTCGCAGGCACAGCTAGTTATAAAATATATTATTAATTTTATGATTTGTTTCCAAGGTTACGACCCGTTGTCTTCGATGAAGAATAAAGACGCGGACGCGAACAACCCGAACCTGTACCAATATGAAGAGGATGACAATAAACTGGACCACGTGTATGATGAGATCAAACATAAGGAGGGATATGGTAATGTTACTTTTTTATATTATTTACCATATAGATAAACCTATTTTTTAATGTTTCTTATGTTCAATAACTTTATGTTACTTATCAGACCTTTAAAGCTTAAAGCTTTTGTCTTTGAGAAATTACCTATTATAATGAACGCCAGTTTTTTGAATGAGGGTCGGCTGCTAAACATTACATAACAACGACTTTATTTAAATATATAAATTAAATGTTCTTTAAAGATTACAGTAGTTGTTCTTGTAGAAAATAACGCATGGGCTTGTATATTTCTATACAATTTAATTGATATATTTTAACGAACAATTAACTTCCCCCACAGAAATGGAATACGACCGTCTGAACTACACGCCACCAGCGAACAAATGGAAGCCGCACTACCAGAGAATGGCCAACGGCTTCACCGTTCCCAACACACAGCAGCCTGCCCCGCCAGTTCGGGACGCGTCGCCCATCCCACCGATACCGCCACTGCCCAAACTCAACGTCGTCCCACTCCCGCCGAAAAGGGACGAAACTCCAGAGGTCACTGCCCCTGAACCACCCAAAAGGGACGAACTACCCACAAGCTCGCCCGAAATAAATGATGACGTCGAAACAACACCTTGACAACTCTGGGTAACTTTTAACTAAATCACTGTAGTATTTTATATCGTAAGAGTTCGAATAAGCCCCTATTTTTATGAAGTTTTTATGTCTCTAAAAATATTTTGATAATCTTTTTGAACGGACCTTAGAGTGAGGTCGTTTAAATGTCGACATATCGAGGTGAAGTTTCGATCTCTTTCTTTTTTTGTAGTAGTTGTGGATATTGGAAGGAAAGTTAAGTGACTGATTGTCGTATCCAAACTTTTTAGTTTTTACGAAATTTTTTTGGTCTTATGGACAATATACATGTATCTTTGTATGTATTTTTTTATAGATTCGGTATTTAATTGAAATATTGGGATGATTACTTTGTATTTTATTAAGATAAACTTATTTTTTCATGTGTCCGTGATAATACGACTGTATGGAATGTTTGTATGAAGGAATGTCGGAATGTTTTACGAATGCCATAAAATATTTGAATATGGTTAGTTTATTTTTGTAATATAGTAATGGTTGTATTAGACGTGTTCAAATGTATCATATAATACGTAGGCAATAATTCAATTTTAATGTTGATATTAGAACATATCAATACATACTGATATTGAATTATGTATGGTACTCAATTGTATAGCAAATGCCTTGAACTGACAGTAAATCATATATTTGTCCTTTTTTTTGTACTATTTGCTAAAAACTTTTCGCCAGTCTATATCTATAAATCTTATATACAAATCTTCAATATTCTTACCCTTAACTTGCTGTTAATTAAAACCTGAATCTCAAATAGATTTTACTGTCCTAATGTTTTCATAACTCATGGCTTATATTCAATACATAACACGTGTTTTCTTTATAATTGAGTTCTATACAGTTAAGTAAGGTTAACGTGTAGGTACTAATGTTTATTACAAATATCTCTATTTATAATTTGAAGAAAGGAATGTTAAATTTTAATTAAGTTTATCTTCAAATCACAGACCAGAAAAAAAAAAATAGAAGAAAAAACAAACTTAATGTTATGAAGACGCAACCAATCCATACTAATAATCATAAACGTTAAAGTAACTCTAGAAGTTTGCTACGAGTTCTCGGCTTAACAGCTTGACCGATTTTGATGATACTTGGTATCGTCGTAATAACCTAAACGGTATTCAGCTGAATCCGCAGGTACGTACAGTACCCTACCTATAATAGAGTTTTAAAATATACTAATTAAAAATATTGAATGCGATCGTTACTTGTTTTTAATTAATTCTGAAAAGAATGCCGTCTTCTATCTATTTTTCTGGTCTAGGCTTTTAATTAAATCTAATATAAGGTTATTTGTGTACCTCCCTATAAAATATAATATTACATCATAATTACGTAAAAAGTGCCCCAAATAGAAATGCTTGTTGCATCTTTGTAATATGTAAATGGTAATAGAAAAATATATGTATATGGCGTAGTGTAAAATAAACTTATAAATAATAATAGAGTCCGCTTTAGAGTGGTTAGCGAACATTGCCTCAATATTGTAAACAGAATAATTATATTGTCACATGTAAAGCAGAGTTTCTCAACCTTTTATCCACCTTATTAAGGTAATTAATAGATTTCAAATAATATGCAATTTTTTTAACTTTCAGTGTCGAACGCAGTTTTGTCTTATGTCGAAACAAATAGATTTTTTTATATTTTACTCTGCACTCGACGTTGACTTTTGGTTGGTTGAGAAACAATCGATTAAGCCCAGTCGTTCACAAGGCGGCGCAAGTCTGATACCCGACTATTTTAGTGTCCAAGCAACTACTCCAAGAAACTAGACTAGGTTCGTACATAGGCAAGTGTCAATGGATACTAAATTCGTCAGGTATCGGAGACTAACGTGGCCTCGTGTGCAAACGAGATAAAAGTATATATCCCTTAGTAAGTCGGCCTTGTCAATCAATACATAATAGTAACAGTCTATTTAAATAGAGTTTCTACATAAAAATGTAAATATTTTATCGCAGTATTTCATTTCATAAGTTGCCAGTAAGTTAATAGAGTCCTTGTATACTTGTGGGAAATACTCAAATGTCACATTCCACATGAAAACATTTAAACGCTTTACAATTTTATTATTTATTTACAATTGTTTTGATACTTCAGTATTTTTAACTGTACTGTTTTAAAGATTTAATTTATTTATATTGTAAATTTTATTTATTTGTTTACATTTTGAAATCATATTTTTATTTTGCTGGAATTATTGTTTCAATGGAATAGATATTACTTTCATATATTATAACTAAGGTGCACTATTGGGCTGGCACAAGCGTATTAAAATATATTGCTAAATTTTCAAAATGCTATTAAGAAGATATTTTTTTTTTAAATACTTTTAATAATATGATTCAAATTCCATGGACTTACTATCTGTTTTTAGATATGGGAATAAAATAAAATAAATTGTCGGAAAAACTTTAAGGCCACTTAAATTTGAGCATTGACATCTAGGTTTAAATGTTACTTGTATACCTATTTATACAATGGTATTTGGAAGTAAGGTAGATTGAAAATATAAATTCATATCTTGTGAGAACAAAAATTGCTCAATAAGTGCCAAATTTGTATCTACGACATGTACACCGAGGCAACTATAAAATTAGACAAAGTATTAAATCTTATACGTTTAAAAAAAGTAAAGTATATTCGCTTAAAAAGTTTTATAAAATACGCTTTACAATTCAATGAAAAATATCGGGAATTATCAAAAAAAAATGCAACACTTTTTTAAACGCACTTCGTTACTATTGCATAAACACTGTCTCATTGTTGAAATGTTTTATTTAATTGACACCATGTCAGGTTCTCCTTTATTAAAGGTACTGTCAGCAACATAAGTTTAACCTGTGATCCACCTTCAATACTTATGATTATTCTAACTGAGGCCGTACCATGAGAAGGACTGTTGCAGTTGAGTAAGCGGGACAGCGCTATGCGCAGTGTAGTGCGCCGTCTCGCTTCCACAACCGCAACAGTACTGCTTTAAGAGCTTATGGTACGGCCCCTGTACATGAATGTGTTCGTTCTTGCTTTACTAGTTTAAATAATACTAATCAATCCCGATAGCAAAGTGCAATGAAAACATATAGATAATTGTCAGTATGTAAAACGATCTGAATTGTCTGACAATAATTCTATTGGTATAATAGCTCTTTTAAATTTAGATAGTATCAAAATATCTCTTATGTATATTGTAATCTTAAGTGCAACTATGAAATATCATAAAACAACAAGCACTTTGTAAGTGTTATTTATGAATATAAGAATTATGTTTGTGATAATATATTGTATTAAGCTACTCAAAAAATAAACGAACTTTCATTATTAGCATTTTATCTATTTCATTTTGTAATCCACACTACCACTTTGACTTAGTTTAAACAATGTAATTAGATTTATTCTACGTGACGTTAAATATTTGTACAGGTGCGCCTTAAAAACAATAGCGCGTGTCTTTCTTGATTGAATAAATAGACGTAAACTAATTGTACAAGAATTGAAGCAGTCATTCGAGTAGCCACGAGTATGGCTGCGTGTCTGGCTATGGCCGGTGGTGATACCACACATTAAACCAGATTTTCTCCAAATAATAAAAATAAAAATCCCAGTGCATCATGAAGATATTAGTGATTATTTCATCTATACTGATAGCGCAGGTGTGTAGTGATGTGACGAGACAAAATAACAGAACTTATTTCATGATTTGTACAAGTAAGCATTTACATACTATTTTTGTTATTTTCAGACTTCTGCGTCATTCTTCGATGTATTTCAAGGCGCAGTACTATCTGTCCAGAATAGTTTTGGAAAAATGATTAGTGACGTAGTATCTGATGTAAAGGAAACTGTGGACTGCACCATATTGGCGGTGGAACACGCTCTAGCCCTTAGTGAAGATGCAGCGATACGGTATTATAATAAATGTGGAAACACAATAAATAATACTGTTACAGTCACTGAAACCCGACATATTGAATCTTCACCTAAGGAAGGCGTATCAATACAATACCCAGGTGACGACTATTTGAAAAAGGAAATTCCTGCTGTAATAGATGCTAAAATAAACGAAACTTTAACGAAAATCCTCGGCAGTTATAATCCCAGTGAAAAACTACGAGATGTCGAAAACGTATTAGCTAAAGAAACTAAGCAGTTGACTAGTGTTAGTAATTTAGTAAAAGAGGAACTGAAAAAGGTGTCAAACGAGATGACGAGTGATTTAAAGAATTTGACAAACTCACATGTTGATCCATCAGTTGAAAGCATTATGCAGGAAATAAAGCTTTTGGAAAATAAAGAACAGAACTCTAAGAATAACTCTCAAGCCACGGAAATACATCAAGTCATCGATGATGTTTTAGTTAAACTGGATAACATCGAATCGACTGAAGCAACGGAAAATGTAAAACTAGAGCATATTTTGAAAGATCTAGAATTTAACTCCAACAGTTCGTTTATAGACCTGAGGCAGCAACTTCAATCATGGAAGGAAGAAGAGTCTAGGCATTTAGACAACATTCAAACTAAAATACTAGAGCATGAAAGAAACGCTCAACCGAACGTTCACAATAATTCATTGAATTTACCACCAGTTCAATATGACAGTGATATAAGACAAACGAATGTAAAAGAGGTAAATATAATATCTACTAAAAGAATTTCGAATGCTCCTAGAGAGACGTCCTTTAATACCAGTGTAAATGCTAGAAATGAACAATCGCACACATTGACTTTGTCAAAACCTAAAATTAATAGCAACGGACATGGAAACCTAAGCGGTGTTTCTTCAACAAGTACCTCATTAAAAATATCGCAGACTACTCCTAATGTATCGAAAGACAGTGATTTAAAAATCACTGTTATAAGGAGTAAGTCATATTCAATGTCTAAAAGCGTATCTATCAGTGGAAAGGTACATCAAGCTGAAGGTACAACGAATTCAGACAAGAGTTCAGTTTATTCGACAACATATCAGCCTCCTGCTACGATGCGTCTTAGTCATTTGGATCACAATAAAGCAAATGTGAGTGTAATAATATCAACGACTGAGATTACTCCTACGAGTGAGAGTAATATTATTAAAACTAATTATCCTGGAACTGAAAATATGAATATTTTGTCCACTGAACAACCTACTAGTACTTCTTCTATTCCAAGTGATATTACGACAATTAATCAATCTGATTCAACCACAGAATGTACTAAAGCAACTGAGATTGAAAGTACTACCAACATTTCTATTGACAACTCAAATAGTACTACGACTAGTTCCGATTTGGTTACGGAACAGAGTTCAACTACTCAAGTTCTTCCGTCCCCTACTCCTGAAGAAATAAAGACTACACCTACTGATCAACCTGCAACTACTGTAGCTGAAACAACGACTGTTTCGGATACCACTGCACAATACACGACTGAAAGTGAAAATAATGCAGTTGATAGTTCAACTTTGAACGAAAAAGAGGTATCAACGACTACAGAAGCAGATCAAACAACTACTCCGCAATCTGTCAGTGACTTTAGTATTGATGATACTGTGACAACAACTACATCAGATAAGCTAATAGGAACTACTACTGTGACTGAAAGTAGTCCTGACTACAGTACAACGGTGAGTATTTACGAATCAACGTATTCACAAACAGATCAGCCAACAACTTCTGCAAGTGATCTGGATACTTATAATGTAAAAACAACGACACCCGATGCGAATAAAGAAAACCTCACTGAGCAAAGTACTGAACAAAGTACCAAACCTTATGAAGAAGAATCAGCAACTAGTGCTAGTGAAATAACTCCTACAACTGATTTAAGCACAGTAAGCCCTTCTGAAATACGTTCTGAACATAGTACGACATTACATGTAACTGAGTCATCTAGCGTAAACATGATGGACAGTGAATATACCAGTTCCACTGTAACAACTTCAGTACCCGACTTGACTAATCAAGTCATTACAAGCACTACTGAATTGAGTACAAATTCAAATGATGAAGAAAATACAACTACATCACAATCTGTAACAACAATTAATCCCGTTTCGATCACAGAAGAGACTATTGATATTAATACTGAGCACACGACTTTTGTTGAAGCAGAAATGTCTACTGTACAAACAATAAAGACTTTAAAACCTGAAGTAAGCACAGATAACGACCCTGAATTAAATATTGAACAAAGTACTACATCAAAAACAGAAGAAATAACAACTAGTGTTAATCCCATTGTTACTGAAACAACAACTAAACCAGATTTGAGTACAGAAAGTCCTGAGATCAGAACGGCACAAACGACAACACTAGACGATGAAGTTATAACTACTGAGAACGCTGCAGACACTGTAACAACCTTCAAACCTGATTTAACCACAGAAGTCGCTACAGAAATGAATACAGAACAAAGTACAACTTGTAAAGAAGAATTGAAAACGGTTAACATTGTAACAACCACTGAAGGTGATTTGATTACAGAAAGTCTTTCAGAAAGGCATATTGAACCAAGTACAACGCCATACGACGAAGAAGTAACAAACACTGTTAAACCTGAAAGAACTACAACATCCGATAGCGTCACAGAAAGCCCTGCTGAAGAGTATACTGAAAAAAGTACAACGACGGATAAAAACCATTTATCTACTGATGTTTTGTTAAATAATATTGATCTCGTAACAACTATAATACCTGATTTAATCACTGAAAGTAGATCTGAATATCACACTGAAAGTAATACAGAACAAACTAATAATTTGAATGAAGAAGTAGCAACAACTGAAGTTAATGAAGTAAATGCATTGATTAAAAAATATTCTAATGATGTAACGACAACTGCACCGGATACTATCAAAGAACATCATAAGGATCACGTACGTATTGGAACAACTACTGTGGATGAGGAATTAGAAGATTTGACAACAGTTACATTACCTACTACTACAAATATCGTTCAGGACGATTTTAGTGATGCACCAACAATAACTACATCAGAAAATATCTTAGAAAGCACTACTCAAAGTCAAAATATTCACACTAAAGTACACCATTCTGAAAGTAAAGTTGTAAATTCAGATATTATCGAACCTATAATTCCTTCAGTACATAGTTACGTGACTGCAAGCACACCATTAACAACTACCGAAAGCCCATATGAGAATAAGGATAATGATTTGTTAAGAACTTCTACACAAAGAAGCAGAAGAACAAGAAAACGTAATTCAACTAGATCAAGCAGAAAACGTAATTCTACGACAACTGTAACAGAAATGCCTACTACTCTTCCTACAACCACACATATTGTTCACGACACGGTAATAACAGAAGCAGTACCGATTACTATCAAGTTATTACCTGTATTCAGGAGTGCTAAGACAGCAGGCCCTCCACCAATCGCTGATCACATACATCCTCATAAGGATATTCCTAATACTTACGTGCCGCATTATAAAGAGAGGCGTAGGCCTCTTAGGCGCAATGAACCACCAGCTGTTTTAAACGAAGCACAACAAACCGTTAACAAACATGAGATTCAATCTTCTAGACACAGTGTAGTGCAATCAGGCACAAATACAAACTTCCCAAAAAGTGTCCTACCTGACAATCATGAAATTACAAGACATAATCCAATGCCTCAAGAAAGACACTCACGACATTTTGATGAAGCTCCTAAAGCTACTGAACAACGCCACATTTATAGAGCTACACCACATACTGTAACTGAAAAAGCTCATGAAGCTACTACACCTAGAGAGCAACGATCTAGCAAACGAAACAGGACGAGACGCCTTGATCCAGTAACTGATTCTCCAAAACCTGTAAGAGAACGAACACCAGAAACAATTACGCCGGCAAATAGAAAACGAGGTAATCGTAACACTAGACGAACGAACCGCCCATCAAGTAGATCAAGGGCAACTACATCCAAACCAGTACATGCTAAAAACAGTTATGATATGTCGCCTGCAGATTACGATGCCTTCTTCAACATACCACCTAAGAACTCTCCAGCACATTTAGAGGCTGTCAGTCGAGCCCACGAGATGATATTAAACAGCAAACGCTCCGATCTTATCATTAATAGCATTCATAAAAATAAGGAACGAAATGGGGCAAGAAGTGTTTTTGATATTCTCAGGTGAAATGGAAATTGCTTGTGTACCTTTTTGCGAATAAATCTTTTGTGGAAAGAAGTAATTTTTTGGTGATTCTCCTTTGTTAAGCGATGACATTGAAACTGTGCTTATTTGTAACGTAGCACACGTTCATTCATTCATCATTGTAATATGGTAAAGACAACCCATTTCTCAATGTACCAAATTTTTTAAAAGAGGTTTGTGAGAGGAGGCTACAAACAAAGGTAACTTCGATGCCTTGTTTATTACCTCATACTTAAAGTATAGGGGATAGGAAATAAAAAAGAATTCTATATATAACGGTTTTATTAACAATATAAATAAGTACTTACAAACTTATACTTCTACAATTGAGCTGCGCTACTCTACTGCGAGCAGTCAATGTGTATTACCTTAATAATTAAGTATATTAGATTATTAATGTTTATAGGGTATTAATCTACGCACCAATACTCCATCTATTCGTATTATTGACATCTATAGACATAATATAGCCGAATATTTAAACGCCAACATTTAAAACTGGAACTTGGTTATAAGATTTTTTTATTGTATTAAATTTCCCGACATTTCGTAGTTCTACAAATGTGCTAAGTTGATAGTAAATATTGATTAGTGAAATAAATTAATTCCATATTAATAGTGTTTTAGTGATAGAAGATAGTAATGTTAATATAATTAACCGCATATGAGCACCATTCCGTATTTATATTTCAGTCACGCGGGGAATAGTGAGTGAAGGTATTTTGTTATCCCTCGATTATAAAGGGGAAGAGAAAGATCTATTAATGTGACTCACATGTATTTTACGTAGAAAAGTAATATGCATTAGTTATATATCAACATTTTGGAATCAATATATTTTTTAAAGACCTCTTTTTTTATTTTAAAGTCAGAACCTCCTCTTACCGTAACCAATTCTGGCAGCATTGCCACCATATTATGTAGGCCTATATTTTAAAATTTTTGAAAAATTTTGCATTTTAATATTCGACTATAGCCTCGCATTTCATCTGTAACTTTGCATCACAATCATTCCATCGTGTCAGTACAATAAGCTTTTAATTTTAATTATTTATATTCGATATTTATTTTTGTACAAACATTTTTAAAATTTTGGTGTTTATTGTGTATCGTTCATATTAAATTAATTAGTAATTTCAATTCCTGTCCAAAGATTTGGCACCGTTATTGCTCAAACGAGTGCCCCGAGTATAATTAATATAGTAATTTTATTTACAGTATAATATATATTTAACAAACGTATATAGTTATGTGTAGACATTTAACTAGAGACCTCTGTTTATAAGAGGTCTGTATCCAGAAGTGTATTGCATTAGGCTGGTTATTTAAAAAAAGGAATGCAAACAATAAACTGAAGATATTAAAAGCATTTCCATATATTACTTTTAATATCTTAAAACAAATACGAAGCAAGTTTTAGCTCGTAATGTGTTTGTCACTGGCTTCTTCATACATCCAGTAGCAGAAATAATAGAGGTACGGGGTTCTTAAAATTGAGCAATTATCTTCTTAATGTAAATTATTATGTTGTACTTATTATCATAAGGATATTTTACTTTACATTGGGGTTGTAAACATTTATTACAATATTTATTGATTCTATTAACAAAATCTCGTTTTCCCGAAGCTAACAATAAAATGGATTTATAAATACTTTGAAGTATTCCATAGGTTTCTTATTCCTTATAAATAATAAAATCGATATTCTTATTTTAAAGTACATGTTCTATTCTACGACAAATGTTTAGTTATTACTTAAAAGTAGAAGAGTTGAAAGAATCTAGTCGATAGATCAGCATGATTCAAGATAGATTAGACTACAGCTAGTGCCTATGAATTTCTTAATATAACACTTGATTTCGATGTCTACGTTAGCACTAATGACGAATTTTTTGAGTCGATTCTGCAGTGCTATTCTTTAAACATTCAGTTTTCGAACGCTACATTATAATTCAACGAAATTTCAAAATTTGAATTGTGACTTTGGGGAACGTTGCGTTTGACACAGAATTTTAGAGAAAAGCCCAGCTTATAGTTGTGTGTTTGGCATAGGTATGACACAGCGAGGTGCTCGAAGCATACTGGGTCTATGGCAATGCGAGCTTAGATAATGGTGCTACTACATAATACTAACACTAAATGACGTAGTTGAACACAGATACGTTTATTTTGGTGGTGTTTCGTTCATTTCCTTACTTCCTATCTATATTTATCTATCTGTATAGGTTGCATTAATTACGATGATTTTATGAAGTTCAGATTTAACTACGATGGAAATAAAGCTAGGAAAAACAATATATTTTATTGTCTCATGACGATAGTGAATGTTTGAGGAAGTCTCAAACTGTTATAAAACCCAAAGAATTATGGTTGTCACTAACGTAGGGTGCAAGAGTAGATATATGAGAGATATGAAAGTACTTAAGATTAATATTTAAAGATACGTAGACAGATAGACGTGTCGTGGAATAGAACACGTTCCGGGCGGGACGGGTGTGCGTTGGGTGTTGTCACAACGGCGGACAGGTGGCGCTAGTCTCACTGTAACTTGTTCACGAAAACCGCCAGAAAAGCCCTCCGAACTTTCGAAAGCAAACTAAACACATTTGGACCATTTTCTCAAACAAATTACAGCACCTATAAAGACACCGTTGCTAAAATTTATTGATTAATCGTAATATAAAATGTTTTTACTGAAAATATGACGTCAGAGACTTTCACTTGACAGGGCTACGAGGTCATAATAATCGCTATTAATTTTATTGCATGCGACACATTTATGAACATTAAATAACTCGTTACATTTTGATTTAGAAACCGTTCTATGAGGGCAGTATTATTTAAATATATTTATCTATCTAAAATTACACTATTCAAAACGGTCCTTAAGTGGATTTTAAAATGATCCAACACACTTTTAATAAGCGCAGGTTTTTTACAAACTATGTACCTAACATCAAAATGCTCTGACGTCATATTTCCTTAAACTTGTCACGTCACGTTCCTTATTACGATGGCGGCGGACATCGTACGAGCGAGGAGGTGGCGTACTGGTTGAAGTGCTTGTCTATGGGCACTCGGTCGTCGTACAGCGTCGGCGCTTGGAGAATGATGCCTGCTGTGCCCACCAGCACGGCTAGCGTGAAGATCCAGAGGAACAGGCGGTCGAGCACCATCGCTACGTACTTCCAGTCCTCTTTTACCTGTGAATATAAAAATTAAAGGAGTAAGGCCAAACGTCAGAAGAAAAACAAGAAAAGACTTTGATGTTCTTAGGTTTAAATATTCAAAAAATGTTTAAAATATTTCTTCTTAAACGAGTTTTGACGGCTGTGTTGAAATGCCAGAACAAATGTAAGTAGGTAATTATCAATGATACACTTCCTAAAGCTGATGACAAAGTACCGATTTGCCTTTGAGATAAGACTTGTACTACAGTGGGCCCGTTATTGTCCACATGGACATGGTTATGATAGTTACTTAACGATGGAAATCATAACTTATAATACCGCCCTTATCACAATTTGGCGATCTCTACCGGACCTTACTGCAAAACACCCTTACTACTAAATGTAGCTATAATGCTATATCTCTAGAATATTAATACTTATTGCGTATTCCACTGGATTATCATAACAGTATTCCACTGGATTATCATAACAGTATTCGTCATAATATCTAATGTAAGTACCTCGTTGTCGAGATATGCGTTAGCGATGGTGGATGCAGGCCATTCTTATTTAGTACCCGTTTGGCAAACATGGTGAAGATATGAATATCGATTCAAAATGGCTGTTAAATGTGTGTAAACCGCTCGGAATATACAGATTTAAAAGTACAATATCGTTTCCAGTCTAGAGAATCTAAGTAGGTTTAAGACAAGTATAAAGTGCAGTAGTAGTAGTCCTGTAAATAAATAAATTTCTACACAAATTCATATTGTGTCAAGTAAGCATTTTGCTTTCAGAATTATTTTTAAAATCGCTTGTACATATTATAATATTTGAACCGGGTTAAAAAATATTTAACCTCTAGTTTTATTTATTTTCCTCCTACATTCACGTCATAAAAGTAAACCCAGTTACGATAACATTTTAAGTCTATTAAAGCTACATAACCCTTTAGCGCACGCTGCGCTCGGCTAGACGTCGGCGACGTACCGATGAGCACTAAAATAGTTTATGTGCCTATAACCTAACTTACACAAGAACTAAACTGTAAAAATATTGAATTTTAACCTATAAATGTTTACACGGAAATATAGAAAATGACTCAAAAATAGTTTTTATTTAATGTTACGTTTGTAGGTGTTCTTTCTTTTAGAAACTTTTTTTATATTGTGAGTTGTGACTTTATTACAAAAAATGTTTTCTAAAGAACATGTGGATTTATACAGAAAGTAGCGCGTTGTGTTCGTGTGTTTTTAATTAATTATTTACTCAGTCGTAATCGTATTAGCTGCCTTTTGTTTCCGATCATTACCTCCTAGGAAAACAATACAATAACGCAACTTACTTACCTAAGTTACTTTTGCGTTGTGTATAGTATGACGCATTGTCATTTATTTATTTAGTTCCTAGTTTCGTCGGTCCTTTTCATTAAAATTTACCATATAAGTACAAAAAAAAACAGTACCTACGTATGTTTACAAAAAGTTTAAGTTTATACCAACCTTCGTAGAATCCTCCAACATCTTCGTATGTTCCGCTATAAAGCGAACACAGAAGCACGTCTTGTGCACTTCTGGGGGGCACGAAGAGTGACTGAACCCGGGCGGGGGGTCCGGCACGGGGCTGAGGGTCTCGTCCTCGGCCGCCGGCCCCGAGAGGCCCCCGAGCCCGAGGCCCGCGGCCCCGCCACCCTCACTAGACCCGTGGACTAGGCAGCTCCCGCCGAACCTATTACTGTCCCCCATACTGAAATGTGACCTGATTTTATGACTTGGGGAAAAAAAACAGTGTTTTCATGTTGTGATTTAATAAGAAAAACCAAAAAATGTACTTTGGCCCAATTTGTTTTTAAATCTACTAGGTATATCCTGGCGTAACTTGTACCTTTATTCTAGAACTACAATAAATACAAAAGATCTTTCAGAATAAATCCCAAAACAAGCTTACCACTAAACAGCACCCTCTAAATCCAAACTTACCCTGAATTAAGATACGTGGTATGCGTAAGGTCCTCCTTACTAGGCGTCCTAGTGAGGGGGCGCGGGGCCGCGGCGGGGGGCGGCCAGGCGCCGGGGGCGCAGCAGTCGTCGTCCGCGGCCGCCAGCCGGTACGGGTACAGGGGGCGCGCTGTGCCGCCGCACCGCACGACCACTCCGCATGCTGTGTACCGCGACCTGTGGTAACCGATACTGTTATCTGGTCATTGACTCATCGCCAACACCAGTGAAATTTCTAAGTTGTCACGCTGATGGAATGGCTAAAATGTGTGGAAGTGTCAAGTTTAAGTTACGTGATATAACAAAAGGAAATGTCATTTCCATACATAACAATCAGTGGTGTGAAAATAACACTTGTGTAAGAGAGCAGTGCGCCTATGAGTTTTAGTATCGATAGGCCGATTGACCCGCTAGAAATTCTCTACCAATCAGAGAGCCAAACGTCGTTAGCGTGACGATTAGAGAGCTTCGGACTATACTCGTATATGTTTTAATGAAAACCATACCATGTATTTTAAACGTTTGGCACTGGCACTTTTCAATTCTTTTTTAAACAGTCATTGTATACATAGAACATTCATATCTTTGTGACTATAATTTAATAATTATTCCTATAACGAGAGAAGGGTGGATAAGGGTGATAACTTCAGCATCTTGCAAACTAACATAACAACCCTTATAACGAGCTCGATGCTATGAATATTAAATATAGCAAATAATAACAATACCAGAGATCTCTTGATCGCTGATGATATTATAACAGTTAAATTAACTACGCCGAGTTTCTATAGATTTTGTAGGGTTAGCTACGACAAAAGCAATAAATTTGTATATGAATAGGGAAGCTACGCCGTAGCCGCCTACGGCGCCGAGCCCGTAGCGCGGTTTATCGGGAATAAATTTGCGATGCGCCGAATGAATAAATGTTTACGTTATCGATAGATACTTGTTTCTTAAAATTCTTCTTTTAAGTTTATATTTTAGGGCTTATTTTCCAGTATAAATTGAAGGAATTTAAGGATGTTAATCTCAGCAAAACATATTATCAAAACTGATATTTTGATTAAAACAAATGATGTATTCTTAGTTCGACGATTATAATAATGTACGTAATGCGCTTAAACTGCTTAGGTAGCGCCAGGTACGTATGTATTTAACTTAAAATTAAATTAAATTTAGCGCTAACCGTAACTACTTATATGCATATAAAACATAATATTTCCAACAAAATATTGAACAAAAGCAATGAATAAACTTTACATAAATGCTATTTAATTTCCGAGTTATTCGATCATATTCAACTACAAACATATCGCGTACCAGATTAAATTCACGGAAAGCCTTTAACGTATCTACCATCCTTATTACTGAGTATTACTGAGAAACTCGGGCTTTGACGGTAATATAAAATATATTTTAATTTATAAAATGAGGAAAATGTTAATTCAAAACTGAATATTTAATTCAATACGCATCATTGAATCCTTTGATCAAGTTTAATTGAAATTAAATAAATAATTATCATAAAATATGTACGTATTATTGCTGTAGTAAGTGGAAAAACTTATTATTGTTATCAATTATCCTTAATTCGAATTGCTCAATGACTGTATATGCGATGTTTTAAATTGGTTCAAATCAAGAAAAAACAATATTAACAATCGCAATATTCAATATTTACGAAAAATAAACATTGAAATAAAAATACTTTGAACTAATCTTATAGCTTGTTGATGATAACGTAAAAAAAATTGCGGAGAAACTACTGTTTCGAAGTTTAGGAATACGCGTAAAATAAAACGATGTATAAATATAGTATGTCTGTTCGGTATTCCGAATATCCTAAACAAGCATATTGCGACCTAGTTCCTAAACTTGGTGACTTATTCGCAAATATTTACATTCCGAAGTATTGATAGACGTTTAAGAGTGGGTATCAGTTGTTTATCTTAGTCTTTCAATATTAATATTTAACTTCAGTAAGACATAACAATGTTGTATTTTTTAGAATATTCTGTATTCTTCTTGAAACTTGGTATATTTATAGATATTTGTTTAGGTAATATGCCTTCACACCTGATCACATAAGCCTGTAAGTAATACTATATACATAAATAATAGGTTGTAAAGGTGTCATGTTCCACTCAACTGATGAATAAACATTTTTATTTATATCCTTATTTTACATATTAATAACAGTGCGGTCTATTTGCAAACACAATAAAATTAACTGATATTAACACGCTCAAAACAGCATGAATTCTCGTTGAAATTAGCTGTTCATAATTCCGTACATTTCTAACACAGATTCACATCCGTGATAGATTTTGGGACAAACTGCTGGCTGCGCTGTAATCTGTCTCAGTGCTCCAATTACGTAATATGCGGTAATTCTGTAACCGCGCCGATGGCCGGCCTTATAGCACTTGCTGCCTAAGGGAATTACGATGCCCAGCGGCTATCCGCACGAATAATTCGTGCACCGGCCAACTGACAGACCTAAATACAAATCAACAGTTTAAGCATAGCGCTGGGGAGCTGTTATGGCCGATGTAATTGCGGATACAAAGTATGTAGTGCTGATAGAATACAGGATGTTAGCGTTTGTGTTTGAGAAATAAACTTGATGAACACTCTCAAAAGATACGGATAATAAGCACCACTTTAGAAGCTACATAAAAACCTTTTTTTTTGGAGAGCTGAAAGCATAAACATCTCACAAAAAAGGCTGCTAAGCTCTCGACATAAAATTAAAATATGACCTCAGTCTGGCGAAGGTATAAAAACTGAAAAGATTTCATTAAATAGGCGCCCAAAAAGACGAGCTGTGTTGTATCAAGCTTTTAACAATTTTCATAGCACGCAATCTTTTCGTTCGTTCCGGCGTTGCTTTGTAACTTGACGCTTAATATAAAAGTTGAGTGAAGCAAGAGCCGTAAGGAAACGGGCCGGAGCGGCGGCGCGGCGCTCGCTGCGAGTCTTTTGAACTTATAATTAATTTAGAGTTGTTACTGATCCGCGGTCGGATTTACGAACCGGACCGCGAACCTTCATTTAAAGAAACAATTTCATAAACGAGTAAAGTCCGAGTTAATTCGACTTTAATTGCGAAAGTTGGAGAAAGTTTTAATGACAGCGGTACTTACCTTGTGTTGTCAAATTTGTACTGGGGTCTTTTCATGAAGAGTAGTCGCGGCAGGATATGTATGAAGACGCGTTTGACCCACGGCGCCATCCGATGGGTTTGCGGCGATCGGAAGTGAACGTTTAGGACCACTACCGTCACACATATACTAAAAGCAATAAAAGGTTTGATTAGTTAGAGGTTAAGCAATTAACAGAACATAGCGCCGGCTAATAAAACCGATAACATTTCGACCGTACTTAATAACGTTACTTGGCGTTTGGAGAATTATTAGTTGTATTGACTGCAACGATTTAGTAAATAAATGTGAGCTTAACTTATGCATTAAGTATGTAACAAACCAAGTTTTTAGGGATAATATTAGTTTGCATTAAAGGATTAGAGCGCCAAACCGCATGTGAGCAAGGGCGGTGATTAATGTTCGTTCTTTCTCTGCATGGGATGAAGCCTGTGGTTACTAGAAGGATATATTTTATAGTAAGGTTTCATTTATAGATAACCAAAGTTATTGAATATACAAAGCTTAATATTTGTTGCGTTTAATAAAGCGTATGTTTTCAAGCTATTATGAATACTGATCCCCGTTTTTATGGAATAAATTTTAATGCTATTTCACTTGCATTTATATTAATCCTCTTACTGTGCAATATGCACGAATTCGTTGTAAATGAAGTTCGTATTGCCAACAAATCCGCTTCTCCTCTGTCGGGGCTTAATATCCCCGATTTACAATAAGAGGAAACGAAATACCTATATTAAATTTCAAATCAAATAGCTTGCATTTATGTGTTCAGGCAACTGGATTCATGGATATAAATCTTCTATGTATTTCAATTTCAGTTTTGTAGTCAGTGAATATATATAAGTTTACATATTATAAGTTTTGCTTTAATCATAAACTATAACGGTGTATTTTATAAACATTCAATAGTTGATACAAGAGTGAAATGTATGTCAGTAAATATCATAAATCTTTATTTAGTGTTTAAACTCGAAACTATGCTGCTTTTCAAACCCATGGCTGACAAGGGATGTCAGTGCCAAAAATAGGAAAATCATAAAGAAAAATATTACTTTTTTAAATTCAATTCTACTATAATAGCATTAAGACTTCACAATTTACCCCTAGCCCTGCCAGTAAGATCGTCAAATGTTTATTTTTAAACTAACGTACTAACTTTTTAATCATCAAACAAATGAACGAAGTTAGAGTAATTGCAAATCAAAATAGACTAATTATAAATAGAGACTCCCCGCTGTAAACGATAGTTCGCAAACTGTTTATTGTGAACTAGTCAACATGAATAGACGTATTATGTTATTGTTTAGTCGTTCGTGATTGAATAATACATTCGTGATACGAATCACGGCCATTCATGAAAGCTGGCGTATTTGATGCTACAAAGCAAGAATAGCTGTTTGTTGGCAAATGAAGTTAAATAACTGTTTGCGCTTCGTAATATATGTTAACACTGACAATTTCATTAAAGGTACCGTGTCAAAAATCCTATTAAGGTTAAAATGAGTAAATGAAATAAAATAATGCTTAAACAATTCCACTGAAAATAATAAAAATAGCAAATTGAGCTAAAGTTTGTCTTCTAAAAATATTATTCTTAGTAGGTAGGTTCTAAACAAATTTCCAACGTTTTCGCTCCACCAAAGTTATCAACTTGTTTATTAATATTATCAAGTGATACTTTGACGCCAAAAACAGAACTTTGTGTAAAAGCAAATCCGTTTGAAGCTAGGACGAGCAATCTAATACCGGTTGAAAACCCACCTTTTAATTTATATGGAAATATGGTCGTGGGTCGCCCACGAAGCCATATTAAAATAGAATTACTTTAGCCCCAAATATTTAAAAAGCTTTGATTTGATTTTGTTTGATGAATGCAGAGATTAATATGGAAATTAAAACGATTAATTGAATTGAAATTGGATGAGAGCTTTGGTTTTGGTTTATTTTATTGGGGAATTTGGTTAGCCAAATAAATTCGAATTAAATCATTTGATTAAGTATGAATGTTTCGTTTAATTAACGGTGATTTTGAAACAGTTTTAATTACAAATTATCTACCCAACATATATCTATAGATTCTTGCGCTTTAAATGTATAAACCTTTAATAAAAAATATATTCCACAGTTACAATATTTTCTTACTAAAAATAACCAGCAATTTCAGCATTATTTGTATATTAATCACGAGATTGCGAGGTAACTGAAAGGAGGTCTTCTCCGTGTAACCATGAATCGAAACGAAGCGGACTGGAGTACAGCCTTTGACTCAGTAAGTGCACTTTGTTTCAGAACAATCTTAATAAAAAGGGGGATTTACGTCCCCATATTTCACTTTAAGATAAAAGTTGCTATAAAGAATTTGTTGGTAACAGAGTTGGATTTACAATCCTGGAATTTTTACAAAGGTATGAAACAGTACGTTTTTTTTTAAAGAGAGCTTTACGAACAAAACAATTATATAAAACATAAAAATATATATAAAAGTACATTGTAAATATCATAGGTATAGTGGGTGTAGCTTATTTCTTATATAGACACCTTTTTTAAAAGCGGTTCAATAAAATTGTTAAGTTGTAAATAATCTTTAGTAGATACGTTAAGCACCTATTATTTCTAATTGCAGTACTTAGCTTGATGTAAGAGTCAAAATCACAACACAGTAATGTTTTAAACACACAAAAACTTTATTTATATGTCAGTGAAAAATAAACTTCATCCTCTTGAATTACACGAAGAAATAAATTTATAATATAAGTCTTTGCTGACTTAAAACCGAGTACGTGTCTTGAATGATTTCAGAAGGAGCATAACATGTTACGACGTGTGAACCAAACAATCTTGTCAACATATGATATTTTTGTTTTTATATAAATATGAGACTATGATCGTCGTTAACAAGGGAATGGTGTCGTAAATATTATTATATCGTAAAGAACGCATAAAGCTGACACTTTTCAGAATATTATAGAGGTTGGTAACAGGATAATGTGGCAGCCATCTTGCTTAATTCGTAATTTTGATGCCTTTTTGTCTTTTGAACATGTCGTTAATGTCCAGCCGTATTTTATTGTTAAGAGTTTTTTTGTGCGAGTTTTGGGTCGGACATTCTTTATATCCGATAGGTATACGACTTGATATCAATAAAAAAAAAACATGCTTTGCCCCTATACAACATGATGAATTTAGAATGTATTAAGAAACGAATGAAAAGTAAGTTTATGTAAAAACTACATTTTTATTTCGTAATATGATGGTTTATTTGATCAATATGATGGTGCTTAACGTATTAAGTTGTCTGTACATATATATAACTAAAAGTGACACGAAAATGTTGCCTGTCACAATACTTATAAACTAATTAAGATCTATCTTACCTTATAGACACTAATATCATAGCAAATATAAGATATTTCCCTAGCAGCGGCACCACCAGCGACGTCGGCGGGATGATCTCCACCACCAGCAGGAAGAACACGTGGAGACTGATCAATATCGATATCGACAGCGTCACCTGATGACAAAAACCTTATATTGTAAGATATAATAAAATATTACCCAAGTCCTTATCGAGAGGAATCAAAAGAGCCCAATCTCGATAGGGTTGTGTTGTTTTATTACTGAGTTCTTTGCCACCTTCTGGAGCTACCGTGAGATCAGCTCTATGCTATTATAACATTTATGTAGGTATTTAACTTGTCAAATTAATCGAGGACCAGAATTGGGTAAGTCCAGCAGTGAAACAGAAAATTCGAATAAAAATAATAATAAACATTTACAAGTCCTTACGCAGTTACGCACAGTCAAGGACCTAAACGCTCATTAAAAAGGCATTCGCTAAGAAAAAGAGCGAAAGGACTCGCAGAGTGGCATTATGAGTATCAATTTATTTTACCAAAAACATAAAACTAAATTTGACGAGTTTGTTCGACTCTTTTATAGCCCCGAAGGTCTATAAAACATTTAGGTAAGACTTAAATTCTCATCTTCACTTTAATACCACTTTAAAAATAAATAATAAAGTGAATACTGTCAAAGTTTATAGCTTAGGAAATAGAGGTCATATGTTTTAGGGATATAAAGAAAACTATCTAGACGAAGAGCAACTTATTTTACTTTTTTAACAAGCTTTTGTTTAAATAATTAAGCAGTTTGGAGCTTTTAACACGTACTAAACTTGGTTTACTTTTCTCGGAAACCTGTGTTGAGTGACTTTAAACCTAAATTACTGTGAATAGGGATGGAAAATTAAATGTATTTTGTAATGTGTATTAGATTTTATTGTTTTTTAGAATACTTTATAAAATTTTAAGCATGAAAAATGAATAGACGATTAGACATACAAAATAGACTGTGAATCTTTTTGTATAATAAACAGGAGTTTAGGAGTGCGATAAAACCTATTAATTAATGTACTTATTTTGACAAACTCTTAATTTTATGATATAGATGTAAAGTAAACTATGTATCATTATATCATTCTCCCGAGATACTGGGAGTTCATCTTTAGTAAACTGTGTCAGGCAGTACAACTAGCGTTTAATGGCCTCGCTTATATCTTAATAGGCGCCAACTTACTTAATGACTTTAACTTTTGACAAGAACGAAAGTGACGATATAACGGAGTTACGAATATTAAAATTCATACTAACTGTCACAAAATTAAGCCACTATTAGTTTTTTTATTAAAGTTTGGCTACAAACCCGGTCGAATCGGTATCGGTATCGGAACCGGTCGGTAAATGTGGATTTTCTTGCTTGGGTTTCATTAAATTATAGCTAAATCCTACAAATTGACCTACCTTGGTGTAATTAGCATAAAGTCAAAAAACCTTCCTCAAGATTTGAGGACTACAAATAACTTTCATATCTAACTGGCATTCCTTGATATTAAACAAAGAAATAAACTTTTTATTGTATTTGTAGAAATGGGCGATAGTTCGTATAATTTCAATCCCTCATATATTTTTTGTATAGACCAATATTACTAGTTCATTGTCAGCCTAACAGTACGGGCACTCAGACGGCTATATTCTGAAACTTTTAAACTAAGTAAAGTACGCTTAGTTAAGGAGTTAGAAGTTCGGAGTGTTCGGTTACAACGCATTATGTTCAATTAGTTTCTGTACTTAGTTCATAGTATGGCCGAGGGAAAAGCGGTTGATTAGGGCTTTTTCAGTGTCGTCATTGCTAACGGCTGTAGATACTTAAATTTCGGTATTTTTTAGGCAAGTTCCTTTTTTTTAGTCCATGAAAAATTTTAGCGTTATATCAATTTATAACTTAAATTTCAGCACTGCCCTACGACTTGCTAACATTAGCTAGCGAATAAAGAGTCGTAAGATTATCGCTAAAAAGGGTTTGACCAGCCGTGGGCTTTGAGATTTGTATCTAATGGGAGCTACGCAATCTCAACCCATAATTTTCTACAGCTCTAAAACATATTATTTAAGTCTATAACACATAACATTTACTAACCTACCTCCATGTATAGGAAAATCCCTTTCGTTGTAACATAATAAAGTTTTGTGGGCTCAGAAGAGTAATAAAGAAATCCATCAGTAATCGTATTCGAGTAATTTGGTACCTCAACCTCAGCGTTTGTAACAATATTCGGGGGAAAGTTTGCGGCCCGCCCAAACTTTCCAACAAAATTTCAAACATTTTTGTTAATTTGTTTCGAAACTCGTTTCAATACCAATGTACGAACTTTTGCACATTTAGATTAAATTACAACAATAAAAAATATTGCTTTTTAAGCTCTTGTTAGATGGTTTGTACAGAATTAGGGAATTAGGTGTTATGAGCCAGTGTTTTATGTAAGTGACGACGTGAATAAAACACGTACCTACACTTAAATACAACTGAAATAAATGGATATTTTCTCGTAGAGATCGAAACAAAATTAAGTGCATTTTGTGATATTCTGTGTCTGCTGGAAGAGATTCTGCGTTTTATTGCAACTCCAATAAAAGAGTGCAAGAGGGGAGCCTTTTAGGTCGAAATGTATAGCTGCCCATTGCAACAAAAGTAGTTGAAAACTCTCAATGCATATGTAGCAGTGTCTGAATTAAATAAAAGAGTATAATATTAGTATTTTTGAGTAGATTTAGTGATATGTGTATGATTTTAATCAGCATTTGAAGATTTATTTAACTGAGCAAAAGTAAGACTGATAATTGCAAGATATCTGTGTTAATTTGGTAATACAAAAGCGCAACTTGCCAATCCTCACATTTCACACGTAAACAATACTTGTATTTTAAAAGCACTTAACAAAAGGACAAGAAGCAAATCATATGTAAACGCACGAAAGATATCATAATCTATCGAATAGCTACATAAAAGAAAACTAATATTGCTTGGATTCGGCAATACAAGATGTGAAGTATTGTGAAGTGGGGTGTTTCGGGGAGCGTCCCCTAGCGGTGATAGCAAATTGTACGCTGCTGACTAGACAATCTTTACACCACGTTATTATCTATCTCATATCTGTTTATGGAAACTGTATATTCACTGTATATTCATTTGTTTTGACAACTTATCGTATTAATTTTAAGGCTTAAAGCTTTTTCACTGGCAGGCGAAGTCATATTTAATTAAAAAGAAAAAGAGGAAAGTTTTTGTTAGGTAGTATTGTTTGGTGCCACAATATTGTAATACTTTAAGGAGCTACTAATAATATTTATTAAAATAATATTTTTTGGTAAGTGCTGCTCATGATATGTTTATTCGAATGGAAGTTTTAAGTAAGGGGGTTTGATCTACTTTTCTTTTTGCCTTTTACCTGTCACCAAGTTTTAATTTTACGAAGTAAGTTTCGTGGACGGTAAACTTAATTTTACAATGGATGGCGTTATATTTAACAGTGTTTTTCAAATTTTCATTTCTTTTCAATTTTTTTTGGTTTTGTCGTTCCCCGATCCTAATATTTGCATGCCTATAGATATTTGTTCCGAGCACAGATTTCGTACGAGAATATAAATCACACGTTAAACACATGTGATTAATGTGTGCGGGAGAGATTTATGCGTGTTACTGAACCCTAAAGGAGATACGATTAGGGTTTTAGGTGTAAAGGTGTTAAAATAACGGATACGTTTACAGAAATTTTATTAAACCTTGGTGTCTGCAAGGAGGACGGTATAAAGTGGCACATAGTTTGAGATATTTTATAAATATAAATGTGCATTGAAATTTGAAACATGTCACAGATACTAGCGCCAATTGAACTGTACTGTAAACTATGATGTACTTTTCTGTATTATCTGTGGTAACAAACAATAAAATAAAATCAGTCTGTGTCAAGCACTTCCCGCGTTTTATATTGTGTTGGTTAAAATTGTTTTGCTTACTACGGGTTTTTGTAAGTACTACAATAAGTAAAGCTTTAATTTGATCATCAAGTAGAATATGTTTTTGTATATACTATTTAATATACCTTTTTATTGTTTTTTTCTGTCTAACGAATTCATTCGTTGTGTCATTATACAGTAGAAATCTATGCTAAGACTTATATAAAGACGTCGGAACTTACTGGGAATCTTGTTGCCTAAAACTGTCCATATTTTTAATCTTAATCTTGCTATACTCTCGACGAAAAAATAAGGGGTATTTTATGTTTAACCTTTGTAAATAAGCACTTTATTTAAATCTTATATTCAATTTCGTAGTTAAGTTAACATGTGAAAGTATCATAACTCACCTTTTCTCCACTATCCGAGGGTAGGTAAAACGTTAGGACGGTGAGGAAGGAGATCCCCATACAAGGGATGATGATGTTGACTGTATAGAAGAGAGTCTTCCGTCTCATGGTGATGTTGAACGTGATGTCCAGGTACGGCTCGTCGCAGCATGTGTAGAACTTCTCGTTCCTAAACAAAAAATTAAGGAAATCAAAGTATTTGTTGTGGTAGTTATATAATTCAATATACTAGATGTTAAAAGAAGTACCGACTTTAAAGTTTTTATGGGATGACTTCTAAGTATACTAGGTATACCCCAATCGATGAAAAGAATATTTTTTTTTAATCGATCGACAGTTGCCATTATGAAGCTTAACAAACATAAAAATTAATATAGTCGAATCGAATACCTCCACCTTTTGAAGACGGTTAAAAATTATTATAAAGTAGAACACTCCAATGGCCAACCATGAAGCATCAGTAGACAAACAAGAAATCATTTCATTACATTACCATCAGATTAAAATAAAAACAAAATTTCATCACAATCAAATGCCGCGAAGTGGATTTTAACATAGCATTATTTGAGTAAAACAGGTGCATCCTGAAACTAATTAAAACCTAACTATTAACAGAAATAAATCTAATTAGCGGGCAACTAAGCCGGGCGTCAAAATGTTAACTCCTTTCGGCCTAAAAGTTTTGAGTTAAATATGAAAACTGCGGTTATAACTCAGTTAAACACAAATTTTTGTGTTGAATATTTCCTGGAAAATGTATAATTATTTACGTGGTTTAAGCTTATATGTTGGTGTATATGAGTTTGTTACAATACCACGTAATCTCACCTACTGAATTGTATCTCAATCTCAAATGAAATCCTTTGAACCCGTCAGCAGTTTCAATACATACGCCACCACGTCTCGAAAGCCTACCTCCTTGGCTCACGGTAGATTGACACGACTAATAGCTTTACCTACGATTGTCTACGGTGTAGGACAGGGTATGTTTCCTGTCTTGTAGACGGTGGGTAAATAGTTGGTGTACATAATTTCCGTAGGTTTTCTTAGGTATTTTAGAACATCCTTACTAATATTATAAATGCGAAAGCTTGTTTGGATGTGTGGATGTTTGTTACTCTTTCACGCAAAAACTACTGAATGGATTTTAATGAAACTTTACAATAATGTAGCTTATACATCGGAATAACACATAGGCTATTATTTGTAAAGGTATGAATTATAATTCACGCGGGCGAAACTGCGGGGCACAGCTAGTAGGATATAAAATCAATATTTTTTTACAATTAGGTAAATCTTAGGATTTCGTATACTTATTTTTCTTTCACTAATATCATTTGAAATATCCAACTAATATAAAGAACATAGTGAGATTAGTTTAACGTTATACAGTAATACCTAATGTTGCTTATTCCTTTTCGCTTATTTTCAAGTGTAATGGAAACATGAAGCTTTATGCGACTTTTTTTCTTTAAATTAATCAACAAGGTTACCCTTACCTAACACAGTATGCAACAAAAATCTAAGTTGATAAATCAAATTTACTAGTCCAACATTAAATAACCACATTAAAGGACAGCGCAATCAATGGAAAAAGGTCATTACCCTGCAATGGCCTTTTCAAATTCATTTTATTATAACCCTAAAGAAAGATACACCAAAGAAGTACACCTAAACGTAACTGGAGGCTTTCAAAGGAAACTTTGTGAAAGTCAAACATCAATAACGACACTCCCGTCTTTCAGTTACAGCTAAACTTTCGCAAAATGAAGAGTGATTTTCATATTTATAAACCATTTATTGGCGGGAAACTGAAGTAATTTGAGAAACAGATGATTCTTGTAAATGTATTTGAGAGATGGTTATGTTGGTCAAAGTTTTAGCTTGAAGTGGCTTGTATATTGTAAGCCCTAAATATTTAAACACGTCTTAACTTTGTGGCATTCTTAAACGTCTATCTGTTGCTTTCATATTAACACGAACAGCATGAGTTAGGCCATTCAGTCATTAGATTGGTCTACTCCAAGGCATAACATGCCAAATTTTTCATTTTCAACTGACTGTCAAAGTAGGACGTTCTCAATTCGTCTGTATTTAGTTTTTCTTGTATGTTTGTTACGCGGCATTTGTAGATCGGTTTAGATGTTTTTTTCTGTCAACGATGTCACCTCGGAGGTGCTTCCATAATCAATCATTATTCTCAACGTTAAATGCAAGTGCGGTAGGCCCTTAGTTTAAAGCCATGTTGGAAAGTAATAGAAGTAATTAAAGAGTTTACGATGCTATTGTGTACACTAGGTAATTTAAAGGCTCTGCAGCAATGCGGATGTCGCAAGACTTTCTCGATGCGTTAATTATGCAAAACAAAACATGACTGCAAGGCACCAAAATTAAAAGAATAAGAAATTATTCTTTACTATTTTATTTAAAACTTTTTCTACACTAAGGGCTGATTTTTCCAACGCCAGATAATTTTATCAGAGGAATAACTAAGAATTTTCGACAGTTCTTCAATACAAAATCTGTCAAACACGAATTTTATCTCGAATAAAAATTATCTGGCGTTGGAGAAATCGGCCCTAAGAGGACTAATATATAAATTATTTATATAGCTTTTATAAAAAAATATGTAAGTAATATATGGTTAATAATTTTTGTACATATTTAAGTGGAATATTTTCAAATGCGGGATTCCTTTAGATTTTCCTATACAAAAACTCACCTCTGTCAAAAACAATCTCTTTCTCTAAAACATATCTCTGATTATAAAAAATATTGCGTATCTTTTTAAGTCCGTTAACCTAATTTGTTAAATACGTAACAAAACTGGCACAACAAACTAACCTTTTAACATTAACAATTTAAAACTAAACTCTGTTTGTAAAGGCATGTGTGCACTGCGAAGGTAATTTCGTATGGACACCGCGAGGCATTTGTTTTAGTTTGAGCCGTGCGTAAATTGCGCACGTGAGGAGAGTGTACAAAGACCCTTAGGGGACCGAACTTCCCAAGGGATCACTTAAATACTGATATGGTTGTAGCTTAAACATTAATCTGATCGTACAGATAAATAAACCTATTGCTATTATAATATGTGTTACATAACTGCTGGCAAACATATTACCAAAAATAGATTTATGACAAAGTAACATGTTTTTTTCTCGCCACGCGTGGGTAGAAATATGAACAGGATTACATGCCCACGCCATGCTAAAGATAGATGAGAGATTCGATTTTTATCAGCCCCATTTAATTGGCGTAAACCTATTGTGATTTATAAGCCGTGTCCAATAATATAGACGTAAAAAGTTACTTTTTTTATTATATTTCTTTTTTACTTATTGAAACAAAAACTGCCTAGGTTCCGTTAGGTTTTTCATGTGTACTTTCTGATTCGTAAAGTCAATTTCTTGTCGGCAAATGAAGAACCTTTTGTCAAACAATGAATGAATAACTAGAATAATAATTATATTCTAATACACATTATGATAAAGCAAGATATCAGTATTTATTCCTTAGTCGAGGGAGCTCGCTATAGCGTAGATTCAAATTGAAGACATAACATTTAAATACCAATCAAATTACAATATTTATTTATACCAACGCAATAATTTGTAACACCATTTTATAGTATCATACGTTCGTGTGTGTTCGGGTAATTCCGGAGAGTAGCTCGTAAAAACTTCGCACGAATATGAAAACGGCATTTATATCGTTTCAAGGGAAATCATTTGATATGGAAAGGAGCGGTTTGTGAGACGGGCGCGGGCGGTCTGGCTATTCGTCAATCAAAATAAAGGTTCAATATGCAAAATACACGACGTATCGTAGAAATAAGATTGCTTTGATGGTATAAAATGTGGACGTTGAGTTTCTTTATATTACTCTATACTTATTTTATATAAAAGAAATGAGCATTTAACATTTATTGGTAACTAAACTTTTTCTTTTGTGTAAGCACACTGGCCACTAATGTTTCTTATAAGCTTTAATCACGGCTTTAATATTAAAACGACCAATTAAATAAAAATGTGACATTATTAAAAAATAAAAATAATATTATTTATCGTTTCGCAATTGGCAATTAAAAAAAAAACTAACAGCGTCCGTATGTGCCTGGTACAGGAAATGTTTTCAAACACAATTTGACGCAGAATATAGCTGTAACCTCCTTTGTAGGATTTATACTCTTTGTTGAATGTAGGAGTAACCCCTCAGGGAACAAGGTGTGACAACACTGTAACAACCTGTCTGCTTAAGTAAACGCCGTAGATTTTGAATATGCTAGAATTTTATTGTTGATACAGCTTTGTTAACACGAAAACGCGAGCCTTGTAGAGCAAAACTCGTACCGTTGGAATAACAGAACAATGAATAAAGGACTTTACCGCAAGCTACAGAAAGCACATTTTCCTTTGTCGTAGCTGTAACATTTAAATGTTCCCACAATACTATCTGAACCGAAATGTTGTTGTATTTCTGAATTACTTTAGTCTTGTTTAAATAATATTAAATACAGTTTAG
Organism: Autographa pulchrina; assembly: GCA_905475315.1. Lineage (NCBI taxonomy): Eukaryota > Metazoa > Arthropoda > Insecta > Lepidoptera > Noctuidae > Autographa > Autographa pulchrina. The sequence continues at coordinate 2,487,100 of FR997770.1, forward strand.
TTCTGAATGCCTACTAATTTCGTACTCATTATTTTGAATAAATAATAAACTGTGTGTAACTAAATAAACGAAACAACCTAACATGATAATGAATACATAATTATTTGGGAGTGTTTGCACTTAATTTGTGATAAAGTTGTTCTGTAATCATCAGTCGTTCAAGTAAAATACGCTGAAAAATACATAATATTATTATAAAAACATGTTAAAGCTGTCACCATTACAAATACGAAGACATTTTCCAAAGAGCCTTTAGAGATATAAATTTATCTTAACCTGTAAAAACGTGACTTATCATAACATCTCATTTGGGTACCCGGTACCCACGCATCGCAGTGAAGGGTTGAAATCGCTTTGTGTACGTAGCAAAACTTTAGCAGCAAGATTCAAGATAACATAATTTTGAAGACGAAGAATTTGTAATTCAAAATAAACTCTGTATCCTTAATATATTCTATCTTAATTAAATTTAAATGAGTTCGTATATTGCAGCCTGTTTTTTGATTTATGTTAACTTATTTATTTTAATACGCAATAAATTATTTCTTATTTTGTTTTTACCAAGGATGGTCAAAGATTAAGTAAGATTGTCGCTGTCTAGATCATAAAAAAGTTTGTTTATGATGTAAATTCGTGCGATAGCATTTATTCACAATTTATTTTAAAAGTAAAAAAAAATACTTTTAAACGTTCCAATTAAAATTTTAAATAATCATAACTTTGTCATCTAATATTTTAGATAGTAAAATACCCAGACGATACCTACTTTTATGTACTTAAAATACAACTTTATCACTAACGAAACAAAGTATCTTCTCAAGAAGTTTGAATTAAACTATTACCGACACAAAATTCTGTCTACCAAATTACCTTAGAACTTACTGCTTACCGTTAAACCCGGAAACAGGTCGTAAAAGTGATGGGAAGGTAAGTGACGGGCAGTTTTAATGGCACTCGGACCGGAGGATAAAGGACCCCGGTGGGACCACTGGGACCACGGACCAGCCGGGACATCAAGGCACGATTAATTGTTGTTTATTGCACAATACATTCTGAGTGATCTATTGTTGAGCCCCTTACGTTTAAATTACTATTAAGTAAGTTGGGTAGACTTAATGCCTTCGAAAACAAATAAACGCTCTTAAAAAATAATAAATAAAGACGCATTTATTGATTCTGATTAGGAAACATGTATGGCATAAGATTGTAATGTAGACAGTTTCTCTAGAAAAATAAATTTAACTAAAACCTGTTTTTTATGTGTTATTTTTAAGTTTTATGTCGGTAGGAACGTAAATGTAGTTTTAGTTCTAAAAATAAGTACCTAGTAAATATAATACACGAAACGTATCGGGAAGTATCAAGTAGAAAAATAACAGATTTGTAGATTTTTTAAATATGCAAAAATAAATAATTATATGTGTAATAATAATAATAATATCCTGGGACAACTCACACACGGTTATCTGATCCCAAGCTAAGCAGAGCTTGTGTTATGGTAACCAGACAACTGATAAACTTACTTATATATTTCTAAATACATACATATTATAGATAAATTACACCCAGACACCAGAACTAATGATCATGTTCATCACACAACATTTGTCCTGGGTGGGAATCGAACCCACGACCTCCGGTATAGCAGTCAGGGTCACTAACCACTAGACCAACAGGCCCGTCAAATAAATTAGCACTTCTCAACTAAAAGTGACAATATCCTCCTTTATTCACTCAGCAGTATTGCGGTTCCCAAATTGTAACCAATTAGATTTACGTGTACACGTGTCAAATATTTACAAAGCTCGGGTGTATTAATTTGATTCGAGTCGCTTGTAATTGGTTGGTATATTAATTACAATCTGGAGTAATCACGACAGAGAAGCTGTTTGATTAGGTTATAATCATGTACTGATCAGAATTTTTATTAGTTTTCCCAAGATCTGTTAATACGTAAATATGATACGATGTAAGACATTCAAATAAAACTACTTGAACTAAAAATAAAAATAAAAACCGCGATGTAATCCGACAAAACGTAGCAATTATTTAACAATGATAATATCTTTGACTAGCATAACTCAACTTCTTCTGTCGAATCTTATTCCAAGCCATATTGGAATCGGCTTCCAGTCTCACCGGATTCAGCTGAATACCGTATTTCACTGAACGACTGCGAATCTAACTTCGTAAACACATTTACAGTAAGGCTGGTTGGCAGCATTGAGCTTTTTATTTAATCTTCAGTTTTTTTTAATTCTGACAAATAAAGGTTGATTTGATTTGTTTCTATACACTGACTGCCTCGTTGGCCTAGTGGTTCTAAGCGGGACGTACTACGCTAGAGGTCTTGGGTTCGATTCCTAAGTCGACCAATGTGTTTTATTGGGTTTTTCTATGAAATTCTCAGTTGCAGGTCGGAGTTTGGATTTGTGCCCGGTTAGTGGCAATAGGCTAGCCCCCTATTACATGGGACCTAAAAACATACCGGCGAACTGTGGGTGTACATTGGTACACCTCTGCCTAACCCTTCGGGGATACAGGCGTGATGGTATGTTATGTTATGTTTTTCTATACAACATTTCTTCTTCTACAGCTGGCTATAAGCACAATACTGGTATAAAAACAATACTCCATTTTCAATGTAATCCTTCTGACGTTTAATTAGTTAGAAAAGATTAACGAGCACGCCATGTTGTGCTACAATTTAATTGATTTTCTTTTGTCTTTGTATTTTATTTGAAGTACCTTGTTCTGAAGTAAACCGTGTTTTTTTGTTTGGTTTATTTTTAAATCTGGCCATTATAATAAACCTTAGTGAATTGGTTTGCGAATTACTTTGTTCTTCTCGTATCAACAAAACAGAAACAATACATACCTACCTACTTTAAGAATTAAGGACTAAATACGCTAATCAATTCGCTAAGGTCAAGATTCAGTCAAGACTAAATTAAATGATCCAGGTCAGTTATTAACCGTCATCAATGTGTTACAGGCTAAAAGATATTTAGTTTTGTCTGTAACACATTCATTAACAGGTGTTTAATTAAATATTGTTGACCATAACCAACGTATTCGTAAAATCTTCCTAAATCGAACGCTAACACCTTTTCAGGTGCCCGAATTACCTAATTTAATACAAAAAATATTCCAATAAATGTATACTTTACATTTACATGCAAAGAGAGCATGTAACACGCCTTCTTTATTCAAACTTTTACCGCTCACTTACAAGTCTCGTATTTATTCGTAAGCACGAACGTCACCATTTCGTGTTACCCTGGTATTAAGTATTCCAGTGACAACATCGCTCTCATTCTTCACGGCTGTATTTCACTTATTATTTTATGGCATTGAAACAACGCTGGGTTAGGGTACATTTTGTACTTTCAGCGGCTTTATAGCAGAATTACGCATGTTTTTTGCAGTTAAAGTAATGGTTGCTTTTTGAGTTGCTTTTTATTAGCGATACGATTTGTTGATTATGAGTCGGAGCTGAAAATGATAAGCTAACATCGGCAGAAGTAGAAGGTTTCTGTTGACAGTATATCAATAATAATAATATCCTGGACAAGTAACACTCTCTCATATTAATTTAACAGTTTACTTATGTTACGTTTAGTCGGGGAAAAATATGAAAATTGTGAGAATGGGCACAGTCGTTTTTCACCAGCTTTTAATTAACTTGCAAGTTGCAATATATGTCTTTTAAGACAAATCTTGCAAGCCAAGATTTTCTGACATTCGATTGAGATGAAATTTTCTGATGTTTTATATTATTGTATTTAATTTTCAACAATTGTGTAAAAACAGGTCAAGCTAACGGGCATATTGTTGTTTTACGTATAACTAAATTGAAAAATCTTAAATTATTTTGCTCTACATTTAAAACATCTCCACAAAAACTACCAACCACATAAAACAATAACACATCTACATACCTGACAGCCGGCACCTCCAGTATGTCCCATTCCACAGACATATAGAATTCCGACAAGTCGACGCCTACAGAGACCACGTTACTGCCGGCCTGCTCGTCCATGTGCCGCAGATCAACCTGTGCATACCAACTCACATTCTATTTATATGTCCCATTTTACTATATTTATTCATTTGTTTTAAAAGGCACCGGAGTTTATCTATGGTCTATGTAGCCAGTTACATTATAATGATAATTTGAACGAGGAATGAAAATATTAAAAAAATAATTAGATTGTTCTTTTTTTTTCTTTGTTTTTTTAGAGTGTAAATTTGAATTTATTTAAAATAATAGAGATGAACAATTTAATAGTCTTTTGTTTTCTTTTATGTTTGAGCTTATTTCATTTCAGTTTGAATCAAGAAACGGTAATCAAGTTTGTAAAATTCTTAATAAAATGCTGCGTTGTTTCGTTCTTAATGCGATGAAAAGTATCGTTATTTTTATCAGCCATTTTCACGTTAAAGTAACATTCATTCCTCGTTCAAGAAATTATCCTTTTATAAATTCCAAAGATCAAGATTACAAACGTGCGCTTTGAAAGATTTGAACTTTCAATCGGTTTTATATTGAGGCGTATTGAATGTGAGACTTCGTTCAAAGCAGCCTCAAAGGCTTTGAGTATTGAAAAATAAACGCTCTGTGTAAATATTTCTTAGATATTTCACGTTCAATTTTTCTACGATTCTGTTTATATTTATACTTATCTGCAGTTTTTACTGTAATTTCAAAACCTAAGCAAAGTTTTCTTTAATTTTCCTATTTTAATTTAGAAAAGTTACTCCGGTGCCGTAATATTTAATTACTAATTATTTCTTAATTAATTCCTTATTAGTAAGTTCTAGTTAAATACACATCGATAACGTTAAAAAAACACACAATAAGAAAATTTAACACATTTGGCTATTATTAAGGTTTTCTTATGTTATGCGTTTATTGTGATGCAAGTTAGTACTACTTGTTATTGTCCCACGTGGAGTAAAAAATAATTCTGAAAAAAAGTTGCTGTTAAGCAATTAGGTATGTCATGTAAACATTCTAACCAAATTAACGAAATTTAGAATTTTGTGCAGAATTAATATTTTTACTCCATCGTCAGACTCATATTAGTTTATCATCTATTTATTTTATTTAGAACATATCCTATTTAGTCATATTTTATTGTATTTTGATACATGCACCCTGTCACACAATGTGTTGAATTATCTCTATAATAATCCAAAATGTCGCCAACGCAGACATTTTAAGGGTGTAGGTCACTGACGCGTGCTCACCGTATTACTGATCGTATAATCCAAGCTGGTCTTCCTTAAATGCCTCTAAAACAGTACCACAGAGTGTGCCAAGTGGGATGTACCTGAGTACAAACTGAGATCAAAACCTTTAACGACAATCGACACATTTATCATCAATGTAGACATTTCACAACAATTTCGAATCATGCGAAGGAATAACAACGCGAAAACACATAAAACACCGATAATAACGAGTGATCGTGGAACTTTCGACAAGAGTAAATAGGATGAGGATGTCCTCCTTGGTCTGGTCTTTTCACGTCATCGCTAAGAACTAGTGCACTAACTCACGCGAGCGTCACTCGTCCCGGGAGTAGCACACTTCATTCTTAACAATCCGTCAAAAAATCTGATAAGGAGGTCGCAAGCGCCGGCTCCGCCGCGCGTGTGTGTGTCGCGCGGGCGCAGCGTCCCGGCCCGCGCCGCACGCCTGCCGCTGCCTGCAGGGCGCATGCGCGGCTGGCGAGGCTGGCGTGAGGCGCGGGCCACGTCGGGTGTTGTAATAGCATGCAACGACACTCCTCGACAGCACCGAGAGTCTCCAGGACACGCGACGCTTCGACGAGACAGTTAGTTCTACTTTAACATTTAGATTTTTGTGCATTATGGACTCCGTGTCAGAAAGGGGGTGGTTCGTCTTTCATTGAAATGACAACATGCAATGGACTGTCAGCGACACCACACTATAAGGTACGAGTACAGCCAGTATGAGTCGCTAATAGGGAAAGGTATAAAATATGCAACATGATGACTATTATATGCTCGACAGTGTAAAGAGCAACAAGTGTGAACTTTATCTTCGGTTGGTTTCACGTGCTGTGCTTAACCTGTTCGCGTGTAAGGTATCGTGTGAAGCTGTGTACAAGAGTCGCGACCGCGGTTTGCGGCGAGCGACCGCCGTGATCGGGAATGCAAGTGATTCGGAAACAAGCTAGAGTCTAGAGTCATGCGGTGAGTCCAGTGTACACTGACGGGGAGACATGCAGCAAGCTGGTGTGGCGGGTGTGTCTGTGTGTGTGTGGCGCGAGCGGAGCCAGCTATGGGAGGGTGTGACTGCTCGAGTGACGCCGTTTCGCGCATCGATGCGTGTCCATCGGGCTCTGCGGCTCAGGCGCCGTTGTTCGGTACTCGTATCGAATGCACGGAAAGGCTCACTCGAAGCGGGACGTGTGGGATAGGAACGGATCGAGTGAAGTTATTGCATCCCATATCACCTGGCTGTTAAAATTTTATACCTTTCCGTGTCGAGCGAGGAAGGCCGAACGAACTAAGTGGACCGGCCGAGGATAATCTGGAGCATTCGTGATCACGCACGTCGACATACTGCTACTCCATATACTTTAAGGTCATCACCATCGCAAAGAAAGTAAACTTGCAACATGTCAGAGCTACGGAGCGAGCCGGGGGCGGGGAGCGGGCGTCGGCAACGAGCGCACGCTCTTCGCCACTACTCTAGCGTCGTCGTTACAGTCAATATGTAAAAGTGAGTATAACATACCACATGGACAGAAAAGTAATATAATTACACGACGAATTACGTTCGAGCCAACAAGCTATTGCATGGACATCGGCCGGGGCGGCGGGCCCTACGGCTACGGCCCGCGCGCGCGGCGCCAAGCAGCGTACAGCGGGGCGTCACCTTGAAGCCGTCATACGTCCAGCTGCCTAACTTAAGCACACAGGTTTGCACGTCGTAAGGAAAGAACTCGACGTCGATCGAGCACGAGGACTTATAGACGGCGGGCGGCTGCCACACCACCATGCCGTTGTAGTAGACGGTGGCCTTGGTCATCAGCGTCACCTCGTAGTTGCCGTCGGCGCTGCGGACAAACAGAGCGGTCAGCGAGAGCAGTGACGGAGCTCCGCGCAATTACCTTGAATCCGTCGTACGTCCAGCTACCGAACTTAAGAACGCACGTTTGCTCGTCGAAAGGAAAATATTCCACGTCTATTTCGCAGGAAGACTTGTAAATGGCAGGTGGTTTCCATTCCACCAGCCCCTGGTGGTAGATGGTCGCCTTGGTCGCCAACGTTACCTCGAAGTTGCCGTCGGCACTGTAATGTGAACGCACGTTTACAAGCCGTCACGCGGCCCTACCGGTCTGTGGTGTCTCCGAACCCTCAGGTGCGTCTGTACATGTTGTGTGTGCGATGTGCTCAACTTTGTGTTGCTTACATTTTAATATCATTAACTACTTCCAATATTGAGTTACGTATGCTATTTATTTGGATACGGGTAGGTACTCTTGGACTCGCTTTGTTTTAACAGCTGCGCTACGGTATAATGGCGACCGAAACTACAAAAAACACAGATTTTTAATATAATGTTAATGCATAAATTATTATTACTATGTTTAAAAATGTTAGTCGCTGAAAGAAAATATATTAATTACATTATATGGGGACTTCACTTCATACGAACTTAGTCACATTTACTACATATTTTCTGCTTTAAATATTTCCTCTACTTACTTGCTTGGTTTGCTCACATCAAATATCAGAAAACAAGTGTTTACTTGTAATTTATTTGACGACGTACCAAAGTCTCTTGTGAAACATCATTAAGAGCTAAATATTACACAAGTTCAAGTTATATTTCTGTTTAAATTTGATTTTACGTAACACAATACAACACAACATTTAACATGCATTAACAGCAAAAAGTTAATTTATATTTGCTTTATAATTTCAATTTAAATGCGAATGAAAACGACCAAGACATTTAATAAAGGAATGGTAAAAACGTGACAACAAAAATATGAAACTCGTAAGGGATGTGCGCAATTCGGTAGCAAGGGGTTAACAAATCACTGTGAGGGGCATACATAGCGATTCATTCAAAAGGTCCTTATTGAATGCTGGTCCAGGTACGGGCAGGGGGTAAAAATGTGCACATTAAAGGGGCGAGGCGGGCCCAGGTTGAGGGAAGGGACAGGAAATGAGTAACGATTGCTGTCCCGGCCATTTATCAAAGTCCGACGCCTCAAGGTGGCGGGCGGGACAAAATGAATGCCGTCTGCGATACAAAACTAAACGAGACTGATGGAAACACTCCAAAATGTTTAAGGACACTTCCATTTTCAATATTAAATGTTAGTTGGAATTTCAAATATAGTACTTTTACTAAAATAACAGTGTCTAGAATAACAAATGATCAAACCTACTACGCTTGGATGAAACTGGTTGAGTGACTATCCCGAGCCTTTGTTTTAGTGAAATAGAAGTAAAACAATAGAACGAGATAATGATGAATTATTACAGTTTATAGAATACAAGTAAAGCAAAAAAGTATCGAGAAAATCAAGATTTTTATTATGAGAACAAGAAGTGTGTTGTTAGAAATGAATGGAAGTCGGGATCCGAGGGATTTTCTTTTTCTTTTTTTTAGAAACTTCCAAGGCATTCCCCTTGGGAACGTACAAGGCACGTAATTGGAAAATATTACAATGAATTTCTATTTAAAATGTGGTACGTAATATTAAATTCAAGTATTACAGTTTCGAAAGCGCACTTTACTACATATTAAAATTAATTCTGATCACGATACTGTGAAATTGTGGTGTTCCGCAAAACTGCAAGACGAAATCTTTGTTGCATATTTTGTGTTTTTATTTTGTATTTTCAATTATGTGCAATCATTTTTACATGAAATTATAATGTTTAGGTTTTGTATATTTCAGCATAGTACTATTAAAACATGTAACAAAAACAAAACAAAGTCCAAACAATTTACAACCGCATTTATAAAACTGTACAACACGTTACGAATAAAAAGTACGAAATTAAATTACAAACTGTAATAAAGCTAAACGGTTTTTATGAGCGTTTCAATTATTCAGTATTAGTGATAAATACAGCGGCCATTACGGGAGGGGAGAGGGGCGGGAGTAATCTCGGGCCTTCGTCAATTAGGCCGGCTACAAAGTACAACTCACTGCTATTGGTTTTTGTACAATGCTGTTTTTGTGAGCCTTTATCTCTAAGATGGTACTGTAAATAAAACACGATTAATTTGCAGGCTTTGTTTTGTATCTAAATGGACGGATTTAGGCCTATCTAAGACTGAAACTGACATTTAAATAGGGACGTTAAGCTTTGTATTATGTATAGTGTTTACGTAAGGAGGGTAGTTTTTGCTACACAGCAGAGTTTAGAGGGCTTTTGTTCAAATATGTGAGTAGTTAACAAAGCAAACTTGGTTTATTATATCCAGCAGACCCAAACGTTTTCCCTAATATGTTATATCTAGGTACTTGTGAGGATGTTAGTGTGGGGCAAATGGTGTAGGTGTCAAAACATAAGGGCATTAGCATAAAATAAGTGTAAATGGAATGTAATTTGTATTATTTTGGTATATTTATAGAGAGGTGAAGCAGCGGTTCGTGGTAAAAGAGCTTTCAATCTTTGTGAAACGTTTCAGATAATTCATTCGGACATTTGTGTAAATAAAAGGGGATAGAGTAACAAGGTGATATGCAGATCATTTGTTTGATAATATTGACCTACTTATAACAATGGGTTATACGAATTTGTTTGTTATGTTCATCAGGAAATAGCAGATGTTAATTGTTTAATAAAAAAAAAAAAAAAACTTCAAAACTTTAAACATTTCAATTGTTTTTGAAAGGACATCGCGAATCAACATATTACATGTTCTTAATTGTTTTATATGCAACTACAAAACAAATATAAAACAAATACAACGAACAAATAAAATTAAATATGACGATCTATTTGAGTTGTAAAGGAAAAGTTAAACAAAGACATGTAGCATGTATGTTTTATACCACATTTGTCAATTAGCTACGTTTTCAAGCTTAACAACCTTTGAAAAGACTCATTAATTACAACCTTTTTAAGAACACACGTAGTATACCATTCATATGTGGTTTTATTTAAACTTCTTTGACTACACTCCGACGCCTTTTCCCTATGTTTTTCCTAACGAGAGGTTGGCTCACATTTACCACTTTCCGTTATTTAACGGAAAAGGTTTTATTCTATTATTTATTATACAAAGCCCCAAATGTGTCACTTTATTTCGTAAAGCTTTTTGCTGGCAACAATTCCGCCTTTATTTCGCCACACAAAATTGGTTTCTTTATGACAAAAGTACAAAGAACCGACTGTATATAAAACATGCTTTTAATTGTAATTAGCACGCGCCTACAGAATATTAAATTAGTTGTTTATGTTATTTAATTTTAGTGTAATACTTAGCTGTTGTTTCTAGAAAAAAGGACTGAATTTTATTCAACACCTTTTCCAAATTATTTTGGCAATTAAAAGGTATAAAAAAATTCATTTTAAATTTTCTTTACAAACTGCATAATTTTTATATTTTACAAACAATAACGGTTTTATATTAACGTTCTTACATAAAATAGTGAAATTCTGTTATTGAATTCATCAGCTTTTATTATAAGCAAAATAATGGACTAAGTAAAGAACAAAACGACCAGCTCATCGTTATAACAGCTCAATTTCCCTTCTCGCTACCAACTCGATCCGAAGTTAATTACATGTTTTACCCCCTATTGCCTCATTTTCCCTGTTAACATATTAAAGCTTACGACAGGTTCCAAGTAAACGCCATCTAACCCTTGATTAGTTCGCCCTAAGTATAGTTACAGTTTACTTACTCTCAGTAACGATAGACTTCCAAAATATTAAGGAACGGCAAAAGTATTTGTAACTAATCGTCCGTCCGATAAATTTACTTTGGATATTAAGTTTCTTTGGACTTTTTCCTCTCTCCTAATGGTATTGGGTTAACTAGCGAATGCGGGTGCACAAACAAACCTTTTATAAGATAACACGGTTATTTTGGGACAATTTTCATGTATTCTTCTGTCTCAGGTAGCTTTTGTTTTTTTTATATATGTCGAAGTTGTATCCAATTTCATTTAAGAATAATTTTATCTCGCAAAAACAAAAACAGATCAACAAAATAAAAATATCCCACATTTAGGACAAACAAACAAAGATCGTTAGTCGAACATACAAAAAGTGTACAAAATCACGAATCAAAGGAAAAATCCCACAACGAATTCGAGCTTCCCTTGTATATAATAAAGAAATTCATCAAAAATAAAGCGGGACGAGCCTGTGAAACAGGCAGTTACCAAATTAATTAAGACAGCCCATTATTGTGAATATAATGGGTGGCACGAGTCGCTGCTTCACCGCTTAAATTTATTTAACATTAATTAGTGAAGCGTGTGTTAGATTGGGGGTTTCTCACTTGTTGTAGAGTACGATGTCTGGTCTCCAGATGTGGTCAGACGGGACGTGCAGCATGTGTACTCCGCCGTACTCCTTCGGCTCCCAGCGGAGTTTGTAGTCATACCAGGACTGCTCCACCCAAAGGTTCGTCGTCATGATCTGGTTCTTTAAGTTCTGTTGAAGAAAAACGGTTTTTAGATGGGACTTTTAACTTTCTAATTGTGGGGAACAAAGTGTGCGTAAATTAAGTAAGTCGGAAGGTTTCGTTTATACGAGGTTTGGTTTTGCGTGACAATTGTGACACAACCTTTTTCATGTTTTTGTTTGAAACTTTTCATACATAAATGGAACAGAAGGTAGACTTAATGCTATTAGGCTATTTAACGCCTGTGAACTGACTTAATTAACTAACAATATAGTGATAGACAGAGATAAAAGATTATTAATTACTAACAAATTCCCCATCTCTTTCCCTTAAAACCTTTCACCAGCAAATTAAGTCGTCCTTTTGATACACGGCTCATCCCCTTCCGAAGACTGCAATAGGTTCGTGATTGATCGGGTTCGTGTTGTCAAGTCGATGTTCTCTGTATTGACACACTGAAGAGCTCATGTATTCAGATCAATCTGCCCCGAGAATGTGTGTGTACTTGGATTTTAGAATAATTATCTTTGAAATCCCGTAACGTTATAAGAGGGAATAATGGATTATGTTTTAAGTTAAATTTGATAATTATTTAATGTAATAGATGGACGTTAGCTTGTTAAATTATAAAAGACGGCTGATAAAGGAAATTACAAAATTACTTTTGAGAGTATATTGAAAATTAAAAGTGATTGTTAATTTAATAATGAGATTATTTTCCGTAATTAAATCTCATAATTTTATTCTCTCTGACAACGATTTTATGTACTGAAACGAGTTTAACTGAAACATGACTATCTTACAGGAAACATTTGAGATACAGAATAATTTAGTTACCACGATCATAAAAAAATAAAAATGGTCTTTTCCTATCGTAGGGAAAGCCGTTATTTTTCGTAATATGATTTTACGACAAATTATGGACCGGGTTTCACAAGACCATACCTAAGGCTCACTTCCAAGAAGTATATCTTATTATGTTATTTTCCCTCCAATTACTGTTCATGTTTCTACGAAGGTACTTTATGTACTATATAAAGTTCATCTTTCTAAGTATATAAACTAGGTATATAAAACAAGATCATTATAAATCTTCATGTTCGGTATCAAGACATTGATGAGAATTTATGTTGTTTGGATCTATGTAAATAGTATTAGGTAGGTACCTATATAAATTGAAGGATGTTTTATAGAGGCAAATTAGAGAGATTTAGGAGTAGTTATGCATTTTATTAAAGCAGTGATTTAAGAAAATAATATATAGGGGATAGTGCTTTTAAAATCTTAAAAATATTTATAGATTGTAACTTTATAGGCATTTGAAAGTAATTTAAAAAATAGTAGCTATGTGAAATTTGTCTTCCATCATGAAAACTTTTAATCGGATGGTGTAATATTTTTTTTTCACGAACTTTCAATATTATTGGAATTTTGACTTTATAAACAATATTTCAGGAAATACAACCTCACAAACATCTAAAACTAAACCTTCTATACATGTACGAGTAAGATAATGTAAACAAACATCTCGTTTTACAATCGCAGTGTGTTATGAATCATAATGAACGCGGCTGACAGTTGAGTGGCGGCGCTGAAGGGACTGTATTAACTACCGCTATTATAACTACTGGCTTAAGATGTTATACACTTTAAGAGCTGAAGTATTTCGAGTATTACAACAGTTGGAAAGTTAAACAAGAAAGGATGATAGTTGTAGATTGAAAAGAGTATGGTTGTAAGATCAGTTTTAGTTGATATTTGTAAAATAAATAGAGTGGAGTAAACATAATATAATTTACCAACCGTTATCACTCTACTGCCTACGGTGGTGTAACCTGGTCAAAACATGCACGTTTCGCGCTAATTCCCGTTGAATTATATTACTGTAAGCATGCAGCACGAAAGTTTAAAAGTAAGTAGAGCAAAAATAAGTGATATACGTTAGTTTTAAGTCTATTTATCAAAGAAAATGTTATAATATTCAGCAAAGTATTTCAAATTCCTAAAGATTAATGTTTTCTTAACAACAAAAGCTTACTTTTTTGATACAAACAAAATACGATCGTACAAGTACTGTGTCGTTTGTCGTGTGAAATAAGCATAGTTTAGTTGCTACAGAAATGGAATCGAAGAAATTTCGTTCGACTGCGAAAATATAAGAAAGTGAACAAAAACATCTGGCACTCAATACAAGAACGCCAAATATTACAAACTTTTTTACGCTCGCGATTTTTTTTTGTAACTTAAATTAGGTTTTATTCGAGTGTAGCTTTCTTTCTCGGTCGTTTGAAAGTTTCGCCAACTTGTCCTCACTGGGTAAGTTTCAATTTTCCGCAGTACTTTTTTACTAGCAAGTTAAAGAAAGTAGAAATAATTTAGTGCAGTTTTGTGTTTACTTTGACTTCGTTATTTAAGAGTTTTATCTCGAAATATACAAGACTTGCGGTAAAATATTTTATCCGGAGTCTTGTAAACTTGAAACAATGTATGTGCTTTTGTAAATACTCCCCCTAATGTTTTTGAGCAAGAGTGTTCGGTTTTCCAAGAATGATCGATGTATAATGTCAAACAGGGTTTGTTAACCTGCTCATTACTCGAGGTACAAGCTCCCTGTTTGTCTTAATACAGCACGTATGAGAACATAACGCAAGCCGAATATGCGTCCGTTAGTCAGCAGGCATCAAGAAGCAAAATAATGTAAATCTCGAAATATGTAACATTCTAAAATTAACTTAATTTCCAAGTGCATTGGGTGCAAATTTCTCTGCGCATCGATCATTCGGCTGAAGCTTTAACCCTAAAACTTTGATATATTGTTTGACACATCGTACATCATAAATGATCCATTGATTAATTGAAGTTTGCCGAAGAAATTTCGAAGGATGTAGGTAAACCATGTTGCTGATGAATCGACATTAAGGCTGTATACATGATAATAGGGGCTTAAACGGTAGCCACATAATTACTTCATTTGATCGACGTTGTTTGGTAAGGCTAACGTTTGAGAAGTTATTTAGGTGTTTAAGAAGAAGAAGATCGTTTACCTCAGTAAACGATCTTCTTCTTCTTCTTCTTCTTCTTATCGTGTCGATCAATGACAGTTAAATTTTCCCAGACCAGTATTCAGCCACGCTCACGGCATTATCCGACGCCTCATACAGGTCCTCGCGTGTGCAGGTGGCAGGGCAAAGTATAGTAATGGAGGCTTTTTACTTAGGTACATTATTAATGTTACAGAACATTGAAATGTTGTTGGTTGGGTTGTATAAAAGCTTTTAATAAAAAATCAAGTCAAGTGCGAATCGGACTCGCGCACGAAGGGTTCTGTACCACCGTTGTATGAGAGTCCCCTTAAATATATTTTTTTTTTGTTTTTAGTGTTTGTTGTTATAGCGATAGCGGCAACAAAAATACATAATTTGTGAAAATTTAAAAAGTCTACTTATCGCGGTTCTTGAGATACAGCCTGGTGACAGACAGACGGACAGACATCGAAGTCTTAGTAATAGGGTTCCATTTTTACCCTTTAGGTACGTAACCCTAAAAATCGATCGTTTTGATCAACATTTCTACCATTTCTCAAAAAGCAACACAATATTTTATTTATATAATAATATGCTTGTTATCTCATCACTTTATTCAAATGTTTCTCAGTACGATATTGGTGGAACAGTATTGAGTAGGTTATAGGCTGGCGGTAGTACATGGAATAATTACTATCGCCGACGAAATCTGCGTCTTCCCTTCAGGGAATAGATACGCACACAGATTCTAGATGACATACCTAATAGATTATATCAGATTTCTAACATATCGAGTTACGCTCAATTCTCAAACATGTAATATCAAATCCCGCAACCAATTTGTCTATCTGAAATTGATGTATAAAAGACGTCGATTTACATATCTTTCTCACTCTTAGACAAAGAAAATTGTAATACCAGTCTAAATGATAACTTGGATGAAGACAAAATATTTTCGTTTATAATTTTAAAGTTTGAATTCACGGCCAACTTTCCAGCCTACAAATGTTTCGAAACTTTTAAGCTAAACAGAGCATCTGAATTTGTATCATCTTAAACTTAACCTTCTAGTTTTCAAACTTAAAGTTTAAAACCTTTGAGATTCGATATCCTTTTCAGGGAAAGGAGGTTGTGAATATTTATCTGTGGGAAAATTGTCAGGAGTGTCACATTGGATTTATGTTCGGCGCCTTATACAGACAGTTGAAGGACGAAATCCATCATAATATTTGCGAGGGGACCCGATTTCGGAGACTTACTGGTTATCCCAAGCGACATTTGTTTCAGTCAGATTATACAGTTTGTCAAACGTCGTTGTTTTATGCACCTGTGAGGTGATTGTGAATGACATTGAAAGGTTAAGAAAATATAAGTTTGTTTATATTTGTTACTCAATTTGTGTACCAAAATTAAGTCAATGAAAGTATTGTAATAGTTTTTGTGTGATTGGTACACCGTGTACTAAAATTAAATCGAAATAAATCAGTTCTTAAATAATAATAAGTATTTTACAGCTAATATAATTACATAAAGTGTATAATGTAATACGGTGTACATCTATTTTATTAGGTATATTTTATACTATAGTAGTATACTAAGATATCCTTTCAAAACAACTAATGTTAACCATTTGTAACACGATTTGTTGAAAAACAAAGCTTCTTGATGAACCTATGTAACATGTACTAAAGTAAAACTACTGCGATTGTAGTGAGAACTAACTAAGCTAACTACTACTTAGTACTTAGCGCTTTGTAAACAAGTTCTAACTCTGAGACTATTATAAACAGCCTGCATCTCTCTCGTGGTACAAAAACGAGGCAACTTCGTAAGTTACCTTTAATACACGAACAGCGTTAAATACAATGTTGAAGCTAAGCCTTATATTGAACATGATTGTATGAAGAAATGGAGATAATGTTCTTTATAATTTATGAAGAGGACCTAAAACAAGCCCTTGTTAAAAAAAAGCTAAAAGAATAAAAGACGAAGAAGTGCAGTAAAAAGCACGAGAATAAGGTCGGTGTGTATTACTTATATTTTTAAAATACCCAGTAATTAAATGAAATAAACCAACATTCTTGATTAAAAGTCTCCTTATTGATTATTCATTTTTTATGGCCTCTGTTATGTACTAGTGTTTTTTCTACGTAATCATACGCCACTTTCACTCGAAAGCAGTGCGAGAAGCGATTGAAATCAAGAAACATCCAAATTTCAATCGGGAAGACGGCTTTAAACCATCAGCATCGTGGTATTCAGTGATTCGCTTAACACAACCGCGCTTTTCTGCAAAGTCGGATAATGATCAGAATACGGACACAGTCAGTGCAGTGTGTAGGGTACTTGAAAAACATGGGGTAGATGAAAAATCATCAACTTCGTGCACGGAAGGATGACACCGCATCTCCAGTCTGCTTGCGACCACGGCCGGTGTAACCCGGTCAAAACGTCAAGCCCCAAAAAAGGTATTTATGCATGTACGCGCTTATTCCCGTGAATGATATTATTATAAACATGCAGCGCGATAGTTTAAAAGTTAATACGTAATCATATTTCGAAATGGCTTTATCCAACTCCTACATAACTGAACCATTTAAAGCACATTATAATTTTCACGGTTCTGCCTGAAAATACGACTGAAAGAGCATGACATTTATTATAGTGTACAATCGTGTACACAGAAATAAATGTCACAAAAGATTAATAGCAGAACTAGCTTACTGAATTCCTATGTACTTATTATTAAGACCTTTTTACTGTGTTACAAATAAAATACATCTTGTTCTGAGCAACCTTGTGTTTTTCTGTGTTTTTCTTTTTGAATAACAACATAATGCTGTCTGATAATTTTCAGGCATGTTATTGGATAAAACAAATATCGAACATAAACAGAAGTTACCTACATAATTTATAAAAAGTTAGAAACTTAAAAAATTAAATTAAGCAATTAAAAAATTTATTAAGCAATTAAAAAATTGACCTGTTTTCTTTTAATCAGTCAATTTTTATATAGTCGGGTTTTAATTTCATGCTGTGATATATTTAACTTCGAAGGCAAATAAATAAGAATTGCACATTATGTGCAAAGGTTATCTTAATTTAATTTGATTTTAAATCCTACTCTATAAATTCCGCCTAATAAACAGCAAATTGCAGACTAAAGCAAGTGTAAAATAAACAAAACGGCACTAAAAATGTCCATCCAATATACTTTTATCGCTACAAATTCATTCAAGTGGAGTACGAGTCCATCACAATACATCCTACCTTTCACAAACAATATCTTAAGGCTCTTTTTATCTGAAGGAAATCTTTATCCGTGAATATTTTATTTTCCACCGCTATCAGAAGGCTCCCTGAGGATATTAGATTTCTTTCATACGACAGCTCCTAAGCTACATAGGTGCGGATAACTATGTATTTGTGTGCACAACACTAGCCGGTACACGGAGACAATATTCCACAGGAAAATAAATTACGTTGCCCTCAATTAAGCCCAAGGAGAAGCTGCTTTTAGTTGAGCAATGTGGCCGGCTTTTTCTGGACCATTTATTACACAAAGAATAATTTATTCTCTTCAATTGTTTTTTCGTTGCAAAGGAATTTTAGGTCGTTAGCTTTGTGCATTGTTACAAAACAGTTTTATATTTATACGTCAACAATTTTCATTTAGATTTATTACTTCTACAAATATAATACAACATACCAGACATACATAACGACGGGCCTGTTGGTCTAGTGGTTAGTGACCCTGACTGCTATACCGGACGTCGTGGGTTCGATTCCCACCCAGGACAAATGTTTGTGTGACGAGCACGATCATTTGTTCTGGTTGTCTGGGTGTAATTTATCTATAATATGTATGTATTTAGAAATATATAAGTATATTTATCAGTTGCCTGGTTACCATAACACAAGCTCTGCTTAGCTTGGGATCAGATAACCGTGTTTGAGTTGTCCCGGAATATTATTATTATTATAACAGACCCCAACATAGTTGGGAAAAAGGCTCGGGAGATGATGACTTCTACAAATATAATGCTGCTTATTTCTAAGATATAAATAAGAGTAGAAACACTAATCCTTACTTCTTATACAAAATAGAGTCATTTGAATCAAAGTCCAAAAACACATTTTTAAAATCATTGTTTCCAGTAACAGACTCCAATTATAATATCTCGAGTGTTATTTAAAATTTCCGCCGGTTTCACCGTAACGAACATTACAAAGCTTACAAAAACATTATTTCAGATTAAACGTTCGTAGCTCTGAAAATAAAGAAATGAAATGAAAATATAGGAATGTAAATAACTTGTTTTTCCTGAACAAACTCAGCTGGCTTCCTCTCAGCGTTCGAAGACGGAAATTAAAAGTGGCCGCGGTTGGTCCACAATACATGCAATGCCCCCGTTTTAATAAACTCCGGACAACTGACATAATTATTGCGCTGACATCCTTGCTTTCAATTACAAACTCCCCATCCACTTAACCTAGTTTCAGTTGAGTTTCGGCGACAGTAATCTGCATAAACTTTGATAAAATGTCGCTGGGAGTTGCTCTAATATTTTGTACATTACTCTCGGTGAAGATAAGCGTGCGATTAATGTGTCCGATAGCCGTGTTTACCTGAAAAATAATAAACAAAGCGGTAACGACAAGCGAGCGAGTGGGTAAGTCGTCGAGGAGTTAATTTTCTTTGTTATGGCACACTCGGGGACTCGCACGGAGGCTCGTGTGCCGCAATTAATTGGGCACCGCGCAAAATATTTGCTTGCTCATTTTCCTTAACCGTGATCAAAGGAATTTTGTTTTTGGTGGCGTTTCTAGGATTTTTTTTTTTGTATATTTCTAGGAGTTGTGTGTATGCAACCAATAATAGAATAATTTGATGCTATGCGAACTAGAATCTTCGATGTATGAAACAAGGAACAGCTTTGTAACATTTTTTTACTACCTACATACTATAAAGACATAAATCTCCTATTTTTATTTTTATGGATCTAACATATTTCAAAGTTAACTATATGTATATCAACATAATGAAAAACTAACAAGAAACTATGAAGAGAGTTTTTTGGGCGTATATTACTGGATAAAAGTTATTTTTTATATGAGATTGATTTCTTTCTTTCACTTTCTGAGACAAGGCCAGATGAGAAAAAAAAAGTATTTTCTCGTCAAAATCACAGAAGGAAATTTATGATAATTGAAAGTTGTTAAATTGACAAGTATTTAAATTATGTAAATTAAGAACAAAACGACCTTAGGAAAGTCATTTAAAGATTTATAATAAGAAAACGTTTATAAATTTTAGGAGCTTCAATCATTATTTAAATGGAAATGGATAACTCATAGAAGCAGTAAATTTAATTAAAATGAATACTTATAATAATTGCAGGATAATAAAATTACTGTTATTGTATATTAAGTGCTCTTAACAGATAGGTTTTAATATTTAATTTAAACACGGTATTTTGTTCGATAAGTAGAATAATTTGGCTATCTTTTACATTATTTATGTCAAAAGACAACGAATTAACGATTTTGCGTTAGTGTACCTTACTTACTAATACTAAACAACATTACCTGACCCAGTTGTTAGGTAAAGGTACTCCCTCACTAGGAGCATTCGCGTGTAATGTAACGTTACAGAATTGAGCTTTACATCAGTGAAGGAGGAGAACCAAGCATAACAATGCGCATCTTGTAATGATACAAAAGGGGCATACATCAGTGAAAGAGGAGAACCGAGCATAACAATGCGCACCTTGTAATGATACAATGTGTAATTTCTTGATACAACCAACTTGGAATCAACTAACCAACCAATGCTCAAAGTCGAATCTATAATATTACATTACACGCGAATGCTCGTCAGTCAGGGAGGTAGTATTGTAATGTAATGCTCAAAGTAGAATCTATAATGTTAACCTTAATGTTTATTTTGGGAATAAAGTACTTAGAGTATAGATTTTATAAAAACATAAAATTCCGTTGTTTATTTAATAATACGTGCTATTCTTGCTTCCTAAGAAAAGATCTACTTATAAAGATAAAAATCTTTGTTAGTCAGCAATTTCATAAAGAATCAGATTGTTCACGTTGCGGCGGTCGCCACTTATGAAGGGCTTCGTACACCCGAAATAACGAAACCTTAAACCTGCCGAGACAATCCACCACTTGACCGACTTTCAACAAAGACTGCCACAAAACAAAAAAAAAAAGAAAACACAAATGCTGAAGAACGTATTAAAACCCACATTCCCTCGTTACATATTCAATATTCAACTTCCGAATGATGAAACAGAATGCCGCTTGAAAACGCGCGATTCGTATTTTCACGGTTAGGCGAAGCGGCGACGGAACAATCCCCTCGCGATTATGCGATATGCGCATAAGGCAATCTCACGACATTGCGCGACCATCCAAAACGCCTTACCCCGCAAATCGATAATACTCATCGCATAAACTAAGTACTTTACGCCTTATACCTTATACCTATGTATACTTAAGAAATATTGAACGAGGGACTGCATTTATTCTGAACCTAAAACAATAAAAATAGAGTGCTGTGCTTAAGATACGAGTTACTAGAAACGCTTTTACGAACCCCTTTGATCGGAACTATAAAATATTTGTGCGATGTTTTAAAAATGTTTTATGCATACTGGACATATTAAAGGCCTTTATAGTACATAATAATATATAATGGTATTATGTGGTATAGCAGCTAATCTTTTTAGTCAACGGACATTAGCTTGCTTTGCAGGACATTTTATCGCTCATAAGATGCTTTAAGTGCTCAAACTAGTCTACTCCCTATCATCATAACGCAATAGGTCTGCAATTCAACGCAACCGGATATATTCATACGTAGTAGTAAAATTTTTAGTAGGTACTAAGTAGCTTTAATTCTCGTGTATGTGAATAGTTTAGACTTTTATGAATAGCTAGCTGTGCACCGCGGTTTAACCGTCTTCCGTAACTTTCAATGCAAGAAGTAGTTATAAATGTAGTGAGATGTTGTGTCTGACCGTACCACTGGTGAACTTATAATGGTTTGTATGATAGGTATATATTTATATAAAATAAACATGTAATTATTTTAAATCCTAAAAAAGGAGAAAAAAAATCTGCCTACTAATAATAAAACAGATTTTTTCCCATCATTGCTCTTTGAAGATTTTTGCTGATTTATGTTGGCAGTTTATTGATAAAATTTCTGCTAGTTCAAGCAAGCAAACATTCCAAAGACTCAGACTCAAATAAATAGAGACACGATAAAGTGCTTATAAAAGAACAAGTTTTCTTTCACGTCAAAAGACTATTGTAAGAATAAGACGGTAAAAGATACCTACACACTCGCAAAGAAATGTGGACTAAAGTGGTCCTTTCGCATCATATTGTGAATTTATTTCTAGACTTCCTAGTACTTAGATCTGCTTAGAATTATTAATGTCTTATTTTCTTTACGATTATACATAGAAAACTGATAAACAAACAAATTGCTATGTGAATCGAATAAATGTTTCTAAATGCTGGCCACTTTATCAACATAAACGTATTCCAAATAAATAAAAATAAATGAACCGGCCTATATGCGTCCCACAGCTGGGCACAGGCCTCTGCCCATATGGAGAAGGAACGAGCATTGATCAACACGCTTGCTGAATTGCGGATTGGCGATTTCAGACTCCATAGTTTGGAATCCAGGTTCGAACGTATTCGAAATTGCAATAATTTAAAAACAATATTTACATACTTACTTAAAATAACTTTGTTTTTGTAAACGAAAGCTTATTAAACATTGAGGTAAAAAAAATTAGGTCAAAATATAAAATACAAAAATAATAATAAACTTTATTATCTAGAAGAACGGAAAGTTACAAAGAAAGGCTTACCCTGTGGACTATTTATTATTCAGAAAGAATTATTTGGTACGAAAAATACGGTATAAACAATACCGCCTAAACCTGAATGTTAAAAAGTAGGTCAAATTCTCCTTGAATAAATTAAAAGGGTTTAAAAAGAGTTGAAACCCATCCAATGCCAAGTTCAAAAGTACATACTCGTTCGTGTATCTCATAACATTGTGGCAACACTTTATTTATTTATTTTGAATTCATTCAAATGGCCAGCCCACTCAGCCATTCCATTTTCAACACCTCTAATTGTGCCTATTTTATTTTTAAACGATTGTTTTTTTATCGAGTAATATGTGGTTTTATTTAACGATACTCCTTGGAAGACTTTTTGTTTCATTTGCGGAAATTTCGTATTAAGATGAAAAACACAATTGAATTTGTAGTTATTAGTGGCCAGTAAGTTACTAAACTAAGATTTATTAATAGCAACCTCCTTAATATGTCATAGACCATACATAGTTATGTTTCTATTCATGTATTTAAAGCCCATATTTAGGTGTGTACGTGTGACGTCACGTCGGTCACGTGATGTGTGGGGAACGTCGCTTACCCGGCTTTGTGCCATCGTTTAGGGACGTTAGTGATATCACCGCTTACGCTTTGACCTGTAACCGTTGGAATTTAAACGTTACGTTTTGATTTTACAATAGATAGAACTATGCACTATTTCATAAATAAAGGAATATTTAGGCACTGCAGTTTGTAAATGTTACCTCTTGATATTTTGACACTTAAGACTATTTTTTTCTGTACCTACATCATATTATTTGATAAAGGTTTGATTTTGTCAATTTGAATCCGAAGCATTAAAGTCAAAAGGGTATACTAAGATATTTTTAGATTAACTTAAAGAACCGAAACCGCATAAGAAGGATTTCTAAGCTATAATTTTAAACCGACAAACGTATTAAATTTATCTTATTTATATTATAGTGATGGGTCCGGTCATCAAAGGAAGGATACACACAGGCCCATTAGGTGCGGACGTGAGTTGACGTTACGCGGACATGTAAGGTTGGAGCTGCGACCCGCTGTTGTGAAACTGACTTTATGGAAGGAAATAATAATTATGATGCCTACAAAAGAAAAATCTTAAAAAAAATGTATTAAATCTAGCTCCGTTTTCTCAAAAGATGATCAATTTAATCTGTTGTCAAATCTACCGATCACGACTTTGATAGGTTGACCAAAGACCAACAACCAATCGCCGCGTTTAACATGATGTTCGACGGTTGATTAACTAATTCTTGTGTTGATCATTGACAAATCAGAAACATACTATCTGAAGTTATAAATGCAAAAAGTATCGTTGTTTGTTTCGCTCTCACAGCTAAGCCACATGAACGACTGTCATGACATTCGTTACGGATAAAACTGGATCCCCGAAAAGGACGTAGGTATTCTATTTTTTGTCTGGATAATCGTCATCGATGCGAATGGAGTCGACCGCGGATTCTATAAAACAAAAACAGAAATACTGCAAACGTATTGTTCCATGCTTATTTCTTTTTACTTTGTGAAGAGATCTGTATATCAGATGCATATCCTAAAAAAGAGTTATAAAACACACATCAATGGGAATACTCACAAATAGTCTTTATTACAAGGTAGTAAGGTCGATTTTCGCAAGGTATGCAATCTGTTATATATAGATTATAGAGTACCTACGTATGCAAACGCTTCAAATGATTCGAACCCTGGTCTACCACACTGCCCGCGATTACAATTTGATAGCCCAGTTGTAAATATTTTATGGAATTCGTTATTATGAGCGACAATAGCTCATTAGTTATGGATCGATGGGATACATATTAAACCTATTTGGATAGATAATATTAATATAATCTGTTAAGTAAGGAACTAAAAATAAAAGAAGAAGAAAGAAGAAGAACGAAGGCGAGATGGAAAAATGCAAAGGGACTTAGAGGACATTATCTGTCTCTTTAAGGAAATCGATCCTGATTTGATTCCCACATTCGTAGCACGAGACCTACAGAAACTGCCTCCGATTTCGTTTGATCACATCGATGTTACGAAATTGCTGAAAGACATTTTGCTACTTCGGAGTGAGATACGTACAATTAAGGAAAACTATGCGACCGTAGACATGGTGGAAACAGTACGTATAGACCTAGACAACCTCAAACTAACTTCCTTGGTTAATAACCCAAATGTTAACACGGAAAAAAGAGGTGCATATTTTTCGGATAGTGGGCCGGTAGGTCTATCACATGATTTATCAAATACCGACACTTTGACAAAATCGTTGGAACGGAACGCGCTCGAGCCGTCGCCGAAGTCTCACTATCGCACCAGTGTAAATAGGACTGTCTCCCTCGCACCGGCAACGTCTGTGGATCGACCGGCAGAGACAAAACAAGCGCCGGCGCCGTGTTCATCACAATCAACGATGGCGGATTTAGTTAAGGCGCCAGGTGAATGGAAACAAAACAACCCGCCAACTGATGAATGGACTGTGATACAACGTAGACGACTTAGGAATCGATTTATTGGAAAAATGGGAAAGGCAATAACCGATGTTGAAACAAAGTTCAAGGCGGCAGAAACGAAGATCCCTTTGTTTATTTCCAATGTAAACAAAGATACATTAGAAACTGACATATGTGAATATATATTTAATAAGACTCAGGAAAATGTCTCTCTTGAAAAGGTTATCATGAAGAAAGAAAGGCAGTACAACTCATTTAAAATATTTGTTTCAATCAACAAATTAGATACCTTTTTAAATGATAACTTGTGGCCGGACGGAATAACATTTAGGAGATTCATACGGTTTAGACCACGGAATTCAGATAAAGATAACATACAACTAAATGAATAGTACGTTCATAAGTTATAATTGTAAAAATATTAAAAGAAGTATGGAATGTGTGAGAACTTTATGTAATTTGGCGGATGTGATAGCCCTCCAAGAAACTTGGCTGCTACCGTACGATACACAAGTATTGGGTGATATTGACGACAACTTCGGCTACACGGGGAAGTCGGCAGTGGACTTAACTGCTGGAGTGCTACGAGGCAGACCTCACGGAGGGGTCGCAATACTGTGGCGAAAAAGTGCGTTTCGTAATGTTACGGTAGTGAAGTGCATAAGTGAGCGTATTGTTGCGATTAAAATAATGACTGGAGCGGGCCGGGAAATGTTAGTTATGTGCGTGTATATGCCGACTGACCAAACTGTGAACTTGCCGGAATTTACTCAGTGTTTGGGTGAGTTAAATGCAATTATACAAGACAATAATATAGAAGTAGTGTTTATGTTGGGGGATTTCAATGCACATCCTAATGCTCCGTTTTGTTGTGAACTTCTTGATTTTAGTAAAGAAAATGACTGGATATGTGCTGATTTAATCAAATTAGGTATGTCATCTGAAACCTACACTTTTCAAAGTGAAGTATATGGGTGTAAGCGATGGCTGGACCACTGCGTGGTAACCCAGTCAGCTTGGCAGTCTGTAGTGGATATTAAGGTTCACAATGATGTATACTGGTCGGATCATTTCCCTTTACAGGTAACTTGTAATTTAGAAGTAATTAGAGCCAAAGTAGAAGTTCGCAGTTATTTACGTAATAATGTTATATGGGGGGTAAGAGAATCTAAAGAAATTCAGAAATATCATGAAATATGTAGTAATAACCTCAAAGAAATTATGTTTCCTGATGATCTTCATGAATGTGCTGATAGTATGTGTCAAAATGTACAGCACAGATCTGTAATTGATAACTTATATAACGATATTGTTAGTATATTAAGTCAAGCTTCGGCAAACAGTCGCAGTTCATTAACTAGGAAGCCGACTAATGTTAAGTGTGTACATGGTTGGAATAAGCATGTCAGAGACGCCCACAGGCAGGCTAGACTAGACCATCAATTGTATGTATTAGGTGGTAAACCAGTTAATGGATTATTGTATGACAAAATGTGTGAAAGTCGAAGAGTGTTCAAGTCACGCTTAAAGTACTGTCAAAACAACCAGGAACAGATAAAAATGGATATGCTTGCTTCACAACATTCTGCTAAGAAATTTAATAAATTCTGGAAGGGCACTAAGCGTTTAAATGGTAAGGCTAGTCTGCCTGCGTGCGTTGATGGCATCAGTGACACGAAAATGATTGCAAATATGTTTAAGGACCATTTTCAGGTGAAATCTTCCTTGCTGCCGGTGTCTGATACTGAACATGGCCCAGTAAAAAAGCCTATCGGTTTCTTAAGTAAAGATGTGGCTGAGGTTGTTAAAAATATGAAAAGAGGGAAGTCACCAGGTCATGAGGGACTCAGTATTGAGCATCTGCAGCATGGAGGAGTACACCTATACAGGGTGTTAGCAATGTTTTACACATTTTGTATACGGCACTCATATCTGCCACCTAATCTTATGAGAACAGTGGTTGTGCCAATAGTAAAAAACGTTACAGCTGATTTATCAGATAGAAGTAACTATAGGCCAATATCTTTAGCTACTATAATTGCAAAAGTGTTTGATGGATTACTGGATAGAAAACTTGATAGTTTTGTAACATTACAGGATACACAGTTTGGTTTTAGGGAGGGGTTGTCAACTGAAAGTGCAATATTATCTCTGAAACACACGGTTGACTACTATGTGAAAAGACAGACTCCAATATATGCATGCTTCTTGGATTTGTCCAAAGCTTTTGATTTGGTGTCATATCATAAGCTTTGGACAAAGTTAAGGAGTGCGGGTGTCCCAAACGATCTTGTAAATATATTTGCCTACTGGTACAGTGAACAGCTTAATATAGTAAGGTGGGGAAATATGTACTCAGATGAATATTCTCTGGAGTGTGGCGTCAGACAGGGCGGGCTGACTTCACCACGACTCTTTAATATTTATGTTAATCATCTGATTGAGGAGCTCAGCAGCATGCATGTTGGATGCCATATTGATGACATATGTGTTAATAACTTAAGCTATGCTGATGATATGGTGCTGCTGAGCCCCTCAGTTGGTGGTCTCAGACAGCTGATAAAGGTGTGTGAGGTTTATGCTGCGGAACATGGCTTGAGGTACAACGTTAGTAAAAGTAAGTTCATGTTATTTAAATGTAAAAATAAGAGCAATATCTTCATACCACCTATATTACTTAATGGTGTACCTCTAGGGCGTGTTGCACAGTTTAAATATCTTGGACACATTGTAACTGAGAATTTGAGCGATGAATTAGACATTGAGAGAGAGCGCAGGGCATTGTCGGTGCGTGGTAATATGTTGGCACACAGGTTCGCTCGGTGTACTGCTCCGGTTAAAATAACCATGTTCAAGGCATTCTGCCAGACATTTTACACGAGCGGCCTGTGGGCAAACTTTACACAGAAAACCTACAATGCCTTGCGCGTCCAATATAATAATGTGTTCAGAGCTCTGTTTCGGCTCCCTCGATATTGCAGTGCATCCGGCATGTTTACTGACGCCAGCGTAGATGACTTCTATGCAATTATACGTAAAAAAGTTGCGTCAGTGGTGCGACGAGTACGAGGGAGCCCGAATAGCGTCCTCAGGATGATTGGCGAAAGAACCGATACTGTTTTGCTCAGTAGGTTCACAGAACTCCATGTGTTGCGAGACCGATGAGCCTACTGTGCAGAGGTAAACTGTGTCTTTATTTGTTTATTTACCTTTTGATTACTAACATTAGTTATAAGCAGAATTTTTATTACTAACAACCTTGTCTTGTTTTGTTTTGCATATGGACTTTATTGTCTGAAATAAATGATTTTTATTATTTTATTTATTTAAAATGACCGAGAGGTGTCTATACAGAAACAGTGGACACAACCATTTTAACTGACCTCGTTTTCTATAAAAGTTACTTCGAGAAACATGTCGATTTTTATTTCTTATTTTGGTAGATCATTTGCTATATTGGAATATATTTATTGATAAACAGAAAGACAATTTTGGTAACATGAACTGTTGCAGGACTGTTGTCGTGTGGAAGCGAGACGCTTTGTTATACGCTGTCTCCTTCCACAATGGCAACAACACTGTGTTCATGTTACAGGCACTGTACATAGAAGGCTGCATCGATAAAAAATCTCGTTCTACATAGCCTCACTGGTCAAAGGGCAGTTCTCCTAAAAATCGCTTTTCAATCAAACGTAGCGAGAAGTATCAATAGGACTAAATAAAAACCAATTCATGTAAATATTTACGATGAAATCGATTGCGAGCTCCGTTGTTTGATAAAAACAATAAAATTCACAGTAAGCCGACCGGTTTCCAACACTCTCGCACAAAGCAAATATTTTGTATGTATTTATCATTTCGTTACAATAAAAATATTTTGGCTCCGATACCAATTTCGGGGTGTTTGTGTTCCATATTTACTAAACTATAACGGTTAGATTATTACACGATATATAAATGGGTGCCTATGTATGTTTTGTAAAACTATGTTCGATTGAATCACAAGTTTTGATATTGCCTTTACGCGGTCGAATTAAACACTGTTCCATTTCGAAAATTGTTTCAATTATTCTAGAACTAGCTGTGCCTGCGACTTCGTTCGCGTGGATGACGAAACTTATCAATGAGTTTTTAACCGCAAAATTAAGTTTGTTTTTTATTGTTTATACTTTTCCGGGATAAAAACTACCCAGTGTGGTGCCCAGGATAATAAAGAATAATTATACCAAGTTTCATCGTAATCGAACCGGCAGTTTTTGCGTGATACCTGAACAAACAGACAGACGATATTTTTTTTTTCACATTTTGGGTTCGGTGTCGGTCTAGTAACAGCCATTTATTTTGTTTTATATTTTCAATGTACAGAATTTTCACTTCTACAGATTTATTATAAGTATAGATATTGTAAATTACATTTTTAAAGAATTTCGTTGATTAGCGAATGAGAAACAAATGAATAAAGTAGGTACTAATACATGTTGATTGTTACTATTAGTCGTTATCCAATCTTTAAAATACACCACAAACCTAAGTCCAGTTTTAAGTCCCGACTATTTTTATAAAAAGTAACTTGTGTGGAAGCTAAGTAGGTCAGCGTCTGAACTGGCTTCAGGATTACAACGGACTAAGTTTCATTGTGTTTATCCGGCTATCTTCTGCTTGCTGATATAAGAATTCGTCTAATAAAATCTATATTAACTACGGTTTTATGGCAAAGGTATTTTGGCAAGGCAAGAAGAAATAAGTAAATAATTAAATTTTTAAAATAAATTAAAAATATATTTACAATTCTAGTTGACTTTATTTACGTAAAGATTGAAGTAATAAGGTTCAATTTTACTAATAAAATTGTTTGTAAAGTATTCCATAATCACGTATCTGTTCCACTTTGTAAGCAGCTATAATAATATTCAAATAAATATTACGCTCAAACGGATTCTGAGAATTTCGCTCAAACATAAATTATGTTATCTTAGCTTCTACATGCTAATAAAAGCTTTTAAGAAAAATAATGCTTTATTACAATTTATTTTTGGAATTTATAGGTCAATATATAAACTAATTTATTTACCTAAATAAATCTTTAAATATTCAAACAAAAGGAAAACACGTTTAAATACTTGCAAAAATAAATGTAACAAAAATTCATCTACTATTCGTTCTTGAGCATTCAGTATAATCTTCAGTATAATTGGTAGGAAATTTTCAGTAAGAGCCTAAGGCTTACCTACAGCAAATAAATGGCTATAGGCTCTCCTAATCCGTGCGATGGATTAAGGACCCAATCCCCTTTCGTTGCCAGCAAGGCGAGTAGTAAGAGCCTACAGACTGGATCGGGGTTCGATTTCTTTTTACAAAGAGCATTGAAGTCAAATTTCCGTATATGAAACTTCCATATGTAGGAATTATTTATTTTTCTGGAAAAGGAAAACACGTTTAAGATAAGGCGATTACAAACCTCAATATTAGTGACTTGATAAAACCAATCTAACATATAATCTGAAAAGGTTTAGATACGACAATAGAAATTATATTATACACCATCATCCATACAAACTAAAATCATGGCTTTCCGAGGCAATATGTAGGTATATAAAATCCATGGGAATAATTGATAAACAATAATGTAAAAAAGAACCACCTTCAATGAAATTTATATTATTATGGGACCGCCTCTGAGGTCCCCTATCGCTAACTTTTTCGGGTGAATTAAAAAATAATTTTCAAAATCGATTCATAATTCACCCGAAAAATCCCTTCGATAGAGAATCTCGTTTTGAAATCGTTTAAAAAGACCTTACTACCTCTTTACCAGGAACGGTCGTGATATATTACGGAAATCGGGTTCCGCTTGTGTTTCTAGAGGATATATAATTAAAGCGGCTCTGTAAGGGGTCCGTAAGATGGGCGGAGATCGATCTATTAGCGAGGATAAGTCGCGGGAATTAATGCGTATCCTGCAGTGAAACCTATCTGCTGGTGGATTTTATGAAATGTTTTTATTTAGGAACTCTGATTTCATAGTAGCCAAAAAGTAGCAAATAAATTTGCAAGAACAAGAATTGGTCTGAGGTAAAAATAATGTTTTTCTTGTCGGTCTTGGGATAAGCGTCTATAGAAGACTGGGATGCCTTTGCCCAGAACTGTGATCTGTATGGATCAAAAAAATGTGTTTGTTAAGTGTGTTTTGTTGACTTATTACTATCCGATCTAACAAGCTGTACAATATGTTTTATAATTTAAATGTGTTCGGAACTAATCTACATAAGCAAAAAAGTTTAGTGGCAGTGATAGTGCCACATCCCACATTGTAACGTAAGGTCGTAACCAAGTTTAGCCGACAGGCCCGGGAAAGTTGCACCCTTCTATATTATACTAACTTAAGGTACAGTTGAATCGGTTTTGTTGTCTGAGTCTGTGGGAGATTCGGATTCCCAAAACATTTTTATGCCGAATATGCATCTCGACTCCTTTAGCCAAGTGACATTTCTAAAAGCGTTAATGATGATAGAAATCTCTTAAATGACATGAAATGCATGGAAATAACATTTCATTTTAATGAGTCACGTGACTTATTAAAATAATATGACTTATTAAAGTGACTAGTTTCTTCCGTTCCTTTGAGCGATTTGATCAGCGTTAATGTTTGTAGAAATATCACTTGGCTAGAAGGGCTGGTATCATTCCAAAATATTTATGAGCTGTGACCATTTGTGTTAAACTATGATGACCTGCTCTACAGTTGGTTATCTATGCAATAAAAAATCTCATTGAATATTGAATGAGTTTACTATTTTATTTACGTTATGTATTACCTACTGAATCTTTTACAGTGTGACGGTAAGCTTAAATAACTAATAGACTTCCTACTAATGTAATTCCGTCATGGCGTAATGTGTGCCTTCGTCCCATAGGGAATACAACAGTTTTACCATTATCAAATCACTTAGTTTGCAGTATTAACTTTCTCGTATTTCTTTCCTATTTAATTTCCTATATTTATTTAAGACCCTTTTGATAACCGATGAAGGAAAACACCTTGAGGAAACTTTGATTAAAAAATTTGGGATCCGAAATTGATAATCCGCAAATGAGCACGCGTGATCGATGCTTGTGCCTGCATATCGGAAAAGGCCTGTGCCTAGTAGTGGGACGTTTATAGGCTGGTATTATTATTTAATTATTTTAACTACTTTCCGTTAATTTTAGTCTGCTTTGCAAGTTGCCCACAGAGCCTGTGTAAGACGATATTGAAACTAATTTTATATTTTGTCAAACTGAAAACTAAATTAAATAAACAAAAATTAAAAATCACTACGCTGTGTAACATTTAAAAACCTTTACTTATTTCTTAAATATTACAAAAAAAAAAACATCGTCTCAAAAGGGTAACTACTGTCACACTCATCACTATCGATCGATCGGCAACTTGATCGAAACATTATAAAAAAGTACACATCAAAATTATCATAGATATTGACTCAACGAAAGTTTAGTAAATAAATACTCTCTAAGTTAGCAAAGAGTCTGTCTGTCTCGAATCCGGGATAATGGTATTCTTTTATGACAAAAGAATGGCATTATCCCGTCATCCCATCCTTCTTTTCCTTTGGTTGAGAGAGGAGGAAATACCTTAATGACACCTTAAGATCTGTGCTTCGTACCGGTAACGAGCCCACCACTTGTCACTTGCAACCTTCGTTGTTTGCTGAATAATATGTTTGTAGCAGATTTTTGCTTTTGTAACTAAAATTAAGTGGGGCTATTTTAATAGGTTCCTGTAACAATTTTGTCACTATTATTTTATAGATTGAAAACTTGCAGATTGAGCAGTTTAAGTTTTATTTTTTTATATTTGGTTTTAATTTTTAACACTTTTTTGTATTAGGAAAAAAAAAAGTAGGTTAAGCGCAAAAAATATTTTAGTAGATATCAAATTTCTATTATTGTGACACACACGTAACGAATAAATCGTGTATATACCCACCTAGTGTCAAAAGAAAAGCCTGAAGGTGGTTGACCATGCAGCGGCACACAAAAAACCTGTGGTATTTTGGAGTTTCTTTATAATATTCTTGACAGCAATAAATAAGTGCAGACTCTACTTTCGTGACTAATCGACAAGTCAGTTGGCAGGTCCAGTATTGTGTGCCAGCACTTTTCTCCTTAAGTATCGATGTAGTTGCCAGAACTTTTGATCGTCGCCTTTTATTTTCCCAATTAGAGTCTAAAACTGTCTTTATTTGGACTGACAAAAAGTCAAGGCTCTTAGGAATCGTTAAATATTTAGACTGAGTTCGTTGAAAGTCAGTTTGCTCTCTTTTACAGTTTGTTTCTGAAGTGCTAAACTCATTTTCTATTCTAATTGATTTTAAAAGTAGCTTTTGTTCATTCCTCTCCATCTTTGAATGACATATTAAGTGTTGTTTTTTCACAACTAGCTGGAAATATTGAAGAAAAAAAAACATGTTATCTTTCATTATTACTGACGATATTGTCTGTTGAGTTTGAGATTACAGTTTTTACACGAATTTATAAAAAAATTGTTTGTGTTTCGAGTCTCAAAATAATTAAAGATTACATAGCCACTATAAAGTATATCTGTCGTGTCCATAATAGTTTGAGTTGGCAGCAAACCGCAGGCTGCGTATCGGCGCAATTCGGTTAACTAGTTGGGTATAGTAATTGCGGTCCAGCCCGCTCCTGCAAGGTTCTACTCGAAATAGGTTAACGATGCGTGTGCTGGTCTTGTTGTTCTCTTAATAGATGTTAGACTTGTGATGTTGGAAGTTAACTTGTAAAAAAAAACATCCTGGTTTAATTAGGTAAGATTTTTTTTACGGAAGGTGGAGGGACCTGTGTTGCAGTGCAACTTTGGAGAAGCATATGTCCAACAGTTAGCTATGAAAGGCTGAGTTATATTTCGTTTACAAGACATTTTTTTTCAATTTTCAATTTTAATTTTGCATGTATAAAGAAGCGTGCACACATAATCCTTTTTCATGTACTTTATTTTTTACGGTATTCAGAATACTTAAACGTAACAAAACATTTCCCGAAATATTAATTACTGAGCATATTTCTTTTTTGTATCAAGCTCCAAGTGTGGTCGCTGTTAATTGTATACTTAAACTTAACCAGTAGCACTATAGACAACTAGTTTTATCTATACTTATAATAAATCTGTAGAAGTGAAAATTCTGTCCATTGAAAATATCAAAAAAATAAATGGCGGGGGGTGTTACTAGACCAAAACCGAACACAAAAGTGTGAAAAAAAATTTTTTTGTCTGTCTGTTTGTTCAGGTATCACGCAAAAACTACCGGTTCGATTACGATGAAACTTGGTATAATTATTCTTTATTATCCTGGGCACCACACTGGGTAGTTTTTATCCCGGAAAAGTATAAACAATAAATAACAAACTTAATTTTGCGGTTAAAACTCATTGATAAGTTTCGTCATCCACGCGAACGAAGTCGCAGGCACAGCTAGTACAGAACTAAAAAGCTTTCTACTTCTACTAAAACAATGTACCTACCATTTACAGAATAACAAATATTAAAGTCACGTACACAAACCTTTCATTGTCAAGCTCTAATAGATTCTATTGTTATTCATTTGTTTCGCTCACGAGACTAGTCGAGCTGTCTCATTTCACTACATATTGGAAACACGATGGAAATAACAAGTTTTTAAACCTCTTACCAGTTTGAATACAAAACTATTTGAACTAGAAAAGCTTCGAAATATTTTTTTTGTCTCTTTTCAGTACAAGTACAGGTTTTTGTTTTTTTATCTGTAGATTTAGTTAATTTAGTAGACGTCAATTGTCGTATCAAAATTTATTACAAAAAACGATAGAGTTACAGAAGAAACTGGTAAATGTTTTGTGAAATTGGAGAAAAAATTACATTTACATGGAAATACATT
Organism: Autographa pulchrina; assembly: GCA_905475315.1. Lineage (NCBI taxonomy): Eukaryota > Metazoa > Arthropoda > Insecta > Lepidoptera > Noctuidae > Autographa > Autographa pulchrina. Next base: position 2,522,077 of record FR997770.1, read on the forward strand.
TTTTCAATACAGGTTTTCTAAGGCGTTTAAATTTGATAGCCGTGAAGTCGTTCATGCTTATTAGCCTTGTTAACTAGGTACCGACAATGAGAATGATTTCTTAACCACTATTCAAGATCTTAATAATAATCCAGCCTATAAACGTCCCACTGCTGGGCACAGGCCTCTTCCCATATAGAGAAGGCACGAGCATTGATCACCACGCTTGCTTTTTGCGGATTGGCAATTTCAGATCCCAAATTTTTGGAATCCAGGTTTCCTCACGATATTTTCCTTCACCGTTTGTCAGAAGTGTCTTAGAATAATTAAGAAAGTACATATAACTTTGAAAAAGCCACATTGGTACTTGCCTGGGTTCGACCCTACAACCTTGTGCATACAAATATGTTCATTGAACCGCTAGGCCACCACGACATCCCAAGATCTTAATACATTTACCAAATTACCCAAAAAGATAAAACACATCCATTTATACGACACAAGACAAAATGATAATAAAAGTCTCTTATCACTTAACGTAGAGTCAACCCTTACGATAACTTTGCATATCAGGCGCTATATAGAAAATAGTGACATTACCGCTTCGCCCTCGGGTATCGTATACCTACCTACCATTTGCGAATGACGTTTTAAGGCCTTACGACAGAATATCGATATCGATATCGCTATATATCGGGCTCCCAACACTATAGTTGTACGGAATATTTTTAGTGAACAAATCCAATTTCCCTAAACAGAGCGAGGCTCTAGTAAGCTGGTGCGAGATCAACGTGAAAGCCTACAATGGAGGTTTTATGTAAAGAAATAAGAATCTAACTATTACAATATTTGGACGTTTTGCTTCACGGTTATAGAGATACAAAACTAGATTTTACATAGATATGGGAATAAAACCTTCGTGTATGGAAACTAGAGTTGGCCTGCGGTTTCACCCGTGTAAATTTTATAATTATTGAGTTATTCGGTACGAAAACGAATACAACAAATCAAAAATCATGGAACTATTTCCTTCCGTTCTTGAGTTTCAGTTGGTGTAGCTAACAGACTTTGTTGTATATATTTAAAGATAATGTAGAGTATAGATAATACATAACATGTTATTGTCATTAGTTGTAAAAAGTCTGCTAATGAAGCTATCGAATAGACGTAACAGTTAACATCGTAATGAAAGATAATTTGGTAGGTGTAAAGAATCCATGATAAGCGACAGAATATAAAGCTCTTGTACACGTGTAACCGCGAACATAACAATTAAAGGATTAAATTATGCAATTAACAAGCCCATAATCGCTTAAGTAGCCTTATCAAGCCTTTAAATCTTAACATCGTAACGAATGTTTTAAAGCTTCATAATTTTAATCCGACTTCAAAAAAGTGCAGGTTGTCTAAACGGATTTTTATTTCATATTCGATTAGTGTTTTCATCATTATCATCATCAAATCCTTTCGCGGTCCCCAGCTGGATATATACTGCTCCCAAATTGCGCTACTCTCAGTATAGGTATATCTATGAGTAACTATATATCAGTAGCTATTTAAGTAGGTAGAATATAATATTATGTATATTCTCTTTTGTTTTCTAGGATATACAAAAACGTGTCCTTGTAACTTATATCAGTTTGATACAATAAAGTGTAAGTACCTATCTCATTTCCTTCTAAATGGATGTATACGAATTCTTAAAGGAGTATGTCTATGTATATGTTTAGGTATGTATGAAGATATATGAGCTATTATGATGGTATTCATTCAAGACTCTAATGGTACTTACACACGGCTGTAGCGTGCACAACGATCTGTAAACTCATTACTGGTCTAAGAGTGGTTAGTGCCTGATGGCCAAGGAGATTTAAGACGTGACAAATATGTACTTCAATGTGTTATCATCCTACATGATAAGCTATGAAGAAGGCACGTATTTTTCTCCTCAGCCTTAAAAAAAAATTATTTATGCTTCGAAAATTACGCACCATATTTCTGAGGGATCAAACATTTAATTAGGTTGTAAAAGATTATCTTTCCTCCTTAATTAGGCAATAATTTTGCGCGTAAGCTTACATAATGATATCACACGTCATTTAACCGAAACGATGACCCGTAAATAATTGCCTCAACAAAAGACTCATAAGGATTATGGGCACAAAAAACAGATTGAATAAATATCGAAAGAAATACAATCCCTTTTGTACGAGTGATTTATGAGATCTGATTTGAAATACGTAAGGGGAGACTGAGGGGCGCCCTGGTAGCGATCTGGGAGAAGGTGTGAATAACACTCGTTACATTATATCATACTTTCACCACTTAAAACTGAACTAACTATTTGTAAAACTGGGTCGCATGCCTGAGGCGTTGATTCAATTCGCATCTATTTAAATTCCAAATGTGGCGCGCAAGTGCAAGCATGGTATGCGTCCACACTGCACCCTCGACTGTCTCCGATGTAGGTCAGCTCAGGTCTGACTGTTTATCAAAGGCGTGCATTCAAATGACGAGTGTAATGATGTCTGTGGGTCCGGTCGGTGGGAGAGCTAGCGAGGAACTTACGACGTCGATGAGCTGACTGAGTTTGAGTTTGATGCAGACTCGGAGCACGTCGGTGGTGTTGACGACTGGCCGGACGAGTTTGTTGTAGTTGGAGAGGAGGTCGTCGTAGAGGCGCTTGGCGTCGGGGTTGCCGGCGGTGGCGGCGCGGAGCAGGCAGGTGGCCGCCAGCCACCACACGAGCGCGGCCATCAGCTCTCGGGCTCGGCCATCGTTACGTAAAGACCGTGTCGGCAGGGGCGGTCGGCCCGGGCGCGGCGCGTCGCTGACTGCCGCCCTGCGCGCCCCTAGCGCCCCCCCCGCCGCGCACCCCACGCAGTGATAAACAAATTCACGCAGAACTGACACTCGCTTGTTTTATTTCGGCTCAAGTATTTACACGCTGAACTACGTTTAGTGCAATTAACACTAATGTAATTTACTTATTGCGTTGGGTGTTATTCCCAGTTCTCTGATTTAATAACAAAAAAAAATAATCGTTCTTCAGTCCATAGTTATAAACAACATTCAGTGTTTACACTTCGAACAAATGTAAATAATGTACGGATTTACTAAAGCAACAAATTAACTATATTTGAATAGGATACCTACGTAAGCGATAAAATAAACACCCCGGGGTTTAGTCGTCAACTTATCCCAAACACTAAATTAACAACAATACACCCATTCACACGTCTTTATGTAATAAATTAAGTTTTAATCATAATAATTAAACAGTTTTTGATATGAACTTTACTATTCTACGCGATTATGTTTTAATTAGTGTTGTGAGGAAGTTTAAACCGTTTACAGAGATGACGCATCTGATTGTTATTTTGATTCTTCGCTTAAGTTTATACGTATAAAGTAATGCGGCGACAATATAAAGAATGCTGGGATAGGCGTAGAGGGGAGCGTGTGAACGTCTGATCTGTGCCCGAAAGCCTCCCTCTATAAATACGCGAGTCGATAGCGCATCACATTCATCTGTCCGGTGTTTCTCACGGTTACAACCAACCTCTTTCAAGAATACTTTTTTATCTATACCTATTCTTAAAAAAAAGCTTATGAATTTCAAGAATACTATCCGTCCAACACACTTTAACGTACTGGCCATATAGATACTCTTTAGATAGCCATTAAACATTTTCGTTCAAAAGAATAAAAAAATTGCAACTATGTTCGAAATTTAAACGGTACAGAACTAGCTGTTAATGTACTAAATAATGTTTGGGATAGTTTAAATAATTTAGCGCGGCTGCAACATTCAGTTTTAAAATTCTTTAGTGTCTGTAATTTTATGCCAAACATTAAGAGTTGATATATTTTTAGGATTATTTAGAATGATATCAATAGGTTATTTATCGATATTTTTTTTATTAAAAATCGTTATTTAAGTTTACTATCGACAAAATTATTTAAAATGCCAAAAAAACATTTTAAAAACAAAAGCGATCTCTTTTGTTTCTTTACAAACTTTTGTAAATGTGTCTTGTTTCTTCGAAATTTAATTACTCTGCTCATTTGGCTCGGGATAATAAAAATATAATATTCATGAAGAGAATGCGGCGATGGCATTACAAAGCATGTGAAAAGGTCATTTCATGAAAATATTAATGAGACCACGAACTGTAAATGATCAGTACTTTATGTACCTACTTGAAAAAATATATTTAAAAACCTTTTTGTATGTGGTACGATTTTTCTGTGTAACTGCTAACATATCATGTGTTTATTTAAAATTTGTTCTAAATAATAATAAAGTTACAAATTTCAAGTAGGTACCTACTATTGCAAGTAACAGGGTTGACCAAATGCAAAAAAATGTGGTTACGATGAGAATAAATAAAAGGACATGCCTGGGCTTTGCCATTTATTATACCCTTATTAATATATACACTGTAGTATTTTTTTGTTTTATTGTCAGTTATGATATCCCACTGCTGGTCCTCTACCCTTCAAGAACGTACTTTTAAAAGTCAAGTTAACAGTACCAATTTTAATGGCACAATTTTACTCAGTTAATTAAATTTCAAAAACATATTGTCAACAAACCTTTGTGTGTACTTAAGCTATAACTTTGAAGCGTCAGTCATAATCTTGTGTTTTTGTTACGAGTAAAAAGGGTCGTCATTCGCTGAGCTTTAGAAACCGACGCCTACGGAACATAAATCAAAATTACACGAAAAACATCTTAGATTCATGAGTAAGGCTCGCCCGCTAGAGAAAACTTTTTATTTAAGGTATGTGTGGGAATTGTTTAGTCCAAGTTGTATCGTTATAATAATTTATGAATGAAGAAATAAACGATAGAATGATTGTACTAAATAGCAAATGAAGGAATAAAAAGAAGATTTGACGGGCCTGTTGGTCTAGTGGTTAGTGACCCTGACTGCTATACCGGAGGTCGTGGGTTCGATTCCCACCCAGGACAAATGTTGTGTGATGAGCATGATCATTTGTTCTGGTGTCTGGGTGTAATTTATCTATAATATGTATGTATTTAAAAAATATATAAGTAAGTTTTCAGTTGTCTGGTTACCATAACACAAGCTCTGCTTAGCTTGGGATCAGATAACCGTGTGTGAGTTGTCCCAGGATATTATTATTATTTAAACGAACAAAATGTTTATTGGATAAGTTTAAACTAATAAAAATTATACTTAGGGCCGATTTTTCCAACACCAGTTTTTTTTTATTCGATAGATAAAATCGCCAGCCCGAAAGTGAGCAAGCGTGGTGATCAATGCTCGTGCCTTCTTTATATGGGAAGAGGCCTGTGCTCAGCAGTGGGACGTCTACAGGCTGGTATTATTGTATTATAATGATAAAATTCACGTTTGACCTATTTTGTATTTAAGAAAAGAAGAAGATTTCACATGAAATTATCTGGCGTTGGAAAAACCAGAGAGAGGTATAAAGCAGAGGCAATTTCTCTTAAACTGAAGATCAGGAATGATAGGTTTAGAAATAGAATTTAAATATTTATCTAAAACACGGCTGGAAGTCGGTATTATATAATTCAGAAGTACAGCGGAGTTACACGGTAGGCGGTTAGCAATTCGAATGTCTGTATCACTAAGGTGGTTTAAGCATTATAGTAGGCTTAAATCACACGTTTTTATTTAACGTAACATTACGCGGTTTTATTTAAATTAGACTACAAATTAAAAATTACCAAACACCTGTTTCTTACACTTCTAATTAAGGGGCTAAAAATCTTCTTGAAATGCTAAGATCCATCTCCATTATATCAGATTATAAACAGAATAAAAACCGCATCAATATCAATACATTGAGTTACTACACTACAGATATAAAGGCAGACAAAATTGTAACACCCCTTTCTCTATCTCAACGGAGTTTCAAATCTCTAAGTATCTAACCCCAAAACAACCGCACATTAAAAATAAACGAAACGTCAAGCCCTAAAGGTATTTAAGCATGTACGCGCTAATCCCCGTTCTTTAATATTACTATAAACGTGCAGCGCGATAGTTTAAAGGTTATTAAAATTTGCCTAATACTAAAAAGATAAAGCATTTTTATCTATATCAAAATGTAACCGAATCTTAAAATGATAACTTGAACCCTGATAGGTTATATACTTTTTTATATAGGTACCTTTTACAGAAATGAAATGATAAATGCACGGAGGCCAGGCCAAAACAAACATTTGCGGATCGAAATCCCATGGTACAGAGGCCAAAGAGGCCAAACACTTCCGAACTTCATGTAAATGGCATTTGACTTTATGAACAACCTTTCATATACACGCTAATCACAATTATGAAATACCTATGTTAATTAGGGGATTAAGTGTCATTTTTACACTACCAGTTATTAACCAGGTTGTTTGTTTCAAGTTAAATAAATGATATTATGTATATATAAAATTAGCTACCTGAATTTGAGAAAATAAAAAGATTTTTATATTAAACGACATTATTTTTTACTTAAATTTATAAAGGGAGAATGGGGTTTTTCACTGTAAAGGGTCTTTACTCTATAGAATACTCTTTAAAAACCAAATAAATAAACGAAACCGTATCAATTAAACGTCTCTTTTCACATTTATCAACATTATCTGTATAAATAAAGGTTCCGCACAAATAATTTGGAGTCCATTATTTAAATTTTATTTCGAGTTGGGCCCCTTTACGACGGCACGGAAATGACTAAAGTAACAATAGCGACTCTTGTTTATGCATTGCCTGCTTCGTATAGATATTTATGTTGTTATGTCTATTTCAGTGTTCATTGTATTTTGTAATATTGTTCATGCGAAACTTTCGTTTTTATTACAGCGATGTGGGGTTTTAAGTTAGATATATCAATGAAACACATGTCGTACAGCCTGCTGTGGAAAAGTATTTTTTCTTAAAATAGCACAATTTTACAACTTAAAAATATTTTAAAAGTGCAGTTTTTGTTTGCAGTTGTTTCTTATGAAGTAGTAGTAGCTTTACTGTAACAATTTAATATATAAAATCTCCCCCAAAATTTCACTTCTCAGTGACTTATTTGTACAATTTATTAACCTTTATTAGGTTAATAAAGCTTAGCTGTGAACTTTACAGTACGAAATATTGAAAATAGAATACCAAGTTTAAAATTCAAAACAAACAAACAATGGAATCCTGTAATAGGCGGTGCGCATGCAGAGTGCGGTGAACCGCACTAAAGGACTTTAATTAATGTATTAATGCATTACAATGGTACATTTATTAACCTATGTCAGAAAATTAGAGACTATTCCGAAATCAAAATGTTTTTATTTCAAGTATGACTTTGAGGCTCTTTTGAAAGGTCATTGACTCTAAATGCGGTTCCAAAATAAGATCCTATACGTACTTTTAAAATCACTCATGAAACGAACTTCAAGTTTTTCGATTCATTGACAGATTATTTAAAACCACTACACAGCAAAAACCTCACTAAAAATGCTATAGCAGAACATAAAAAATAATAGAACACGCAAGTATATTCCAAAAGAAAATTAAAACCAGTTTTCAGAACCGATAATCGAACCAAATTTCACCCTCGCAGTCACACCTTTTTAATTAAAATTTCTGAGAGATATCGAAATGTTTTTTTTTCATCTTAACTCATCATTATACCGATTGAAAACGCTTACTTTTTCACAATCAGTGGGCGAAGCAAAAAGCATTGATAAGAGGGTAGGCGGAGGACTTTTAAGGGTCCTATGAGGAGTCAAAGCATTTTCCCTACGTACGTAGATAGGTATCGGCGGTATATAAGAGTACTGGAGAGGTCCCTTTTATGGAATCAATATTTTAGGGATAATGTGGTGTTGCAGTGACCACTGCCTGTAATTGCGGACGGTTTGGAGTGTTAAATATTTTGGGCTATGTTACATTTAAAAGTTACCTAAGCTCCATTGTATTTATAAACAATACTAGCTAGAAATATAGATTTTTTTTTGCTGAACATTAATGTTTGGGTAGGCTTACAAAACATAGACAATACATACTCACGTTATGTAATACATATAATGTTTTTAAAAATACCTTCTAATCGTCTATTTTGTTTTTGATCAAGTTATAAAAAACTAGCAATCAAAAAATATAAGTACGTGAAAATCAATAATATTTTCCATTCTGAATAGAAATGTCCCTGATCAGGAAATATTAATTACATGCCTATTACTATACATAGAAATAAAAAATGGAAACTTTACTTTTAACGTGTAAAAACAATATTTTTCACACAAAATAAAATTTCACTATTTACTACATTGTTTCACTTTGTTACATTATTTTCACAACAAGCTGTTGTAACTAATATTTAATTTATTTGTGTTTTATTATAATATAATATTTGTTTAAATAATATTTAACAAAGACACGGTTGTTTCTATTATTTCAGTAAATAAACCTGTATAAACATTAACTATTAATTACTTTGTGTGTTTTGGAAGCCACTTATATCAGACAATAGTTATTTTATTTCCTTTGTAGCTTGCCTATAACTACGTTTCAATAAAACGGACTTGGTAGGTATTTCAATAAAAGTAAAAAAGGCTAATTACAATTTACTTTATAAATAAGAATAAGCAATTAATTTTGCTATATGTAGTTTATTTTTTTATTTACAATTCAATACTTAAATCTAATACAACAACAAACACTTACAACTATACTAAAATTAAATCTTATATAAATAAATAAAACTAACACGCGTCAAAAAATTCATCGTCATCCTTGTCAATGGCGGGAAACGTGCCCAGAAGGCTGGCAGCATTGCCACGTTGAATGGCTTTGCCGATTCTCTGTGCAAGGAACAAACCAGCTCTCTGATAACGAGTAGAGTCTACCAAACGTTTTGACAGTTCTTTAAAAAGATTTCGTGCACTCGGACTCCATATCCCGAGCGTTTCAAGCCCAAACGGCTCGAAAATATAATTACCTATTAGGTTATTATACTTTCGCCGCTTAAGGGTCTCCGCAGCTCCAGCAGCAGCGCCAGGAGAGGCCGCCAACTTAGAACGTGAGATGGCGCAAGGGTTTCGACGCACGTTGCGTCAAACCAAAGGCCGACCCAATTACCAAGGCAACAATGACATACCGTCAGGTCTCTTACCATCGCTACGCACTAAACCATTGGGTTCCAAAACAGCTAGTACACCGGCAGTGACAAGAGCACGACGAATAAAGTCATTAATATTTGCGTGACGGGATATACGCCCTGCGCTCCTGCTGCAGGACAGGCCATGGTGACCGAGGCAATCGACTGTTTCACCGCATTGACAACGATGACATGCGACACAAGGTATACCTAAACGTAAACTGATAGCGAGCTGGAAAGTATTGTCATCCAAAATCGTACCACGAGTGCTTGACGGAAACAGACTTTTAATAAGTAATTTTCATTATTAAGTACTTCAATGATATTTTTAAATACATCCTACATTATAATCAAGTGCAGTAACAACTGATTTTCACTTAGCAGAAACAAATAGACTATAATCCTAGTAACTTACGAAACATTACAGTGTGCCATACTTTACTTACTTACGTACATACGACGAACGTAATTTTATAAATGGCAAATAATAAATGGGTGAATTTCAACAAATGCCATTTTTTTTATCATATCGGTGAACTTTTACAATTGTAAGATTTTTGTATATTTTTCTGGTTTTATGTAATCTTTAGGATATCAAATATCCCCAAATTTAATATCATCAACGTATCATTTAAGACTAAGGAGTAAATTCAGTTTGAATTTTGGTTTCCACCGATATGAAAAACCGGCACCGACTATTTTTTCTGTACACCGATATGATAAGTATATCCACCGAAATGATGTACATATCCAGCGATATGATAATCTATCCACCTTTGAACATCAAAAAGCAAATAGTAGGTACCTATACATTTTTACAAGGGTGACTTAGAACTGAAGACCTGAACTTAGGGTCTTATGTGGGTAGATCACGTCCAAAGAGAACTGAGTTCTTAGAAATCTTAGACTCACCGAGATGATAAAATGATCCACCGATATGATAAAGCAATCCACCGATGTGACAAAACTGTGCGTTGATCATGAATCAAAACACCGATATTAGACATAAGACACCGATTGATTTTTTCTTATCATTTCGGTGTAAATTATCACATCGGTGGTAATAAAGACCACCGATTACAGCGATATGAGAACACCGACGTGAGAAATAACACACTTTTTAGAAAATTAGAAAAAATGCATAATATCTAGGATAAATTCAATAACAGACAATGAAGCTAATTCACTTACTACATCTGTTAGAACCAAACAATAATAATAAAACTACTCATTACACTAGAAAAATGGAACCACCGATAATATAAAATAATTGTCCGGGAGCAACTGAAATGGCGTACTTACGTTTTTGGTAGCTATATGCAGCGATTTGACACACTTCCATCCTGATTGCGCACTAGCACACACCAAGGAGGGATATACAATTGGGGTGTGGACGCTGTCCGACTCGTCGATGAAAAGTTATGTTTAAATTACTTTTGTCCAGCGATATGAGAAAATTTTTCAGGACAAGTACGTTTGTGCCTCTCAGTAATAATAATCGTTAATTATGTAAAAAAATATGCTATATATTAATAACAAAACTAATATTCTATGAAATAGAATAAGTTATATACTTATATTACTTATTTTTATTAGTGTATAAGCTGTTTTGTTTGTAAAAAAAGTAGAGGGACAGCACCGATGTGAGAAAAATAGAGGTTTATGTATTTTATTTCTACCTTTGTAATAGTCTTAGGAAAATTATATTTTTGCCACAACCCAATAACTACCTATTGAATACAGAAAAAAATAATTCAGAACTATATTCCTATTTTCAAATACTAATTTCACCGAAGACAAAAAAAAAAGTCATCTGGGAAATTCACCCAAATATTCTGTCATAGTGAACTCGACGTGGACACACAAACATAACTCGTTATATACTAGTGTAATAAATAATAAGTATCACATCAAGAAAAGAAACAAAGATTTATATTGTTTCTGCGAAGGGCTTCTTAGACTAAACTTAATATCAATATACGAAGTATTGAGAAGTGTTCCAATGATATTAAGGTGGACCCACACATCATCTATAAAACAAAAAAAACACATTTTTTGTACAATATGACAGGCCTGTTGGTCTAGTGGTTAGTGACCCTGACTGCTATACCGGAGGTCGTGGGTTCGATTTCCACTCAGGACAAATCTTTGTGTGATGAGCGCGATCATTTGTTCTGTGTCTGGGTGTAATTTATCTATAATATGTATGTATTTAGAAATATATAAGTATGTTTATCAGTTGTCTGGTTACCATAAAACAAGCTCTGCTTAGCTTGGGATCAGATAACCGTGTGAGTTGTCCCGGAATATTATTATTATTAATATTGTTCCATAACAAAATTCTGCTATTGTTAGATATAGTAAAAAATAAAAATCCCTTGTTACAAAATGCACAACAAAAATTGTGTCATGCTAGAAAATAAAGTACATTCACGCAAGTGCTAGTGGGACGTGTGAAGTGGGTACTATTAATATAGCGTGCAGACGAATGCTCGTTGTGGGTACTTGTAGTTCAAATGTTCTACGATGTTATTAATAATGCTAGCTAGTTTTAAATCGTGTAGTAGTTGCATGTAATTGACCTAATACTCTAAACAGATTGGAAGAATCGTTCTAATTTTATGTTGTCTTCTTAGCGTGTCGATTAATGACAATTAATTATATGTTATGTAATGTTATGTGTGAGCCCACCCTTACTCTACCTATAAAAGTACTTCTGATAAATTAAATATACCGAGACTTTAATAGGCTTTTCTGGGAACTCTAGCAAAAGCTTTGTGGGTGTATTGCATAGTTCTTCGAAAGACGAACTTAGATCTAATCTCTATAACGATTTTTCTATTCTTGACGCAAAACTGGGTCGCTCGCTGTATGCATTCTAGTGAATTTATTCCATGTTATATGTGCAACGGCATTGTAATGATCCAGCCATCTTTGAAATATGGTACCGTTTCAGCTCAGCAGTGGTTTAGAATTTTTTAACGTTCGAAACAATGTTAAGTTAAACTATTTAATGTAGATTTCGGACTTAATATTAATATTCATTTAAATCTTTTATTCATCTCTCAAAAATAGAGATTTGTAGTTAGCTTTGCGATAATCGAGCTAGTTCCTACCTAATAGCAGATAACCTGCAATATTTGAAAAAATTATGATTTTTATTTTAGGGATTCCACGGAAAAAACTTTGGACAATTTGGAGAAAAACGGACTTTTAATTTCCTAGATATTGATTACACATACCTAACAAACAGCTCGCTACGTTTGAGGCACATATACGTATATTTGTGCTCAGCAAACAGTAAAAGGCCCGTCCTTAATGAATCGCAATATTCTTTGTGTTTTTAGGTGATTGCTCGCTTCTGGCGTCGGATACGATGAACGATAATATAGCAGTTATCGCGCAATATGTGAGCCATTAATTAGCAGTTGAAGCAACGTTATGACGAACATGATATTCATTTTTGTTATGGATGTACTCTATCTATGGATAGCCGTAGAAACGAAATTGATGGATTTCTACCTAACGTTTGGGATCATATTAGGTTAGAAACTTAAAGTTCGAAATTCACTATTAGATTTATATGATTTTTAAAATATAGTTAAAGGTGCTATTGTATTTGGCTGAGGTTTCTCTTCTCATATGGAGAAGTTTAAGCAGTAAAATTAAATAAAGCACCATAATTTACCGTTTGTATAGCAGAAATGCTTATTTGCTACATACTTACAATGATATTATAGTAGGTATGACCATCTAGACTATTGTAGTTATAGCTGTACATTGTACAATTATTGTAGTAGTTACTATGTAGTTGTTTAGCTTGAAACCCGCAGTTGTAGTACAGAAGTAGTTATTAAGGTATTAAATTTTGGATATTGTACTATTAGGGTAAAATATAGGAAACTATACGGTTAGTATAATCGGCGGTCTCATAGCTAATAGCGACCTTTTCCAGTAACTACTTCATCCAGAAAATAAGCCAGGGGTTGGGTTCTATTTTGCTAAATAATATTATCCATTTCGTTGCCATGACAACGCGGGCAATTTACTCGGGAAAATACCGATCGAGTAGATTTTAATTAAATTGGATAGGATATGTTCCCTTTAGCGAATGAAATGCAAATTTGATTGACGTAAAACTTGTATGGAATATTTGTACGGAGTTGTTGATGACATCAGTAAATAATTAAGCTGAAAGTTATTTTGTTTTAATAGGACGGGCTTGATGGGCGTAATTATGATGTAATCCATTATAGTTCCACACTAAAATATTTATTTATTTGTATCATAGAGGTTGATGCCCTTAATTGTCGGATAGTTTAATGATTTATTTGGATTTTAATGGTACATATGAGCATTTTTTTGAACCGGGAAAAATAATATTTGGTATTGTAGAGGAATTTTATCTGTGTGTTTTATCTGTTGTTTTCGAAATTTTATTCACCAGCAGATTTCCAGACTTTTGTATATTTATTTTTCTGCTTTGCCTTTGAGCAAAGCTTCACAAAAATCATGGTTATACCAGTTTATTTAAACGAAAAAACAAATACATGTTGCAAAACCTACTTCTGTTGAAAAAACCATATAAAAGTTTGCACAAGCAAAGCCTTTGACGAACTAACAAAAAATAAAAATACTTTTTATCTACCAAAATAAACGATGACTCTTTTACTATGTGACTAGTAAAAGGTAATAATCCCCATGTCGCTATGGGTTACAGAATAATTTTCGAAGTATGGAACAGCCACAAACCAATATGAGCTTGAATACATAAAATGAAGTTGCCCAAAAAGAATTTGTCGACCTATTTTAAACAGAGAATTTCTGCTTGGTTTGTGTTCGGGCCTTTTGGTCGGAGCCCGAAATAATAGCTTTTTATTGTAACACGGATCACGAAGGACTCGGAGGGATCAAGGGGACACAAAAACAAACGTTGTTAATGCCAAACGGGAGAGCCGAAGCGTTTATGTCATATAACTGTAGTGATGAAGTGGGGAACTGTGAAGCTAACTAAAAAGGGTTTGATGCAACACTGTCATCACTTTACAATAAATGTTATTTCGATACATGGTTTGTATATCCAAAGAATTACGTCACTACATAGTCATAAATTAAGTAAGTAATTGACGCGCGGATTTTATTCTTATCATCATTCAGGACCTATAGTTTGAACAGCTTCATTAGGTTCACACCGAAGGTAACCGTTTTACTATTCAATAAAATATAACTAAATCTTTTTGTATATTACTACGATTTATGTGGCAAAGGTACATATAAGAAATAAGTATGAACAGGAATAAGTCAGATAAAGAACTTATTTCTTATACATGAAATAGTACAAAAAGTGATTTAAAATCTTCATAAAAACAATTACCAGCAAGACAAACAACACAACTCCTTGCCTCAAATAACGGCGTGTTACATAGTTGTGTCAAAAACGTGAATACCGACGCTTTACCTCAGAATGCCGGGAATACTTGCAATACACGCCACTCGCAAGCTTGCAAGATAATGCTTATTCCGAACCGGGTTTACATGCATTAGTTTATCATTGAATTGTGTGCTTAGCTGGTTAGTTGCCTTATGCAAGTAACCAGCTAGGATAGTTATGATACGGGTGTGAATGTTTCCAATAAATACCTGGAATAAAGATAGATAAATGCAAACTATTGCATAGGTGTAACTGTATTGTTTCGGATGTAGGTATTGATATCTAGTCGTTTATACATATAAATAGGTATAGATATTAAAAATAATGTTTGGTCTATTTGATAATTTTAACCTTGTATTCTAAAAGTATAAACTACTTTTTCAATAAAAGTTCAGTAGGTACTATCAAGCCCAAAAGTCTTAAATCTTTTTCACCATTATCTATTTCAGACCTACAAACATTGATTGACGAACTGTTTACAATTTTTTTAAATAAAACCTTTGTATATTTACTAACCTGTTTCAAAAATGTAGATTAATATTTCTTTAAAACCTTTTGACGCCGCCTGTACTAATAGTAACACAATTTCGTTTTGCATTCACACCCTTTTCCCACAAGCGGTATTTCCACACCACGTTCCTCGTATGTTTTTTCATGCAAAAATCTCGCTCTGAATAAAACTTATATTAATAAGTAAATACTCGTGTTCGCTTTATTTTCACTTGGTTGGTTGGTTAGGAATGTGAGGAGAAATGTAGTTCAGATATACGGAGTGTTGTATGTAATGTAGTAGAAGTTTAGTCATTATTTCATCTTCTACTTGTTTTTTTTTTACGGAATGGTCTTGGCTATCCTTGACTAATATTATAAATGCGAAAGTTTATTTGGATGTTTGTTACTCTTTCACGCAAAAACTACTGAATGAATTTAAATGAAACTTTACAATAATGTAGCTTATACATCGGAATAACACATAGGCTATAATTTATAAAGATAATGTATGAATTGTCATTCACGCGGGTGAAACCGCGGGGCACAGCTAGTATGGAATATTTTTAAGAACAATTTTAGTTATATCATTATACCTACCTTACGTTATTATACGTTGTCAACTAGTTTAAATATAAAAAAACCCTTTCTTTAAAACTTAACTCAGCAAGTTTACAAGGGCCAATTTCTCCCTTCATAATTATATTCTTAAAATCCTAAACAAACACTAATAAGGAAGTCTGTTTGAAACTCAAAACGGCACGAAAATAAACACCATTACACAGTACAACGTTTACTTAAAACCGTTTGAAAAAGAAAAATCTGCGTAAACAATTAACCGTGTGACGTCACAGAATAGAATGACGGCATAACGCCAGGTGCAAACTGCAGGGAAATACCGTTGAACATGTGATAGGCAACAATGCAATTTTACCCGGTTTAGGTTTTACTTTAGCGTTGGGTCGCGTCGGGTCGTGTCAGGCTCGTGTCACGGGTGTGTAACGGCCTTTATTTAATAACTTGTGGAGCCGGACAACCGACGCTCTAGTGCTAGACTTTCAGCAGATTTTTCAGCGAAATTGGTGGAATTAAATCATTTGTTATCCGGTGAAATTGCCGACGAAGTTTAATAAATCGTTTTAGTTTTTTTTTTAAAGTCGTCTTTGCAGGAAGTTTTACTGAATAAGTATTAGTCTGCTTAGAAATCTCGCGAATATTATGAATGCAAAAATTTGGATTTAAGTTCGTTGTTCAACTCAGCTAGCTTAAGATAATTGAGTTTTAATCAATCACGCCGTCGTATGTGAATATAATACTATACGAACCCACTCAATTTGTAAACATTAAATGACAATATTTCTTTAATAAAATATTTACTGTAGGTGCCTATTTGTTTTTATACTTATTCGGTTGAGACGTGGATACAAGTCTGTCTTTAAAATCGGAGTCATTACTTTTTAATTTGTATTAATAATTATAACTTACTCAATGACTTACTAACTAATAAATTTTCTATTAACAAAGCTCAAATGGCTTTGTTAAAAAAAGGTTTATTATAAAGCCACACTTTGTTTACCAATAAAGCGAAAGATTACCAGAAAAACTGCAGAGGAACTCATTTGCAGCCGCAGTAAACAGCCCGATTTTTCGGCAAATAAATCGCAAACCCAGTACGGTACTAGAGCTTGGAATTGTGCCAGTTGATATTACATGTTACTGCGAGAAACAGTCACGGGAAAGCTAGCTGTAGACTGTACAGAGAACACTCAACGAAAAACTACAATCCTGCAAAGAAGACAGTTCGAAGAAATATTAAAAGAAGATCTTACAGAAACGAGCCAGAAAATTCAATTTGGTATTCCTGTGAAGAAATTGACAATACCCCGGTTGATAGCAGGACTTGGAGTCACGCCAAATATTACATGCAAGCGAGAACAGGTAGCTGATACTAATGCTATCAGACTCGAAGAAGGTAACGAGTTTTATAAGCTGACTGCGTTTTGTCGGAAATAACGTTAGGATGGCATCAATAGACTTTTATTTACGAAAGTTTTTACAGTTACGTAGTTTTTATGGTCAAATTCGTACTACTGCCATAAAGCTTTAGGTAAATACCTAGTGGTGGCAGATCTCGTGAAATTCATGTTAAAAAGACAAACAAATTCCGTTTTATAAGAACCATAATATAATTTTCAAAACAGGTATTTTATTGGATCGGTTTTACTTTGAAATTCGACTACACATATAAGAAAAAAAAACATCACACTCATAAGAAGGCTCTAAATCAAATATATCAAAATTTTCTAGGTATGTAGATCTATAATCTGTAATCAGAGCCCTATCCTACTAAATCAGACGGAAACCAATATATCCTGCTCGATTGAGCTGAAACCACAAGACTTGAGTCTATTTGTCACCTGTTAAAATCATTTGACACGGTACGCAGCGTCGACACCTCTATTTAGTATGTGCGGTTGAACGGATCGGATAACTATCTATATCTATATAGGCTATAGGTATTTAGGTCTTCTTCGATATGCATTGCAGCGTAAGCTGCAGTGTAAGTTTTTAAAAAGATAAAACAAGGGACAATGACGGGCCTGTTGGTCTAGTGGTTAGTGACCCTGACTGCTATACCGGAGGTCGTGGGTTCGATTCCCACCCAGGACAAATCAATCTTTGTGTGATGGGCACGATCATTTGTTCTGTGTCTGGGTGTCATTTATCTATAATATTTATATGTATTTAGAAATATATAAGTATGTTTATCAGTTCTCTGGTTACCATAGCACAAGCTCTGCTTAGCTTGGGATCAGATAACCGTGTGTGAGTTGTCCTGGAATATTATGTTATTATTAATGAGCAATTCTGTATTTTCCGCCCTAACTTCTAACGGCCACGATATGTTTGTCTCATGTTCAATAGGACCTAAAAGTAACCAAAATATCTGTTCCAGTTAAACAATTAATGTTTTATGTACAGTGTACCTTAAGAGGAAAGGGGAGCGAACATTTTTGTTTTTGAAGAAAGTGTTGCTGTCGCTCTAATTCCCCCCGCCCTCTAATTCGTGCGATAAGGACAACTGCAGCTCAGACCGAAAAACTGACGAAAAATCGAGGTTTGACTCTCGTCTATTTTCTCCCCCAATTCTTAACCAATTTTAAAGATATTTCATATACTGCATGAGAAAAGAATAATCTGTGCCTCTATTTTTTCCTTTTTTTCGATTGTTGTTGTCAAATTCGAAAAAAACGCGTCTGAAAACTGCGGTCAAAATAAGCTTTAAATAAAAATTATCTTAAAAAAGGAAAAAATAGGGGCATAGATCTAGTTCATATTTATATTACTGCAAAAAATCATAGCCCTAAGTTCAGAAACCAGTGAGAAAACAGACGAGATCGTTTGTATGGAAAAATGTCCGCTCCCCTTTCCTCTTAATTTATTTAGAATGAAAATTATGCTTTTAATTAAATAAATCTAAATAACATATGGGATTTTGTTTACAATAGATTGTTAAATAAAATCCGATCAAATAAGGAGGTAAATACTCACAATTATGAGTTCTAATTATTCTAACCCAATAACTTAAACGAAGTCACGGGTAACAACTAGTATTCTAAACGTATTCCTAGGTATAGTCTATTCATTGGCCGAGATAATACAAGGGAACTGAATCCATCATGCATTGTACCAATATTCCGGCTGCGTTGAAATAGTCTGCTAATTGCCTATTAATAAATCAATGGTAATGATTGAATTAATTACTGATTAAGCGGAGTGATCGCCGAATTTAGTGGTATGTACCGTGTTTATAAATTATAAATGGATATCGAATTTGTATTTTCGTTAATTTTGAATATTGTTCGTACTTAAAGTTAATTAAAGACTGATTTTAAGTTGATTGTTATTATTTACGTTACGTTACAGGTTAACTCAAAATCTGTCTTTGAGAAACACAGGAAATATATTAACAAAACATTTTGAAACACTGAAACAGACCAGATTTTTTACGGAAAACCGACGATGAGAACTAAAAAACCTTGTGATTAAATTTTTTTTTTTTTTATCAAAACATTTTTAAGCATTTCACATACGATAGAAGTACGTGAAAAAATATAACCATCAATAGAAAATAGCCAGAGTTTGTTAACCATTAAAGAATTTGAAAACCTTGTCAGCGAATTTCAAATGCACGTTATTGCCGAGATTGGTATTGTCAAGTGTTTGATCGATGATGACTCCAACACGTCAGACTGTCATGCAGATTGATCAGGTCCCAAACCTTACCGACCTTAACCATGTTACTCCGTCAGACTGCCATGCAGATTGATCGGACCCCAAACCTTACCAACCTTACAGATATATTGTCAAGATTAGGGCTTTACAGGTTAATTGGTAGTTGATAGCTCGTGGTTCTTTAGAGTGGCGAAATATCTGTCTTCGTCAGTCATTAAAAGCCTCTTTCAAAATTAATAAAGGTGAAAGAAATTGTTGAGATTAAAGAGCAAAATACAGCAGTTTTCAACACATTGATTTACACGGGAGAAAACAGAAAAAGTAACTCTAAAACACTTTGTTGCATAAACTTGTTACAGTATTCAAAGAAACTTGAAGTAACTAGTCTAACTTTTTAAGTTATCTGAAACAAAGCAAGTTGTTACGCTGCATCCTTAATGCGAGATAAAACTGTATCCATCCCAAAATACATAAAGAAGGAAATCCTTCCATTGTTTAATTACGAGTACATACCATTTAAGTAAATTACTAGAATGTCATAGGTTTCAATTACGTCAAGTCTGAAATTCTATATATAGCTACAAATCGCTTCATCTTTTCATCTCCTTAGCTTTAGATAGGTACTTAATCGGATTATTTAGAGACTCTTTTGGCCTTACATTAATTTGTTACCAGTAAAATAAAGCTCAAACGACATTGTTTATATTTATTGTATAGAAATAAATTTAAGCAACATTAAAACATTCTTACTGAATTCCTCTTCTCAAAGTATTTGGCACATTTCTAAAACGACGTTTACCACCCGCGATAAGATTTCATTCCCAGGAACATTGTGCAAATTTCAAATTGCTCCGTTGCTTATTTAATAAAAAAGCTGTTAAACAAAGCAATTGATTGTGATGCAAAACTGATTGCTGGTTCAACCCTCGGGCGGACTTAAATACTCGAATTACAAAGGCTTTACTCGAACATTAGTATTTCAAGTATTTCTGAAATAAAGTCATTCAATTATGTACTTTTAGCACTTACGTTAACAGATTAAATTACTTTGCAACTAAGTATTGTTGTACTGTTGTTCACGATAATCGGCTTTTGTTATTAATTTCGGTTGATATAATATTAGTTTCCATTACACTAATAGGATTGTAATGTATTTTGTGGATCATTTTCTTGATGGGTATAAAATTATTGATGATATGATTCTGATTATTTATATTGAAAAAATGGCTAAATTATTCCATAAAATCTAGAATAAATCAATTCCATTGTTTTTAGTTGAATATACCAGGTACATAGTCTTCGTCATTTTTATTTAATTTTATTTTTCTGCATAGTCTTTTCCCAAGTACCCAAGTAACGTTTCAACATTTTGTTTTTTTTTTACGAGAGGCATCGACTACCTGACTACCATAACCCATTGTACTAGGTAACACAGATTAACTCGATAAAACCAAACTCACTATATTTTACTTTATCAAAACAATTACATAGAATATCTGGTTTAAATGCCGTCAATTTGCCGGAATGGGGCATTGTGGCGTCGTTGGCATTGCCGATTGCCGTTTAGATAACTGACTCCTTGCCGGAATGTTAACAGATCGCGAGTGGGAGTGTGGTTGAAACACCTACACAGGTTTGAATCTTTATTTTATCTTGTCATTGATTTGGTCTGATCACTTTACGTATCAAACTTTTTATACTGTAAATATAGAATTTTATACTCATCATGGGAGGATGATTTACCAAAAGGGAGAAGGTTAGCTCGAATCATAGTGAAATTGGGAGAGATCTATGTCGAAAAACAACCTGAAAAATAAAGTGGTTGCTAAAGATTATTAGTTTACATGAATTGAAAATAACAAGTCATTGCAAAAATTATTTAAAATAGATTTTTGCAATGACTTGTTATTTTAGTAATTTCTAAAAAAATATTTTACCTTCTTTTATT
The DNA here is from genome assembly GCA_905475315.1 of Autographa pulchrina. Classification (NCBI taxonomy): domain Eukaryota; kingdom Metazoa; phylum Arthropoda; class Insecta; order Lepidoptera; family Noctuidae; genus Autographa; species Autographa pulchrina. Next base: position 2,543,292 of record FR997770.1, read on the forward strand.
CTGTTTTATTAAATTTTAAATTCGTCACTACGAAGAAACAATGTTTCTTCAAGTTTGAAGTAGAATTAATCTGATAACCGTTAATCTGTTTAACGTTAATATAAACAGTATTATATTATTGTAGCTGGATTAACAAAGGGGCGAGATGGAGGTGAGAAAGTACACAACTGAGAGAGGTACTCTGAATAATTTGTTGGCGACTTGTTGGCGAATTGTGATGTTGATGTAATATGGAATAAATACAATTTCAATATTAAAGAAGGTTATTTTGGGATATAATATTAAATCATATGTAAATAAATAAAACTAACACGCGTCAAAAAATTAATCGTCATCCTTGTCAATGGCGGGAAACGTGCCCAGAAGGCTGGCAGCATTGCCACGTTGAATGGCTTTGCCGATTCTCTGTGCAAGGAACAAATATATATATAAGGATATGATTGTTTTGTCCCGGATAAAATGATTTCTTTTTTATGCAACTTCACAAGCGTTTTTGGGTTTATTTCGTAGAATACTTTATTTAAATTCCGAGTCAGAATTTTTAATACAATCACAAACTTATTTCTAACATTATTTTTCTTAAAATCTGGATATCATCATACCCTATATCTGTAATTACGTAGTTAGGTAATCCAACAGGTATAAAAATATTTATTTATTTATTTATAAATTAATGTACACACACAACAGACAAGCAAAAGTTATTAACACATACAGAACAAATAGGTACAAAGGAACTGCTTATTTCAAATGAAATTTCTTCCAGCAGCCCTGCGAAAGAATATATTTAAAAGAGACGTAGACATAGTGTGTAATAAAATAAGTAATAATTTAACTAATAATATAACAAAAACAACAAAATAAATACAAAGCTATTATAATATAATAATATTATTATATGGATATACATTAATTTTGAGAAGAAAGAAAGTGTTCTATTACTCGACGCTTGAAGGAAGAAATAGAAGAAGAATCCCGTATGTTAGGCGGCAGCGCATTCCACAGTCGGACTGCATGAACAGAAAAGGAGAAGGAATAAAAATCAGTGGTATGGGGGTATAATATCGTTTACATAACTATAAAATTCAGATATAAAATATCAAACACAACTTATCATTCTTAAATACAGCTTTATTCTCATACGTTATAAACGCTCTCAGATAAATATTAAACCTTAATAAAAACGCGATAATTTGCGTTGCGTTTTATTTCCACGTTAACGCGCGAACGCTGGTTTGTATTAAATATTTATAAATCTTCCCCCTCAACTGCTGGCCCGTAAACGAGTGAACTTCATTATTTGTATAAGTACAGTAATAATGTAAGAGGAAATGAGTTTCCATTGAGAAGAACCAGAATGTTTGATGTTGCTAAATGATATTTAATTCGCGTTTAGTTTTGTTATCGATTTGGGATCTGTTTACGATATGTTGCATATAAAATATAACAACATAGGATTTATGATGGATGTATAGTTTTATAATACGGTAGTGCTAAGTATTTAAATCTCGGTCTGGGAAATAGTAAACAAGGCACATCGGTTCGGCAATAAGTGTTTGTCAGTGTAACTTTAAATTTGTATTTTATACGTCAAAAACTGTAGAATTTGACTTGGTATTAAAATTTTTTGATTAAAGTTTTTTTGGTTATGAACATAAATATAATTTTATAGGCATGTTTCCCGGGCAATTGTATGTTTTACTGTACAAAAAGTACTTTAACTATTTGCTGATTTTCACGTTTTAGATATTGGTATGCTGTATCATGTAATAGGTAAGGGTGTTTATTGCTTTCTTAAGCTTGTTCATCTGTTGAAGCGAAGATCGATTCGCTTTGAAATAAACATTAAGACTGTGTGGGAGGAGAGGTCAGCCATGCGCTTGATAATGATGCCTTAGCAAATAACTAAGGGATTTTTATTTAAGTAGAGCTACTTATAGGTTAGTACTCGTAGGTACAAAAAAGGCATGGGATATTATATGTAGATGTTGTAAAAATAAGTTGTGGATAAAATACGAAAATGACTAGACAGACATCATAAAGGTAAGTTATGTAGGGTGACGCGGCTTCTTGGGTATATGAAGCTCGTTGGAATTACAAGAAAAGTTTATATTCGTTTTTTTTTTAACTTAAACATGTAAATAATACAACTTACTACCTACAAATAATTAATTCCCGAAAATTATTGTTAAAATATACTGTAATATGATATTTGTAAACACTTTGTCTTGTCCTTGAATGGCAAAAATATTATATGTGTCATCTTGAAGAGTAATTGTACAATTATTGAGAAAACATATCGTAGCAATTCCAAATATTGATCCAAGAACCGCAATTGTTAAAAACTATTGCGTTTACAACCAGTACCAGTATAACAAAATCTTACTCATAATGCCACGTTCAATTGTATTCAGTAACTTATCTTCACTGCAAAATGAAAAGCTCGTAGACATTCTCGTAGCAAAATGGTTATAAAACGGCTACGCCAGTAGCGTAGACAGCGCGGCGTAGCAGTAAGTGCAGCAATCGTAGCAAATAAACAGCGTGTTATTCCTTGCAAAGCTTCGTGAAAGAACAATGCACCTGAGCTACGAGAATAGGCAGTATTCAAGTTATATCTGTGGATGCTTAAAGAAAGGTTAAGACAATGCTTATTTCAAGTTTGGGTTTTTTTTTTATCATTGTTGTGCTTTTAAAGTTTGCAGGATTATTTAGGCATTATTTTAGTTTGTAACAACAACATTACTATTCATAAAATTATCTTTTAATCTATGTCGATAATTTATAATATATCTACGAATTACATTACCTGATATTTCAGTAAAATATATGTTCAATTTTATAACCATTTTACCTCTGACATGTGAAACAATAAGCTGAAACTTTATCCACACAAAACAAAGAGAAATAAACAAATGTCGTATATAAAACTCACACTTTAGGTACTGACATTTGGCATAAAATATATTCGAATACGAATCCCGAATGTCTGAAGTTGAACAAACAAAACTCGGTAGCATTACGAAGTCATATTTATGTGGGTCACCTAAATCTAAAAGCGATCTTGCGAAAAAAATTGCTTTCAACTGCCCAAATATAATGTTGGTACACTTCCGGACAATCATATCGAGCCACCATGCAGATTTATAGTGTAAGATTATTCAAATTAATTAATTAAATATAAAAATAGTTAGATGTGTCCATAGATAGATACTATAATAATGAAAACGAATCGAGATAGATATTTAATTGTCGATGCAGACAATACATGCATTCAGGTTACTTCGGGGAAAAATATGAATCTGATTACATCAATTAAAATTGATGTAATTAGATTCATATTTCAGACCACAGAAGAGAAAACAGATTTCAAAATCACTCAAATCGTTTTGGCTACAGGTGGTCTCAATGCACAATGGGACGGACATGATTGTGTTTGTTGTACAATACACAAGCGTAATAAAAACTGTCCTCATGGGTCAGTCGAGGGCAAACGTCAACGTTTTAAATTTGAAACAGAAACGAGTGATTCTAAAAACCATTTTGATAAAGATATTGCTTCATTTTTTATGTCCTGAAGTGTAATTCACCCTTGTTTCCAAAGACTGTGGTAGCATGACTCAGCCTCTGGACGATGACCGTTTGATTTTTAAAACTGCGCAGCGCACATCCTGGCTGATTGAATTCGAATAAAGAATAAACAAAATTAAAAGTAAAAAATTCAGCAAGGAGTGAAACCTTTTTTAGGAAGTTCATATTTTTAATGCATTTTAATAATCCAGAAAAAGAACTTGTCAGAAATAGTATATTATTTACAGCAATAAGTACAATATGATATGTTATTCTCCTGCAACTTTTAAAATTTTGAATTTACTATTTTTTCCGAGGCAATTAAAGTGTTTATTTTTTTAAATCAAAGCACTTGCAAACTTTTCTTCAGGGCCGTGGTCACAGTCAAATTAAAAAGTATATTTAATAAAGAAATAGCCAGTTACAAGACAAACGTTGGACCACAACATAATTAATTAGATTTAAGCTCTTTGTAAGTCAAAGCCTTACAAACTTAACATTACCTAATAAGACGAATTCCTTATTATTTTATTACTTAACCCTTATCGTGTCGCCGCAGGGTACAACCCCCCTGCCTCCCCCTTCCCCAAGTCTTTTCGTGGTTAATCTTTTCAATAGCGGTTTATCTCGTCCCGCCATATCTAACTGGATCCTAAAATGTCTGACATTTAGTTTATAGACGTATAGTTAAAATGGTTTAAAGTTCGTTGCACTAAAATGGGTACAGATAAAGTACAATTTTGGACCATACTATTGTTAAAAAGTTGTTTTTAAGTTACAATTTGTTTAAAAATTTGATTTTTTTGTAACATGAATAAAGGTCTTTGTTGTGAACTAAAGCATAAAAACGGCTTTGTTAAAAACAAGCAAATTTTGCTATTGTAAAGTATGAAATGAAACACACAAAGGAGGCTTTGCCACAAAGCAATAACTCGCATGGAACATAAAAACAAAATTAGCAAAACAAAACTTATTTCATCTTACAAAAGGATATTAAAAAAAACCTTTTTGCTTCTTCGAAAGAGGTATGACATGTGACATAAACGTAATTTCTGTTTTTTGGAACAACTTTTAAAAGCAAATTCGAAATTCAAAAACTTGGCCGTAACGTAATTATAAGCTCCGCCGTAACGAGTTGACGCGTCGGCGACACTTTTCAGTGACGTCATAATGACATTTATGACATCATCTTACACGACAGCTTAATTGATCAATTTGATGAGGGTGTCAAAGAAAATGTGTAAATATTTTCTCATTTTAATTCCGTGGAAATCAAAAACTAGTGGATTGTTGATCGGTATCATATGTATGTACAAAGTATACAGAATAAGCAATGATAATATACTATTTGTGTAAAGACTTTTGGGTGCACGTGCTCTTCGTGTAACCAAATATAAGAGTTAATATTATAATCGTGGATAACAAGATAATTCAAGCTATACTTACGTACATAAGTTTGTGTTCTCTTTGCAACAAACATATAATTATAGTGCTGCATTACGTAAAAACAATATAGTACACGAGTTTTAGTTTGTTGCTAGAATCGCAATGAGTTCGACATGTAAAAACTGTACAGTCGGCAACAAAAGTCGTTCAACGCTTCGCTTCATAACTTATACATGTCTAAAACAACTTTCGTTGCCAGCCGTACGAGCAAAGCTTAACTTTACACAGACACAATATTAAAAGTTATAAATTTCGTATTTTGATCTGTTGAATAATTTATGAAACCCGCAGCTATCGTTCTGAAGGTTTTATTATATTAGTTGATACGTAACTATTTTAATCCTGTTACAATGGGGATGCTTAAAGTTAGGAAGTTTTCCCTTCACAATGTCATGGTCCTTATGGCTCCTAAAGGGCCCTTGTTTAATGTACCCTCACGAAGTCACTTAAATTGTGACGTCAGATGGGACGGAAGAGGATTTTTTTTATTTTTATTGTGCGGCAAAATTGGGTTTTGTCAAACATGCAGAATATAATATAGGGAATTGAATGCGACTTTGCATATCTTTTGTCGTACTTAGAAATGATTTTCAAATAACGTTTTTTTCTTAATGCAAAAGATTCTCATTACTGAAAAGTTTGCAGTCTCAAAGTATTTTACTCTATGTCCATCTTATATATCAAAATCAGTCAAATCTTATATATAAAATTCTCGTGTCACAATGTTAGTTACCATACTCCTCCGAAACGGCTTGACCGATTTTTATGAAATGTTATATGCATATTCAGGTCTGAGAATCGGCTACTATCTATTTTTCATACCCCTAAGTGGTAGTAGGCAGGTAGGTAGTAGGTAGGCAGATGGTAGGTAGAAAAAATGGCATTGCAACGCATGCCGGGTACAGCTAGTTTAATATAAAAAGATTATACTTTTTCATAGGATAAGAAAAAGGTTTCTTCTACTTACCAGGCTTGAAGACTAGATACTAACATCTACATATTTTTTTAATATCTAGCATATGAAGAAAAACTGAAAAGTGGAGAGAAATACAGCAAATGAGTTTTTTCTATTATAGGCAAAGACCCTTTTACGCCAGTATACATATCACTTGCGGGTCTAAATAGCTTATTTATTTAATTTCATCCCACCGAGACGTTACCAGGATAATGTATCTTTACGAGCGGTTCCCTGAACTCGGAAATTCAAACTAATGTTTACTACACATTACATACTTAGTATGTGTATGTATTTGAATGTTGGTAGTACTGTAACCATGATCTTTACGAGGGTAAATGTATTGTAAATATTTATTATCAAATAAAATTCTTCTTGAAATTCCCCCACTGCACATCACTAACCTACCATAATATACCATAAAGACCCGCCCTAGCGCACGGCGGCAAGTTGGCAACACTCGGATCATTAAACAAATCCATTAAACATTTGGCAAACAGTATCCCAAAACGATTTAAATTTCAAATAAAGAACGATTTAAGAAATTATGCATACATTTAAAACTGGCCTGCAGTTTGTATACAAACTCATTACGTGAAAGCCAGTGAAAGAATTTTAATAGCATTTTCAGTGTCCTCACTCCACAAGTGCAATATAAAAGCTATGTGGGAATGTTGTGCGCGATAAAATTTTAATGTTTGTTGCTCTTTCCACTATGTAGATTTTATAGACCGCGTTTTAAGAGCGACTAAACGTTTTGTTTGTACGATAAATCATGGTAAGGCTCCACCAATAAACTGAACGCAATCTCGCTGAGCAAATCTCAAGGGTGCTCCGCTCGTTTTTGTCAAATCAAGAGCAATGCCCTTTCCATTTTACGCTCGATACATTCATAGCACTTTGTGTTTGTTCTTTTTCAAATAGATTGTTGTTTTGAGAATAGTTGGAACGTTTTGTCTGCAATGTTTCAGATTTTATTTTATTGTGGCCATCTCTCTTTATGGCTCACTTACATTAGAAAATTGTATCGAGATTTTTATAAATTTCAGCGTGTTTCTGGAAAATAAAACTTTCAGATTATATGAGGCAAATATAAAACCGAGATTTTCCAAACCAACCTATCTTTCTATGGTACAAATCCGTAAAATAGCCTATATCCGTATGAAATATCTTCCTTAGTTTTTCTCTCACAAACTTAATTTAAAACATTTCATCACTATGATATCAGATATTTTTTTCGTGCAGAAGAAATTATTAACCTTGAAATTTAAAGGTATTTATGAAACAAACTTTATCTGTAATTAAACATTTAAGTAACTAGGTACTGTAAATAGATAAATTTACTTTGAAATCGAATCCTTTTGCTTTGAAAACCCAATATGCCATAACTTTAGAAGCCAAGTAAATAGGCGCATATTAAATAATATTGGTACAAATCCATTTTGTGTTGAATATTTGAATAATTTACACATCTTAGACTCCTTGAGACTTCAATAACATTTAATTTGAAATCTCCTTGAATACTTTGAAAGGAATTCTATCAGTTCAGTGAAAAGGTATTGTCGTGAGTTATATGAAATTCCTAGGCTAGTCTTGCCGGGGAACTTCCCAAAGTCCTTTAAATTTATTCATCTGGAAATTTAGATGTTATGTCTGCGACCTCTGAGGTTGACTGACTTGCATAGTACTCATAAAAATCTATTGTACTTACTACTTAATAAGATAACCTTAACTTGGCCCTTTGTGAGTATCTATCACCTAGCACCTACTTAAAGTGACAAGTGACAATGTCTAGTAAAGAACTGACAGTCTGAAGATGTTTAGAAAATATATAAGCAAAGGAAATGCTTTATTCATCCACTTTCATAGTTTACTTTAGCACAAATTCGGAATAAGTGGTATCTGTCGTTTTTGCCAATATCTTGTCGTTACTTGAAGATATTAAAACGAAATTGTAACTTGGCGTTAGCTAACCTAAAAAAGTTGAGTAAAATATTTACAATTTCTTTAATTTTTTTATTTATAATTTGAAAAGTAAGTGGAAAAGTAAGAGGGGCTCGTGGCTAAGTGTAAGCCGTACGGTTTGACCGATGTCCGTGGATGGGTGACCATTTATAACATACCGAGACCCCTCCGTGTTTCGGATAGCACGTTAAACAGTAGGTCCCGGCTGTCATACATAGATCTTTAGCAGTCGTTAAGTCAATTCTGACAACTAGTCTTACTATGGGATACTGTGTTTCCCAGTAAATGGGTTGTGGAGGTCAGATAGGCCGTCGCTCCATGTAAAAATACGGTATTCAGCTGAATCTGGTAAGACTGGTAGCCGACCCCAACATAGTTGAGAAAAGGCTCGGGATATATGAAAAGTAAGTGGAATATTACCTACACATGTAAAAATATTGATATAAAATTATGCAATATACACGGGAAGTTACATATCAAATAATTATGTTAAATTACTGGTGTCACTGTTTTGTAGAGCAGTAATTCGTATAATTATTATCATTAAAGCCCATTTAATGTTATGGGCGGATTGGGTGGGCGGTTTTATCGCACTTGGCGACCTATTCTTGACAATTTGAGAACATAATAAAATGAAATATATTATTATCTAAACTACATTAATAGATAGTAGCAGCTTATGCGTCAAAAATTCTATACTAAAACTAACATAAAGACAATTATGGGAAAAAAAAACTTTATTCAAAACAGCTACTACAAATAAACACAGTTTAAAATTAAAGTAAAAAAGGCAGACAAGTAAAAAATTTCGAAGTAAAAAAGTCATGACTATTTGACTAATAACAATAAATCTATCAATAACTAGGTATTTATCTACACGAATAAATAAAATAAATAAATAAATGCGGACAACATCACATACATTGCTCTGAACCCAAAGTAGCTGAAGCACTTGTGTTATGGAATTCAGAAACAACGAAGGTACCACAAACACCCAGACCCGGGACAATGTAGAAAAGTTGGTTTCTACATTGACCCGTCCGGGGATCGAACCCGGGACCTCAGAGCAAGCGACACATTGAAACTGGTGCGTACGCCACTCGACCATGGAGGTCGTCATATGAATGTCATGAGAATGATATACTAACAGCTCTAGAACAAACTTTATCTATATTTTACGAAATCGGTAAAACAAAAAACATTTTCAAATGGGTACCATATGAACTCAATCGTTGACAAAATGAGGGTATCCGGAATCACAACGACACAGATGATAAATGATCTTCTAGCGAACGATTGAAGTTTTTTTATTAGATCTTCAGAAACGCTTATAACACGCCATCTATAAATTAATGAATTTTGTGTCAAGGTGGATTGAATAGTACTTCGTCATTATTTTTTATGAATTTGGTAGTGTACAAGTTTTTGGCCAGGGAAATTGGATATTGTGGGACAAATAACAAAAATTATACTTCCAATTCAGAAGTATAGAGCTATCTCTAGGTATGTACTATACATAACGTATAAATTACTATATAACAATATAAATTTAGAGAAAGAGAGAGCTTAATTTATTATATTATTATGGAATATAATAAAATCTAATAGAAATAGAAAAAGGTAGATAGGTAAACATAGAGTTCTATGTGAGTTAAAGTAATGCAAATTACTAAAAAAATATTTGAAAAAAATAATAATGAAAAAAGTAGTTTTATAAACCCCTTTGTACTTATTATATTTTTATTCTATCTCTATGTTTTTACTTTTACTAAATCTCAAAGACGAATCTCGAAGATGTGTTTGGTTCTTCTTATTATTTTTTTGTATGTTATAGGCAACAATAATAACTTGGCGCGTGTTTGCTTATAATAGGTGCGTATTAATTTTGTTTACTGCTTATGGCTGTATAAATTATAGGGATCCTGGCTTGCATTTTGTCAGATTAGCTTTGTTTACATAATAAATGTCATTAACCCCTTAGGTCAAAAATATATTGGCAATGTTCCTGATAGCATTTTGTTTTTGTTTTGCACTCTCGTTTTCTATTGGTTTAATAAAAAATGTTGTTCTATTTTTGACATGTTTTTATTTTATTTTTAATTTGGTAACTGTATTGTAATTAAGTAAGATACGTTAATGTTTTATGTCATTTTACAGAGTAATTAGTTTCAAATAAGTACCTGTATGAAGTGTGTATGATCATTTTGTTGTGTATGCCTTATCATACATATTCTAGACTGATCGATATATTTGACTGGCCTGTTGGTCTAGTGGTTAGTGACCCTGACTGCTATACTGGAAGTCGTAGGTTCGTTTCCCACCCAGGACATTTTTTTGTGTGATGAGTACGCGTATTTTTGAATGTGTAATGTCTGAATGTAAATTATTTATAATATGTTTGTATGTATTTAGAAATATATAAGTATGCTTATCAGTGGTCTAGTTACCATAGCACAAGCTCTGTTTAGTTTGGGATCAGATGACCGTGTGTGAGGTGTCCCTGGATATTATTATTATACTAGGAAATCTGAAGCCCCAATACTGTTAAAAATATATTAATAGAGGAATACGTGGAATACACCTACGACCCAAAATTATTATTCCAAGAAACGTCTCCAAAGTCAGAACAATTTGTGGTATCGGGAAATATATAAATATGTATACCTATAATATTGCAAGTTTGTCAACATACATAAATGTTATTTTAAGGAGTTTCTATTATTTGCTAAGGATGCTAAATTACTGAACAACATAAAATCTATAAAATTACTACAACCTACTACTAAAATAAAAAACAAAACATAACATAACATATACCATCACGCCTGTATCCCCGAAGGGTTAGGCAGAGGTGTACACCCACAGTTCGCCGGTATGTTTTAGGTCCCATGTAATAGGGGCCGAACCTATTGCCACTAACCGGGCACAAATCTGTGCGGACTAAAATAACAACTTCTTAATACCGTACCATGTCTGTGCATGAAGTATCTGAAATACCCCATAAACATACAACCTATTATTACTGTATCAATACACGTAAACTGATATAATTAAAGGACATGATTGTTCAATATACGAATTAATTAACTTATTAATTGCTGCTGCAATGCTGCAATGGAAAGGAGTCATTGAGCCTTGCTTGGTCCTCAATTTGAATGAAATATTGTCGATGTAACTTATTAAGTCCTAGAAAGGATTAAAAGATAAACTTTAACAGACAAAAAAAATATGTTGTTTGCGTCGGCTACTATTCCCAGATTTCTTACCAAAAAAACAATGTAATATTTTTTTATGAATTATCTGTAGGACAATTATTATTATATCAATTGCTGTGATTGGTTGTAAGACAATTCTCAACAGATCATATTGTTCAATTTTAGAGTTTTAAAACTGTTTAAATTGAACTTTTAAAACTTTGAGTAAAATAGTCAAGAGTTCATTAACCTAACCAATGGAGTTCAGGTCTATAAATAAATATTTTTCCAAAGACACAAAGATTTATCTCCAGTATTTCGACATTGGACTCCTGAGAAAACCATATGCTTTTAATCAGTAAATGCAATTGGCTTGCGTATCTCTGGAAGCAATTTCCAGACGACCATTAACTGGACAAGAATCATTAAGGAAAATTAGTTAGAGAGGAAAGATATCGCAATAACTCACATTGCTCTTCTGGGAGTAACATCTTCTAGATTTCTCTTTAAATAATATTATTATTTTGTACAAAAATAGCGGTATTTTTCGTCCAACAATGCAACTTTGTAATGCAAGACGACAGCAATCCTATTAAAAAAGCTTATGCAGTTATTCATTTAACTTTATTTGTTTCATAAATACGTTCGTTTGTCTTTAAATAACATCATAGTTTTAGACAAAAATTTCATTTTTTGTTCAGTACTGAAAGCTTATGCAAAACAACAGCAATTCTATTAAAAAACTTATGCATTTATTCATTTTACTGTGTTTCTTGGATAACAAGTTTGAGAGATGGAATGTACAATTTTGCTGTATACCATTTTTTTTGGAGTTTCTGGCTGTTATCACCCACTTTTCCACCTGTAAGGCAAGGAACTCTTAAGAACAAGAAACAATCAAGTCGCTTGCTTACCGTAATTACAAACCATTGCGTACCTAATAGCTATAGCTAATTGCAACAGGTATACCTGTATTTATTGTTTTTCTTTAATGTTAAAGGATGTATTTTCCTTGAAAAACATACCCAGGTATATTATAAAATAGATACAAAACACATTAAAATAAAAAATTGCTTAAAGAATATATAATTTTTATCGAGCCTATGGTATTAAGAGTAGGTAAGTAGTAACGTTTATTTACCATTTCATGTTATATCGTATTTTCTAAATATGACTGTGAGTTAGTTACCTAGCTATAAGTTACCTATGTCTTCACCAAATACATGCTAAGTAATTAGCTAATTAATATCATTTTGATCGCTTAACCTTTCTAATGACCTCTTTAATTACAAATTTCCTTGTCAAGCCGATCCCAAAGCTACCGACTCACTAAAACCTTAACTTAATACAACATAAACGTCGGTCATAAAAATGTTATTACATTATTTTACGTGTCTGTTTAAAGGAGGAAGCTCGTAAAATATCCCTTTATTGCGTTTTAAAGACATCGTATTTTGAATTTATCCAGTAATGTGTAGCAATTAAAATATGTATGTAGGGCGCGAACATCAAATTTATAATAATAATAATAATATTCAATTTTTTTTTTTTTTTTTTTAATATTCCGGGACAACTCACACACCGTTATCTGATCCCAAGCTAAGCAGAGCTTGTATTATGGTAACCAGGCAACTGATAAACATACTTAAATATTTCTAAATACATACATATTATACATAAATTACACCCAGACAACCAGAACAAATGATCGTGCTCATCACACAAAGATTTGTCCTGGGTGGGATCGTGGGATTCGACCGATGAACAAATTGTTCTTTCAAAAACAAGTGCTGCTATTGGGCAACGTTTAGTATATTCCTACTAGGTGAAATCGGTGGTAATGTACGAGATTTTAATTTCTGTAGGTATTTCTTTTTTATACACAAAACAACGCTGTAACTACCAACATTTTTACAACGACATAAGTTAACACGGTACAATGGTTTGTTTTAAAACAGGAATATTAAACTGAAACTTTAACACAAAGTCGACGAAACTGCAAATAACATTTCATATTTCATTTCATACAGAACATTTAAACTACCATCATCGTTTTAAATGTTTAAAACTCGTTTCGGTATAACAACCTACGAACATAAAATTTAACTTCAATCCCATTTATATCCAACATTTGTAAGTAAAGTTGAAATCCACCGTGAGATGTAGTTACAGTTTCCAAAGTGTATCTTTTCAAAACAAATAGCCCGCGACCGATGAATGTAAACAGCGCCAGTCGCATCGTATAATTTTCATTTTCAACTCTTCCACGAAAATATGAAAATTTTGTTTGCAACCAGTTCAAATTGTTTACTATGCTTAGTCAAAAGGAAAGTAGGTATGCAATGGTTACGCAAAGGGTTTTAAATTGCCAGTGTACCAACTATTCAACATGTCCTAAACTAAATAATTGCATCCTAAACTAAATCATTATTTGAATAATGTGTTTGATATTTTTTTATTGTTAAATAAATGAACACTTAAAGAGATCCTAAGTTTGATATTTAGAATAGAAAAAAAAAAAAAGAAAAACTAGCTTAAATATGTTTTATGCCAGCATGGCACACAAGCAAAAAGTTCCAACCGGTTTGCAGAATTAGATTTGGAAGCCTGAGGGCTCTATTTTCAATGAGGGCAACACTCGGGGATTGATTAGGTGCCCTTCGAGACGTGATCCGGCAAACAACTGCTTACTTACTTCCGTATTCCTCCGTGTAGTAAAGATTGCGTTTCGTACAACTCTGTTTATGTAAATAGAATAAAATTGCACCAATTTCTAATTTTTTTTGTATAAGAGATTGGCCACTTCGAAATTGAATTGATAAAGAAATGATAACGGCGAACAAAGAATCAAACATATTCAAAGTAAGCAAAGTAACTTCGTAACTTAAATTGTTATGATAGGTATAAAAAGAACTAGTACCTAATGAATAAACTAGCAAAAGTTTCCCGAAAAACAAACATTAAGATAATGAGATTGGTATCGACTGCCAACGGTAGCCAAAAGAAAATTATGCGCAGCACTAAAAAACCTAGAGCCCAAAATTTATTACATCATGCAAATAAAAACGAAACAATATTTAAAAACAGAATAAAGTTGTGGCGAGTTTGACAGCCAATACGGGCGACTGTATTCTGTCTATTGTTTTAGTTGCATGGAAACCGGCGGGCGTTACGAACTTTTGACAATGTTCGGCACCAATTTGCCGTTTTGACAGCGGCTTGTTCAATTCACTGCAGAGTACCAGGGCAGCAGAAGTTTAACGAGCTGTTGGTCGGCTCGAATGTTATGGTTCATATTTTGATTTTTGATGGCGTCCCAACGGTTATCACTTGTTTCCCGCTCGTAACAAAACCACAGATAATAATTGGTTTCAATCTGCACATTTTTGAATGCAGAACGATAATATTTGCGAAATAAAATCTCTTTTTTGGGACAACCTTTTTGGGATAGTGTGCGAAACTATTGAGATATGAAACTAACTCAAGATTTTCAGCTTGAAATTTTATTATTATACGAGGAAATTTGTATTTCCTAATTTATAAGCCCTGTTAGTTACCAAAGGAATCTAGCCTCGGTATATCTTACAAATGAAACTGGTCGAGTAATAATTGTAGCATTAGTCGTGTACATTTTCGGGCGTCGTTTAAATATGTACAGAACATATCCAGGTAGCCACCCGCACCAGTATCTGATGTATTATTTACACTTTCAGTTAAGGATTTGGTCAAATTGTTTTATTTGAACGTTTCACGTTTCCCTGTTTATTTAATAATCTACGAAGTTATGTTGATTATTTTTTGTTTATTTGTGGCGTTTTTGTTGGCAGTATTGATGATGTTTCAGTGTATTTTGTCTTGTGTGTAACCACAGCAACTTGCATAGCAACCACTTTTGGGTGTTGCAAATTGGGACATTAGTTTCAATTATTTATTTAATTTTACAATGCCATTAATATTTCAAGCCATATAATTTTAACGCTTGCTGTTAATTGCAGAAATGATAACCTTTCCTGTGGTGCCAAATTAGCTGTTGACCCATCTACTTTTTAATCTGTGAAACGAAACTTCTACTTCAAATACAGGTAAAAAAATAATTTGACATTATTTAAACACCGTAAAAGCAACAAAATATACCTAACTCAAATACTCGCATTCCGCAATGTGTTTGTAAGGCAACGAAGTGTGAAACGTTAGCTAAAATGTTTGTTAGGCCGACACAAAACTCAAGCCACGAGTTTCATAAACTCAAAAAGTTTATATAAAGGTCTGTCAAATAACGACGACCGGAAAATAATTTGTTTGAGCACTAAGTTACATAAAATCACTTATGTGGGTTGGAATATGTTTCACATTTTGTATGTTTTTATTGTAAGGAAGTAGTTTTGTATTTATAATGCAATATAAACGTCAACTACAATTAGTGGTAAAATAAAAACAAAAAGTCGATAATCTATAATGTGTTACTTTATCAAGGTAAAAAAGAACTGTCTGAAGTGTCTACCCGTGACCGTAATACCTTAGACGGTATCGAAACGTTGATTTTTTTTTAACAATAAACCTAAAACGTCAATCTAACTTCTTATTCAAAATCATTAATAACATAAAAAATTACGTTGTTAATACCTTTTTCCGATAAACTAAATAAAAGTAAGTAAAATATTTTTTAAGTGTTCAAGTTTGATAGCATGATGAGATCAAAATAAAATAAAAATCTTTTATTTTTGAAGGACTTAATTATAGACTTAAGTGAAATAACTCATTTCAGTTCACAAACAAAAAACAAAACTAACTCACCTCTTTCGTTTTAATGAAAAAAAAAATAAAGATCTCCAACATTCATAATTTAAGCAAGTATTTAAAAATAGAACGTACGTGGAATATTATAGAGTTTATCCAGGCTTTACAGACTGCTAACCTTGGCTGAATGTGTTTGTTTCATAAAATAGGGTCGGGAAAAAGAGGTTGCATTATTAAATGGACTTCATGAAGGTTGGGGTGTAATGAACACTTGTTTCGTCAAAATAAAATCCCAGGGTATGGGCATATGACGCCTGCTTTGTCGAAGATTTACGTAAAGGTATATTACATACCAAAAGTTTATTGAAGGGTACATTTTTTGTATTATTTAGTAGTTTTCTCCAGCTACGAGTAAATACAGTTAGTGTGTATATAATATTTATAGTTACGGTTATATAAGATGAGGTGAGGGATGGAACATGAAACCTAAAGCAGGTCCAATCTTGAATCGACAACCACGACATCTTTTGATAAACTTCTTAACTACTGTAACGTTGAGTCGGCTGTCTTTGGAACATAAAAATACTCTAACATAAGGCCCAAAGTGATTCTTGAGGTTTTGACGACCTCCGCGGTCGAGTGGCGTACACACCGGTAAGTAAGTATCTCTAGCGCTCTTGTCTATCACTATCGCTAGCTATTAGCTTCCGGGTTTGATTCCCGGTCTGGTGAATATACAAAAATAACTTTTACACTGTCGCGGGTATCAGTGGTACTTTCGTCTGTTTTTTAAAACAGGTGCTTAATCTGCTTACTTTAGGTTCAGACATATTTATGTGATATTGTTTACATGTATTTATTTTAGCTACACTCAAACGCAAAGACACACAAATATATTAATTTAAAAAAGCTACTCTTTCGAACCAAAAATATAGAACCATAGAGGAACGATTAAAATCTCTTCATTCGTCTATTTATTCGAAATACAGCAGCTTTAAATAAAGAGCGTTAATAAAGTACATTTCAAGTGTCGTTAGTATGGACATGAAATGTACGAGTAAAACGGAATAAAAAGTGTATCGGCGCTCGCCACTCGTGTCTAGTACACTCACTGTACACTCGGTAAAGGGCCGTTGAGGTAAACTGTTTTTATTCGACCAAGGGAGGGAAACACCTAGATAAACCACTGTTATTTATTACACTATTTTATTTTATTTGTTGGAGTTTTGTAACAAATTTATCTTTTAAAGAGAATTTTAATAATAAGTGGTTGCTTTAAAAAAACAAGGTAACATGTAAATAGTGCATTTAGTTCATGTGCTGTTTTATAGAAGTTCGATAATTTGGACTGAGTCTCTTGTGTTTTGATTCTACCCAAATAAACTTATGAATATTAAAATAAATCTATACTAATATTAAGCAATATATCGAAAAGAAGGTACAGAATATCTGCTACGATTTGTAATTTATTCATAAGATGGAAAATTTAAGCTATACTAAAGCCAATCTGGAAAGAGAATTAAACGTTATTACTAATTACGCAATTATCAACTTTGACAACATGTGTTTAAGTTCATTTTAGAATGACAAATATCACCGAAAAGGGCCTAAAAGTAATTTGAATGTGATGGAAAATGAACTGTTAGACATTGAATTAAGGTTCATAATCCCAAAGCACGGTAATTATTTCTTTAAAGTGGCTGATGTATAGATTCATCCTCCCCTGAGAAAATATGATATTGGTGGAAAGTTTCGTGGCGAAAAACCATGGTATATGTTCAACGTTAGGTTCGTCATCCGTTTCGGTTTTATGAAGACATTATTGTTTAATTTAAAGAACATTTTACAAAAGTGATGGATAAAAAATAAATTAAGAAACTAATATTAATATGTTTTAATTACATAACCAGAGGTGTACGTAATGTATTAGATGATAAAAATGTATAATCATTTTTCTATGTAACTAAATTGTTACGTGTAACTAAGGTTATTATTCTATATACTTATAATAAATCTGTAAAAGTGAAAATTCTGTACATTGAAAATATCAAAAAAATAAATGGCGGGGGGTGTTACTAGACCAAACACCAAACACAAAAGTGTGACAAAAAAAAAAATTGTCTGTCTGTCTGTCTGTTTGTTCAGGTATCAAAAAACTATCAGTTCGATTACGATTAAACTTGGTATAATTATTCTTTATTATCCTGGGCACCACACTGGGTAGTTTTTATCCCGGAAAAGTATAAACAATAAAAAACAAACTTAATTTTGCGGTTAAAAACTCATTGATAAGTTTCGTCATACACGCGAACGAAGTCGCAGGCACAGCTAGTATACTTATAAAATCTTAACTATAAATAGACAATAATTGGTAGAAACTACCTTAGTTTACTTTTTTTTCTACCTTTCATAGAAACTCCTCACTTTTGCGGCCGAAAAACTCGACAAATAGACGGTTTGAATTTATACAGAACAATGCATTTCAATACGCGATGACTCCCCTTTTTTGGTCCACAGCAAAGAAGCCTGGTTTGGTAATTAATATCTGCACGATACATCCACCATTGAAGGAATTTTCCATTGTATGAATGGATTGAAAATATCGTGCTTCAAAAATATGAAACCCCTAATTATACCGGTTTCCATAGACTTTCACGTTAAGGAAAAATATATTGAAAGTATTTTGTATCGAAATAAACATCATTTTTCATCCTTAAATATAAATTATGCGTGACGTATAAAATTCCTTATAATTGGGTATTAAACCAATTATAAATTATGGGCCAGATTTCATGGAATGATTTCGTTATGAAAGGTGGTTATTAAGTTTAAATATAGCAATACCGCAAGTAAATATTTAAATTTAAAAAGCGCTTTTTACGCTAGTATTCATCTAAAAATTTTACTAAATGAAGTACTATTCTAATCAAAGATATAATTAGGATAAAAAAGTAACACATTTAAAACTAGTTTTTCCATTTGCTAAACCAACTTTACATTTATCATTAATTATCTGCATTAGTTCTATTAGTTAAATCCAAGCGTAGTTCAGTTACATACAAAAACGGACATTAAAATTGGATTTGTATCAAAACTTTATTCTGCGGGATTAAATTTTGGATTTCATGTTTGCTTTTGTAATGTTAAAGTTTATGTTAGCGTACCATGTTTGTATTAAATTGGAGAATAGTCGGTTTATACTTTGGTATTTGAAACTAGCACAATATACAACGTGTAACAGAATAAACGCAATTCCTGAAAGTAGTTGGTTCAGAATTTGACGACCTCCGTGGTCGAGTGGCGTACGCACCGGTTTTCAAGGTGTCGCCAGCTCTGAGGTCCCGGGTTCGATCCCCGGACGGGTCAATGTAGAAAACCACTTTTCTACATTGTCCCGGGTCTGGGTGTTTGTGGTACCTTCGTTGTTTCTGAATTCCATAACACAAGTGCTTTAGCAACTTACTTTGGGTTCAGAGCAATGTATGTGATGTTGTCCGCATTTATTAATATTTATTATTATTAATGGGCTTCTGAATCGATTTCTGGCATTAAAAGTAGGTGTTAATTTTTGACGGAAATATCTTTTGAGCCGCCCGCGCCACTCGCCCAAACATTTTACGTTTAGTAAGGATAACTAATTTGTATAAAATCACTAGGCCAAACCTAGTGATTTTAAATTAATTTAATTATGTTGTGTCAGACGTATAATTTAATGTACTAATTGGGGTGTCTAAGGTATTGCCTTTCTTCTGTTACACCCTTTATTTTAACGGTTCAACTTAATCTGCTACTAGTGTCGTAATTAGTATTTTTATTAATTGGTTTAACAAATAACTGTTTTAACAGGGTTACCATAGTTACTCTACTGCTTATGGTTCCTTTTCCTATCCCTATTATGTAAAGATAATATCATAATTACTTGAGTTTTTGGTAAATAATAATAATTTTTTGGTAAAAAATTTGGGATCTGAAATCGCCAATCCTCAGAGAGCAAGCGTGGTGATCAATGCTCGAGCCTTCTCTACATGGGAAGAGGCCTGTGCCCAGCAGTGGGACGTTCATAGGCTGGATTATTATTATAAATATTTTTTTGGTGCTACTATATTATATAAGGTTCTCATTTGGAAATTAACTCACACAGTCTGACCAGAATTCTTATTTTACACAATATTTATAAAAGTTTATACCTACGTCTTTATTCAATTTTCAAGCACAATCTCACAAAATTATTCAATTAGTATGCACATAATTTTCTTAGTATCCATTTCTCATTAATTAGAAGAGCGTATGTTGGTAAAAGGTTGAACATAATATGTTAGTAGATACTTTACATCTTCAGACCCTCATTCATTATCCTATCATCACACCTCTATCCTTAGGGACACCTCTACTGTTCTACTGCTAATAAGTTTCCTGTAACGGCCAAAAATAGGTATCAACTAGGAAAAGTAACATTAGAATCAAATGCTGTTCCAATATGTGTTATGTACTGTTGTTTGATTGTCAATTAAATGTTTGTCAAAGCCCCTGTAATACAGGGATTAAAACCCAGAAATCGTTTTATTTTTCTTCTAATATTATAGTATATTATAACACACCATACTGGTCCCATGTTCTATAATAATATGTATATATCTACCATCAGCAGGCAAAGTAAATGTGTCGTAGTAGATATGATATTAAGTAAATATGCAGGCATGTATGCTCTGCTGGGCATCGGCCACCCTTTATATATTCTATTATCCTCTACCTCCTGCCAATAGCATTATTTCTACTCTTGCCAGTCTTCATAAAGAAATAGTTTGACGGGCCTGTTGGTCTAGTGGTTAGTGACCCTGACTGCTATACCGGAGGTCGTGGGTTCGATTCCCACCCAGGACAAATGTTTGTGTGATGAGCACGATCATTTGTTCTGGTTGTCTGGGTGTAATTTATCTATTATATGTATGTATTTAGAAATATAATATAAGTATGTTTATCAGTTGTCTGGTTACCATAACACAAGCTCTGCTTAGCTTGGGATCAGATAACCGTGTGTGAGTTGTCCCGGAATATTATTATATTATTATTAGGTATAGTTCGAAAAAGATTCATAGTATAATGGAATAGGTACTTATTAAGATAAGATACTTGTCGTCAATACATTGGTACAAGTACTGCCAATAATGAAGTTGACAGCTAATATTCCAGCAATATTGTTTGATCCTTTATAATATTGATACTTGAATAGAGCAATATGTGCTAATATTAATCAATTTGATTAAATACAGATTATATATAACGTAACTAACTTATAAAGCATTCAACAAAGGAATATAATAAAAATATTAAATAAAGGAATATATATCTCTTTAAAACATGTACTTTTATTGATATACTAGCTGTGCCTGCAACTTCGTTCGCGTGGATGACGAAGCTTATCAATGAGTCTTTAACCAATAAGGTTACACACGCGACGGAAGCTTAAAAAATTGAGTAACTTCTCCCGTTTTCCTAACATTTCCCTTCACTGCTCTGCTCCTATTGATTGTAGCATTATGAAAAGTATACTATAACCTGCCCAGGAGTATGAAGAATAATTGTACCAAGTTTCGTTAAAATCCGTCGAGTAGTTTTTGTTTCTATAAAGAACATACACACAGACAGACAGACAGACAGACAGACAAAAATTCTACTGATTGCATTTTTGGCATCAGTATCGATCACTAATCACCCCCTGATAGTTATTTTGAAAATATATTTCATGTACAGAATTGACCTTTCTACATATTTATTATAAGTATAGATAATCTCCTGCTTAAAATAATATTATTACATAAACAATATTATCGTAACACATTATTAGGTAGCCGATACGACTTAATACACTAAACCTTTTTCAAAGTCCCCTCGAGTTCCATCATTCCCATGAAATTAGATCCAATTCAATTACTTCATCACGTTCAATTCAAGAGAAATGAGAATTTCATGGAAAATTACTGTTACGCTTCCCATCTCAAACGAGGCGGACAAAAAGAAAAAGAATTTAAAACCGTTCTAGAATCCTCTTTTAAATTTCACTTATTTCTTGCTGTAAAATTTTTCTTCCGCATATTTTGTAGCTCGCTATACCAAGGACGGTAATAAATTGAAAATATTAAGTTCTTGATTGAATTACGTAATAAAGGAGTAAAGTCGTAAGTAAAATGTTATTTCAATCCTCTTGAGAAAGGTACGTGTGTCCTTGTATCGTCACGCGAACTATGTCACGCAACATACCCTTTAAACGTTCAGTCATCATCAACTAAAGTGGATCGTTTGATATTGAAAAAAAATTTCTGCACTTCTTATCAATTGGTATTGTATCGGTCACGTTATTTTTCCGTGTTTGTTTTTAACGGGAGTTAATTGATTTGGGTGCGCGATACATTTGTTTTTGTTATTTTTGTTTGATGTGCTTTAGGCGAGTTGTTTTGAGTGTTGGTTTTAAGCTCAAAGGGGTATTTGAACTGAGCACTTTTCACTTGATGAGATAAAGCCATTGCCCTGTATTGTGTGAAAGTAAAAGCTACGATAAATATATGTTAGGGTGCGTCCAAAACTGACGAACGCGCACCGAACGAGCATTACATGAACAGCTCGCGAGCCGCTGACATGCATGGCGCGAACGCATTAGTGTCAATAACGCCGCGCGCCGCTCGCGAACAGCTCGCGAGCTGTTCGTGTAATGCTCGTTCAGTGCGCGTTCGTCAGTTTTGGACGCGCCCTTATAGTAGATATAAAAATATACCCTCCTAAGAGGATTTTAATCCTTAGAAATTTTATCACAATATTGTGTCATATTTCCCTCGACGACTTTATTTGCATCTTCAAAGTGTTACTCTAAGTAATATATTTAAAAATCGTGGATGCTTTTTTCGTAAAATGAAAGCGACGCTTCTCTGGGAGTATTTTCGTGCATTCTGATTAGCTCTTCACTGGCACAACGTGTTTTAAATTTTAAATTATTTTCAAGTAAGTGAAGTGATGCATATTGTTTCAACAATTTAATTCAAAGCAAACAAAGGGTGAAATGAAACAGAAACTAAGAGACGCCAATTTTATTCTGAAGAACTAAGTTTGTAACAAAATGTATTTCTTGAGTGTACTCACCAAAACAGCATGATATAGAACTACCTAAACTGCATGTTTGCTTAAGAGTTATTTAATGTATTAAAGCTATTAAAACCGATCCGAGATAAATAAGCAAATTCTCAAAAGCTCTGTTTTCATCATTTATACCAAGACCAATTGGTTTCCGGATAATATGTATTTTACATGAGCTCAGCAAAACCACAATTAGTACCGAGAACTTCTCGAAATGATTACGGATTACGGTTTACCTTCAAAGTTAACCCACTGGAAACTTCCAACAACTTCACATTACTCCTGGTATCTTCAGACATGAATATAACATGCACAGACAGACGCCTGACCGTATTTACATGACCTGCAGTCTAAACTCGGAAGCTCGCCAAAATTTGCTTGTGTAGGTACAATAAATATTTGGCTTGTAGAGGAATCAAACCTGGTCTTCGTGAAATAAATGTGATTATTTTGGAATGATTTTAGGTTACTTTAACTGCATAAATTCAAGCCAGTACATTTTTATTAAAGGTCAGACATATTTCCAGGTCTATTAGCAGGTTTGATTTAAAATAACAGAGGGCAAGCGATTCATAATGAGCAATTTTATTAATTCCTGGAATAAATATAGGTACTATAACATAGTAATCAATCCATAATTGAGTTTAGTATGAACATAGACTAAACTTATTTATGGAAGGTAATAAACAAGATAACGTTTGCTCACAGGGCTCTGGGAATGCATTTATACCGTCGCACATTTTATCTGTACAAAAAATGCCCTTCATTCCTATACATATCATACGGTCCCACTGTTGCGTCGGAACAAATCTGCTGAGTGCTTTTATCTGATCACCTGGCCGTACCTGTCGAATTGAGTCCCCATTAAACAAGTTTGGTATTGTTGCGCGGAATTTAACACGTAGAGTACGGTTTTATACACATAGTTACTTTTTAAATGCGATTTTGAGATTTATGTCGACGTGATTTGGAGAGTTTATTAATTGAATATCTACCTCTTTTTAAAATAAGGGTAACACTCAGTGTATATTCTTTAGACAATTGACTTTAAGTTTAACGCTGAGTTAGACGCTGAATGTATTTATCATAAGTACATTGACCTCTGATATATGTATATTATATACTATAAAGTACAGCATGACTTGTAATAGGTCACAGGTTTCTTGAGCTTAGAACATTTTTTTTACAGAATAAAATTAATGCTTTTTCAAAGCTAAAGTCTACCAAACTAAATTCATAGGCAACCAGCAATATACTTCTGAAAATGCGGATGTCGTGTATAGTTTTAGACAGGATGCTTATAATTGGTTATTCTATAATTGACATAAGTGTCAACCGACTCATCCAAACACATTTAAACAGGGGCCGTACCATGAGCTCTTAAAGCAGGACTGTTGCGGTTGAGTAAGCGAGACAGCGCTATCCGCAGTGTAGTGCGCCGTCTCGCTTCCACAACCGCAACAGTACTGTTTTAAGAGATCATGGTACGGACCTTGGTTATTTGTGTCTGTGTGTATGACTGTTGGCTTCCAGATTACAATAATTTAATTTATTTGTCAACATTGATCCAGTTGGCAAAATATCAGGTTATTGAATTAGTTTTGCCTTGATTACTGTCATAGAATTATGTTACACGATATTTACAAATAAAATTGATAGTATGCGTTTGTTCTTTAGATAGGTAGATGTTGAGCGCGAGATGTGCAGTATTAATTGACGTAGTAAAGCACAGACAAATAATTGACAATACAATTTAACATTTTGATGTCCTGAACATTTCAAAGAACATATAATGAAGCAGTTATTGCTTAACTGATCCATTTATTAAAATTCACATAAACCTTTTTTTATTTAAGCTGGTATAAAAAAGTGAGAAAACTGTAGTTATTAATATATGCCCTTTAAATATACACTATATTATATTTAACATTGGTCGAAAACAATTCCAATAATACACGTGTCATAAAAAAGTCATCTCGACTTTTTGGACATAACAACAATGAATTATCTCACTGCCAGAGGGTCCTATATTGTATTGTAATTGGATATTAATTACAGGATAAATTGGATAATCAGGGGATTACCTTGTCCTATCGACATTGCTATTATGAATAACGAATATTGCCAAATTAAGTTCAATGGGAGTCAATTGGGAAGATTGGTCATAATTGTTACTTTGGATAATTGTAATAATTTTGTGAATTTTAATTCGGTGTATTTGTTTATTTCCTTGACATTTAAATTGTTTCAACTTACATAATTTTGTTTTTGTTACGGATATACATTATTAAGATATTATGGGTACATAACTGTTTTTTTTAAACAGTCGTTGAAAAATAAAGAAGTTATTGTCTGATTGACCGAAAGCTTTTGCGCAAAGCTTCGCCCACAAAGTGTATTTTACCACGGTAAAAAGCGGCTTATTTCGTATCTTAAAATTAGCTTGATTCTATAGCCATACCAAGATTCACCAAAATTGGTTCAGCGTTTTAGCCGAGTAAGCGTAACAAACAGACAGTTTTACTTTTGCATATGTAAAGTAGTAATACAATGGATTGTACTTGAGAAACACTAGTTTATGGTGAACAAAGTCTGTGTGTTTGTGCACAATAAAAACAACATTGTATTCTCTCACATTTTATTGACATTTCAATTTATCAATGACAGGTTGTCATCTAAGGATAGTACTCAATAAAGTGTCTCTCATTTACACAAACACAATAATATATTTTATGTTTATATTACCTATACTTTGCATCCGGTACAGAAAAGGCCTAAGCCGAAAACAATCCTTTTTTGGCCACCTGTTCTAGGAAAGGATGGAAAGAGATATATAGATAGAATATTCTTTACCGTAGAGATCGTAAGATATTATAAACCTACCAATCAGCTAGACACAAGATATGGTATTTTAAATTGGTTAGATGATCCTTCATTGACAAGTTTATATTAAAACATGAAAACTTAATATTATTCTAAACAAACCTGATTTACATTATGGGTATATTCACAATAATATGTTTACCTTATTTTACTGTCCCTTGTCCCTAAGATAGATAGATAGATAGATAGATAAAGCTTTTATTCTGTACAAAACAAGACACAGGTTATTAACAATATGAGAAAAAGAAAAAAGAAAAAGTAGTGCAGTGTGTCCCAAGTTTGCACCGAATGGGAGTCCAGCTCAGCATGTGTCAGGTAGAATACCTGACGCTGGTATTCTGCTGGATCCCAGCAATGACGTACGGACGTCGAGTAAACCTATGTGAATATTAAGGCTCAGTGCTGTGTGCAGTTATTACAAGGTAAGTGTTAGGAAGATTAAATAAAAATAAGTGTTTAATGTATTGTTCTGTATGTATTGTGTTTAAATATTAACAATTGAGGGTGTGTAATTTGCATTTTGTATATTTGTGAAAGCTTAGATAGTTTTTTTTTTTTAATTTTTCGTTTCAGACTACTGACGACAAATTCAATGAATGAATGACAACTAACAAAGGAGCTCACCATCACGGCAGGTTCCTGCTATCCCTATATTATGGACGTGTTTGAGATCGTCATACCGAGTTTTTTTTGCGACTCAATCAGAAACTTTAGTAAGTGCGTTCTGAAGGTACCAAGATTTTTGATATTCCTTATTGGCGGGGGAATATTGTTCCAACATTTTGTAGCAGCGTACCTAAAACTGCCTCTGAAGGCCGCAGTACTGTGTGGTTCCGTGGAGAGCTGCTGTGAGCATTGTCTCACTGGCCGTCCTCTCTTATTAGCAATCCAGCTTAGTTTGTTGTACAAGTAGGATGGCTCTTTGTACTTTATAACTCCGAAGAGCAGACAAGCCAAGTGCAACTTACGGCGTGACTTCATCTTAAGGATGGAGTGTTGGTTTATAAGGGGAGTGACGTGACTTCTGGGTGGTATTTTGAAGCAGAACCGAGCGCAGGCGTTTTGCACTCTCTGTATCAGTCGCTGCGTTCGTGCCAGCAATCGAGGACCATAAACTGTGTCTGCATAGTTAAGGTTAGAAAGCACAAGCGACTCAACCAGCTGTATACGCAATTCCTCCGACAAATAAGGCCTTATTTTATAAAGGACCTTAAGCCGGTAGAAACAAGTGCGTACTAGCTTTGCCACGTGTGCCTCATACCTCAACTCTGCATCCATGGTAAGACCCAGATTGCGTGCCTCACTAACACGACCAACCGACTCACCCATCAGGACAACTTTTATTGTCGATGGCAAGGCACTTGTTTGACACTTGGTTCCGAATAATAAGTATTTAGTTTTAATAGGATTAAGTACCAAACCGTTAACCTCAGCCCAACATGCTATCCTGTTAAGATCATCGTTCAGGCCTGTCAGAGCGTTGATATAGTCACTAGGCTTAAATGAGATATAGACTTGCACATCGTCAGCATAAATGTGATACCTACATCGCTTCAGTGAGTATGTGATGTCAGCGCAATATAAAATGAAAATCAAGGGGCCCAGTATAGAGCCTTGCGGCACTCCTCTGTTGACGGGGGTGAGTGAAGAGATCAAGGACGAGCCATTGCTTTGTCGTATTTCCACACGCTGTTGCCGGTTGCTGAGATAGCTCCGAAACCATTTTATAGCGTCATCGTCAAAACCGTAATACTTAAGCTTGCATAGAAGCAACTCAATATTTATGCAGTCAAAAGCGCGGGAAAAATCAAGCAAAACAAGTAGTGTGCACATGCCTTTGTCCTGTGCAGATAGGATGTTATCTGTTACATCTAACAGAGCAGTTGAAGTGCCCCGTTGCTTACGAAAGCCTGACTGCATCTCCGGAAGTATTTTTTGTTTCTCCAAATACTGCGACAACTGCTGACACACTGCTTTTTCAGCAACTTTGGACAGGCATGGCAATATGCTTATGGGCCTGAGATCTCTTAGTTCAGTCGGATTGGTAATTTTTGGGAGGGGTCTAACAGTTGCAACTTTCCAAATGTCAGGGAACGTTGCAGAGACAATTGACTTATTTACAATGTCCGTGATGACCTCTACTGTATGTGGAAGTGTTAGTGAAAGCATGTCAAGTGTTATCCCGTCACAGCCCTCTGCATTCGATTTTAACTGACCAAAATATCGCAAAACTTGTTCGGTACTCACTGGGTGTAGTGCGAAACTCGCATCACTAAAACGATGAGATTCAAAAAAGGTACATGCAGTTACGTTCGAAATTGGGTTACCAGGAACATCCAAAAAACTACAATTTATTTGATCTGGGTCTCTAAGGTGACTAGGAAGGTCTTTAAGTAGTGTAGGTGGCAATACGGTACTTTTTAAATTTTTCCATAGAGTCTTAGGATCATTAATTTTGTTATTTATATTTAGTTTGAAATATGCAACTTTTTCGTAAAATAAGGAACTTGACACGAGAGATTTTAATTGTTTATAGTATACCTTTTTTGATTCCGACTTTGTTGTACGATACTTGGCCAGGGCTTCATTTCGCAAATTCATCATAAATTTTATTGTGTCTGTGATCCATGGGTACGTGTGATCTTTAATCAAGCAAGTCTTAGCCGGGGCATGCTCATCAAAAACAGTTATAATGTTCCTGTTAAACTTTTCTACCATATCGTTTATATGGGGCAAGTCACAAATAACTTCCCAGTTCATGTGCAGCAAATCGTCATCAAATTTTTCGCTATTAATTTTTTTAATTGGTCTGTAGGTCACTGTTTGAGGTTTGTTCTTACAGCGTTTTATGTGAACTTTGCATATTATTAGCGAGTGACCATGTATTGCGCCAAATGGTTCCACACAGACCGAAGAATGGTTGACGTTAGTACAAACAAGGTCGATTAGCGTTTCACTATGGTCCGTGAAATGGGTAGGGGAGTCAACTAATTGCTTTAGGTCCAGACTATTTAAAAATTCACAGATTTTCTGAGTTTGGCAGCCAGTGTTCAACATATTGACATTAAAATCGCCCAGCAGTACGTAGTGGTCACATTTTGTTAGGGAACTAATGGTGTCGGTAATGGCATCCAAGAAGAGGTCCAAATCAG
The DNA here is from genome assembly GCA_905475315.1 of Autographa pulchrina. Lineage (NCBI taxonomy): Eukaryota > Metazoa > Arthropoda > Insecta > Lepidoptera > Noctuidae > Autographa > Autographa pulchrina. Next base: position 2,572,319 of record FR997770.1, read on the forward strand.
AGCGTGGGGGACGATACGCTGTGCCTATAGCGAGTTTTATTCCATTCAAAGAAAGAGTAATCCACATTTGCTCGATAGACTCATATCTAGGGTCAGTTGGTATAGGACAGGTGCGTACGGTTAGACCGCGCTTGAGGTAAAAACCCACACCACCACCACGACCTCCGCGCACAGTCAGTGGTCGCGGTGTGTGACGCAGACGGTAGCCCGGCACAGTGGGCGCGCGACCCTCCTCGCCCGGCCGTAACCAAGTCTCATTGACTGCCACTACATCGAAAGAGTGACTTACCACTGACGCTATAAAATCATCGTGCTTCGTACCGAGGGAACCCACGTTTAACAAACCAACTTTTAAATATTTATCAGGCATAGGACATACATTTTTTACAAAGCAAAAAAACGACGCTCTGGTGCCGACACAATAATGAACCGACGTTTTTACAGTCAGTAGTGACCAACAAAACGATAATATACAATTTAAGATGTGTCTACATTGCCTCAAAATATATACTTCAAGAAAAATAACTGTAAAGCTTCAGGGCTTTTAAATTCTGATCATGTAGAATGATGCTTATACACGTTATCTACACAGAATGGGTTGAACCATTTAAACTAGTTATCGTCAGGCTGCGCCCGGACGGACGGCTTAAAACAGTTCGACTTTCGTTAGGTCGATAAATAAAAAGCAAGCTTCCTGGAGGCACACGTGTGTATGTTAATCATTGAATCGATCGTGTATGAGCAGCTTTAGATCTAGAGATGCATAAAGATCTCGAGTGCAGTGCGGAGCGCGCTCGGTAAAGGACGCGCCCTCTGCATACGAATATAATAATAAATATTAATTAAATTATATTCGCGATTTGCGCGGCATAGGCCGGCGCACGTTTACAATGGCTTTGAGTTCCGAGCAACTCATAGCTAATGAAGTGTTGGCGTTCTTACAACACGCCATCGACACCATGGACGAGATCAGCATCATCCAGATCTGCAAGTCCAATTTTAATGCAGAGGAAATAACATCGGCGAAAACTCTGCTGTATAAGTCGGTCGGACAGATCGACAGAATGCCATCCCGCCGTAAGGACGACAAGGGTGAGAAGAGTCTTCAGGACATCATCAATCTCCTGAAGACCACGGATCCTGATGACGTGCCGTCGTTTGTGGCGAAAAACCTAAACAGGTTGCCGCCAGTGACATTTGACCACGTTGATGTAACCAGGTGGCTCAAGGACATCACAACCCTGAAAGCCAGCCTGGCGGAGGTAGTGTTGAAGTTGGAGGCCTCGCAAGACACCATTAGTAAGCTACGTGCCGAAGTAACATCATTGCGTAATTCGCTGGCCGTAAGTAGTTCACCGGAGGTCAATAACATCAACACGCGTCGCGGCGCATGCAAAGTTGTGTCAGCAAGTTTCAGGAGCGCGACACCTGAGACACAGCCGTCGCCTACGTCCCGCCCCGCGCCTCCCCCCGCGGAGGTGTCGCCTGTCGTCGTGACGTCAACGCCTCAACGTCACTACGCCGCTGCTGCTGCCCGCCAGGCACCCAAAGCGAGCAATTTATTGAGGACCGAGAAGGCTACCGGGAGCACCCGCAACGAACGCCTTCCTAGTGCGGCGTTACCACGTCAGCCGGATGAAGAGGGCTTTACTAAGGTCGAGAGAAAGAAGAAAAGGCCTCCTCATCACAACCTGTGTGGCACCGCACCGACAGAACATGTCCTGCGCCCTGCTGTTCCTATGGCGCATGTGTATGTGTCCCGTCTCCACTTCACCACGAAGGCCTCCGACGTGATGGAGTACTTGGAGATGAGAATGAAGACCCGGTTTGTGGTCGAGAAGTTGGAATCGCGCAACACAGTTAACTTCAACTCGTTTGTTGTACGCGTCCCGACCGATCGACTATCGGCGATTCTGAAAGAGGAGCTATGGCCGAAAGGGGTAGTATTTAGGAAATTCCGCGGCCGCCGGCGTCCTCCGGATGTCACAACACTTGCGTCGCACGTCGCGAAAAAGTGACTTAGTTATAAGTTTATATTGTATGTATGTTAGTCTGTAAGGTATATATAATATGGGCCTCTGTAAGCTTTGTTTAGCATTGTTTTATATTGCCTGAAATAAATGATTATTATTATTATTATTATTATAAACCAAGGATGCGAAAAAAAAATTAAAAAAAAATATCTGAAAACCTATAAATGAATTAAGAACAAATCGTACTTAACTCAAAATAAGTATGAGTGTATCCCTTCTTTACATAACAGAAAATAATCAATACCTGTAATAAATCTGTAAAAGTGAAAATTCTGTACATTGAAAATATCAAAAAAATTAATGGTAGGGGTGTTACTAGACCGACACCGAACGCAAAAAAGTGAGAATTTTTTGGTCTGTCTGTCTGTCTGTTTGTTCAGGTATCACGCAAAAACTACCGGTTCGATTACGATGAAACTTGGTATAATTATTCTTTATTATCCTGGGCACCACACTAGGTAGTTTTTATCCCGGAAAAGTATAAACAATAAAAAACAAACTTAATTTTGCGGTTAAAAACTCATTGATAAGTTTCGTCATCCACGCGAACGAAGTCGCAGCCACAGCTAGTGAAGAATAAAACTTAAATGTTAGGGTTATGCCATTTTGCATCCGGATCGCGACATATAGTTTATGTTCGCTCATACTAGGAGTTGTTTGTGTTCAAATGAAGGCGTAAACAGGAAAATATGTATCAATACGATCGGGATAGCCATTTCTTTGAAATATACTATTTACATGCCCCCGGGACGATGGATGACCGAAACTTTACCGTTTACTTTACCGAGTAAACAAGCTTGGATTGCAGATATTAATTAAGATGGCTGGTGGTTGGGTTGTCAAGGGGAAATAGAGGAATATAAAGCAAAGAGTTTCCTTATGTCCTTTCATTTCAACAATTATGCAAAACTTCGTTTAATAAGTTAGAGTCGTCTTTATAAAATTTTGGATATATCTAGCTATTTTACAGATTAAAAAAAAAAAACATTTTTACATTTTCTAACAGTCGTTGTCCTAAAAGAGTTTTATTACCTATATGTGTAATTTCCGTAATACTGTCGCATCAATCAACCTAGTATATCCTTGCTAATAACATAATAAGTTCTAAAAGCAGTTTTTACTAAAAAGTGATTAATTGATTATATATACGTACTCTTAGATCAAAGGTTTATTCCAAGCTCGAATTTCACTAAAGTCAGAATAAAATACATTCACAATTCGACAGTAAAAATCGTCCTTCAACTTCACTTGACCATAAAATCCCTATACAACAAAAAGTACCATTGCCTCCGTTTCCGCTTCATTTGTTTCCGAAAGAAAATTGCAAAAAACCTTCTGAAAATCTTTCTAGCGGAATCAAGGACGAATGAAACCTCCATGGCTCTATATGTACCTAATATACTTGTAAGTATACATTTATTTCACTGGCCGAAATATGAATAGTAAAGTTGTACGTGGTTGGAGAAAATATTTTTTTTGTTTACTTAACATGCAAAGCGCGTACTTACATCTGGTATTTTCTTTGCATGATGTTTTCCTGTATGAGACTTGAAAGTACAGCTGCTTGCATCAATTTGGTACCCAGTTGAAATATTTTATTTAAAAGTAAAGCCATGTATGACAAAAAAAAAGAAATCTTATGGCGGGCCTGTTGGTCTAGTGGTTAGTGACCCTGACTGCTATACCGGAGGTCGTGGGTTCGATTCCCACCCAGGACAAATCTTTGTGTGATGAGCACGATCATTTTCTCTGTGTCTGGGTGTAATTTATCTATAATTTATGTATGTATTTAGAAATATATAAGTATGTTTATCAGTTGTCTGGTTACTATAACACAAGCTCTGCTTAGCTTGGGATCAGATGACCGTGTGTGAGTTGTCCCGGAATATTATTATTATTAATTTATATTTTGATACATCAGGCTATTGTACCGGTCAATGCCCGATAAAACTATTTTTATTGCATGGCCATTGGCCAGTCATCAATCTTTATTTTCTCTCACAAACTATTTTTACATAAAAATTTAAATAAATTGCATTCTAATCGAAAAATTCCATTACTCTTAAGTTTCTTTTATAAATGAAATTCTTAGGATTTTTTAATTTAAAATTAAATCTATTGCAGAACAAAATTTTAGTCGTAAGAAAGCCGAGTTGTCTGTGTCAACACTTTTCTTTTACTTCGCTAGATCACCAACAAATTAATTAGTATTTCTCTTCTTTTATCGCCTTATTCTGAATCATTATGGGTCGAGAACAGGGTAACTTTATGGGGATTCTATCTCAGCACTTTCTTGTATGCAAGAACTTGCACAGTCATAACTATAGCTTTAGATATGGATGACGGATCTAAAACTATTAGTAGCATCCTTGAAAATAATAATAAAACAGACCTTTGTTTCGAAAACTATTTGTACTCAAAACATAAATCATCTTTATTTTTGTAGAGAAGCTCACTTTTCCATTAACCTATCATTAATTATAAGAACAGAGATACCTAACATAATCTGTGTAATGGTTTATTACAAGAGACATTTGATCTGTTATATCTCCCCCAAATCTGTTTACTCGTCGCTCAGTCATTAATTAATCAATACCAATCAAAGCATTTAAACATTACACGAATTAAATTACCTATTTACCCTAGTAAAGATACTTAGGTAAATAAGCAATTTAATACTAATTTACTAAAGTATTTTCCATAAAAGTAATATGTTTAAAACTATTATAAACATCTATCCACGTGGATCTATGTATACCGTTTGATTAAACAACATAAAAAACCATAACCACAATAAATTGATCTCAAAAACCCTTAAAGAGTTTAGTCTTCTAAATTAGTTTAGTAGACAAAACAAAGTGTTGGCGATCTCTGGCACAAAACTTCCTTATTCCGAAATTAAAAGTAGTCAATTTCAGGATTACACTAGGTTCACTTAAAATCTTAAAAGCTTAAAATCTTACAAGTTTATTTGACGCAAACAAATATAAAATAATTAAATATCGCACGTTCCGTTATGTACATTTAATAAATTGTCGGATCTAATTATGTGGTCGAGCCAAGTTGTAGTGACAACTGCAAATAGTTGGCGAAAGCTCAAATTAGTTGACTCAGCGCAGTAAATACCATCCTGACAACTAATATGGAGAGATATATTATTATGTATCCCTCATTTAACTAATAATTTAATGACCACTAAAAAGCTTGGTTATATTAATTAAAATTACATTTATTTTCCAGGTTTAAGTACAGCTACTTACATTGTTAATTTTTTGTTCATAAAACAAAAATAGCGCAAAAGGTTACACCTAAATGATTCTTTACTTTGTCTGGTTTTTATCTTTAGGAGCAGTGTACTGCGACACTCAGGTCATTAGCTCAAGATTAATTTGTTTTTGTTGTTTATAGAATGGAAAGCCTGGAGTACAAAAATATCAATTTACTGCCTCATAAATTAATAACAGAATAAAAGCTCCGGACTTAAAATGCTTTTTATAGTTGCGAACGAAAATTGTAAAATATGACTATTGCTAACTCCAATAACTCTTTTTTAACATAGCGTGCGTATTCCATTGGATACACTCAATTTCAAGGAGAGCAGCGATCCAATAGCTCTATCGATCAAGCTCATAATGTCCTTATTACCCGACAATTCTATACAGATTCTACTAAAAGCCACTTTAATCCACTTAAGCATAAAATTACCGTAGTCCCACGGGAAAGGTTAAGCATCCAGTGTCTTTAAGTCACCGACGACACAAATAGACCTGGTGCTCTTTGTAAACCATCGCATTTCATACGAACGACACGTCGCGACCACAATATACAACGGAAATGAAATTAAATTCGGTCGTCGCATTACTTTGTGTAACAATCATATTATTATGCTATTGCGATAACAGATTCGATAAAGAGAAAACAAATAAAAAGTTCGAGAAAATTTGTACAGAAGAGGTTTTAAACATCATTTACTTCGAAACTGAAAAGGTTCAGATGCATTTAAATAGACAGAGTCGTTCATTGAACGAAACAATAGCAGAAACTGCATATAGGATAGCAGTACAACTCGAGTCAAACCTCACAAATTCACCTAACACTTCGGCTGTGAACAAGCACGCTTTATTAGTTGAAAACTTCAAGCGAATGTGGCCCGTAGTGCAGTGGAGACAGTACGGGTTTTTCTCTGACGACTATCTGGATTTGATCAACGAACACTGGCTACAATTCCCGCCTCCAAGTGAATCGTTGCAGAAAACTTTGGGTAGCTTATACATGTTGTTTACGACGCTCGGCTGTTGGGGCAATATTATTGTTTTGCTCATGTATCTGAGGTAAGAACTTTAATTTATATGATTTAGATAACGACAATACTTTTCCGACTTTAAAATTTATGTTTCATCTTGCGCAGTTTGTTAAACTTTGCGCTCAAGAACGCAATGTGTCTTATGTCGATTTTAAACGAGATATCTTGGCTACAGTCAACAATGGTATCGATGTGTGCCAATTACGCAATTGCCATAGATGATCTCAATTTATTTTTATGAAGGCTACAAATACCATGCAATCCCCATGACGTAACTTTTACCCGTACGTTACATTAATATAGTTTTTAGGCTACGGTACAATGTTCTATTCTATGGAATAAAAAAAAACCAAAATTTAATTAATGGAATACTTTTATTATTGCCTGCATGGCCACACACACATGCGGCTGGCACACCACAGTTTACAATAATAAAAATAAAAAATACAAACATTACAAAAATAAAAAATTATCTAAATATGCCGAACAAATAATGATAGGTTCATCGATTCCAAACTTCCTTGAAAATATTTACCAGGGACACTGTTTATAAGATCTAGGATATTAATATCTTTCAAATGATCAAACTCGGTCGATTGATTTTACCATCTAAAATTACAAAGAGCCGTTTCGACTGTCTAAATAAACGAAATTGGTGCGAGAAACGTTTAGAATTTCTTGATTAATATTCGTACTACAAAGTTAATTTTAACTATGTTGTATTTTTAATTACTTTTACTCCAGAAAACAATTTAAATTAAATACTTTATTGTTAAATACAAAGGAAGCTAAATGGTTCATGAATCTTTTGAATACTTAATTAAAATAAATAACTACAATTTCCGTTACATTCAAGATGATGAAAATTATATGAATATTAATAAAAATATCTTCGGAGAAAGCAATGGGAAATAAATCCAAGTCTGAGACGTCGCTTTCGACAAGAAGTAATAAAACAAGTGAGAGCTGGGTTTGCCAATTTTGTCCATCTAAATATAGCCGTAGGTTCATACAAGCTTCTATTTTTGCCGGATTCAGTCCTCACAATAATTCCGTAGTAAGAAAGTTCCGAGATTAGCGGAGCAGAGAAAAAGTGCCGCATCCTTCGTACACGTTTGACTACTCCGTGGCGCACTAGCAACATTTTGTCTCGGAAACCATCGTGAGCGGTTGTGTCCTGTTAATTTATAGACTCCCGAAAAGTGTTTCGCGAAACGTTAAGATCACATATGTTTAATATTCTCATTATAAGTCTGGTCGCAGTTTCGAATATAGTATACTGTTTGAACGTCGAAACGAGAACAGAAATACCGGACAATGCATTTCTTGTGGAAAGTGTTAAAAATAAACATAAAAGTAGATTATTGAGAACAGTGGCTGTTAAATCGTTTAAGTGTCAACACGATTTCCTGTGGCGTTGTTTAGACAATTTGAAGCAGTGGAAGCGTAGACGGAGGTCGTCTGATTTCTTTAGGCCGGATTTTGAGGACGAGAGTGGTAAATTGAGAGTGACAGATGGCGCTAACGAGGTGGAAACATATCGGGAGGATGTAGATAGCGTGATGAGTACTGAGTTGAGTGGTACGGAAAGTTCATTGAGTGTGATAGCGAGGTTTGTGGAGCGGTGGCCTTTGAGCAAGTGGCGTCGGTACGGACTATTCACGGATGACTATCTGCTGCTGATCAACCGCCACTGGCTGCAGTTCCCGCCGCCGGACGCGCGCGTGCAGTACACCTTTGGCAGCACGTATGTGTTAATCACCAGTGTTGGCATCTCCGGGAATGTCCTCGTGTTGGTCATGTATACAAGGTTAGTAGGTATTTATTTATGTGGGTTTCGGTTAGGATTTATTCCGTCCGTGATAACCTGTTGCTAGCATCCCTGAGGACTTAAAAGTCTGGCTTTAAAAATAAAATATAAATTACGAAAACAATGTTTTCATGTGATTTGTTGGACTCGTAAGTTCTTTATGTACAGTTGACTGCATTGTTGGTATATTTTCGTTTGTCAACTGTTTGCAATTCATTGCTTTTTCGTATACAAGTCGAACGGCTTACTAATTATAAAAAAATCTTTTCGTGGCATACAGAAATCAAATAATATTTATTTATTATCAAATAACATGCATACTTGGAAATCGTCTACTGTTTGTCGAATAAATCTATAAAGTATTCGTTATTTACTTACAATACATACTAATCCTACTAATATTATAAATGTGAAAGTTTGTGAGAATGGATGTGTGGATGTTTGTTACTCTTTCACGCAAAAACTACTGAATGGATTTTAATAAAACTTTACAATGATGTAGCTTATACATCAGAATAACATATTATAGGCTATAATTTATAAAGATAGTGTATGAATTTTCATTCACGCAGGTAAAACCGCAGGGCACAGCTAGTAAGTTCATAATAATCGGTGGGTACAATTGTAAAGTAATATGAAAAACTAAACAAAATAATCCTCTTTTCTTTATTCAAATTTACAAAAAAAAAAATAACTCGTATCTAAAAAGTATACGTAACAATATGAAAAACTATTTTTCAAAGGTTCAGAAGCAATAACACGTAATCACAAGTTTATTTTACATATTGTACTCTGCTTACCGAAAGTCGAAACTCAAAAAGGTATTTCCCATAGGGGAGAGCGGGCAACACTGTACATTCTAAAACATGTATCTAATTTTGAACAACTTTACAAGAATACATTTTCAAAGCCCATTGTACTTTCAACTTTACCTATTTTATTTATTTACAAACTTCTCACGACTTAAATAGGTTACAGAGTGAAGTTTTTTCTTAGAAGCAGTTGCTGTTGTAGTCACGTTCAGGCTTCGTTAAACAGGCTAGTTTGATTATTTAGAATGTTCGCAGAAAGTTGTAATAATGTAGATATTATCAGTGCTTCTGACAAGCTTGTGAATTAATTGTAAGTCTAGAGCCTCTGAGAATTGTCAGTACTTTCAATACCGATTTATAAAGTAGAGATAGTTTTGTGAATATATTACAAGAACATATAATAACATAACATAAACATACCATCACGCCTGTATCCCCGAAGGGTTAGGCAGAGGTGTACCAATGTACACCAACAATTCGCCGGTGTGTTTAGGTCCCATGTAATAGGGGGCGAGCCTATTGCCACTAACCGGGCACAAATCCAAACTCCGACATGCTACTGAGAATTTCATATAATAAGTAATATTAAACCATTTGGTTTATATAAAGTGCGTTTTAATGAATATTCACTAACAAAAACATTTTAAATCATTATCTGAGGAAGGTTTTAACATCCTATATGTACTTGTCTTTTTGTTGAAATTGAACTTTGTTTTCCTAAGATAAAAGGTTTAGGTAACAATGTTTGATTCGCAAACAGCTCCGCAGTAACGAATCTAAATCACATAATGTCCAATTTATCCGATTCTACTTTATAAATTTACTAACTGAAAACCTTCCCCATTTTGTTCCGTTTTCTTACACGACTTACCTTAACTTCGCAAATAATCTTAGCTTATCTTTTTAATAAGAATTATTCGGATAATTAACATTGGAATTAAAAATCCAACATTTTATTTTAATGTAATAACTTTCTACTTATTTCGAAGAACTCTTAAAAGGCTGATTAGATTAAGAATATAAATGACAACATTAAGAAAAACATCAAAAGGAAAACAAGATTAATTAATTCAGTAACATTACTAAACGAGAGCCATTCCAATAGAGTGACACTGAGTGTCACTCGTCTTAGACGAATTGTCAGACACCTCATTTGTACATACCCAATTATGTTAGGCGAAAATCGTAAATGCCAGTACCCACATCACCACACAAGTTGTCAAATACATGTAACTTTTGCCGGTAAAAACCCGACTTTATTTACTTGTTTTTTGCTACTAGTTCTTTCTTTGACACTAGGTTTCATTCTTGGAGAGGTCTGCAGTAGCTCTCCCTCGGGCGCTTTGTCTACTTCAAACAAGTGACAAGACCAAAGTAGCCGCAAGCTACAATGCACTCACAAAATAGAATATTTATTTCGTTCAGCATTTTTGTCTGTCAGTCCAAAGATTTTTATGTATTACATATTATTATAAAACACATTCTTCTTAAATATCATCATATGGCTAAAGTTTTAAACGTAAACATGAAATGTAAAATAAAAAAAAATCTATTCAATTCGTATCTCTTAAATTCAAATGTCGACCCAAGTTGGTCTTAGGATAGAATAATTAAAAAAGCAAAGTATACCTACTACCCCCTCTGGCAGTTTTAGTATTCATTGTATCCTACTAGATTAGCACTAAACTTACAAAAAATAACTAAAGAAAAGCTGGAAAACACACATTCACATTGCACCAACCAAGATATTCCAAAAGACTTAGATCATCATAAGTAGAAACAACAATAAAAAATATATTTATTCGCATTTAACGTATGAATATTGATGTATAGATAAGTCAGCGTTTTCCCGATAAGTACAGTAGAATCAGCGGAAGACCTTTGTAGGGACGAAGATAAGAAGTATAATAAATGATTTTCCTTAGTTTCCTTCATAAAAATAAGGGCAAGGAATTGAAGTGACATTTTTCTTGCGTACGTCTGCTGACGTAACAATGTTTGCGATTATTGTATTAGCTAGCAGCTAGACGCTTTTGCCGGCTTCTCCTCTTGGAAGATAATAACTATAAATAAAAAATGTAAGAACTTCCCGAAAAATTCCGTAAAATTGCTTATCGTTTGAAATAATTTACAGATTTCCATCACAAATAGCTTAAAACACTCCCGACTAAGTAATTCACCTTCCCAACAAAACAAAATCAAAATCATTTCATGCTCAGGATCTACGATGCTACAGACAGACACACACGCAGACATACACGTCAAACTTATAACACCTCGTCGTTTTTGCAACTTGCGTTAAAAACAAAAACATTATTGTGAAATGGACGCAGTGGTCTATATTAACATGATCATGCTTTAGTGAACGTGCTCCGTCAAACTAGTGGCTTCGACAGAGGCAAGTTTGTCCTTTTTTGTCGAGTAAAACACCAGCCCATGGTGTTTTTAGTCGGTGTTAGTCCAAAATATCTTCACCATTGTTTCTGAATTCCATAACACAAGTGCTTCAGCTACTTACTTTGGGTTCAGAACAATGTATGTGATGTTGTCCGCATTTACCATTGGCTTGTGTTTAGGACATTTGCACCGAACAAACAAAAAGTGGGTCTATGTTACCGTAAACTTTGGTGAGATTAAAGTCAATGGAGGCTCTGGAATGGAAAATGTCTAAAATATAAGTCCAAATCGTATAGTTATGTAGTTTTTCATATTCATTCGATAAAAGGTGCGACGAAAATACGTCTCAGCTTATATTACATATGGTACCTACAAGAGAAACTGTATAGTTCAGGGTTGAAGAGGTCATAAGTACAAGTTCTAAATGTCATGTATCAAAAAATTACACCCTTAGAAACCAGATAAAGAGATAACAGTTTTTACTAACACAAACAACAATAGACGAAACAAAACCCCTCCCTCGCATTTCCCCGCTACTTTAACTTCGCCACAACAACATACATACATTTTATTTACATCGGTTTCATATGTGACCTAATTCCCTTACCGAGCTTAACTTTACAAATAAACATAATTTTACGAGGCAATTGTACAAAAGAGTCGTTAACTTTAAATGTAGTAAAAGTATTGCATAAGGAAAACTTAAATGCCAACACAAAAGTAATTTTCAGTAACTTTGTAACAGAAACCAAGAAATAGTGAAATTGGATTCAGAAACACGTCCAAACTCATGTTATTAGCTTTTGCAAATGATTCTAAACAAAAACAAGAAAAAAGGAAACTACTGTAAGAACAAAATAACTTACTATCCAACTTTCATGACAACCTACGAAATTTTTTTGCACATACATATTCCTTGTTTTCAAAAAAAAAGGAAAAATATATCAACCAACTTATTAAATCCGCAAAGTTCAAGGGTGGTGAAGGTGATCAATGCTCGTGGCTTCTCTATATCGCCCAGCTATGGGACGTTTATGGACTTGTATTATTAAATTAATATAACTTAAAAAAACACATTCAACATAATATACTGTTTTATTTTTTAATTTAGAATTACTTAATCATGGTCATTGAATGAAAAAGCTTTATACAAAGTAGTCATGATCTCTTCAAAAGAATTATACAAAATCTCAGGTAGGTATCCAGCCAGTCTTCTTGGCTAAAAACTTACCCACTAGGGTTCATTTCTAGTTTCATTGGAAATTGTTGGGCTTTGCTCCCGGGAAATCAAGCTCGAGAAAAGTCGAGAACTCGAGAAATCATGTACCTATATAGAAATTAAGTCACCGTTTGTTATGTTGCGTGGCGGCGCGGGAAAAAGCGCAGCGGCTTTTGTTTTATAGAATCTATTTTTGTTTACAAGAAAAAAAAAACAACTTAAATTGTTTTTTTTTTCTAAATAACCAGCCAAAAATAATGCTGTGATTGTAATTTAATCATAATTTAAGACATTAATGTTTTCTTTCATGTTGATTTTTGTTTCGTTTAATAGAAGCTACTTTTGTTTATAAGTTCTAAATAACCAACCAAAAATGGTGCTATCATCATAATAAAATATTATGAGTCTCAATAATATTATTTCTGTATTTTTTTTTTTAAGTTTTTTAAGCTTATTCATAAGATCAATGTTTTTGAATATAATCAATACAAGTTTTATAATTAATTTGATACTTTTATTTGAGAGGAAAACCACAGAATTTGTTGACATTTTTTGAACCAAATAATATGAGAAAACGTACGTAAATGTAAATTTCTCGACAACCCAAGAAGACTCGAGAAATTAGCCTCGAGAATTCTCGAGACCCGAGAAATTAAAAACCTCGAGAAATCATGAACCCTATTACCCACCAAAAAGTTTCAACCAATTTTGCTTTTCATTCTTAGAGAAATTATTACACTTTTTAATTAAAACTCGTAACGTTCAAAATTGAGGCTGGTATTTTGATTTTGCTTGTTAACAAGAAAACAAAGGGACTGAATGTAACCTTAGGACATGAAAGGATTTAACAAAGGCAGACCCAAGGCCCTTTCTTACATTGGGAAACCTAATAACATATCCCTTCATTTACCTAGGATAAAAGAAGGCATCCCACATAAAATGAAAATAGGTTTTAATTAACAGATCCTTACAAAAGACTTGACAAAGACAATTAACAATTGAAAAGCGTTAACTGAAATCGAATGTATTGATGTGGTAAGTCCAAGTCATATGACTTTTTGAAACAAAATAATAATAAATAAATAATAATATTCCGGGACAACTCACACACGGTTATCTGATCCCAAGCTAAGCAGAGCTTGTGTTATGGTAACCAGGCAACTGATAAACATACTTATATATTTCTAAATACATACATATTAGAGATAAATTACACCCAGACAACCAGAACTAATGATCGTGCTCATCACACAAACATTTGCCCTGGGTGGGAATCAAACCCACGACCTCCGGTATAGCAGTCAGGGTCACTAACCACTAGACCAACAGGCCCGTCAAAATGTCCGAAATGTCATATCATTCATGTCATTTTAAAAGGTGTTTCTATTATCGTTAACCTTAGAGTATAGATAAGAAACTAAAGAGTGAGCCTATCAAGGTATGAATAGTAAGCACTAGTATGAACTAGTTTTGTCGTAAATATAGAGAAACTATCTAAAACCCTAATATTATCCTAACAATGTCGAAATCATCGTTATTTTCGCATATAAGTCTGTCGTTGCGCGAAAAATAACTTAAATCAGTACCTAAACGAATGTACTAGATACAGCCGAAAAAGTGCTCTCGCTTGGCACGAAGGAAAACTAGCGATACTATCGGTCTATAGTATATCTAAAGTCTATGTCGTTAACCCTTGTAGAAATGACACTTATCTAGGGGGTATCAAATATTGTCTAAATCTGCATGTAAAGAGAATGGCTCTCTTCATATTAAAACCTTTTTGCCGCGCTTTGCGTTGGACAGCAGAATTGCTTGTCTACGGTGACAGATGTCAAAAAGATTTCATGTGATATTGCGATAAATATTAGGAAAAATAATCATTAAATGTCGTTTCTTTGGTTTACAGAGCAACACAATATTGGTTTTATTTCCACATAGAGTAAAATATAATATAATATTATATGCATATAATGTTGTGAATACAAGGTACTAAGACCAAATTTTATTCGACTCAATTTACATTCAAATATTACAATAAACATTTGCTTTGTAAGGAGATAATATTCGGTTTCCAAGAGGTACTAAATTAAACTAACCAAATGAATATCATAAATTAAGGTTCTACTTTTAACGTCATTCTTTGTATGGTAATGAGATAGTAATTACAATTATAGATATGAATCTTAAAGCTCAAAATTACTCTGTTAATAACATGTAAATTAGACCTTGGTTTATTTATTCATTTTAAGGTAAAAAAATCTAACATTTATTCAAATAATAAAAAAAAAAAATTACAACATTAGAATAAGTATGCATCATATTTATAGGTTAATTATTATATAAAAAATTCACCATATTATTTGATCCCGAGGTCAACAGACTCGCTTCATAATAATATGCTTGAACGAGTAAAAGTAAACAACAACTAATTAAATAACAAAGATTACATTCTTCATAACTTAAATTAATTTCTAAAAACATCATTAAATTTTCATACTTGCGTTGATACATATCTTGTAGAACTATATTCTAAAGTTGCAATGCAATAAAAAATCTTGCAAGCCTGAAATTTTTTTGTCTATCTGAGGTTCTGACATACAACATTTGAAAAATAAATATAGATTTATGTTCTTAATTTTGTGAGGAAATAGCACTTAAGACCATATAGACTCTTTTTAACAAAACTTCTTGACATGGTATGTAGGTATGTTTTAAAAGCAGTGAAATATCTCATAAATTTACCTAACCTGACCCGCAGCGCTGTACCGACAATTACCCCTGACTTTACAACATCATAAATGTATGGCATTGCCCGCACGGACTAATTGTTCATGTAATAGTCACCCCCATATGAATAGGACAAAAGCCTTCATAGACAGCCAGTTACACCGTCCTTCCGTTTGTCTGTATATAGTTATTTTTAACAAAGCTTGTATTCTGTTCACTTATTTTAGGGGTCATGGGCGAAGTAATAAAGAACTAGGGCCTAATATGTGACCGAATTAATCATATTATTTGCATGACAATGTATAACAATAATAAAAAAAATATTTTTTTTTTAGGTCTCCCGAAACCAGTCCGATTTAGTACCTTTAGACCTTTCAGGAGACTTTTTCAGAATGATTAAAAAAATAATCAAAAGGCACAATAAAGTTTTTCGAAAATAACTTTAAATGTACTCGTATCTCTAAAATAGCTTTAGTATTAGCAGTCATATGAAACTTATAAGTATAAAAAAACACCTTAACATTAACAAAATATATATTTGAAATTACGGAACCCTTCGAATGCGAACGACTCTAGGTACAATTCAGTTTACTAACAGACGTGCCTGAATAAAACTGATAGCAGTAAATACCCCCATATTGGCATTGCTATGAGCTGAATACTAATTGGCAGTATACGGTAAAATGAATGCAACATACATTCAATGGCATTAAATTGTTAATACAGGTCATGCAGTGACACTTCTTTTTACAACCTTGCTTTTCAATTTTGAGTTTTCTTTTTCATAATAGCTCCGTATACACTGTTTTCAAAGGTTTTGAAAAATAGAAGTGCAAAAAAAAAATAAACATAGTATAGAACTACTTTGAACTTTGTATAACGTAGTTAACATTATAAGAATCAAAAGATGAGTCGCCAACAAAGATTAAAAAAAATATGTCACCCTATACTTTGGGTTTTGTATCATCTATTTTAAGAATGAAAGTAAGTAATATAACAACGTAAAATATTTTTCTTGTGATATTAAAAGTAAAACTCTGTCTTTCTCCTACTATACCGTTTCGCTTAGGTACTTGATTTCTATTTCAATACATTTTATTGTAGTCGCATATAAGGCCAGACAAAGTCCTAAGCGGATACAAGAAATACGATCAAATCTAAAAGTTAAATAAGATAGAATGGAATAATTGGGTTTGAACTCTCAATGGGTACTTACCGTAGTCCCAGCGCATTAGTTAATAGTTATCGGGTACTCAGTTAAACTTCGTAAGTAGAACCTTAACTGCGTTCTCACTTTAATCTTGACAAAGGATCTACATTTGAAAGCATTTATTTTATTTAACTGCTATTGTAATGAGACAATGGACTTTTATCTAAGAATATTTTAAGTTGAGGTCTTATTTAAAGTACCGAATAATAAAAAAGAAGAAAAAATTAAAGAACTTTTTATTATGGAACAGACAATACTTTTTTAAACAAAGGTACACGTGCCGGGAATACATGAGAAAAATGCGAAAATAAATCCATGAAAATGACGAATTTGAGTTCAGCAAGCTTTGTCGTTAACGGTTCAAGGTCTGAGATTCAAAACATCCCTGAGATTAATATTTCTGTTATTCCAGTACAAAAGCCATATAAAATATGTTACAATCAGAATCATATCTCTAAGGCAGATCCTTTCGGTTTCCATTTCACGAAACACGAATTGGTAATGTACGTTCCTTTCTTCTTTTATGAAGTAGATAAGACACTTTTAGTACATTTAAAACGGGCTCATGTACGTGCGTAATACGAAAATGGATTGCCTCGAAATCTTGAATACAGTCGAGATTAAGATACGATCTTCATTGGTGTGGTACCTTTACTGTCTGTTATTGTAGTAATGTGGTTTTCTGTGGCCGTGGTTGAGGCTGTTTCAGGGGGTGGACATACCAGTTATATGTCAGATAGCTGGCTAGATCCACTACGGGTATGTGACCCCGGACTGGTGTAGCTGTTGCTCACATACAATGTACGCCCGTGACGAAGCATCCTCAAAACCGTTTACTTACAATATTTCCTATTCCTTATTATAAAGATAGGACTGAGCGATTAACCCAAAAAAGGCCCTACTGCAAAAGGACCTCATCATAGCCTCAAAGTCTGGTGAAGCAGTCAAAGCCTGCGCTCGGGCTAACTGCAGATATCTCTACCAAAACAAAAATCCTAGCCATGTTGGCAGAGCTCAATCAAGGACAGGATCGGCAATGCGCGAGTCATACCTGTTTACTATCAGATGGGAAAGTACACTTAACCGTCTATTTTTCTTGTGCATTACTTATATACTCAAAAAATATAGAATATTATTAACCGTAACAATTTGCCTTTAGGGGTTTTTGGCGCACAACTGATTTTACTTTTTCTTTAAATATTTTGATTGACATTACAACTTAAATGTATGAAATGAAGCTCAGCTGAATTCAGTCTTTTCACCCCATTGTGATTAAATAAAAGGGAACAAAAACACGCCGCTTATGTAGTATTCCATTGAATTGGACTTGCGCTTAAGTACACTCTGGCTAAGTATGTCATTAAATAATCAGAACCAGATCCCAGCTTTTTGTACAGTCTAGAAAGGTTCTGTATAGAAATGAATTAAATAGGAGTCAAGTGTCACTTGGACAAACACTTATTTAGACAGTAGTCACTTTAGACATTCATGGGTAGGCGGTGTCCAGTGGGCGAATTCTTGGAATTAAAGATACTGAAAATTCAGCTTTTGTCCTGTTTGAAGGTCACGTTCTATCTGTTGCTATATAAAATTAGTTCCCTACGTTTTTAAAATAGTTTAATTTTTGGGATCAAAATTCAATTAAAATACAATATGCCAGCCTTCTGGGCACGTTTCCCGCCATTGACAAGGATGACGATGAGTATTTTAACGCGTGTTAGTTTTATTTATTTATATAAGATTTAATTTTAGTCTTTGTTTGTTCTTGTATTAGATTTAAGTATTGAATTGTAAATAAAATATATATATGCCGTTTTAAATTACAGATAAACTTTATCAGTTTAAAAATAAGCAGAAACTGAGTTTTTTTTTCTATAAACTTTATTTGTATATTGAAACGTACCATTTATTGCGCCACGTTTGAAACAAAAAATACCAAATCACATAGTAGTGAGTGACGGATACTACATAAATAGTATATAATAGTCACATATATACCCTTAAAATGCTTTTCGAAACTATCTGAACGAACTTAAAATTTTCTGTATAAATATGTTCTCATCATGTACAACATAAATCGTCTGGTGTAATGTTTATGCAACAGAACACGCCATTTCTCTAGAGTGTACGGCAACTAAGAATTAAGGTATTTCCAACTACATGTAGGATACATTTTCTTGGCGTTAATGTAAAATATGACTAGCAACTCGCGCGGATGATTAATCACTTTGAAATATTTGTGATCAACTTTTAATTAATATTTGTATGGACATGGATATTTGGACTTTTAATTGATATGAGGATTTGTATGCACGAGGTTGCAGGTTCGAACCCGGGCAAGTACCAATGTAACTTTTCAAAGTTACTTTCATAATTATTCTAAGACACTTCTGACAAACGGTGAAGGAAAGACATCTTGAGGAAACCTGGATTCCAAAAATTTGGGATCTGAAATCGCCAACCCGCAGAGAGCAAGCGTGGTGATAAATGCTCGTACCTTCTCTATATGGGGAGAGGCCTGTGCTCAGCAGTGGGACGTTTATAAGCTGGATTATTATTATTATTATTTATTATATACAATAAATTGCACTATAAATCCTTAGTAAAAAATACAAGTTCAATTTTCTATTTATAACTTTTGATGTGTGTTTGAGCTGTATTGATTGTCTGAATAACCCAATATTTGTTTTAAATACAGTTTTATATTCATGTTTGCAGACTAAAAAAATTTTTGTTTGTATAAAAACCGCAACGCAAAATATTCCGCGAAAGTTTCAATCAAATGTCACAAAAACCCTATCAGTTTTTTAGTAGCTTATGTGAAACGAGGTTATGGCAAATCCTTTGATCGTTATACAGGGTGTTACCGAAAGGTTATATTTATCCAAAAGGAGTGAAGAGTACATTTGGCATAGAGCCAGGTTTCAAAATAATATCTCAAAATGAGTTAATTAAATAATTGATATCCAATTTTTCGCATCAATAACTTGATAAGAAAATTTCAATAAATTGGTGCAAAAATATCAAAATCAATTATTTTGCTAAATGGAGCAGATTTTTTGTAAACGGACCTTATACCAGATGTACTCTTCATCCTTTTTGGGTAGATATAACTTTTCCGTAACACTCTGTTATATATCACACCTACGAGTAAGTAGTAGGTACCTGAATGCATACATATCTATAAATAAAATTTCAGAAAAAATTGTCAAATTTTCTAAAATTGTTCATAACTTTCAAAACATATAACAGATCTTCACAAATAAACCTAAGAACACTTACGACTAATTCAACTTTTCAACAAAAAAAAAAAACAAAATCAAAATCACTTCCCGAGTTCGGGAGCTACGAAGCCACACACACACAGAGACAGGCACTTCAAATTTATAACCCCGTCGTTTTTGCGTCCGGGTTAAAAAAGACAGACACCGAATCCACATTCTAATAAAATGTGGTTCAATCCAGTAAAACAAAGTGTCAGACAAATTATAAATGATGTGACATTGTTTGATGTGTTCGCGAACAATCTTATATAAAAGCCTCTTGAGAGAATAGACGGGATCGAAAATCGTGTTGTGGTAACCAGGTTTGTTTTATCAAATTCTGGTAATAATGATTCTGTTTGGCAATGTGTAGGTGTTGTTAGCTTTTAGAGGGCATTCACCGAGTCAAATGTTCTATTTATAACTAAATAAAAGATTATTTAAAACCAAAGGTAAAATTATGTTTTTTACTAATTACGAGAAAAAATGAAACTCAAAATCTAAATATTCTTATTTAAATAGGCCATTCAAAGCTTTTTTAAAACGTTAAATTTACTGACTCCAGTTGCAGGTTCCAAAATGTCATTCTAATGGAGAAGAACTGGTAAGAAACTCCATAGATTACTCTTTAAAAAAAAAGGTTAACATCGATGTTAGGATTACAATGGTTTTAAAATATGCAACAACAACGTAAATAGCAGAGTGTTTAGATTATTGTAAACTAGGACATCCAAAATGGAAGAAAGAAGAAGAAACTTTACCACTCAATATTTCACTAACATTTGATCACTGACAATCTTTCTGAACACGAAATTACAACTCTAAAACTTCTCACACAACGTCAGATAAGAAAATAACCCTGACCTACTACTACCCATACACCTATTTACCTCTACATATATAAATATAGTTGATCTACTAGTTATCCAATTCCTTCACCGTCTAACAAAGTTATGAGACGCTGTTATTAAAGACGCACACTGCATTAATTAAGTAAAGAATGCCGGTAGACGTTCCTTAAGAATACAATCCTATCTACAAATATATAACTAGCAATCGTTTACGTACAATCAAATAATACATACAAAGACCAGCAGACTCGTTTTTTCGGTCGGTTAAAAATAATTATAGGTACAAACGCAAGTCTCACAGACAGTAGGTAAGCATTATAACAACTATTAATATGTTCTAATTTGAATTACTTACTCTGAGTAATTTGAATTTCTCCTATTTATAGCATGTAACTCGATTCGTTATGCGTGAAATTCTTCTCGGCAGACGAATCGATAAACACATCAATAATATAACTAGTGATACCTACTAGAACCTGTCTTGATTTATCTAGTAAATATTAAACTACAAATACTATTTAAATGAACATATTTTTGAATACACGTTTATTGACGGGCCTGTTGGTCTAGTGGTTAGTGACCCTGACTGCTATACCGGAGGTCGTGGGTTCGATTCCCACCCAGGACAAATGTTTGTGTGATGAGCACGATCATTTGTTCTGGTTGTCTGGGTGTAATTTATCTATAATACGTATGTATTTAGAAATATATAAGTACGTTTATCAGTTGTCTGGTTACCATAACACAAGCTCTGCTGCTTAGCTTGGGATCAGATAATCGTGTGTGAGTTGTCCCGGAATATTAATATTATTATTATTATTATATATGTGAACTAAGGTAGTAACTAAATTTTTATTATAAAGTATGTGCAAAAAAAGAACCTTAAAAACAAGTGCAACACAATTATAAATATCTAGGTGATAAAGATAGAATAGTAGATAGTAGATAGAGAAGTACTAGTAGTACTTCTCTATCTACTATTACTACAGTGACGAAACAGTGTGATCAATGTACAAAATATGGAAATTAAACACAGCAGCGCGGCAGCGCCCTCAAATCCTGTGACGGTACTCATCAAGCATAAATTCTATACGTATAATAATGTAATTTTAGTTATTTCCGTAATACAGTTATATATGTAGTCTTAAGTTTGAGCCTTACTTCGGGCAGTATTAAATGTTAGAAATTGTTCCCAATATAAGCTCATCCCTTTACATGAGAACGTATATTATTGTCTGCTAAAATGTGGATGTAATATCTTGGGAATACAGATGTAGCAAAGTAAATACCTACACAAATATAAAGGTTAAAGTACAATTGTAATATTTAATGATATATCTATTTTATCTTTTTAATAGTTAGGGAGATATCCCTAAATAACTTTCCCCGCTGTAACTGTTAGTCCTTATTTTTTTATTTTTTATTTTCTTTATTTGGAACAACTGAGAGACATACAATATGTGTTATTTAGGGAGTTATTGTGTTATAAAATTTGGAACAACTAACAGACATACAATATGTGTTATTTAGGGAGTGACATTGGTTACAGAAGTTTATATGTACATTGTACAGATAAATTATATAAAGTGATAATAGAATTTTACAATTGTATATAATCCAACTGCGTTATCCACAAAATATGTTTGTTGTAATGCTTAAAAAAACGTAATGCTATTTAAATACAGTCTCAAAGAAACTAAAAGAAAAACACAAAAACAAAAACATAAAAACACCCAAACTTTAGAAAAAATAAAATAAACGTTTTTTAACCTAAGTAACAACATATGTAATGTACAATTAACACTTAATTAAAACTTATATTTCTGTAATGTACAATTTCTTCAGTGTTTGAAGAGTAAAATAACAGTATTTTTTGTGTAGTCCTGTAGCCGTCAGATTTCAATGGAACTTTAAGTACCAAGCTCTTTCTAAAATACCGACATAAGTAGCCACTACTTCGCTTATTCATTCAAGTTCGTGAAAAAGCCATACATATTTTTCTGCCTTGCTTTTTTCCAAGCAATGTTCATTTGGCTTCTAGCCTCACCGGATTCAGCCGAATACCATATTTTACTTAGAGCTACCGGCTATTTGACCTGTGCACCCCATTTTCTAGGTAACGCTTTACCTATACTGTAATAGGATTTCAGAATTGTGACTAAAATCTAAAGCCTAAATGTAATTTGAAGAGCAATGCAAGCTGTACTACCCCATTATTCGAGTTATCCTCTATTTTACCAAAAAATGTATTTTCTATAGGCTGAAGCAGTATTTCAAAAATGACCACGCATTTCCGTACCACCCTGTATAGTGTAAGGATACAATTAGTACAAGTAGCAGTGTTTAATTACCACTAACATGACATATTAACTAAATGACTCAATAATGAGCCTATAACAGACCAACAAGGCTCACCTCACACAGAGAATGACTAACGATTTATCTATACTATAATCTATACTAATCTATACTAATACTAATATTTATAATATTTATCATTTATAATATCTATACTAATATATAATCTATACTTATCTATACTAATATTATAAAGCTGAAGAGTTTGTTTGTTTGTTTGTTTGGTTGAACGCGCTAATCTCAGGAACTACTGGTTAGAATTAAAAATATTTTTGTGTTAGATAGTCCATTTATCGAGGAAGGTTTTAGGATATATAACATTACGCTGCGACCAATAGGAGCTAAGCAGCAGTGAAAAATGTCACAAAAACGGGGAAAAATATTCATACTTGAAAGCATCCGTTGCGTGCGCTGCGTAAACGGTTCGAGTTACCCAAAATATATGAATGAAAGAATTGTTCCTCTTTAAATGATCTAAAAAAATGTCTGCGACAGTATATGTCTATCTTTTAAGATTGACTCACTATAACCTTTTTTAAGGTAATCATTTGGTCGAAATTAATGCATTATTGCCAATTATTTGCTACAGAGTTTTATCAACATAATATTAACTAAAATTATCATTTACGCAGAAATACTTTTTTTTTAAACTTCTTAATCGCGGTCATAATAACAGAAATTGACGCGGACGAAGTCGCGGGGATCAGCTAGTAATATTATAAAACTGAAGAGTTTGTTTGTTTGTTTGGTTGAACGCGCTAATCTCAGGAACTACTGGTTCGATTTGAAAAAATCTTTTTGTGTTGGATAGTCCATTTATCGAGGAAGGCTTTAGAGTATATAACATCACGTTTCAACTAAAAGGAGCGAAGCAGCAGTGAAAAATGTTGCAAAAACTGGGAAAACGATTCATTTTTTAAGGCTTCCGATGCGTGCGCTACGTTAACGGTTAGAGTTACCTAAAAAATATGTAAGAATGAATTGTTCCTCTTTAATTTATCTAAAAAAATGTCCGCGACGGTATATGTCTATCTTTTAAGATTGACTAACTATAAACTTTTTTAAGGTAATCAATTTTGGTCGAAATTAATGCATTATTACCAATTGGCTAGAGTTTTATCAACATAATATTAACTAAAATTATAATTTACGCAGAAATACTTTTTTTTTTGTTTTTAGACTTCTTCGTTTAGACAAAGTCGCGGGCAACAGCTAGTTATATTATAAAGCTGAAGAGTTTGTTTGTTTGTTTGGTTGAACGCGCTAATCTCAGGAACTACTGGTTCGATTTGAAAAAATCTTTTTGTGTTGGATAGTCCATTTATCGAGGAAGGCTTTAGGATATATAACATCACGCTGCGTCTAATAGGAGCGAAGCAGCAGTGAAAAATGTTGCAAAAACTGGGAAAACGATTCATTTTTTAAGGCTTCCGATGCGTGCGCTGCGTAAACGGTTCGAGTTACCCAAAATTGCATTGTTCCTCTTTAAATGTTCTAAAAAAATGTCTGCGACAATATATGTCTATCTTTTAAGATCGACTCACTATAACCTTTTTTTAGGGTACCTAATCAATTTTGGTCGAAATTAATGCATTATTGCCAATTATTTGCTAGAGTTTTATCAACATAATATTAACTAAAATTATTATTTACGCAGAAATACTTTAATTTTGTTTTAAACTTCTTAATCGCGATCATAATAACAGAAATTAGAGTAAAGACGAAGTCGCGGGGAACAGCTAGTGAAATATATTTTCATACTTATAGATATACATCCTTAGAAACAATGTGACAGTTTTCATTAGTCGTTGACCTTTTTACTCATCGCTGAATAAATACAAGGGTACTTGCGAAGGGCGAACCAGTCCTTACTCACCAAAGACAGATAGAGATATTAAAAAATGAAATCTTTTATATTTTATAGTCTGTGGCCGATAATATTTACGTGTGACGTCACATACTGAATAACTTGTCTAAATAAAAGTCGTTTTTCCGTTTTTCATTCGGAATTGGTTAAGGTATGGAGGTAATAATTAAAGTCCTTTTAATTAAGGTGACAATAGGCTTTAGATAAAGACTATAAAAGATTTAATATAATTACTAGCTGTACCCGGCATGCGTTGCAATGCATTTTTTTCTACCTAGCACCTGCCTACTACCTACCTGCCTATTACCTACCTACTACCACTTAGGGGTATGAAAAATAGATAGTAGCCGATTCTCAAACCTACTGAATAAGCATATAAAATTTCATAAAAATCGGTCAAGCCGTTTCGGAGGAGTATGTTAACTAACATTGTGACACGAGAATTTTATATATAAGTAAATTAAGTATATAAAGAGAGCGAAAGGTTTTACAATGGTTAATTAAATTTAACAGACAGATAACATAAGTGTTTTTCTGTAAAATATTAAAACCTTACAGATGAATATGTTTTATTTAATGCTACATCAAATCATCATTATTTATTTATTTCGTTTGCAATAATTAATTCGCAATGAATGCTTGGTATTCGTGGAATGCTACAAACGCATACAGGTTAGAAATCCTTCATGTGCTTTACATTCCATTATAACTACCAACATTCCTGAAGGTTGAAACACCCCATTCAGTAAGTTGAACAAACAATGTTTCTCTGTACATTTATTGCAGTACATTAGTTTTGATTATTAGTTAACTATTGTTAGCATTTAGTGCATGCTTAAGAGAATTTGCGGTTAATCTTTTCTTCATATAAACTTGCTTTGTTCTTTCAGAGTTATGATTTTATACCAATGAAAGTTTACATTAATAACAATGTTTAAGCATGTATGTCCAAAAATACTCAAAATTACCTGTCTAGATCGCTGTCAACAGAGGCGCAGTGTACAAGTTTGTCAACTATCGATGAAAGGTTGTCTATTCTGCCAGATATGCATGATTGTTGGTGTTGGCCGGACGCCGAGTGACAGTGATGCTTTCTTTAAATACCTACCAAATTTTTCAACCTGCCAAGTCTGCCCTGGTTACTCGTGTACTACGCGAAAAATCGAGAACCGCCATATTATATACATATATTATAAGGCTTGCCCATCATTTAAAACGTGTATAACGAATAATATTTAATAATAATATTAAACAATAAATTAAACAATAAATCGTTAATACTTCGAAAGCGGATTACTGATTTCATTTATGTGTCCATGATAATTAATTTACGTTTCACACAAATAATATAATATATGCTCCGTAAATAAAATGGATCAGTCTATACATAAATGGGATTCACAGAACGTCGGATTTTACGTTAAAACTGTAATAAATTGAATTTATCTGAAACAACTATTATTGAAATGTCGCGTGAAGCATTAAAGCTCTGGTTTTTTAAAAACAATCACTTTATTAATAGAATTTTCTTCTTATTTTCGGATCCGTGGAATTATTTAAATATGTCCAGCCCAAAACTATGCTAAATCGATTTAGAATATGGTTTCACGTTGATAAGCCTCTTTTAAATCTACTGCTGTGGCGCTAACCCTTTCTCGTTGTATAATTTTTAACTACCTCCGCGCAAATAAGTTACGAAGTATTTCTAAAGAGAACAAAAAATATGAAACAAACACAACACTAGTACAATACCTTCCAAAAACAACACAAAAGCATGCATAAACTTGCAGTTACACAACCGTTAAACAATGGACCTTAATCTAACAATATCTCACAGTCTACATTCCGTGCATATTAAGTTTAAGGTTCAGCCCAACTAATAAAACGGGAAGGTCATCTGAATATCAAGCAGGCGACTGAACTCGTTATTATCTCAAACGCGTGCTACAAATTTTTAATACTACGTTTTCAAGTTTTAAGTACTATTTTAGGTAACCGTTAGTGAAATAATTTTCGTCTTGTTTAAGAACGATACTCGAACTCGGGAATTTGATTCTTAAGAATAGAATAGAATATAGGTACTTTATTGTACAACTTTAAAATTACATAACAATAATAAAAAACAGTAATAGTGAAGTGTACAATGGCGGTCTTCTTATGTTGCGCGGGGTTTAACGAACATTCCAAAAAGAACGCCTAGAAATGGAACAAGCATTTGTAGTTCACAGTTCACACAAAGGCCCATGGGGTATATATTGTAGGTACCTTTAGTGTAACCACCGCCTTGACGTAGCATATGCATGCAGTGCAATAAATAGTGAGTATTGAGTACGGATCGCACCCGTAATGTGCTCATTGGCAATTGACGTGTTGACTTACACAAATTATTGTCAAGTAGTAAAAATGATTGTAATTATTATTTTAAGCCATCTTCTATATATAAAAATGAATCCCTATTTCCCTTGGTCACGGCATCACGCGTGAACGGCTGGACCGCATTCGCTAATTCTTTTTTTATTGTGTTTGTTATTGTCAGGAGAAGGTTCTTATTAAAGAAAAAGTTTGCAAAATTGCGCTGAAAATTAGGAAATTTAAGAATACTCAACCACCAAATTAAGTAATCCTGACTTTTGTTACGATAGTGATTTGTTGGATTCATCTCCACCCCTAATAATACAAAGGCACCGGGAACGGGACCTAGGTATTCACGCGGGTGAAACCGTGGGGCACAGCTAGTCTTAAATAAATATACTTACTAAGTATCCTTTACTTGTGGTAATATAATAGGTAGACAACTGCTGTAGTAAACTTTATTTGTGAACAATGTAACCAATATTTAATACACATTACATTGAATATCGGTTGTCATTTAATGATCAGCTACAGAAACTTTGTTAACGTACCTAGTTTCTAAAGTTCTATCGATATAGACCGTAATTAATGGTTATCAAGACAACTAATTGGGACATTAATACCATATCTAAAACTAAGTTTTGATTGACAAAAGATGCTTAACCAAATATATTATGTGTTCCAAAATTATTACACCATTAAAACAAGGTGCTGAAAAGAGCTTATGAAAGCTGGTATTTTAGCGATAGCCATTCCATAGTATATATAGGGCATAATTATCACAGTTTTTAGCCCTTCACCTGTGTTTTTGTAAAGGGAACTAAAATCAAACGAACTTACGAGACAAGCTTTTTGAAATGCAAGTTTATTTCGTGCATGTACAAATAATTCGTAAATGTATTAACAGTAATTATTTTTCAAGATAATTATAACACAAAAACAATAAAATTGTATCATATTTTAAAACGTACGCACACGCTTACTCTGGTAAAATCACAAGTTCCACAAAGTACCTACCTAATTTATAGACAATGTAACTACTACCACTTTAGCCACTTGGAACTTTATATTTGCTTTGACAAGCAAAAATCCAACATTTTATTCGAAACACGCTCATCTTTCCACTTTACCTTAAATAATTACTTTTAAAAGGGTATCCTTTGTATTCTTAGTATGCAGGTTAAGTCCATAAAATCCACAATCAACAAAAGTAAAATAGGGTGTTACGAAAACCCTGTCCGATTCGTTGAGGTTTTGTTAGGTATCGATATCTGATTCCATTCAAGTAAAAAATAATTGGAAAAAAAATTAAAAGCATTATAACCTAAAAAAAAAGGTTGTTTCAAACTTCATTATAATTGTTACTATCATGAATATTCCAAATTTAATATTTATTTGGGCATGTGATTGTGAACCCTATATCACCCTTTCGGGTCGGACAGGGTTTTCTTAACACCCTGTATCTCTCATAATATATTATATTCCTTTGTCTGACATACCGAAACTTGTTACAGACATAGGTTGTCCCAAATTCTTTCCAATTATTTAGCTTGAAGACAGTTTCTCATAAATTTTCTTCTTATCGAATTCAACATTCTTTGAAGAATTCTAGTAAATAAGTCACAAAGCTTTGAACAGTACAAGAGGAACTCATGTTACCTATATATTTTCACTATAAATATGAATGTTCTTCAGACATTTTTCGAGGAAGTATTTAATATGATGCTCATTCATAATTTTGTTATATTTTTAGAACGGCGTTGTAATTGGCTTCTCGGTAGCTCACTCAATAGATACGAGGTTTAATTCAGAATGTTTCAAGAATTTACTGTTTAATTAGCCTGAGGGATAACAAGGTATAATCTTGTAGGTTATTGTTAGAATGACGAGTAGTACACAAAAACATGTCATTCTTACACGTTCTTAAAATATTACAATTATATAAAAACTAAGCCTACACAAGAAATAAGAAAAATTATAAACTAAATAAAACTAATAACTAAAATAAGGCATCAAAAAATTCATAGGTAGGTTTATTTTATAATTTATCAATAATTTTTTTACAAAAACTTTTCACATCTTACATAAGATGAGTTTTATCTACAAACTCTCAAAAAACTGTGTATCACACACTTTTTTTTTTATTTACCAAAATCTTGAACCTCTCTGCTGTTCTCTACAGTTCAATTATAATAATATCCTGGGACAACCCACACACGGTTTTCTGATCCCAAGCTAAGCAGAGCTTGTGTTATGGTAACCAGACAACTGATAATCTTACTTATATATTTCTAAATACATACATATTATAGATTAATTACACCCAGACACCAGAACAAATGATCATGCTCATCACACAACATTTGTCCTGGGCGGGAATCGAACCCACGACCTCCGGTATAGCAGTCAGGGTCACTAACCACTAGACCAACAGGCCCGTCAAATTATAAAACCTGACTCCATAAAAATCAAACAAAAAAGACCCTTTATATCTAATCCGCATGCTACAAGAATCCAAATACAGGAGCCAGTGACCCATGCCTCACATTGCAGATCCAACAGGAAATAAATCCACGATTACACGTCACTCGTTGCTTTTTTAATCAACAACCTCCGTTACGAAGCCAGACATCTATTACCTGGCTATTTGCTGACTGACCCAACAGAGGGTAGTTTGGACTTTTAGGCCCGTAATTTTGTAACGACATCCTTTTACAAACGGTTAACAACAGCTGCCTTGTCCGCATTTTATTTATGATGCTGAAAATTTATAAATGCTGGCCTTTTGTCCCGAATTTGTTGGACAGAAAAAATGTTTTAGCTTTTCCAAGATTAATTTCCCTTTTGTTCTTTCAATTTGGAGTAGTTTTAGGAAGTAAAGCAATTAACTTTAAGGTTATGATTTCATTAAACCTTTAGAAACACAGTGACTTTGCAGTCAGTGATGTCCTGTCCGAAACATAATTTAAATCAACATTGTTGTAAAAAGAGGAAAAAGTCAGAAAATGGTCCGCAATGACGGAGAAACGGGTGAACAAACATACAGTGAAACAAAGAAGCATTTGAAAGTTGGTTAAGAATTCTTATCAAATTACGAACTAAACTAAACAAGATGTGAAGTTCGGAGATCTTAATTATTTTACTGCGCAACGTAAACAAGTCACACCCATATTAGATGTCAAATTAAAGCTGCCTACATATAAGTACATCTCGTGATGGTGACGAGGGCAAAACTCCCCTAGTTCATCGATCAACAAATGTGTATAGTTCAGATTTAAACCTCATTCAAACATTGCGAGAAATATCATGCGATCCCGTTACATTGCCGTATACCTTCGATCTCTTATAACACCATAGCTGTTTAGCTCCGCAATGTACTTCAACTTGCACGATTCTCGCGTCGTCTATAAGAGAAATTACGAAGGATTGATATGTTACATATCCACGTATCTTATTAGTCGCTTCGTTGGTTTTGTGTACAAACACGACAGAATCTAATCTCAGGCGGGACAAATCGGAATTGAAAATTTGTGATGTTATGCCTGAAAAAATAGTTGCAGAGATTTACAGGTATTACATCTTTTAAAATATTATATAATTGTCTAGAGATTACCCTATTATCTGACGAATTAGGTTACTTAATTCTAAGGAAATGTAATGTATTTAGAAAACCCAAGTCTTTGTCGCAAATCTACATTCAATGTTACTTTGCAGATTTATAAAGATTATATCCTAAAGAATGTGTTTACAATCAATATTATACCAAAATAATTAATAATTGATGTAATTAACTACGGAAATATCCAAGTTTAATTAACCGAATATAATATTTACACGCAAAATTAATAACTCCATTAATTTCGACAAGTAATAAGTAATAAATCCTTCTTTAAGAAGTTACGACACGATGGTGGCGCCGCGCGGCGGATTCCTTCTGAACTTTTCTACTTAACATGTTTCTGCCCTTGGAAAATGATTACTAGGAATATATTATTCAATATCGGAAGAATATTGATACCCAATAAAATCTCGTAACAATAGGGTAGATGACGGGGTATGAAAAGTCAAAATCAATTTAGTCCACCATTTAGATTATCAAAATATAATAGACACGTATTCTTTCTTTAATCAAATCAATTACAAAATACGAAGATAAACCGCTTTTTTTTACGTGACCAACGAAAAAGTACGTGTCTAATATTTTTAATAATTTTTATATTACTTATTCAAAAGATGGACAAAAAAATTAAAATTAGTCATCACCCTATTAGGCGACTAGACATAAAAAAAGATAGAGATAGAAAACAAACAATTGACCAGTTTGGCAATATTTAATGTTTTCTTTTATATTTAGTGTCCTTTTTAATAAATAAATAAAGAAAAAAAAACTGCCTTCTTCTGGTTACTACAGGGAAATAGAGTTGACAGGAAAAAAATTGATGATGTGTTTGACACATCAAACGTACATCTCATTTCCTTAATTCCTATGGGGCCCACTCTATATCGTCACTCACATAGGGATAGCAATCCGACTCTTCTTAGAGATATCAGGCGCAGTAGCCGTGATGTCATTTTTTTATCATTACCTATACATCAAGGGTGTTTTGAAAAGTTACCATAAATCTATAGATGAATGGCATAAAATCACTGCGTAAGAAAGTACATATTATGTTCATATGTTGAAATGTTATTTATAAAAGTAACCCTTATAACATAACATAACATACTATCACGCCTGTATCCCCGAAGGGTTAGGCAGAGGTGTACCAATGTACACCCACAGTTCGCCGGTATGTTTAGGTCCCATGTAATAGGGGGCGAGCCTATTGCCACTAACCGGGCACAAATCCAAACTCCGACCTACTACTGAGAATTTCATAGAAAAACCCAATAACACTTTGGTCGACTTGGGAATCGAACCCAAGACCTCCAGCGTAGCAGTCACTTCATTCTTTTTCTGTTCTTTGTCTACCATATTTTTTAACCGGCCTCAAAAAAGGAGGAGGTACTCAATTCGACTGTATTTTTTTTTATGTTTGATAACACAGAACTTTTGACGGAGTGAACCGATTTTTATGATTCTTTTTTTATTTGAAAGCTGGTGCGTCCCGTGTGGTCCTATTTCATTTCAGTTTTGACAGTGGGGTCCATAAGAAATAACTTTAAGACTTATTTTGTAGTCGGATTTTTTATTGTTAGAATTATTGTTTCAACAAAACCGTGACAAATTGACTTTTTAATGTTCATTTCAATTGAATATTATCACAATGGAAGAGTTGTAACTGAGATTTTGCCATGATATTTTCATTATAACCAGAGATTTATACCACACATACATTACAAAGAGTACGGATTATATGCGGGCTGATAAATGACAATCGCGCGATTTGGGGCGACCCATGTCATGTGACGCACCGTGACGCGAACTGGCTATAAGTGATACACCTCTAACCCTTGTTGTTTTACATTCCTACTTGTACAGTATAATGTGTTAAAGAAATAAAATGAAACACCTACAAGTTGGATTGTAATTACAAGTCCTGCGGTCAAGTCAAGTAAAGTTTGACATCACTATTTATGAGGCCTTGGTTTATTTCTGGATATTAGAATACCCTCTGCACTACGCCTTACAATAGGACCGTGACAGAGTGATACATACTTTACTTACATACATCCAAACAAATATTGGTTGAGCCATTTATGAATGGCTCAACCAATATTTGTTTGGATATGAAAAATTATAAATATGAAATAGGCTATGGCCTAAAATATCATGTCTTTTTTAGTTCTAAGTTCGGCGGCCTCTCCTAGCGCTGCTGCTGGAGCTGCGGAGACTCTTAAGAGGCGAAAGTATAATAACCTAATGGGTAATTATATTTTCGAGCCGTTTGGGGTTGAAACGCACGGGACATGGGGATCGAGTGCATGAAATCTTTTCAAAGAGCTCTCTAAACGTTTGGTCGACTCTACTAGTGATCAGGGGCCCGAGTCTGCTATTTACACGCCGTGCCACTATGCCAACAGTTGCATCGTCCGGCGGCGCTCGGGCCCTCTCGGGTGCCCTTGGGCCGCTTCGGGCGCGACTTGTGCGCGTTCGGGCGGCACGAAGCGGGTTCGGGCGGCACGAGTCGCGCCCGAAGCGGCCCGAGTGCACCCGAGAGGGCCCGAGCGCCGCCGGACGATGCAACTGTTGTCATAGTGGCACGGAGTGTAAATAGCAGACTCGGGCCCCAGAGGGCTGGTTTGCCCCTTGCACAGCTTTGCTGCCAGCCTTCTGGGAACGTTTCCCGCCATTGACAAAGATGACGATGAATTTTTTGACGCATGTTAGTTTTATTTATTTACTAGCTGTGCCTGCGACTTCGTTCGCGTGGATGAGGAAACTTATCAATGAGTTTTTAACCGCAAAATTAAGTTTGTTTTTTATTGTTTATACTTTTCCGGGATAAAAACTACCCAGTGTGGTGCCCAGGATAATAATAATTATACCAAGTTTCATCGTAATCGAACCGGTAGTTTTTGCGTGATACCTGAACAAACAGACAGACAGACAAACAAAATTTTTTTTCACACTTTTGTGTTCGGTGTCGGTCTAGTAACACACCCCGCCATTAATTTTTTTGATATTTTCAATGTACAGAATTTTCACTTCTACAGATTTATTATAAGTTTAGATATGATTTCATTTTAGTATAGTGTTAAGTAAGTGTTTATCGTTATATTAGATTTAAGTATTGAATGTCTTTTTTTATTAAATACAGTGGTAGTAAACATAATGTTGAAACTTCTATTTAATCAATATTATTGAGCAAACGTAATGATTAATGAACGTTACCCCGAATTTGCCCTTTAGTTATAAGATTACATGGCAATGTAACTAATGATAAAGTCCAATTATTGATAATTACATTATAGACTATTTGACAACTAACCAACCAAAAAAAACAGCTACATATTATTTACATACATCCATTATAATCACGCCTCTTTCCTTTGTAGGGGTAGGCAGAGACCACTTCTTTCCACTTGCTACGATCCTTACACACTTGTTTCGCTTCGCCCACTTTCATTATTCCCTTCATATTATTTACATTCAACTAAAATCAAGATACTAAACAAATCCGAGCTTACATTTCAATTATTAAATACTATCAAACAGACACCTAAGTACTTGAACTCATGACATGTATAATCTTGTTCATTAAAGTTTGCATCTCGTATGTTTGGAATTATTCAGTCAAAGGTTCTTGGAAAATAAATTAAATAGTTTGATAGAGGTTCTGTTTCGCATCAAGATTTGCGGCGACTCCCGTGCGGTCGGGAACTTCATTTAATGAGGCTAGTACAAGTTTTTGTGAGATATTTACGGAAATATAGGATTTAAATGTAATTTGTCTTACTTTAAATTGTTCTTACTGTTAATTGGTTAGTTAATTGTGTTGGCGGTTTTCTCAATATAACAATAAGAATGGGAGCTCTTCTAATAGCCGTTTTGCCTTTTAATAAATAATGTAAATAGGTAACTAATGTGTCATTCATAAATTGTTCATTCATAAATTGTTTAGCCAAAGGGTTCCTACAAAGTTAGTAGTGCCAAAATGTAAAACCACCCTTCACCATAGAAATAGTATGTTCATGTGTGTTAAAGTTTATAATAGAATACCTCAGACTATAAGAGAATTAAATTATTAAATGTAAAGCTGTCAATTACTGTAAAAATAATAAAATAATAATGTATACTACACATATTATAAAGATTACTAATAATATAATTAAGTAAAAAACTAAAGCGGCGCTCCCACAGTCAAACCACTGAACTGGTTTTGTGGGATATTGTATTGTGCAACATATTATGTAATGCTTAAAAAAAAAAAAAAATACCCTTAAGATTATTTCATGCACAGTTAAAAAAATGGTTAACAGAAAAGTGTTTCTATACAATTAAGGAATTTTTAGAATTTAAAAGCAACTAAATTTATTTATTTGGGTGTAATTTATCTATAATATGTATGTATTTAGAAATATATAAGTATGTTTATCAGTTGTCTGGTTACCATAACACAAGCTCTGCTTAGCTTGGGATCAGATAACCGTAAATAATAATTGTTATTCACAAGCTTCAGGGAACAAACGAGTTGTCTTATATATTTGTCAGAAGGAATCCTAGATTATTTGTCGCCTCCACATGGCGCTAAACCCGTCATTCTAGTTTCCTCGCCTTTTCTGAACCTTTGTTCAACTTTATTGAATCTGAACCCAGACGTTATGATTGTCTTATTGTAAGTGTTATATAAACAATATTTTGACTGAAGTTATAAGTATTGTTTGTCGTTTTCAGCGAGACAAAACAAGATGAAGTTTGTGGAAAATTGTTAAGAAATAAATATTGTGTTTTTCTTTGTATGTTTGTTAGAAAACTAGGTAGGTACCATGAACATGTTTTTAATATGGAAAAACATTGTGAGAATAGAATCATTTAAAATTGCCAACTTTGACTCAGTATCTTATTGTTACCCTTACCCTTTTTCTGTACCTATTCGAAGGTCTATGAGTCTGGTATCAATAATTTATATTTTTCTAATAGTCGAAGACTTATACACTTATGGTTGTGGGCAATATATATCTTTGTGAATCATAACAATCATAGTTGTTACCGTTTAAATAGCCCGCTATATATACGGTCTTGATTAAGGTTCTCTAATTGATCGTTATATTTCAAAGGAGTAAACCAATATTCGAGACAATAGGTCAACAAACAAACCAATCTGTGAAACCTCAACTAATACATTTTATTTTGCAGTGGAGATACGACCTTGAAAAGCTCTTATTTTTTAACTTTATAATCTTAGAAGTTTATTTTCGTATAGAACTAGATAGGAACAATATTAAGACATTATATGAATACAAAATTAAAGTAAGTACTGAGTAAACCTTTTATTACATCTCATTGCAAAACTGAATTATTTAAAACGATAAGCGTTATTTACTATACAACTAAACCCAAAACTTACACCAATCTTAACCTACTAGAAGTTTTCTATAAAATAAGACATCTTAATTGTAAGATATACCTTCCATATTTGAGAACCAGTTCTTCAAACCTACATCGACCTTATCTTCCCATATAAGCCAATCTTCTGATATCTTCATAGGACCAAATGCCTTTTTAACATTTTTCGAGAATGGCACTGCCCGACTGTCATTTGTCAAACAGTTCTTGGCTTTAAAAGATGTCTTCCTACAGCTACAATCGGAGAAACTATCTGAAAAACAAATATGAAGTTTCAATGATACATTACTCATAAATATGTGTACATCAAGAATATAAAAAGGAAACGACTTCGATGAAATTATGGATACAATATGGAACCACCTCTAAAGTATACCCTATCGACGATAAGATACCTATATTCTTTTAAAATTAATTCCCCTATTCCGCAGATATTGCGCTCAAAACAAAAACAAAAACAATCGGTCGAATAGACAACCTCCTCCTTTTGAAGCCAGTTAAAAATGTCAGTAAGCAAACCGTTAATTCTCTGTTTGGTAATAGTGCTTAGTAGCTGTGCCAAACGGTCAGTTACTTGTCGCTATCTTGCTAGGCAAAGCTAGTGGACACTATAATGTTACTGGCCAGAATTGTCTTCGCTTAGTAGAACTGGCTAGTGTTAGTTGGCTTTTAGCCTAGTAAATGTTATTTAGGACCGGTAATGGTGCACAATATAATAAAACTGGGTATGTACACATGCAGATAAAGACCAAAAAAGAGATGGATGGATTGTGTGAAAGATGATAATGAGAAAGAAAGGAGTGAAATCTGAGATGACGAGTTGTAGAGATGGTTGCATATTAGAAAATCAAAACTTTCTCGAGCAAATTTCAAAAGAACAATAAACGAAATAACAAAATTTAAATGACCAAATGTTTTATTTAGAAAAATTTTAGAATCCCAATGTATGTGACATCAAATGAACGACTGATCAAAAGTTGCTAGATGTAATTTTAAAATATCAAATCATTACTAATCAAATTACATAATCACAAATAACGACTGAATAAATTTGCTAGATGTAAACCGATGATGTGTACCGATGGATTAAATCCCAAAGAGCGGCACGCAAGCTAGATGAAGCATACAAGCAAGCATGCAACATGCAGGTTTCTATCACGGCTCTGGCGCTGCGGGCCTCCGGCGGCCCCACGCGTGCTAATCGTCGCAAACGGCTTTCGCTCACCACCGCAGCTTCGGCTCAATGACCGGCTTCACCGGCCAGCCTCAGCCGCGGCGGCTCGCTCGCAGCCGCTTGCTCCTCAGCCCGCGGGCCGCCTCACCCCTCCGCGCCTACGCGACTCTAAATAACACTCTAGGGGTAGGGCAGACAAGGCTACGTGAAGTCGGTTTTGCAGCGATTCGTTTCTGTCACTAACTTTTGTAACACAACATGTAGAATTTTTAACCAACAATGTTATGTATATAAATAATTATAACTTATTAGTATAACGCCTATATTATTTGTATTAGCAAACCGGTCATGTTGTGCAAAGGCTTTCTGTATCAGACAGGCGCTATTCGCT
The DNA here is from genome assembly GCA_905475315.1 of Autographa pulchrina. Taxonomy (NCBI): domain Eukaryota; kingdom Metazoa; phylum Arthropoda; class Insecta; order Lepidoptera; family Noctuidae; genus Autographa; species Autographa pulchrina. The sequence goes on from FR997770.1 coordinate 2,610,096, forward strand.
AATAATTAAATTATTTTTACCTTTTTCAGTTAATCCATTTGTTAATTAATAATTTATCCAGTAATCCATTTTGACCTTTAAACGATTTGGTCAAGAGTGTAATAAATAATTTAAACATTGATATTCCAGACTTTGGTCAGCTGAACTTTTGATCAAATGACCATCGTTATTTTAAACTTTGTTGATAAGTACGTTGTTCTTTTGAAATTTGCTGAGGAAAGTTTTGATTTTCTAATATGCAACCGTAGAGATGAATGGAAGCTGAATACGCATTGCGCCGACCCCAAATAATTGGGAACAGGACAGGGAGATGATGTGTTTATTTTTTCTTAAATTCGTGTAGTTTACCTGCAACTCATCTATCCGTCGCCACTTTGGTCGGTCTAGCGAACGTCTAGTTTTGTTTTAAATTAGTTTGTATATTGGCACCTGACTTTATTTAATAAACACAGATCGTTCTTGAATGATATATTTACTGATCTTGGCTTTTGACTTTATTTCCTTGTTTTGGGAAGCATGAAATCTGAAGAAAGTATTTTGGTCTAGGTTTAGGTAGACGTATTTAACCATCATAATGTCTTTAAATAGAACTTATCTGCTCGTAAGTACCTAATTTACAAAAAAAAAGACCTTTAATTTTTCAAAGTTATTTATACTTTCTTAATCATTCTAAGACACTTCTGACAAACGCTTTAAGAAAACATCATGAGGAAACCTGGATTCCAAATTTTGGGATCTGAAATCGCGCCTTCGCTGTATGGGAAGAGGCCTGTGCCCAGCAGTGGGACGTTTATAGGCAGGATTATTATTATTTTTAACTATATCATTGATTTCTTGTAATGATAATAAATGTTTGCCAAATTAATATTACCTGAACTTTTGACTGTAGTGTTCCCAATATGTTGATATGTTTTAATTATTCTTGAAGTTACTGTTTTCACATTTGCAGTCCTATTCCTTGCGATACAATAATTCCTCGAAGGATTCTTCTCAACTCCTTCGCACAAATAAACAATTAAAAATAATAACAATAAATTATACTTCATTGTTCGATCGTTCTTTATTGAAAATGTTACGTTATGTTTGAGATACTGTGAGATACTCGAGAAAATTAAAAATAATTTCTGTATTTATTTGGGTAAAACACTTGTTTAAATATTTTTTTAAAGTTGATTGAACCTTTGACATTATTACCAAGTGTAAGTAACGGTTGATATAACCTGAATATGTTACATTGATGTTTACAGAATGTTTTTAACCGAGTGTAACTATGAAACAAAATAACAAGATGTTGTAGATGTAGGTATATATATGTTTGTATGTTTTATACATGTATGTTTAACCAAGCATCACTGTGACACTACTACTGCTGGTTGTATTATTACGGCTTATATTTCGTTTTATTATTATAATGATAGGTATACGGTACGATATTATTTTTCAACCAATTTCAAAAAGAAGAGATTTTCAATATTCTGTAGGTATGGATTTTTCTGTGTTACGCGATATATACAAAAATTGTGGACTAATTTAAAAAACTATTTTTCATCGATAGATGGTTGTGTTGTCTAAAGTGGTGCCATATATTTTTTTTCAAAATCGATCCTAAAGTACCTATTGTTGATTAAATCTTTATTTTACATTTATATACATTTTTTTGGTCTACTAAATAATAATAATAAGTACCCTTCTTTTTTATAAATTGAAAGGTTTCATAACAGCCAGGGTTGTCAGTAGTTTGCAGTTCGGGTTACGGGCCGGACCCTTATCGGAAGTATTCAAATATTTGCTGCCCTACGGATATTTGTCTGAGGTCTTATTTGTGTGTATTAGATTTATGTTGCCGAAGATAATGACGTCATAATGTGGGGTACGTTACGTAATGAAGGATAGCAAACATGATTAGTGCAGTCATGCGACCTGATTTCTTTATTATTTAGATACCTCATTATATTAATCTGGGTACTAAAATTGTTTATCCAGTCAATATTATTTGGTAAGACCTCTACGATCTAGACGTCTATATATTGAGTGGCACCTCAGAGATGTCAAACCTTTAACATACAGGACATTTCTTAGAGTAATTACTAAAGCAGGACATTTATTAAAAGACATGAAACTTGTCAGTTTACGAGTTTACAGCGCAGGAAGAAACTGACAAAAAAGTAAATCATAAAGTATAAAAAAAAACCTTTTTTTTAACTGAAAATATTAATCACGTTTTTAACGTTTAGGTATATATCTTCGTAAACACATTAGTATATCTCAAAAAAACAACTACTCCAAATTAGTATCTAGTATGTAAATCCCGTGACAAAATCAGAGCCCGTCCTATTTTAATTAATTAAATGTAGCAGAGATTAAGATGATGATAACTGTTCCAGATGCCGCACTCTCCGCACTCCTGGGAACATCCTGGTGGCGAACCTGGCGCTCAGCGACTTCCTGATGCTCGCCAAGACACCCATCTTCATATTCAACTCATTTAATCTAGGGCCAGCTTTGGGGAAAACTGGTAAGAATTGTTATTGAAGTATGTTGAAATAAAAGTACTTTTGTACGGATTTGTTTATCGGTATATGAGTTAGTTACATAGGTAAACTGTCAAGACGAACACCACCTCAGTAGAAACTAAAACCGCTCAAAAGTAGTTTTATTTCAAAGTCTAACATTCGCGTAAATCTCAAAGCATTATTTAAATATTGTTTTATTTATATCTTAATGTTAATAAATGTACTTGTCAAAGACAAAAAAAATAGTGGAAACTATTTCAAAAGGTTAAAACGTGTACGTTATAACCGCGTGCGCTGTAGCGCACATACAGCGTAAAGTTGTACGTGACGTAACTAGATGGCGTTGGCGTCGAATTAGATCGCGCTATGGTTTCGTTACACGCGTTTGGGTAAATACTGAGGAGCGCCATGCAGCGCCATCTTTTTTGTCCCACTGCAAGAAAGGCAAAGGCCTTTTCTTTTGATATTTTTGAATAGCTAATCGCGCGAAAGTGTGGATAGCTTTAGAATTTCTTATTTATTAGGTTGTCAGTTTGTTACTTGTTGGTTACGTTTGAAAAGATTACTTTTATGATACGAGTTATGACCAAGTCATATGAGTGGTGACGCGCAACTGATTAAAATTGCAAGATGTCACGCTAATACATACATACATACATCGTGTTGGAAATTTACAGAACATTTTTATAAGTCAATCAAAAAATTTAGATCTTTTTTCTATATTATTAGGTATATATTATTTTAGGAACTGAAAAGTAATTTAAACTTGCCTTGCTTTGAATTAAACATAAGCTCGCCTCTTTAAAAAAAAAGTAAGATATGAATTTTTTGTTCCAGGTTGCGTGATATACGGTTTCGTGGGTGGTTTGACCGGAACCACCTCCATAGCCACACTATCAGCCATAGCTCTAGACAGATACTGGGCAGTCGTGCGACCTCTAGAACCTTTACGGGCACTAACAGCAATACGAGCTCGTTTACTGGCCATTGGGGCTTGGCTATACGCCTGCCTCTTCGCCATAATACCCGCTCTAAATATTGGGTATGGGCGATATGTTCCTGAAGGGTATTTGACCAGTTGCAGCTTCGATTACCTCACAGAAGACTTCTCGCCGCGCTGTTTTATCTTCGTCTTCTTCTGCGCCGCCTGGCTGGCTCCCTTCTGCACCATCTCCTTCTGCTACATAAGCATATTCCGCGTCGTTGTCTGTAACAGAAACATGGCGTACAACAACCAAGACCAAAGAGTTTCGTCCAGACATGTAAAGGAACGAACCAAACGTAAAGCGGAGATCAAATTGGCTTTCCTTGTCATGGCCGTCATTGCTTTATTCTTCATATCATGGACGCCGTACGCCGTAGTCGCACTATTAGGTATCACCGGGAAAAAACATTTACTAACACCGATAACGTCTATGATTCCCGCGCTATTCTGCAAGACGGCCGCGTGTATAAACCCGTTTATATACATAATAACGCATCCCAAGTTTCGAAAGGAGTTCAAGAAAATGTTGTTCAGGGATAAGTCTCGAAGGATGAGTGGTACGCTTAGGACGATAGGGTATTGTACTGATACTACGAAGATACATAGACCGAGCAAAGATTTGAGTGATACTGATGTTGAGATAGTTGAAATGAAGGATATACCATATCAGACGGAGACGAGCGATGTGAAAGTAAAAACTATATCGTCGAAGATAGCAGAGCGTCAAGACTCACAGACGAGTATTAGTATGCAGAGTTTGGAAGAGACTGTTATAAGCCCGCCTTCTTGGTACACCAAACCTCAGTTCGCGAAGAAGAGAAGTTTCCACCGACACTCCACACGTAGTGTTGTTTCACAAAACACAGATCCCACCGAATAGAAAACTATTTTGTTACACAAACTTGTTAAGTTTCATCCTTTTGTTTTCATCAAAGTGGATTGTTTCGCTATACTGGGATTCATATATTACTGATGATAATTAAATAAACATGTGTAATCTTAAACAATGCTATTAGATTCTGTAAATTCTGTATATTCTAGACATAAACCGTACGAGCACTTAACCTAAGTGAAACATAATTCGCTAAATAGAACACAATAGGTACTTGAATCACTATTGTTACGAAAGACACTAGAACGTAAATTTTAATTAATATCCTCTTCGATTAAATAAAATAGTTAAAGTTTTTAATCTGAATGTTTGTACATAAGGATAAATGTCTATTTATATAATAACGATACAGGAACATCCCAGTGATATATATAAAGCTATTAAATGTATACTTCTTCATCATTCTCAGCCTTTCTCATTCCACTAAATAATGGGCATAGCTCTTATTTTTTGTGTGCCAGTCCCTTCGGCAATGCGCCAATCAAACCCACGAATGTCCAAATATAAAATCATGATTACCAATAGATGTGAAAGAGCAAAATAAATTAATGTTCATTTCAATTAAATCATAACTATTTTTTGGAGGATTATACGAGATCACACGTGCCATAAACTGATGGCATTCGGACATGTCTACTTTACGCAGCAGGATTACGTTTTATTTCCCGGACAGGCCAGGCCAAAAGACAATGCTCGGCGGATGTACTCTTACAGAAAAATCTCTAGTACCTTGTATGTTGCCTTTCTAGACACAAAGAGTCAGCTCTCCAACTTTTTCCCTCTACGTCTGTCCTATGCTTTTAAAAGACCTATTGTTCCACAGAGCACATATCTTCATGATGTTCAATTGTTTGTTAGTCACCAAAGATACATTTATTTTAATATCGACAACTACTTTTCACACGTTCCGGTTACCTAGCGTCAGACTAGCAGAAATGTATAGAAAAACAAAAGAAATAAAAAACTGGCCAAGTGCGAGTCGGACTCGCGCACGAAGGGTTCCGTACCACCGTTGTATGAGAGCCCCCCTTAAATATTCATTTTATGTGGTTTTTAGTATTTTTTGTTATAGCGGCAACAAAATACATCATTTGTGAAAATTTCAGCTTTCTAGCTATCACGGTTTATGAGATACAGCCTGGAGACAGACAGACGGACAGACAGACGGAGTCTTAGTAATAGGGTCCCGTTTTACCCTTTGGGTACGGAACCCTAAAAAGCAAGCAAAACAAAGCGTAAAGTTTCATACACTTATACCGACTACAAAACGGTATCGGACACCCGGTTCCCGGAACTTGTGAAAAGAGGTTACTCTTAATAATACCTGTAGATATGTTTGTAGATATTTAGAGTATATAGAAGATAAGTTATAAAAAGGATATTTTAAATATGTATATGAATGTTATTAATAAAAATCTTCTGTCAGTTCAAAGTTTTTACTTTTAATAGCACTCCTTTTATCGCACGAATTCATTCTCCAACCAATTTCTTAAGAAACAAGTAAATTAACAATTAATTCAATTAGCCATAGTTGATAATCTCGAACGAATCATTAATGAATTACATACTGAATGTTAAGGTAGGTATTTTTTTGCAAAAGTACATTTGCATTGCTGATTGATTACCGATATTTTTGCACGAATTCGACATTGCCTTTGTTTCACAGGGTCAAAATTATATAGTAGGTACAACATAACAAAAATTATCAAACATGCAACTAAATATCATTTATGTTACAACTAGAAACGTGAAATGTATAAAAAACATACAGTCTGATTGTCACACAGCCGGCTATAAAAATACACCAGAAGAAAAACGTCATTAAGTATAAAAAAAAATAAGTAGGATTTTGAATTAGGAACTAGAATTATATCTCAGACGGTAAAAAATTGAAAATGAAGCTCCTAACTTCTAGAATGCATCTAAAACGAGGGTTCTAAACAGGGTAGCACACCTTGCATTTATTTATTTTTATTTTAATGGTGTTATAAGTTTGACTTGTCTATCTACCTTCCGCACACATGAACCGTTTTTGTTTATTTTTTCTTGCTTGAAAGGTGAATTAACCGAGATTGTTCTTAGCTAAGTTTGGGGGAAAACTGATAAGTACAAGTAGTATTTCAAAAAATAAGCGATTTGCCAATATTGCCTCGGGTTTCTTAAATTCTAAATTTATCCCCAAAATGCTTCTTATTTAACTGTTTCGCGTCAATAAGTGCTTTTTTATTACGTTCGTCTTAACTTTTTTTATGGTATGTTACAATGGCTTGTTTGTTTTCCCATATAACCGAAACGATTGGGTTATGATTTACAGTTCTTGAATTCCGATCTACAGAATAACCGTCTGAAATGCGCAATTTATTAATCAGTCACAAATATAGCTCCCTAATCTACAAACGATTACGAATTAATTAGTGATGTTTAGAAATGCGAGGTTAATCAAGCAAACAATCAATTAATTCCGATAATTGTTCCAGTGGATGTGGTTTCATTTTCTCTTTATTGAGAACTTGTTATTGTTAAGAGCCATGTGGTTTCTAAAGTTTATGCTGTTGTCGTTCGCGGCTCTGTGGGTTCAATATGTGGCAGCTGACTATCCATTCGGCTTTAACCCTGATAGTAAGTATTAAAATCCTATATTTTCTCATTAAAGGTACCTATAACGTTCATATAATAGAAAAAAGCAGTCCAGTATTTCTTGATTAACGATATAATTTAAAAAAGTAACAGGCTACTTTAAAAGTCGTGATTGAGTTCTGCTAAAATATTTTTCTTAATAAATAAATAAATTATTTTAGGTAATTATTCTCTTATTTGTACCTAAACCTTCTGCTAAACGATTTTGTGGCAACGTCTGATAATAAAAATATATCTTTAGCAATTTTTGTAGAATTTTGTATGATTTTGCATTTCGGCTGACCAATGGCCATGTTCAAGTACATTATGATAATGATGCTCCATAAAATTATTATAAATATGCAATGCTGTTTGTGTAAGCGAGACGCTGCTACGTGCAATGAAGTGCCCTATTTCGCTTTCACAACTGCAATATCGCTACTTTAAGAGTTCATGGTTCAGGAACTCGTCACTAAAATACTAAATTAAAAGATATAATCTTTTTTTGCTGTATAGAAACTGTTGCTATTTATAGATAGTGAAGTCACTATATTACGATTATGAATATTTATGCTTATAAATTAAATTGATTGTCGAAGAACGCATTGCGGCAGCCCTAAATATTTAGGAGCAGGCCAGGGAGATGATGATAGATAATTTTCAACTAAAACTGTTTATTCATTCCAGAAATAAGGTGCAAAACTGATAAAGACTGCCCCGGAGACATACCATGTTTCTGCTACTTCTTTAACAGTGAGCGGTGTATTTGCAAGCACGATGCAATTACAGGGTAGAAGAAATAAATAAACGGTTTTTTATCCTAATTAGTTAGTTCTGTTTTTGAACATTAAATATTGCAACAATGTAGGCTAGCTGTGAATGCGATTAAACAATGATCAAATAAAAAAAATGTTTTGTTTTTTTTACCTTTTTGTTTAATTTTTGGTAACTTTGAGAATTAATTCTGATGGAAGAGTATAACCACAAGCATAGTTAGGTATATTAGTTGTATTTTAAATATATTAGTCATAATTTCGAATTATTAATATTATTCTGATCCTGAACTGTCCCACTGCAGAACAAAGGCCTCCCTTTGAATTATGAAATGTTAGTATCAAAGATAAAATATATCGCTCTATAACGTATGAAATTCGCCTATAAAATACAATTCTAAAAATTATGTATGAAGTCAGACCGTCAAACCCTATTTTTGGCAGCATTTAAGGGGACCAAAACCATGACTCTTAAGCTATCAATAATTATGTTCATTATCGTAATATGAAATTAAAATTCGGAGACTGACATTTTGGGTATTTATTATGTAGGCAGCACTAGCACAGTACCTACATGTATGTCCATTATATGTATAATGTACACCAAAATGCAAGCTAACAAAAGATACAGGTAATAGTTTTTAGGTTATGAAGTAGCAGAAATCTTCTTAGACTGACTCAGGCAACAATATAAGACAATATAAATTAAAAATTTAAGAAACCTCCGACTAATTTAAATAAGTTGCCGATATGTTTCGAAGAACTGATCAGATCTTGACAAATTATAGCTTAGAACCATCTTGATAACACCAGCTTTCAAACAAAATCGCATCACAATCGGTACATGCGTTTAGGCGCTACGATGCCACAGACCGGCCCTCATTTTGTGTCGGGGTTAAAAAACGAAAAAAACCAGTCTAGTACCGGGTAAAGTCCCGGGAGAGCTTCTCCTTGTTCTTTTGCTGAAGACCAGGCGGGGACGCTGCTTCGAGATGCTGCAGGCTACATAACTCCAGCAGATTGCCACCTACTTGGTTGAAGAGGCTTATATGGCATTCGCAATATATGCCCAAATATGTGACTAAACACGAGTTTCAGGTAAAAACAATTGTTACGCTAAGGCGTGTGATCGACGGGCGAGGCACGAGCTCATGGTAAAGCTCGCGGCTGTTTTAGGAAAACTGATCGACGGGCGAGCCAAACTGTTATTTGCCAGGAGCTTGGCTTGTCACCAAATATCGATCAACCCTTAACTCACACTTAACTACTTACGCTCACCGACACCTTCGTTAGTGTGCCCTACAAACCGATTCACTTTGCCGTCACATTGTGTTAAAAAAAAAAAAATTGTTGAGAACTAGTAAACTGACTGTACTAGAGCGACACCGAAGCGTATAATAACCGAGTCCTTGCGACGCCGAAACTTGTACGATCTGATGATGATATGTCTTTCCGATATCTTCGTGTGAGAACAGATAATTTACTAGTTTTTGTGGTTAATATGACTCAGTTCGCATAAAGACATTATGCAAATAAACTTTATTTATAAACTGTTGTAAATAAAGTTACTAAGTACTTGTTATAAATAAAGTTTAGTTTAGTGAAGAGAAATAAAACAAAAAAAACGATTTCCACACTGCCAAATTAATATGTAGCTTATCCCATAACATTCAATTTTCTCATACCTAATTATACAATTTATTTTACTACACAAAACAAATTAATTAGTAGTGTTAGAAATTAGTACTTCAATTAAATGTAATTAATCAATTAACGCGGATATTTTTACCTATATAAATAGTGGCTGGATTTTCTCTGTTTTGATCACGAAAGTGTAATTTTTGCTAGTCATGTGGTTCTTACAGTTGACTCTGTTATTCACATTTTCCGTTCTGGTGATTAAGGCTTCTGCAGATTTTCCTTTTGGCCTTAAACCAGCAAGTAAGTAGTATTTAACTATACATATATATAATCACGCCTCTTTCCCTTGTATGGGTAGGCAGAGACCACTTCTTTCCAATTGCTACGATCGTCACACACTTGTTTCGCGTCGTCCACTTTCCAGGTAGTATATACTAATGTATTAAATTAGATTTAGAGTTTCATTGTTGTTCGTTTGTAGCTGTGGAACTGCCAGACTGATTTAGAAAAAAAAATGCATTTGTCAGCCGAATTCTCGATGATTATTTTAGGAAATATTATAATAATATAACGGCAGAGTCATGTTAGTTTATAAATTATTCTACTTAAAAATCTTTCAGAGAATACTGTCTACTTTGAGATACCAGACCACTATTATATCCAAGACACTTTTACAGGCGTTTACGCTCATCCAATCGACCATGTGTATCGAATCAAATGTATGGAAGCGACAGATCAAAGTTACGTGACTTTTTGAAAGGAATTTCGTTTCCACACATTTAATGTTATTTTAGAAATTTCTACCATCGTTGACTCTTGTAGAAATGTCATTTGTTTACGGTGGTAGAATGCAAGGTTAAAAGAATACTTCAGTAAAACTATACCTACGTTTCTGCAGGCGCCAAAGATGCTAAAGGTCCATTTATGAATTTTATATAAATTCTAAAAATTCTACGAAGCTTTAGTTAGCATTTAGCTAGCTAAAATTTAAAAAATAATATTTTAAATCAATACATAAATTATAAAAAAAAACCATTGACGAATTGATTAGAAAATATTTTAGTTACAGTCAGATCGTTTTCTTTTCTTTACAAACAATTTATTTTTAATTACAGATATAAGATGTAAGGTCGACAGCGATTGTCCTGCAGACATACCGTGTTTCTGCATATTCGGCAGTTCTCATTGTATTTGCAAGCACTTCGCAGACGCTGTGGTAGGATAACGTTACCATTGAAAATATCACACATTTATAAGAAAAATAAATAAATCGTTAAAACAAAAACCCTTCTTCTTATTGTTTTTGTTCCGAATCAATAATACCTTTTTTATTATAAAAAACAAGGTAATCAATTCGTCGATAATATGGTCGATTTTGCTATGGCATAATTGAATATAATGGTATTTTCGAGCTAGTCTGGTAAGCCAGCAAACATGAGGACATGGTATAGGTATTCAGTATATATTATACACTAACATTTTAATTCGTTTAAAAGGTAATTGGGCGTAATCTGACCCGATCTGTGAAAACTTGTGTACATAAACCAAACTAGATTTAAATTGCCACTTTTAATTTCATGTTCTTTTTTTTTATTTTTCCGTCATCATCATTTCATCATTGTTCTAGTCAAAGGACAATGTCACAATGCTGCGCAAAGGCCTTCCCCATATTCTTCCAGAAACTCTTCTCTTGCCTAACTTCAGACTATACCCACAGTAATGCAAACCGTAGATATGATCGTAAACTAGAGACATTAATCAGTCTATTTCATCTTATTGTGTTCCTGTACAGCGTGGGTATAGTTTCCATACTAAGGTGCCCATTGACCTTTCTTAAAACTTGGTAATCAAAAGTCTCTCCGACTACCTTTTCTCGTAAAAATATGGTATGTCTAAACCCATGTAAAAGATATTAGGTGGCCATACCACGAAAAAGCTCTATTTCATGAAAAGCCATGACATAAACTGATTAATTCTACGTTTTGGGCGACATTTACACTACCTGGATGAGGGACGTGTAAGGCAGAAGACATTGGCATTCAAAGGGGAGGCCTGTAGCCAACAGTGGGTGTTTCCAGGCTAAAATGAGGATGATACAAAAGGATTGTTTATTAGCGTTGTGTACCAATGAGACCAGAATACAAACGTTGGCCCAAAGTAATTCCAACCAAAGCCCCTTTCTCGAAAAATTTTTTTTGATGACTCGTGAATTTTATGTTTTATTAACTTTATAGTTTCTTGTTCCGTTTTTATAATATGTGTGTTTTAGTATGTATATATGTAGTTCAGTTTGTATATTGTTATGAATACCGCTTAATATTGAATAAACGCTTCTATATGAAGAACTCGACTTATACCTACATACAGTAGCGGCGTTAGGGCAGGGCGCGGTTGGGCGACCGCCCGGGGCGCCGGCAAGAAAGGGGCGCCGCAGGCGCCCCTTTCTTTCCCATCTCTCCAAGTTCCAGGTCTAGTTACTCTTAAAAACCCTGTGCACAATTATTATCTACAGTAAAAGGGCGCCGCAAGCGCCCCTTACTTCCCCATCTCTCAAAGTTCCAGGTCTAGTTACTCTTAAAAACCCTGTGCACAATTACTATCTACAGTAAAAGGGCGCCGCAAGCGCCCCTTTCTTCCCCATCTCTCAAAGTTCCAGGTCTAGTTACTCTTAAAAACCCTGTGCACAATTATTATCTATAGTAAAAGGGCGCCGCAAGCGCCCCTTTCTTGCCCATCTCTCAAAGTTCCAGGTCTAGTTACTCTTAAAAACCCTGTGCACAATTATTATCTAAATATATAAAAGGCAAACCTAACCGACTCATCTATCAACGAACAGCCAAAGCTACTCAACGGATTTTGCTGTAAATTAGCATACAGCCAGTAGTGACGAGAATTATTTTTGAACATTCACTCCATAAGGGGTGAAAAAGGGGTTTGAAATTTGTATGGGGAAACAAGATTAGTCAAACTATTTTATTTTATTCTTCACAGTAGTACTCCTATCAATAAATGAGTAAACAACTGTTTCAAGCTCTTTCAGATATTAACCCCTAAAAGGTAGAAAAGGGGTGGCAACAAAATTCTGAAAATCAACATGAGTATTGTTTTTTATGGTTTATCAGCTCGCTGATTACGAAAACAACAGCTATTTCACAAACAATGTACAAAAACATAAAACAAATCAGACAAGATTATTAATTAAAGATTATTAAAATTTGCAAAATTACAGCTGATCATAAAATATTAATATAAAAATTAAAGACATCGGGAACGTGAACTAGCTATTCACGCGGGTGAAACCGCGGGGCACAGCTAGTTCATTATAATCAAAGATCTGCGCGGACTAGATACACGGAATAAGTTAAGCGGCGGTACTGGATGCAAGTAAACCCCAACGCAAAAGTCACCGGGTGTTTATTCCACTACCAGCGGTCAATATGGAATAAGGCTAAAGATATGGCACTGATCACATCTTGAGAAAATAGACCTCGCCTCGGACATATTCCGAATCGTGGCGACGGGCGTTGTTACCTCTCCTTTCTCCTCTCCCAAAGAAATATTTTTTGAGGGATGGGAGACGCGGGCTTGTCGGGCAAGAGTTCGGTCACCGAACCGGTAACTCTGTCGATTTCAAGACGGGACCGGTGGCCGCCTTCTTTTACAGAAGTGAACATAGAAAAATTGAATTCTTTTAGATTTTTCTAATTATGGGTTGTTTTTTATTATAAATATTTTTTTTTTAATAATTGGGTATTGTTATACATAAAATCCTTTCCTTTTTTTTGTATCGAGTTGAATTGCAGTTGGGGGCGCCGTAGAAATCTCGCCCAGGGCGCTGGTAGTGTTAAAACCGGCACTGCCTACATACTTAAGTTACCAGTAAAACTATGATCTAAAAATTGTTTGGAACTTAAAAAAGGAAAAAGCCCGTGTTTAAACTATATCAAGCCTTACTTACATATTTTAGAATGTATATCCATATTATCCATGTTAGCTCGATAAACACAAATCAAACACAAACAATACGAATATAATTTATATTTATTTTCAGAAGTTGTTTGCTAATTAAGGAGCTGCTATGGCCACATGACATGCAGTAGGTACCTTACACCAACATTGAAGTTTATCTTGCTGATTTATAAAATAAGTCTTTCTCGACAGTAGCCGATACCATTTGGAAAGCGTATACAAACATACACATCAGAATCATTAGGACAATCGAGTACTGAATTGCACTCTGCCACTGAAAATTAAAACAAAGTTAGTGATTATAACGTAAAGAAAAATAAATGAATAGAAGTGTGTGGTACATAATTTTACTTTCGTCATTTAAAACATTATGATAAAAGAGGTTGAATTAAAGTCACAATTAAATCGTCCATACTCTATCCAACAGGTCATGCTTCCTTGGGCTAATTCAGTAATTTTTATTTGGGTATAATTAAGATACATACAGATAAACACTCGTAAAAAAATTAAGGAATGTCTCAGTACTTACCTGGCCTATTTGGATTATACCTTTGCCCTGCGACAGCCATCAACATCACCAACGCAAGCAAAATAACAGTTGGCAAGAATTTCATGATGATAAAGTTTTGCTGTTTAGTTTATAACGCTGTTTCACCATAAGCACTCATGTTTTATACTACCAAAGTTTACCTACATATTAGTCATGCCAATTGAAAATAAACGCTTGTTTATTAAAATTATTCAACCAAAACATAAAAATACAATATATTATAAATGTTAAAGTAAATGTGTGAAACTTAGGACTTCTACACAATTCCTAGGAAATGTATACAATGCCGAGCAAGTTTAAGAAATATGATAGGTAATTACGATACATATTACACATAGTTATTGGTGGGTGGTACCAGAGTTCTCTACTTTGCTTTAACTCACCTTTTTTTTTTGCGGGGTGAAAATCTAATGAGTTCGACCCACGTCGAGCATACGCCGTACGACGCGCGACGTGGGGATAATATGTCGGACTTGCACCGACCCCGACCAAAAAGCCGCGGGGTCGCTAAGCATTCGCAGCGCAGCTCAGTGACGTGACGTAGTGACGTTCTACAGGTTATTACGCTGATCAAATGTATACAAGTCTTTTCGAGTCGATGGTAATATTAATAAAACTTAAATACGGTGCCCCCAGTAGTTGGCCACACTAACTGCGGCGTCTTCGGCGAGGTTCAGGTCCTCCAAAGTCCAGACACTGTGGGCAATTCTAGCGTACTCACACGGGGTATATAGGTGTCTAGATCTTAGTTAGGTAAGTTTTTGAAGTGATATTTCTAAATAATTATATATTCAAGCAATAAAATCGACTGCAGATGCGGTGAGACATACATAGGTCAAACTAAGCAAACCATCGCGGAAAGGCTCAAAGAGCATAACGCAGCTGTAAAGAACCGTCACACGTCATTTCTAAATCGGCAACAGATGAACAGCTACAAAATTTTTTATTTCTCACGTACCCGATTATCGACTCAAACTAATGCAAACTCTCCAAAACCGTTTCAAGCGTTGTGCCACAGGCGCTCCAGGTTACGTTCGTAACTTGCTGCATTGACGGCATGTTGTATCGTTTAGTCCACCAGGTTAGTGTGCGCGGAACGGATCCAGACCGGACTGGCGTATTCGCCAGCCGAGTAACAAAGTGCCATTCCGGTAGTTCGTAAGACATGTGGTGACGGTCCTCACTTGGTAGAGGTGAGACGTCTTAGGATGTTGTTCCGTGCGTGAACCTTCATTTTAGTATTGGTGCAGTGCCGTTTGTAGGTAAGAGCTCTATCCAAAGTGATGCCCATGTATTTTGGATGCCAGCGGTGAGTGATGGGTGTGTTTTGCCATGTGGCATTAACTATTTTGTTGGCCTAACGGTTGCGTAGGTGAAAGATGCATGTTTGTGTTTTTGACGGGGTGGGTTTAAGCGAATTATTTACATAATACGAGCCAAGGTCATCAAGGGCTTTTGTTAAGTGGCTTTCAACTTCGCCAAAAGAAGGTGCTTGCGAGGTCAATGCTAAATCATCAGCGTAGAGAAAACGGGTGGTGTACAGTGTTTTGAGTTGATCGTCGGTATAAATGTTGAAGAGCAGGGGAGCCAAAACGCTAAATTGCGGAAGACACTTTTTTTTTATCTCTATCTACCCTAATCGTCCAAGAGATGAACTTGAAAGCGAAATAAGACGACTATGACAATACAACTATTAACAATTTTAACAATTTGACATCTCAATCTTTATTCATGCTTCCAGTGACACCGTTAGACATAATTAAAATAATTAATGAATTAAAAAATACAAATACTGTTGGCTACGATGGCGTATCTACAAAAGTAATAAAATATATTAAAGATTCAATATCACAGCCTCTAGCTCATATTATTAACAATTGCATAACCGATGGCATATTTCCTACACACCTCAAAAAGGTTATTATTAAGCCAATTTTCAAAAAAAATGATAAATCTGATATTAAAAACTACAGACCAGTCGCAAAAATTCCAGTATTCTCAAAAATCATAGAAAAAGTAATATATAATGCTCTTTACAACTACTTTGAAAAAAATAAACTATTATGCCACGAACAAAAAGGATTCCGGAAAAACTCTACAATAAATATGGCACTTTATGACCTATTATCAAATATAATGACATCTGTAGACAAAAAGAGCCCAGTATGCGCCATATACACTGACATGTCTAAAGCATTTGATTATGTGGATCATAACCTACTACTAAAAAAACTATATGGCTATGGAGTAAGAGGGAACATCCTTAACCTTCTAGAATCTTACTTAAGTGATAGGTATCAATGTACTGAAATTTGTAGAATATCCCCTAAAACGAAACTAGAGACTTCCTATACATCCGCATTCAAAAATGTTAAATACGGCGTGCCGCAAGGCAGCGTACTGGGTCCGTTACTATTTTTAATATACATAAATGACCTTCCAAGAGTAGTAAAACAAAAAATGGTCCTCTTTGCTGATGATAGCACAGCAATTATTGAGTGTACAGACCCTAACGACTATGAAAATAATATCAACGTTACTCTAAGCGAGATCGTTAAATGGCTTGAAAACAATAACTTAAAAATAAATTTAAATAAGACTAACGTAATGCATTTTCACCAACGACGCGTAAATCCTACCATTTCTGTAGCCTACGACGATAAAAAAATTGAAGAGGTTATGAATAGTAAGTTCTTGGGCATAACTATTGACAACAAGCTAACTTGGAAAGTTCATGTAGAATTGTTATGTAAGCGCATTAGTAAATCTGCCTATGCACTATTTCAGCTTTCAAAAAAAGTAAACATTGAAACACTAGTCACAGCATATCACGGAGTAGTTGGTTCAGTCCTTCGCTACGGGGTTATTTTCTGGGGTCAATCGACTAACAGTGAGACGGTATTTAGAATGCAAAGGCGTTGCATAAGGTCAATGTGCGGTCTTCAAGTAACAGATAGCTGTGTTCCTTATTTTAAATCCTTGAAAATATTAACTCTGCCGTCATTATATATTTTGGAAACTGCGTTGTTTGTAAAAATGAATCCGAATCTGTTCCCTAAATTCTCAGCAGTAAAGATAAACCCAATGCGATCTCAACATGCAAATCAATTATGTAATTTAAAATGTAAAACAGCTCTTATGTCTAAAAGTTTTTTCGGATTAGCTCCTAAAATCTATAATAAATTACCTGACGGCATAAAAGACATGCCAATGGTTAAATTCAAAACAGCTCTACAGAAATTTTTAACAGAAAAATGTTATTACAGAGTAGACGAATTTTTAAACGAGAAATATTTATAAAACTAAAAACCTTACTGTAATAGTTCCTAATTATATTTTAAATTTATTTTATTGTTATAGTTTAATATTTGTTATTATTATCTAAGCATGTGAATCTAGTTATTAAGTTCTCAACAAAAAACATTTGTATGCCAATGAAGCAAAACATAGAGGTACTATTATTATTATTTTTTTTGTTTAATACCATCTATGTAAAACCTATGTTTACAAATGAATAAATGATTATGATTATGATTATTATGATTAAAGCGGCGGTTATGCAGCAATTCACTTAGTAGCTTTGTGAATTGTTCGTCCTGTGTGATATCATTCACCTTCCATAGCAGTCTTTTTAGGTTGACGGTATCGTATGCAGCCGACAGATCTACGAACACCACACCAGTAACTTAACCTAGCTCGAAACCATCTTCTATATGCTGTGTCAAGTTCAGGGTTTGGTTACAGCAGGACTTACCCGGACGAAAACCAGCTTGTTTCGGGATGAGTTTTGGGTCAACAATGTTAACAAGGCGATTAAGCAGCATCCTCTAAAACAGCTTGTACGTGTAGCACAACAGCGATATAGAGCGATAGCTTTTAGGATCGTCGCTTGGCTTGCCAGGTTTTAAAATCGCTATTACCTTAGATTTTTGCCATAGGCGAGGTATACGGGTGAGAGATAAACAGTTATTGAAAAGCTTGAGTAGCCATGATGTAGCGGATGGTTCTAATTTCTTTAACTGTTCAGCTGAGATGTTATCAGCACCCGCAGTTTTGCCAGTTTTGAGAGATTTTATGGCTTCCATTATGTCCGCCACTGAAAATGGCCGACTAATTGTGTCACTGTGGTCTGAAATACTAGCAACTTTTGATGTTTACTTTAAGCGGTACGGCGGCTTTCCGTTTAAGATTAGCTTTTGGGCTACCTAATTGGCTGTTACTTTGCCTGGTGAGGAAGGGTGTGGAGGTT
Source organism: Autographa pulchrina (assembly GCA_905475315.1). NCBI lineage: Eukaryota > Metazoa > Arthropoda > Insecta > Lepidoptera > Noctuidae > Autographa > Autographa pulchrina. Next base: position 2,628,284 of record FR997770.1, read on the forward strand.
CTCCTGTAAGTTTTCGTATGGTTGACCAGGCCTTTTTACTGTTATGAGTTAGATCAATTTTGGTGACCGTTTCCGTCCATTTCTCTCTGCGTCTTTCATTAATTTTTGTCATTAAATCCTCTCCTATCTGGATGGTTCTAGTTGCAAAGGGGTCACTATTGAATAAAGCATCGTACTGTTGGTATAAATCAGCAGCTTCACGGGTTAATCCAGGGATGTATGCTGTGTGACAGCCTCTAGGAATTAGTTTTCGGGATGTGGTAGCTATTATGTTTACAAACTGGTCATGGTTAGATAGATATTGGCATAAATTTCTAGTGCATAGTGCTCCCAATTGGCTTTCGCGTAGTTAAAACGCCGTTTTAATGGTACGTTAAGAGGGCGTACTACAGCTTGAATATAGCATTTTATAGGACGATGTTGGGTAGTAAATGTTTAGAAAAAATAAAATCAGTATTAAACAAAATTGTTATAGTAAACATAATAATTTAAAAATGGTTTGATGAAAGTTTTCCGCTCGAACTGTGTTTAGCCTAATTAAAGTCCTATTGCCTCTTTAAATCCATGTTGTCACTATGAACACAAATCAAACACAAATCGAATTTAATATTTTTAATTTCAGAAGTTGTTTGCTATTAAAGAGCTGCTTTTAATTGAAGTTCATCCGAGTAAGTATATTTTTTGACAGTAGGAGAAACCGAAATTTCCTGAGGGTACACAACTATACGAACCAGAACCAGGGCAGTCAAGTTCTGACGTGCATACTATTTCTGAAAATTAAAAGGACGTTAGTGAAATGGCCACAATATCTGTCTGGAAAACCCCGTCCGACCCCAAAGGGTGATAAAGGTGACACAATCACACGGCCAAATAAAATATGAAACTCGTGATATTCATGATATTAACAATAATTAATTTTGTGGAATTTTCAAATGTTAAGACAGCATTTTAGTTTGGATTATTAGTCCCATTTTTTTTCTTTTTAACCTGTAACCTCGCTGACTTTCTCTTCCTCCTTTTGAGAAAGAATGTTTATTTTTTATGTTTATCCTGTTTTTTTTTACATTAATAGAATCAGATACTGATACCTAGTAATAGCTTCACAGATCGGACAGGGTTTTCTTAACATATTGTATTAGTGAGTACTGTGTAGGTACTGTACAATATAATTATAATGTTTTTACAATGTATAATGATCTTTATCGGTATATTTTCATAATTTTTACGATAATGTCAAACAAGACTGAATTAAAATCTAAACTAAATCGTTCATATTTTATCCAAAAGTTTCAAACTCCCTTGGGATAATTCAGTGATTTGTACGTTGGTATAGTTCAGACGGACAAAGACACTTGTAATCAATTTTGACAATATATAAATACTTACTAAGGGTTGGCAGCCCTGCAACCGCCACCAACATCACCAATGCAAGCAAAAGAACAGTTTGCAAGAACTTCATGATCACTTGTTTGTTGCTAATTTGTTTCTCTAGCAGTTTTACCATCAGTACTCGTGTTTTATAATACAAAAAGCTACCTACATATTAGTCATGCCAATTGATTATAAACGCTTGTTTATTAGAATTATGTTAGAGAAAAAAACTTGAACTTGTTAGATTTGACTTGGCCAGTTTTTATCAGAATTAAAATACATATGGGGAATAACTTTAATTTTTTTTTTTTTTTTTTATATCAGAAACATTTAATTATTTGTATTTTAATACAAAGACTAAAATTAAATCTTATATAGATAAATAAAACTAACACGCGTCAAAATACTCATCGTCATCCCTGTCAATGGCGGGAAACGTGCCCAGAAGGCTGGCAGCATTGCCACGTTGAATGGCTATGCCGATTCTCTGTGCAAGGAACAAACCAGCTCTCTGATCACGAGTAGAGTCTACCAAACGTTTTGACAGTTCTTTAAAAAGATATTTATATAGATATTAAATACATATTATGTATATTATATGTGAGATGATATGAATAACTTTATAAAATGACTGATATAATGAAAATTGGCCAAGTCAAATCTAACCTACTTTAAGATCTTACATTTTAAATGACAGCAATTGTTATAGGTATCCAATAAAGCAAAGAAATAGAGTTTAATACTTGTTCATAATGTTATTTTGTTCCTATAAATACATATTTGGATTTTGCATAGAACTTGGCACTAATTTAGATCTCCATTCTTTTTGTGTATTGAACTTGGCTTTCCTTTTTTACATTTATGTTTTTGGTGGGATAATTATATTACTACTACCAATAACCCTCACCCTGCAAATAACTTAACTCCAGAAATCCATTCTTGCCTCTTACCTAATTCTAATTGTTCTTGTCAAAACATTGAGAAACTTACTGAACTGAAATACTTGCGTGTAATTGTGGGCATTATCATGCAGAGACGACATTGGCTCGTGGAAGAAAGCTGAAGACTGATTGTAATGCGGTATTTTTATTGTGACTCCTGCCGTGATCGAGTAGGTTATTTTATGAAAATTTATGAAATTATGAAAACTATAAGCTATTTTTAAAAATTACCGGAGTTTTCTTAAATTTTTGTTTATCTTACCAATTGTACCTATGTATATTGATTTGGAGTTTTCAATACTACAGGAAAGAATAGCTTAAAATAAGAAAATAAAAACTTTATTTACTGTCTTTTGGTTCCACGCTACTTTACCAAAGAACTTTTTTACTTATTTATTTAACCATCTACCTTAAACAACCATGATAATATCTAAGCACCAAAGATAATAGGGTAGATGACTGGGTATGAAAAGTCAAAATCAATTTAGATTATCAAAATATAATAGACACGTATTTTTTCTTCTATCAAATCAATTACTAGATACGAAGATTACGCTTTAAAATTAAGGAGTGGGGGCTTCTGACGTCACGGCTTAGTAAAATTTTTGCTTAGACGTGACGTCATGCAAGATTTGTGCTCACTGTATCTTCATAATTTTCTGTTTACGGGACAAACGTAAAAATACGCGTCTAATATTTCTATACTATCAAAAAGAGGGACAAAAAAATAAAAAATAGTCATCATCCCTATTATTGTAAATAAAAATATAATAAATAATAAATAAATGTTATGTATTATTGCTGCTACAGAAAAGTGTTATAATTAAGGATACAATTGATTATTGCTGCTTATTAGTAAGCATTAAGTCAATTATACACGAATACAGTTTTTTTAATGCAATTTCATGCACCACTTCTTTTGCCCGTCATTTTCGAAATAACTGCCCTGAAGTCTCACCGGCATCGAATTGGAGATTATAGAAGTTTTATTACAAAAAGGTAGAAAGTCAGGGTAAGCCAAAATCTATTTATTCTGCCAGTTAGATACAATTGGAATTGGAAACCTATTTTTTTCAATATGAATTTAAAGTGAATCAAAGGTTCAGTTTGCGCAAACACTTCATATTTTTAAGACTTATTAACACACTTATTTTATTAATCAATAAATAAATGCGGTCAACATCACATACATTGCTCTGAACCCAAAGTAAGTAGCTAAAGCACTTGTGTATGGAATCCAGAAACAACGAAGGTACCACGAACACCCAGATCCGAGGATATTATTATGTAGAAAAGTTGGTTTCTACATTGACCCGTCCGGGTATTAAACCCGGGACCTAAGAGCTAGCGACACCTAGAAATGGTGCGTCGAAATTAACTATAGGTTTTTAATGTTCGTACCCAGTACGTAATCTTTTCTATTTTATTTATCTGCCCACAACTAAGCAGTTTCTATTTTCAGCGTAGGATTACTAACCACAGAAAATAAATAAAATCCTCCGACTCACCTGATTATATATTATTATCCGTATTTCTAAGCTCGGGTTTCAAAGAGCAACTGTCTTGGATTACCGACCCATTGGATAAAATGTTATTCTTATATAACAAACCAAATAAACATGGAAAATAGGAAAGGAAATCAACGTTAAGTTACGTCATTGCAATGTTTTGTATTCTCCGTCAACCATTTTTCACAAATATTTGGTGTCTTGAAAGACATGAATTTCATACCTAATTGGTTCATAAGCTACGAATTTCTTAAATATTATATCAGTTTTCCTTTTTAATCGCCAACGGCGAAACAAAAAGGAAGGCTTATCATATTGGCAGTCCATAAGTGTTTGTATGTTCCACCGTAGCGCCTAAACGACTGAACCGATTTTAATCAATGAGGTGTCAATCGATTCATAATAGTGGCCCGGGTAACATAGGGTATATACATTATATAGATCGATAGATATCTTGACCATTTATTTACCTTTGTATTTCTGGAAACAAAAAAAGAAACAGGTTGTTTGTTAAAAACGAACAGGAGGCACAAAGGTTATATGTTTAAGGTAAGAAAAAGATATAATTCAATTAGAATTTGATAACAAACAGTACTTACAGTCATCATCATCATCATCATTATATCAAACATGTATATGATGATTCTTATCTCAATTTCATTGTTCCAGCAATGAATGATAAGAAATGAAAAACATTATTTTTTGATTGCTATTCATAATTTTCGTGTTTGCATGATTAGTATCATGTAAATAGGCACAATGGAAACATCATAATAATGTTATAGCTGAGAGTAACTATGTCTGCCTGTCGGTGTATTACTTTTTCAAGACCAAATTACTTATAAGATTTTTTTCTATGGCACGTGTTATGGTAGACTTACCATAGCACGTGTACTACTGTGGTATACTAGATCGAAGACCACACTCGTTTCATCGACCTTCACGAAAAATTAAAGACTGCAAAACGAGAACATTTATTGCGTTAGGCGCTGGCCAGACAGAAGAGACGTAAGACGCAGACGGGGCGCGGACATAATACGCTTCTATACAAAATGTATAGAACCGTCGCGCCCGCGCCCCGTCTCTTCTGTATGTTTTGCGTCGCGACGCTTCTATACATTTTGTATGAAAGCGTCGCGGTAAAGACAAATGTCCGCGCCCCGTCTGCGTCTTACGTCTCTTCTGTCTGGCCAGCGCCTAACGCAGACACTCAAACCCCTCTAGCCAAGTGTCATTTCTAAAAGCGTTAACGACGATCGAATCGCTCAAATGTATCGAAATTTCAAACTGCGTGCGAGCATGTCACTTAACGAAATAAAATGTCATTGAATGCAGATAAAGAATGTGTCATAGTGTAATCGTGGTAGTGTTGGAGATGTCCATTATCAGTAGGAAAACAGCTCGCTCTTTTGTCAGCCACTCCACTAAAAGGTAATTAATTGCAGATAAAGTCATAGTTGAAAACTTGTATACCTATTTACAAGACATTTTTCTGCAACACTGTAGCTAATAAAGTGCTAATAATCATTTTAAGCGTTACTGACAATCTATAAATTATTGTGAGTGATGAAAGTTAACTACAATCTTTGCTAAATAACCACAAATACGTGATCATGAAGTTCTTGCACACGGCTTTGTTGTTTGCTTTTGTGACGCTTTTGACCGATGTTGCCTCCTACAATGTTCCTTACCAAAGAAGCTCTGGACGTAAGTACATCCTGACACAAATAAAAACTTATTGGTCAAATGTAGGGATAATGTAACAAACAAATGTGACAAAACGGCGGGTCCAATTGAAAAACGTAGTTATAATGCGGCGAACTGTCATTCAGCCGGATTGCAATTCGGCCGAAATAAATTACGCCACGTTGAATGACCTAGCTTTCGTCTAAGCGGCTACACGTTTAGCTTAATATACGCCACTTCGAGGTTATAATTCCCATTATCGCCGCAAGTAGAGCTTCATGATCATAAAAACAAAGAGCCTTAATTGGCTTTTTATTCGCAATTTTTATTGATATTGTTTGGGGAACCCCGAGTTCAAAGGCCTGATGAGAGAGCGAGAGAGTGAATAAAGACCCCATTATCCTCTTCGTGTTATATTCCTTCAGACCCCAAAAACGTATCGCTACCTCGATCCGGCTGAACGTGAGTTAGCCGCATTACATAACAGTGACGTACTTATATACGTATACGTTTGGCTCTACTTTTTGTAATACAAAAGGGCTGCAGCATGCACACATAGTTTATTTAAATTCTTGTCAATTGATGTTATTTCACTCAAACAAACGTGAACTTTACGTCTGTGTCAATAAAGTTAATTTCAAACTGATATTACCGTAATAAAATATATAAACTTTTGCAAAGGTAACACAAACTTAGAGTTTTATACAATGTGTTAAGAAAACCCTGTCCGATCTGTAAGGGTATAGTTAGGCATCGATATCTGAAGCTATTTATGTAAAAAAAAAATATTAAATAGGTATATATATATCTATACTTATTATAAATCTGTAGAAGTGAAAATTCTGTACAATGAAAATAAAATGTTTTTTTTTTTCTTTCCACGATCCCATTTCGTGGAAAACAAACCTTTATTTGTTTTTAATATGAACAAATTTATTAAATGTTTTTAATAATGTATTATTTTATTCTCTATTATTAAATCGGCCCCATTTTTTTTCAGCGTGGTTATGCTCTGTTGATAGCGATTGTATTCATCCAGTCTCTAAAATCAAGTGTTACTGTTTTATGGTCGCCACGCCCAGGAGGTGCGTTTGCGGCGGATTATTGCCTCAAAAATACGCATAAATTAAAGATACGCGTTGTTTTCTTTTTTAAGTAAACAAAACCTCACGACATACATGAATTGGAAAAGTAACCTCAAGTCCAAATTTTATACATCCTATTCAGACCTGAATTTTAGTGGTTGTTATAAAAAAAGAAAAGAATACGTGTCTAATCTGGCTGAATAAAATTCTTCAAGCCCATGGTACTTATAGATTATGCTCGTCTGCATTCATTAATGATTTATGTCTTCCACCTAAACATACTAAATTTTATATGTATTGTAGCAATGATTTTGTGATTGATATCTAATAAAAAATATGAAAAGTATAATGGTTTTATTGGTGTTATTTGTGTAAGTACCTACTATGGCTGTAAGAGAACTATCGCGGGACTTGACAGCACTGCTGTGTTTAATTACCGTCTATGGTGTATTGACCATTCATGTGGATATTTAAAAAATATATTTTAGCACATAATTTGCCATCTTCATAATAGGTTCATGTCATGAATTAGTGGTTAGATTTGTTCGAAAACGTCACAAGAGTTATTTTTTCGAAAGCGTTTCGGTAATGTCACATATTTGTAAATAGTATATTAAAGCATTGATGTATTACCTTTTCTTACCTACCTTTTCTAATAAAATAAACTATGGAGTTTCATTTCGGTACTTCTCTATAGGAATAATATTTTGAAAACGTGCCTCTCTAGTCTAGAAATTTGACCATCCTGTGGAGAATGTGACAAAAAAACTGTGTACAGTATGTGCCTTAATGTAACCTCGGTGTTGGAGATTTCCCTTAACATCGGCATTTACTACGAAAACTACTCTTTGATGGTGGTCGGTTTATGGTACTGTATAATACTTAACTGCAAAGTAAGCCGTAGGCTAAAACTTGTACACAAAATTTGTACAAAAAAATTGCTACAATACTGTGGCTAATTAAACTTTTAATCAATTAGTGTGTTTTTAATAAGTTACAATATAAATAAATACTTATAATGAGTGCGGAAAGTAACTAAACTACTGCAAAACCAGCAACCCGTAGGTATGTGATCTTGATCTTTTTGCACACGGCTTTGTTGTAGGCTTTTGTGACGCTTCTGGCCGAAGTTTCTGCTTTCAAATATTTAAATCGAAGAGGTGAGTAGAACCATAATACCCTTTCAACTCGGTAAAACCCCATGGCCCATTCTTCAAATAATAATAATAAATAAATAATAATAAATGCGGACAACATCACATACATTGCTCTGAACCCAAAGTAAGTAGCTATTTAGCACTTGTGTTATGGAATTCAGAAACAACGAAGGTACCACAAACACCCAGACCCGAGGCAATGTAGAAAAGTGAGTTTCTACATTGACCCGTCCGGGGATCGAACCCGGGACCTCAGAGCTAGCGACACCTTGAAAACCGGTGCGTACGCCACTCGACCACGGAGGTCGAGTGGCGAAATGTATAACGTAAAGTTTACAATGTATGTTTTTTCGGTATTCCACATTGTTCACCTAGTTGAAAAATATTCAATTCTCAATTCCCTTGAGCTAGCGCAGCGTGGTGATCAATGCTCGTGCCTTCTCTACATGGGAAGGGGCCAGTGCCCAGCAGTGGGACGTTTATAAGCTGGAATTATTAAGTTGGTCAACGGAACAGAAAACAACCGAATCTCGACTTCAATGTTTTTACTCAGTATCAGTTACCAGATGGCTCTATACATAAATATCTTCTAAAGTACAGTTCTCTATAGTAATACTATTGGGAAATCAAGGGCAACTAAAAAACAAATGCAGGACAAAACCGTGCTCATAGCTAGATAATAATATATTGATACTAGCTGTACCCGGCATGCGTTGCAATGCAATTTTTTCTACCTAGCACCTGCCTACTACCTACCTACTACCACTTAGGGGTATAAAAAATAGATAGTAGCCGATTCTCAGACCTACTGAATATGCATATAAAATTTCATAAAAATCGGTCAAGCCGTTTCGGAGGAGTATGGTAACTAACATTGTGACACGAGAATTTTATATATAAGAAGATGAGATGCAATAGGCAAACAATTTTCATAGCACTATCAATGTGCAAAAGTACCTTAATGAAACATTACAATTCAATACTTAATTGACAGGTTATCATTGATCGTGGCAAAAGGATCAGTCTATCTGACCGACTAAGCTGTCCACGCAGATTGCCCAGAGTGCGCCGGAGGTATGGAGTATTAATATACGACGCTCGGGCAGGCTCCTTTCATGCACCCCAGACTCTCTCTCACTCTGTCTTATCGACACGATAAGAAGAAGAAGAAGAATACTTAATTCTAATAGAAAATCAAACACAACTATGCTACAAATTATTTTTACCTCATATACCTGTTACTGCACATTAGTAGCTTAGTAAAAATCAGCAACAACGTCTAATATACATTAACTACACTATCCTTATCCTTACTTAATATTATAAATGCGAAAGTTTGTTTGGATGTATGGATGTTTGTTACTCTTTCACGCAAAAACTACTGAATGGATTTTAATGCAACTTTACAATAATGTAGCTTATACATCAGAATAACACATAGGCTCATTGATGTATTTAAAAGCGGTAGATACGTTACTTAGCCACAGCGCCTGGTCCTACTCAACTAAGTGATTGCCCGTAGTTGGCATTCAGTTGCGCATGGAACGTCGTTATGATCACACACCTCAATAATTTCAGTTTTTTTGATAAATACGCATCAAAATGACTTCTTGTGCAGCTAAACAGTGTTTCAATAATACAAGGAAGAAAAATAAGACACATGGGATTACTTACCACTACATTATATAGGGATTACAGCCAAAAATGTTAATTTGTTGAAAATTACAATAATATTTAATGTTTGCTTCGCCATGTTTGTGAGAGCGAGATCGATCTTACAAACATGCGTGAGAGACACGATACGCACATAATGCGCGAGTTGCGAGAACGCGACGAGTACCGAGTAAACATTCGGCAACGTTCGGCGGCTAATGCGATTTCGCTCGCACGACAGCGCCGGCTCATAACTCTGTCCTTGTCTATCAGTGACTGTAGGTGCGCGACCGTGATGACCGAGTCCAGGTTTTTTGATTGCAATGTTAGCGCGTAACGTATCTTCCTCCTTTTAATATATCAATGCATAGGCTATAATTTTTAAAGTGTATGAATTGGTTTTCAAGCGGGTGAAATCGCGGGGCATAGCTAGTAATTACATAAAGTTTAAACGACACACTTTGATAGCACTAATTGTGAATTTGTGTCTCTTGTTTACTATATCTTTTTCAGCCTCTTATTGCAGTCTACCGAGCGACTGCAGTAACGGTAGTCCTAACCATCCTTGTTTATGTGTTAAATTGAACAGCGATGTCAATGCACCGAATGGTTCCCAGCATAGGTAAGGATTAATTCGTACATCACAACCCAAATAAACAAGACAGACTGAAGTCCACGCAATAATAATATTACAAGCAGGAAAAAAAACCGAATTAAAAATAAGCCTTATATTTATTTCTTATGGACCCTACTGTCTAAACTGGACCAAAATGAAAGCACCAGCTTTCAAATAATAAAAAAGAATAATCAAAATCGTTTCACCCAGTCAAAAGTTATGTGGTAACAAACAAAAAAAACTGTCGAATTGAATACCTCCTCTTTTTTTTTGAAGTCGTTTAAAAAACAGGCCAAGTGCGAGTCGCAATTGCGCACCGACAGTTTTGTTCAAAGTTAACTAATAAATGGGCTCTATAAGTACTCAGATAATAAATGCGAAAGTATGAATGAATTGAAGGATATGTGTAACTCAATAACGGTAGAATGGTATAGAATATATAGCTTCCAAAATTGCTGACTCTGGGCTCTACCGAGTATATTTCGGCGCGACGCGGGATTCGAACCCGACACCTCATGCTCGGCAGTCGCGCTGGCAACTACCAGACCAACGAGGAAATCATGTCAGACTTAATGCTGTGTCTATCTGTGGCGATAAGGGCATGCAGCATCGTATGTTAAAAAATGTTTCCATTTTAAATATTTAGGTAAAATAAAAAACAATTTTTACTCAATCATTTTTTTAACACACCCAAAACCGTAAAATGAGCCGTGATTGCAGTCGCAAGACCATCTGGCTTAATTTAGAAACCAGTTTCCAAATGATCTATTAAGAATTGTGAAAAAACTGAAAATTCATTTTTTCTTGCTACTACTTTCAATTACAAATAACATTATAATAATAATAAATAAATAAGATTAGATTATAAACAAGTAAACTATAGAGTGCGTTTAACTGAGTATGAACTGTGAGCACCATTACGAAGCGTCGATGTTAAATATGTTCAAGAAAGCGCGTCTCTAAAAAAACCGGCCGAGTGCGAGTCGGAATCGCGCACGAAGGATTCCGTACGCTGTTTTTTGTTGTTTTTAGTTATTTGTTGTTTTTGGTTATTTGTTGTTATAGCAGCAACAGAATTACATAATCAGTGAAAATTTCAACTGTCTGGCTACCGCGGTTTTTTAGATACAGGCCTGGTGACAGACGGATGGACAGCGAAGTCTTAATAATAAGGTCCCGTTTTTACCCTTTGGGTACGAAACCCTAAAAATCAACAAAAGGTTTAGTAACCATCAATATTATCGCATAAATATTTGTCGTCGCACGGAGAATCACTAAACGAGTGTAGGATGAACCTACTAGCGATGCGCGCACTCTAGACTTACTGATGTATACTCTAACACCCAATTATATCGTACTAGTTCAATATAAGGATGCGTCCACATCTGACGAACGAGCATTACAAGAGCAGCTCGCGAGCCGCTCGCGAGCATGCCGCGTACGCACTATAATATAGTGGCAATAACGCCGTCCGCCCAGACGTGCGCGCGCGCACCTCGCGTCATGCTCGCTAGCGAATCGCGAGCAGCTCGCAAGTTGCTCGTGTAATGCTCGTTCGTTAATGTTCGTTCTGGACGCACCCTAATGGCAATTTATAATTTCTTTTTAATTATTTTTTCTATCAGATAAATATTTAATACACTTACACTACAAAACTGTACGGTAGGGTGTCCGAGTGTAGGACACACCGTCACTAGTCAGTGAAGAATGTGACCAAAATATTGTCTTAAATACTATAAAGTGTCACAATTATTGTAAACGAGTTGTTGAAGATCTCCTCTGACATCACCTTTACTTACCGGTATGAAAATTAATTTGTGGTGATGGCCCGTTTGTGCCAAGTGTTGGGCAAAAACTTGAATACCAATTTGTAAAACATTACGCTACAACACTGCAGTAAATTAAAACGTAATTCAATTTGTGCGTATAAAATGACTTACAACGTACAAATATACAGAAGTGAAGAAATTAACTACATTACTAACTAAACAGCCGCAAATACGTGATCATGAAGGTTATCCACATGGCTTTGTTGTTGGCTTTTGTGGCGATACTGGCCGAAGTTTCTGCTTACGGTGAACGAAATCTAACGGGTGAGTATGTATACCAACCATAAGTCCCAGTTGAACCAGGTACAGACCCATTTTTAGGGTTCCGTACCCAAAGGGTACCAACGGGACCCTATTACTACGATATCTGTCTGTCTGTTTGTTTGTAACAGGCCACTACAGACCAAACGGTATAAGTTAGACAGCTGAAATTCACACAAAATACTTGTTATTATGGCCGCTATCACAACAAATACTAAAATCATTGAAAACTTAAAATTCAAAATCGGTATCCATTACATTGATGTATTCAAACCGCAAACGAATTGCCTTATAATTTACAAAGACATTCCACACAGTTAAACAAATTGATATGTTATAAATATCAGGCGTTTCGTCTTAGAAACATCGTATCATGTTTTGTGTAATTTTAAAGCATTTCTTTCTGATGGTGGTACGGAACCCGAACCCGGTGCGCAAGTCCGACTCGCACTTGGCCGATTTTTCAAGTATATAACGTAAGGTTTACAATGTATGTAAATTCAAAGAACCGGCTGGAATTGGAATCAAACAATATCATCTTCAATAAATCATTTTGAAATAACATATTTCTGATTCGATTCAGACAAATATCGCTAAACACTGCTACATTTTAAAAGATAAGACCATTTTGACGGGCCTGTTGGTCTAGTGGTTAGTTTAGCTATACCGGAGGTTGTGGGTTTGATTTCCACCCAGGACAAATCTTTGTGTCATGAGCACGATCATTTGTTCTGTGTCTGGGTGTAATTTATCTATAATATGTATGTATTTAGAAATATATAAGTATGTCTATCAATTATCTGGTTACCATAACACAAGCTCTGCTTAGCTTGGGATCAGATAACTGTGTGTGAGTTGTCCCGGAATATTATTATTATTATGTATCTCTTCCCGTGAAATCTTGTGAATATTCACGGGATATCTTCAGAAGAAGAGACCCGGTCCTTTGAAACGCTTACGTGGGGATACAGATCCAACACGCAGCGGCCTTGTTGAGAACTTTACTCTAATATGGTATGGGGCATCTACCAGAGGCCATTTACCCTGCCCTATGGGAGAACAGACATGAACGGCCCAAGGTAGCTACAGAACTATTGTAAATTGTGGTGATAAAACTAATATGGTTATGGGTAGGTGCATGTTAAGTGGATTGTGATTTTGACGACCTCCGTGGTCGAGTGGCGTACGCACCGGTTTCAAGGTGTCGCTAGCTCTGAGGTCCCGGGTTCGATCCCCGGACGGGTCAATGTAGAAACCAACTTTTCTACATTGTCCCGGGTCTGGGTGTTTGTGCTACCTTCGTTGTTTCTGAATTCCATAACACAAGTGCTTCAGCTACTTACTTTGGCTTCAGAGCAATGTATGTGATGTTGTCCGCATTTATTTATTATTATTTATTTATTGGATATTTAAATAAAATCGGATACTATGGCACCTGCCTTTCAATGCATGTATATGCAATTAAATAGGCAATTATTATTATGTAAATTGTTTATTATTTTCTTTGTAATAAATTACAGTTTTTTTTTCAGGAATTCCTTGTGATCAACATAGGGAGTGTAACGCTCTTCAAGCTGTTGGTGAACGTTGTGTCTGTGACTGGGTGGCGGAAGGAGCCAGAGAATGCGTATGCCGTGTAATGGACGACTGGCATAAATAAATACCTACCCCCTAATTAAATTGTTGCCCGTGCATCACAGACCAAGTAAACAGGGCAGACTGCGGACCACGCTCTAAAAATATTGCAAGTGCGAGTTAAATCACACGAATGTTAATAATTGGCACAGTTAATTATCCGAACGAACTTACTTGCAGATTAAAAAAATATCTCATACTTCAACTGCAAGTACTATAATATATTTATAATAAAAAAAATCTTTTTGTATTTCGTTAGACGTAGTAATCATGCAAAATTTCGAGTTTCTGGGTCGACGGGAAATACTAATTTAGTTTTGAGTAAATTTTACTTTTCAACCGACTTCTAAAAAAGGAGGAGGTTCTCAATTCAGATGTTGAATTTTTTTTTTCAATATCGTTGTCATTCAAGCTTGAATATTTCCAAGGTGACTTAAAACCTGAGGACAACCATGTGTAACTTTTTTTCTCCTACAACTGTAACAAGTCTGTCCATTTTAGCCAAGAACCAATCTAACAGTTGGTGCTGCAGTGGACACCGTCAGCCTTTTATAACTAATGGTCTGTGTCTACCACGTTCTACAAATTTCCAAAAATGTATTTATGTTTGTGTTTGATATCTAATAAAAAATACAATAAATAAGAGTTTTGTTGTTCATTTTATAATATAATGCTCAAGCTTTGAGATTAGCACATGTACATAAAGAAAATATGTACATTTTTTGACAATAAGCACCTAGTCGTGCTCGACCTGGACCAAGATAAGCCTACAATGAACAGTCAGTGGCAATCCTACAATGGCAACAGTGGCAAGTGGGTGTAAATATGTCATTAAACTAAAATTATCTGAATACGAAAATTAGGCACAATGACAGGTACACTGGAACGGTCATTAACCTGCTAGCGCCTGCTAGCTCTCGGTAGGTGAAACGTGAGCAGTCGTGTTAGTTAACGTTAGTTGTATTGGGTAGAGGCAGTGATGAGCAAAAGAGAAGTCTTTTTTTGCGGAACGCAGACACTTTCCAGTAGAAAATGTGACAAAAAAAGTGTCACACTTGGTGTAACCGCGGTGAGGAGATTACAGACCTATTTATTTTTATTTTATTTATTCCTTTAATTCAGGCAACTAGGGCCCATAGAAAATACAATACTTATATAACATAACAATATCTATAAACTTATACATACAATTATAAAACAAAATATAAAAAACACTAATGCACACAAAATGTCGGCATCGTGTCACGTATCCTTCCTCTGAAAAACCTATGACATTGACATTAACTTACCAGTATGAAAACCACGTTTACTCCACGTAAACTCGTTAACGCCACGATAAATCTTTTGAGGGACAATAAAAATATTAATTAAATGCAAATTAAGCCGTGGACGACTGTATACTAATTTATTAACACTAAGCTACAAGGCTAAGCTAATTAGGATTTAAATCAATTTACGCGCTTAGTATAACTTCAACATATAAATACTGTGAAATGATTGTGGAAATTAATTAACTCTTGAATAAATAACCGCAAATACGTGATCATGAAGTTCTTGCACACGGCTTTGTTGTTGGCTTTTGTGGCCCTTCTGGCCGAAGTTTCTGCTTACGATTATTTAAATCGAAGAGGTGAGTAAATCTATAAGTAAATTTAGTCACATTCTTATAATAGTATGGTAAAGTCTGAAGGCCTGTTTGAATTCGAGTAAAAAAATATCAGGAAATAGTGCATTTCAAAATATCATTCTTCTTCATCATCACCATATCAGCCCGGAATCACCCACTGCTGGGTATAGGCCTCCCCTTTTTTCTGCCATTGTTCTCTGTCTTGCGCGATCCTCATCCAGGTGGTTCCCATTATCTTGGCTATGTCTTCTTATTTCAGACAAATATCGCTTGAATATCTTAAGTCTGGTAATACCGCTGATAGGTTTTCTTTAAAACGAGCCCTTTTTAAAATATACTTAGTTCAAAAAAACTTTAAAGATTACGTAACGTATTCACAGACCAAGTAAATAAGGCAGACTTGACTTCACGCTCTAAAAATAGTGCAAGAAGTAAAATACAAAATAAAATAAAAACTGGTTAATAGCCATAGGGTAGATGACTAGGTATGAAAAGTCAAAATTTATTTAGTCCGCCATTTAGATAATCAAAATATAATAGACACATATTTTTTCTTTTATCAAATCAATGAAAAAATACGAAGATAAGCCGCTTTAAAGTTCAGGAGTGGGGGCTTGTGACGTTACGGGTAGGTAAAATTTTTGCTTAGACGTGACGTTTCGCAAGAATTGTACTCGCTGTATCTTCATAATTAATTGTTTACGGGACAAAAGAAAAATTACGTGTCTAATATTTTTTTATTATCTAAAAGACGGAAATAGAAATAAAAATTAGTCATCATCCATTTTGCGAGTCTGAATCGCGCTAGGAGGGTTACTGATTGTCATGGTTAATTCTCTGACAACAAACTTACATTTTCAGATTAAAAACTTCTCTCATATTTCAACTGCAAATATATGTTTCTGGATTTCTTTTTACTTTTGATGGCCCCCAGCATCAGACAAAATTCTATGATTCTGGGTCAACGATATATTTTATAACTGTTATATTTTATGTTTGTGTTTGATGTCTAATAAAATACAGTAAAAAAGAGTTTATTTCTTTATTTTATAATGCCTTGAGATTAGCACATAATAAAAACTGTTAAGAAAATGTAAATGCACAAAATAGAGTATTGTTGACGAAAAGTTTTGCTCTACCTTAAACGTACTCTTAAGTGACTGATTTTTTTTATCAAAGTGAATGATTGTGGACTATTAAAGGTGCATTTCTACTGAAATTGTTGGCAACTTTTGTCAACACAAAAATTGCTAACTTTTGTTCGGTGGAGATACTTTACGGGCAGCATTAGTTCAAATTCCTACTCCAAGATTGACCATGTACCTAGTACAGTATTTCAACGCGGAAGAGTTCAAACACCACCATTACTAACACTAACAAACTTTTAGTAGGATAACAATTTCTTTAACTCAAATATTTCACACAATTTGTGAAAAATTATGTAAATACCGTAATTATTGGATGGCAATAAATTTTCGTATAGCAAATAAATAATTTAATACTACGACGGTCTTTTAGCAATAAAAACGCAAGGGAATAAAGATACACAAAATCTACATGAAACACAGTCCCCAGGAAATATACGACAGCCGCGCAGAGATCCCGTGAGCGACCCCGTGGCTCTGACTGAGGCTAAGACGGGACCGGGGTGTTTTTAGTCGGTGCAAGTCCGACATATCCCCACGCTGTGCCCTCAGCGTGGGTTGAAATCATTAGAGTTTCACCCCGAAAAAAAGAAGAAAAGGTAATAAATATACGACTGTGGTAAATTAACTCAGTAAATACTTTTTTCAGCGCACTTATGCAGTGATGATCGCGACTGCCCTAACTTGGGCCCTAATGTGCCTTGTTACTGTGCTCTAACAACATTAGGTAGAGAATGCAAGTGCACTGGAATACCTGGTCCTACATATGGATAAACTATTCTAATTAAATTTTCAGTAAAAAAAATCATCTTGTTTTTCATTCCAAATCATGGCTACCCTATTGCTAATTTCAAAAAAATCACCAGCCTATGTTTCTTGCGATAATTCAAGGATTCTAACGTTACCAAAATCAAACATCAAAATCTGTTCAGACGTTCAGAAGTTATGGTGGAATAAAGAGACTCACAAACATGAATACATAATAATACCAACGGTCCCAAAAACCAAAATACCCTAAATGAATGTTCCCTACGGGACCACCTCAACGTGGCGGGGGGCTTTCAAGAAGGCATGAGCAATTCAATGGTCACTTACACCTCGACCTAACCCTACGTTCTTAGGAACTTAGGAGGTACTTAAAGCCTATAACAACTCGGCATAACCCAACAAACGGTCCCAAAAACCTCAAGAAATAAAGCAATATGAAGACAAGAAGTTCAACTAAACGGCCCCAAGTTCCCGGCGGGTCTAGCAGCAGCACTGGCGACGGCGGAAGCCAGCCTGCAGCTCGACCTAGGGGTGCGAAGAATCCCCGGGAGGCGATCTCTCCCCGTCAAACGACTACGGCAACGAATATGGAACCCGAAATGCAAAACGATATGAACAGAATTACAGCGACACCCTCACCGTTTAGTTTATTTGAGTCTCCGAGCTCATCACCACAATTCTATCAGGCTTCATCCCGGTCGAGTACCGTATCACCTATACCTGAGGATGTTGTGCAGGAGGCTAGCGCCACTATATCCGCACCCGCCACAGGTACAAATCGTGCGCGCAAAAGATGGACAGAAGACATGAACAAGTTTATCTGGCGCACGTACCTTACTGCTACAAAATTAAACACTAGCAAACTATACCTAGATCATCTTCACCGCGAATTTACAGTAACATACCCCCAGATGGAAGCGTCAAGACAGAGGCTAGGAGACCAGTGCAGGGCGATAATTAGAAATAAGTTACTACCACAGAACATTTTAGATGACATAAAAAATGAAGTTGCGATACTTTTAGGAGAAACACAATTGGATGAGACAGCTCCATCCCTCATTTCGCTACCTATCACTAGACAACAAGGGCAGAGAAGGAAGTGGACCACTGAATACAATGAATCCATTATAACAAATTACTATAGACTAACAGAATTAGGGGAGAACCGATCAGCGTACCGACAGCCCCTATACCAAGCTGTTATAGCGGAACACCCTGAGCTATCTGAAGTTAGCGAGCAGCGAATATCGGACCAACTGCGTGTAGTACTTAACAACAAAATGATCAGCGAACAGAGGCTTACTGAAATACGCGATCAAGTTGCAAATAGTCTTTGCTTGTCTCGTAATAGTGTAGAAAACAGCTTACACTTTACATGCCCACACTTCACAGACAATACCCAGGAATCTAACTTACAGTCACCTTCCGTAACATCACAACTTTTAGAATCCCAATTGCAAGCACCGTTAGAATCGCAAAATACTATAATAACCAGTAATTTAGATGTAGAAAAAATCAAAGATCAATTTAAAATTTCACTAGATAAGTTTCGAGATACGGACCCTACAAGGCGACCTTATATTCCTAAACAAAAGACCTCTAGGAAACAAGCCCAAATTGTCCAATTAATTAATATGCACGTACTACCTGATTACATAAAATCCGATCAAAGCTTTGAGACCACTCATACCTTTATTTACTGCGCGGCGTATACTGCGGCTATATGTAATGGCACAAAAATACGGGAAGGAGATAACACTCCTAACCAGAATAAAAGAAGAGTGCCTGCCTGGCAGAGACGTCTGCAGAAAAAGATACTAGATATGAGAAGAGAAATTGGAAGGATGACAGAATATATAAAAGGCAATAGAAGTAATAGAATAATAACATTAGTAGAAGTAATAAAGAATAAATATCGAATACATTCACAACACGAAGAGCCTAACTCTAACAATGAACACTTCCTTGATACACTTAAACAAAAACTTAATGCGGCTGCGAGTAGGTTAAAAAGATACATCAATTGTACACTCCGAAAGACCCAAAATTCACAATTCGCAAATAACCAAAAACAGTTTTATAGAAATTTGTCGATAAGCACGCAGCACTTAAGAACTTCAGATAACACTGCACCAGGTCCTTCAGCAGACGATTTGCATGATTTCTGGTCCAGCATTTGGGCTGTTCCGGTACAGCATAATTCAGAAGCTGATTGGCTACAGGCAGGATGTAACGCTACTGACAACATTACACAAATGGAGTTCGACCACATACCACTTGATGTTTTTATGTACGTTCTAAAAAAAACACACAATTGGAAAGCGCCCGGAAGTGATGGTATTCATAACTACTGGTATAAAAAACTAACATCTGTTCATCCAGTACTGTACAAACATATTAACAATTTTATTCAGACACCAAATATAATACCTAGGTTTGTAACACAGGGCCTCACATATATGATACCTAAAGACACAGATCACCAGGACCCTGTTAAATGTCGACCAATTACATGCCTGCAAACAGTATATAAAATACTTACAGCGTGTATTGCCGAGCTGATACACAAGCACTCCTCTGAAAATAACATCTTGTCGGAGGAGCAAAAAGGATGTCGTAAAAGCAGCCAAGGTTGTAAAGAACAACTGATTATCGACTCGGTAGCTATGAAGCAAGCCATTACTATGAAGAAAGACATAAATACCATGTATGTAGATTACCGCAAAGCGTTTGACTCTGTACCTCATAGCTGGCTTCTCCATATTCTCCGACACTACAAAGTCCACCACCTACTCATACAATTTCTTGAAAACTCTAAGCAACACAGAAACTTCAGAAATTCCGATACGACGTGGAATCTTCCAGGGTGATGCACTTAGTCCTTTATGGTTCTGTCTTGCACTGAACCCACTGTCACACGCGCTAAATAGTTGTGCTGCTGGATTTGATATCACAGCACCACATAAGAGAGTAAGTCTCACCCATCTCATGTACATGGACGATATTAAACTATACAGCAACACTCCACAGTCCTTACACCGGCTTGCTGATATGACTCAAGCGTTTTCGAATGACATACACATGAAGTTTGGTATCGATAAGTGTAAAACACTATCTGTTAAGAGAGGTCAAATAATACCAAACATTTATACATTAGACTCAGGAGAAACCGTAGAACCTTTAGAAGCAAACACAACATACAAATACTTAGGATTCCAGCAAGCCAGACAAATACATCAGAAAGAAACAAAACAGGAACTTAAACAGAAATTTAAACATCGGCTCAACACACTATTCCGATCTCAACTCAATTCGCGCAATCTATCTCAAGCGATTAATAGTTACGCAATTCCTGTTCTCACATACTCTTTTGGCTTAATAAACTGGACCCAGAGTGATCTTGTTAACCTGCAACGTATTATTAATACCTCTCTGACAACTCATCGGAAGCACCCCCTAGATCATGTGTGCAAAGAATGACTCTCCCAAGGGATGAGGGCGGACGAGGTGTTATAGATATTAGTAACTTGCATAATAAACAGATTTCAACGCTCAGAAATTATTTTTATGAATACTCAGATCGATCTACACTCCACGAAATAGTTATACTGGCTGACAAGCACCTCACACCACTTAATCTTATAGACAGAAACACACAACGTAATGAAAGGATCACTGACATGAAGGACAAGATCGCATTATGGCAGCAGAAGTCGCTACACGGGAGACATCGCCACGACCTGCAGCAACCACATGTCGACAAAGTTATGTCGAACGCATGGTTGCGGCGTGGCGAGCTCTTCCCGGAGACGGAAGCTTTCATGATGGCGATCCAGGACCAAGTTATTGATACCCGAAACTACCAGAAACATATCATACGCAGCCGTAACTTCCCCACAGATTTATGTAGACATTGTCATGCTTGCTCGGAAACCATACAGCATATAACATCCGCATGTAGGTCCCTGGCCCAAAGTGACTATAAGCATCGCCACGACCAAGTAGCTGCCATTATACATCAACATCTAGCCCATACACACAAATTTATTCCTAAAAAAGATCCTTATTATAAATACAAGCCATACTAGAAAACCGTAACTGTAAAATTTATTGGGATCGAACAATTATCACTGATAAAACCATACATTTCAATAGACCTGACATAACATTGCATAATAAAATTAATGAAACCGTATACCTCATCGATATTGCTGTACCAAATACGCACAATTTACAGTCCACAATATCAGAAAAGCTATCGAAGTATCAAGACTTAGCTATTGAATTAAAACGCCAGTGGCACGCGGAAACTATCCACGTAATTCCAATAGTTGTTTCAGCGACAGGTATCATCCCCAAAAGTCTGCAGCGCTGCCTTGACGTTTTAGATATTCCTAAGCACACACTGAACACGATACAGAAAGCGGTCGTCCTGAACACCTGTCGACTGACCCGCAAGTTTCTGACGACGTCGTCGGTCTCCACGGGCTACACAACTAATACTTAACGTTCATTTGCACTTGGCTACGGCCCGTGTGAATAGAGTAACTCTACCCCTTCAGAAGGGAGAAAAAAATCAATAAAGAATAATAATAATATTCCGGGACAACTCACACACGGTCATCCGATCCCAAGCTAAGCAGAGCTTGTGTTATGGTAACCAGACAACTGATAAACATACTTATATATTTCTAAATACATACATATTATAGATAAATTACACCCAGACAACCAGAACAAATGATCGTGCTCATCACACAAACATTTGTCCTGTCCATACATACATGAACCCTAAAAAATAACACTCCTTTTTTTGGGCAGTCGTGTAAAAAACATTACAGACACTGTAAAGTCTGGGGTACTTTAAGTCGCTGTACAGAATCCCGATAGGTTATTATGCGCTTTATAGGCAACTTTTGGTTAAATTCCTATTCAAGGAGTGACCATGTACGACCATGGACAACCATTCAGATTGTAAAGTTTATGACGCGAAAGAATAAAAACATCATCACTCAATTCAAAATCGTTTAACAATACACACGAACGTTGTGTAGGATATTGTTTTTATCTCAATTATTTCAAATTAATGAATAATAATGTAGAAAAGTACCGTAATTATTTAATAGCAATTAAATTTCGTGCTTAATAGTAACATGCATATAGTAAGATAAGAAAATTAATAATAATTTGATGTTGCGTCTGTCTGATAGCAAATTAGAAATATATATATAGAAATAAATTAAGGCATCATCTAACAAAACAGTCCAGAAGTGACGTCTCATTGTTTATGGGGTAAAAATACCAGTTCTATGTCAACGATGAAGGAAATCGTTTTAATGGCATTAAATGTATGGAAATGGCATTTCCTTTAGATAAGTCACGTGGCTCAGGCTTGTCACCACCATACATTTGAGTAATTCAATCAGCGTTAGCTGTAGTCAAGTCACTTGACTACATGGCGCGCATGGCCTGAAATGGGATAATCCTAATTACAGGCACATGGACAGATAACTGGGTTAGAAATAATTACTGGTCAGATGACTGTATAGTGAAGCCAATATAGCCTTCGGCAGTCCACAGGGTCACACGGTCAGAGACCACTAAGACCACTCTCTGGTTTTTGAGACTTGACCAAAACAAACTCAAACAATTGAAAGGATGGCAACAGATCACTAGGGACTCCCGTGGACATCAATGATATTTACCCAACAAAAGCCTCATTTTTATTTGCCGACCATATTACAAAATAATTTTCTAGGAACCTAAGTGACAACGTGAGCGAGAACCTGTATATTTTCTCTCGTTTAAGCTTACATAATCAATTTACACGGTTACTTACAGTATAAAATCTGAATGCTGCAAATTAAACAACATTACTAAGTGATCATGAAGTACTTGCAAACGACTTTTCTCCTGGTCTTATTTGTGGTTCTGGCTAACGCAGCCGGTAACAATGCTAACAACCGAAGGTATCTAGCGCCTCGTAAGTACCTTATTTAAAAATGTAAATCTATTCATCAAATATAAGGACTACAGCAGACATGCTGCGCATTTGAGCATCTGTGATCGAAGATTTTGCAACTCTATCATTGTGCATCGGATTTTGGAAACTCTGCGTTTAGTTTAGCAGCGACTGAACCCTATTTTCATTCGCTGCATTTATCTTTTAATTCGAACAATTTGCTGATAACCTTAATTATGTACAATTACATTGCATGCATTCAATCTCGAGTCAAATACATTAACATTCATCAATTCAAGATACATCAGCCTTGCTATTCTGTAACATTATTTTCATGTCTCGACAGCGGAATCCGCGGTGAGATGTCAAATACGTATTCTCGAATTTGAATTCTAAATCAAGGCCAATTGGGTTCACTTTTGAAGTGAGCTTTATTTGTCACTTCACTTTCACCTGTCACCGAAATTATTAACAGAATAGACATACTGCACGGAGTATCTATCAATCTTCATGGGGTCTGTTTAAATAAGATTTAACCCTTCTATCCATAAATAAGTACAGTTTTCTTATCAAAGTAATAAAGTTACAACCTAATTTACTTGTGAATGCATTTAATTATTTTTATTACTTAATAAACTTCACCATTGCCAATGTGTTCTGTTTTCAGCGGGCATGTGCAAAGATGGGCGTGACTGTCCTAACTTGGCGCCCAATGTGCCTTGTGACTGCGTTCCATCATCATTCGGTTTTAATCAGTGCAAGTGCGTTGGAATCACTGATGGGAAATATGGGTAAACTACAATAGTTTACATTGTGAATAGTCTCTGTATCGTTTACGCCTGCACAATATTCATGCCCGGAATTCAAGAAAATATTCTTAATTGTTTTCTGTAATTGAAAATAGTTAGTAATAAAAAACATATAATGCATTACATTGGTTTTATTTTTGATACTTAAAAGCTCAAATTATTCCTTAATAAAGAAACCTACTTTTTTTAACAACAGATTTTTAATCATTGTCTGCTGGCTCAACAAATCCAAAACAAAAAGAATAATTTAAAACGTAACATTTTGTCTATGGACTACGATTTTTAATGCCAACATGTTTTAGCATATTTATTTATAAGCTACTGGTACGAAATGGATCCCAGCTAACCTAGAATGTGCTAGAGTAGGTTGTGCATTTTGTACTTTTTTTATCATCATAATGTTGGCATTGAAAGAAAGAAGAAACAAGAAATATATTTATTTAGAACAGCACATAAAACAACACAAAGATAATAAATGCAAAATAAATATTATACTTTGTAGCACTGTCCAGCTTATTTTTTAAAGCAGGTTTTAAAATATTCAGCATTAAATTAGCATTTGACACTGTTTTTGTTCCACATCCCTTGCTAAAAATGGAAAGAATGGGCATCCGCGGATATGCACTCCGAATCTTTAAAGATTATCTTTCCAATAGGACACAGTGTGTAAAAATAGATGACATTGTTAGTGGCAACGCACCTCTGGTTTTTGGTGTCCCACAGGGATCGATCCTTGGTCCAACCCTTTTCTTACTCTACATAAACTCCTTATTTACCCTATCTCTTCCCTATTCTTCTATCATTACCTACGTAGACGATACTGCAATACTTGTTCGTGGAAAAAACTGGCCCGAAGTGTTTGCTCGTGCCGAATGCGCTCTTAGTCATGTAATGCAGTGGCTATCAAATAATCTACTAATACTTAACCTCAACAAAACTACATATATCACGTTCTCAAAGACAGCTATAACCCAACCATCTATGGAAACCTTCAATATAAGAGCGCATACCTGTTCGACATACACATCCACAAATACCTGCGACTGCCCAACTATATTGAGATCTACCCACACATTACACAAGGTATCTGGGAGTATATATTGATAATCTTATTTCATGGAAACACCATCTGACTAATATAACTGAACGCGTCCGCAAGATGATTTTCATTTTTTTTTAATTGCGTTACTCCGCTGACCTTGACACACGTAAATTAGTTTATTATGCACTGTGTTAATCTATATTGACATATTGTATATCTGTCTGGGGTGGCGCTGCGAAATCATATCTTCTACCCCTTGAGCGAGCACAAAGAGCAGTTCTTAAGGTTATGACATTTAAGCCTTTTAGATATCCAACTACCCAATTATATCACGAATGCAAACTGCTTACTGACAGACAGCTCTTTATGCTTGAAACAATCTGCAGGAAACATACTGGTCTGGTATATGACATTCAGGTCACAAAAAAGTGCCGTGCACGTAAGGTCTGCCAAGCCCAAAGCTTCAGAAGTGCGTTAGCAGCGCGCAACCACAATGTTGTAAGCTGTCATTTATATAATATTGCTAACGAATACTGTAACATCTATCCGTTAACTAGATCCCAATGCAAGAAAAAAGTTACTCTATGGCTCTTATCCAAATCATATGAAGATACAGAAAATTTGTTAAAACTAAGTATACTATAATCCAAAATGCATCCCGTACACACACACACACACACCCTCACACACACACACACACACACATACATATTTATATATATATAAATTAATACAATATATATATATAATTATATATTGCGCCCACCCTCCCGCCCTCATGCATATGCAAAAATACACGAAAAGTGAGACTCAAATGATTCGCGAATCAAAGGATTCGCGCCCGAGCGGTTGTCGAGTCAACTTCTCCTGAGGATGCCCCGTGGAGGGGCGAAACACGTGTCGAGTATTGGTTTGGTTTCATGGCATGCTACCCCCTTTTGTCTCACTTTTCGTGTATTTTTGCATATGCATGAGGGAGGGAGGGTGGGCTTTCCTGCATGCGCATATTGCATGAGGGCGGGAGGGTGGGACTGCATCCTGCTTCCAAGCTTGGATTTTGGTAGCGGAATTAAAGCTAAATATCTTTCATAACATTTAATAACCTACCTTAAGCAACTCAGGACACGTCATCTACAATACACTACACTGTCCCATAAACTACCTGCTACAATTAATTACCAGAGCCCTGGTGCCCATACCACAAGTTAAATCTTACTTTGGGTACCAGTGGTCAACAAAAATAAATATTGTACATGTTTATGTTTTTTATAACTCATGTGTAATTATTTTGTATCTTTTTGAGACGATAAATTATTATTATTAAATTTATAAATTACTTGCCTTGGGAAAAAAGCAAGGTGCAAGAAACCGAGGGCACAGCTAGTCATAAATATCTGTTTCTAGATATCCAATTCAATCATTTTACAAAGTTTTAATTTAAGTATAGTTATAAGTGTTTGTTGTTATATAAGAATTAAGTATTGAATTGGAAATAAATAATTATTTTATGTTACATTGTGTTTTACCTGTGCACAATAAAGCAATAAATAAATAAAATAATTGCGAAAGAAGTTATACAAAACTAATGAGAAGTAAATGTGAACATAATTTATCTTGTTGCTTTGTAATGCATGTTTAGTAACTAGCGTATTGTAGATATAAGTATATTAAAATATTGAAAAAAATATATCTGTTTGACTGTTTGTTTTTAGTATTTTTTTTTTTTGTATAATTAATAAAATGTTTTCATAAAATTCCCTAGGTTCTGCTGAATTATGTACAACTGTATTGTGAAAATGATTGCTTCATCTATTGTTTGTAGTTTTTAATTTTTGACGACCCTGTTGGTCTAGTGGTTAGTGACCCTGACTGCTATACCGGAGGTTGTG
Organism: Autographa pulchrina; assembly: GCA_905475315.1. Lineage (NCBI taxonomy): Eukaryota > Metazoa > Arthropoda > Insecta > Lepidoptera > Noctuidae > Autographa > Autographa pulchrina. Next base: position 2,655,268 of record FR997770.1, read on the forward strand.
GGTTCGATTCCCACCCAGGACAAATCTTTGTGTGATGAGCACGATCATTTGTTCTGTGTCTGGATGTAATTTATCTATAATATGTATGTATTTTGAAATATATAAGTATGTTTATCAGTTATCTGGTTACCATAACACAAGCTCTGCTTAGCTTGGGATCAGATAACCGTGTGTGAGTTGTCCCGGAATATTATTATTATTATTTAATAGATACTTATCTCATACTACTGTATTTGCGCGTACTATGGATCCAAATTTTTGCTTCATCTTTTGTGCAATATTCTAACAATTGCAGAATAATTGTTTTATATTAAACTCACGGTCGTATAATCCAGGTTTTAAAACTGTAAGATATGTAACTTCAGTGTGCCACCTAATTTGGAGACATACCTACCCAAGAGGAAGTACTCAAGAACTATGTACATTATTAGTGAGATTTATTGAGAATATACACTCTGCGGCCAGAAGGTAGCAGATTGTATTAAATTATATTTACCTTTCAAGATTTACCCTTCTTCTTCTTAGCGTGTCGATGACAATCTATTTATATGGTGTCGGCCCAAAATTCTGCTACGAGAACTGCATTGTCAGTAGCTTGCATTAAATCGTCCATCGTGCAGGTGTAAGGGCACGAAGGAAAAGATAACAGGTGTTCCATCGTCTGGGGAGTAATACCACATCTACAACTCAGGTTAGTTGTATCTATGTATCTCCACCTAGACATATTATCTTTACTTCGGCCAACCTGTGTCCGAAGTCGGTTTAGAGACTTCCAGGTTAACTAAGTTAGCCCATGTCCTGGAGGAAGGTCTTCTTGTGGAGGAACAAAAGGATTAGGCAAGGTGGAGCTGTTTTGCCACAGTCTGGTTCTAATCTGAGAGCTTTCAGGGGGGAGAGGAGGAGAGGGAGATTAAGATTTACCCTTAACATACATCTTAGTACAATAAAAAAAAACTTATAAAAGATTTTACTACAGGGAAGATTACTGTACTAAATACTCTAAGAAATCCGAGGCCGTCCGAGGATTACAACTTGTATTGTATTTAATAACATCTTGCAATAACAACGTAACTAAATAAGCATAAAAATCAATTTCTATGTTCTACATACTATAAAAAATGGATGCTAAACGTTACATTGCGTTACTTAGTAAAGAACGACACATTGAACCATGAAGTTCTTGCAAACCGCGTTTTTGTTCGCATTTTTGGTGTTCCTGGTCGAAATAACACCTGCGCGTAAGTACCTACTTATAGTATGAAAGTGTCCATGTAAGTTGTGGTATGGAAGGAAACGCCACCCTTTTCTGACCGTATAGAGATCAAAATTGTGAAGCTCAATGCAAAATTGACACAAAATCATCCTACATACCCATTTCAATCTCTTCTCTATCAATAAATAAATAAATAAATAAATAAATTCTCTATCAAAATAAACCGAAAAGTTAACATCATTCCCAGAGATTTCTTGCACGCTATTTACCAAACTAGATTTCTGTCTTATTTCATTTTTGAGACTAATGACAGTATTTTTTAAATATAGATTGACTATTTCAATAGTGACGGCCTCCGGGTCCCGGGTTCGAGCCCCTGAACGGTAATGTGGTAAACGAGTTTTCTACTTTGTCTCGGAGCTAGGTGTTTGTGGTACCTGCTTTGAGCAATGTATGTGATGTTGTCTACATTATTTATAAAAAAAAAACACCCTGAAATAATATCACTAACGTAAAATATTACCTAACCTCCACAACCCATCTATAGTGAAACAGTGTCCTTAGTACTGGGGCCCGAGTCTGCTATTTACACTCCGTGTCAGTGTGCTCGGGCGGCCCGAACGCGCCCGAACCGGCCCGAGTGCACCCGAGAGGGCCCGAGCGCCGCCGGACGAACCAACTATGAGCACACTGACACGGAGTGTAAATAGCAGACTCGGGCCCCTGGTTGACAAATATCAAGGATGACATAAAGAAAAAGCTTGGCGTGCTTTTTGAGACGTGGCATGGCAGTTAGCTAATTATTTCATTAGCAAAGTTTCAAAATACAAATTAAATAACATAATTTACTAAATTAAATACAGTTTTCTACTTAATTCACTTTGCTACATAATTTCACTTCTTTTTTTCAGTCTCAATTTGTTATCAAAAGAGCGATTGTCCTGATATAAACCCCAGAGTGCCGTGTTACTGTATAAAAGGGAACACAGGTCCTGCTGGGCAATGCAAGTGCACTGGACTACTTGTTCCATAGTATGGATAAACGTTTACATAAGAAATCAAAACTAGAAAGAAAAACACTCGAATGATGAAACAAGAAGAAAATAAAACAACAAGCCGTTTAAAAAATAAAAGTCTGGAAGATATAGCTATTACGGATAAGACCGCCATTGCCCGTTCACTGTAGTATATTATTTTACTGCACAGAATATTCTACTCTATTCTATTTTTGACGAATTTTTAGACGATCCATCTCTTCTATACCAACTTAGTTGCCTTTGTAATTGATATCTAACTTAGAAAAATGTGTAATAAATAACAATGTGACTTAGAATTGACTTTTATTGAAGAGTTTTTTTACAAAAACTGTTAGATAGATGTCGACATCCTCAGATGTTTTAATGGTAATTACCACATCCTTCTTGAATTTATTTTTTACCATAAAACTTTTATTAAAGTGTGCCTAATTAAAAAAACTTGACATGTACGCGTCTGATTCGCGCACTGACTTGCTACCGCAATACAACGCCTAGCCGATAGATCCTTTATAATTCCATTATATTCCATTATAATCGTTATTCTCCTATTAAAAATATATTTGTAAGCACAAACGTCTAAATCAGATAGGCTCAAATTACTAGTAAAGACAAATCAATTAAGCCCAAAACACGTCGTGTTTTGGGAAAAGGAAAAAAAAAAGAAAAGGAAAGAAAGGAAAAGATGCAATCCCGTCGGGATTGCATCTTTTCCTTAAAAAGTTCCTCTGGACAATTTCCGACTACATCATCAGACCAGCTTAAAAGTACGTAACACTATATATGTCACCGACTTTTTATTAAGTATGCCAAGTTTAATAACAATCGGATGTACAAATAAATACTTTTGCAAGTTAAAGCAAAACTTGTAATCAATGTGTGTACATGTTGTAACTCTATTTTACATAATTAAGAAAACATTTATTTTGTTACGCATGCAATTAGGAATATTATATTATTATAATAGCACTAGCTGTGTCCCGCGGTTTCACCCGCGTGAATACCTAGGTCCCGTTCCCGGTGCCTTTGTATATAATAACAGACAAATAATTAGCTATAAATTAAAATTGCGACTATAATTTGAGATTTAAACTATCCTATCTCTCAAGTTGGATCGAACTGCACATGGTGTGCGAATTTTATTATAATCGGTTAAGTGGTTTAGGAGTCCATTGAGGACAAACATTGTGACACGAGATTTATATATAGTAAGATAGTTTTCGTTTTGACTGTTCGAGAGAAAAACTATTTTTTTAAACATAATAAATGTAAGGCTAATGGTTACTACACACAGTGCCGCCGGCAATGCCGCCGGGTTTATGCCGAGCGGCTATGCCGCCGGCAATACAAGCCGCCGGCACAAGCCGCGCGAAGTCGCCAAACATCAATCTGCATCTGCTCGAATGCCAGGAACGAACTGACGCCGGCAAGCCGCGTGACCGCCGGCACACCCCGGCGGCCATGCCGGCGGCCATGCCGGCGGCTCCTTTGTGCGGCAAAGCCGGCGGCTTTGAATGCCGCCGGGCGCACGGCGGCTTGGCCGGCGGCACTGCCGCCGGCACTGTGTGTAGGAGAGGAGCCATTAGAATGGGATAGTGATGGACCTACAAATGTTATTGATTTGCTTGATATGGTTATCTAAATAGCTTTGTCTATTGTTATCGATTTCGTGGACATGAGGGTTTACTATTTCAGCAATAGAAAAGCCGCTTGTCAATATCGCTGCAGAAAATATATTTATTATGGCCTCTACTAAGCACTTTAGCTAATGAAACACAGGACAAAGGCTTGTTTAATAAATTATATTTAATTACATTTTGTAATAATAACGTTACTAAATAAGCAGTAATAATCAATTTACATACTCATAATAGGTAAATTACTATGCATATAAAACATGATGAAAGTTAAGTTTCGTTTTAAACTAAAAACTACAAATCAGAGATCATGAAGTTCTTGCAAACAGTGTTGTTGTTCGCCTTTATAGTGCCTCTGGCCAAAGGCGCTGTTCGCCTGAATATTGACCCGACCGTTACCCTCCGTAAGTATCTAATTTTGTTAAAAAAAATCCATTTACTACACATTACCCATTGGAACTAGGCTCTTCACAACTTGTGCATGCCGTAGGATCAGGCAAAGGCAACTAAACAGTGTATTATTCAGTTATAAAGAAAAAAAGGGACCTCACGCCAGGCCAAGAAGGAAATAGCGGACGAACTCGACATCTTTGCGTGAAAACCAACTTCTGTAAGCCCTAAACAGAGACAAATAAAAAGAGAGAGAAGGAGGGACGCATTAGCCCTGCATTGAGTTACTGGTACCTTATAAAATTAATAATATCGACTGTCAACGATTATCTGTATGACAATCGGAAACAATAGCTTAACGTGCTTTCCGACACGGAGCGGTCTTAGTAAATTTTAACAACGGGTCTGTCTGCCTATATAGTGGTTAGCCGGAGGTCGAGGGTTAAATTCCCACTTAAGACAAATCTTTGTGTGATGAGTATGATCATTTGTTCTGTTTCAGCCTGTCAATTAATTAAAACATGCATGTATTTAGAAAAAAGTAAGTATGTTTATCAGTTGCCTGGTTATCTACTATTGTACAGGCTCTGCTTTTGGGATCAGATGACCGTTATGGTGTAGGATTTGTCTCAGGATATTATTTATTTTTTAATCGTAATTTCTTAAACTAGTAGGTACTAAGCCGAATGTATTAGGTACAGTTTTCCATTTAATACTATTTTTATTATTTCAGACCAGTCTTGCCGTTCACGAAGCGACTGTCCACTGTTAGGGAAAAGTTTAGGTTGTAATTGTGTTCAAACAGGCCAAGACAGTCACTGCATGTGTGGAAGAATAATATTTAATTAAAAACACTAAATAGAGACACGCTACAATGGTAAAAAAAAAATCAAAATATAAATCGAATGAAAATAAAGCCTTATATTCTTAAAGATTTTTATGTGGTTTCTCTCTCCCTTAGCAACAAAGTTGAATTATTTTTTCATTAATATACCTACAAAAAAAAACATGTGCTATACTTGCCCAATAAACGTTTTATTTATAATTTATAGTCCTTTTTGTACCTATGCGAATGCTTTTTGAATGTCCATACAAAAAGGACTATAATAAGAACTATTGTAGGTACCTCATTCATGCTCTCGCTTTCACAACGGTAACAGTCCTACTTCAAGAGATTATGGTATTATAGAAAAACCGCTTGTCAGTTTGTCATAATAATATATGCAAAGAAATCATTGAGAGTTTCATCGAAGTGATGCCGAGGGCGAGCACTTGTATTGCATATAATAACATTGTGCTACAACAACGAATAAACACTTGTTAACAATTTGTATGGTCATAATAGCTTGCTATAAAACATCCAGTTCAGAGTGGGAACTGCGTTTCAAACTAAAACCGTGTTTTTAGTGTCTCTAGCCGAAGTTTTCACTCGCAAACATGCTATATGAGATACAATAAAATACTCTTACAATACAAAGTAAGAGGTAAATAAGAAAGTTACATACCAAAGACCATCAAGTTTCACAACATTAAGTTACATTTATTTACCAATTTAAGTTATTTTCCGTGCAACGACAAAGGTTTATGCGAAAATCTCGATTGCTCCGATATTATTGGTTTTCGAAATAGTTTTGTTAAAACGGAGCCCTCTGTTTTGATACTATTTTCTCAACGAAACTAGTTCTTACTTGTGCTCACGTTTTATACCCTAACGCGCACTGTGTACATTCTTTTCTATCCCCTAAGTTGGCACTACTTCCTAAATGTCAATAATGTCAAGTGTCAATTTGACAAACTTCACACGGCTGGCAGGTCAACCTCAAAGGCCTTATGAAAGACTATTAAAATTACAACAAGCAAACATTATTATGACCGCTATGGTTTATAAACTATCGTCCTATCTTATTAAAATAGCTTTTGTTAGAAAACAAATACGTGTAAACTGTGTGAAGCAATATTCTACTGGAAAGTCTTACAAACTACTTTTCTTTGGATCAGACGGCATTGCTCTCAGTAGCCTACGAAAAATAAATGAATACAGGTATGTATCTATATATATTATAAATATATGGAACAACTAAAACATAAATACATTGCCTTTACCATAATAATCTGACTCTGTGCAACTGCAGTCATATGACTTTTAAATGTCTGTTTATTTTTTGAGCATCAACACATTAAATTTTAATTTAAAAACATTATATATTCGTACATTTCTAAAAAAGTTTCTACTTAATATGAAGACGAAAAGATTCATGTGTTTCAAAGTATTTTTGATAAACTTTATTTCAGAAAAAAGGAGAACCATGTTGTTAGTCGTCTGGATTTAGTTACAACAAACTGTAAAAATAAATCTGGCATAATGAAGTATGCTGAAGAAGAAAATATACGGACTATAAGATGGCCACTAGACCACCTAAACACTGCGGACTATGACTTAGGTCTTATTGTGGCATTTGGTCATTTGATCAAAGAAGATCTTCTAAATAAGTTTCCTATGTAAGTCAACATATTTTCTATACATTTACATATTATAATGTTAAGTCTCTTTAGGAAAACAGTCATACCTTATTATTGAAAGTGTATTATTTTAAAATTTCCATACTTATATCTGGATAGCAGAATGAGTAATTTTACCACAAATATATGAGCTGCATGAATATACTGACCATTCACAATTTCTGTTTTGTCAGGGGATCAAACCCTGGACCTGAAAGCTAGCAACACCTTTTAAACCACTGTGTATATCTATCAACCACAGTCATCCAAAACCATTTTAATGAGTAGATCAATATTTTATACTATATGCAAGTATTTTCTTTCCAGGGGTATGGTAAATGTTCATCCTAGTTTATTGCCAAGGTGGAGAGGTGCTGCCCCAATCATACACACACTTCTGAACGGAGACAAAGTCACAGGTGTCACTCTCATGAAAATAAAAGCAGATATTTTTGATGTGGGTAAGCAATTATGTCTTGTTTGCACCTTATATATCAATTTCTTGCTGCAGGTGTTAACTCATACATATAATTATACACACTGATTATTTGCACTTTTTTTTACAAATATCTTGGCTATTTATTAGTGAGTTAACTTCAGTAAAGAGCATTGACCAAATAAAAAAATGTTATTGAATTATTATTTTTTTAACTACAGTATAACAACACATCGCTATACCTACAAAAAAATATAGTTATTATAAAGTATATATTTAATTTTGTTCTAGGTGAAATAATAAGTCAAATAAAAGTACCTATATCGGATGATATAAGGTTACCAGAGTTAACTGAACAATTATCAGATTTTGGCGCCGACATGCTAGTGGACTGCATAAAAACTTTACCAAGGAGTTTACAAAACACTCGCCCTCAAAGCACAGACGGTGTTACCTATGGTATGTAGTGTTTCATTGTTAGATCTTTAGCTAAATAATGTAGTAGACTAAAAATTGTTTGGTAAAAACGATGTAATATTAAAAATTCTAAGCCCTAAAAAACCCACCTCAACAACGCCATCTATTGATACCCTTTCAGAACTAAATTGTGCTAAAGAACGGCGCTGACCTCTAGTGGCTAATAATAATATTAGAAACTTTCAAGTTATGATTAATGGCTACCTGTGGCATTGTTTGTATGCAACTATGCACTTCTGCAGATGGCAGCGTGTGCGGCAATGTTTTTATTTCTAGTGGCTAGTCATTTACGATTTTAAAATGATCCATAGCTGATCGTACTTACTCTAAAACCTTCAGCTAATATATCATAATATCTGCCACCTCAGTCGACCATGTAAAATGTGCCTTCATGGCTACTTTGAATAATCAGAAAGCATTAGCAATTTAGCATTTCGAATTAGGAATTTGTTACTTTCGTTTAAATTATTCCTATTAACGATAAAACACAGAAATTTAGGATTCCATAGTCAACAATGCCTAGCCAACATAATACGATTTAAATTACTCTGGTTAAAAAGGATATTAAATGATCCAATACTTATTTTTCCCTGTAAAATACTTAGCTTAACTCTCTCTCGTTTACATCCTTGGTATCGCCTTGTTTTCAAATATACTTACAAAGTAGGTATTTTTCCATTTCAGCCAAAAAGATAACTAAAAATATGAGCGAAGTCAGATGGTCGGAAATGACTGCAATCCAAGTTTACAACCTATATCGGGCGATATATGGACTCTACCCACTTACAACGACATACAACAACAAACAGATGAAACTCTTTGACGCATTCATTCACAATTGTGAGCAATATTCTGAAAAGCCAGTTGGAATACCCGAATATTGTGAAGAAACAAAAGCCATCCGAATATTATGTAAGGACAGAAGATACGTACACTTTAGGTCTCTTAGAATAGTAGGCAAGAGAAAAATATCTGCGTCAGATTTTTATAATGGGTATATTAAAAATGTTCTAGTCACAAAAAGAGAATGTACAGTTTCTAGGAATCAATAATTAATCAAATTAATGTATTTTGTTATTTATACTCTAACTTCTTGACTACATGAGGAGCATTTGGACAGTCTACTATAATAATATGTTAATCTATCTTGGTAAAAGGTCAATGGCGGCTCTTGAGAGAGATAAATGGAGGGAGAGTGGGGAGGCCTTTGCCCAGCAGTGGGACATTTCAGGCTCTTAATAATAATAATCTATCTTCTCTCAATTATCTTGTCTTAATAAGTAGTCATATTAACTCTTACACCGTTTTCTAGGTAGAGTATAAAATATTAGCTCAAAATAGTAGTTGTTCTAGAACTTTGGCATGCATCAGTCAATTTATAGTCTCATGAAGACGGTAAATAAAAATAATACATACTTATTAGTTGTTAAAACGTATATTAGACTTCATAAACTGTATGTACTTATATTAGATTATAATTCACACTTCGAGAATGTAGTGCTCCATACATTTTATATAAAAATACAATACACAATATACATATATAATTAAAAATAAATATGTGTTAGTCTGGTCTTTTAGGAGAACTTTTATTAAGTTATTAAATAATTATAATAGCTATGTATTCCTAATTCAAGGTAATTGGTTAGTAACAGAATTCCCTGTATATAAAACCAAACAAAATTTCAGCCTATCTTGGTAACTACATATTGATCTAATTAATCCTAATTCATTGGCTAGTTGACAACAATGGTGTTTACTTCATCAGACTCTTACCCTGAAAGAAACAAGATGTAATGTAAATATTTGCAAGTAGCCAATAGGTATTTGTAGGTAAGATTATAGTACATTATAAGTCACCAAAAAGAGGGCTTCCATAGGGTTATTTGCTTTTTATTATTAAGTATCGCCAATTGTCAGTGGGTATAAGCCTCTTGAAATTATTGGGCATGTAGGCAATAAAATTTTGTTTGTGTTGAAGTAACAATTTTTTTCTTATGCTATTTGACTCGTGTTATAGGTACTACTATTATTTCATTTTTTAATTTTGACCGAGACGTTTTTATAGTCTTCCTCCGAGAGCCAGGCGGGCTCCAACCGGCTTATGTTATTTATGCTAGGCCGTAGGTGGCCATAACCAATATTTTCTTTGGAAATTAATAGAAAATGTTCGTAACTAATCACACAAAATGTTCGTAAAGTTTTAATCTGAGCCTCGTACGGGCCATACGCCTGCCAAGGCACAAGGCAGGAAGCCCTATGCCAGGAAAAATAAATCTCTCTTTACCAGTGGGTACTTTTCCTTCCCTGAAAGGGACCATCAACCATCTTATACAGAAATCACTTCTGCGCCATTGTGTGCAGTTCAGTGTCATTCATGATATAAATACAAACCGCAGGAATGTCGATGATTACCGAAATCGTAGATACTTACCTACGCTATACATTGTTTTATTAAATATAAGGCTAGGGATAGCTTAAAATAACAGATTATCTCCCAAAAATAAAAGATCACATTTCTAGTACACAACCGAACCTAGTAAGGTTCGGTACAAATGCCTCACGACATGACGACAATCTGCTACTACCTTGAGAGCAAGTTGTAGAAAAAGCACATTCACAATCTGAGAAGTGATTAGATTGCACCCCCAATTACATACGAACGAAAACCCATTATCACTTCGAATGAGATTACACTAATAAATAAAATTGCAGATCATAATAATTTAAGAAGTGACTTCAAATTGAAAAAGAAAGAAACATTAAATTTGTACTTACCAGAGTTAATTTTAGACGATACGTGTATGAACAGTGCAAAAACACATACTGAATGGGTTCTAAATGAACAAGCAATAGGTACTATGACAACTAATTAGTTTAGAACATAGCTTGGTAATGGTTTCTAAAATAATAGACACATTCTGAAAATGCAAAGTATTTTAATAACATTTATATATTTAGTTATGTACATACAGATGATACTACATACATCATAAAAACAGAAGCCTGTGTCTTACCTTCTTAGATTATTAGGATATACAGCAATGGGATTTTTGGGTTTTTCTAACTATTCGTATCCTGAAAACATACAATGATTCGTTTGCCTAGTAACCAGATCACATAACATACAGGGTCAGAAACGAAAGGAAAGACAGGCCGAATATAAAAAAAAACTTAATTAAAAACATTCGAAGCCTACTTTGCTTTGGGCTGCCACACTTATCTGAGCTCGCGTTCCATTTTTAACTTCTTTGAACTAGAAGTTTCTATGATGCGGCGTCGCATCGCATTGCAGTTTTATGTGGGAGCCCTTTACTAAGGTAAACTATGGTATACAAAATAGGTAAATTAAGTAAAAATTTCGGTGCAATGTCACTGCGCGTGTCTTAGCTTTCTTATTTTTTTAATAGGTAACCCTGAGAAAAGAGGCTTCTGTTTTTCTGAATAGTTCTAATGAACCTGTCAGTCAAACAATGACGATATTTTGTTTTGATGGCTTGTTTTAAAACTACAACCTATAACGTTCCATGTTACGTAGATATGTAAAATGTACACTTGACTCTTAAAATAGTATTAAAAAGATGATTGACACATTGCAATATGTAACTTTTTTGCAAAATACAAAGCATATAAAAAATGTAGCGAGTTAAGACTAGATGCAATGGCTCCGAATTTTCGTGAATTATTTTCCCTTTAAATACAATCGCAATCTATTAAATGCCACAGAACAGTCTGCCGTTTTGATTACCCATAAATTTTTCATAATATCTAAAGATTTTATCACTCAAATATCCCATTCACACTGCTTTTAAATGTTACTCATGTAACGTTTGTTTTTTGAAAGCACAAGTTGTTTGTTTGTCAAAACTTATACAGCTTTTTATAAAGAAATTGTCTCTGTATGAGAAATGTTTGCAGCAGTGGAATATTTAAAGACTGGTACAAAACAAACTTGTAAACCAAAACAACTGATAAGCCTTACAAAATTTTCCAAAATCTAAAAACATTCTGGCATTCTTAATATTACACAATGCAGACGTATTCGTGACGTCATCACAAGAACTAAGTACTAAACAATAAGTGTAACACATTCGTTCCGCATCAAACAAATGATATTCATGCAGTAATGATGTTAAATCACAATTTTTCCAATTAGATACACCACGGTAAATATTCCGTTAATAAAATAGGCAATAAGTACATTATACGTGGAAAATGACGTCACTTTTCTACCTTACATAATAATTATTTGCATTTTTGAATATCGTTTTGATAACATTTGTTACTGTTCTCAAAAGATTTATATTACTGATTTGTGTAGTTCACACGATAGATCTTGATACTTTATCAAAATTAAATCATATTTCTAATTGGAAAAACTTATCATGTGTTTTGTGACAGTTAAAGCCGGCGTGTCGGTCGAAATGCAAGGTTTGATTGATGATAGACTGAAGGCACCTCACTTCAGTCACAGAGAGCATTTGGGGGCCGGCTGTGTCCTAGAATATTAGTATAAAAATGTTATTTTAAAAACACCAAAATTTGTTATGATAATGACGTTTTCACATGTCCCGACAACAGATAAAAACACGGCAGCAAAGTTGCACTAGAATTGCTAATTTGCTTTACGTATTGCGATAACGTAACACAAATTAGCAATTTGATAGCAATAATTGTACAAATTTTGCGGTCAATTGCCGTCGCTTTGCAAAAGCAATATACGTTACAAGGCCGCGGTTCGTGTTACCATAACTTTGCCGCCGAATAGCCGGTACAATTACTCGGTTAACGGGAAGTGTGAAAAGGCGACCAAACCCACCAAATTAATAGAAAACAAATGACATGATTGATTACTAAATAAATTAACAGACTAGCATTTGTTATTAAATTAATGTTTTAATAGCAATAACTTTAATATAAAAACAGCCGTTCCCAAGAAACAAAAAATCAATAAAAAACAACACGCACATCCAAAAAACAATATTTAACAATGATTTTATGTTAACACCATATGCATATAAAATGAAGACTGTATAGCAAGCCGTTAGTAAAATGCTTTGTTCCCAAGATTGCTTTAGTAAATACTAATATTCTTTGGAGCAAATCTGAAACATTCAATTAGTATGATTAATAACATACGTACATAAGTAGAAGAGTACGCAAGTAGGTAAGACGTTGATCAACCCCAAACACGATGTAAATAAACAAAAGACAAACAAAAACAAGAAACAAGAAAGGATAATGAAAGTATTAGCAGTTCTAAATACTATATTTTATTCAACAATTTACGATTTCAATTAATTAAATACAAATAAACTATTAGTTAACACTAAAACTAACGTGCCATATAAATATATAGATTATAGGGTATATAACGGAAATGAGTGCTCATATTTTAAATACTGTTTCTTCCCATAAAAATGAACAACTTTCTCCAAGACAGTAATAGTCAAATCCGTAAAAAAATTTGGACCTCCCTTACAAATTTTGATAAGCTAATGATAATTTTGTATAGTAGGTAAGTCCATTTTTGTGTTGGAAATTGATTATAATTTCATTGAAAAAAGTTGTTCATTTCTATAGGCAGCAGAAGGGTATTTCAAATATAATCATACATTTCCATTACACCCTGTATAGGTTAATAGAAAAGATAACTACATGATATATTACATTTTCCTCCGTACATGAAATAACGATATTCGATTTATATATAAATATATATTAGTCAGCGCCTGTAAGACTGAACAACATCAATAAATGCTATCTAACGAGGCACTCGAGTATGTCCATTTATTTCGCAGCTACTAACCTAAACGTGATAACAGATCCGCGCCGACGATACATGTTAGCTTATTTGACAGATAATACATCAGCAGAGATAACAATAATGACGCTGACTAGTTATTACCAACATGTATTATTATTGAAATAACAAGTGTCAGTTTTACACACCAATAAGTACTACATGCTTTGTTTGTTACATACAATCAATGAACTGCACGGCTGCACTGTTTAACACAAATCTGAATGCAAAGTATGCAATAAATATGAAAATAAAACATATCTTTATCGTTCAAGTCGACACCCGATAACCGTGATTACCTTTTATATGCAGAACGTATTACATAAGATTTTTAAAAAATAATTTAAATTCGTAGGTACTAATTTAATTTTCACTTAAAAATTCAATCTAATTTCCACAAGATTTTTCATTAAAACAGCAATCAACGCTTACAATACAAGTTAATTATAAAAAAAAAAAAAAAAACAGTGCAACCCCACAATACATCGTTATAGCATACGTATAATTTTAATTAATTTAAGTACTAGCACCCTGTAAAATAAACAAACATACATGTTATATGTACAATAAGTTAATCAGCTAGTCTACGTACATGATGTAATGCTCTAATTATCTATTTGAAGCTAGACAGAGGGAAGCGGATGCAAGTCTTACATGTGTTCGGGATGACTGCGGATGCAGTTGATGAAGTCGTTGGGCTTCAGCTCGCCTCGGCAGATGCGGAAGACGGCGGTGAAGAGAGGGAATCTGGAAATATATTACGTAATCATTCGACCTCGTTTAATTAGAACTAGATTTTTCTGGTTTTAGCTGGATACAAGTTAGTCTTGGTAAATACGCCTTTGTGTGGGATATCTCTAACTGTAATTTAGGTAAAAAATAACTAAAGAAAATCAAGATTTTTCTTTAAAACGGATTAAAAAGCTCTTGAATTCAACCGAGGGCACGGTGCGGCGTGGGGATATGGTGGACTAAAAACAACCCCGTCCCTTTTCTGAAACCTGCTACTGGTATAACACAAAAATGTTGTGAAAATCAAACTATTTTCAGTAGATATGTGGTCAGTTGTATTTTAGTGTATTTAAGACCTTTCGATAATCGCAGGCAGATCTTTACGATCCTAGAGGTCAACTTGATAGCCTTGTTGATTATAAATGTATAAATAACTTCGCTGCATCAGTGTAAATAGAAAACAGGAAAACAGTTTTATTCACACTTTGAATCTCCTTCAAACTTGTAGAAAATTGAAAAAAAGATGTTATAGGGCTGTAAAAAAATGTCGCGAAAATAATTGATGAACCGACAATGACATTTAAGGAACTGATTGAAATACTGTAAGGTTATTTCTGGTACATGCACTACCAGGTGACAAGGGTAGCCAAAGTACCAATCTTTAAGATTGTTGGCTACTTGTCAATGTTTATATTTCAAGTGCTTTAAAATTAACACTGACTTTGACATTGACAGTTAGACTTGAACGCCGAGCAACAATATATTAATAGATAGAAGGTGAGTAATTCGAATACATAATACTACAGACCTACAGACAAAACGGCAATACCGACAAGTGAATTTCGAAAATCGACCTTAGTACTACGAAATAAAGACTGACAATGAATGTCAATGTTGGCAGTCATGTGTGTTAGGTTGTACAGTATATGCAACAGCATTGAGGTTTTAATTGTACGGGATTTCTTGTTGATAGGTGGATTGATGTATCAACACCCATTTACCCATGTAATGTATTCAGTGACCTCTGCAAGTGGATTCCCGCCAAGTCGTATTATAATACTATTTCGGTTCCATCTAATTACATCACACAGATTATAATTTTCCAAGATGTTATTTTGATGCGGGTACGATGTGTTAATGCAAAACTTCCGTGCACTGCAATTAAATTGCTCTATAAAGGCGGAAGATTTTATATGCGGTTTTATGACTTAAGGTATAATTTTCCATGATGATCTATCAAATATTAATCAGCCTACTTATTCCACAAAGATTCTTTTTAACTGTTCTAGTAGTAATCGTTACACAAAAATTCTAAAATAAGTCATCGGCCTAGACTCTAAGGTATGATTGGATCGTATTCAAGTCTTCTAATTATTTTATAAGCGTCTACCTAATTCAGTCGTTAAAATAAAGTGTTTTTTTTTAATTAACACGAATACATTAATAAATAATTAGGACAGTCTAAAGGTAATAACTAGACAATGACCGATAAAGAAATTAATAGTCCATTGTCATATAAAGTAAACACTCAAACACGAGTTCATATCACGTTAGTAATGGTTTATTTGTTTGATTTTGATCCTTATTTACATGCACTTAAAGTTACTTAATAACCTTACACGTGAATTGTAACACGAGACGTTATAGATAATTATAATTAACAATCATGTAAATTAGAATAAAATTTTGTTGATTACATGAAAAAAATATATAGTTAAGCAGAAAATTATAGGGTGGAAATAAGGATGTTTCAGATCATTTACGAACATTTAGAATCCTTCAGATCGGACACCTTAAGAGTAAGTAAACCATATTTTGTAAATTATTCATCCCTACCTTACTTTACCAAAACATCTACTTAGTACTTAAAAAGGTTTGTGGAACCATAAATCGCACATCACCAGTGTTAAAATTCCACTACCTATTTCAAAGCAAAGAAGTCCATTTTCGAACACATTGACACAACGACAGTTGTTTCTTAGTCGTAACTAAGACACAAACTGCAGCACTTACTTGTTCTCCATATTTTTGTTGGCCAGCATATGGTTGACTTCCTCAGCGGTGATGGGTCCTTGGAGTTTCTGTCCGTTAAGCATCTCATCTTCAAGCTCCTTAATGGACCTTCCAGTCTTCACGAAGGCTTCCGCCACTCGCCTGTTCCTGCCACCTACAACAAGAAACACGTCTTGAAAACTAGTGGCATAATAAAAGATAAGATAATAAGATTTGTTAGGTAATTCAGCTGTTAAAATAAAAAGTGTTATAAACAAAGTTTTTAATATTGAGAAGTAACTTTTGCGGACCTCCTTTGGGTACAAGCCTCCTTGAGGGAATACGACTTTTCTATATTGTTGGCTATACATTGTTCGCGAGTTTCTACCCGCCGTGTCTATTATATCATCTGCCCATCTAGCCCAAGGCCTACCTCTGCTTCTAGTGCCTAGTGGCCCAAATCATTTTAATACTCTCTTAGTCCATCTATCGTAATCATAATAGGTACATGGTGTTCGACTTTCAAAGAATCACATTCCATATGGTTAAAAAATATGGTGACAAACTTGTGGAGGGACAGTTTTGAGGCATTACTTTCAATTTTTGCATTGTTTGTGACTATGTTATCAGTGATCTTATTTTCCCATTAAATGAAGCGGATTTGTTCAACATGATAGATACGATTGTGCAGAAAACCTTATCTAAGACATAGAACAGATTTGTTTCAAATTTTAGATGTAGAATACCAGTTCAAGTTTATAGTAGATAGTTGAAATACAACCTTATAAAACTATTTATAAAAGCTCACTTTTTGCGCATTGCTACAAAACCGCATTTCATACCGCATAATATTGATTTCCTGAAAATCCAGCTGCAATGTGTCACGCGCTTGTAACAATAACATAATTATTATGTAACAGGTTGATGTTTAGCGAGAGACAATTACATTGATAAGACCACGCGTTCGAAATATGCAGACTGATAATATTATAAATATACAAATAACGATACTCTCTACTGAAATTGAGTAAGCCATACTTTTGATACTAGCACGATATTTTGTGTCCCCTTTTTTTTAACCGACGAAATGTCAGTCTGTCCCAAAAACATAACAAAAAGGGGTTTTCCACCAATTCTTATTACCCCATTCGATCAATGGCATTGACGTTAATGTATCATGAATATACTATGAACCGCTAAGCCATTATATGCGTTGAATTGAAGTCAACGACTATTTTACCCTATTGAACCAAGTATTGCGTAATTGGTAATCAGTGAATTCATTTCCCCTTGTCAATAAATTTATGATGCATTAACGCAGAGTAATGCTGTTATAATGACGTGCGATTTACGCACCTTTGGCAGTTATGATCGCGCGCTATACCTGAGACTGACGGCCGAACGCCTAAGTATAGCAACACCGTGACAAAACGATAATATGCTTTCGATAGCTGTTACGAAACAGTTTTCCTATATATCAGCCACTTTAAAGAAATAATGACCGTGCTTTAGGATTATGGACCTTAATCCAATGACTAACAGTTCAGTTTCCATCACATTCAAATTACTTTTAGGCCCTTTTCGGTAATATTTGTCATTCTAAAATGAACTTAAACACATGTTGCCAAAGTTGATAATTGCGTAATTAGTAATAATGTTTAATTCTCTTTCCAGATTGGCTTTAGTATAGGTTGCGGTCCAGCTGGGAGTAATAGGTTTTATATACTATCAATATAAGTTCTATACTCTTGTGAGAGATGCGCTTGACAGAAACCGGAGGCAGATCATTCGCTCCACGTGCAACCTACATGCTGACCACGATCAGTGCATGTATATGAGTGACCGGCCAGAGAGAGAGAGAGATAGGTATGCAATCAATGTATCTATATATATCAGTATTAGATATGAAGACAAAAGTAACCCAGTTATGCTACCACGGCTAAGCCAATCAGTATATTTTGATCGAATTTTGTATCGGGAAGCTGGAATCCTTAGAAATGTAAAGCCTACTTTTATTGCGTTAACTGGTATATATGGCAAGATATAAGCTGGTGTTTTACATTGGATTCAATTTCATTCACACACACTTCACATCTACTTATTCCGAGATAATAGTAGTAATTTAATTACAATATTTTTGCCTTGTCTAGTAGTGAGTATTCAAATACTTGAGCCCAGTGTATAGTCACGTAAATTGCGGATTTACTGCCGTGTTTTAAGTCTTTTAGAATGCAGTTATTTTACATAGGCCAATTATTTTTATGATATCAAAAAATAAATTAGGTATTACAATATGCCAACTTTAATAGAAAAATCCTGCAGCAGCAAAATAGTAAAGTTATTTGTTCCAAAGAGTAATATCGCTAATGGTTCAGCGTTCACGACCTTTGTCCCCTTTAGATAAGTACTTCGTTATAATTGTCTTCTGAGTAAAACGGAACAAAGTGTAAAGGGTATATTCAACGGACTTTTTTCGTTCGTGATTCATAGTTTAGTACAATTTATGAATCTGTATAAAGGTATAGGTAAATCAATTAGGTATATTATAATCCGTAAAAACTATTTTCTTATTTGTGATTTTCTACGTGTTTACGATTATATATTGTTAATAGATAATCGTGTAAACTTCTCTTTGGAATAAACGTAAGTACTACGCTTGATTTAGAAAAATACATGCATTTAAATAATTCCATTCAAAGAATTCGTACAAACAAAAAAAAAATCTTTTATATTTTCTCAGGTACCTACCACTCGCTACAGAATTTCGAAACGAATGGCGGTATCTCGCAATAATTGTATCAGCCTGAGAGGCCTTGATTTAATACACGAACACCTTTACTTTGCACTCAGACTTACTGTAGATAAGTAACTACCAGTCTCACAATTCTAGCTAAAAGCTTTATAAAATAAACTGCTGCTACTGGCAAAAAAACACAATGAATTTAAACAAGTAAGTAGCTCTGTATAGAAACTCCTTGTCATAAAACTTTAAGGTACAGAAAACCGGTCTTGGAAAAAATGTAGCTAGAACCAGGAATCTTCATAACACATTGTTCAACCTTACACCTAGGTTTCGTTACGTAAGACCTAGCTATTGTGGGAAATAGCGAACACGGACATAATCCTCGTTCAATGCTAAATGGATGAACTGCAAGTGGATAAACGCATCTTATTACTGTAACAAGAGCTATTTGAATAAAATGGTAGAATTGTTGTCCAAGTTTTAACTACAAAATATTCCTCTCTTGCGTTTATTAACTTAGCTTTTGCTCCATTTACAGTTTTTACCCGACTGCCAAGAAGGGTTATGTTTTTCGCGCGTATCTTGTATGTATGTATGTATGTATGTGTGTAATATTCTTTATTACCTCATATCTTCGAAACGGCCGAATGGATTTCGATAATTAGGGTATCGTTGGATTCGTATCGATTACCCAAGTGTTCTTAGATATGTCACGTCAAACAAAAACCAACATGGCGGCCACGAGGTGCCATAGATTGACGTAAAAAAAAATAAAAAAAAAATGTTTGCTACAATATGGGTATCATATTAAAGGGCTTGTAACGAGGATTCCAAAATGGTATATCATTTACGTATAAAAAAAATACTATGTGAAAAATTGTTCTTTATTCAAACTAAATACATACTCGAATGCCGTACGCTAGGTGGATAACCAGTTCCACCACCATGACGTATTATGGTTTTAACTAAAAAGTGTTAAATAAAAAATAAATAAATTTAAAAAATAAAAAAAACCCGCCTGCATAAAAACACTTTAAATAAAAACTGAAAAACAAAAAAAACAAGTTCAATAAGTCTAGAAGTGTAGATAGCAATGTTATTAGTAAAAAAATTAATAATCAATACACAATCAATCTAATGAGAAACATAATTGACTGTAACAGTCGGGACCCATTAAATAAGCTAGACTAAAATCGTTCATTATGGGTCCCGACTGTGACAGTCAATTATGTTTCTCATTAGATTGATTGTGTATTGATTCTTAAATTTTTGTATTAGTAACATTGCTATCTACACTTCTAGACTTATTGAACTTGTTTTTTTTGTTTTTCAGTTTTTATTTAAAGTGTTTTTATGCAGGCGGGTTTTTTTTATTTTTTAAATTTATTTATTTTTTATTATTCATTTCGATTATAAAATCCTATATCAAAGGGATATTATAAAGTCTGTAGGTATAACAGATCAAAAAACGATAAGGAACAAAAAAACCACGTAACTACATCCAACCAAAAAAAGAAAAAGGAATGCAGTCAAAAGATTTCATTAATGACGTAAAAATTATAATTAAAAAAAAATAAAAACACGCCTGCCATGTCAAAAAAAAATTAAAAACAAGCCAAATATTTGCAGTCGGGGAACCTGTAATGAATTGTTCCAAGTAACCGACCCCGACTGCAAATATTTGGCTTGTTTTTAATTTTTTAAATACTCAAAAGTAAATTACAAAAACAAGATACACGCGATAAATACTTAATTACAAGGAAATATTAAACAACTCACCATAACAAGTAGTAATAAGGTCGGCGACTCCACAAGACTCGAAGAAAGTGCTCAACTTGCTTCCAGGGTAGAACACATCAACGAACTTGATCATTTCCATGAGACCAAGGCGGATGACAGCCGCCTTAGTGTTGTCGCCAAAACCAAGGCCGTCGACAAAACCGGCTCCGACCGCAACTATGTTCTAAGATATTAAAGTTTATCGATTATGTCTCAAGATTTTTTGTTTAGCGTAAATGTGGCCTTGAACTTTCTTTGATTAGGACATTCGTTTATGTTAATGTTGGGAGATTTGGTGAACTGTCTTAATAAGAATGCAGGTTAATGATATGGGGAGAGATATAAAACTATGTTTTTTTTATGGTTTTGACTATTTCGCCATTAAATATTATGACAGAACTGATTGAATGAAGAACTGCCTTGCTATTCTGTAACATTATTTTCATGTCTCGACAGCGGAATCCGCAGTGAGATGTCAAATACGTATTCTCGAATTTGAATTCTAAATCAAGGCCAATTGGGTTCACTTTTGAAGTGAGCTTTATTGTCACTTCACTCTCACCTGTCACCGAAATTATTTCTCGAATTTGAATTCTAAATCAAGGCCAATTGGGTTCACTTTTGAAGTGAGCTTTATTGTCACTTCACTTTCACCTGTCACCGAAATTATTAACAGAATAGACCTTAGAGAAATTACTAAAGCATAGAGGGAGCGAACAAAATAGACACAAATTACGATGAATCCAAGCTCCTCTCTCTTATGGTGCAGATTATATATATAAAAGAGACAAACATATATGGACTCATATATGCTTAAAGCTAAATGGACACTCCGAAATTGTCAAATGGTCATATTTGGTCTCTTACTACATGACCAATTAAAAGAGCACATAGTTGCTTAGTAGAACCTTTTCTACACGGTAAACTGTACAAAGCATTTGATTTAGTCGTATCATACGTTGTGAATGTCAGTCGTTGCTGGTCATTGTTTATTTTACAAATAATATTATTTTTTGCGTAATATTAGCAACTTGATTGTGTACAAAAGGTGCAAAGGACAGATAAATAAGCGTTTAATATGGCTCGTTTTGTTTTATCGTGTAAATCATATTCATTACGGAAAGATATCAATGAATATGTACCTAAGCGTTCAACGGTAAGTGTTTTTTTGCAATTTTCTAATAAAATCATGCGTAATTTTTGTATGCGATCACTTATAACATACACATTAGATTGATAATGATACCTTCAGACTATCTTTTTTACTAATAATATCGTGTAAGCGAATTAATCTTAAAAAAAGTAATTTGTTTATTTGTGAGGTTATGTTATGATAGTGAAGTAGATATTTTTTATCGATACTATTCGATACGAGAATTAACTTTATGTCATTATAATGTAGCAAATGTCGTTTTATTTTACAGTATGCCTCAAAAAATGATAGAAGAACTGGTGTAAACTGAAAAGTGCTTTCAAGAGCCAGAAATTGTTGGACTAAGCATAGCCGAAAAAATGTCTTCGTCTCCGCCCCGAATAACAGAATAACTACAAAGACATCAGGAATTACACTTAGGTAGTCACGCGGGTGAAACCGCGGGGCACAGAGAGATAATAAAAATAATGTATTTTCACTGTTTTTATTTATTAAAAATTTACATAATTTATATATGTTTTTACTTTTACTCCCAGTTTCTAAAGGCCGATCAACATAAAGATTAGACATTCATTTATCAAATATTTCATATCAAGTACCTACTGTGATTGGCGGAGTTGTGTTGCATTAGATCTTTTAGTCAACCTATCACGTATTTGTTTTAATTTTAAACGATGATTTAATTTTAATGATAATTCGTAAATTTGGGACTAAATTTATATTGATTGCCTTGGTGATGTATGTTTTATAAAAAGGCATTTGGTGTGGGACGCAACGTGCGTCGACACCCTTGCGCTATCCCACGTTCTAAGTTCGGCGGCCTCTCCTGGCGTTGCTGCTGGAGCTGCGGAGACCCTTAAGCGGCGAAAGTATAATAACCTAATAGGTTATTATATTTTCGAGCCGTTTGGGTTTGAAACTTTGAATCGCTCGGGTCATGGGGTCCTAGTGCACGAAATATTTTTAATGAACTTTTGGTAGATTCTACTCGTGATCAGAGGGCTGGTTTGTTCCTTGCACAGAGAATCGGCATAGCCATTCAACGTGGCAATGCTGCCAGCCTTCTAGGCACGTTTCCCGCCATTGACAAGGATGATGATGAGTTTTTTGACGAGTGTTAGTATTATTTATTTATATAAGATTTAATTTTATGTAGTTGTTTTATGATGTAACTTTTTTAAGATGTAACATGAAAATAACGTACATTCAATAGAAGTACATTTTCTGTCAAGAACTAAATTTATTTCGATACCTCTACCAAATACGGCACATCACTACCGAGGCAAAAAAAGTGGACAGTATTGCTGCAAGCAACCCTTAAAACTATATATCTATCCTTCTTTTTCGCAATGAATGTGTCATAGGTTAAAAGAGTATAACTATAGTGAAATTTGACGCTCCCTCTATGCTTTAGTAATTTCTCTAAGGAATAGACATACTGATATTCTTAATTCAGAGCGCTTATTAACTTCAAATTTATACACCCATAACGTATTTAAAGTCAAAATCCAAGTACCTAATATATTTCCTAACCATCAACATTTCGAAAATTTCGAAATTTTCAAATCTTCAAACTCTTACAAGAGCAAGAGATATAATTACTCCGTTACCAAGACTATTACATCGACTTAACCAAAAAGGAACCAATTTATATTTCCACTTACTTTAAGAGCACCACAAATCTCGACGGCATCTTCATCGTCAACCACAACCACTCTGAAGTACTCAGTCTGGATAATGTCGCGCATTGTCGGCGCTAGCATAACATCCCGACATCCAATTGTTGTCTCACAGAATTTCTCGTCAGCCACCTAAGAAAATGAAGGCTGGTTTATGTGCGTTCCAAAACGTAACAAACTCGATCTCTAGAACTACAATTCTAATTTAAAAAAAAATGGTATTCAAGAGCCCATTTTATGGGCAATGCCAGGATTTTTGTATCGTCGCAAAATTAACGCTTAAACTGAAAGCTTTTTAACCTTTTAACGGCTTTTTAAGTCTCAAAGGCAGGAGCAAAAAGGCAGATGAAACTGCTACAGTTACTTAAATATAGTCAAACCAAAAGTAATTAGCTAATTCTGTCTTAAAACTATCATTTAACTTTGTTTCTCGGCAGATAACACCTGAATAATTATCTCTCCTATTACCGTTGTTGATTCTAATTGCAAAGTTCAGTTCATAGAAAACCAAGGAGCGAGATTTTAGGACTTTGAAATTGCAAGAAAAATATTAGCCAAGAAGAGCCCTATTAGTTAAAAAGATAATTGTAATAGTTCTAACTTAGAACTTCCACAATTCTTTATTTTCTGGAAACTGAAAGTAATTTTCATCTGGCCATGGACACCGGACGTCCATTAGTAAGTTAATTAATTCAAGCCAACCATTTATCGCTACTTTCCGAGAAATATGAATCCACTAGCTGATCCCCGCGACTTCGTCCGCGTCAATTTCTGTTATTATGACCGCGATTAAGAAGTTTAAAAAAAAAGTATTTAAATGATAATTTTAGTTAATATTATGTTGATAAAACTCCGTAGCAAATAATTGGCAATAATGCATTAATTTCTAGCAAATGATTACCTTAAAAAAGGTTATAGTGAGTCAATCTTAAAAGATAAACATATACTGTCGCAGACATTTTTTTAGATCATTTAAAGAGGAACAATTCTTTCAGACATATATTTTGGGTAACTCGAACCGTTTACGCAGCGCACGCAACGGAAGCTTTCAAGTATGAATATTTTTCCCCGTTTTTGTGACATTTTTCACTGCTGCTTAGCTCCTGTTGGTCGCAGCGTAATGTTATATATCCTAAAGCCTTCCTCGATAAATGGATTATCTAACAAAAAAAGATTTTTTCAATTCTAACCAGTAGTTCCTGAGATTAGCGCGTTCAACCAAACAAACAAACTCTTCAGCTTTATAATATTAGTATAGATTATGTTGATAAAACTCTGTAGCAAATAATTGGCAATAATGCATTAATTTCGACCAAATGATTACCTTAAAAAAGGTTATAGTGAGTCAATCTTAAAAGATAGACATATACTGTCGCAGACGTTTTTTTAGATCATTTAAAGAGGAACAATTCTTTCATACATATATTTTGGGTAACTCGAACCGTTTACGCAGCGCACGCAACGGAAGCTTTCAAGTATGAATATTTTTCCCCGTTTTTGTGACATTTTTCACTGCTGCTTAGCTCCTATTGGACGCAGCGTAATGTTATATATCCTAAAGCCTTCCTCAATAAATGGACTATCTAACACAAAAAGATTTTTTCAATTCTAACCAGTAGTTTCTGAGATTAGCGCGTTCAACCAAACAAACAAACAAACTCTTCAGCTTTATAATATTAGTATAGATTTACCGGAATGAAAATAGATTTGCGATGTTAATGCATTTCAAGTGGCCTGTTAATGTTAAAAGGCAGGTACTTAAGGTTTTTACATTAAACCCGGTGTATTTGATCCCGATGTTGTAAATAAAATGGGATCACACGGGAAGCACCAGCTTTCAAACAAAAAAAGAATCATCAAAATCGGCTCACCCAGTCAAAAGTTCTGAGGTAACGAACATAAAAAAAACACAGTCGAATTGAGTACCTCCTCCTTTTTTGAAGTCGGTTAATAAAGTTCAACCGGATATAACACGTTTGTTACATAACAAACAAGTACAGAGTACGATTGCTTAATCGGCGATAAAATAGCAAAACCTAATTTACAACTTACGATAATCGTTAAACGTGTTCTTTTCGCTCTTAGTAAAGTTTATCGTTTATCGACTGCTTAATCAACGATTAAAGTTTTATGATCGTTCGAGTGCAAACAACAGTGTACACGGAATAGTAACTAGTTTAGTTGAATAGTTTTTTATATTCCGAACATTTTCAGGATTAAAAAAAAAACACTTGAAAGAAGACCACGCCAGAAATAAGAGGGGTATTTTACGTTTTTTATATTCCGAACAGTTTTAGGATTTAAAAAAAAAAACATCACTAAAAAAAAGAGCGCGAAAGCAATAAAAGGTAGACA
This sequence comes from Autographa pulchrina, assembly GCA_905475315.1. Taxonomy (NCBI): domain Eukaryota; kingdom Metazoa; phylum Arthropoda; class Insecta; order Lepidoptera; family Noctuidae; genus Autographa; species Autographa pulchrina. The sequence goes on from FR997770.1 coordinate 2,681,190, forward strand.
TTTAACCGACTTCAAAAAAAAGGAGGTTCTCAGTTTGACCTGTATGTATGTATGTTTGTCCGCGATTATCCCGCGTTTGGCTGAACCGATTTTGATGCGGTTTTCAGAAAATAGTTTGTTAGATCAAGGAGAAGATTTTAGTATTTATTATTTAACCGACTTGAAAAAAGGGAGGTTGTCAGAATGACATATATGTATGAATATTTGGACGCGATTATCTCGCGTTTGACTGAACAAATTTTGATACGGTTTTCAGAATAGTGTTTGTTAGACCAAGGAGAAGGTTTTGGTATTTATTATTTACTGTACCTGGACAAATAAAAGATATAAAAAACATGAGGACAGTATAATTAAAGATTTTTTTCTTACCTCAGACGCAATATTGGCGCCCATCAACACAGCGCAAGGGATTTTCAGACACCTAGTAATGATGTGTGATATTAGGTCAATACCACCACCCTCGGCAATGTCAAAGCCCTGTACACAAAAAAAAAAAAACAATATTATAATTAAAAACCTGATTTGAAAAGTTTCGCTAAGGTAAGACACGCTCCGTTGCGGATAGTTTATCCTTGACTATGGTTTGCGCATATAGACCGAAACTTGAAATAAGATTAAAAAACATTTATGTCTGTGAATTTTAATTATTTTTCCCATGAGTGTACTGAATATGTTAGGTGGCTGATAAATAAAAGTAACGTTGCAAAAAAAAAGAAGTTGTATTTGTTTTTGTGGGTGTTTTTGGAACTCCTGGTGTGATAACTAAAATTCTTTCTCTGATAGCGGCAAGCAAACATGAAGTTTTAGCCGAGGGCAAGAGTACAAAATACATATTTGTCGAACTGATTGGCACAAAGATAGGTGAATTATATTTTACATAGATAGGCATTTGATCGATTTTGGTAATGCGTTTTATGATGCCTACTTCACGTATGAAAATGTACTAGCGATAAATTAGAATACAATCATTGGATAGTAACATAGTCGTTTTAAATCAAGTCATTTCAAAAAGTCAAGGTTTATAAAAAGAGAATCTCGAACTATCCTCGAAACATTTTATAATACCGTCTGAAATAGACAGACAGCACTTTGGACACTAAAATTAACATCATAAGACAATTTTAACACGTTGAAACATACAAGGTACCTACCTACTTACATACATAAGAATTAATGTTCTTAATAACTGTGTATTAAAGCAACAGATTCCACAGTACACGTAACACAATTCTAGGTACATACAGATAGTTGCGAGCATAATAATTGCGATCACGTGTACCTTTATCAAGGAGAGCGCAGCTGCCGTCGGCTTTATCTTTCCTAAGAGCGTGGAGCAAATGGTTCTGACGAACTGATGGGGTACCACGAAGATTAGGAGGTCGGCGTCCTTCGCTGCGTCAACTACATCGGGGATGGCGACCTGAAAAAGAGGGCTTTTAAATACCAGAAGTATAAATAAGTGGTTGGTATACGTTATCTAAAGACGCAAGTTGTGTGCGTGTGTTTTGTTTGAAAAATATTGCACATAAATGTACAAAGGAACCGACTTCAATAACATTCGTACAGGATCACCTTTGAGGTATGAAATACATCGGTTACAAAAAGATTGTGAAAATAATGAGAAAGGAGAGAGAGAGATCCTCCTCCTTATAAATTGGATGGGCAGTTTATATCATTTCTGTCCCAATTTTTTTTTTATCACCGCTTTCGGGGTTGTTTCTGCTTTCAAGATATCTCCCATAGTTTGGAACGATATAGGTATCTATCTTACATAATGAATCATAAACGAACTAAGATCTTCGACCTTTTAGAGTCCAGTCCTTTAAGAATAGAACTATAATTTATATGAACCTAAGTGTAAACTACAAAGTATTAAGTCTAGGTTATAATACTATACCTATCGTAAGTATACAACAATATCGTAATGTAAACAATTTCGATGTTTACCTTTTTTCAAAGGTCATGCGAAATGAGTAATATTTAATATGGAGGTGTGATAACTGTATGTGTAGTGCTATTATTATCACGAGTTATCCTTCCACGTGAGCTGGTGTAGTTTATTAAATAGAGGCTCGTGTAATCAATAGGTAGCATATGTGTTTTTTGTTCAGTAAGGCTGATCGATACAGGAAGATATGAGACTTGTTTTAAGGTACTAAAAATCGTTATGAACATTCTTCGTCGAAAGGCGGAAGGGTATTTCGGACTCTTAAACTCTACAGATATGCTTCCTCATTTAATTTTCTTGAAAAGCGGAAAAATGGCAACTTATTTCCCATTTACCGCGACTCCTGGCAACAAAGTTGTTGCTCAATCAAAGCTTTTTTTATTGTATATTTTCGAATCTAGTTTTATTCTCGTGGTCGGACACGTGATTCGTTGGATTTCGAGTTGGTAACTTTTTGTAAGGCTTTAACTCTTTTGTCCGTACCTAGTAATTTCAAAATGGTTACGACAGTTTCAAAATATTTTATACCATCGGGAATGTACTGCGAAATACCTACTGATTATTTTTTTATTGCTTTCTTTAGGGAATGTTATATATGATTGTGTATAGGTTTTTAATTTGGGTACCAAACATGTAAAATATTTTGATCTTATGTAGTTATGTGTACACATCCTTAAAACCTTAATTGATAACCCATGGGTACTTCACAAATGTTCATACAGAAGATATTATACTATATTTGCAGTACCTATTACATAAGCTAGCTACATAGCTAAAAGTTAATTAATTCCAAGGTCAAGAAATACTGCTAGATCTCGATCTACCATGTTTGCCATCTAAATTAGGTTGTAATCAATTGCAATTGCAACATTAGACTTGCTTGTTTATTTATATTGCAACATTTTAAATTAGAAACAGTGTAAAAATATCTGAGCTACACACAAATTAAAAAAAACAAAAACAGAATTCAATGTAGTGTCTTTCTTCAATGATTTCTTTTTTATATTTTTTTTTTTCTTAAAAAGACCAATGTCAGAAAATAATTAAAGAGACCACAACTAAGGCATTGCCTATTTATGAATAAAAAACAGTAACATTGAAAACTTCCTATTTTAAAGTTGGTTAAAAACATGACCATATAAACACTGTCCATATTAAATTTGGCTGAGCAATGAGTTTTTATTTATAGATTCATTGTAATGGAAGACTACAGCTAACCTTACAAAAATCATTGGCAACTGGCATGCAACAATGCATAAAGGGCAACAATACATGAACCTTGGTTATTAAATAATGTCTAAATAAAAAACAGAAATCTAACAGCAATCTTATAAGAAAATGTACATTTTAAATGCAATTTAATTTTGTCTTAACAAATGTTTTCAACTTGTTCATTTTTAAAGATTGTTATGTGATAGGTACAGGTAAGTGATATATATCTAATAAACAGGTAACAAAAGACCTTACTTTAACATATAAAAAAAAAACAGTATCTACTATTTTAGTTTTAATTATAAAATATACATTATTTTTTATACTGATTAATAAATAAAGAATAATTACTGTATTTACTTGTTTACTCAAATTAAAATTAATCATTTTGATAATCAATAAAACAATTTGGGCTCAGATGGTAACAAAACAAGTTTTTATGTAATGTGGTGTTAATCCATTAGTGAGTAAACATTCCTAATCTTCTAGAAACTTTAATTCGGAGGATAATTAAAGTTGTTTATGATTTTTTATTGTTTAAATGTTGTTAGATTTATATATTTTTTATAGTGTTTTATAAAAAAATATTGTCCTTAAGTGACAAAGTTTTGCAGTCATTGAATTAAAAGAATATAATGTTCAAAGTTATTAAGTAACATAGAAACAAATTAATTTATCAAGCATAATGCAATTATAATTATTCCTTGTCTATTATAACATTATTATAACAAACATCCGAATTGAGAAACTCCTCTTTTTTTTAAAGTCGGTTAAAAACAGTTTTTTCAAAATTGTATGTATTGTTAGAAGGTGAAGGCAAAAAAATAATGTAACATTGACATTGCTTGTATAACGGCATTGTCATAAAAATAGACATAACATGTGTATGCCACATGCTTCAGTCATGAACAGTATGAATTAATGCAATTCTCATACACACAATATTTGGTTGTACAGCTGCATTCTTATAAGACATTCTTAACACAAAATTATGCTTATATTATTTTCCATATAATTGTGTAAATAATATTTTGTACTTACACTAATATAAAACAATTAAATAAACACTGTTACTTACCACATTTGGTGGCAGTTTGTGGCCTGGCAGATATTTCACATTTTCGTGGGTTTCATTAATGATCTCTGTCAACTTTTTCCCCTCAATCATCTCTTCGTAAACCCACATAGTAACTTTGTCTTCGAAATTTGGAAGTCGAGCTGCATTGCGACCGACAATTTTCGCAATTGCAGATCCCCTGAATTAATAATTTTAATACATTAACACAGCCATGGCATTATACTATTAATATTATTCACAAAAATGACGTTACAATACATAATATATTTAACGCAATAATATCGTTAAATATTGTTATGTCATCATTTTAGCTAAAGGTCATCACACAGTCAATAACACTATAAGTCCGGTAGTATAAAAGTGATCGAGTTACATATTACGATACAAAATACAATATTAAAATAATGGTAAAAATAATAATAAGCCTCACCAGTTACCAGAACCGATAATACAAACTCTGTTTTTTAATACTTTCTCTGCCATTTTTTATATTTAATTTAAAATTGTAAATTTGTATGTAAACTTATTTAGTAGCCGACTGCTCGAGATATACAATTAAACTCGCTACTAAATCGCAACAAGACTGAGCCCGTGAGCCGGAGAGAAGGCAAACAATATTGCTTGCTTGCTACACACGGCGTATGACGTTATCAACTTATCAAAATCTATTCGTTCGTTATCACTTCAGCTCCAACAACCCCGAAGGTATCACCGCAGTTGTTCAGGTCACTGTCATTGAATATCCATATTAAAATAACACTTAAGTCCATATCCTTACGGTTCAAATTTTAGTAAAAGTGGTAAAAAAGACAGATCTCGCTTGAATTACTACAACAAAAAAACAATTTTGATCATAATTTGCGTTTTGTTGTTTAAATATTTTTAGTTTGCGAAAGAGTAAAATCCAACGTTGATTATATCAAACCATTTTTAACAAAAACGGTTTGATACATATTATTATTTCATGTTCGTTTTCAGTCAAGATTCAGTCAAGTGTACTAGATTATTATTATTTACTACCTGCCAAAATGTTAATGAGATTTTGTTGATTTTATACTCAAATAATATCAAAATAATCTAAAACTTGTAAATTCTTGGTAAAACATGGTATTGGAGTTCATTTCGAAAATTCGAACTAAACTCTCATTTAATGTAAATTATGTCTGGAATTGAAGTCTGGTCTAGTATTTTGAATGTAATTAAATTTATTCACTGCTGCTATAGGTCGTGGGTTCTATTCCCACCCAGGATAAATGTTTGTGTGATGAGCACGATCATTTGTTCTGTGTCTGGGTGTAATTTATCTATAATATGTACCTATGTATTTAGAAATATATAAGTATGTTTATCAGTTGTCTGTTTACCATAACACAAGCTCTGCTTAGCTTGGGATCAAATGATCGTGTATTCGTGTGTGAGTTGTCCCGGAATATAATTATTCTTATTTAAAAACTTGAAACTTACGGCGTTGGTCACTGTTATCTATCATAGACAAGAAAATAAAACTTTTAATTTTGGGTTCAAATTGTCGATGGTCTAAATGTTACACTTAGAGAAATTACTAAAGCATAGAGGGAGCGAACAAAATAGACACAAATTACGATGAATCCAAGCTCCTCTCTCTTATGGTGCAGATTATATATAAAAAAGAGACAAACATATATGGACTCATATATGCTTAAAGCTAAATGGACACTCCGAAATTGTCAAATGGTCATATTTGGTCTCTTACTACACGACCAATTAAAAGAGCACATAGTTGCTTAGTAGAACCTTTTCTACACGGTAAACTGTACAAAGCATTTGATTTAGTCGTATCATACGTTGTGAATGTCAGTCGTTGCTGGTCATTGTTTATTTTACAAATAATATTATTTTTTGCGTAATATAAGCAACTTGATTGTGTACAAAAGGTGCAAAGGACAGATAAATAAGCGTTTAATATGGCTCGTTTTGTTTTATCGTGTAAATCATATTCATTACGGAAAGATATCAATGAATATGTAAGCGTTCAACGGTAAGTGTTTTTTTGCAATTTTCTAATAAAATCATGCGTAATTTTTGTATGCGATCACTTATAACATACACATTAGATTGATAATGATACCTTCAGACTATCTTTTTTACTAATAATATCGTGTAAGCGAATTAATCTTAAAAAAAGTAATTTGTTTATTTCTGAGGTTATGTTATGATAGTGAAGTAGATATTTTTCATCGATACTATTCGATACGAGAATTAACTTTATGTCATTATAATGTAGCAAATGTCGTTTTATTCTACAGTATGCCTCAAAAAATGATAGAAGAATTGGTGTAAACTGTAAAGTGCTTTCAAGAGCCAGAAATTGTTGGACTAAGCATAGCCGAAAAAATGTCTTCGTCTCCGCCCCGAATAACAGAATAACTACAAAGACATCAGGAATTACACTTAGGTATTCACGCGGGTGAAACCGCGGGGCACAGAGAGATAATAAAAATAATGTATTTTCACTGTTTTTATTTATTAAAAATTTACATAATTTATATATGTTTTTACTTTTACTCCCAGTTTCTAAAGGCCGATCAACATAAAGATTAGACATTCATTTATCAAATATTTCATATCAAGTACTGTGATTGGCGGAGTTGTGTTGCAATAGATCTTTTAGTCAACCCATCACGTATTTGTTTTAATTTTAAACGATGATTTAATTTTAATGATAATTCGTAAATTTAGGACTAAATTTTTATTGATTGCCTTGGTGATGTATGTTTTATAATAACCCTTCTTGGCAGTCGGGTAAAAAGGCATTTGGTGTGGGACGCAACGTGCGTCGACACTCTTGCGCTATCCCACGTTCTAAGTTCGGCGGCCTCTCCTGGCGTTGCTGCTGGAGCTGCGGAGACCCTTAAGCGGCGAAAGTATAATAACCTAATAGTTTATTATATTTTCGAGCCGTTTGGTTTTGAAACGCTCGGGTCATGGGGTCCTAGTGCACGAAATATTTTTAATGAACTTTTGGTAGATTCTACTCGTGATCAGAGGGCTGGTTTGTTCCTTGCACAGAGAATCGGCATAGCTATTCAACGTGGCAATGCTGCCAGCCTTCTAGGCACGTTTCCCGCCATTGACAAGGATGATGATGAGTTTTTTGACGCGTGTTAGTATTATTTATTTATATAAGATTTAATTTTAGTGTAGTTGTTTAATAAAGATGTAACATGAAAATAACGTACATTCAATAGAAGTACATTTTCTGTCAAGAACTAAATTTATTTCGATACCTCTACCAAATACGGCACATCACTACCGAGGCAAAAAAAGTGGACAGTCTTGCTGCAAGCAACCCTTAAAACTATATATCTATCCTACTTTTTCACAATGAATGTGTCATAGGTTAAAAGAGTATAACTATAGTGAAATTTGACGCTCCCTCTATGCTTTAGTAATTTCTCTAAGATGTTACAGAATGGCGACCATCTTGGTAGAAGAAGAGTAAATAACGTTATGGACCAGCCATACGTACAGTTCTTAGATGTTCTATGATAGGACTGCGGGCCCATAAAATGGCCGCTTTTAAAATTGATCGAGTGCTTAAGGCTACATAAATATTAATCAATATCGATATTAAATCAACAAGAATATGTTAATATTTATGTGTACACTTAACTTTAGTTGCGGGTGGTTTAAATTGGTGTCTATAAAAATCATTACTTGTGAAATCTTAGAAAATTTAATTATCTTAAAAAATAGAAAATTTCTAAGTTAGTCTAGAAGTTTTAGTTGCACAACCGGCTGCCGAAGTAATTTTGTGACGTTATGTATAACTGCAGATCCCATGCGGCATGCCTATATCTGGAACATCTTACATGCGGATATTGTAAAAAAAAGAAACCTGGGTTGTACAACTCATGTTTTACAAAATAAATGTCTTTGTCTTTGTCTTTAGTGTAGGCTGTAGCTAGAATAGGACATCTCCTCTTCTTTCCCTATTCACAGGTTCGTACTATATTTCTACCTATACATAAATATAGCGAATTTGCTACTGACACAGAAGTTTCTCGAATGTGGTTTCCATCGACTCTCGAAAACCTTCCGTGTTCGATCTCGTTGACTTGAAACGTCATTTGAAAGAATATCGCCTGCAGAAGTGCTCGCTCGTGCAGCGTGTTTCCTGCTGAACTCGCTCTAAAAGTGCTCGTGATTACTCGTGAATATTGTGAATAAGTGATTCTGGAAGCTTGCCGAACTGTGATTTTAAATCGATAAACTAAAAAGAATATAAGGTTAGTTAAGTTTCATTTTCTACTTCAATTACCTACATTGAACATTCTAATGAAAGAAAAAGAATAAGAATAAACGCGTATATTTTTATGATCCATTTTCATTTGTGTTCTGAATTCGGATCACAAACCTGTGACGAAAGCAAAATTTTTATTCATTGATTTAGATCCTATCAGCATTTGCCCTTACTAAGATTTGATTTATAGATTTTTGTAGAAAAAGAAAATAGGTTATATTGTAATTGTAGGGCTTCGGTGTCGAAAGACACGCGTTATTAATGTGTTGATGGTTACGTCAATGTATTATGACGAGGAACCTCCTTACTATTCTATACTTATTAAGCAAACACTTGCATGTATAGAAAATAGACGAATCTCAAATTCTATAGATACTAGAAAATTCTACAGAGCGTTCGACGCTAGTAGCTGTGCGGCTAATAATGCTTTGTTTCTCTAATAGGTATACAAAATGGTGAAAGAAACTACATATTACGATATTTTGGGCGTCAAACCCACCTGCACAAGTGATGAACTCAAAAAAGCATATAGGAAGCTAGCTCTGAAATATCACCCAGACAAAAACCCAAACGAAGGAGAGAAGTTCAAGCAAATTTCACAAGCCTATGAAGTCTTATCAAACCCTGACAAAAGGCGGATTTATGACCAAGGTATGTTTTATTAAATATTTTTTTCTTTGTACTACAAACTGCATTCAAGCCACAACATATCCACATCTAAGCCACAACACATCCAAAAAGATACTGTGTTTGAATAAAGGTTGACATCTTATGGCTAATGATGTCAAACCACAGCTCAATAAGCTTGAAAAAAGCATGAAGTATCTAAAAAATATTGAATTTTGTTTTACTATGTTTGGCAGTCATTATTAGGTGTCTGATGAATACATTGTTATGTTTACAAGCATAAAAAAAAACATCTTTTGTTACCATTTGACTGCATTCAACTCTTAATTTTACCTAATCAATCATTTAACTGATCATTTGCTATAATATACAACATAAATATTGCATCACTTTGTTGTATTTAATCATGCTAAGTCATTGTTCTACCATCTTCTGAGTTCTACTACTCAGTAATACTTATTATACATGAAAACATTTTTGAAACAATATTCACCAATTTTAAACTTCAGGTGGTGAACAATCACTGAAGGAGGGAGGTGTCGGCGCCAGCGGCTTCTCCTCGCCCATGGATCTCTTCGACATGTTCTTTGGCGGAGGCTTCAGCGGCGGGCGCCGGCGTGGACGCGAACGGAAGGGCAAGGACGTTATTCATCAGCTGTCTGTGACCCTTGAAGAGCTCTACCGTGGTGGAGTTAGGAAACTGGCATTGCAAAAAAATGTTATCTGTGAGAAATGTGAAGGCCGTGGTGGAAAAAAGGTAGGTCACTTGTCTTCAAATAAAAGGTTACTTAATCACTATGATTTCATAGCAAAAACAAAAGACAATCAATCTACAGCATGACTTAAAAACCTCTTAATTATTTCTATTTCAGGGTGCAGTACAGACTTGTCCTACTTGCCGTGGAACAGGTTTCCAGATTCAGATGCAGCAGCTGGCTCCTGGCATGATCCACCAGGTTCAAGGTGCCTGCAGTGAGTGCCGTGGACAGGGTGAAATTATTGACCCTAAGGATCGCTGCAAAGTTTGCCAGGTATGTACTTGGTTGTTGTTTTAAGTTGGGAAAATTATAAGCATGCAAAAATAGGTGTAAATGCAGACCAGAGGCACATGTATAGAAGAATCATCTTAAAATACATTGGGCTCTATAATTGATTGTTTTAATAAAAACATTTAATTTGTCATTAGTCTTAAAATAACTACCAAGTTCAGTTTTAATTATATTGCTAATCAGGTTTGAAATTCCCACACTGATCTAGTTTAATCCTAACTACTACAATATGCAGATATTGGCAGTGGTATTACAGCCATCACTTAACAAGATATATTTACCGCATGATGTCACATGATTTATGCATTATGTAATGCTACCTACCTAGAAGAACTTCCGTCTTATTTGCGCACTAATGTTAGAGCGTCGCGCAATAGATTAGTCAACTAGATGAAGAATATTTTAATAACGTAAATGCAGAAAGATAGGCTACAAATAATGTGGCAAATCGTACACTGATACATTGTATATGGCCACATTTTTACACAACTGCCCAAAGAGGAGTGTTATGTTTTCAGGGTTCATGTATGTATGTATGTTTGTGAGTTTCTTTATTCCACCATAACTTCTAAAAGGCTTGACTGATTTCAATGTTTGTGGTATCATTAGAAGCTTTGAGTTATCCCGAGTGACATAGGCTATGTGGACATTAAAAAATGGTCAAGTGCGAGTCGGAATCGCCTGCAAAGGGTTCCGAACGATTTTTCTTTTGTGTTGTCATGTTTTTGTGTTGTAACACTATATACTCATAGATTTTTCTGTATTGTATTGGTATGGAACTAAGGATTGCATTTTTTTGAATTTTAGTAAACTAGTTAGTCTCATATGCTAGTCTCGTATGTTTGTATAGGATGCGTGGGAAAAAACAAAAGGCACGCGCTCCACTTGTGGCATACTTACCATGCGTGTGGTTAAATGTCCAGAGATAACTCGCGTCGCCGATATACCTAATAATTCGTAATGTAGGCTTCTGTGAACTTTTTCTCATGATTATTAGATGTCAGAAAATCTTTAAGTCCAGTAAATAACTTAATATAATTGTACTGTGTACTCAACCTTCGAAAAATTATATTAAATTTACAATATTTTTTATAGTCATGATATTTTACTACGTTTTTATTTATGCTGAGTCAGAATGTTCAGAAAAATCAATAATTATCATGATATTGATAACAGTGAATAAAAATAATTATTAGAAAACTAACCAGTACACATTAGTTGACACATTAATTAGTAACATTATTATAATGTATTTCGTAATGTTAAGGTCGTTTTCGATCGATAAGTCGAGACAATCAGCCCAAGGTTTATTATTGTAGTAGAATCCGATTTTAATATTCCTTTGTTTTAAAGAGCCACTTTACTAAGCATTCATACCTAATATCGTATATTCATTGAAATGTAGCATTTTGAAAGCCATCTCAGGAAAAAGAAAATGTTTCTGTCACAAGACCAATAGATAGGACTGGCTTACCATTCGTAATACATACACCTATATGAAGCATATATTTTGATAAAACTCCAAAAATCATTTTACCTTTCAATTTCGGAACGCCGCGAAAATGTAATACATACTTACCAATTTGTAGTTTACAAAAATCGGCAAGATTAACAAGAAATTCAACAGTCCGAAATAAAATTATAATTTTATTTCTTTCTCAGGGCCGCAAGACGGTTCGTGACCGCAAGATCTTGGAGGTGCATGTGGACAAAGGAATGACAGACGGACAGAAGATTGTGTTCAGTGGAGAGGGTGACCAGGAACCGGATCTCGAGCCCGGCGATCTTGTATTAGTTTTAGATGAGAAGGAACATGAAGTAAGTATTTAATAAAAGACAGTAAACATACATTTTATATGTCGATTATGTTTCTACCCGTTTTTAACAGGTTACCCATAGTTAATCAGTTGTAAAAGCACAGTCAGAGAACTGATTGGCAACCAATCACAGCTTAAGAGTAGCAGATAGTTTAACTACAAAAGTATAGGCTTATTTATAGGCCTTTCAGAAATTAGCGCCTTTGGAAATGTACTGTATATATAGTGCTTTCAGAAATATACCATGAGTTACCTTATTATTCTGATGTAAATAAATAACATAAGCTAAATTTCAGCAAAAAGCCTTTCTCTCACAACTAGTGTATCACTTTATTATAACAATGGTACATTCAGCTGTAACTGATTACTTGGAAAAATGCTACCATTGTGATGGACATTGACTCACAACTGCATAAGAATGTTATTTGATATATCTCTTCAGAATACAAGCCATCAACTCAGCCTATAAACACACATTACATTTGTCAAGCTTTGGTATTTCAAAGTAGTTTGTGAAAAGGTTATAATTCACACACAAACTAATAATAATCTTATTTTCAGATATTCAAACGTTCAGGCAATGATCTCATAATCCGATTGAACATTGAACTGGTGGAAGCTCTGTGCGGCTTCCAAAAGGTGATTAGGACTTTAGATGAAAGGGACATTGTCATCACTGTTCTCCCGGGCGAAGTTACTAAACACGGCGAAGTAAAGTGTGTGATGAATGAAGGTTAGTATTAAATTTGTTTGTCATATTTTTGCCTGGATATTGAAGAAAGATGATATAGCTTAAATTTTTTTTTTTTTTTTTTTTTGTATTATTATGTGTTATGTGACACAAATAATTGACAAAACACTATTGTAATTAAGTCTTTTCCAATAAGACTTTTGTTTACAAATAATTGTTGTATATGTTCATGTATCTATTTTATTTTGGCACTTATCTATTTATATCCTACTTTCATTTTAGGTATGCCGATGTACAAGAATCCATTTGAAAAGGGCCAACTTATTATTCAGTTCTTAGTGAACTTCCCTGAACGCATTCCGCCTGTAGTCATTCCGGCCCTTGAAAACTGCCTGCCGCCTCGACCTAGGGTAAGTTCAAGTACATAACAATATTATACATTATAATTAATGATGTTTACATATAATTTTATTATCATTGTACTGGTCTCTTCTCTTCTACTGTAAACTACTTAGCTATGAAATTAGAATATTACCATAACACAAACTCTGCTTAGCTTGGGATCAGATAAATGTATGTGAGTTGTCCATTAATCAGTTTATGTAACTAGCCCTTCCACCGACAGAAGTGCATATTGTTGCCAATATTAATAATACTTTATTTGTTACAGATTGAAATCCCTGAACTGGCTGAGGAATGCCAGCTGATGGACTTAGATCCTGAGCAAGACGCCCGGCGGCGCGGAGCTCACCATGGCAACGCGTACGAAGAGGATGAGGACCACCCCGGCATGAACAGAGTGCAGTGCGCCACCAGCTAGACGTTACGACATGTCACGGACCGGCAATGGACCTCACACTGATGGAAATAATCATGGCAATAAGCGACTATGAGTATTATATCCTGTAGTTATCATGTAGGGCCGATTTCACACGCGCATGGATACGCGATCAGTTGCAGGTAACGTCAGTTCTCGTACTAAGTCTCGACTTTATTGCTCCAATTTGCATTTTACTAACTTTAAAGATCTTTGAAAGCCTGCCCATTTGAACTTCGTTATGGAGAACTTGATCATTGTAACGCAGTTTTTAATGTAAGTGGTGAAATCGGCCGTCTCTAGGATTATAAATAGACACTGCCAACCAGTGAGAGCAACTAATTTAAATTACAGAAATATTATATGCACATGTGCTGTATTTAATATCCTATGGCTTCACCTAGAATATTAGATGCTTGCATTCTACATATTAAATGCCTTAATATTATACTGAATATGCTTATTTACAATAGTGTTCATAGTTTAATCCTACTCCAAATATGCAACTGGGTAACTTAATGTTTAATATTTAATGGGAAACATTGTGAGAATATTGATAAGTTTATATCACATTAATGTATTTGGTACAATCTATACATAGTTGTATGAGCATGTGTGCTACATTGAGTTTAGGATTTAGTAAAACAGCAACAGTAATTTAGATTTAATGACCTGTATGTCAATCTATGAAATTGTGTAACATCTTAATATTACTGTTAGTACTTGCTATTTTTATTTCGTCAGTTGTGAATTACAAATGAGCTTTGTTCATTAAATTATGTTCGAGACACACAGTTTTTCTGTTCTATTTTTTTAACTTTCCAGTACACTAATTTCTCATTGGTAGAAATACTCTATTGTACCCCTATGTGTTGTATCCTACATAAAAGATGTAACATTTTGTGTAGGTCCCATTGTATTAGGCGATCGACAAACCTCGACTGTGATTTTGGTTTTCTATTTCTTTTAGACAATAGGGATGATGACTAATTTTTATTTTTATGTCCATCTTTTAGATAAGAAAAGAATATTAGACACGTATTTTTTGTTTAGTCCCGTAAACAAAGAATTACGAAGATACAGCGAGTACAATTCTTGCGTGACGTCACGTTTGAGTACAAATTGTACCTAGCCGTGACGTTACAAGCCCCCACTCCTGAACTTTACAGCGGTTTATCTTCGTATTTTGTAATTTATTTGAGAAAAGAAAAAATGTGTCTATTATATTTTGATTAAGTATCTAAATGGCGGACTAAATAAATTTTGACTTTTCATACCTAGTCATCTACCCTATTACTTATGTATTCTGGAGATTTCTGAAGCTGAATATTTATAATCATCCTTTTAGATTAATTGCTGCATACCCCGCTAAGGTACTCTAGTTTAATTTGTATGAATTAGCATACTTATGTATTCATTAATTTAACATATTCAGTGCCAACGATTAGAACACCACACGACAGTAGATTGCCACCCGTACGCATAGACATGTTACAAAAGATAATATTCTATGTATTTAGAATAAACACTTAACGTTTGGGTGAATAAACAAGACTGGCAATTATTATTAATGTCGTATGTCTAGGTTTGAAGTCTGGGGCTGAATAATTTATCTATAGATTTTCTTATAAGTATATTATAACGACATAAGTAATCTACGTATCATACAAGATTTTCTTTCGTGGAATGCGTATTCTTGTAGTGTGACTGTCATCATTTTGGCAAATGCATTTTATGCCATTCGAAAATAGCAATTTTATTTATTTTACTGGCAATACTTATAGGCTAGTTTTTCCGCGCTTGCGTAAAGGTGGTATAATCGCTTATAATACTTAAATCGGCGGTGACACTGAAAATGTTTTTAACGACAAGCAGCTTATTTTATAATCGTAAATAAAATGTTTTAATTTTATTATGGTATAATAACCAACTTAATATTTTTAAAGGGAATATTTACTACCGTCTACATAATGTAGGAATGTGATTTTATATGTTTTGTTGGCAAATGGTTGCGCATTGCTTGCTCCATTTTTTCAGGTATTAGTTAATGGAGGTTTAGATTTAATTAAACTTTTTGTCTCAAACTTTTGTTTCATTTTTCGAAGATTTCCATTTTTTTATTAAGTGTTAAATGCCTATAATTGGAAATTGGACAGAAACATAAATAAATAAAAAATACAATAGTAAGCAGTAAATGATTTTATTACATAATCAGAAAAAATATTTTCATAATCTAAAAGAAAATCACATCTCAGTATTTGGCGTTAATGAAAACTTTGTACTTACGTAATTATGAACTTTAATGAAACATTGATTTAAAACCAGCTATAAACATTTAAGTACATATGTTTTGGTATAAAACAATCTTTAAATACACTTTTTCGTAGGTATTGCGAACGCAATGTACAAAAAATCTAAAACAATATCCCAGGAAGGTAATAAACTTATTAAATATAAAAATATCAAGTATTTGTACACGACATTTCATGAGGCACTTAGTAAATAGGGTGAGAATATTATCCATAGTAATATTATCCATATAAATGCGAAAGCAACTTTATTACGTTTTCTCGCCTAAAGCGTCTAAACCACGACCGCTTTTTATAATTATTTGGTTTAGAATTGAAGTTCAAGAAAGGACATAGGGTAGTTCTTACTGCGATTACCGACACCAACGCGGGCGACGCCGTGGGGGAAGCTAGTAGCGTAGCTTCATATGTATAATTATATAAAACTTATTATACTTTTTAGTAGAATTTTAACCTTATTGGACGTTTTGTATTCAGCACCGTTATATTTTTAGTTAATTGACGTTACACTCGACAGTTAACTGTACTAACGGGGTGAAAAATAATCCTTTTCCACATTTAGGCTAGCGCTTAGAAAATTTCTTCAAGATCGATACAGTGGTTTACCAATAATGAGGTAGTAACACTGAATAAAATAGTACTACGTACGTAAGGTTCGCTTTGCGACAACAATTACTTACATATACTTAAAAAGCAATTACAAATATTTGTATAATAAATGCACATATGGTAAAATATAAACAAATAAAAATATGCACCATTATAACATTTACAAGCTTTTAAAGTTCTATAAAAGAGAGCATGTTCTGACTCTTTTTAGCAAAACGAGCACTACTAGCAACAGCTGTTACGTATAGAGCGGTACAATAGAGATATAAGAATTGACGTCCTATCACAATATAGCTCTTCCTTATCACAATATTGTTAGCTTGTAACTAGCACAATATCAAGGCGTTTTACAACAGACTAGACATACTTTAAGTTAAGTAAAATATTGTCAAAAAGCCAATTGTGACGTTAAGTAATATCATGTTATGGCGTTACTTTCTTTAATAATTGAATTTGGAGGTTATCAACTGTGTCACAGCTAGGATGATTACCAATGCGACACTTGGCTGGAAGACAGATGATGATTTTTTTGCGTCTGTGTCACCAATCACACTGCGTGCCCAATTGGAGTAGTGTGAGACACGCGTGTATAGTTGTGGGTCCGAGGATATTTCACATTTATGGCTGAGAAACAGAATACCAACTAGGCGGTTGTTGCAAACCAGAGGATCGCCTTCGTCACCCTGTAAATATAAGGAGTTTATTATTTCATTTATTAATTGATGGCTAGACGTTAAGTATAAGTTGTAGAACACGGAAATTATCTGGTTTTAGCTCAGAAACCCTAAAAACATTTTTTTTATATACCTAGTAGATGGTAAAGTATGAGTCCTCAAAAGTAAGCTTTAGTTTTGTTACATAAAAAAGTGTAAAAAAATATTTTCTCATACTTATTTATTTATTTCAGGAGTCCGATGATTTTGAACAAAAAGTACTTACGTGGCATCCATAAGTCAGGGGGCGTTCTGGAGCACCACACACCATACTTCTGCCTGCATCGGGCGATTGCACCATTTCTGAATACAGGGTTTTGCAATAATCCAGATTTCTTACTGACTTTGGTATGTACTTAAGAGAATCATGCATCTGTAAAAAAAAAACAAATGTTCTTTTAAAAAAATCTACTAGGTACGTACGTCACGTCACTATTACCAAAAGAACGATCAATGCTACATGGGGAGCGTCATGGCGGATTCGTTTGCTTCGCTCGTGGTGGTCCTATATTGTATACCTAATTAAAATAATCTTTATAGCGTCGCCAGCCTTTAAATGTAATGTTGAATATTATAATATCTAATGTAATGTTGAACATAATCGAATGATAAAATATGGCTAAGTGAAAAGAATCAATAGCATCAAAACTTGGTTTCCTACCACTGAAGGAAAAATGTTACTCTTATAGTGTCTCTTTTTTGTCCGTCTGTGTCTTACAGACAACTTAGTTACTTAATACGAAACATTAAAATACTTATTCGTTCTTATTTGATGTTTGAGTAGTACCTATTATACCAATTTTGCAGCTTCTAAATCTACAGCGAAAAAACTGGCCAAGTGCGAGTCGGACTCGCGCACGAAGGGTTCCGTACCACCGTCGTATGAGAGCCCCCCTTAAATATTCATTTTATGTGGTTTTTAGTATTTGTTGTTATAGCGGCAACAGAAATACATCATTTGTGAAAATTTCAGCTTTCTAGCTATCACGGTTTATGAGATACAGCCTGGAGACAGACAGACAGACAGCGGAGTCTTAGTAATAGGGTCCCGTTTTACCCTTTGGGTACGGAACCCTAAAAAGAAAGATAACCAATATCTCAAATACGGCGCTAGACTTCTTCGGTTCTTTAGAAACCTCTGCGTTTCATTAACGCTAAAAACTTGTGGTGTGTTGTATTTACTGATACGTTTAATACTCATTTCATAAATAATGTATTATTGGCAGAATGTTAAAATCCCATCAAAAACATAAATGTGAAAGGCTGCCAAGTTCGATACTATGGGAATGCTTCGCCCATAAAAGAAGTGAGATCTGAATAAGTACCAAGTTCCATAAAAATACCTCAAATCATAAATAGTTATAGGAATGCACACTTGATTTCCAGCCGTTTTTAAGGTACATTTTGAATAAGTATCACGTTACATAGAAATACCTAAAATTATAATAGTCAGAGAAACGCACACCGGTTATTTTAGCAGTTTTCTGATAACATTTATTATTTTCAGCACTTTTTAATGATGTTACTTGGCAAGTTTTCACACACCACACACCTTTTCAATACAATGAATCTACACCTTTGGACTGCAATGTGTCAAGTATATAATTTTCTATTAAAACTTGCCAAGTTACATCATTAAAAAGTACTGAAAATAATAAATGTTATCAGGAAACTGCTAAAATAACCGGTGTGCGTTTCTCTGACTATTATAATTTTAGGTATTTCTATGTAACGTGATACTTATTCAAAATGTACCTTAAAAACGGCTGGAAATCAAGTGTGCATTCCTATAACTATTTATGATTTGAGGTATTTTTATGGAACTTGGTACTTATTCAGATCTCACTTCTTTTATGGGCGAAGCATTCCCATAGTATCGAACTTGGCAGCCTTTCACATTTATGTTTTTGATGGGATTTCATTTATTTTTGTTAGGTTTAGGTTCTTTATTATTTTTTTATCACTTTTGCTTTAGGAAATGTCTCATTCCACTTATAATAGTTGTAAAATTAGAAATTATTTAGACTTTGCGAGAAAAAATAGTCTTTTCATTTTTGTTTGACTG
Organism: Autographa pulchrina; assembly: GCA_905475315.1. NCBI lineage: Eukaryota > Metazoa > Arthropoda > Insecta > Lepidoptera > Noctuidae > Autographa > Autographa pulchrina. The sequence continues at coordinate 2,700,407 of FR997770.1, forward strand.
ATTTAGCGCACCTAGTGTACCTAGTGACCTGCTTAGCACTTCGTAAATCGTGGTTTCTGTTCCCGCAACAGACACACACAGAGTGGTGAAAAATTTTATTGTTCTTGTCTTTAAGACAAACATGTATTGTCTTAAATTGGTATGTATCTAAATTTAAATAAGTCTTATCTCATTTCCACTCCATAGGTACCTACTTATAGTAGAACAAAATTACACATTCGTTGTTTTCGAAACTGACTCACACTTGGCCGTTTTCAGATTTTTACTTTATTTCGACCTAAAGACAAACCTTCGAGCCAAATTTCAGGTCGGTACGACCATTGGAAGATAGACCCATTTAGTTCATTATGACTTCATAGTAGAACAAAGTTACACCTTCGCTATTTTTAAAACTAACTCACACTTGGCCGTTTTCAGATTTTTCCCTTTACTTTGACCTTAAGACCTATCTCCATGCCAAATTTCAAGTCAGTACGACCATTGGAAGTGGTCTAGGTTTTTGATGAGTCAGTGAGTCAGTGAGTGTATAGTAAAAATAGCGATTTTCTGACGTCAATATCTCAAGAACTGCTATAGGTAAAATAATGAAATTTTGTATTCTAGACAATTAAGGGGATGTCAACAGACACTCGAAATTTCATATGCGTAGATAAAATATGTTTTGAGTTATAGGGTGGTCGAAATTGGCCCGAAATGGTTCGTGTAATATAACCCACGGCCGGTGTGTCGCTTTTTTTGCTCGAACTTGGCGGACACACTGCCGTGTGTCTAGATACTCAAACTAACCTTCCTTCATGGACACATAAAAAAGTAGGCATGCTCAAAGGTTCATTCATAGTTTCATACACAGATTCATACTTCATTGGAATAGCGCGGGTTTTGAGAGTTCTCTTATTTTGTGGATGATTTTGCTGTAAATCGTATTACCTATTTTTTTAATTAATTGGCAAATAATAGTTTATATTACAGATTGTTTGTTATCTTATGGAATATTTACTAATATCCTCGGTCAATTGTAATTAAATAAGGTTTTTATTTTCCTAAAAGTATTTATTTGACGACTCTTTGTTTACTCTTTATTATTTTTAAATAGAATCTGACAATACCTAAATTGACAACAACGTCATAAATTCTTATTTTAATTTTAGGATTCTGGGAATTTTGTTTTATTTCATCATCATCAATTGAGCCATGCTCTTGTCGGTGCAGGTCTTTCCATTTATGTCTGTCTTGTGCAGTGTGCTAATTCTTGAACTTCTTTGTACGTCATGACCTCCACCTTCTCTTTTATTTCATGTAGGTACCTACAAAAATATTAATGCACAGAGCAAAGTAATATTTACCTACTTACATCTGAATTGGGGGTTATTTGTCCCCATCCCGAAACTTTGCAGAAGTCTGCTCTCATATCTTCATACATATGATCATTAGGACTGTGATCCTGGTCTGGGAGAGGCAAAGGTTTTAAACCGTAACTGACGACGAACGGCGATTCTAGCTGAAAGAAAAGTAGCGTACGTATTTTATTATTTAAATATCTTCTTCACATTTTATAAAAAAAATATGAAACAACATCACAAATTGAATGAAACAAAAAAATTATAACAAATGATTATTTCTTTAGCTATGTAATATCCACTGCAGTTTAGCCTGGAGGTATAGTATAACATGATAAATTAAAATATAATCAAAAAATAACTTACAGTTAAAATTGCAATATCATTGAGGTGTTTATCATCGGGCACAAACTCCGGATGTATGGTGTAGTTTGCTATCAGACGGACACGTTCTGGGTAGTCATTCGAAAGACCAGTATCACCAGCAAATACTCTATACAATTTTATATCTAAAGGTACAGGATCCCTGCAGAACAAACATGACAAAATTAGGCATATTATTATCATTGTTTCCAAATGACAAATCAAAACAGTGTAGTAGACTTTTTGGAAACCACAGGATTGTTTTGAATCATTGGTTTCAATATTGCTGTGTGAAACAAACATAGTTTTTAAGATTTTATAGAAATGTCCAAATCTATGTTGATACCTAATAACCCTGTGGTTTCCAACTTTACTGTATCACATTAGACAAGACTGTAATGTTTTATTTTTTTAAAGAAAAAGTACATATCCTAGGCTTTCTATTTTTTTTTTGCTCTGCTCATATGTTATATTATAACTAAAATAGAAAGTTTAAAATTTATTTAACAATATTAAAATTTCATAAATAAATTATATTATAATTTAATTAATTTTGGTTTAAAGATGGCAGTTGCTATCCAAAAACAATGTACCTATATATCAGCCACATTCAAGAAATAATGACCGTGCTTTGGGATTATGAACCTTAATTCAATGACTAACAGTTCAATTTCCATCACATTCAAATTACTTTTAGGCCCTTTTCGGTAATATTTGTCATTCTAAAATGAACTTAAACACATGTTGTCAAAGTTGATAATTGCGTAATTAGTAATAACGTTTCATTCTCTTTCCAGTTTGGCTTTAGTATACTCTAAAGTATTTCTACAAACCCAATTGAGAATTTGTCAAACAAACAGCTTGCAGCTGTTATAACATGTTGTAATGTGACCAACACTCCTCCACATCTGTGCCCGTGGCTAGTTATCATATTTCTTAGTTGTAAAGAAGCCTGAAAAAATATTTTAAAAAATTATTAAATTGTTTTCTATTAAAATTTAATAGTAACTAAAAATAGTTACTCATATTAGTAGGTATATTTTGCCATGTCGATTATTTTTTTTTGAGTCTCAAGATTTGACAGTCAAAAAGAATCTTAGGTGTTAAAAAAGTAAAATTAAGTTGCCCGGTAGGGGTTGTAAAGGCCAGATAGGCAGTTGCTCCTAGTAAAATACAGTATTCAGCTGAATCCGGTACAACTGCTATATAAAAAGACTAGGCAGAAGATAAATATTATTTACTTACCATATAAGGAAAATCTCCATCATTGGCCCTTATATGTTCACTTAATATAGTATGCGTTACATTTATATGTATTACACCGTCAGGGCCTGCAGCTGTGCCTGTTAATTAATATACATTAATTAATTTAATTTAATGGATATTAAGTTAATTTAGTACAGTATACCTACCTATGTTATTAATAAAAATAACTTGTTTATTTTTGTTAGCTAAATTATTATAAAATGTTAAAAATCATACATAATATTAAGAATGTGATAAATTGATTTGATAAAACAGCAAAAATTAAAACCCAGAAAAGAAACTAAAATTACTTACCATTGGAAATATGAATTGTATTATTAAAGAAGCAGTGTGTTCCATGAAGTGCAAGTAACAATAAAAACACATTTTTTTCCATTTTTTCACTTCACCTTGCCTTGGAACCTTATTCAACAGCCGGACACGCCCTAACACTCCTTACTCCTCAGAAAAAATAATAATTATTCTGTATAGCACACTAAACATAAACAGAAACTATTGTTTATTTTAGAGCCATAGCACGTTTCGAGCGAGAGGGCCGGGCGAGCCGGCGAAGCAGGATAGCAATAGCAATAAACAAAACACACACTAATGCAAAGCTAACTGCATCTGGCACACATCAACATCACTCACTGATCGAATTCAGCAAATCAGCACACAAACTCAAATTACGCACACTATCAAATATGTTCTTGTAATGACATAACGAATTTACACGATAGGTACGTCTACGTCTTAGACTATAGATAACTATAGACCGATAGTATCGCTAATTTTCCTTCGTGCCAAGCGAGAGCACTTTTTGTCTGTATCTAGTACATTCGTTTACTGATTTAAAGTTATTTTTCGCGCAACGACAGACTTATATGCGAAAATTTCGATGGTTTCGACATTGTTAGGATAATATTAGGGTTTTAGATAGTTTTATTAAAACGGCGCGCTCCGTCTTGATACAAAATTTACGATAAAACTAGTTCATACTAGTGCTCACGGTTCATACACTGATAGGCTCACTCTTTAGTTTCTTATCTATACTCTAAGGTCTACGTCAAAAGTGACAGTGATAGTTTTAGAGGATATTTAGAGGTGACCTTAGAGGATAGATAAAAAACAACAGAGTGCGCATATCAGGGTTTGAACCGTAGTTTGAATTATTTTCGACATAAAATTAGTATAAAAACACAGATTCAGATTCAGATAACTTTATTTGCTTAAACATGTGTATACATGCAAATATAAGGAAAAGATGCATGCAAGGTGTTACAAGTAATTAAATTCGTGTGTGCTTAGATACATGTTTACCATATTGTCATGGTGTGCAAATATTAATAGGCATAGAACTAAATATTTAAAACACATCGCGCCTTTCCAATGAAACTATCTCAAAACATCGCAACCATCGATATTTTCTCGTAAACGTCTTTCGTTGCACGGAAAATAAATCAGAAAACGAGTGTACCTACATACCTAGAGCCAAAATTTGCTCACGCTCTCCACAGTGGGCTTTTAGCCATACGCGCACTTTATTTTTACTCTTATCTATGGAGGTTACAGAACATTATTATGCATCCTAAACTCGTTACTTTTATGACTGTATAACTTCCATTTTTGTAACATAAGTATTATTTTGGAGTGTAATAAAACATGAACTATAATAATATGTAAATTGTAATGTTTCCATAGTACTAAAATAGATGCCCAATTATACTGGGGACAATTATTATACGAGGCTGTGTTTGATCGAAAGTAACAGTTAAATCGCGTATGTGGAAGATTATACCTCATTTTCTAGGTACCAAATGATGAGATATTTTTTCCAAATTATGGACAAAAAAGTTTATTTGATATAGGCATCCAGTTGAAAACGCAAGCAAAGTTTAGGTACTGAAAAAATACCTAAAGGTACCTATACAGAGTTTTATATAAAGAGTTTACCGCTTTCGTTGATAACCACTACATATAGCAAATAAGCCGGCTTGTTTCTTAGGACATTAATTCAATCCAAAGGTGAAATTTACCTAATAGACTCCTCCTTACTCCTGCCTCAATCACCGTTATTTTTTGTCGGCTCTCTGCCTTATATTTCTTACCAAACATTCTGTAGGTCCTTATGAAAAAATAATGTCGACAAGCAGTCACAAACTGTTAGCTTTCATTTTCAGGCTTACTTCAGTTCACACTGCAAGCAAAGCTAAGCTTAGACTTTTCTTAGTTCGGTGTAGATAAAACTTCACCACCAGATGTCGTAATGTAGGAAGCAGCATGACTATAAAATTGTGAAGTAGCATGCATGTAGCAATGCGCTAAAATTCCCAGCGTTTTTGAAACTCCTATTTTATGGCGGGAAGTGGAGAAATATCCATCTTCACTGCCATTCCTTGGGATGCACTGTTTTCTAGATACGTCGAGATTTTTATCATTTTATGTAGATGAGGATGTAAACTGGAATTAATTCGAAAATAACTTCTGGAATCAAGTATGTATTTACTTAGTTTATTCATTTGTGGTACTTACCTAAGTTTAGGCCTTTTTAAGGTTCCGTACCCAAAGGGTAAAACGGGACCCTATTACTAAGACTTTGCTGTCTGTCTGTCCGTCTGTCAGTCTCCAGGCTGTATCTCATAAACCGTGATAGCTAGAAAGCTGAAATTTTCACATGATGTATTTCCGTTTCCGCTATAACAACAAATACTAAAAACCACATAAAATGAATATTTAAGGGGGGCTCTCATACGACGGTGGTACGGAACCCTTCGTGCGCGAGTCCGACTCGCACTTGGCCAGTTTTTTATATTATGCATGCATCTTCTGTATAAAGCTAACAATACCGTAAAAAATAAACAGGTGTTAGGCAGGTAATCTTATCACATCTTATCAAATCGTAGCACCTATTTAGCTAGTAACAATAACATACAATCTTACAAGTAACAAATAACATACCCATTATAACTACCTTTTAGATACAACGTTCGGATACACCATTATGGTACGTTGGATTGGATTAATATATCAAGTGTGGACATGCGAGCTACACAGTACAAAAGAGTACAGGCTGGTATAAATGATGCCATTTATCAACTCCTGTACGTCGTATCGCATACGAATGACACCAACGTATTCGTATAGCGGAACACAACGTTTTGTTTGAATAAAAAACGTACAGGAATTTGGTACAGGTGTTGTTAGCAGCGACATTTCATGTGTGACAATGAATGAATGCGCTGTTCCTGAAACAACAGTTTGGTAATGATTAAAAAAATACTGGTTGTCAACTCAACTTGGTTGTTCTTTTTGTTAAAGGGTGAATGTTGTGAAAGGTCTTTAGCAACGTTTGTATCTACAATTTGATGTTGTATCTACAATTGGATGTTGTATTGCTAATAGCATGGGCAACTTTACTGGATATAACTGGATATAGCAATTAGGATGAGAACGTAGGTAACTAATTATGTTCTGACTTAGCATAAGCGCAGAGTCAAAAACTTAATTAATATTTCTTCAAGCTAAAGCACGACTCAAAATTATGCAGTTTTCGTGCATAACAGACTACGTATGCTAAGTATTATTCGGGAACTCCGGGAGTCACGAGAAACGGTTCCCGAACTTATAATTAACTTAAACACACCGCCTCCTTGTGATTTTAGCGCATAGACGTGAAAACAGATCAGTGACGTGCTGCGTACAGTCAGCGTTAAAAGTGGATGAAAATAATTCCTGAACTGCATCTTGTCTTAGTATACTTTAGTAGATAAGTATTATCTCACGTTAATTGTTCGTTTTCTAGCAGCAAGAAGTTTCCTGTCTGTTTCTTTGAGTTAAGAATATTTGTACCTACATATTGTTTTTGTTAACTTTTGTTGCTAACTGTACCTAGCGCTCGATGTTCTTACAAGTTGAGGCGTAGACAGTAAATAGCGTAAAGTAACTGAATAAACCAGTGTTCCTCAATGTTTTGTCTAGTTAACATTTCAACTGCTTTAAGATCTCAAATAATAAATAGTAACAGTAGGTAAATACCTATGGTAGGTACCTACTTTATTATTTTAGGCTATTTAGATGTTACTTAGAGACAGATGGGGAAACATATTTTTGGTTCAGATACATTTTTATGATGATTATATGAACATGCAATTGTACCAACCCAGAAAGACATCTACTGTTTACTTAACCATTTCTATCGATCCTATTATTAAATTGCCTCAAACATAAAGATTCCATACAAACTGATGAAACAACAAACCACAAACAAACAAATACTTCAATCAAAAAACTTCAAAAATAAAGTGAAAAACGAAAGCTTTACGCTTTTACACAAAATTGGCGAGCCGTAATGAAGGTAGTTAGAGGAGTACTTACAATCGCCTGATTTTATTGTTCTGAAAGTGTATTGAACCAACTGCGGTTTCACAAGCGTACAGTAAACCGAACAGAAACTGGTCGTACTGGTTTACAGCGCTTTTATTTCGAAGCTAGTAAGGTAGAGTTTGGTTTGTTTTGATTTGTTACTATGCGGTAAACTGTACTTCGACCAGGGAATGGACTCACGGGAGTGCGATTTTAGTAACGACCTGAGCAATGCTTTTTAATTAAGCAACGGTAGGTAGTGGTGTGATTTTTTTATCTGTATGTTGATTTTTTTTGTAGGAAGGTATCTAACTTGCCAGCTTTATTTAGGTAACTAAAAGGCACCTTTTACCTAGTTAAACAGAGCAAATGACTATCGATATATATATAGATATGCTTATGTTGGTAAGTACCTACTGCATGTTGGTGGCCTGATGTGTGCTAATTTCCAAACAACTTTCGGTCAGGTGAGATAGAAGGGTGTTTATTAAAAGAGGTTTATGCCATATTTTCATTGGAATTATTGTAACGTTTGTACGCTTGAACACACGGCAACCAATGGCAAAATTAAGACCACGGTAACGTTCAAAGGTCATAAAGAGCCGCGAAATGTGTAGGATTTAACGGCTGGAACGTTTATTTATCTGCCGTGGTCCCGTATAATGGGCGATCGAAAAACGCTTAGGTGTTAAAAGGGAACAGTCGAATTGTTGACCTGACCTCGTACGAACACCTTTAATACTACCTGATAAGGTTGTAATTGCTTTAGTGTAGACAGATAACCAAACAAATCGTTTTACGCGACATCAAGAAAAAAAAATACTTTTAAGGACGTATTAGAATACACAGTACTATATACTACCAGAATTTCTATGCTTCTATATAATCCAGCCTATAAACGTCAATCTGCTGGGCACAGGCCTCTTCTCATAAAGAGAAGGCACGAGCATTGATCACCACGCTTGCTCTCAGCGGGTTGGCGATTTCAGATCCCAAATTTTGGAATCCAGGTTTCCTCACGATGTTTTCTTTCACCGTTTGTCAGAAGTGTCTTAGAATAATTAAGTAGCTAAGTACATATTTAAAAACTTTGAAAAGTTACATTGGTACTTGCCCGGGTTCGAACCTGCAACCTCGTGCATACAAATCCGTTCATTGAACCGCTAGGCCACCACGACACCACGACTATGGTTCTAACTTAAGTTTTAAGATCATTTTCCTCTTACGAAGAGCTAAAAAATAAAAAAAGATGCTTACTTACCTAAGAAGTTAAATTTACTTAACCAGAATGGCTATAAGTTAATCGTCCAGAATATTCCTAGTAACGACAGAAGTCTCTTATTGCATTGCAAAGAATACTTAAAAGAGCGAACATCAAAGAAATTTCTAGAATCCCATTTATAGTTCAAGCAACAAGTTATAGTCATAAAATAAACAAAACTCCTTCAGAAACGCATATCTTGGAACTAGATACCACGTACGGGTATGTTAGAAGTACAAACAAATATAATAAAGCTAAATTGGCTGCAGCCTCCACGGGATCGTACTAGGAATCTCAAGAACGCATCTGCAGCAATCGTTGTTTTCGTGCCCCTACATCGGATAAGATTGGGAATTGAACTTTGAACGTATGAGAACGATTACAATCTCTGTTATTGGATGTGGTGTAAAATGGTCCATGTGAGGAGATTAGGAAGAATGGGAAGGAAATGTTCGCTGTGTTGCCTGAAGGAATCGCTTAGTTTGAACAAATGTGTGAATAATTCCTAGAATAAGATTTTGGAATGTGTTTTAGTATTATAACTTTGAAATTGATTGAAGTGTTTGTATGATACAACAAAAGGTACCTATTGGTAATTAATGTGAGTGTTTCTAGTTGTGGCTAATGTTTGGTTCAGATAAATAAGAATCCTCTTTAGTTGTTAAATTCGGAAGTCTGAATACGGGCCAGCCATTCTTTACGATTTTTTAATAAGATCCTTGCCTCATACAGTTCTACCAATTCCTACTTATTCTTCGTATTTTTGTATTACCTTAATGTTTCTTAGAACCACAACTCTACGTATTTATGGTGAGCACATAACTCTAAAAACCCAAACTTTTGCCTATTATCTGGTTAGTTAACTTCCAAAACACGACGACATAAAAGGAAACGATATTTCGTGCTTACCTTTTCCCTTTTTCTTTAACTTTCAACCCCCGCTAGATCTTGCGACTTAAATCACCAATTTAATTCGCAACGGGGTTCGCTGGTCCCAAAGACCGACGCCTTGTTACGTGTAATTTAACCTTTCCTCTGTATGGCGACCGGATAAGGGAAACACATCCATTTTGCCTTTACCACGCACTCATTGGATTGTAAAATGGGTATACGTGTTGACACATTTAGTGTTAATCTTCGGAGCGTGAAGTTTTGGTCCATTTGGCAATGTTAGGAAGTAAATGTGGCCGACTCAATTGTCTTGAGGTTTCGATCACACACAACGAATGTTTTCTGTTGGAATGTTGTATTTCTGTAGGTAATGTAAGGTTACTGAACAGTTTTGTCTAAACAATGTAATAAAAACAAATTATGATTATTTTAGGTTCTATTCTCGTAATATGGTAAATTTATTGATTAAATAGGACGTCACAAAACTTAAATTTAATAAGATATAAAGAAGGAATTTAGGACTATAAATTCCACACTATAATTAGTTAACTTAGCCTAGAAAATATTCCCTTTAAGTCAAAACTTTATCAACTTTACTTACGATATTGTGTGTTCTATATGAATGAATTTTGAATTCTGATAGCTCATCTACTTTTGATGTTGGCTTTCCATCTCGTAAGCCCGACCTGACCTCCCTAGGGTCAGCTCCGAGGAACCGACTCCCTTGCTTAATACGATGAGGAAATTATTATTAAGTATGTTGTATAATACGTACACAATCATTGAAATTTATGTATGTTTTAAGGTAGATTTAACTACTTGTATACAAAAGGATAATCAGGATTAAAGACATGTAAAAAAACCAACACTTTTTTATATTAAGCATAACTAAAAAAAAAACGATTATGCTTGTTGCAATTATTTAAAACTAAAATATTTTTTTCTTTCTTTACGCTCATTGCAATCCTTGTTCCTTTCTAATCGACTTAAAAAAGTAGGCTGTTCTATGTTCGACAGTATGTTTTTTTAATCAGAGTTCTCAGCATTTCTTAGAGCGTCCTGTATATATAGCGTATTTGAGTTTAAATACTTATATCTGGCAAATATTACCACGTGTTATAATACACGTTAACATTTTGTCAGATATATTTACACCCCAACTGCTACGCTAGAGGTCTTGGGTTCGATTCCCAAGTCGACCAAGGTATTATTGGGGTTTTCTATGAAATTCTTAGTAGCAGGTCGGAGTTTGGATTTGTGCCCGGTTAGTGGCAATAGGCTCGCCCCCTATTACATGTGACCTAAAAACATACCGGAGAACTGTGGGTGTACAATTGGTACACCTCTGCCTAACCCTTCGGGGATACAGGCGTGATGGTATGTATTACTATGTATTTATACCCCAAACAGTATTATACAACAATAACCAATATTGGACGCAGTTACCGTTTTATCGAGCAGTGCATAGTAGTGCATATTTCACCGCGAATTTTCAACGAGCAATACTCTGATTGTTTTGTATAGGTTTTGAAAAATATATTTCTCACTTTGTGAACACATGTTTCATGAAAGTGTGTTGCGACGCAGCCCGGCCACAGTTGATTTCGTCATTTATAGACGTGTCAATTAAATGTTCTTAAATTGTTCTTGCAGTACCAATGAATAGATTAAATGTACCACAAATATATCTTGTTAAAAAAGCACTTGTTTGTGGCCGGGTAGTACCGTATACTTTGCAGCCCGGCCACGTGTTTATTTTCTGGTAGGAAGGTCAAACTGATCTAAAATATAAACCAAATAAATGTTCTTTTTGTGTTCTTTAATTTTTTCAATGAAATATACCAAGAGAAACGCTTATATAAACAGAAAATTATTTCAAATAAGAATTTGCACTAAGCGCCTGTAGAACTAAAATAGCACGTGAGCGTCAGGATGGCTGGACCAAGAGAGATTTTGGAAGTTTGAGCAATACCAAGTTTTAGTACCTATTTTGTACTATTTGGTACCAGATATCAAATAATTTGTACCGCGCTAAAGAGGGAAAACTATTACAAGGAAAGTGGCCAGCCATTCTGACGTCAGAATGGCTGGACCAAGCCGGGTTCACCTAGTTGTAAGCGTTATAACTACTTCATCTTTTCGTCAATATTTTGTACCTCATTGGTACCTCAACATATGTTTTTCTTATATTTTTTCGATAAGCCAAAAAAAAGTTACACCTAGAAGAAATTTTGCATGTAATCTGGAGCACGTTGATTTCACCTAGTTGTAGGCGTTATAATTAGTTTAAAAATAAGTTACACCTACAAGAAGTTTTGCAAATACAACCTGTAACAGAATAAACGCATTTCCTTTAAAGGGGTCATTGTACTTATCATTATGAACAACTTTCACTATGGGTATGCTGGCTATGCTGTTCAGTACCTACATTTTGCCGAGTTATGCCGACAAAAATGTAGGTACTGAACAGCTGATTTTGAAAACAGGTATGAATATTTTACGTATACCCACATCTTTTTTTTTTAAATAATGTCTGACTGTGTTTTACTATCTACATCAAAAACACTTACTAAAAAGTTGAATTACAAACGCAAAAAAAATGCTCGTATTGAGTAGTTTAATAATAAATCAATATGTTGAGTATTACTACATGAACAGTTAGATAACAGAAGTTTTGCGTAAGGAAGGATAAACTATAATACCTACCGGACTATTTTAAATCATTATCTACATAAATCACAGGGTAGGTATTCTACCCATGCGTATGAACATATTTAGGGACCAAGTATGAAATCACAAAAAACAATCTGCTGTTTCTTACATTTTGGTCTAGTAAGTATGTAAGTATGTAAGTATGTTTCTTACATTTTGGTCTAGTAACTTTTATATATGTAAAAGTGATTTTTTTTTGTTACATTTAAGGATTCCTATTTATTTATTTTAAACAAATTAGTTTCGTTTTAAAGTACCTCATCATCTGCCTAGCCTTTTCCCAACTATGTTGGGGTCGGTATCCAGTCAAACTGGATGCAGCTGAATACCGGTATTTTACACGGAGCGACTGCCTAACTGACCTTCACATCCCCAGTAACTGGGTAATACGAAACCCCTTGGTAAGACTGGTTGTCAGACTTTCGAGCTTCTGACTTGTTAGTCAGATGCTCGAAAGTCGTCGTTACTGTTGTAACGACTGCCAAAGATCTACAAATGACAGCCGGGACCAACGGCTTTACGTGCTTTCCATGGCACGGAGAAAACTCGCTATGCTAGATGTTCACTAATCCACAGACCAACCTCGGCAAACGCGGCTTAACATTGAAAATGGACCCGTGCGACTGTTATTATTTGGCCACGAGCTCCTCTCGTTCTTTTGTTATAAAGTACCTATCGGCTTTAAAAAAACCGGCAAGTGCGAGTTCTTATTGTAAGTGTAACTTATTTTTGGCTTATCGAAAAAATCTCAGAAAAGCATATGTGGAAGTTCCAATGAGGTACTAAATTTTGATGAAAAGATAAACTAATTATAACGCCTACAACTAGGTGAAATCAACGTGCTCCAGATTACATGCAAAATTTCTTCTATACTAAAGCCAATATGGAAAGAGAATGAAACGTTATTACTAATTACGCAATTATCAACTTTGACAACATGTGTTTAAGTTCATTTTAGAATGACAAATATTACCGAAAAGGGCCTAAAATTAATTTGAATGTGATGGAAACTGAACTATTAGTCATTGAATTAAGGTTCATAATCCCAAAGCACGTTCATTCTTTCTTTAAATTGGCTGATATATAGGTGTAACTTTTTTTTGGCTTATCGAAAAAATATAAGAAAAACATATGTTGAGGTACCAATGAGGTACAAAATATTGACGAAAAGATGAAGTAGTTATAACGCTTACAACTAGGTGAACCCGGCTTGGTCCAGCCATTCTGACGTCAGAATGGCTGGCCACTTTCCTTGTAATAGTTTTCCCTCTTTAGCGCGGTACAAATTATTTGATATCTGGTACCAAATAGTACAAAATAGGTACTAAAACTTGGTATTGCTCAAACTTCCAAAATCTCTCTTGGTCCAGCCATCCTGACGCTCACGTGCTATTTTAGTTCTACAGGCGCTTAGTGCAAATTCTTATTTGAAATAATTTTCTGTTTATATAAGCGTTTCTCTTGGTATATTTCATTGAAAAAATTAAAGAACACAAAAAGAACATTTATTTGGTTTATATTTTAGATCAGTTTGACCTTCCTACCAGAAAATAAACACGTGGCCGGGCTGCAAAGTATACGGTACTACCCGGCCACAAACAAGTGCTTTTTTAACAAGATATATTTGTGGTACATTTAATCTATTCATTGGTACTGCAAGAACAATTTAAGAACATTTAATTGACACGTCTATAAATGACGAAATCAACTGTGGCCGGGCTGCGTCGCAACACGCTTCATGAAAGGCTGTGAGGTTTTTAGGGTTTTATACTCGATGTGTGACAACCGGATCGTTTTAGTAAGCCTCTGCTGTCCGCCCGTCCGTCTGTCTGTCAACGGGTTGTATCTCTAAACCGAAATAGATAGATGAATTTTTACAAAGTGTATTTGAATAGACGCTGTAAAAAATAATGATATGTAGGAGGATGTAGTTATTTACAACATTGTGTACGACGGGTACGCGTCATTTGCGAGGCCGACTTGCACTTGCCCAGGTTTTATGTCCAAAATCTATGTAAAACCCTTGTTCCATTTTCGCACAATTCCAAACTGAACATTCCGAGGTTTTTCCTCACTAAAACAAGACAAATGAGACGGATTGAACTGCTATTATTATAACTTTTTGAACATAAATATTGGAAATGTTAATAGTAAGATAGAAAGGGCTCTCCTGGGTGTGATTTTTTATCATTACCTTCACTATGAATGGGAAAAGTATTTTTTCACGAGCAATAAACTCGGTATGATAGAGGTTCAGATAATTTATGTTTATTATTTATATCCTGCAATCCATAAAAACGAATTGTGTTTTATGTTGGCGAATTCTGAATCATAGAAATATGGGACTTTAAATATTCTATGAAATGATATGAGAATAGAATTTACTATCAAACACATTTTAAACTTTGATCGTAAAAGGAAAATCAATACATGTTTTTATCCGTGTTTTTTGCTTTTCTAAATACGTATTTCACCTCGACTTGTTCTTTTTAATTTTATATATTGAACAGTACAACAATAAAGTATTATTTATCAGAAAACATGTACGTGATTCTATTTTTATTTGATGCCTGCTATAAATTGTCAGAACTGTTTAAGATTCAAAAGAAGGCACTTCTCGCTTGAGCTGTCGATTTCAAAGGATCGTGCACCATTAATATCGTGTCTTTACAACGGTAAAATAAAATCTGATACAGCGGCAGACATCTTGGATGAAGGAGAGGCGATAGCAAAGCCGAATCTCTTTTAATTCCCGGCAATTTATCAAAGTGCCGTAAGGCCGGCGGCGTAAACAAAGTGTTTTAATTAAACGATCAAACTGATTGCTTAATCGTGTCTAAAATGCTTCTACGGGACGTTTTTGGGCAATTTGCACTAACTTTTAATGTTTGCGCCAGGATTTGTGAAAATAGCTACACTTTAGATTTTAGGCAGTCTCACGAAATTTCGGTGCCGGATGTAGAAATTTAACGTGATAGTTCTTAATGAAAATCATCCCCGAAATAGCTCTGGAAAGTTTCTGTTTTTCACCAATTCGAACTTTTGATAGCTTTGGGACGATTACATTACTAGCGCGAGATAAAAGGTTAATCAATGCCAGTTTGTAACTTTTCTAATATGGCTGCTACTGAACAGAGGCAAAATGCAAATGCGAAATTATTCGATATTAATTTAGTAATTGAATAGGAAACTTCTGACGGGTGGACTTTTTTAATTTATTTTGTATTCAGGTATACTAAATTACTTCGTTTAATTTAGTCAATTTTATTTTAGAAATTCTCATAAAATTTAAAGTATTTTGGTATATTACGGCATTTTGTGTTACACTGGTAAATCAGGTGTATGTTCTTTACGTCGTCTATCCTAGGAAACATTGGTGACATTACTTCCTTCCTGTTCATATATTTTCTTTAAAGGAAAACAAAAGTATGATATGATCGTGTTTATCAGGGAGCCCATCTGAACGTATCTTGCAAATAAAATCAAAGAAAAGAACATAAGCTTTTTCGTCTCATCATCTAAATGCAGAAAATACATAAACCGACATAGTTCAGGAAAAACTAAAAATACAATTTGTGTAACACATTCGACAATATATGCAACAATCCCGTATCTATAATAGAGAATCCTAACCACGATATGGACCATATAGACAAGCTATGTAATAATCTTGATATTGATAACTAGATGCCGATGTAGGCGGAGCAATAACCGCAACAGCCTTGCCTAGACAAATTAATATCGCGAGCAATTCCGACCGACCAGAGGTTAGACGAAACCCAAATCCATATAGTCCCTACAGGGTTATACAATGTAGTTCAGTTACAACGTTAAGATAATGGTTTTGGAGGTCTCGTTATGTTATCCTGTAACTTTCCATTATACAGAAGTAAATTTTCTCACGTGTTTAAGTTTCACTGACTGATCGGGATGATGACATGAAAGTGAGAAAAACGTTTGAAGAAATACAAATAGCAACAACTAAAATGCCGAACCTTTTAGTTGATGCTATATAGGTAAAATATAGGTAGATATCCATTTTGACGACCTCCGTGGTCGAGTGGCGTACGCACCGGTTTCAAGGTGTCGCTAGCTCTGAAGTCCCGGGTTCGATCCCCGGACGGGTCAATGTAGAAACCAACTTTTCTACATTGTCCCGGGTCTGGGTGTTTGTGGTACCTTAGTTGTTTTTGAATTCCATAACACAAGTGCTTCAGCTACTTACTTTGGGTTCAGAGCAATGTATGTTGTCCGCATTTATCCATCTTTTTCACTCACTCTAATTATGACGATGCAGAGTCATCATAATAATTACCCTTAGGTCCCTTCTCCAACAGCGTGATCTCCAGGCTTGCTCACTATGGTTAGTAATTTCGGAAGTTAACCTTCAACGATTAAAGCAAGTAAGTTTTTAAAATAAAAACTATAAAAGTCCCGGTGGTTTCAATCAATCTAGAGACAGGACTAGGTGCTAAAACGATAATACCAGCGTCTGTCTCCGATACGATCACAATAAAGTATACTTCCCCAAATATATCAAAAAAGAATTTCACCAAAATATTTTGTTGAGAAAGAAAATTTATTCCGTATTCATTCCGTTCCAATTCTTTTAAACTCTCCCCGTTTCTGTTCATTTATTAACTGTCGCTAAGTTATTAGCCGTTGGTTCCGGGGAAATGTTTCTTGTTTATATTTTAAACCGGTCATCAATTTACTTCGTTAAACAAAAGATATTGAAAAGCAAGCAATTTAGCTTTGCCCATGTTTCGTATTTTTGGTCACGTGAAACACATTGATTTTTAGAAAGTATTTTAGAAAAAAGATTTAGAATAAATTATCTACGATTTACAATCTTAGGCCAAATAGTGATAATATCAAGCATATAGAGTCAAAGGATTTATATAAAGTAAACTGCTTGTACATAACAATTCGCTATTTTCAACTTGTTTAAAGCAATTTAGTGTATAAACGACCATTTCTTATTGCAAAAAGTAATTACTGAAGGAATTTAACATTTCAAGGTAGTATCATCTGTTAGTCTGATAAGACCGCTCCACTGTAGACAATATAAGTAAACATTGCAATTGAAAACAAGAAAATAAAAGATTTATATCGAAACACACAACCAAAAGAAATTCAAAATAAACTTAAGAAACCGCATATAAAAATTCTTATAGCTTTCAAAATTCTGAACAGGTCTTCGTAAATAATAGCTTAGAATCACATCATAATCGGTGTATTCGTTTAGGAGCTACGATTCCACGGACAGTCAGAGACAGTCATGTAAATTTTAAAACACCTCTCTTTGCGTCGAGGGGAAAATTATAATCATGAACAGTCATTTTGATGCTCTCACGTGCGGCGAAGGTACGCTTTGGTATTTCAGCTCCAAAAATATTTCAGTATTAGCTATCCATGTGCGGAATAAATGTTCTTTGAGTAGAATTGATTACAGTCAGCCAGTGCACGAATGTGAATCCGAATATCACAAATACGTTTTTCTGAGCAATTAAGTGATTTCGTATGTAGGTATTGCAGTCGTACATTCTGCCTTTTCTGTTAGATGATCATTCGGAATTTCCTTTCTGTGCTTTTCGTTTCTGATAGAGTAAGGCTTGCTTTTCCTCACTGATTACATATTTACCGTTTTAACTAACTTCAAAAAAAGGATGCTCAATTTGACAGTATGTTACACGATATCTCCGGCAAATGTAAATCGCTTAAAAAAAAACTCTATGTTATTTTATTTGTTATGTGGGTAGGTATGTGACTTTAAATGTGTTCAAGCTGATAAACGAAAAGAATGATGAGTCTAAAAGTAAACAGCGTCCTTAAACATCGGTTCTGCAAAGATTTATAAATGCGTTCCCGGTTTTTAAAATTGATTTCTTGTATACAGAAAATATCTGGTATATTTTTACAATCACGCCAATTAGTAACCAAAAAACAAAATTAAAAACATTTTTTTTTAATTACAATGGTTTTCCGTATTTTGCCATGTTCCTCATTATTTAAAAATGTTTTTGCAAATTGGTTCGTGTCCAACAAAGAGGATTATATTATTAATTCTATCGTCAATTATTGGCTACACGAAAGTAAAAGCCTCGTAATGTTAATTTCTGATTTAATTTTAGGAGCTCAAAGAATTTGTGTCAGACTCAAAGTGACTGAGGGCTGGAGGCATAAAATGCTTCCAAAGTTTTAATACGATTTTATCTTAAACCTACAGCCTACTTCAGACTTTAAGTAATTCTGCTTGACAGGCAGTAAATTTAGGAAAATGTAAGCTTTATCTAGCGCAATTTCTACTTAATTATACATTATTTACATACCAAAACATCAGCCACGAAACATGTTATACATAACATAATATTATGTAACGTCTTGTATCCTTGTAACTTTAACTGTGTAGATACATCAAACTTATACTTTACTGACATACTATTACATTACAACCTAATCATCATCATCATCTCCCGAGCCTTTTCCCAACTATTGGGATTGGGGTCGGCTACCAGTCTTACCGGATTTAGCTGAATACCGTATTTTCCATGGAGCGACTGCCTATCTGACCTCCACAACCAATTTTAATGGGAAACACAGTATCCCATAGTAAGACTGGTTGACAGAATTGACTTAACGTGCTATCCGAGGCACGGAGGGGTCTCGGTATGTTATGAATGGTCACCCATCCACGGACCAACCGCGGCGAGCGCGGTTTAACTTGTATTATCGGTCACACCAACTTAGACAACCTAATATACCTAACTAAAATAGCACTGTAGCAGAATTACAACAAAACTAATTTAACAAAAAACCAACTGCGTTTTATTCACGTTAATAAATAAAAAAAACCTCTTTAGTAGGTATACGTTTCAAAATATTTTGTACACTGTTATTTGACCGCATATAAATAAAAGCACGGCCAGCATCACCTGTTTGATGCAAATGTTGTCCTAAATGTTTATGACGTCATTTGGCTACGTGTAATGTGTTTGTGTTATTTTGTTGTGTAAGCGCTGATTACTCCAACAATTTGCGTATTGTGGATGTGGTGTGGACAGAATTTTTTAGTTGAGATAATTTATTGTAATGGCAATATGTATGTATAAATCCCTTTTGAACGAAAAAGTATTATATTCTTTGTTATTTGGTAATAGCATAATGTTTTGTTTTTTTCAGCGTATTTTTATAAGCCTTGATCGGTATAGGATATATAATATAAGCATTACACACAGTGTAATTAATACCCTAAAAACTGATTGAAATAACACCCTAGGAGATTATTTAAGAAAAGCTTATGTATTTACACGTATCGTTTTCTTTTTGCATCTACGAAAACATAGCATCTTAATAATACGCTGATTTTTAAAACAAAAATGAATACCTAAACCAGTTTCTCGACGGAAAACAAATTGATTTTTCAACGAAGCCAGTAAAACTTTGATGTTACTTATACAAATGGGAATATTATTCCTTGCCAACCGGGGTGTGATTAAATGACGGTGTCGTACCCTTGAGTTTGCTTCCAAGAAAACTCACTCAGATAAAAACTCAATTAAGATGCCAATATTAGTTCCAAAAGTAAATTAAATTGAGAACTATGATTAAATAATAACAGAACTTTTACTAACGTATTTAAATTTCGAAATGACTTTTTTGGTTTGTTGATAGAAAACATAACATAACATACCATCACGCCTGTATCCCCGAAGGGTTGGGCAGAGGTGTACCAATGTACACCCACAGTTCGCCAGTATGTTTAGGTCCCATGTAATAGAAGAATAGATTTATTTATTTGTTGATAGAACGATAGATATACGAGATATTATACTACTGTATGATTAAACAAAAATACATACAGTGAAATATAGAATTTTCTTTTTTTATATTTCTACAAAGGTATGTAAAAAAACTTAGGTAGATGTAACGACGTTCCTTTTGTTAGACAAAATTTCTTCCACGTACTAAACAACAAGCCAATATATATAATGTTGAGAAAAGGATATCCAAAAGAAAACGTTTGAAAAAGCAAATTATAAAGCAATTTAGTTAAAGACCAAGGGGTTTGTCGGCAGACTATGTTCTTGTGGGACTATGATTGGTGAGCAGAAAACGCGTAGTTTTCTCAAATTCCCACAATAAAGTGACAAGGTTCACTAATGTAGGTTGTTTTAAAAACTCCTTACTCCTACCTAAAACTAATACACATGTATTTTAAATATAAAATTGGAGAAATTGATAAGCTAAATTGAAAATATCTTGTAAGTTTAATCCATTAGAAATTTTAAACGTATAAATTTCCTCTTTTTATCACAACATCCCTTAACTTAAAAATAACAATGCCTCTGAAAACAAGCACAAAATACAACTCTAGCTAACCCTTGCGTTACACAATCGCAATAATTTCCTCGACCTTATACATCAAAACAAAACACTAATGCTAGATTAAGCCAACGCCATTGAACCAGTCATGACGTCACACGCTTAACTAGTACATTCCCAAACTAATTTGCGTAAACATAACATGTCGCATTGTCATTAAAATGACATTATTTAGGAGTTGTCAGCACTGGCGTTGATGCAAGCGTGGCAATCTGGCCGCGAATAAACAAAACAGTTTCGGTATGCTATTCGCAGTCGGCTTATCGCCGCATTGTAAACGAATTTGTATAAATATAAAGGGCTTTGTTCTATGATAGAGGTTTTAGTAATCCGTGAATTTAAAGCGGAAACTTTGTACTGAAGTAAGGTTTTAAGCCTGGAACTTTGATAATTTCAAAATTGGCTAGTACCAGTTTTATAAAAACTTGTATACAAATAAGTTACTTTTCACGAAAGTTGATCCTATTTTTCAGTTAACAAGGAACAAAAAAAAAACACAAATACTAAAAGGCTCGCACAAGAAGAAAGCCACTATGCCTAATTATCTCCATCCCATTTTATATAAAATCTTTCTACCTTTGAACAATGAGAAAAGAAAGTCAGTGACAGGAAACGAGCAATGTTCACTGATAGAAGTGTCACAGTATTTAATGTCTACACAAAAACGAACTCTCAGCAATATGCGCCTTTTTGCATTCAGGCTATTTTTATTAGGGTTCTGTACCCAAAGGGTAAAAACGGGACCCTATTACTAAGACCTTGCTGTCTGTCTATCCATCTGTCATCAGGGCTGTATCTCAAGAACCGTAATAGCTAGACAGTTGAAAATTTCACAGATTATGTATTTATGTTGTCGCTATAAAAACAAATGGTACTAAAAGAACAAAAAACCTAGTCTACGGAACCCTTCGTGTCCGGCTAGCGCTTGGCTGGTTTTTTTTTGAAGTCTACTTCTCTTAGCCTAATCGTAGGTTTGGCTGCTTTACCAGACTTTTTATTCAGGTGAATAGTATATGTATGCCTACATCACTTTCTTGACGATACTTGTGTAAATGTTTTACTAACAAGTCCTTTACATAACAGAACCAGCATTGATTAGCTTATTGGTCGGGTCTAATGTGAATCAATAGTTAGCATGTTAGTATACAGCTTACCGAGATTAATCAGGATAGTACCTTAAGCAATAGGTATTCGGATTCTAAGCCCATTCACATGAATTACAAGGAATCGCTGCTATAATAGATTGTTCAAACTAAGTAAAGTGACCAATTTTGCAAGATGCAAAATTATAAATCGTTTTATGAGTCGATAATTATACTACTGTAAGATTTGCGTGCATTGCGTATTTTTAAACGTACAAATGTCAGAAAAATGGATAAAGGCCGCTTTTAAAGAAGTCGAAAAACAAAGTGTAGACGGTACGTCTACGTATCTTGTACGTATAAAAGATAAGTTTTCAGTCTTTCTTGTAAATACTCTCTCTACTCTCTCTATCTCGTTTGACGACCTCCATGGTCGAGTGGCGTACGCACCGGTTTCAAGGTGTCGCTAGCTCTGAGGTCCCGGGTTCGATCCCCGGACGGGTCAATGTAGAAACCAAAAAAAAAATTCTACATTGCCTCGGGTCTGGGTGTTTGTGGTACCTTCGTTGCTTCTGAATTCCATAACACAAGTGCTTTAGCTACTTACTTTGGGTTCAAAGCAATGTATGTGATGTTGTCCGCATTTATTATTATTATTATTATTATAAATAATACAAAATATACTCGTAGTATTTTGTAGCGCACTTCAGAGGCGCAATTAAGATTGGGTCACAAGTTACTTAGGTACATAATTTTATATATTAACGCAGAGTACGTCAGATTCCATCTGACCAAACTTCAAAAGTGATTTCCGTGGCATTCGTAATTTTGAGTAAAAAATAACACTACTCTAAACCAACATGCCCAATTTACCTTTACATTGTTCTAACCAGTCAATAGTGAAATTTTCGTTCGCTGCTTGATCTACGGCCACACTGAATAATAGATGAAGGAAAGTTGTCGAACAATGCCAGGGTTTGAATGTTGCTCCCATGGTCTCGAGCACGTATCAAATGTATCAATTTACCTTTAAAATGGACCTTCATTTGTGAGGATAATAAATATATAATAATAATATAATATAATAATATATTCCGGGCAACTCACACACGGTTATCTGATCCCAAGCTAAGCAGAGCTTGTGTTATGGTAACCAGACAACTGATAAACATACTTATATATTTCTAAATACATACATATTATAGATAAATTACACCCAGACAACCAGAACAAATGATCGTGCTCATCACACAAACATTTGTCCTGGGTGGGAATCGAACCCACGACCTCCGGTATAGCAGTCAGGGTCACTAACCACTAGACCAACAGGCCCGTCAAAATGAATGTATAATGTTTAAATTGTGGATACTGATTTGAGTTTATTCATGTGAGTACAGCAGTGTTTTTAACAGTAATTATATCCTTCGACAGTTATTAAACATATTATTATTTAAATTGATAAATAAAGACATTTAGGATATTTGACTTTTATTTGTTTGTGATTATTTGGTGAGATGTATGCTATAAAAACTTATTTACGGAAAATTCTTCGTCTAATTCGTCCTTATAACATGCCCAAATAATTTTTAACTTAATTGTTATGTAGCTATGATATGTTTTTTCAATGACATCTGTATTCTTTAATGAATCGACCTCCGTGGTCGAGTGGCGTACGCACCGGTTTCAAGGTGTCGCTAGCTCTGAGGTCCCGGGTTCGATTCCCGGACGAGTCAATGTAGAAACAAACTTTTCTACATTTTCTCGGGTCTGGGTGTTTGTGGTACTTTCGTTGATTCTGAATTCCATAACACAAGTGCTTTAGCTACTTACTTTGGGTTCAGACTTCAGAGCAATGTATGTGATGTTGTCCCCATTTA
Source organism: Autographa pulchrina (assembly GCA_905475315.1). Classification (NCBI taxonomy): domain Eukaryota; kingdom Metazoa; phylum Arthropoda; class Insecta; order Lepidoptera; family Noctuidae; genus Autographa; species Autographa pulchrina. The sequence goes on from FR997770.1 coordinate 2,723,922, forward strand.
TTTATTATTATTATAATGGGACATTCAAATAAGAAGTGAAACTTTATATAATATGCGAGATAGCACATTAATATTGCAATTTCAAATGAAACATTGGCAAGGCGGATCACGGAGCAATTTGTTTAGACTATCTAGTGCATTGGGAAAAGTCTTTGCTTTAGTAAACCCGGTTTCTTCAAAGCAGGTTGCATTGGATTTATAAATTGCATCGAGACGTTTCTCTACAATATAGTGGGAAGCTTCGTTGGCGAGTCAATCTTGTAAATGGATGCATTCAGTCAAGGACAAATAAGTTTTAAACAGAGCCTACAGTTTGATTAATTACTTCTTCGAGGATGACATTTTATTTAATCCTTCTTAAATAAGACTAGTAGTGTTAGCTTAGATACTATTTCATATAAAAAATGAAATTTTTCGTTTTGTTATAAACGAATTTTTAAATAAAATACTGCGTATTTTATTCATGTCGTAGAACACTGTCGAGCCCATATAAAATTGAACCTACTCTGTCTGGCATATTATAACGTGTCTACGCACACGCCTGTCAAGTACCCATTTAAATGATAAGAAATAAATGAATAAAAAAATTGTATACACAAAAGAAAATTGAAAAACACAAAATGATAGTCATAAATATTAACCAAAATAAAATGCTTAAAAAAGGTGTTTTTAAACGGCTTGCTTCTTGTTTATTCGGGCCATTAGCGGATGCAAGTTTCTACAGATGGTGGTGTTTTTAATCCCTGTAAAAAAAGAGTGGAGTTATAAGATTAATTTGTATATCTGTCTGTCTGTGGTATCATAACTAGCAAACAGACTGCCCGATTTTGATGTGCATTTTTTGTTTGGGAGTGACGTGATCGAGAACGTTCGGCCTTGTAAAAAAATATCTGCTCTTTTAAAACTTGTTGGTAGTTTCTTATTTCTATCTATCAAAGGCTCGAATCGCAAATCGACTCGATATATCTCATACACGCACCATTTTAACCCTGAAGTACTTTATGTACTCAGCCCTTTAAATTGAAGCGAGTTATCGTTGATCATGACGTATGGCAATGTGTTAACACTCCAATGATATTGGCCATAATGTTAGCTGTAAACGATCGTTTGTGGATACTGTTGAAATGACGTCATTTATTATCTACATATTTGGTAGAATTGGATCCATTTATCGTGGTGACGCGGACAGGAGATAGTATTTTATAGTGGGCGATGAATGACGTACTCTTTTGTTTTATTTTGATGGATATACCTATATGTCGCTCGTTTCGGAGACGCGTGGTAAGATTATGTAGGTGTTGCTAATACCCTTATTTTTTTAGGTTTTCAAGGTGCTATTTACTAACTTTGTATATAATTTATTTCATGTTACTTAGAGAGTAATAATAGAAACAGTTTTCTAATGCTTATTTTTTATGTATTTCAATTGATTGTAATTTTCAGCGAGATAAATCTATGCTTATCCATGCTCTAGCTGAAGTGGCAGTGAGCTGGCCATGTCTGTCGCAGAACCGACGAGAGGTGAAGCAGGAAGGTTCTCGAATGGAGACCACGCTTAGGCAAACGTAGTGTAGGACGCCCCCCGGCTAGATGGACCGATGACCTGAAGAAGGCAGCTGGCAGTGACTGGATGCAAAGGGCGGGAGATCGTGCGCTGTGGCGTTCCTTGGGGGAGGCCTATGTCCAGCAGTGGACTGCAACAGGATGATTTGATGATGATTATGATGAAATCTATGCCAATTTGCCTACAAATTAACTTTTTATGACGAACCTAGGTAGGTTTAGGTACTAACTAACCTTATCATGATGAGACCTATGAGCCCATCGAGCTTACATTTGTTACGTCACAAAAACAGCAATTTTATTCTCATCTTTTCTTATATCAACAAGGCTTATATTTTGTTTACTAAAATGAATCCTACAAAGAACATGACCTAAAGATGTTTACCCTAGGGCCATTCTTTATTAGTGTGAGTTAACAAGTATAGAGACACACAACTGTAAATAAAAAAACGCGAATGATCCCACTAAGTCCGGTAAAAGCTATTTAACTTGCAAAAGAAAAAGAAAATTTCCCTTCTATTACGTTTTAAAACTTTTTAAATGGGTTCTTGTTTTTTTCATTAGATGTTCTTAAAAGGTAATCAGTGTTTCGGCGTTAGAGGTCACCGGTACTTTATTGTAAATGAAAAGGTTTATTGGAGAGTATTTAAACACTTGATGCTGGTTATTGATCTGTGTACAATAACACACCTGATAAAAAAAGCGCTATAAATGTATTATTATTTATGAAAATACACTTTATTCTATTGAAATGCTTTTAAACGGACAACCCATTTTAATCTATTTGTGTTAATAATATTGTATTAACAATAATTTATTTTGTTTACTTTTGTAGTGCAATAGTCCTTTTTTATTTAAGATCTCATGTTATCTGTCACTTTACCTCACATTTACAATTACAAACCAATTCCCAGCACAACAAAGTATGCAATTACATGAAGATTTAATAACATGAAACACGTTCCACAATGAAAGGGTATTAAGGGATGGCGGATGCTCCACAGAGATTATGTGCCCGTGAACACTCGGTTCCCGGCTAAATAATAAATACACGTGGATATCAAAATAATGTGTTGAATAATGTTTGTTATGTACTTAAATATGACTCGTTTTGAGAGATTTTAAAAGGGATAAACCTCTGAAATTAATTTAGCTGATCTAATTCTTTACTATGCATTATTAATTTATTTCGACGACCTCCGTGGTCGAGTGGCGTACGCACCGGTTTTCAAGGTGTCGCTAGCTCTGAGGTCCCGGGTTCGATCCCCGGACGGGTCAATGTAGAAACTCACTTTTCTACATTGTCTCGGGTCTGGGTGTTTGGCTGAATTCCATAACACAAGTGCTTAACAGGTGCTTACTTTGGGTTCAGAGCAATGTATGTGATGTTGTCCGCATTTATTAATTATTTATTTATTTCCAAAAGGTACACCAACAGCATATACATTTAACATTGCATATATATATAAATTTAAAAGAAGGAGGTATCTAATGTACATGCCAATTATAGGTATACACAATATTTTAAAATAACATACCTAACTTCTTAAAACTAAGTAAAATATGAATACCTACACAAAAAAATATGATATTACTAGTTCTTACTTTACTTCTATTTACTTTACTTCTCTACCGTAACTTCTGATTTTTGTATTCGCAATGAATTTAAAGATCTGATTTGATAGTCATTTACTTAGAAGGAAAGCGAAAATATCAGGATTTTGGTTAACCAGCATGACAAACGGTATCTATGTTACGTCTATTAAAAACTCTAAAGCATCATACTTTCTGGCTACACTTTCAGTTCAATCATTAAATAATATCGAAATTCAATCTGATGTCGAATGTTTCCAATTTAGCTGGTAAGTTTTGACCTAAACAAACGAACAAACATACATACATTACAAGTCCAATAAAACCTTGTTCAAATATAAATATGTGCGCAATATACATACTTGTATTAGCCTTAAGTTAGGCCTCATTATTCCCTGTATTCTAAGGCTCGATATAGTAAATAAACTCAACATCGGTAGGCCGGTAATGGCCTGTGTTATTATTATAAGCCTTTCAAACACGATCGAATATTACCCTTAAAACGTGTAAGCAAAAAGGTTTGTACACTAAAATTTAAAGACCTCTGCAACCCTTTTAGAGGTCAGTTATGTTTGAAAGTATAAAATCTCGCTGAACTTTTTATGAAGAATAATTTTCCTCTTTTGAGATATTTATTAATTTGTTTGTAAAAGTTTAGCAATTCTAAGGATTGTAATTTTAATGCCGCCCTTAGTCGTTTTGGTGCTCACAATGACAATTATTTTGTTTTTTGTTAAAATATAGAGGCTTTTGCTTTACTACAAATGAATATATAGATACTTTTTTAGAACTCTCAAAACGTTTGGTCGATTCTAGTCGTGATCAGAAGGCTAGTGTGTTCCTTGCACAGAGAATGGGTATAGCCATTCAACGTGGCAATGTTGCCAGCCTTCTGGGCACGTTTCCCGCCATTGACGATGATTTTTTTGTGACGCAATGTAAATATGTACTGCGTAATAAATTGTTTTGGTATCGTATCATACACTGTATTGATAATATAATTTATTATATTTTACCTGTATAGATATAGCGGTAAAAGTCTGAAAACATATTGCTTTGTTTGTGCGCCGGTATTGTTTATACAAATGGTAATTCGTTCGGACATTATATCACAGCGTTTTATACGGTACTATTGTACTGTACGTTTTAAGCCTCTATGGTCATTTGTCAGACAGCTTGTTTTATTATATTTGTGCACTGTAATCAATGTACAAAGGTATTTATAATTTTAATATCTGTAGTAAGTTAAATTTGATTTTAAAGGATGATAATCATCACTCTTTTCATTGTTGTAATTACAACGTCATTACGCGAATATAATTCTTCGCAATTCGAGACTGCCGGCGATTCGATACATAATAATAATAATACAGTAAGTATACGTTATATCTGTACCTACGGCTTATCTATCTATTTTTAATTAAAAGCACATAACGACCTCAAACAGAAACCTTAAACAGCAACAAAACTGTCGCACAAAAGCTATACATTACCTTATCTTTAACAAACCGCAACTTAACCAAGGTACAACACACAGAACCGTAACTAAAAAAACCTCCTGCAAATCTACGAAAAACCCGTTCAAGAAGTACCTACAAGTAAATCTATATCCAAAGTTCCTACTCTAAGCCTAAAATAATGCTGTGAAAGCAGAGCCATTCCCTCGGGAAGGGAATCCAACCCTGTTTATACAAAAACGAACTCACATTCGTTACTGTATCTCCTTTCAAACGTAACGAAAATGTATTCGTAATGGGAAGTACAACTGTACAATAAGTGTACAATATCGTGTGTCGTGCAGAGATATCGGTTCCGAGAAAAATAAATTACCTCTTTGGTGCAATAGTCAATAGTATACATAAAATCATATGATGGTCATCAATAGTTAGTGGATTTTATCTATGAATTTAATTTTTTATTGAAAGTTATTATGAATTTAAACTTAACGTAAAATAATAAAGAAATAAATAAAAAGGTTTATTTGTTCGACTTTTACAACTATAACATTTAATCCAGTAGCGAAAAATACCTAATCGTATTAAAAACTAACATAAATATCAAGTAAATGATGACAATATTTTCTAGGCTTCTCTTTTGTAAAGTAAAGCATATAAAACTATGAAGATACTATATACAGTTTAAATGCTAGAATATCCTTTGAAAATCTAAGAAAAAAAAAATTATGACATTAAAGAAACTTAGTTAACGCTTTTCTGAAATGCTTTAGTCCTCACAATTTTATTAATTCTTAGAAAACGCTTTAACAAAGAATTTTAATGTACGTAGTGTATGCACAATTGTACATATTTATAAATGTAAGCTGAAATGATTAATGACAATTTCAAATAGACGTACGATATATCAACGTAGGTTATTACCATAACAAAATTAAAATCCGCTTAATTTCCCTACTCAAATACCCTTTTAAATTTCAAAAATAGATATTTCATTTAATTTCCGTCGTAAAGTACAAAAATCCTAATAAAACACTAAGTTATAATTACCCATTTGACCTTTCTGGTTTAACCTTTTACCCGACCCAAATTATATGAACTTATGGAGTCTCTCTGCTTTACTTTTACATTAAACCCATTTATTTACTTTTGGGTTATAGCATACGTAATATATATATAAGAAATAAACAGGAATTCAGTGGCAATATAATTTACGGGAATAAGCGCGTACATGCATAAATACCTTTCTTGGGGCTTGACGTTTCGACCGGCTCACACCGGTCGGGGTTGCTTATTCCCGTGAATTATTTTACCATGAACATGCAGCGCAGAAGTTTAAAAGTTAATAATTCAGTGGCAGTTTTACCTAATAACTAAAGATTTTGTGAATTTTAATTTAGTTTTAAAGAATAAATATGTCCTAAAGGTAACTTATTTTTAAGTGATACTTATTATATATAATATTTTAGAGTCCTTTAAAATAGTATTATTTTTTCAGGTGTTTTTTAGATTTCTGTAAAGGTTTTCTAATTAAACAACCTGGTGTGTTATGAAATAAATGCACACTTATTCTTTACTTAATTGACATCGGTTCTTGATTCAATTCATTCAGGTACGAAGATTAAACTTGTGCATATTTCCAGTCTCCAGTCAAAAACACAAGTCAAATGACGGAAAAAAATAATCTCATAACGAGCTACAGATTAAACAAACAACAACAGTTACTCTAAGTATATTCGAAGCTTAAGTTACGTATTCGGTAATGTTATAAGTGGAGCAACTTAAGTGATTGATTTGTAAAAGTTGTGAGCGATCGAACTTACCAGCTGTCGGGATTGTGACACATGATACTTGGTACCCGTAGTAAATATGGATTTGGTTTGAGACGTTTATCCTGTTTCTTATCTATAATATATAACTTTTTGGACATTAACAAAAAGTTTATTGTTCAAGGTTTTCACACATTTTAGGTTCTTTCAAACAATATATTCTCGGATCGGACAGGGTCTTAACGCCCTGTGCATATTACAGTACAATAATTTTTTGTTCATATTGTACAATCCTATTTTAGGTTCTGCGAACATGTGTCTTGTGCCAGCTCTATTGAATATTTGGTTTTCAGTTGTCTTTCATTTGTTTGCGCGAACGTAGACACTTTTAGTGTCCAGTTGTTTTTACATAGTCATATACCGATCGAAAATTAAAAAGGGTTCAGTGTCGATAAATGGAAACTTAAAATCTTCAGTTGAACTGAAGATTTTAAGTTTCCATTCAAGACAAGCAACATTGACATTTTCTTGAAATTCTTTTTTTATAGAATTTCTAGAAAATGTCTGGTGTTAAATTTCAACATTGATATCGACAGTCTTTATTTAAATCGCCTCTGTAAGTACCATTCACACTTTCCCTCAAATCATTATCTTTACAACGAACAAACTAGAAGATCGTAAAGCAAGTTTTCTATTAGATTCATTTCTGATAGCACTTGTCTTAGCCTAGTCTATAGAACAAGTCGAGCCAAATAAAGGCTACTTAACTTTGCACAACCTCTCCTAAGTTTATTAATAGAATAGAACTTAAGAAGTTGCAGGAAATTAGATCGGCTAAAACTACTGTAATAGGAAGGTTACTTGCTTAAGTTGTTCTTATGTCTACGAAAGTCTGAAGATAAGGAAGTGACTTAATAGCTTATTCACTGCATTTCTAGAATAATAATAATATAATAATATTCCGGGACAACTCACACACGGTTATCTGATCCCAAGCTAAGCAGAGCTTGTGTTATGGTAACCAGACAACTGATAAACATACTTATATATTTCTAAATACATACATATTATAGACTAGCTGTACCCGCGACGTTGTTCGCTTATATACCTATCATTCATCTTTATGAATAAATATTTGACTGTGATATAGAGGGCCACTAACACGAACTACCTACTGCCGAGTAAATTTTGTCACAAATGTTGCTGTTTGTATAAAGTCTCAAAATAAAAAAAAGTACCATCCTCATAATTATATAATTAGCTTTCCTCTAAAAATTTTAAGGATTGGTTTTGATGCTACTTTGTTTAAAAATTTTAGATTTATCTTCCAAGTCCAGAACCGTGAGAAAAAATTATAATTTTCATGGTGGCTTTCGATGTCAATGTCCAAAATATGTCTACCTTGGGCAGTTTTGAACTGACTCTTTTATATATGTAGTATGTTTTCTCTTTTGTGCTTTACCCAGTTGGTTACATTAATTGAAGGTCAATGTTTTGGTATTGAGTCTACTGGCAGCGCCAACTCTGATTTAAAGTGAAAGCAGCTGTCGCTCTAGGCAGTAAATGGCAAAGGCCACCCAAAAACCGAATCCATGAAAACAAATTAGTCCATTTTTTATGCTATAGTTCTCGTTGGTACCGTAGTCCCTAGTGAGACTACAGGACGCGAGGTTTTGGTGCGAAACCTCGAAATTGAACTACGCCGTTAAATTGAGAGTGGATATCAGATAGGCAGTGACTGACATGAGACCCATGAAACTGAAAGAGGAGGTAGTTACAAAAAGTTGACGTACGGTTTGAGAGGCGCAGTGGCAGAATTACCAAAACTGTGTTTCAAATTATTTGTTTGGAAAGATTAAGTAATAGCTGTCCAAGGACAATCTCATTCTACCCTGATTAAAGTCAGAGGCTGTATCCTGTACAATTCGCTTTATTAAGTGTAAGGTGCAGCATAAGGTGATGGGCTTAAATACCGTACGTATATATTTTAAAATGTAGAGAATGCGATAGAAAGTTTATTTTATTTAGGGTTTTGGCCCAACCTTCCGGTAATAGGGTACAAAAACTTTATGAAATTTAAACACATGAATAAAATATCATGTACGCATAAAAACCTACATGAGAAGCAAGAATATTAAAGAGGTAGTACATACTAAAGATTGTGTGATAAAAATATCATTGGGTTTTTGGGTAAAAGAAAATAAATAACAAATACAAAAAGATCTTGTCCATGGAATATAATATAGATGACCAATAGAAAACATTACACATTATGTTGAAAAAATAGTTTAAAAGTGGATTAAAGTTTTTAACCAACTATAAAGTGATCTATGGGGAAGCTTACGTTTTCAAGTCAGCCCAAGCAAATGGCCAGGACATTTACGCCTGAATCACTTTACGGTACATGCCATGCACGTTTGTTCCTCCATGATCAGCAATGAGGAACAAACTTACCTACGGAGATTAGTAAATACAAACACTAAATAATTGTAAGTTTATATATCGGTTGAGAAAAAATTCACGACTTAAAGATGTCGTTTATTGCGACTAAAAATACAACAAAATGTTACAAATATTTTTTTACTTAAAAAAGATACGTAAGTAAAACACAAAAAGAGTTATCTCTACTGAGATTTGAACTTGGGTATCAAAAAATTTAAACTTATATAAGAAAATGGACGCATAAAAAAAAATCAAACATTAACAACCGGATTTGAACTTGCAGCAACATCACTCATTTCCAATCGTTCAACCGCCAAGCTGTTTACCTCGATAGCTAGTTCACTAAAATATAGGTTCTAATCAAATTGAAGATTGCTATGGCTACCTCAGTCTGCCATGGTTACCCTCTTGTTTATCTTTTGATCTGTCAATAATGCCAATTTATGTGTGCAGTTGAGAAAATGATTTTGGAAATTTAAAGCTCCTCCCCTTATCAGCTAGATTCAATAGCATGTTTCAACATAGCTAACAACCATCTACTATTTCTTGAAAACCACCTCTCAATTTTTTACACCATTCGATTAAGTAGTTTATGTTTGATAATGTAACATGAAATCTGACCCCCGGCAAAAGAGAGTTGTAATGCAAGTACTGTACTGAATTGCGTGTTGTAATATTTTACTTCTTGAACTCACTAAATTAATTATATCTTTTGATAGAGTGAACCGATTTCGATGAAACAAAAACTAAGTTATACCTCAAGTTGTGTATAATTTTTGTATATAAACATTGTCTGCATTCAATTCGTAGATTTTACGTGATGCGTGCACAAACAAACATATAAACAGACAAACAGACAAACAGACAAACAGACAAACAGACAAACAGACAAACAGACAAAAATTTCAAAAATGATGGAAATGGGTTCTGTTAGTTATCCTTTAACACGCTGGCTATTTTTTTTTTAAATTTCTTCAATGTACAAAAATGACTTTTCTACAGATTTATTATATGTATAGATAAATTACACCCAGACACAGAACAAATGATCGTGCTCATCACACAAACATTTGTCCTGGGTGGGAATCGAACCACCTATAGCAGTCAGGGTCACTAACCACTAGACCAACAGGTCGTCTAAATGATTTAATAATTAAAATGGAATCATACAAATTATGATGCGATAGAAGTTAGTAAGTAGCAGTAGTAGTTTTATATCAATGTCTACACTCGTGGAAATATCAGAAAGCAAATAACTAGTATTTATTTATAATTTTTAGATTTTTTCGTACATAGGAAATATAGGTAGTTTTTTGCATAAAAAATTACAAAGTTTAACAAAAATAAATAAATAAATGCGGACAACATCACATACATTGCTCTGAACCCAAATAAGTAGCTGAAGCACTTGTGTTATGGAATTCAGAAACAACGAAGGTACCACAAACACCCAGACCCGGGTCAATGTAGAAAAGTTGGCTTCTACATTGACCCGTCCGGGGATCAAACCCGGGACCTCAGAGCTAGCGGCACCTTGAAACCGGTGCGTACGCCACTCGACCACGGAGGTCGTCGAACAAAAAAAGGCTACATTTTACTTCTGTTTAGCGTTTTGCTCAAGCTATCTTGGGGTCGGCTTCCAGTTTTACTGGACTTAACTAAATACTTTATTTACATGGAGCGATTCAAAATGGTAAGTATATTTTTACCATAACTCACCGAAAAAAACAAATGTACAAATTATTTTTAAGAAAAACATGTTTTTTTAACGCTACTTGTGACTAATGCCTAGTCAGTCCTAGACTTACTGATAAGATTTTTCGTTTGCCAGTTAATAAATGTCAGCATTTAAGATACTTCCAATTCTAGTTGCGTCTCGTGTACCCTTATAAACGGTCTAATAAATTAATGTCAACCTAAATTAATCCGCGATTCGACTACTAAGTCCTTGTATTTATATTGGCGACTATCTCGAGACTATTGTTCTGTTATGTATGTATTATTACGCCGATTTTGCAAAAGGGATAAATAGAAAGAAAAAGCTCATTCACATTATGTTTTATAGTAAGTATACCTTAGTTAATACAATTTGAGTTGGACGCAAAATAGTAATATTTTGGAGTAACCAACAATGAAATCAATTATCATATACATGCTTGCTTTATTATATACTTAACACTACTAGGTTATGAAACACGACTTTTTATGTAAACCTTTTAAAAGTTTTATCCAGCTCATTTAAAGTAAGATTTCAGATAACGCCAATCTTTTAATACCTAATCAAGACCAGAAAATCCTGGCGTTTCATTCTACAAAAAACCCTACTTAAATCTACCCGTACCTATTAAAAAACCAAAACTCCCTGCCGGATTTTATTCTGAACAAATTGTCGGAAACTCGATCACATTAAAAAACATCGGTAATGAGCTAGCTTATCTTTGAGACTCGAGGCTATAAAAATTGATGAAGCCTTCTCAAGCACCCCTCTAACTTCCTCTAATGGGAACGATAATTGAAAACTTCAGTTTAATCTGAAACTCTTGAAAATTGAAACTTGGTGAAGCAGAAAACAGATAATTATTTCGAGTTATGAAAAACCACTGATTTTTGGTTGGTACTTAACCGTGGCGGCAATGCTATCTGATTTTCTTAATACCCACTGAAAACAAGATTATAAGTATACCTAATCATATGGAAGTATTTTAGTCCAAAGAAACGTGTAGTGGTAAAAATTTAAACCTCGAAAAACGCAAGGTTTAAAGAAGCAGACCTGATAAGGTCTGCCTGATTACTCAAAATACAATAAGTATTTAACACATGACAAACATTAGGTCATTTTAGTATGATTTCAACAAAAAATTACAACATTGGGCGGGGAAACCACTTTATTATTTAAATAAAACTTTCTGAAAATCTAAAAATCACTTTCATAATTCAAATGTGATGAGAATACATAAGCGAATATTTAACGTGTCTTCTTATCACGTCAAAGGCAATTAGATTAGCCTATTAATATATTATTAATAGGCTAATTAATTAATTTAAGGAATTTTGTCAAACCCTCAAATTTGAGGATATTTAGAAAGTCTTTACTGTGAATGTGTATGTTTTGTGCTAGACAAAAGGAGCTACATCTGCCAACAAACTGCTTTGCAGTTTGGCAGAGGTAATATTTATGTTATTGAATATGGATTTCTGTGAATAAACTATTTTTCATTTTTTTTTTATTTTCATTTCATTTCTTCAATAACTTAAAAAAATACACGAATTAATCTAAGTACTTATTTGAGCGTTAGAAGATAGTCTTTGTAAGTTGTAAGTAGATACTCATGCTTGTGTAGTCGCAATCAGCAGCTAGTCCCAAAATACACTTGTCTTTCATTACGGTAATGTAATTAAGTCTCTCTTAATGAACTAGGGAACATGTCTCCGGTCTGTATTGTGTATCATGAAATACTCACTGATTAGTGGTGGCCCGATTAGAAATTTGACGGTTTTAGTGTTACTGAAGATTATATTTATTGACAGGCTGGAAGTCGTGATGATGTTTTTTACGCATTATGTTGCTTTCCCCCTTGAAAAGTGTTTTTTCTATAAGCGTAAACGTTGATGAAAGCACTCAAATCTGTGAAAGCTATGTTTCGCTATCGAAAATAAATGTATAATTGATGTATTGAATATAATTTTTAACAGATTAGTTTACATTGGCCTCTTTTACGTAAATATAGCTATCCAAAAATAGATTTATAAAATTAAAATAATCTTATAAATGCCTTTTGTTACTTCAGAATTTAATTACGGTATTTCTCTTAAATTTTACCTTCCTTACATTGAAGCGACATTAAGCATAAATAATTTCGTGCCCTCATAACTTACAAATATAAAATCAAAGGTAGAGCTGATATAATTTATTAAGTCGAAAATCCTTCGGCCGATTTTGTTGGTATTCCGGGATACCCATTACTGTGGAACTTTTTCCATTATGGGAACAGAAACGATGTTATACCGAACGATTGTGGTCATTTGGACAAAATTCCCCCTCTCTCGTTTTAAATCCTGAATAATTTGATTAAGAACCCAATGGTTGGGAAACCGGAGATTTCTTATTTGAATACCCGCGTCAACTCGTCAGTTTTATGTGCGGGGGTTCCGAGAAAAATACCTATTACATACCTACCTAGCAAGTATGAACATGTATATTTCACGTTAATAATGTGGGTATTATCGTGATTCAGTTTATGTTTATACAATTTAGATAGATAAATAGATAGAATACTCTTTATTGTACTATTTAAATGTACCGTGAGTGTAAAGATTATTTGTGTGTTTGTCATTTGTTTTGCTGTCAAAAAGTCATTCACAAAATAACTATGATGACAAAACTTTTTGTTTATACTACTGGCCTGCTTCCATAGAATATTCACGTAGTACACTCTAATAAACACAAGACCATTAGGTTGCTTTTTCTATTATAACCTTTATAATAAACTGGGTTTCCGGCAAGCGATGAACGTCAAGGAATAACATCCAATAGATTGCCGATTCCTATATTCCAAGCACGTTCCAGCTTTAGTTGAACAATTCATTATTCTTTTTCGAACATTAATCAAAGACATTTTTAGAGCTGCCAAGTACCTGCGAAGAAAATTTATGGATCATTATAACCTATTTTTTTTTTCGGAAATTTTGTATTTATCCACTTCACTTTGGAGCTATGTAAATCCCTTTATTAATAGCTTGTTGACTGAATAAAAGGTACCTACTACCAGGTACATAAGCCTTTATTATCGTCATGTCGAATAAATATATAATATCAGCGTATAAATGTCCCACTTCTGGGCACTTGCCTCTTCTCATGTAGAGAAGGGTAGACGATTTCAGATTCCGATTTTTGGGATCCAGGTTTCCTTCACCAATTGGCAACGATGTCTTAGAAAAATTAAGCAAGTACATATCAATAAAAAAAAAATACTGAGAGTATTGGTATCCGTTTATTACTGCTATTACCACCACGACATTTTTCATTTATTTAATTATGTATCCCCCACATTATAGTAAAATACTGCATTTGATAAAAAATAAACTTTTATACAGGAATAAAACAATAAATGGTACCAACTAAAGTTGAATGACGACACAATTCTATTAATTATCGGGTGCAAATTCTGATACGAAACTTGGTGCGAGATTTAATATTGATGGCGTGTCTAAACAAAATCTTGATTTTCGGGTGAGGGTTAATTAAAATACTTAGAAATTCTCAGTTCGGTACAAATTGTTATAACATAATTTGGGACCAAACGATGTTGTAGGTACATTGCTTCACTATTTATTAGATCTTCATTTTAGTCACGGATAGATAAACTTGTCGAGATTTTTTGAGTGAAAATAACCTGATGTTTTTTAATATATATTATATACTTGCTGTACCCGGCATGCGTTGCAATGTAATTTTTTCTACCTAGCACCTGCCTTAGTAGGCAGCTACCTACTACCTACCTGCCTACTACCTACCTACTACCACTTAGGGGTATAAAAAATAGATAGTAGCCGATTCTCAGACATAAAAATCGGTCAAGCCGTTTCGGAGGAGTATGGTAACTAACATTGTGACACGAGAATTTTGTATATAAGATATTATAGTATAAGTTAATTAATATGGATATGGATTACGATTTACTCTCGGGAACGTAGGCTTAAATTATTTTTATTATCTTGCAATTTATCTAAAAGTTTTTACAGAAATCGGAAACATACCTTAATCTATTCGACGTGAAAGCAGTGCTAAAAAGTTTTTTTTTTAGTGGAAAATGTTCGGCAAAGCCATTCTTCAATTTACAACGTCAAAGATTTTCAAATCACTAGATGTTTTCTTAAAGAGATGTACCGAGATCTTGCCTTCTCGTTTACAATATTTTTCGTGCTTTTGCATACATTTTCTTAAATATTTTTATGTAAGGTTCCAAAGTATTTTTATAACCTCATAATAATTTTCAGGGATGTTCGTTTTGCCGATAAACGGTATGAGAATGGTTTTAACGTAATACGTATGTGGAATTTCGTTTATAAAATATATTTGATGGCAGAGCTCATATTTTATGTACGCTATTTATTTTGTAGTCATGTATATCAGCAAATATTTTTACAAGCTTAGCACTGGATTATGTTAACAATTATTTTAATATTTGCAATAGGGGCTAAAAATGGATAACAGTTGTTACCAGACCGGTTGGTGAAGTGGTTTTTATTATTTTCATTCCTTTTTGGAAGAACACAGGATCAAATTTATTTTATTTTCAGAAGATAAAACATAGGATAACAAGGTGAACTTATATTTAAATACCATAATAATAATCCAGCCTATAAACGTCTCACTGCTGGGCACAGGCCTCTTCCCATATGGAGAAGGCACGAGCATTAATCACCACGCTTGCTCCCTGCGGATTGGCGACCCGAGCCTTTTTCCCAACTATGTTGGGGTCGGCTACCAGTCTTACCGGATTCAGCTGAATACAGTATTTTACATGGAGCGACTGCCTATCTGACCTCCACATTGGATTGGATTGGCGACCATAAGGACTTTTTAAAACAGTTGGAAAAAAACACTTATGTGTGTTGATACAAATGTTATTTTAAGCAATTCGGTGGTGAACAAACTAAAAACCAGATACATAAATAAATAAATATCTTTCAATAAAAAAATTTGACTTCTCAAGGTTTCATACATTTTTGTTAACACGAGGTCCAAGCACACATTATATGCATATGAGATAATAATTATATAGTCTTATTAGATGTTTTGAACTCAGACAAGTATGTATATCTTTCCGGGCTTTTATTCCGCCTTTCGTGGGTACCGAAACGTATTCAATTACGTGATTTTTCCTTCTTTTTTATGGCCTCAAAGTCGTAAACTTGGATCTCTTCTAGCCTAATTAAAAAAGTTTGTTTTATAAAGGATTAAATGTCATTTTTAAGAAGCTCTTTTTAGTACACTTTATTGGTTATTGTGATTAAATTTTAGGTTCACTTTACATGGCAACTTGTAGTTTTATGCCGTTACTTTACTATCTGTCTAATTTTAATCTTAAGTTTCAATTTAATGTAGAAATTTTAATTAAACTCTTATAGTTATTCGGACTAATTAAGTTATTTGAAAAGTATCTTAAGACCTAATGCCTAACCACCACACCTAAAACTTATATAAATCTAAAGAAATTGCTCTAACGAACGAAATCGCTTTTGCTTAAATAAAAAGTTATTATTAGCAGTAATCTTCTCATATGACGGCCACAAAATGTCAAACACAAATATTATTATTCCAAAGGTCAAAACAACGAAAGGGTCAATACCGAATGACCTTTATACTCATCAAGATTTATAACTCATCTAAAACAATACATAACCTACCTAATAAAATACGAAGCACTTTACCCCAAATATTATATCGCTCAATCAAGTATCAACCACAATGCTTTACCACGATCAAACTAATGCTAGATTAACGACAATATACACACCAAAGAGTATAATATCCATACACTTCTGCTTCTGAAAAGCAGATCAACATAATCTGTTTTCAAATCAACTGTGGTTGAGTGACCATGACTGTGATTGGGTGACCAAAAGACTAACAACCATAGACTTTAGATATACTATAGACCGCTAGTATCGCTAGTTTTCCTTCGTGCCAAGCGAGAGGACTTTTTTTCTGTATCTAGTACATTCGTTTACTGATTTAAAGTTATTTTTCGCGCAACGACAGACTTATATGCAAAAAATATCGATGTTTTCGACATTGTTAGGATAATATTAGGGATTTAGATAGTTTTATTAAAACGGCGCGCTCCGTCTTGATACAAAATTTACGATTAAACTAGTTCATACTAGTGCTCACGGTTCATACACTGATAGGCTCACTCTTTAGTTTCTTATCTATACTCTAAGCTAACAACCAATCACATCGGTTTAAATGGGTTTTGACAGGTGATTTACTTACTTTCGTGTTGATCAACTTAAGTCTACAAAACCAATTGGTGTGGTACACTTAGTCTACATACTTTTGTCAGTATGTAATTGTGTAAACAAGCTGTAGGAGATAATAAACATAAACATAAAAAACCGTCTTAAAACTATTGCGATGCACGATAAAAATCCAGACAAATAAATGTCGGAGACTAGTGTCAACAGTCAACAAAATGTCGGACATTTGTGTCGTAGTGTACAAGAGCCTCTTGAAACAGAGTTTATAGGAGCGAATGAGGTCAGGGCCAAACCCGACAGCGATACAATATCGATTAACTTTTAATGAAACTGCAAAAATGTTGGCAGATCCGATACCAGTAAATGATATAAAGTGTTTTAGGGTTAAGATACTGAACTGTAGAGCAATATTCTTTATTCTTGGTGATGGCTTGATAAATAATTTGTTTTCCTTGGCTCTATATCTTATAGACAGAACGGTTAATTTTTATCGGGTAAGAAATTTTCGATTTTTAAATAAAAATCGAAACCTTTTTTTTTCATTTTTTTATTTGTCAGGTAAAGCAAACAATTAGGACTTAATAATTAACAAAACATCAGTTACATAAGAAACTACTGCATTGCCCATGTTGTATAGAAATAACTATACAGTTGCGTATAATTTTAAGCAACTCTTTCCTTACTTAAATAAAAAATAAATTTAATATTTTATAGTTAACATGTAAAACATTCCATAATATACTATGTAGCACACAAGCAAATGTAATGAATGAATACATGTGAACACACGTGCAGTAAGCATATGTGACGGGCAACATTGCTCGAATCGAACTCCTACAGGTTTTTTTAGCCTTCTTTTTTCTATTTGGCAATGGCCAGTACTTTCGTTAACTGTACTACATTATTGGAATGTGTTTGCCATTGTTTTAAATTAGTAGAAAGCAACAGGATTGCGTACAAAGTGGGGTATAGGAAAAAATGCCGGGCACATTGAAGGACTTTGAAAGTAGGCTAACCATATAAAATCACTATAGACAGGAGTGTATTTTATTAGAAATCAATCATAGTTACTAAGCTTATGCATATACTTTGTTACGACAATAGTCGCTCTCTTCTACCCGTTATCTATTCTATAACAAGATCATACAGGACTATAAAAGAGACTGTGACCCCTGAGTTTGTTTCAACATTTCTTCTCAGGGTAGTCAGTTAGAAAATTTCGACCTCATCTAGATTAAGAAGACGTGTGAGAGTGATTGATATAGTCCTATTTAAAAAATAAACAATTTGAATTTACATCTTTTTCTAATCATAATAACTCTATAAATACCAAAATAGACAGCTACCACGAATGCAACTAGAAACAGAACCAATTTCAATCAAAACCCTTTTGGACCTTTCGAACCATTAATACAAGTCTACGAGCTACGGGCTACGCGCTACGAAACAAGAGCTCGTAGCCAAAGGCCGTCCTCACAAACGCTACGCATCCTCACTTAATCAATGAGATAAGGCATCATGGTGACAGTTTCAGTCGCCAAAATGCCTGCAAAACAAAGGGACGTGTTATTAGAAAGTGTAATTAAGGTTTATCACTTCTTGACAACACCAACGCCCGTATTAATGGATGTGTTTTGGAGATTAATTAAGATTAAAATCTTATGTTTAATACACATGTCGTGTCTCTAATTATCTGATTTATTTTGAATTATATTGTTAAGCTTTCGTAAAATTAGCAAATACTTGGATTAGGAGTCCAAACTGTTTTACTGCATGGCAAAGGAAAGACCTCTTTTTTTTTTTTTTTGTTTACAATTTCCATCCTCGATTATATAGCCGTATAGTGTTCAAATTATTACTTTTGTATCGCAATCTTTTATCTGTTATAAAGTGTATAATTTATAAGCATTAGTCAAGTAGATATTACAAAAGGTAAATAGGAGGTATCATTACATCCATATCCCGCCCAACATGTCGCTAATTTTAATGTAGTAATATAAAAAATACTTTTGTATCAAACAATTACACGCAAATCAACCAGAAACACAGCCAAATTTAATACACGAACAGAAATCCCGCTGCCAAACATTCCGCGTCTACAAACAATAAACAGAAGACATTTAGGGTTCGATCCGAAGCGAGATAACCCCGACAATTGGAGCCCTACCTTCGTCAAACTAAGGACACCGCAATAACGCCGACATCGGAATTTATGTCGAGTCCAGGCGCCCCCTTATCCAGACAAAATGGTCACTTTCACTAAAATATCTGTCATTGGAAATAATAGTAAGAGCTAAGTTAAGCATACTAATTTAATTCTGTCTCATGTATGTCACCGGATGATTTCGAACATTATTATTTAATGTAACTGCTATTCCTTTTACGGACTGTGGTTATTACAGTTTAGTTACGTTCAAACCTTTTAGCGCAATTTTTGACCTCTTAGCATGGCCATTAAAAAACATAGCTAAAATGCTTTTCAACTCATGTGAAACATTTTTCAGGGACTTTTGAAACGTTAAAAAAAAGATGTAGTTCCGCGGTTCCAAAATGGTATTTTTATATACAAAACAGAGTACCGCTGGGTAGTTCGTGTCGACGTTTCTTTTCGTCATCAAAAGCACTTTTAACTTTAGGCTTTATATTTTGAATTGTTTTTTTAAGTTTCACAATCTGGAACATTCTTACATCTCCCTAGAATAATAAAGGAACTGCTTTCACAATCATTCGGCGACATATAACCAGCTTAGGAATGGTACTGACGTGGGTTCATTATATCTATTCAGACGCTGCTTGACTCGTAATCTTAATTAAGAGAACCTACAGGTTTGTACGCCAATAGTTCACTCAAGCCTTGCGAAATAATATTCACTGAAATGTTGCTTTGAGTTCCAAATCATAATGAAGTTGTTTTAACGTGACTGTGATTCGGAGTTTGGCTTCACAAGAATATTAAGTTAGCTAAAGCCATCTACAGATTGTACTTCATTGTAATATTGTTCCTGAAATGAAGTTTGCCTTATTGGAAAAATATTGTTAACAAAAGAGTTTTTTTCTGGCGAATTAGAAAACGATTGGCATTTGTTTATTTTTTGATATATTTTTTCTCTTTTTACTATAACGCTAATATCTATATTCAAGTCACAATGTCATACTGCTGGGCAAAGGCCGATTAACCACGCTTGCTGATTTGAGGATTTGCAGGTTTTCTACTTTGGTTTTCTTCCCATTTAGTAATTTATTTTTATTTAATCTGCTAATAAACCCGTACATAAATATCGAAAACATATGGCTCGCTTCAATATACATACCGATAAATACCGCTTAACTGAAAGTTAGAGGTCAATGCTCAGGTCAAATAGATGTTATCTCAAAGGACAATTTAAAGCCAGTCCAAGGTTTAGAAATGTGTCAGCCGAAGTCTATTCCAGGACTTAATAGAGTCATCAACGAAATGTGAATGAATAACTCACAGACCAACCCTTTGGCAAATGTAGACGAAAATACGTATAAATAAAATGAATTTAGACGCAGTAATATTGAAATTTAATAATGTAAAACGCAAAATGGAATAGAAGATTGAATTAAAATACTTAAATGGCGTCGGTAAAAATGGAGTTCTATATATGAATATTATTAGTTTGATATTTATTTTATAAAATTTATAATATTCTGCATTTATAAAACAAAAGCCAAATTCATTTAATAACGCTTTGAAACCAGCTTTAAAATACTGTGGATGCACGAATGAAGTCGGTTCTTTTTAGGGTTCCGTACCCAAAGAGTAAAACGGGACCTATTACTAAGACTCCGCTGTCTGTCTGTCCGTCTATCTGTCTCAAGGCTCTTTCTCATAAACCGTGATAGCTAGAAAGCTGAAATTTTCACAAATGATGTATTTCCGTTGCCGCTATAACAACAAATACTAAAAACCACATAAAATGAATATTTAAGGGGGGCTCTCATACGACGGTGGTACGGAAACCTTCGTGCGCGAGTCCGACTCGCACTTGGCCAGTTTTTATTTAGCATTAAATGCGCATATTATTATGTACCTCTACTAAGCTACCAGAACAGATTTCCGATTTCTATTTGCTTATAGTTTCCCACACATTTTGGAAGAACTAAAACAATTTCCTTATTGCTATTCGCATAAGTTTCAAAATAGTTGAGACTTATTATAATACCGTTTGGCATTACACCAAATTGGGTCTTAGAGACAAGAATTCGTTGTATTAATACCGTAAGTGTTGTCTATTGGATATTAGTATTATAGAAGATTGTGGGTTTTCTAACACTGCTTACCATATAATGGGGTACACGATCAAGCCATCGCTCCAAATGACTTGATTGGAATTTGATATTTCATATTCAGATATTTTGGTGATAACATTCGAATAATACATTGAAAAGCTCCATAATGTTCTTGACACGACTTACTACGAACTTTTACTGGAATACATACTTACAATGCGAAGGCCTGATTTAAACGATGCGAGAATTGTCGTGCGAGGTGAGGTACATTGCGGGGTGGTGTGGCTAGGTGTCTTTAAATATGGATCATAGACGGCAATGAACCGCAACTCATGTGATTTTCCTCGCTCGTTCTGAATTAGCTTATCACGCTGCTTGTTTCTCTCTCCCAGCTAGACCTTAAATTTTCATTTTTTTTTTAATTAGTTTGTGATTATCTTGAGTTCAAATCAGTTTGTCCTTTACGCAGGCTACTTTTTGTCGCGATAGCCGTCGTCTACGTAAGCGGAGATGCAGGAAAAACTTAGATCGATATACAGACGAACAATAGCAACGTCAACGCGCCTTAAGATATAGAACAAACTCTGAGAAAACGAGGAACAATTCTATTGTGTAACGCACATCTGCGCCCAAACCTTTCTCGAGTGATTTTCTTATACACCGCACGCTAACGAAACTACACAAACTATATATGGTGGAAAACATATTGGGAGTAGAATGGTGCGGCTGCGTTACACAATAATGATACGTTAAAGGAAATATACTTAGATCTATTCGTTTTTGTTTTGTCGGTTGATGGGGAAGATGATATGAACTTATCAAAAATCTATTTTCTTAAGAATGAAGTTTTTTATTTATTTTTATTAATAATCATAAAGTTTTCATTGCTTGCTTAATTAACAGCAAAAGAGATTTAGTGTTCAACCAAATGGCATGTTTTTTGTGTAGTATAGTAAAACAAAGACACTTTTTGTGATGATATCATCACAAAAAATGTCATTAGAAAAAAAAGTGTAGAACTGGTGTTTATAGTAATACATTTCTGAAGTTTATTTTCATCCATTGTAGTTGCTTTTATTTAGTTCACAAGTCACAATATAATTAGGAGAGCGTACGTTCTGTTTCAATTTCATTATCATGGGTCTTGACCGTGTTTCCCCTATTTCTTAAGGAAAAAAGTAGCCATTTACTATTCTGGCTTTCCCTTTGTTTTCAATTCATTTCCATATAAGTACACGACCTCTTACATTATGTAAAAGAAAAGTGTACATAATCAATGAGCGTAATGTATTAAGATTACTATCGACGACTCAATGGCGGAGCCATGCTTTGTGTGCGAAAATCAGAATAGATTCATGTTTATAGAAATAAAATATTTGTCATTTAAGTAATAAATACCACGTTTATAAATGAAAGCAACATAGTAAATCCTATGTATTTTGACCGACTTGAATATAGCCAGAAGCTGTAAATTATTTTTGAATATTATAACTAGACGAAATTTCGGGTCACTAATTTCAATAAAATTTGGTGTTATGTATTTGTACGATGAATTTTCTGAATATTAGAATGTTCGAAAAAAAAAATCAGTTCATCGAAATAACAACACCCTATCTTTATCACAGTGAAAATGTGGTAACACAACACAGCTTAATATAATAGTGTTCGTTTGACTTCTCGTAATCCCGGCGACATACAAAAAACCACAATTTCCGCGCCACGGAGTTTGGACAGACCACACAGTGTGGTGGGAGTTTGGTCGAAGTGTGGTCGCTTTTTACGAAATGAACTTCGTAAACCAAACTGTTATACAGATTGTAAATGATTTTATCAGTATACTAGCTGTACCCGGCATGCGTTGCAATGCAATTTTTTCTACCTAGCACCTGCCTACCACCTATGTACTACCTACCACCTACCTACTACCTATGTACTACCTACCACCTACCTACTACCTACCTACTACCTACCACCTACCTTTTCCTAAATTTTCTTTGCTATAAACTTTACGAAGCCCGAGACCTTTCCAACGAATGCAAAACCGTGGAAATCGGTTCGTGCGTTCTGGAGTTATAGCGTCAGGAAGGAAAACCCGACTTATTTTTATATAGTAGATTTTGGTAAGTATTTTACACTATTAAAATCTTATTTCTTTTTGGATGGTATATGACTGCTGGTGATAGCTGATCGAAATGTCTAGCATTTAAAGCTATTTTGCATGTAGGTACTCAACGTTCTCGCGATCGCGAAAGTTTAAACATGGAATATACTGCGAACATCGAGATAAAAATAAGTATTTAGTAAAAAAGTTCTTTTAAAATTACGTCATTGATATTACGTTTCTCAAGTTCAGTCTATTGAGGTATCTTTTAAAATTATGACAGCTTAAGTATATTTAATGTATATCAGTGTTTTATGGAAACTATTTCACATAAATTTTAGAATATGTAGTTCACAATAAAAAGATGAGTCGTCAGTTACATATAAATCTTTAATCGTCTTTGCTATATGATTTCCCTCGCGCGCGCCCGTTAGTCTTCATACAATCCGTATGTTTCCTTCCTTCTTATTTTCCTCTATATCTTATATTTTTCGCCTCCAATGAGCCCACTTAAGTACGTCAATCTCATAAGTAATACGTTATATCGGGACGTTGGAAAGTTCCCATTGATACTTTGCCTTTTCCTTATTTTGAAGTTTCGGCAAGTTGCTAATGTACGTTTGTGTTTAAGGGTTCGTTGTGTAAACAACCCTCGGTTTTATTGGTTCTGGTGAACGTATTTGTTTGTTACAGATCAAGTTGAGGACATGTTGTTCATATCTGAGTATGAAGCTGTTTCGTGTAAGTAATATGTACAACACAAATACAAGTTATAGTAATTCTAGTATTTTCTTTCAGAAATGTTGGGCAGAACAGACGCATGCTAAGTCTGAAAGAGTTTCATTTAGACATTTATCGATATGTTTGTATATTATATTCAATGCTTTCTATAAATGGTTTATTGCATTATAATGTTTGTTAAAAGTATTGAAAATCTACGTACGATTTTAAAACCATGATTTTACCCAATTTACTTTTATATTTTGACGGGCCTGTTGGTCTAGTGGTTAGTGACCCTGACTGCTATACCGGAGGTCGTGGGTTCGATTCCCACCCAGGACAAATGTTTGTGTGATGAGCACGATCATTTGTTCTGGTTGTCTGGGTGTAATTTATCTATAATATGTATGTATTTAGAAATATATAAATAAGTAAGTATATAAGTATGTTTATCAGTTGTCTGGTTACCATAACACAAGCTCACATACAGGTACTCATATACAACATGCGCACACACGAAAACTAATATTTGAGTATCGCAAACACACCTGCGTATAAGACTAACTGTGTGTAACTCAGTTACTGCCAATTGGCACGACAGCATTTGTTTACGCAAACCTAATTTATACGTTATACCGAAACCAAATTATCTGCGTGAGAAGCATAAGATTGCGCTTTTGAATAAAATAAAATACAAACAAAACGTGTCACTTATCAAGTACCTACCAATGTGACTTTTTCAAAGTTAAATGTACTTTTTTAATTATTCTCGGACACTCCTGACAAACGGTGAAGAAAAACATCATGGGGAAACCTGGACTTCAAAATTGGGATATGAAAAGCAAGCGCGGTGACCAATACTCGTATCTTCTCTATATGGGAAGAGGCCTGTGCCCAGTGTAGTGGGACGTTTATAGGCAGGTATTATTATTATATTTAACGTGTTACAATGACATTAAGGAGTGCTAACTGAGCAATGGAACAAAGTAATCTGGGTAGGAACTTGTAGATCGGAACAGAGAGAAATGGAAAAAGGGTAGAGAGACATTAGCTCTGCGGTGAGACTGAAAAGGCTAAGAAAAAAAAAACTAAAATCTTTTCGGTAGGTATTCAACCATGGTTTTTTCTCTTCAAAGTGTTGGTTATTCAAAACAAATATATGAAAGAGTTTGTACTCGTTTACGTATAGGTGTGTCAAGTGTATGCCTATTATAGGCAATTTCAGTTCCAATATAGTGTCAGTGCAAAATTAATATTAATTTAGCGAACATGTGATTCAGTATCGTCAATGTTTTGATTCCACTTAGGTTCTCCCGATTGACACATAATATTGAAACAATTTGGCGCTAGTGTTTAGTAGAACGTAAGGACATAATTGACGACCTCCGTGGTAGAGTGGGGTATGCACCGGTTTCAAGGTTTCGTTCCCCGGACGGGTCAATGTAGAAACCAACTTTTCTACATTGCCTCCAGTCTGGGTGTTTGTGGTAACTTCGTTGTTTCTGAATTCCATATGACAAATGCTTTAGCTGCTTACTTTGGCTTCAGAGCAATGTATGTGATGTTGTCCACATTTATTTATTTGTAATTAAAATGTCAATCAGTCGGAATTTAATTCAAAAGTGACCCATATATATAATTATGTTCGTATACCAATAAATTGATCCAATAATGATGTTTGAAAATCATATCTCACGTTAATAAAAACATTTTACATTAGTACTACAGTTCTATAGAAATCTGTAACGTCATACATTGAAGCTTTATTTCAAACTTTATTAATAAACCCTCGACAAAAAACGAAATTCTGGTAGTAATGCCACAACCTCGTACGTTGCAGTTCACCAATAACAATTGGAATCGGTCCCGCTGCGGTATTACGTATTCCACAAAAGCAAATCTACAACAAAATACAGCAATCGACGGCAAAAATTGTACAATTATTGCTTTCAAAATTAAAATCCGTATTACGTATCTCGATAACGTATTTTTTTTGTTAGCCTGCATTAGATCCCACTGCTGGGCAAAAGCTCTCCCGGTCTTCTTCCAAACCTCTTTGATTTTCGCGATTTTGTGCTACGAATTACTGACTAGATCATACAAATTAGAAATTTTACAGCAATAACTGTGAAATTTTTGCTGTCTTTTTTTATTGCTTTGCGTTTGCTAGATACGTAATAAGGCCACAGTTATTGTATCCGGGGGTAAGGCGAGCCAACACCGAATATGGAGCCCGACACAGTTCGCATAAACTATTATTCTACTTTAAATGTAGACATGTGGAATGTAGACGTTATTAGACAAGGTTTAGTTTTGGTTTAATTTAATTTCTATAAAATAATTTAAGCAGAGGTAGTAGTCAGTAGAAGATAGAAAAGTGGCCAGTTATCTATACTTTGTTAATCTAATAAAGCTTATTTAAATAGGCAGATCTCTGAAACTACCACTCGGATTTGAATAAAATCTTCTTGAATTTGATAGCTCGAGGTTATTGGCTATTTGATCACGGTTCTTGCCTTTAGAGAAAAGCAAGAGGAGTGAAACCGCGGGGAGCGTAAGCTTCGAAAAACAATATTATTTTGCGAGTATTATCCTATATTTATTTGATGAAGGTCTATATTAATTACTATTATTCATCTAAAAGACAGCCCTAATAAAATTAAGAAATCCTTTAATTTTCATTAGTCAGAAAACTAACATGTTTCAGTTTTCTAAACATAAGCCCAAGAGAAGTTAATAATATAATTATACAAC
Source organism: Autographa pulchrina (assembly GCA_905475315.1). Lineage (NCBI taxonomy): Eukaryota > Metazoa > Arthropoda > Insecta > Lepidoptera > Noctuidae > Autographa > Autographa pulchrina. The sequence continues at coordinate 2,750,555 of FR997770.1, forward strand.
CCTTTCTCCGTAGTCTGTCAACGAAACATTCTACGGAATAGTTTTAGAGACATTGTTTCTGAAACAATGAACGAATACTTAGGGCTAGCTTTGAATAAGCAAGACAACAAACGACTACTTACTCGTAATTTCACTAAGAGTGTGTAAGGTTGCCAAATAATATTTGGGGACAAACTGACTGGCAAATATTTCTAATATTTACTTGTAGACTTCCTTCTGTATACATTGTGTTAAGAAAACCCTGTCCGATCGGTTAAGGTATTGTTAGGTATCGATATCTAATTCCATTAATGTAAAAGATAATTGAAAAAAAAAAAAAATATATAACCTAAAAATTTAATTTTTCTCTAAAACAAGATAGAGAGTCGGCATTGTCACAGGTGCTGCCAAATGATCATAAAAAGGTCCGCCAATAATTCCGACGAAAATGGTGGTGTAACTTTTGTTTAAACCTCAAATTTAGGGAATTTTGCGGCAAAAAAATTGTCATTACAAACTTCATTATTATTGATACTATCATGAATATTCCAAATTTAATATTTTTATGGGCATGTGATTGTAAACCCTATATCACCCTTTCGGGTCGGACAGGGTTTTCTTAACACCCTGTATAGCTGAAACACACAACAGCGGACCCCCGTTTAAATGTATGTAAGTGACAAGTCTAAGTCAAGTGACTTATTAAAAAGATATGCCATTATTAGTGTCGTGTTTGTTCGACAAAGATTGTTATTTACTAATTACTGTTTAGTTTCTTATATGAGAAATGTATGGGTATTCCTTTTATTATATCAGCGAGACATTAATTATATACATGTATAAAAATAGTATTTTAACTACACAATCAAATATCATAAAAAATCTTAAAACTTGTTCTACATAGTAGTCCATCATGTTATTTTAGGCGCTGTCAAAAGTGTCCCCTTTCCGCTACCGAGGGTTATTTGGATTTAATTTCAAAGTTTTTCACTACAAAATATCAGTAATGATTCATTCACTTTACTTGCAATATAGTGCCTTCAGTATTATGTTATTATTACTTGAGTGAATTTAATTCTAGTTTCGCGAATATTAAATAAGACTGTATATCCAGCCAAGCGCTATTCAGCTTCGCAAACCGTTAATTTCGCAACAACATTTAATAGGGACGTCGACTTTGTATTAAAACGAATATATTTATTTCGTCATAGAATAAAAATATTAGACACGTTAATTTATTTGCTGTACAGTCACATAACACATAACATATCATCACGCTTGTATCCCCGAAGGGTTAGGCAGAGGTGTACCAATGTACACCCACAGTTCGCCGGTATGTTTAGGTCCCATGTAATAGGGGGCGAGCCTATTGCCTCTAACCGGGCACAAATCCAAACTCCGACCTGCTACTGAGAATTTCATAGAAAAACCCAATAACACCTTGGTCGACTTGGGAATCGAACCCAAGACCTCTAGCGTAGCAGTCGCGCTTAGCGCCACTAGGCCAACGAGGCAGTCTGTACAGTCACGACCTTCGTTGTTTCTGAATTCCATAACACAAGTGCTTTAGCTACTTACTTTGGGTTCAGAGCAATGTATGTGATGTTGTCCGCATTTATTTATTATTATTTATTATGTTTATATAAAGTAATAGTTTTTATAATCTTTCTCTTCAATTCGAGATTGGTAAAGAAGACATTATTTAAAAGAGTTATAATCATCAAGAGTCATCAGTTTCTTTAATCACAGCGACTTATCGCCTTTTATTTATTTTCTCCATGTGTATACATATTTTTACTTACGACTAAAATTGTACATAGATAACATTGAGCAACTAAATAAAAACCATAAATACAATACACATTAAAACAGACGTGAAAAAAATCTCAGCACGTAAAAAGGTTCCATTACCTTCTAACAAGCAAAGATCCCAGGTCGACAATAAAATGAATTGAAACAATCTAAAATTCTTACTTTAGTGCTTAGGTAGAATATATGCCCACATATATCTTAAGAAGTTAGCCTAAACGCTGCGAATGAAATCTAAAATAAACTGCGAACATGTAATAGTTCTTAGTAATTCACTTTTATTCGAGTTTTATTGTTTTCTCTGTCTCTAAGGTATGTACATAAAAAAAATATTAAATCTAGCATTTATTTTTTATTACGATTTATCTTGAAATGTGATGTGTTATTAATTTTTTTCAGATTTCAAATCTTCGAACTTACAGAATTTATGTGTTACGATTATGCCATAAGTGATCGAGCCAAAATGTATACCTATTAATAGCATAACAAAGTTAGTGATAGTTCAGTTCATAATTTATGAACATTGGATTTACTAAATATGTTATAATTATGTATTTTTTTACAATAGCATTATTTCTATTTTTCCAGTTGGTTGGAGACTCTAGTAATATGTTTTTACTGTTATACTATGGCAAAACAAAGGGCAACGCTAACAAAAAGGATATACTTAAAAACCCAAACGTTGCAATCGACACTGGTTTATTTACTTATTTGCCAAGAGATAGCCGAATACATTTATTTGGCCCTTATTTCTCAAAAATGTAAGAGACAACTCAATAAATCACTTTTATTACACAAAAGATTCGCGACTTTTAAAAACATGTATTCCCCAGATACAGTGTTATCAAAATAGAATAAATCAAAGTTATTTTCAGAACTTTACACTTGAGAAACTTTGTAATACATTTACATAATTCATCTACTTATTTAAATCACAAAATTGGAAGACAATAGATGCGAAGTTTCTTTCATGAATTGTTTACTGTGCCCTTGTTTAGACCTTTAGAAAATTTACACATTTTTGTTCAATTTCATAATCAAATTTTATATCGATTTTTGTTCTAAAACTCAATTGAAATTCTTGTTATTAAATAAAAGGAATATTAATAATATTCATAACGTGATGAAAACTTATAACAGACAAAAGAGGACTTAATTGAATTGCGTTACATTGGCCACAAACTTTAACATCTAAAGAATTTTGATCGATATTTTTATAACTTATAAATAAATTAGAATAATTTATAATTTTAATTGCGCATCTACATGACAAAGTTCTGTTACTGTAGTACATAGTCACAAGAACTAAATTTTAAATACAATTGGCTCGATGTAGTTACTTGTTTATTTTGGGGATTATGATTAGATAAGATATGCAATAGCTAACCTTGTCGTCTTATTGCTTTCTGCGATTTACACGAATGTATTAAAATTAAAAATAAAACTACTTTTAACAACAGACTCTGTCCGTGACTATGAAACCTGCAAAGATGTTGAAAAGTCAGGAACTATAATATAAAATAAGCCACGAAAAAATTCGTAATTTTTTTTATTTACTGTCGTCTTAGTTAAGGTTACAACTAAATATTTATAATATTATATACTTCTTATATATAAATAATTCAAGGAACAACTTCTGTTTATAATTAATCAGCTCTCCGAAAATACCTGTCCATTCTAGAAATAAATCAACCTAAACACAACAAAATGTCTATTTCCTTCAGATTAGTTGAACAATCTAACAATGTAGTAGAAAATAGAAACGTTTTGTAGAACAATACAATATTTACTGACCGAGAGAGACATAAATCAGTCGGCCTGGACACTTCTAGCCCTAACCGTACTATTCCGAAGTTCAATGTTTAACGGATCTAGGACAACTTGAATAAGATTAATTTAGATTAACTGATCAATCTTTGAATACTACTTACTAAGTTTAAGGTAAGTATAGTAGTATAGTAGTAGTATGACGACCTCCTTGGTCGAGTGGCGTACGCACCGGTTTCAAGGTGTCGCCAGCTCTGAGGTCCCGGGTTCGATCCCCGGACGGGTCAATGTAGAAAAACCACTTTTCTACATTGTCCCGGGTCTGGGTGTTTGTGGTACCTTCGTTGTTTCTGAATTCCATAACACAAGTGCTTTAGCAACTTACTTTGGGTTCAGAGCAATGTATGTGATGTTGTCCGCATTTTATTTTTATTTTATATGCTGAACTATAAACGCTTGTATACATTGACTTGAGTTACTGACGGATACAAAAAAAAAACCGGACAAATGGCAGGTATGTTCAGGTAATCTTTTAAAAAGTATATTTTTATTTCTATTGGATGAAACCCTAAAATGGATAGCATAATTCACATCCAATCCAAGAAAACAAGTGTGCTAAATGATGAGAAATGTGCTAAGGAATGAGTTTTTTTAAATACATTTATAAAAGTCATTCCTCAATAAGATTAATATAAAAACATCGCTGAACAGAATATTCAAGGAATGCTAATATAAGCTCATTTACCGTTTACTGACGGTACAGTCACAAACAAAAATAGGGATACACTGTCCAATTTTTAATAAAATTTTACTTCAATTCTAGATTGATATTGTAAAACGTGTTATGATGAAATATTGGAAAACAGTTTCTGAATCATGTTCATATTTTTCTTCTTTAGTTTCAACACAAAAAATCGTCTTAAACTTTCGCTATGTGTATAAATATTTTGCTCGTGACTGTACAAAAGTATTTTTATTTCTATCCAATTCTTGACTTTACGTTCAGGTACGATCTTTCAAGTTATTGTCTTTGAATACAGACGTCTAAATGAAAATGAGGTATACGGTTACATTTACATTGTAAGCTGACGTTTTCTCAGTAAACTTCTGTCTTGAAATAGGTATAACAATTTTCGTGTGACACAAAAATGTAGAAGTTTTATTTTATTTGTGTTTTATGAATTGACTTAAAAGGTGGATCGATTTGAAGAATTTGTGTGTAAATAATAATAAATAATAATAAATACGGACAACATCACATACATTGTTCTGAACCCAAAGTAAGTAGCTAAACCACTTGTGTTATGGAATTCAGATACAACGAAGGTACCACAAACACCCAGACCCGGGACAATGTAGAAATGTGATTTTCTACATTGACCCGTCCGGGGATCGAACCCGGGACCTCAGAGCTAGCGACACCTTGAAACCGGTGCGTACGCCACTCGACCACGGAGGTCGTCCGTAAATGAGACTTGTGTAACAATACGTCCTGTATTTGTGAATTGTAAGTCCTTCATAATGAGAAAGTATGAACATTTGGCGGGCCTGTTGGTCTAGTGGTTAGTGACCCTGACTGCTATACCGGAGGTCGTGGGTTCGATTCCCACCCAGGACAAATCTTTGTGTGATGAGTACGATCATTTGTTCTGTGTCTGTGTGTAATTTATCTATACTTATAATAAATCTGTAAAAGTGAAAATTCTGTACATTGAAAATATCAAAAAAAAAAATGGCGGGGGGTGTTACTAGACCGACACTGAACCCAAAAGTGTGAAAAAAAAAATTTGTCTGTCTGTTTGTTCAGGTATCACGCTAAAACTACCGGTTCGATTACGATGAAACTTGGTGTAATTATTCTTTATTATCCTGGGCACCACACTGGCTAGTTTTTATCCCGGAAAAGTATAAACAATTACAACAAACTTAATTTTGCGGTTAAAAACTCATTGATAAGTTTCGTCATCCACGCGAACGAAGTCGCAGGCACAGCTAGTCTATAATATGTATGTATTTAGAAATATATAAGTATGTTTATCAGTTATCTGGTTACCATAACACAAGCTCTGCTTAGCTTGGGATCAGATAACCGTGTGTGAGTTGTCCCGGAATATTATTATATAATTATATTAATTATCAGCACTCTTGATCACTTTTGGATTGATTATGTTAGATGTTAATTTTGAATGAATTGTAATCATGTTGTTTCCCATTATAGTTTGCCAGTTGTTTTTAAACTTATATTTGTCTTGAATCTATTGTTACTTATGCAAATGTATTTTTTTGTCTTTAGTCTTCTTAGTTCTTTGTAGAATAAAGTTGGTGGAACACCATGACCGACTCTGCATATTTTATAAACTTACTGATATGTATATGTTACATGTACAATATACATAGATAGCATTGCATATTCCCAAGTAGGGGATATCTCAAGTGCCAATAACATTCTTTCTAATAGCCGACCAATCAATACCAGCTATAAAGTTTGGCATTATGTGAAATGTGTTTTCTTTACACCTAAAATTTCCCGTACATTGTTACAAAACAAATTGTTCCACTTTGAAACAAGCTGCGACGTTGTACCGATTCATTATTGAATTTAGTTTGAAATAAAACAATTTTGTCGCAAAACTGGCGGAATCGAAGAAATGCAGTTTCTAATTGAAGGGCGAGTTTGTACAAGTTCTCGAAGTAGGTATTTATTGTTAGTTAGTTATTGGTAGTTGTAGGAGAGTGGCGGAGTTATCACATAATTCAAAAAACCATGTTTTGTACTAAATCATCATTACAAAACATGATTTTATAATAATTAGTGAAGGTAACATTTTGTAGCTATATTTAGTTTCTTAAATATGCTTGCCCATATTACCCCTGTTTAGTTTAGAACATGCTACTATTCTACAAATCACGCTAGAGAGCCAATTTAGTATGATTAATGAACGCTCAAAAACACGCGGCCACAATCATCGCTGCTACGAGCTTACGCTGGCTACGAGCCTACACTAGCTACGAGTCTACACTAGCTACGAGCCTACGCCGGCTACGAAACTACGACTCTGTGTAATAACATTACACACATTGTTCTGATTTTATTGTTATTAAAAGTATATTTAATCTATTTAATGTTTTCACTATTATTTTAAAGCATAAGCCGAACTTTTCAGCGTATACAGACATGATAAGAATTAATTTGTATATCAAAAATGTAGTTTTCAGGCATGCAAACTCAATAAAACTGATATACCATTTACATATTTTGTTTATTACTTTGTTATTTTATTACTGTTTAACAAGGCAGCTGAGCAAGCACTACGGCGTAGAACACTCCGTAGTCAAATTACTGCGGCGCGACGTAGTGGCGTAGCGCGGTCGTAGCAGACACATTACGTATCTACGTTGAAATAAATAATATATTATGAGTGCAACTTGGGACAAGTCTGTGCTTCATATTGCGGAGAACATGTTTTAAAAATGCTCGCTTTGTACAAGAAGAGCACATACAAGTAAACTATGTCGGCGATAAAAATCATAAGAGAAGAAAAATAGACTCGTGTGGAAATAGAAAAAAGAGTTTTGTTATAAGGTAAACTTTACGGTTCATAAAGCATCGTTTCAATCTACACGTGTACTCTTTGATCACACCTCAAACTCTCAAATATAAGCCTATTGACCACAAACAAATTAATAAAAAAAATACACAAAATCCCTTTAAAAATAAACAAAGTATTATAAAATCCCTGTTTTCCCAAAGTAAATTAATTGGGGTTTAACGTTGATAGCTGTGAGGATATAAAAATTTCCTTGTGTAGGCGCCGCGGTGTCGTGTTATAATGAGGTGCGATGCGACTGTCGATACGTAGGCTATCATAATAAGCACTTGGTTACCGAAGCCTTCGCCTACTAGGCTGTCAATGAAACGTTTAAGTTTTAGGAGGTATATTTTTTAGTTTTATTCATATTTTCGAGACCTGTAGCCTGCGTTCGTTAAGAAGTGTCGCTTTTCCTTTCATAATGTGTGTAATGTGTATAGATCAGAGTTAACACGTGTTTAATTATTTTACTTTTAAGAGTTTTTCGTCGAATAAAATCCTTTGAAGATGGCTCTACTTACTTTGAGTAGTTAATTATTTGGATATTTTATTGATAATAAATTAAATTATCTGAAATATTTTTTTATCACAATAACTTGTTCCAGTGTGAGTATCAAAAAGCAGTCAACATTTTTGGATAGCATTTTTACACTGATTGCTATTTTATTTTAATATCAAAAAACTTTTTATGTGGTTAACACGCTAGTGAATCGAATTCTCGCTGTAAATATGTTACGCAGATAGTTCATAATCAATCATATTCAAAACGATTCGTCCGAAAACGTGGTATTTATTTCATATCTCTGTAAAAGCGCTTTAAATCCTGTTATTTTGAAATTTGAACTATTGCTTTTAAATTCAGTGTTCTGTTTATTTTTTATTAGCTGACACTGCTAAATGGCTTTCATTTTATGTGTGAGGTATATAATAATATAGGTATTATAAATATGGTTATCTGTATTTTTAAATAGATTGCCATATTTATTCGTAAGAGAAAAAACGAAGAAAATGCACGTTTTCAATATGCGACGTTCGTATCTGAGTGTCATCTGAAATTATATTTAAACAAAAGGTTAAAATAAAGTGAACATGTGTAAAATGGTTGAGAGTCCCCTTTTAACTCGAGTTTATGCTCAAATAAAAGTAATCAATGTCAAAAGAGGTTCTTTTTTACGGTTGTTTTCCACAGTCATTTTCAAAACTAACCTAGAAAGGACAACATAAACTTTTCTACTACAGCACAGGCACTAGTTATTCGTAATCAGCCAGTAAATACGAGAAGTCTGACAAATAAATCGTCACATAATTTACGGAAGCAAGCCATTGTTGTTCCGATGTTTATTCCAGTTGAAGCCATATATTGTACGTTCGCCATGACAGGCGCGTAAAAACCCAACGGATTACTTTTTGTATGGCAATAATAATATCAGCCCGAAACAGCTGAAATGCAAGAAACTTTTTTGTATGTTTATATGAAATTATTTAGTCTCTTTATCTGTTTGTCTGTCCTGGTTAATCTTCTTAAAAGCTGAATTGATTGTTAAGGATATTTGCTAATAAAAAAATGGTTGACTGAACAAAGTAGAGTATTATTACACTTTGTACTATTTAATCGTATAAAGTTCTAGACGGATAAAAAAGATCCAAAATAATTAAAAAAGTTTAATTCAATCTATTTTACGTTCATTTTCATCATTTTTAAGTATTTACCGTGTCTGAAAATAACATATTGTCCCTAGTTGGCGTGTATACGACCAAAAAAATGGGATAAGATGGAGCGAACTAGTTTTTTATTTGTGTACACGCTTCATAAGTCTATTGTTAACTTATCAATCACTTGGCAGAAAAAAATCTGTCTCTAGGCGACTGCAAGCGAACAAGCTCGTAATTACAGTAAGTGCTTCTGATTAATTTGGTCAAAGTAGAGCAAAAATGTTTCAAATTAGCAGCAGAAGTACAATGACTCTACAATGGGGTAGAGCCTGAAAATGATGGAACCAAGCCAATCTAATCTATCAGCTTGTTTATGTAACTAGAAATAGGTCGTTCTAAGTTTGGGTCATGGTTATATAGATATGTGAACTATATCGATCTCATACATATACTCGTAAGTTTGGAATTGCAAGTCAACTTAAAAAAAGTTTGTGGTTTTGAAGTCTTAGATGTCAAGGAAAAGGGATGGAAGTCCAAAGCACAGATTATGAGATAATTTTTTTTTGTATTGATAACTTAATTCATATTTTAGTGAGCAACAATTCTTACTAAATACCTAAGACGGTTTATGTTATTCCCACAAATTAAGATCACAAATGTATGATGAAGCTGTTACTGAAAAACAAACCTATTGCATATTCTCTTTAGCCTCGCTTAAGAGCAAATATCGTAACAAAATTTATTACATTCAATAAAACCTAAACACAGACAGGCAGGGCGCTCTCACATCAATCTTCCAAATGACATAACCTTATATCTGAAGGTAAAATCCTTCAGGCACCGCAAAATATCAAGGGATTCCCAATTACATGGAAATTTCATGGAGGGGCGTAATTCGTGTCCCAAGCGAAGTACCATTAATGATATAAAGTGACCCGACAGACGGCAATTAGGGCCCGCCGTGCTATATCTATACCTACATGTATGTATAACAGCAATTAACGTACAGCGTTTGCTGTTGCAATTTTAAAGTTTTTTTTTTCGGAGATTTAATCTGTTGCAGCGACCATACAGAAAGGGTAAATGAATTTTGGTGCCTTCATATTATTTTGGCAATTGACTGCTACCATTTTTATACATTATTTTAAACTACAGACTCGGAAATATTAATACTTACTTTAATAGGCATTGACTTTCCCACATAACGTGTTTTATCTAATATCATAAACTGCTAACCACTTTTTATATAACGTCATCCAAAAAGTATCTGTTACTTATCAACAATTTCCAGAATCACCAATAACAACTTATCTAAAACGAGCAGTTTCACTTTATTTATAAATAACACCTTTCCAATCAATTTGGAGGTGTAATTTTGCGTATAAGTTTCACATGGTGTGGCTCCAAATATCTATCTGGGGGAGGCTGGTTGCCGATTATAGGAAAATTCAATGTACCGTTTACGTAATTTCGGTTTTCCGGGTTGCCGCGCCCCGTAATAGTCCCAACATCCTTGCTAACGTACCCTATGTGTATGTATGTGCGTACATCAACGAATTAGGGTGATAAGTACGAAATCGCGTTAGTATGTGTCGGCAATTTTGCGTTTACTCAATGAAAATGTGAATCTTGGATGCTAGGAGGTACTTTCGTGATAGATTTTGGGTTTGGTTCGTGAAATAGATAAGGAAATGCATAGGTTTTCTGTGGGGTTGTTTGATATAAATCCAATCTTGAGGTAAACAGATTAGATTAGAAAAATAATCCTTAATGAAAATATAAGTATAAAGTCCAATGACTAGCTATTACTTAAATATCTCATTTTAACAGTTTTAGAAATTAAATATTATTTTATAAAATGCAGAAAGCATTTTATAAAATAATATTATAATTTATTATAAATAGAAGAAACTTTTGAATTTCACACTTTTTTTAAAGTTATCTCCTTTTCAGGTTTGCTAGTTATAATTTCCTTGTAAAATAAAATCTGACACGTGCCTTTAATTGATTCCAAGTAAAATTAATGGTGTATTTTCCGCCTCTGCATCTATAAATACACGGGCTTTATTATTTCGCCTTGCTTTTCGCGAACACATCCCATTTCCTGCCGCCTAAGTAGCCTATGTATGTATAGTCCCGAAGTGGTTTTTCTTTAGCCACTATTCGAAGAAGAAAAGAACAACCATTCTGTTCTGAAAACCAGAAAACCATATTCCCATTGTCCGCCAAAATGAATAAATAAAAAGGTCTCATTAAGGGAAGTCTTGTAAAAAGTCCTATATTAACTTTAGGAAATAGCTCTATAGTTATTTCCCGGACTTAATTTAAATTAAAAGATTTCTTGATTCAGCACTGCCTGGATTATGCTTTCATAACACTATTTAATTCTTTATTTAATCATGTTTTGTAAGATTATTTAAAAAGTGCTCCCTAGATATAAATATAGGAGGAGGTTCTCAATACGATTGTAAGTATGTTTTATATGTTTGTTGCGCGATATCTCTAGCATTTATAGGTCGATTTCAAAAATATTTTTGATTGGCCCAGAGATGGTCCCATATTAATTTCCTAGAAATGTGTCACTTTTACATATATGTTGTGTCTTTAAATTTTTGTGTACTTACAGCACCAATTTCTAAATAATATTTTCTTGAGAGTTTTTTACATAGAACTATCAAGACTTATGTTGACTTTAGTTTTAGATCAAAAACATACTGTGTGTGAAAGCTTACTCGTGCGTACAGTGTTTTATATCCCTTATGTCAGACAGTATTAATAATATAGCCAACATAAAAGCAAGCAAAACATGTCGTATTGTTTGTCTGCGTAAATGTAGCGACTAGTATTTGATCAATAAAAAATTTCATGGTCTCGCAACAAGGTCAAAGCAAATTGGATGTAAAATATGACTTGCTTTATGGATAGATTTAATTAAATTAAGCTGTTACTTTGTAATAGGTATAACGAATATATTAAAACTTTATAGTTAAAGCACAATTCGTTTACGAATAATAATCATCTCTCTAGCCTTTTTCCCAAGCTATGTTGGGGTCGGCTACCAGTCTTATCGGATTCGGCTGAATATCGTATTTTACATGGAGCGACTGCCTTTCTGACCTCCACAACCCATTTTACTGGGAAACACAGTATCCCATAGTAAGACAGGTTGTCAGAATTGACTTAACGACTGCCAAAAATGTACGTATGACAGTCGGGACCTACGGTTTAACGAGCTTTCACCCATCCACAGACCAACCGTGGCGAGCGCAGCTTAAACTGTATTATTGGTCAAACCGTACGGCTTACACTTAACCACGAGCCCCGAATTCGAACTAGCAAAAGATAAAAATGGAAAACATTATAAACATTGCTTTAAACACAAAGTTACTAGCTAAAAATCTTGTTTTATGGAGTTTTACAGCGGAAGTACTAAAACACATAGACTCGGGACCACAGAGTTAGTGACACCTTGAATACCGGTGTGTACGCCACTCGACCGCGGAGGTCGTGAAAAAAAAAGAACAATACTTCAGATTCTCATCAAACACAGCCGAGAACAGACGTGTAATATAAACTTCTTGGCCAATAATGGCACAAAAAGTCAATGATCTGAACTTTGTTATTTTATTGGTTTTCTGGTAATTAGCTATCGATAACGGCTTCAAGCAGGTCATATTACGTGATACGATCCAATTTGTTGATATACTCAATGAGATTTTTATTGTATTTCGATACTTAGCTAATGAATGAAGTTCTAAGCGTTTCGCTAAATTGTTTTGGACATTTGACAGGCACTTGTCAGCTTTGGATTTGTTTGATAGTAAAAGCCCCTTAATTGTCTTACGGAGATCCAGTGAAGTTTTTGTTTAATCCTGTAACATGTTTCTGGAACAAAGGTTCTTTTGTCTATCCTATTCTGTTTTACTTTTTGACGAAAGTAGTGTTATTTATTGAAATTTTTTTTTTTTAATTCTAGTGTTTTTTTCTATTGTTACTGTGTTGGTACTACAAAAAGTTTATTAAAAACAAAATATTAATCTCATGGTTAAGAAGTTAGACAAAGTATTCTAATTGAAGGTTTTTATTTAGTTTTTAATGTCTGTGAACCTGTATGACCCGGTAATTTTAATCTGGTTACTTCCATAAATATGTGAGGCTTGACGATCTGAAAGATAAAACCAAGTTAATTGTCATTCAATATTATTCAGAAAATTACTGTCTGGTAAAAACGGAAAATAAGATATCCTCAGTATTTATTATCGAAATTGCGCAATTAAAAATGTATGAGTATTATTTTTACGATGTTCGAACATGTAATACCGCGAACTTTATGTCAACTTCTAGAAGCTCTTTATGATGAGGATATTTCTTCTTAATTGAGGGTAGCATTTAATATAGTAATTGTTCGAAGAAAACAAATACCTACTCAAACATAAATACCTAATAATGTGAACTTTACTTAACACCAAAACGATCAAAGAAATAAGGTCTTTTTATTACATATTTATTGCTAAGAAGAAAGCAATTATGCTTAAGTATCTTAAAAGAACGCGAAACAACACAAAAACAAAGCCAACTTTCCCGTAGATTGAAAGAACAAACGCCAAATAAAAAGTCGAAACTCAGCGGAATAAAATACGGAATAACAAACAGGTGTTTAGCGAAGACATTTAGAGTTCCGAATGTTCCGATCCTTCTTTTATTAGCTACGGTAAGCCCATTTAAGACCGTCTGGTACTTACGAGTATCGCATTCGAATGTAGGCGTCGTAAAATGCCAACGAAATGTGTTGAAATTGAAATTTCCCCGAAAACAATGGAAGGTATTATGGAAACAAATCTATAAGTATCAGTATTCTAAAGTGCTCTTACACGGGCGACAAATTGTTGGTCAAAGCTCGCCAACTATGACGTCATCACTGTACCCAGGATGTAGCAACCCGCTGCTGAGATAAGGCCACATATAACCATATAACATGGACCACCTGAGCAAGTTGCATTAGTTGTTATTCTAGATTGCTCCACTTAATTGATCCAGATTTGTTGCCGAGCAATTATTATTGCTGCCCGTGTAAAAGCACCTTTATAAACGGTAGACTTGTCTGCATTTTAATTAATCATTATGCCGCATCGTATTATCGTTTGGCAACGTTGCATGAATTGCAAAAGGCGAGTCGTTTGCTTCGGGTTCCCAAAATTTTATGGTGTTCCGCGACGTTCAAGGAAAAAATACGTTTTCCAGCTTTCTGCATATTAATACGGCAGAATATTAAACTCTTCAGATTATTGTGTTTCTTTGTTTTCTATTGGGGATTGCGAGGAAAACTCGGGTGTTTTGCGAGTGTTCTCATTCTTGTAAAAGGCTTTTACTTACTTAAAGTAATTAGTAATTATTCTCGCTGTTCCGAAGCTGTTTACTGACTTAATACTAGCTATATGTACCTACTTTTGTTGCCCATCTCAAACGCTTTGTTACCTTATTGAATGAAGCATTGGAGAATTGGAAATCGTTACAAAAATATATAGTAGAGTATGTCAATATTCTTACCAAGCAAGGGACAATTTTTGCAAAGAAATATAATAATAATCAAGCCTATAAAGGTCCCACTGCTGGGCACAGATCTTTTTCCATATAACACGAGCATTTAAAATATATAAAAATTATTTAAACACCTTAACAAAAGCGAATAACAAAATAATCTACACTAATAAACAACTTTAAATTGATAATTCTTTCCCTTAATCCTACCTGTATTAATTAAGTTATTAGTTCCCACATCCGATAAACAATATTAAGTGAAGAATGTCCCCTATCTCGAGCAGTCAGAGTTCCACTAATTACTTAAGTAAACTCGAGCTCGCTCGCTCACGTACTTCCAGTTCACTCAACCGTGTTTGTTTATTGTCTTCATATCCACTTTGTACGGCAATCTAGAAAATAATACATTTATTTTAACTCATTAGTAACTGATAATTAACGAGTAATAAAAAATATCTCTATATTTTTTTATTCCTCGTTAATTTTAATGTACTTACCGATTGAGTTTTGTAGGAATAATTAAGTAACTGCTTTGTCTAAGATTAACTATTCTTTTTCAGTAAGAATTGTGTTTAGTTAACAGATAAGATAACAGAAAAGTATCTTAAAAAACTGTTTAGAAAACTTGAAAACATAACATTTCATAGTAAATACGTATAGTTACAAATAGAATATCTTTAAGTTACACTTAAACATTTTACATACGAGTATTTAATTTAAACACACATTTTTCTATATCTTTTTTCTATCTTCTAGAAAACTCAAAGGGTAAATAATTGCCAAATTCCAACATGTGTCTGCCCGCGAATGTTTTCCCTCCCGACAAGATTCTCCGAAGAAATATTTGTAGGGCTCAAAGCTCTAAAACGTAATATCTTTTTATCCGAAATAACTGGTTATATTATTCGAAATTGGGTACATTTTCAGCTTTGTTATTCTGTTATGTGATATTTGAGAAGTTTTGATAATGATTTCAATAACAATCTGGATTGTACCTACCTATATCTTTCTTTGTTGGTTCGCTCCTTTCTGTACGAGAATAGGCCTTTGCAGTAGGACTATTAATAGCCTGGTAATATAATATTGATGAGGGTAAATGAATAAAGGTTAACATAGTGACGCGACTCTTAGATAAATCTCAAACATTGTTGCATATACAATGGGTTGTAGATAACCTCCTATTTTCACCCAAAAAGAAGAGGTTCTCAATTAGTGTATATGTTTTTTTATTTAATTTTTTAATGTATAGTATATAAAAAAAAACATCTGTAGGTTTCTATTTCTAAGTTTCAGTAATATAATTCACGGGAATACATGCATAAATACCTTTTTTTTTGCAAGCAGACTGCTTGCAACCACGGCCAGTGTAACCCGGTCGAAACGTAACATAACATACCATCACGCCTGTATCCCCGAAGGGTTAGGCAGAGGTGTACCAATTTACACCCACAGTTCGCCGGTATGTTTAGGTCCCATCTAATAGGGGGCGAGCCTATTGCCACTAACCGAATTTCTTAGAAAAACCCAATAACACCTTGATCGACTTGGGAATCGAACCCAAAACCTCTAGCGTAGCAGTGGTGCTTAGCACCGCTAGGCCAACGAGACAGCTAACGTCGTCGAAACGTCAAGTCCAAAAAAGGTATTTATGCATGTACGCGCTTATTCCCGTGAATTATATTACTGTAAACATGCAGCGCGATAGTTTAAAAGTTAATACGTTTCAGTAGTTTTGTTTCATTAATTAAGTAGTTTATTTTACATTAATGTGCAATCAATTACTGTTGTTGGTTAATCACATTATTTATATAGCCGGTTGTATTGATACATTCTTTTTTTTTTTAAATCATTTATTTGATGAGGCTTTTTGCGCTGGTGCGCCAAGACAGCCTCGTAAGGTACCACAATAAATAAAATAATAAATTAACAAAAGTAAAAATAATCTAATCCTAAGATAATTTAAAACTAGACACCCCGTTGGAATGTAGCGCCTTCTACAGGTCACAGGCTAACTACAGACCCTACGTCCAAATAAAAACTAAAAAAAAATTACGTATCCCTCCTTGAAAACCCTCCCCTTACAAATTTATAAATTTCAATACTCTGTTCCGAAAAAGGCCTCCCAAGCAAAATATTAATCCCACCACTATACACATCGCCACGGAGCATCCCCCCCAAGAATGGCCTCGAATCATTGAAAGCGCTACACTCCAACAAAATGTGATACAAATCATCCAATTTATTTACACAAAAATGACAAAGAGGGGATGGACTCACACCCATCAAATGTAAAAAACTGTTAGTAGGCACATGTCCAGACCGTATTCTAAATGCTAAAACTAAAAGTTCTCTTGAACAGCTAACTACGTCGAACCAAGGAATTCGAGGCAGCTTCTGTTGGATAGTTCTATACCACAAACCCTTTCCCGCAGTTATAATATTGAAGTGGTTCTTCCACATCTCAAAACAAAACTCTCTCATGCTAGGTATAAGCTCCGTAAAATAAGGATTACTAGGAATAATTATGCCGTCCGTGATAGCTTCTACAGCTAACTTATCCGCCACTTCATTTCCAATAATACCTACATGCGAAGTAATCCACTGAAGCTTTATATTTACTTTATCGTTCTGCAAAATGTGAATAATCTTAAGCGCATCATAAGCTACAGGCATACCTCGAACTCCCGATACACAGCGCATCAAGTGTTGAAGAGCACTTTTTGAGTCTGACAATATCACTACATCTTTGCACGGCAAAGATTGAATGTAAGACAAAGCTTCAACAATAGCTGTCAATTCAGCTCTCATAATACAAGCATCATTGCACAGTTTAAATTTAACACCAGTATTTGTCTGAACATCAAAAAAAGCTGCTCCAACACCGTGAGCATCTTTCGACCCATCGGTAAAAACATAATAATAATTATTGTACCTAGAAACTAACATATTGGACATTAACATTCTTAAATTGGTTAAGGTTGTTGAACGCTTTGGTACATTTAATTCATCAACATTACAACATATACAATCTTTAATATTAATATTTGTCACCCATGTATCCATATTATACATGTCTAACATATGGGACTTGTGAACAATATTGTTCCCAAACTTATTGCAAATATCAATTAAAATCGGCTTTTTCTTGTTACGCCAGTAAGTATTCGTACACAAAGCAGACAATCTTTTTAATAAAGCTACGGTAACATTATGAGAAAATGAATTCACCCTTAACCAGTACCTACAAGCCAACCAATGTCTTCTCACATATAATGGTGGTAAACAAAGTTCACTTTCCATAACACAAATTGGTGTGGTACGAATAAAACCACCACAAATTCGTAGTGCTCGATTTTGGAGAACATCAAGTTTGTTCAAGTGCGTCTTAGCACTATTCCCATACAAGAAACTAGCATAATCGATACGACTTCTAACAAGAGAAATGTACAGTCTCCTCAAATGTTTAGGATGCACACCCCATGATTTGCCCGCTAAAATTTTTAATATATTTAAATGTTTATAAGCTTTTTCACAAATTTCGTTTATATGAACACCCCACCGTAAGGATGAATCAAGCCACAATCCAAGATATTTAACTCTATCAACAACCTTAAGCTGCTTATTATTAATACAAATTCGAACATTGCCTAAGTTTCTAGATCTACTAAACAGACAAACACTTGTTTTTGATTCCGATAAAAATAACCCCATTTCACCCAAATTTTCAATAAGTACATCTAAAGCTATGCGCAAATCATCAATGGCGGAATCTAAATTATGTTTATTTGAAGACACATAAAGAACAAAATCATCTGCATATTGTGAAACTTTACAGGTGGAAATTAATTTACAAATATTCATTGTCGCAATATTAAAAAGAAGAGGGGATAATGGGTCACCTTGAGCTAAACCTACACTTGCTTGTCTTACAATAATTCCATCGACACCAGTATCAATTTGTAAATACCTTCGACTTAAATAACTAAAGATATATTTACAAACTTTGCTCCCAACTCCAATACTTTCTAACATGGAAATCATTTTATTGATATTTACATTATTATATGCGTTATTTATATCAACAAAACATGCAATAGTTGCCATATTTTTAGAAAAAGCGATCTGAATGGATGTTATTAACCGGGAAAGATTGTCCAGGCATGAATGTGACCTACGAAAGCCAATAGTAGAAGGAGACAAAAGATTTGATTTCTCCACAAACCACTCAAGTCGCTTTAATAAAATACTATGAAAAATTTTGCATGGGCAGGACATTAAAGATATGGGACGCAAGGAAGAGGAACTATTGGGATCTCTTCCAGGTTTAGGAATAGGAACAACCCTTATGCTTCTCCACTGACTTGGAATCACACCAGTGTGCAATATTAAATTATATATATGTAACAAAAATTCCTTACCCGAAACAGATAAATTAAAAACCATAGAATAAGATATGTTATCTATACCTGGAGATGTATCCTTGCGCTTTAAACAGTTTTCTAACTCGAAAAGTGTTATTTCTCGATCGATAGCACTTGACTTAATCATAAATAAAGGTGGTTGCTCACCAACCAAGTCCGGCGTTAACGATTGTAACAACTCAGTACATTTTTGGGAATCAACAGACCGGTTACAATACCTGCCACCTTTCACCCATTTCATTTTTCTCCACATCTCTGAAGCTGAAGTTTCTGAATCAATATTCGTGCAGAATTCCTTCCACCCCTTAGAACGAGCACAACGAACAAGTTTGCGGGCTGCATTTATTTTAGTCTTGTATACATTATAATTATCGGGAGTAGGATTACGTCTCAACCTCGCCAATGCCAGTCGTCTCTCAGCCACAGCTCTAGATAACTCTGAATTCCAATATGGTTTGGGCACAAATTTAGCTGTCGGGTCCTGGCAAATTTTAATCCACGGAATCGTCTCTTCAGCCAACTGATCAATTTCCGATGTAAATATATTATAACACTCTTGAACATTTAACGACTGATCTAATTTACCAAACACCTCGTCTGATTTTTCACGATATTCACTCCAACGTGCTTCTTTGAAGTTGCGCCGCTTTATGAAATTGTATGCGGATTCGTACCCATACTTCATTTTGATAACAATGTGGTCACTGCCTAACGACTCATTTGTAGTCTGCCAGCAAATTCTTGTTGCTATATCTGTAGAAGCAAATGATACATCAGGAGAAGATTGTTGTAGAACTCCATTAACAAGTTTTATTCTCGTAGCATTTCCACTATTTAAACACATGTAATCTTTATCAAAACAAGAGTTGTATATCATTTCCCCACGTCGATCAGTCTTGTTGGTTGGGATATGATGCGCATTGAAATCACCAATAATCAGCGTTCCTTTGTCAGATCTGTCAAAAATCTTATGCCAGTCAGACTGGTTAGTAATAGAGGACGGGGGGCAATAAATTGAAATAATGTTATTTATTCCAGGAACATTAAAAATTTCTATAAAAATCATCTCAATACTAGAATTCGGATGTACAAAATCTCTCTGCAAGGCTTTAACTGATTTGTGAATAAAAACACATAAACCTCCATAAGAATCCAATCTATCTTTTCTGATCACGTTATAGTTACCAATATTTAAGTTTTTGTCGGATGATAACCAGGTCTCACTTACAACAGCAATGTGTATCTTTTCTCTAAGCAACAAACATTGGAAGTCATAAATTTTAGGACAAAGGCTATTTGCATTCCACTGTAAAATGTTAGCATTCCTAGTTTTCACATTAAAATTACTAGCCATTTGTCATGAAACCCAGGAACTGCATCAAAACATCCATACTCACAAAGCTCATAATGAACAACTTAACTTCAGCCAGAACATATTTCATGATTACAGTGAGTTTGCTTCCTATGTCACCCTCTGAATTCAAAATTTCTTTAATTTTCTGCAATAATTTTCTAAAATTAACTTTTTTATTTTTCCCTGATTCAGAAGCATTCGGTATTGAATCAAAAGTCAACTTGTTTTCCTCGAGCGATACAGGCGTCACATCTACTTGAATTTGACTTACGACCTTCTTCTTCTTACTTTTCTTACTCTTCACTGACTGACTTACCGAAATTTTATGCTGATTTAGAATTGGTGACATTCTGTCCTCATCACTGCTTGAACTGCCCTGCTTAAGAACATCTGAATATTTCCTTAGTGGTAGTATCTCCGTCTTGGTTGATTCAGCACCAGTGAATAAATCTGGACTTGACTGGACCACTACCTTTTTAGGTTCCTGAAGTCTCTCAAGAGCCATTTTGTAAGTACAATTACTTTTGCCCATCATATCTCTTATTGCTTTCTCCCGTAAAAATGCAGGGCACTTACTTTTCATAATCGACATATGTTCTCCTTTACAATTTATGCATCTGAAATTAACTGTTTCGCAATTTTCATGCTCGCCTCCACATTTTGGACATACCTGTTTTTTAACAGGACAAAAAGCTTTAATGTGTCCGAATCTCCAACAGTTAGAACACTGAGTAACTGGAAAATTAAACGGAAATACCTTCATTCTTATCCCGTAAGTAGAAACATATGAAGGCACAACAGGACCCTTAAAACATATGCGAATACTTTCGCTCTTAACCCATTTGCCTTCAATGGTCCTCCTGCTTAATCTTTTGACAGATAAAATCTCCACGTCACTCTCAAATATGTTTTTGATGGTATCATCATCCAAATCTAAATCGACTTCCTTGACCAAGCCATAGGAAACGTTGACTTCATTCGTTTTTCTGCATATCCAACCTTTACGTTTAATGATGTCGGACGACAAAAATCTTTCTGCAGCATCAAGATTTTTAAATCTTATTACAATTTTAAATGAACTCTTGTACACGATTCTCATTATGTCTGGAATTTTCTCGTTATTCAATAATTTTGCAAGCGCAATTTGTTTAGGAAGGACCTCTTTTGCAATAATTGAAACTTCTGTATACTCTGGAGCATTAGTTGAACAGTCAAGCAAGTTAGTTGAAGGAGGCGTCATCATTTTCACCTTCTTGCCACGTTTCCCCACTGTAGTAAATTCCTCACTATCGTCTGGACTAGACTCAATCCTAAGCCTTTTGTTGCCATTTCTCAATGGACCATCGTTATCGTCCCATTCCAAATCAGAGGTATCGGTATTATGTACCATAGCACGCAACGTCACATTACTGGAATGACGGCTGCTACCGTCCTCCTCATCGCAACCGCTTTCCATAATTTAAGAATAAAACTTCTTTTAAAAAAACTGTCTGTCAACACTCAATGTCAAATTGAAATATAATTAAATTTGAATATTAATATTATGAAAAATGTTTATTTTAGAGAAATTTCGTCAAACACACACCACAATCATAACAACAAACGTATTAAGACTTTACAGAACTATTCATTTACTTAAAATTGTGCCACTTTTTCACAAAAACTAATATTAAACAGGAGCGAAACTACACAATCACGTCGCGTCAAAATCCCGGTGACGTGTGATTGATACATTCTAAAAATACTTGGAATGAAATGCAAACAAAATACTAGGATTTTTTACTGTGATCTCGTAATACGTGATTTCAATACACTCGAAGCACAATAGCAATAATTGCAGTGTGCTTTTGTAATTGCATTCATTTATTTTCTATCTTATTTCTTATTTGTGTACCATGTCTGTATCAGATCGATATTTTCTGGAGTATGTTGGGATTTTTTGTAAAATTTTCTCTGGTTTGCTCTGCATAATAATCATGTCTGGTTTTTATTTTGTTATTATTATATGTTTTACGTGGCGATAATAGAAATACTTTGTCAAAACAATGTAAGAAAATTAAAATAAGAAACAATGAAAGGCAATCAAATTTTCCCGAAAAAAAAAGAGTTTTACTTTGACTGACCAGCCTCATGTGTGTCATTAGTTTGTAAAAAACAGTTTTACTATGAAATAAAGAAAATGTCTATCGTACGTTGAGTAATTTATTGTAGGTATCTCGCTTGCAAAAGATACTTATGGAAGCAGCAGGTAGCCGACCTTCATTAATTGGAGTAGCACTTAAAGAAGAAGAATACACTTAACTAGGTTTATGTTTTATTATAGCACACTGTGTTACCCAGTATAATGGGTTTTCAAGGTCAGATAGTCGCTCCATGTGGAATACGGTATTCAGCTGAATCCGGTAAGACTGGAAGCCGACCCAACATAGCTTGGAATAATTCTAACAAAAACAAAACGACTTCAAAATAAGTCTTATTGGTTTTCTTATGGATCCCACTGTCAAAATTGGACCATGAAATGGGACCACCCGACAAGCACCAGCTTTCAAATAAAAAGGAATTATCAAAATCGTTTCACCCAGACGAAAGTTCGGTAGTAAGAAACATAAAAAAAAATAAGTCGAATTGAGTAGTTACCTCCTTCTTTTTCGAAGTCAGTTAAAAAGGCTTAAAATATCGTGAACTGGTTATAAATATTTAAACGTCACATATTCAATCAACACAACTCCATTACGTTGTCTTTTTGTTCGTTTAACTTTATAACGAACATGTGAATTAATAAAATGCAGGCTACAAATTAAATGGGTTATGTACGCATGGTCCGTTGAAGATAATAGCCGACTGTGTCCCGACTTAATAAAGCGCTGCTGTGTATTAAGATATCGCGAATGGTTGACGTGATAATAAAGTGAAGTGTTATTAGGAAATTAAAGTTTGGGAATATGTTTGTTACACTTTGACACAATAACTACTGAATGGATACGAATGGAATTTGGCACATAGATAGTTTAAGTGCTGGATTAACGAATGGGATATTTTTATCTTGATATATCTAAACATAATGTACACGGGTTAAATTACGAAACAACTAGTAACTTATACATTTATGACATCTCTTCGTTTTATTATTTAGTTCCCCTAACTTATTAAAAGGATAGATTTGAAGTGAACAACGATATAAACCCTTCAGCCTATTTATTTACCAGTGCATGTAATATTTTTATTAAAATGACGCAGGTCTAGCAGGCCACACCTATCACCGAATATTAATATGCCTTGCACTCACTCTCCCAATTAACTTTTTTTTTTATAAAATGTCATCCACTTTCGACATGAATTCAAAATAAGAACAAATTAATACGGCCTGTTGTCGGGTCGCTGCCAACTTTGCCAAACCAATATATTAATTTAATCTGATACTGCATAAATTATCCGTGGGTTGTATGTTATATTGGTACCCCTGTACAAAATGACTGATGGGACAATTTGTACCGAAACCCATTGTTTGTCGGTTTGGCACTGATTTCAGAAATTGTTATTGTGTTTATTGCCGTCTTATTCGTGTTCTGTTTGTTTCGTAAGTTATTGAAAATATGACAGTTGGAGAATTGTAAAATTAAAAGTAAAATTTATTTATGCATTATGGTGCGGGTAATTTGACCTATCTTCTAAATAAATGATTTTCGCTGTTGATATTAAAACAGTATTTGTATGAAGTTAATATAAATCAACGATCATTAAAACTCAATTCACTATATAGACTTCTAATTTAATATAAACACAATTAGATAACTGGTACAAACTGGCGTAAATTTTAATGTTCGTTTGAAACACACTACAAGAAAGCCTAATTTAAACATCGCTTTTTTCGCTTTCGTTATTATCAGTCAACAAACTCCGCCTTCATAGAACAGTAGTAAGACCTCCTTGTAATTTAACTTCACAACTTAACACTTCCGAAACAAACGACAGTCTACACTATCGTTGAAAACTAGAAGCTTTACACACGAGCAGCTTCTCTATATAAACCTATGTAAAATGTTCCCGACTTCACTACCCACTAGCATAAAATCTTATTTAGACGTTGCAAGAAACATCGTGTAAGTTGCAGTACATTGCTGTCTTTGATCAATCACTTTTACCACGACAGGCGCGCCGCCGCGCAATGTACCGCAACTTGCGCGACATTTCTCGCGTCTAAATCAGGCCTTGTATTATATCTATGTAAAATGCTCCCAGCTTCTCGTAATAGCTGCAGTGTGCGCCAGAGTGTCGCATGGGCGCGAAATGACTCGTGAACCGATAACGCACTACGTGAACTGCTTATGAAATGTAGTTTGAACTGGTTTCTGTATTGAGTTAAACGGGAATGAAATAATAACTGTTTGTTTAACACCGAGTTTTGTAGCTGACAATATTAAATACATTACTTACAAAAGTGGTTAAAAAAAACAGCAGTCCCATATTTACATTGATTAAATAGTAAAGATTTAGAACACCATGTTTAAAGTATGAATTAACGGAATTTGGGAAGAAGTTATTATGAAATAAATAATTTCGACTCTTATGCGAGCCTTTTATTCTGGCACAATTTTTTACTCAGTCTGTTACAGAGATTTAAATATAACAACAACACTGTCCCAAGGGGAAATACAACTCGCATTCACCGCAAAAAGACACAGTATTTATTTTAAGATACACAAAAAGTAAAAACATTTTGAAAACAAAAAGTTTTGATAAAAGAGTTTCATTACCGGGCTATCTAACACTTTCAATGAAAATAAAGATAAAATGCGATGTTATAGCTTTGTCATTCAACAAGATTGATCGGGTAGGTAATATGTAATCCTATTTCAAATATGTGAAAGGAGATCTCATGGGTGTATTTAGGTAGCTTGATCCACCAAACTGTGATTGATGGCAGTAATGAGATAACAGTATCTCTGGCTGTATACCTACATGTTGGTGCTTGAAAATGACGAGAAAAAAGTACTCTCACAGAGTCTGTGTTCTGGTTAATTTCAAATTTGAAGTTTGTTACTGGCCAGCATTAATTTATAATAAAAATAAAACAATTTGTTCGTATTTTAATCGAATGCTGTATTCAAATGGTCTTGCAATAAAACAATCTCTTATATATAAAATTCTCGTGTCACAATGTTAGTTACCATACTCCTCCGAAAGGGCTTGACCGATTTTTATGAAATTTTATATGCATATTCAGTAGGTCTGAGAATCGGCTACTATCGATTTTTCATACCCCTAAGTGGTAGTAGGCAGGTGCTAGAAAAATTGCATTGCAACGCATGCCGGGTACAGCTAGTATATTTATAAATAAATAAGATAATATTTAGTGAATATAGATGTATAAATTATTTGTAAAGTGTTTATTTATTGGTAATCTTGCTTGTTAGATGTCATTAGAATGAATGCAATAAAACGGACTGGCAAAGTCGTATTAATTTAAACCTTAGGCTGCCCATACACGAACTACTCGAGCAGTTTAGCCAGTGATCTACAACATGGATTACTTAAGCCGTTTCTCTTCTTCATTTAGACGTCAAATGCCTCCTACCCGCTCGCTTTTCGTTTAGGCGACCGCTCAAAGCAGCCGAACCGCTTCAAGCAGGCTGTGTATGTATGTACAACACTTAGAAGTTTACCTCGCAGGCTTGAAGCTTTCGATACCCACTGCTTTTAACAGTCCGTGTATAGTCGGCCTTACTCTATCTACAGCTTTTGACATCTACCGAGGCTTTGTGTAAAGATGTGAATAACAAGGGTCTGTTTATCTGTCATCTTATTAAGTAGTTTGTTCACTATTTGAACTACAAAAGATTGAAGCTCATTATAGTGGTATTATACAAAGAATAGACGAGCTTAAAGCGATTTGCTATAGAAAGGGTATTGTCAAGAGGCATCTGACATTTATTTAGATTTTTATAAGCTTCTTTATGGAAGCTTAGCTTTATTCTAGCAAATATTTATTTCTAAATAATGTATACAAAAAGAATTACAAGCAAATCCTTTTTTCTCTGGATCCGCAGTATGTTACCTACTTTGATGTTAAGAAGCTTTGAGGTACACTTTTATGTAAAGAAACTTCCACACTAAGGTTTTTAATCCCTGTGACGTGGGGCACATACACACCCCGAGATAAAGTGAACATTTGTAATATACCATACCAATACCATAAATGTTTATAATAATATTTAACATAAGGTGGTCGCAAGCAGACTCAGTCTAGTCTGTTGTAGTAGTCTAGTCTGCTTGCGACCACGGCCTGTGTAACCCGGTCGAACGTCTAGCCCTAAAGGTGTAATACATGTACGCGCTAATCCCCGTTCTATAACATTACTATAAACATGCAGGGCGATAGTTTAAAAGTTATTACCATAAATGTTTTTCACGTGTGGGGATCAAACCCGCGGCAAGTCGCGCAATGCCAGTTGACGTTTTTCATTTATTGGAGACTATATAAACAAATATTGAATAATATATTCATACACTTTTTTACCTACTGCTTATCACTAGTAAGAAAAACCATGTTTATGCGGCTGTGCCCTTAACGGGTTTCATGTTGAATCCACTTTATGTTATAACAACATAACACACCTTAACGCAATAAATTATTTTAATGTGTAATAATTGACGGGCCTGTTGGTCTAGTGGTTAGTGACCCTGACTACTATATCGGAGGTCGTGGGTTCGATTCCCACCCAGGACAAATGTTTGTGTGATGAGCACGATCATTTGTTCTGGTTGTCTGGGTGTAATTTATCTATAATATGTATGTATTTAGAAATATATAAGTATGTTTATCAGTTGTCTGGTTACCATAACACAAGCTCTGCTTAGCTTGGGATCAGATAACCGTGTGTGAGTTGTCCCGGAATATTATTATAATATTATTATTATTAATTAGAATTTGAACAATCGAAAAACCTGCTTCAATAGGTACTTTCTAAAGTCTAATATATAAAAACATCTAGGTAAAAGCCACATTTGCACACCGTGCACAAACTGCTAGTTATAAATAACTCAGAACGCTACACAGAATAAACATTACAGAAATATAATATTTTTTTAAATGAAATTCTCGAACATTCGTACCAACTGTACAATTTTTGATAAACTTTTAACGATTTATGACAGAAGTGGTGACACAACGGCGGTGCAACCCACATCTCTCTATTGAATGCACTCCAATAGTTCCGCGATGCAATTTAAGTTGGTTTGCAGAAAACTTTAAAATATATAAATGTTTAGGATTTTTATTGCGTATGTTTGAAAGTTGAACTATAGGTATACAAACTGACTGCATTTTTCTATAGTTGGGATTTAAATTTTTTCTAATAAAAAAGAAGAAAATCGACAGTAGTGCCTTTTTAATAAAAAAAAAAAACAGCTCCTCGGTTTTTCAGTAGTTAAGTGCTGACAATATTATTAAGACTGTGTTTTGACTGTGCATTTCGGGCCAATTTCGACCACCCTATAACTCAAAACATATTTTATCTACGCATATGAAATTTCGAGTGTCTGTTGACATCCTCTTAATTGTCTAGAATACGTAAGTTGCAAGTTTTAATAGAAAATTATATACTTGACACATTGCAGTCCAAAGATTCATTGCATTGAAAAGGTGTGTGGTGTGAGAAAACTTGCCAAGTAACATCATTAAAAAGTGCAGAAAATAATAAATGTTATCAGGAAACTGCTAAAACAACCGGTGTGCGTTTCTCTGACTATTATAATTTTAGGTATTTCTATGTAACGTGATACTTATTCAAAATGTACCTTAAAAACTGCTGAAAATCAAGTGTGCATTCCTATAACCATTTATGATTTGAGGTATTTTTATGGAACTTGGTAGGTACTTATTCAGATCTCACTTCTTTTATAGGCGAAGCATTCCCATAGTATCGAACTTGGCAGCCTTTCACATTTATGTTTTTGATAGGATTATATTAACGCGAAGAATGCTGCGTCCCATAGCTCCTTCTATTTTATTCGCATTATTTTAATCAAAGGTTAAATCGATAAAATTCTTGACCTACAATATCAAAGGAGATTCTGATATGACAAAGACTCAAAGGAATTGTTGACCGCAGCATGTTCCCTTTAAACAAAAGAGCGCTTGTCACTCATCTATGAGACAACGTTCTGAAAGTCCACTTCATTTAAGAGGCCGCTTCCAGCCTTATAATAACATCCTTATAAGGCCTTGAATTTGTATTAAAGTACGGTTAAGTATAACTACATAATAATATAATAGATAATGTACTTTTTGTAGGGGTCAATTAAATAATTTGATTACAGCCTGTTACTGTCTACGTGTGGAGCCGTGAAATTGCAAACAATGTTTTCAATAATAAATAGCGATGAAAAACTTAAAATATAAGTCGCTATAAGGAATGGGTCAAAGAGGAGGATACCTACATTAGTTCATATCTGAAATTCTCAACGTAAGATCCCTACAATACAAAAATGACTGAAACAAGTCTACAAAATATCTCATTAAAATTCATGTTAGTAACGTGTTAGGTAACTTAACCCCAAAATACTGGGATGTTGTGTGTCATTGTAGAATAATTACGAGCTCTAGAGGGTTGAGAATGACATATAGTCAATATGTCGCGCCTATGTCATGACGCGACGAACTTAGTGCCTTCTTGAGTGTTGTTTTACGTAAAGTAAAACATTATAAGTCACAACATGAAATAACGAATGTAAACCTTGCTGCTTTGTAATAAAAGGTTTCAACCATAGAGTAAAATAAGTATAAACTATAGAGTGCGCATATAGCTATAAGCACATTAAGCCAAGCGTGGGGAAAGTTTTGGCTGTATTTAGTACTTCCGTTTACTGATTCAAGTAATTATTCGTGCGAATGATGGGCGATTATGCGAAAATATCGTTGGTTCCGATATTAATACGGTAACATTAAGTTGTGAGATACTTTTATTAAAATGGCTATAACTATTTTTACGACGAAATTAGTTCATACTTGTACTCGCGGTTATATTTGCACTCTGTAGTTTCTTATGTATCCTATCTATGGTTACGACAATGTGTAAATGTCATGCCATAGACTGTTTAAAAATAGAGTTCTGTTCTGTCTGTAAATCTTATGTAAATGCTATTTTAAAATTTTGTTTTTACCCTGACGTCTTTAAAGAAAATTGTGTCAATATAAACAGATTATAAAGCACTGGGTCGGCCTTTGGTGTGGGACGCAACGTGCGTCGACACCCTTGCGCCATCCCACGTTCTAAGTTCGGCGGCCTCTCCTGGCGCTGCTGCTGGAGCTGCGGAGACCCTTAAACGGCGAAAGTATAATAACCTAATGGGTAATTATATTTTCGAGCCGTTTGGGGTTGAAACGCTCGGGTCATGGGGTCCGAGTGCACGAAATCTTTTTAAAGAACTGTCAAAACGTTTGGTAGACTCTACTCGTGATCAGAGAGCTGGTTTGTTCCTTGCACAGAGAATCGGCATAGCCATTCAACGTGGCAATGCTGCCAGCCTTCTGGGCACGTTTCCCGCCATTGACAAGGATGACGATGAGTATTTTGACGCGTGTTAGTTTTATTTATCTATATAAGATTAAATTTTAGTCTTTGTTTGTTCTTGTATTAGATTTAAGTATTGAATAAATATTAATAAACTCGATCATAAAGCACTGTATTGAAATGGCGAATGACATAATTATGTAACTTGTAGTAGGTACTTTTTTATTTACGGTAGTAGATGTGGAGAACAATTCGATATCTCTTTAAAGAGGATGGAGCCATTTTATGCAAATAGTTTAATTATCTCAAAGAATTCCACACTTCCAAAAAAAAAAACGGCTATAAATTTAAATTTTATACCCAAAAGGAAACGAAATCGATCCACCCGATAAAATTACGGATGTTTATTCTTTTATTATTTGCTGTAGATATTGTATTTAAATGACACTTTACACTTACACTTTACAATAAGATTTTAAATAAATAAACAATGGAAATGTAATTCAAAAAGCCATCAAACTTGATTGCCTTTTCTTTGAACAAAAACTTAATCTACCCGATTAAACCCATTTCCCCTTCACATATTTCCTCAAACGTCAAAAGAATTTGATTACTTTGTTATCCGTCATCCTACAGCAATTTCCGATCCTGCGTGTGACGTCACGAATCTGAGAGCCCGTCAAATTAGGATCAGTTCGTGTATCAATGGAACAATGGTATAAGGCAGGATTTGAGGCACAAAGAGATGGTGTAATGATTACATCGGACATTATTCTTCATGTGTGGTCCAGCTCTATTAATACGAAGACCGCTGGAACTATGTATCTTATCATTTTGCGAGTGACATAATACGATATTAATCCTCGTCGTGTTACAACCTCGGAGTGAGACGTTTGTTATGATTTCATATTATAATTTCTTTAATGTACTTATTTTCAGCTGAAATTTCGTAAAATGACTATGTAACAGAAGTACTCTTCACCCCTTTTAGATAAATATAACCTTTCGATAACACCCTGTATATGAAATCTCCAAAACAAGTTGGCTTCCCACTATCCTACTTAATTATGATTCTATATGAGCATTGTTATGCACTTATGTATGTTTTTTCTTGGTGATTCCTATACAGTTTCTACAGTAAATGTTACTTATACTGATAAAAAGACTCGAATTCTACATAATTTTTAAGGACTTCGTTACACCCTATAAATGAAACTAAATTAAACAATATTTACGCTTTAGTATACATCTATTGTATTTAAAGCTTATTCAAAGCGATCCATTGACACAGTCAATTGGTCGACTGACCCAAATTGCTATTTCGCAAACAAATGACGATTTAATGTGTAGTACTGCACATATAATTACTTATTGAGACCTAATTGACTCGTCACTTATTCTGATTTGTATTAAAATGCAATGGGTTTCTACATGGCGATATGATGGCGATTTTATTTTGCCGTAATTAAAATATACAAATATAACAACATACTAATATGTACTACAGAAATCTGGTTGAAATATGAGTGGAAAGTTAAAATGTTGAGGCCGTCATTTTTCAAGTAAGAGCAGTGAAATTATATATTAAAGCTTCTGAGCAAAAAATTAACATAACCAACATTATGAAGAATCAGTTCGTTTGTTGTACATTATACAACTTGATTGTAACTGAATTGATTGAATCAATCCAGAATTGGAGTAGATATTGCATTACAAAAACACAAAAACATACAGACGAAATAAGACCCTCTTTTTTTGAAGTCGGTTGAAAGTAAAAGAGCTGGAAAAATATTTAAGTGCAAATGAAAATATTTCATCACCAGTTTATCGTACTAGTTAATATTCAAGCAGCAATATAATATGAGTTCAGTGACATTAGCTGACATATAAAGGGCTGTATGAGGGTCACAATAAATTAATTAAAGACTTCGTTACATGGAAAATTGATGACTAACTAACAACTTGAATGTTAAGTGGAGGAGGTAAGAGCGCTGTCTCCAAGCTCAAACGGGGTCACCTTTGACAAAATCTTTGATATAAAATTAAATTATAAATTGCAAAATTAAATTATGTAGATTTTTGATACTTTATAATTTGTCTTTAAGTTTGTGTCTGCAATTTTAATGTTCATTAATTATAAATAGTAGAGAAAAGTGTGACGAGGTCGTCATAGTTTTTGGCTGTTATTTACGAGTATGAAGATCTAAAAATTATCAGCAGTATTCTATTATTTGCCGGAAGATTTTTTATTTTAATTTTAGTTTTGTAGTGATGACTTTTATAATGTGAATTAAATGTATTAAATGTAAATTTAGTGATTACTTTTATCAAACAAATCAGAGATATAACATGAATGGAACATTTGCTTTTAAATACCTAATGTTTGTTTTTGTTTTATATTATGATTACCAGTAGTCCTTGACTATCGACAACATAGTATGTAGTTATGGAACATAACATACTTTATGTATTTTCTTTATAATAATAATAGTTGGTACGTGATTGTGTCACCACTATTCGCTTGTCTGGCGATTCCCAATAATAAATTATCGAATCTTGGCTTCATCACAATATTTTCCTACACCGTTTATTAGAGTAACTTAAAGAATAAATAACACTGAAATGTCATGTTAGCCGGGGTGTGAACCTGCACCGTCATGCACGCAAATCCGGTAATTAAACCGCTAGGCGATAGAATAGAATAGAATAGAATATATTTATTGTAAAACATGAGTATACATCAAACAAATATGTGCAAGGTCTTAAAATTAACAGGTAGATCTGCATGTTTTGCCATTAATGGCGTACAATAAAAAATTTGTTTTTTGGTCTAGAGAAAAAACCAAAAATTTGTATTTGACTCTACACAAACAAAATGAAAAAATATTAACTTAATCTATACATATAATTAATCTGTAGAAAAGTCATTTTTGTACATTGAAGAAATTGAAAAAAAAAATAGCCAGCGTGTTAAAGGATAACTAACAGAACCCATTTCCATAATTTTTGAAATTTTTGTCTGTTTGTCTGTTTGTCTGTTTATATGTTTGTTTGTGCACGCATCACATAAAATCTACGAATTCAATGCAGACAATGTTTATATACAAAAATTATACACAACTTGAGGTATAACTTAGTTTTTGTTTCATCGAAATCGGTTAACTCTATCAAAAGATATGATTAATTTAGTGAGTTCAAGAAGTAAAATATTACAACACGCAATTCAGTACAGTACTTGCATTACAACTCTCTTTTGCCGGGGGTCAGATTTCAGGTTACAGTATCAAACATAAACTACTTAATCGAATGGTGTAAAAAATTGAGAGGTTGTTTTCAAGAAATCGTAGATGGTTGTTAGCTATGTTGAAACATGCTATTGAATCTAGCTGATAAGGGGTGAAGCTTTAAATTTCCAAAATCATTTTCTCAACTGCACACATAAATTGGCATTATTGACAGATAAACAAGAGGGTAACCATGGCAGACTGAGGTAGCCATAGCAATCTTCAATTTGATTAGTACCTATATTTTAGTGAACTAGCTATCGAAGTAAACAGCTTGGTGGTTGAACGATTGGAAATGAGTGATCTTGCTGCAAGTTCAAATCCAGTTGTTAATGTTTGTATTTTTTTTCATGCGTCCTTTTTCTTATATAAGTTTGAATTTTTTGATACCCAAGTTCAAATTTCAGTAGAGCTAACTCTTTTTGTGTTTTACTAACGTATCTTTTTTAAGTAAAAAAATATTTGTAACATTTTGTTGTATTTTTAGTTGCAATAAACGACATCTTTAATCGTGAATTTTTTCTCAACCGATATAATTATAAACTTACAATTATTTAGTGTTTGTATTTACTAATCTCCGTAGGTAAGTTTGTTCCTCATTGCTGATCATGGAGGAACAAACGTGCATGGCATATACCGTAAAGTGATTCAGGCGTAAATGTCCTGGCCATTTGCTTGGAAATTTACGCATTCGCTTCTGACTTGAAAACGTAAGCTTCCCCATAGATCACTTTATAGTTGGTTAAAAACTTTAATCCACTTTTAAACTATTTTTCCAACATAATGTGTAATGTTTTCTATTGGTCATCTATATTATATTCCATGGACAAGATCTTTTTGTATTTGTTTTTTACCCAAAAACAATGATGTTTTTATCACACAATCTTTAGTATGTACTACCTCTTTAATATTCATTAAAAGGTAGCTTGCTTCTCATGTAGGTTTTTATGCGTACATGATGTTTTATTTATGTGTTTAAATTTAATAAAGTTTTTGTACCCTATTACCGGAAGGTTGGGCCAAAACCCTAAATAAAATAAACTTTCTATCGCATTCTCTACATTTTAAAATATATACGTACGGTATTTAAGCCCATCACCTTATGCTGCACCTTACGCTTAATTAAGCGAATTGTACAGAATACAGCCTCTGACTTTTATCAGGGTAGAATGAGATTGTCCTTGGACAGCTATTACTTAATCTTTCCAAACAAATAATTTTAAACACAGTTTTGGTAATTCTGCCACTGCGCCTCTCAAACCGTACGTCAACTTTTTGTAACTACCTCCTCTTTCAGTTTCATGGGTCTCATGTCAGTCACTGCCTATTTGATATCCACTCTCAATTTAACTGCGTAGTTCTTTTTCGAGGTTTCGCACCAAAACCTCGCGCCCTGTAGTCTCACTAGGGACTACGATACCAACGAGAACTATAGCATAAAAAATGGACTAATTTGTTTTTATGGATTCGGTTTTTGGGTGCCCTTTGCCATTTACTGCCTAGAGCGACAGCTGCTTTCACTTTAACTCAGAGTTGGCGCTGCCAGTAGACTCAATACAAAAACATTGACCTTCAATTATTGTAACCAACTGGGTAAAGCACAAAAGAGACAACATACTACATATATAAAAAGAAGATAAAAGAGTCAGTTCAAAACTGCCCAAGGTAGACATATTTTGGACATTAACATCGAAAGCCACCATGAAAATGATAATTTTTTCTCACGGTTCTGGACTTTGAAGATAAATCTAAAATTTTTAAACATAGTAGCATCAAAACCAATCCTTAAAAGTTTTAGAGGTAAGCTAATTATATAATTATGACGATGGTACTTTTTTATTTTGAGAATTTATACAAACAGCAACATTTGTGACAAAATTTACTCGGCAGTAGGCAGTTCGTGTTAGTGGCCCTCTATATCACAGTCAAATATTTATTCATAAAGATGAATGATAGGTATATAAGCGAACAACGTCGCGGGTACAGCTAGTCCTAAATAAAAATATAGATTAGGGGAATACATATTATGCCAAAATTTCGTACATAAGTGCAAAAAAGTGTCGTAATTGTGTAAGCTGATAAAAGTCCTAAAATTAAGAAATGCATATAATTAATTACACTCATTTAAAAATTCCGTTAAGGTATTATAGCATTTAGCAATAAGATATTTTTTAAATGTATTTTAAATAAAGCAGTAGGCATTTGTTTTATAGGCTTTGGGATTTTATTATAAATGGTTGGTGCTAACCAAAAAGTACTTTTTTGCATCAAAGCCGTGGTTGATCTCGGTACGCAAAGTCTATTATTATCTCGTCTATTACGAATGGAGACGTCTGACAGTTTCTTAAATAAGTGTGGATTGGTCCTCACAAAATTAGCTATTTCATAAATAAATAATGAAGGCAGACTTAAGATGTTATATTTAATAAAATACTGTTTGCAACTATCAGTTCTTTTCAAGCCAAGCAACCACGCACTATAACGCATATTTCTTCGCAATGAGAAAGTACCTACCTACTAGTAGTACAGGCATATGTAGGAGTTATTGCAATACTATTTGTCTAAGGGTGCGTCCACATCAGACGAACGAGCACCGAACGAACATTACAGTAACAGCTCGCGAGCTGCCGCAGCATGCCGTGAACGCACTAGTGTCAAAAACGCCGTCCGCCAGACGTGCGCGCGCCATTCGCGAGCTGCTCGCTAGCATTACAGTAACAGCTTGCGAGCGGTTACTGTAATGCTCGTTCGTCAGATGTGGACGTACCCTTAGATTTTTATGTGAATTCTATAAAATAACTGAACCAAGAGACAACGACCGTAAGAATTTGATTTGTTTTGATATCATCTGATATAAATATAAAATAATACGACGGATTTACTTTCAATTTAATTTGCGAAGATATAATAATATATTATTTCCGAGAGCGAAGGTTGCTCTAAATTCTATTCAGTCTTTAAAACATATCTCAGGAATAAAATAAATATAATAGCAAAATTGACTAAAATAAAATTCATAAAATCTATTTACAATTACCAGATGTATTGATGATTAAATTATTTGTTACTGAAAAGTTTTCCTTTATTTTTTTTTCATTTTATGGCGAATATTTAAAACGTCGATTATGGTTTTATATACGGACTTTTGTAAGAGTTTTTACATTCGTTTTGGGGCATAGTTACGTAATACTATGTACGTCATATTTTAAAAGTAACGTGTGTCATGTCGCATGTCATTCTAGTCCTAAAGGAATGACTGATGCGTTGTCACACTTTTTCTCTTTTCCTGTATTAGGTAGTCAAATGCAGTAATTGTTTTCAAATATTCTGTCAGAAGGTTTATTTCTGTTTTTTTTTGTGAATCCTTCTATCATTTTTGATCTTAAAGTCAAAGCACTTTGATTCCGACTTCTACTGTACGTAAAGGCCTGGGCCATTATGTATTAAGGTATTTTGATAAAAAATCGGTTAGTAATACTTTTTATGACCAGTTTTTTGTACATGTAAATTTTGATACAGATCAAAAGTTCAAAATAAACACCAAATTCATCTGTTAGCAAATTTTTACACCACCTATCTCTTCTTTAAACCCAATTTCCAATATTATCGTAAAGATAAAGTTGAGAGGCTCGTCATTACGATATTCATTAAACAGTCTGATAGTATCACTAGTGTTCTATATATCTATAAATCAACGATGTTTGCCGGACCCCGGTCTAAAAGGTCAATGACCTTTCATATCTGAACATTCTCTAAGCCTTTGTCAAACTGTCAGTTGCTTTCGTAATACCTATACCAGAGGCCCTAGCACGAACACTAGACTAAGTATTGGTATCATCGTGACATTTTGTACCAGTTAAATTGTAAAGTAGTCAATAGAGGGTTAGTCAACGTATTTAGCAGACGTATTTTTTTATGTAATCTACTAGCTGTACCCGGCATGCGTTGCAATGCAATTTTTTCTACCTAGCACCTGCCTACTACCTACCTACTACTACTTAGAGGTATGAAAAATAGATAGTAGCCGATTCTCAGACCTACTGAATATGCATATTATTATAAAATTTCGTAAAAAACGGTCAAGCCGTTTCGGAGGAGTATGGTAACTAACATTGTGACACGAGAATTTCCTATATAAGATTAAGTGTCCCACTGCTGGGCAAAGGTCTCCCCCATCTGACTCCAGACTTTTTTATCTCGAGCCACATGACACCAATCACTTAAGAAGCGATCGATATGTAATATTAATTCTAGATGACATTATACATCTAAAAACATACAATTTTTATAAATATCCTATCTAATATTTACTACATTTTGGGCATAAACTTTTGCGATACAGATTTTGATATAAAATAAGAAATTGTTCATTTTAGTACGGCCGTAAATTTTAATGCTATCTTTATTCTGTACATTGAAATAAACCTGATTTCTAAGATTATAAATAGGTCGATACGATATTATAAAGAATCGGTCGATATTAAAATGAAATTTGATACAATGAATTGAATACAAAACACACTTATTGGTGTTTTTTTTTTGGTGGCTTTAATTACTGTTATTTAATGGTTTTCTGATAATAAAACTCAACATAATTCAAAGAGTAACAAAGGTCTTACATACCCCAAAATGTACTCACAGTGCCTTCACTATGAGCTCTTAGGGCAGGAAATACAACCGTAAAAGCGAGACAGCGCACTACCCTCTCATAGCGGTATCTCGCTCCCACGCGTTTAAGACGATAGTAAGCGTGCAGGCCGTGCAACTGCAATATTCTCGCGCATATTGCGCAGTGAACTTGTATCATTGGAATTCCATCTTTTCCCAGAGAAATCGAGCCAAGCCCATAACATGAACCAATTCAGTCGCATGAAACTAACATTTTCTGACATCCCTAAGGAGCTATGGCTATGGCTACTGTGGTTTCGAAGGTACGTGCTGAGTTCGATCATCATCCCTTTAACCTGGTGCAAAAATCTTGCGTAGTTATACACGTATTTATTGCAGAACAGTATAATCAAAGTATAATATAAGTTAATATAGCACATGATTGTTCCGGCAGTCGAACAATAGCAGGTTGCAAAAAAAAATAGGTACTTACCGGATTCCTAGATACCATACAAGGTGTGGTTCATACTTCATAGGTATGGTAAAAACATAATATTATTATAGTAAATTCAAGTTTATAAGTGCTAGGTTCGAAACTAGTTGAGCACATTACTTAAAAAGTAGTTTTAAAATTATTGTTTAAACAAGCAGCAACAGCGTTTTAAGCCTGGTTTTCATAAATACCGTTCTTACAAAATATTTATAAAATATTACTTTGTAATGCGTTTATTAAATATCAAGGAGCAAGTTCACTATTTCATTTCAGTAACTAAATCCTTAAGTCGACAGGTCATAGGTTTGAGGTCCACCAACAATAACTCCAAATATTTCTTACACATTTGAAGCGTGTAATAGATATTTAATATATTTTCTTTGTTATGAGTTTATATAGGGGTTGACCGGACCCTTATCACGTTAAAAGCCAGGTGGGCGCCCACGTAATATTGGCATTTATAAAAAATATGGTTTGTTATGTCCTGTGTTTGATATACACATGATACCGTCCTCGGTAAAAAATATTTACACGTGCCTACTGCCTGTGTATTTTTAGAGTTATTATACCTATGCCTAAATATTTTTTCTGTTGTTTTATCGCATCAATTCAGCTTGTGACATGCGTCGGTGGGGATAGACCCTAAGATCATAATGTGTGGTGTAAAATTATAATAATAATATTCCGGGACAACTCACACACGGTTATCTGATCCCAAGCTAAGCAGAGCTTGTGTTATGGTAACCAGACAACTGATAAACATACTTATATATTTCTAAATACATACATATTATAGATAAATTACACCCAGACAACCGGAACAAATGATCATGCTCATTACACCAACATTTTCCTGGGTATAGCAGTCAGGGTCACTAACCACTAGACCAACAGGCCCGTCGATTGTAATTATAATGTGCATGAAATCCTTAAGATAAGTAATGAATTTATTTTAATAAGGATTAATTTATATACATGAGAGATTTTAAGCTGTTTTAATACCTAGTGCTGAAAATATTAATGTAAAAATAAAAAAGAACAAAAGCTCACAAATTAAAAAAATATAGTTAAAAGTTCAACAAATAAAGAAGTACAAAACCTTGCAAATGAATTACGTTTTAAGTAAAATAAATTATAATTTTTACTAAATCATTAATACCTCTTTAATGTGATAGTTTAAAAATGAGGTGGTAAGTAAAAGTAACATCTCAAAGATACAACTTATAAAACAATCTAGCTGGTGTTAGTTTCATTTGGTTCGTCTTTAGCTTTGAGGTCGACAGCTTGTTACATTCTAAATATTAAACTGCACTCTCGAAATAGCAATTTCTCCGCGAACTATCTTAACTTCTAGTTATTTAAAATTTACAGCTCGCTGGTGAGAACTAGCAGTTTAGAAGTCAAGATTTTGTTTACAATAGAAAATTAAAACAGAAGTCGTTTTTAAACTGTCTGGCGCTGTATTTTAAAAGTTAAAAGTTCGAACCTTAAAAAAAGACTTACCTTAATAAATCTTTCATTTTAATTAAAACAATAAGAGAAGCACGAAAATTAAAACATTTAAAAATACAAAACTTATTGGGCCTTATTACAAAAGATGGTTTAAACCAAGACTAAGGTAAACCCAGGTTTAAAATATACCCATCACTTTCTTATGTCATATAACAAAAAAAGACGGGGCTATTCTAAAACCTCGGTTTTTCTTAGACCATCTTTTGTAATAAGGGGGATTTCGTTTAAGATACATAAAGTACAAATTGAACTCAGCTAAAGCCGGATATTATGAACAGTAACGTGATAAAAACTTTTTAAACCCCCAAATTCGGTATTCAGAGAAAGTTTTAAAGCCTCGCAGTATGTGTGATCTTATCAAGCTTACAATGCTTCACAAATCTAAAACTTTATCGTCAGTCGGTTCGTGAGATAATTATCTCAACTCACCACATTTGGGAACAAGCTACATTCATAATAGTATTATTCTTGCTTCTCGTTAGAGTATACTTAAGCAAGCATAGAGTGCGCGCATCGTTAATAGACTGTTGTGCTGCTCGTAAACAAAATTCTAACTGTAAGTAACACACGATTACTGTTTTCCAGTGATTTCCGTGCGATAACAGACCTTTATGCGAAAATATCGATGATTCCGATATAAGGGAATTATAAGGTTTCAGGATAGTATGAACTAAACGCCGCTCTCTGATTTGACACAAAATACGACGACGCTTGTTCATACTCGTGCTCATAGTTAATACTGTTACACTCTACACTTCTTTATACTCTAATGTAGCACCATATAAAGACTTGCGACAAAGGGGTGAACTAGATAAGAGGTAATTTGTTCGGATTTCATCGTTATCGGCAGACTTTTAAGGCTCGTAAATAGTTGAACTCCTTCCGACTGGGTCGCGGTAACGTCGCGGGAAATTCTTTTTACTCTTTCAGATGGATCCGTAAAACTACTCTATATATTTTATATTGACGAGCTTGCGTTTGCGAGTTCTTTGGTAAAGTGGATTCTGAAGATGAGTTTTTTAAAAAGATTTAGATGGTGCTGACAATTTCGAATTTGCTATCTCAGTCCAAAAAAAAAAGCAAAATAGACAGTTTTTCCACATCTTCAAATAGGGATCTGTTAAAGTTTTTGCGTATAGGAATAGTTACTATATATATGTATATTACGTGTATACTCGTAATCAAAATTTATAGGAAGTGAACTGGATATTTCATTTTAGTTCCTTTTCGGACATATAGTCTATTGTCGAATAATGTAAGGATTGCACAACTACCAAAAAGTATATACAGCTACTACATCGAACATTTTGATTTTGGTATAGACAAGAGTCGGGAAATGGCATTTAGAGCTCTAAAAACTGTTTCTCACAATTTTTTTCGTTTCAAACAAAGTTATTTTATTGGGTATAAAGGCTAAAACTTTGAACTTTGTTTTGTATAGCAACATGCTTCCCTGTTCCTACAGACAGGTAACAAAACTATCAATATTAGACACGATTTCGTCTGAAACCAATCTAGTTTCAAAGGCGGTACC
Source organism: Autographa pulchrina (assembly GCA_905475315.1). NCBI lineage: Eukaryota > Metazoa > Arthropoda > Insecta > Lepidoptera > Noctuidae > Autographa > Autographa pulchrina. Next base: position 2,791,609 of record FR997770.1, read on the forward strand.
GCCGTTTTACCCGACTGCCGCAAAGCCTAAATAGTGTAATGATTTACCATGTACCAACGTTCCTGCCCAGTGACAGAATTTGACGGTACACAATGACACTACGACTTAGCACATCACACTTTCATTAAAGTGTTTGACAGTCTGTGTTTCAAAATGAAAGTTCCTCGCCCTGACACTTGTGTAGACATAGACTAGAGAGAAAGAGACATTTTTATACAGAATGTATATATACCTAAATACTTGTATACTTATTAGGTATACATAACATATATTATGAGGCGGATAAAAAAAATAATGATGTAGCAAATCTGAGTGAGACTGACACAGGACTGGAAATAATGGGAAGTGAAAAGAGAGGCCTATGCCCAGCAATGGGATTACAATTGCTTTGGATGATGAAAAAAAAACACCTTTTATTATTTTTTTACTATTTGAAATTTATTGATTAATAATGTAAGCACTTTAAAATCTCTGTAACGCAATAGCGATATCTTTATCAAGATAAGAAAAAAAAATATTACTCAGTTAAAATTTCGTCAAGAATTTCTCAGAAATCTAGATACTTCAAGTGACGTTACCTTATTCATTGTTTTGACGGGCCTGTTGGTCTAGTGGTTAGTGACCCTGACTGCTATACCGGAGGTCGTGGGTTCGATTCCCACCCAGGACAAATGTTTGTGTGATGAGCACGATCATTTGTTCTGGTTGTCTGGGTGTAATTTATCTATAATATGTATGTATTTAGAAATATATAAGTATGTTTATCAGTTGTCTGGTTACCATAACACAAGCTCTGCTTAGCTTGGGATCAGATAACCGTGTGTGAGTTGTCCCGGAATATTATTATATTATTATTATTGTAATATTAATCATTTAATTTCCTGTGCAGATACGTAAAATACTGTATTATCTGAAAGTTTATTTTAGCATGTGATGAGACTAGGTACTTCCCCAGTACCTATAGTTCTGCCAACTCTCTAGGACCCAGGCCTAAGTCCAGATTTGCAGGAACTGAGAGCCACAACTTAGCACTACCAAAAAATACAATTAAAGTACGACGTGTCAGTAAGAATGAATTACCATATGTTACGACCATATTTTTTAAGCCCTGTGTTTTGCGTCAAGGCTGGTACTTTTAGAGCTACTAATAAGACTATCAAGGTATATGCAAGATGTCAACATAAATATTTTTGGGCTTATTCCACATGAAACTGGGGCCGTACCATGAGCTCTTAAAGAGGACTCTTGCGGTTGAGTAAGCGGGACAGCGCTATCCGCAGTGTAGTGCGCCGTCTCGCTTCCACAACCGCAACAGTACTGCTTTCAGAGATCATGGTACGGCCCCTGTTCTGGTAAGGGCAAACCTACAAGTATCAAAGATCAGATCCGCAAATCACCTATGACTATTTCCTATTACTAATGGTGTACTAAGTTAACTAGTGTTAGTCATACCAAAAATAAAATAGAAACTTTTTACAACAATGATAAGATTAATTTGTTGGTTCGCGGACATTTTTTCGATGTATTTCGTTGATAAATGGGGATTAGATAGTATTATTTTACTATCCTTGAATTTTATAGATAAGATTACTAGTGATTCAGAGTCCATAATATATATACCATTTTTATTTTCCTTAAGCCAGTTCGATCGTTCGGTGTGGTATTGTGATAACATAAAAATATTAGTGTAAATATGTATAAAATTGTGTGTTTATTGTTTATCGCGCTTTCTGGTATGTTTATAATTGATATTAAAATGTTAATTCCTGTTTATATTTTAGAAATTAAATAACGATTTATAATCTATAAGTATGAATATGTGTACATATTTTATACGTATCTTCCAAGGTACTATGTGATGCAGGGTCGATCACCACATAATTATATTATATTATCATGATAAATATTTTTTTTAGATACTACATATTTTTGTTCCAATGATTGATTTTAGTTGTGTTAATCAAATTGAATTTTGTTGTTGCTCGTTGCTTTGTAACAACAAAAACATTTATTTAAACATCGAAATTAAAATTATTATTATTATCCTAACTTTATAACTATTTTTTTTTACAGGCGCAAACGCATTATTTTTCAATGGAACCGGGAGAATAAGTAGTGGAAATATTGCAGCTGAGGGCCAGTTTCCTTATATGGTAATTATTTATTAATTTATTACATAATGTCAATATATTTTGTAACTATTCAACTAGCATTCACACGTAACAGCGTCTCTATTACGAACTTTGCAATAGCAGAGCGGCCGAGATTGCAAACGTTTGTTCAATCTGGTGTTAAGTTTAAGTTTGACGTTATCGCGAAACGCAATTTGATTGAAATAATTGTGCAAAGGCTGTCGCTTAGTTCTTGCTATATAATCGCTGCTATTTATTTACTACTTTTTAGGGCTTGTATTCTACGAGGGACCCTTGTAGTTTCCTATTACCTATCTATTTATTAGTCTGCCGTCTGTCTGTATGATTCATAGCTCAGTGGCCCTTTGTACAAAAATAATATATTTTTTAGTACGTCTGACTGATAATTATAAAAGGATTATAATGTATCGTTATCTTCAAATAGCATACTTATCTATTTTATTATTGTAAGGTAACAGGAAAAAACAAAGAGTAAATATGAGTGCTATGTATGTAAGCATGATTTGTAAATACCCATTTGTGATCTTTATCGCATTGACTCACTAAATACAATATCTATTAATACCTAAAAATATAATCGAATCCTATTAATATTATAATCGTGACATGAGAGGATGGATGGATGTTTGTTAGGGTGCGTCCAGATCTGACGAACGCTCTCAGCTGCAGTTGCGAGCATGGCGCGAACGCACTAGTGTCAATAACGCCGTCCGCCAGACGTGCGCGCGGCGCTCTCGAGCTGTTCGTGTGCTCGTTCGATGCGCGTTCGTCTGATCTGGACGCACCCTTACTCTTTCACACCTAAACTATTGAACTAATTTGGATAAAATTTTAGAAAATAAGACCTAAAATATTTATTTTGTATAACAAAGTACATATAGATGGTATAAATGATGTCCAATCTTGTACCCTGATAGTTAATAACTTAGATTACCAGTCAGGTGAAACCGCGTGGCGCAACTAGTCCTTTATTTTAACCAAATGATAAGAGTCGTGTTTTGTTTATCGTCTGAACAAAATATTTGACACGTGTAACAGTTTTAGTATTACATAGTTAAAAAAAGGTTGTTTATTTTTCTGCATTTATACCTTGACTTTTATCTAGTCTTTAAATCAATTTCACTAAATTAAGAGTCTCTTGAACTCTGTCATGGAATAAGGATCAAAGTATTTATTTATAATCTGGCTTCAAGAAGATAAGTGAGTAACTAAGCCAATGACGTCATTGATATAACGTGGAATGTTTTCATTATCGATTAATCAAACAATAAAAAAAGTGATAAAAATATTTTGGTTTACCTATTATAGGGAAATAGATAATATGACTTCTCGTAGCAAGTAGAAAGAAGTGGTCTCTGCCTACTCCTACGGGAATGATCCGTGATTATATGTTTGTATGAGACTTACGATTATTATTGTCCGAATAATAAAAATATTAATGTTCTTTGATAAAATGTTATTTTTTTCTGACAAAATAGACGTAGGTACCTATGTATAACAATTTAATTATTCGAGGACAAATATTTTTTATCTTTTTCGACGTTGTTTAAGTATAGAAATATGAGACGAAAAAGCATAAAATGTCATTTGCCTCTTATATCCCAAAAATGGTATGAGCTAAATGCTAAATGGGTCATTGCAGCATGGGCGGTGTTCCAACTGCTTGTCATAGTAATTTATACGCAATTACGATCTCTAAAGCCGACACATTGCCGTTTGTTTCAATAAACCGTGAATTTTGTTGTCGAAGTAATGTCAAGTAGATAAGCCATAGCTAGTGTTTTTAACCCCTGACACAAAAATATAGGCAGAAATTTCTAAAGAAATAAGCAGCATTTTTGTACATCAGTTTTAAATATGTAATATTATTTGTTAATGTGTTGTGTGTACATAAATGATTAAATAAATAAATAGGTGATACAAGTTTGACGTTTCAATCCGTCGCATCTTAACTCCTAAATGAATAGACCGATTGTGATGCGGTGTTTTAGATTGATAGCTGTCGTGATTGAGTTGGTTCTTAATTATATAATTTTGAAAATCTGTTTACGTGTTCACTTACTTTGAAAGTCATGAGGTATATACAATTTGTCGGGGTGTCTTAAATTTTAAATTGGTTGTAAAGTGTCAGTTTTGCCTAAACAAATGGCGAAATAGTATTTTTAACATTTGTGTCAAGGTTCTGTTTCTTTCTTGGTAGCATATATATCACGGTTTATGCCATTTTATGTTCCTCTGATAATATCGATATTTGATTCTGGAAGTTAAAATCTTTATCTGTTTGATAGCCTTATAGTTGTACATAATAATTCCTTATCTAGATATTAAAAAAAAATCGCATGAGGAAAATATGTTACATATTATTTTCCTTATGTTTTTTTTTTAATTTACACTAGTATTGTGTAACGTAAGAAACATGTCGATTTAAAATTACAGTATAATCAACTCTTCCTTTGCAATTTTTGACTCAAGGATTATTATTTACCTGATAAAAAAGATCTATAGATATACTTATACGTTTAAACACACATATCAGAATATTAAGTAAAGCTAATAATGACAAAATTGTTACAACTTTATTCTTAATCATACATTTTAAACTATCGCGCTGCATGTTTATAATAATATAATTCACGGGAATAAGCGCGTACATGCATAAATACCTTTTTTGGGCTTGACGTTTCGACCGGGTTACACGGAAACGTCAAGCCCGCCGTCGTAAATTATATTATTATTCTTAATCGCTAGCCTACTAGAAAGGTGACTGATGAATGAGTAAGGCATAAAAAATGTTACAGCTCCCATTTTCTGAAAGCCAAAAGCCAAAATCCCTTAGTTGACAAATCACTACACAAATTGCTATCGTTACTTTTTCCAAGATCACCTTTTGTATGTACTTAAGTGTAGACAAAGATAAATTAGTTTCCTTAGAAATTGGCTTCGATAACTGATGGTAGAGATAAACTAATGCGGTCGAGATTGTAGATATTATCGTTGCTGTAGTTCTAATAGAAGGAAAATTAATTTTATCTATAAATGTATGTGGGTTTTTTTTTGTGTTTTCTAGCATGTGGTATAGCGTTTTGTTTGAAATTTTAATTTTCATGAAAATTTTTTTGGTTAGTCACTAGCCACTTAGTCTAATATAGTCACTAGATTCGCACTTAACTATTGATTTTCGTATAAAACAACAAGATAGTTAGGTGCCTAATTACCTTTCATATTAAAATCAAACGCCATATTTATGTACTTTCGCTCATACGCCAATTTAAGCAGAAGATCAACATCTCCCTAGCCTTTTCCCAACTATGTTGGGGTCGGCTACCAGTCATACCGGATTCAGCTGAATACCGTATTTTACATGGAGCGACTGCCTATCTGACCTCCTCAACCCATTTTACTGGGAAACACAGTATCCCATAGTAAGACTGGTTGTCAGAATTGACTTAACGACTGCCAAAGATCTATTGTATGACAGCCGGGACCTACTGTTTAACGTGCTTTCCGAAACACGGAGGGGTCTCGGTATGTTATAAATGGTCACCCATCCACGGACCAACCGCGGCGAGCGCGGCTTAACCTCTATTATCGGTAAAACCGTACGGCTTACACTTAGCCACTCGCCCCTCAAGCAGATAAGCAAATTTAAGCAGAAGATCGTGCAATAAATAGACTACTTCCTTTGTTTCAGGCCTCATTGCAACAGATCAGTCTTCTAGCACAACCGACTAGGGGCCACAAATGCGGAGGAGTACTCATCACGTTGCAGCACATGCTGACTGCTGCCTCCTGCATGTTTAACTATCCTGAGACTGGGTTGGTTACTATTTATTAATTCATCTAACTGTAGGTGCGGCTTAGTTCGCCAAAACATCGGCTTGACTGGCCTGGACAAATCTTTGTGTGATGAGCATGATCATTTGTTCTGTGTATGGGTGTAATTTATCTATAATATGTAAGTATTTAAAAAAAAAGTATGTTTATCAGTTTTCTGGTTACCATAGTACCTACAAGCTCTGCTTAGTTTGGGACCAGATGACCCGGTGTGAATTGTGCTAGAAAATTATAATTATATCAGCTACCTATTCTGTGATGCCAATTTAACGTCTTCTTCTGAGCGGAAAAAAAAAGCTTTATAAATAAATAAAATAAATGCGGACAACATCACATACATTGCTCTGAACCCAAAGTAAGTAGCTAAAGCACTTGTGTTATGGAATTCAGAAACAACAAAGGTACCACAAACACCCAGACCCGAGGCAATGTAGAAAAGTGAGTTTCTGCATTGACCCGTCCGGGGATCGAACCCGGGACCTCAGAGCCAGCGGCACCTTGAAAACCGTATTTGTCATGGCACCATCTGCACTACCCCCAAAGATCGCTAGTTTATTAGAACACACGTTAAAAACAGACATTTACTAGCAATTAAACTAAAATGGTTATAATTCAGTCTACTCTGACGATCTAAATTACATTAATAGCCGAATAACAAGTTTGACAAAACTGTGTGCGAAGTAATAAATCTTGCAGTGTCTAAGTTAGTGGAATCCGCGAACTTATCAGATTTAGTTACGGAAATAGAAATATCTATAGTCCCTATGCCAAACAAAGGCCAAACATCACTGGTAATAACGAATAACTAAAATAAACCTAACTATTATGTTACAAGGTCAACTCAATTATTAAATTAACTAATTTTGAGCTGAAATTTTGGTAAAGTTACTCTATACCAGATTAATATTCACCCTTTTTGGATAGACATACCCTTTCGGTAATACTCTGTATAGGCTACAAAGCATATACAGAGTGTAGCTTAATGCTTAATGTTTTACGTGTTATGTATAACATGGGCCCTGGGGCCCGGACAAGGTACTCAGAATGTTTGACTTATAAGAATTGAAAGAATTTTACAAAAAATGTAGAAAATCATACAAAATTTTGCTCAATGTGACCATTATGGTTTCCTTACAATAATCAGAGAATTGTGTAATTTATAATCCAGCCTACAAACGTCCCACTGCTGGGCACAGGCCTCTTCCCATATAGAGAAGGCACGAGTATTGATCACCACCAGCTCCCAAATTTTGGAATCCAGGTTTCCTCACGATGTTTTCCTTCACCGTTTGTCAGAAGTATCTTAGCGTAATTAAGAAAGTACATATAACTTTAAAAAGCCACATTGGTACTTGCCTGGGTTCGAACCTACAACCTTGTGCATACAATTCCGTTCATTGAACCGCTAGGCCACCACGACATTTTTGTGTAATTTGATCATTTAGAAATAACTAACAGATTTTTCAATAATATTTTCATTTTTATTTTCTAGTACTCCTACGCTGATAAGTGCAGCAAACTTCAGGGTGTTTGCCGGTGCTGTGACCCTAAGCAATGACGCGGACCCGAACCGCGTGCGTCAGATAGCCAACTATACCATCCACCCAGAGTTCTTGCCTTACCCAGCACATCGTAACGATATCGCCATTGTAACTGTAAGTGTTTTCCATACGTAATTTGCTACTTTTTCTTCGACACAAGGGTTATTATTTTATTTATACTTTAATTATATACTTATACTTTTATTATTTATACTAGAACTAAGTCCATGTTTGTTCTACTCACTCATTGGTCGGCAGCTTACTGGCTAAGTCATAGGCTGGCTAGGTCAGAATATTTATCTGGCTGTTTGGTCTAGTGGTTAGGGAGCCTGACTGCTAAACCGGAGGTTGTGGGTTTCGATTCCCACCCAGGACAATTCTTTGTGTGATGATGAGCATGAGTTTTTCTTCTGCGTCTTTAATATATGTATTTATTAAGATTGGTTGCACTATTCCTAAATTATATAAGGCTTTGACTATTGTTAGGTCAGCTGTCTGTGAAATCCTGAGATATATTTTTTTTTTTGGCCCCAGATTTACATTTAAAGCTTGGAGAATTAAAGTATCCTCTCAAATGTTGTATTGAGATTTGAGTGGGAGAAGGAATATTAAAAAAAATACTTGTCTGTCACTTTTGTTGTATGATTTATTTGCTAATTTGATATTTCCTTTCAGTTGGTGACTCCATTCATCAACAGTACCAACTTAAGGGCTCTGGCTCTGCCCGGTCCTCTGGTTGGACCTCAAGAAGGCAGCGCTTGCTTCACCGCAGGTTGGGGAGCAGAAAATTTACTGAGCAATGTAAGTACCTCACTACTAATAATAATATTATTTAAAGAACATAAATTAAAAATGTTTAAAATGGTTCCAATTAAGAATGATTTAAGAATTAGAGTTAGTAGTAAGGTATCAAAATGGTTGAACATTATTGGGTCTAAAATGTTTTAATACAAAAATAGCATAAGCATATTAATTCTTCATTCAATATTTTATGAAATATTTTAAGATTGTATTTGAAGCTTTTAATTTTGTTGATTAAATAAACGCTTAATTGATATCTATGCCACTATACAAACCATATTTTAAATAAGCAATTTGAGCTGTTAAATATAATCGTCTTTTCATGAATTATTTGAGTTTCTACCAGTTTTAAGAAGTCGCTAAGTCTTGTGTCTCTAGTCAAAATTTATTTAGTCCGCCATTTAGATAATCAAAATATAATAGACACATATTTTTTCTTTTCTCAAATTAATTACAAAATACGAAGATAAACCGCTGTAAAGTTCAGGAGTGGGGGCTTGTGACGTCACGGCTAGGTACAATTTGTACTCAAACGTGACGTCACGCAAGAATTGTACTCGCTGTCTCTTCGTAATTCTTTGTTTACGGGACTAAACAAAAATTACGTGTCTAATATTTTTTTCTCATCTAAAAGATGGACATAAAAATAAAAATTAGTCATCATCCCTATTGAGAGCCTTTTAAACTAAATAGCGTTTACTTTGAGGGTTTTCTTTATATTGTTTTTTCTTCCGTAGCCATTAGTCCCGAGCCTGAACCTCAAGTTTGCAGACAAATACGTGTACCGCCAGGACTTGTGTATGGCGTACTTCTCTCAACAAAGCCATACTCCTAACATATTCCCAACTATGTTGTGCTCTGCTTCGCACGACGTCGTTTCATCAGGATGCCCTGTAAGTATAGCTTACCTATTTTACAAGTACCTGATAACATTTATTGATGAAATTAAACTTAAAATATTTACAATATTATAAAAACTAAGCCTACACAAGAAATAAGAAGAATTATAAACTAAATGAAACAAAGAACTAAAACAAGGCATCAAAAAATTCATCCACATCGCTGTCGACTGGGAGTGTGCCCAAAAGGCTGGCAGCATTGCCACGTTGTATGGCAATGCTTATTCGCTGACCTAGGTAGAAGCCAGCCTTTGGGTCACGCGAAGTGTCAACCTATTTTACTAATATAAACTTACCTACTTTAGCTTTTACACAATACAATACAACTCTCGTTTTGCTTTGGTTATTATAATGACCTTGAAGATTTTCTTCCTTAATTTTTATTATAGATTATAAAGTTGAAAAACAGGTTAAAGTTAAGTGGTCTGTTACAGTTCAATTATTTATTAAGTAGATAGTTTAGTAGGAATGATTATCTATACTTATAATAAATCTGTAGAAGTGAAAATTCTGTACATTGAAAATATCAAAAAAATAAATGGCGGGGGGTGTTACTAGACCGACACCGAACCCAAAAGTGTAAATAAAAAAAAAAAATTGTCTGTCTGTCTGTCTGTTTGTTCAGGTATCACGCAAAAACTACCGGTTCGATTACGATGAAACTTGGTATAATTATTCTTTATTATCTTGGGCACCACACTGGGTAGTTTTTATCCCGGAAAAGTATAAACAATAAAAAACAAACTTAATTTTGCTTTTAATAAGGATGGCTTCATAAAGGTAGAAAGGAAGAAAAAGAAGCCTCCTTGTAGGAACCAGTGCGGTACCGCACCAACTGGACCCAACATCCTGCTGCGTCCTGCAGTACCAACGACGCAGCTGTACGTGTCCCGTTTACATCACACCACGACGGTGGAGCAGGTCGTGGAGTATGTCCGGACCAAGACCAACTGGACCTTGAGGGTGGAGAGGTTGGAGTCGCGCCACAACACGAACTTCAAGTCGTTCATTGTGCGAGTTCCAACTCACCACATTGAGACCTTCCTCAAGGAAGAGTTTTGGCCGAAGGGTGTCGTCTATCGAAAGTTCAGAGGAAGGATACGCGACACCACGCAGCGTAACACGATGCCGACACTTCGTGTGCATTAGTTTTTTAGTTTTTTATTTATAAAATATGTATGTTAGTTTTTAAGGTATTTATCTATGGGCCTTAGTCGCCTGACAATAAATGATTTTATTATTATTATTATTATTAAAAACTCATTGATAAGTTTCGTCATCCACGCGAACAAAGGCAATCGCAGGCACAGCTAGTACACAATAATGTTATTATAACGGTGATATACTTTAGAGAGTATATACACTAACATCTCAAACATTATTTTGGTTGCATTGTAAATTAATTCATCTCTGTTGTAATAATTCATCGCCTTTTTTATTCCTTGTTTCAAAGTAATGTGCACAAAGTGTGACCAATGCGGCAATTGTATGTTGGCCATTACTATAATTTACGAGATGTTTAGCAGTGACCCAAGAATTTACTGCTACGTAACACGAATAGCGAACGAACACGTAGATATGTACTTAATAGCTGAAGGCTGTCAGTAGGCTTTTTATATCTGAAACTAGTAGACGGCAAACGTTTGCCATATCAAGAAAATTATATTAAAGTACTGATATACTAAAAAATAAGTTGTAGGTATAGATATGTATAGTATTTCATGCTTTCATGCCGAGTCAAAAGAAACAAAATCATACTAATCGGTCAAGCTGTTTCGGAGGCGTATAGTAACAAACACACAAGAGAATTTTATATATCAGAGATTTAGTTTGTTGTTAAGTAAAATTGAAAATATTTACCAATGTTATGTCACAACTTTCCTACTTTTAATTTATTGTTATAATATAAAGTTCTCTAGAGCTCTTAGTCATGACCTAATCTAACTCTCGTGTTAATACAAAAATATAGGTATTACTTAAAATCAAAGATAAATGGTTCGCAAGTCACAGTCCGTAATTAATGAGCAAGGAATTTGTAACGATTTCCTCAGAATGGACCGATCCCGCGGGTAATAGTTACAAATCGAAAGAACTTTCTCAAGAAAACATCTTTTGTACTGCACGTAATTAATCTCGAAGCGTTGGAAAGGTGAAAAACGTAAATTAAATGTAAAAAGTAGAAACTATCGCTTGCTTTTAAAAGAACGTAATATTTTTTTTATTTAATTATCGGACTTAGTTAATTTTGGTTTTAGATTTTCAGACAGTTTTTCAATTTCTTTCTTTTTCACTCCCTTGCTTTCTATAATTCGCACTATGACGCAGGACGAAGCTACTATAAAAGGTTATATTTTCCGGGATAAAAACTACCCAGTGTGGTGCCCAGGATAATAAAAAAATAATTATACCAAGATTCATCGTAATCGAACCGGTAGTTTTTGCGTGATACCTGAACAAACAGACAGACAAACATATATTTTTTCACACTTTTGGGTTCGGTGTCGGTCTAGTAACACCCCCCGCCATTTATTTTTTTGATATTTTCAATGTACAGAATTTTCACTTCTACAGATTTATTAGAAGTATAGATATAGATAAGTAAAAAAACACATAATAAAATAAAGAATAAACATGTGCAAAGTGCGGCCTTATTGCACCTGGGAATCTCTTCCAGGCAACCTTTAGCAACCTTTTACGTAGATCCTGAGCTTAAACTTCATTCGTATTGAATATATTTGTTTTAATATTTATTTGCGTGATTATACAATCAAAAGAACCAAGAATCCTTTCCAAGCTTACTATTTTTCAGTAAACATACCTTTACAACAAATATAATAACAATTATTTTTTTCACAGGGTGACGAAGGCAACCCCTTGGTATGCAACGGTCTCCTCTCTGGTATCATGATGTACCACAACGTATGCTATGGTAATTCTCTCCCTGAGCTGTACACAAGAGTGTCAAACTACACGGTCTGGGCCAGAAGCATCACTGGCGGGGCATCGACCTTCCAGCCAGGAGTACTGGTACTCATCTTTGCTGCAGTCCAAATTGTAGCCGCTAAATACATTTATTAAGTAGAAAATTATATTTATTTATGTTTATTGTATTTATAATAACTGTAGCTTAAGTTAATTTGAACGTTGAGCCGGGAAAAATCAATTATTTGTCTGACAATGCGTTCAAAGTTTTAATGTAAAATAAATATTTTAAGATTAAAATATTGTTTTATTGTAAAAAACCTGTTTATCACCATGAGGACAACCAACGATATTCCTATTATAATGTAAAAAAAACCTACTTGCACTAATGACACTTAAATTGCAAATGTAATTGTTTGATTGTCGATTGTATTGTACATTGTTTATTTATTATTTGTAAAAAAGACATATTACCCATAATGTAATTGGAAATTTCAGCAATAATTTAAAATGGTTTATCAAATAGCGAAAGTATTTTTTTTTTTTGCGATGTTCTTTTGTCTGGTAAAACAGGATGGGTAGTAAAGATGCCATACCGTAAACCGAGTAAGGATCCGAAGTTAATTAATAATAAAGTCATGTCATAGTTATCACATCAATTACAGTGAAGAAAGCTAGTCACAGTCTAATTACCCGTCCACTTACATCTTATACATAAAATTCTCGTGTCACAATGTTAGTTACCATACTCCTCCGAAACGGCTTGACAGATTTTTATGAAATTTTATATGCATATTCAGTAGGTCTGAGAATCGGCTACTATCTATTTTTCATAACCCCTAAGTGGTAGTAGGTAGGTAGTAGGCCGGTGCTAGGTAGAAAGAATTGCATTGCAACGCGTGCCGGGTACAGCTAGTAAATTAATATATTTATTCAAATTTACTTTCTTCTCAAAATTTTGAAGTATTTACAGTAATTTCACAAGGGTCATGATTAAATTAAAAATTCACCCATGACCTCTTTGCTATAAAAGCGAAACGTCATAAAATAATAAAAATCGCGACACTGCACTACAGATTATCTGATCAAAATTATGTTTATTGGTATAATTGTCTTTAGTTAAACTGAATAATATTATTTACTTTGAGTAAAGGTTGTTACTGTAATTAGATTCGGCGAACAATACCACGCATGAATATTCATGAATGTATTATTATGTCGACGAGTTAATAAAGCGATGAAGATGATCTTAATGTTATTATCACTATTATTTTGACATTCTATAACAGATGAAAATCCCATTTTTTTAAAATAACAATCCTGTTTAAACAGGTCATAGTTAACCTGAGATCTGCAGACGTCAATAAACCGTTAGGCTATCATGACAAGACAAGAGATTTTATTTCTGGACGGGCCTGTTGGTCTAGTGGTTAGTGACCCTGACTGCTATACCGGAGGTCGTGGGTTCGATTCCCACCCAGGACAAATGTTTGTGTGATGAGCACGATCATTTGTTCTGGTTGTCTGGGTGTAATTTATCTATAATATGTATGTATTTAGAAATATATAAGTATGTTTATCAGTTATCTGGTTACCATAACACAAGCTCTGCTTAGCTTGGGATCAGATAACCGTGTGTGAGTTGTCCCGGAATATTATTATTATATTATTATTATTATTATTATTTATTTATTTATTTATTTATTTAATAATTTATGTACACACAAAAGTTTAGTAAATTTTACATAATATAGGTATAAATGATGTACAAGGGTGCTGCTTATTTCTAAAGAAATTTCTGCCAGCAGACCCGCGAAAGGAGAAGTCGTCAATAGTGGTAGTCATAGTGTGCGACTTAATTCATTACTACTAAAAATTATAGAATTTAAAACAATAATTTTATAAAACATACATATACGTACATATATACTACAAATAACTCATACACATATAAATACATATAATAAATAATTATATATTATAATAACTCAATCATAAGGAGAGATAATGCTCTTTAATGCGTTTCTTAAAAATAGAAATAGATTTGGAATCACGGATGTTAGGCGGAAGTGAGTTCCAAAGCCTTACTGCGTGAACGGTAAAGGAGTAGGAATAGAAGTCAGTGGAGTGGGGTTGGAAATGCAACAAGGATTTTATTTGCGTTCTGCAAGGGACATTAGGAGGTCGGGTAAAAGTAAAGCGTTCACGCAGATAAGGGGGATAAGTTGGGTTGTGCAGGACATTGTATAGGAGGCATAAAATACGAGTGTTCCGGTGAAGACGGATTGGGAGCCACTTGAGCTGCTTGCGAATGTGGGATACATGGTCATATTTGCGCAGGCCGAATATGAAACGAATGCATAAATTTTGTACGCGCTCAAGTTTATTAAGGAGCTCCTCGGTAGCATCCAAATAGCATGCATCAGCATAGTCGATGATGGGTTGGATTAAAGATTGGGCTAAGGTGATCTTAGTCTGTAAAGGTAGGAAGTATTGAAGTGACTTTAGGGAGTGAAAGGAAAAATGAACTTTACGGCTAACTTCGGCAACTTGAGGACGCCACGAAAGGTTCGCATCCAGTATAATCCCCAGATCTTTTACGGTATCTGATAAGTTGATCGGTATCCCATCGAAGTAAAGACGCGCCATCGATGATGAGTTTAGCCGACTCCGCATAGACTTGCTACCTATGATAATAGCCTGAGACTTAGAAGGATTTACTTTCAGGCCATAAGAACTAGCCCAAGAGCAAATGGAGGCCAGGTCTTTGTTCATGGCTGCAATGGCCGAGTCTGCTTCAGCCACTCCAAAGTGGCGATAAAGCTGCAAGTCGTCTGCATAAAGATGGAAGCTAGAAGAAATTACTCTAGTTATAGAGTTAATAAAAACAGAGAAGAGAAGAGGAGAAAGGACGCCACCCTGGGGAACACCCGCCGTGAGGTCACACCAATCAGAGTAGGACTCTTCAAGGCGAACACACTGCGAGCGACCCCGAAGATAAGAATCTAACCAGGCTAGGGAAGTGGAAGAGAAATTTAGGGATTTTAGGATGCCAAGTAGCACATCAAAGTCAACCGAGTTGAAGGCGCTGCTGAAATCCAGCAAGACAAGGACCGTCATCATCTTATTCTCCATTGCCCAACGGATGTCATCAGTCACCTTCAACAGGGCAGTGACAGTACTATGACCAGAACGGAAACCAGATTGGAAAGGAGAGATGAGTGAATTTGACGTCAAAAAACCAGTGATCTGCCTGTGAACGATATGCTCGAGTACCTTGGAGAGGTAAGGAAGGATGGAGATGGGTCTGAAATGAGATGAAAGAAAGGGATTGGAGATCTTGGGTAAGGGTATAATATATGCCTGTTTCCAGGCGGATGGGAAATTACAAGTATATAGGGAGTGATTAAAAATATGGGTTAGGATCGGGAGCAGAGAGGGAAGGACGAGACGGATCATTCTCGAGCATATATTATCACTGCCAACTGCACTAGAAGATATTGCAAGTAGTGATTTTTCGACGTCAGCCTCAGAAACGGAACCAAAAGAGAAGAGGGGGCAGTTTGATACCGGCAAGCTCATAAGTTCCGTAAGAGTACGGGTTTTGACATTCAAATCTAAATGGATAGGTGGGAGAGAGAGAGAGTGGTTTAACTCATTTAGATTTATGTCTTTACAGGGTTTGATTGATGATTTGCCGATACCAACCGATTTTAAAAATTTCCAGATCTCGGAAGAACTACGGTTAAGAAGTGATTCGTCAAAGTAGCGTCTTTTGGCATCTCTACACAGACGACTGCAACGATTGCGCAGAACCTTGTAATAATCAAGGAACACATCAGACGGCCTGCCCTTAAATTTCGCCTTAGCTCTGTCTCTGCGGGCCATAAGAGCTCTAATTTCAGCTGTTATCCACGGAGCTGGCTTGTGCTTGATTTTAATTCGGCGAATTGGTGCATGCTTGTCCATTAAACCAAGAACCATGGAATTCAAGCCAGACACTTTTTGATCCGTATCGGGGCTATCAGTGACAGGTGACCAGTCAAGTGCGGTAGCGTCGGCTTGCAGAGCTTCAATATCTACCGCATTGTAGTTACGCAGATTCAAATACTGTGGTTTCTGCTTTGGGGTGCGAACACGATACGATAGGTAAATAAGATCGTGGTAAGAAAAAGTTGCCGTAAGTTGGCCGTGCTTAGTGACCTTGTCAGGGGAGGAGACGACCGCAAGGTCTAATAGAGAAGGAGTACAGTTAGGAGAAAAGTGAGTAGCAGAGAGGGGCAAGACATGTAAATCATAAGAGGAAAGAAGAGAAGTAAGTCTGGAAGAACGAGAATCGTTCTTAAGCAGACATGTGTTAAAATCGCCCATAATGATAACCTGTTTATAAACAGGACACATTTATTTATTGAATTAAAATGAACAAAACCTAAAAACTTTTCTTTTCATTATTATACCTTTTTTTTTGACTTCGTTGGTGGTCGAATCCATCAAATCAAAGATAATGCGAATTGTTCCACCTGTTTTATATTATAAATGTTGTGACTAACTTGTATAAAAATTTTAACATTCAAATATTTAATGTAACAATAATAATATATTGTATTTGTATTTGTTTTGCTTGAACAATTCCAACAAACAAGCGTCAATAATTGTATTCAATTAGGTAGCCTTTGGTATTATAAAACATGAGTGCTGATGGTGAAACTGCTTTAGAAACAAAATATCATCAAACAAGTGATCATGAAGTTCTTGCAAACTGTTCTCCTGCTTGCATTGATGTTGGTGGTTGTTGCAGGGAACCTCTACCTCCCTGATCCCAATTACAAACCTAGTCCAATAACAGGTAAGTATTTTTTTATATAGCCTGTTCAGTTTCCCACTGCTGGGCAAAGATCTCCCCCGTCTGACTCCAGACTTTTCTGTCTCGAGCCACATGACACCAATCACTTAAGAAGCGATCGATGTCATCCCGCCACCGTCTCCTCGGCCTGCCTTGTTTGCGAACTCAGGGACCCACTCGGTAGCTATTTTCGCCCACCTGTCCGGAGCCATACGGCAAACGTGTCCAGCCCAGCTCCACTTCAGTTTGGCTGCTTAAACTTGAAGTATTTATTGTTACCAAAATTGTTATTGTAACTATACCAATATTATAAAACACTGAATAATCCTAAGGATGGATTGTGTGAAAGATGATATGAGAAAGAAAGGAGTGAATACTGAGATGACGAGTTGTAGAAATGAATGGAAGCTGAATACGCATTGCGCCGACCCCAAATAATTGGGAACAGGGCAGGGAGATGACTGAATAATCCTAAGGAAGCTTGAAACTGTATAAATGCACCGTTGTGACTTTAATTGGGTACTTATTTACAGCTAATATTTCTGATAGTAGTATTTTAAGCAGATCTGCGAAATACCAAGAAAATAATGGACATGGTTATAAAAGTGACAAGCATTTAAAGTTAGCAGACGCCACATGTCCTATCTCTTTCTGGCAAAACAAATTAGTATGGGACTTTGAAAATTGACGTTAACATTTTATATTGCAGTCTCTGGATTGATATTGTAACGCTTATAACTAGCGTATTATAAAATAAATTAGAATGCTATTTTTAAAATTCGGTTTCAATTTTTATTTATTGTTTAAATATGAAATATATAAAAAAACTTGTTCAGTACCCAATTTAGCCTCTTTTATCATAACTCTTTTTTGTGAATAATACCGGCCTATAAACGTCACATTGCTGGGCACAGGCCATTTTCCATATAGGGAATGCATGAGCATTGATTACCACGCTGCGGGTAGGCTATTTCAGATCCCAATTTTTGGAATCCAAGTTTCTTCACGATTTTTTTTCGTTAAGAAAGTTCACTCATTTTTTACGTGAAGGTGTGTCAAATGTTGTGTATTAACAAACATACCTACTTTCAAAAAATTAAGATCAAGCACACTTTTATGCATTTTTTTTTTCATTATTACAATCTCTAGGAACAGATTTGCGGTCATTGCACTAAATTCGTTTATTTTTTTAGGTTACGAGTGCAGGAATGATGATGATTGCGAAGACCATCACAAGTGTTTGAAATATGAACTTGGTTCCAGATGCGAACCCTTAATGTGGTATTATCCTCACTAAAAATATTATGTTATGCAATTTAAATTAATATAGTTTTATTTACATACTGGTATAACATATGGTTCAGGGGGTGTATCTACCAGTTATCTGTCCGACAGCTGGCTAGATCCACTACGGGTACGCGACCCCGGACTGGACTAGCTGTTACTGTCACATTCATTGTACCTCCGTGATGGTAGCATCCTATAACCCGTCCCACCTTGTTATACTTTCCCAATTCCTTATCCCGCAGGAACGCAATGGATAATCATAAAAAAAATAATTATCCAAAATGGCGGCGATGTGGTTCGCCACCCATCACGTCTCCTTCCTCGCGGGGGCGAAAAGTGGCAAACGGGGAGCCGTTTCGCTACGTTGAATGCAAGAGGAGGAATGGATATGTGGATGAAGTATGTCAGATGATGGATGTTGAGACAAAAATAAAGAAAGGTATGCTGACATGGTTTGGCTATGTTGAGAAAATGAATGAAGATTGTCGAAAAAAGTGTATAAGACGAGTGTGAATGAAAAAAGGCCAGGTCAATAGTACCATAAACCGAACAGCATGTATGAAGGGAATAATGAAAGTGGACAAAGCGAAAAAAGTGTGTAAGGATCGTAGCAAGTGGAAAGAAGTGGTATCTGCCTACCCCTACAAGGGAAAGAGGCGTGATTATATGTATGTATTTACAGTATACAAAATATACACCGGCCGTCGTCGAAACGTCAAGCCCTAAAGGTAAATATTACTATTTATTAAAATTACAATGCATTTTTATTCAATCTCTTTTTTTAATACTCTATGTAAAGCGTCAACTGCCTTCTGTTTACTATATATATCTATTTAGCTCAATTAACGTTCAAACGACATTTATTAAAAAAATGAAATAATATCAATATTGTCCCTTATTTTTACCGGTTTTTGACAATGAAAGCAATGGTTTTTTTTGCAATAATTTAGTTTTATGCCCAATGTTGTCCTCTTTTAAAAAAGGTGAAATTCCAAAATGTAAGTCTTCTAAAAAAATGCAGAATCTTTACGTAGATATGTTATTATGATAGGATAAAACCATAGGTTTTCAGGGGCGTAGTGCCCTATTCTAACTTTTATGGATAAAACATAGGGTCATAGTCTGCATCTTGTTCTTCGGTACTCTATTGGGGCTAAGCCCGAATTATATTTTTTTTAACTAAGCTACTCAGTTATATCTGCAGTAGTCGCTCTTTGATAGATAACAACAGTTTCATCAAATTCCTTTCTTTAACTTAGTTTTAACTGCCTCGTTGGCCTAGTGGTTCTAAGCGCGACTGCTACGCTAGAGGTCCTGGGTTCGATTCCCAAGTCGACCAAGGTGTTATTGGGTTTTTCTATGAAATTCTCAGTAGCAGGTCGGAGTTTGGATTTGTGCCCGGTTAGTGGCAATAGGCTCGCCCCCTATTACATGGGACCTAAACATACCGGCGAACTGTGGGTGTACATTGGTACACCTCTGCCTAACCCTTCGGGGATACAGGCGTGATGGTATGTTATGTTAGTTTTACCAGTCACCTATATAGAGAAAGAGTTGTCTTGCGGTACGTCATGGCGGGGATGGGAAATAAATAATTAATAAAAATCTATTACAGGTATTGAAATAAAACTACTTTTTACGGATTATGTTGATTGATTACGGGCAGACAGACTGCCCGTGATCATGATACCTGCAAAGGTGTCGAAACGTCGAAACCTAAAATGTAAAATAAACCGCGACATAATCTGTAAAAAAATGTTTTTTTTTTTAATATCAAAGGTAGTTTGTGCATGCATCTGTTTACATCTTAAAGTTCTAGAGGTAAATAAGTTTTTAATGCAGCGAAAAATTTTGGAATCTCACATCCAAAACCGGTTTTTCTACCACTACCTTCCGAAATATTGCCAAACCCATCGATAACAAATTCGAGTGATCCCCTTACTAATGTAGTTAGGATAATATTCACCAAGCGTTATTAATTACACAAATTAATTAATGGGAATGAGAGCTACAGGTGCCGGTGACACAATTATTAGCAAAAGTGATCACCGCGTCCGACAACAATTTAACTGTTTTTACGGAACATGTTAAAGTATCATGCAATGCCTGATACTGGTCAAGACAGCATTCGGTTAAACACAAGAGTCTGGTGAAGTTATAAATAATACGAATCTTAAATCTTTAATTTTAGATTTACGGAAATTTCACTAACTTTGTTTATTTTTTCAGCTTCAATTTTTTTTTAATTTTATGTGTGCTAAGTTTGAAACTGGCAACAAATACATGCACGTTATTGGGTATCCCTTGCCCCGAAAAAGAAATAAACACGGTATATTTTTATTGATTGAAATGGTTTACCAACTACTGGTGTGTAAAATAAATCTTAAGTTTATTATTTAACAATAAAAAAAAAATAAAAAATAATGGTTTACCATCTGCTACTGTGTAAAATAAATATTAAGTTTATATGTTATACGACTTGGACTTACTGTTGCCAATAACAGGTTACCCAGAATTTACAAAAAAATGTGATAACGAAAAAGAAATACTAAATTTAAAATTGAATAGTTTAGAGACTAAATAAAATAGTGAAAAGAATAAAAACGAAGCTGCAAAGCTAACCAGTTTACGGCTGCATCGTTTTATGAACCACAATGGTAAGTCCGATGCCTTTTAAGGGTGCGTCCACGTCTGACGAACGAGCATTACACAAAAATGCCGCGAACGCGAATGCGCGCGCCGCTCGCGAGCAGCTTGCGAGCTGCTCGTGTAATGCTCGTTCGTCATATTATGTAGACGCACCCTAAGGTATCTATGTGTTTCAGTTTCTGAAGCACTTGTGAGTGCTAATAAAACTTGGCACAAAAAGTTTATAACCTGGATTAAAACATATGACTGCCAATATTCACGACTGCTACTTTCGCGGGTCTGCTGGCTCAGATTTCTTAAGAAATAAGCGGCACCTCTGTACATCATTTATAAATATGTACAGGACCACACGAGAAGCATCAGCTTTCAAATAAAAAAATAATTATCAAAATCGGTTCATCCAGTCAAAAGTTCTGTGGTACAAACATAAGAAAAACAAATACAGTCGAATTGTATACCTTCTCTTTTTTTCAAGTCGGTTAACAAAGCTAACGTTGATTCGCTACATCCTTGAAGGTGTTACGTATCTAAGCGGCCTGAGCCCTACTCCCGGGAAATATAAGATTACTATGGGAATAATTCTTTGGTACTGACTTGGCGAAGTTTTCAACAGCCTGATAATCTATTCCATTATTCTTTTGGAGAATTTACTTCGCTGATATTGCGTTTAGATTCATGGGTAAGGTTCTTGTTATTGTGGCTGGAAATTGTTGTGTTGACAGTCTGATGAACGTCTAAATTATTGCGATATGCTATTGAAAATAAATGAATAGGATACGGTTACAAACAGGCCCTACATAGCCGATACTTTGTTGTAGGGCGAAAGGAAGTGTAGGCATTGAGATCACAAAATAAAATTCCTATGATGAGTACCAATTAGTATATTTATATTAACGACCTCCGTGGTCGAGTGGCGTACGCACCGGTTTTAAGGTGTCGCTAACTCTGAGATCTCGGGTTCGATCCCCGGTCGGGTCAATGTAGAAACCAACTTTTATACATTGCCTCGTTTCTGTGTGCTTGTGGTACCTTTGTTGTTTCTGAAGTCCACAAGACAAGTGCTTTAGCTACTTACTTTGGGTTCTATGCAATGTATGTGATGTTGTCCGCATTTATTTATTTTATTCTTAAAACAAAGTATTAGTAACTATGACTAATTTTGTTAAGTAAATCGTTACTAACAAAATGAGTCATAGTTACTTGCATAAATAAATGTATTATTATTATTAGAGTTTACTTTTATCTTCCTGTTAACCCCGGTTAAGATATGCTGACTACCTTTTTCAAAAACAATGTAGAGAGCTATGACCATACCAGATGCCCATAGATCAGCCTTTAAAATATGATCCATAGACTCTGCTGACTAAAGGGCATAAATTAGAAATTTCTGTGGCGGTAGACGAAAGCAAATGCATTAGGATGAGGTTTCTAAAACGGAAAATGGCTGTACTTTATACCACATAAATCACAGCACGGTTTTAAAGTTTGACGGTTTTCCTTCACCGCTTGTCAGTGGTGTCTTAGAATAACTAAGAAAGTTTATATACTCGTACTTACTGGCTTCGAACCTGCAACCATTCCTGAACTTTCAAACTTTGGTCATTGAACCGAGGCCACCACAACATATCATCATCATCATCAGCCTATAGCAGTCCACTGCTGGACATAGGCCTCTCCAATTGCACGCCACTTAGTTCTATCCTCGATTTCTCGAACCCAGCTCAACATATGTTTTTGTATTTTTTTTTGCAAGCCATTTTTTAGGGTTCCGTACCCAAAGGGTAAAACGGGACCCTATTACTAAGACTCCGCTGTCTGTCTGTCCGTCTGTCTGTCTCCAGGCTGTATCTCATAAACTGTGATAGCTAGAAAGCTGAAATTTTCACAAAATATGATGTATTTCCGTTGCCGCTATAACAACAAATACTAAAAACCACATAAATTTAATATTTAAGGGGGGCTCTCATACGACGGTGGTACGGAACCCTTCGTCCCCGAGTCCGACTCACACTTGGCCAGTTTTTATAATACTATTTTTATAAACATTGATGAAGAGTTTTTCGTTATATTCAAAGAGATTACAGTATGATAAAGTTCGATATCCTGTATTCCTGCTATACGTAAAGTTGCAAACAAAATCTCAACTTGTTTGTGACTTACTACAAGTCCTTTCTACATGTTATTTACTTTCGCTTAGAACTCGAAGGATACAATACATAATGGTTTAGTAGGTATTTAAGAATATTGCGCGTAAGACATGGACACTATTTCAGAAGTAGCAGCATTTTAAATATTGCTATTTGAATTACTCACAAACACAAAATTGTTCATTTCAGATATACACAGTAACACACTTACATAATTACTAGACTTATTTTGTTAATAAATTTTAATTTACGATTTTCTTCTTTTTGTCGTTGTCTTGACACATTTATTTGGTGCCTTGGCAATTGTATTTTCATATAAAAATGTATTTTGCATAAAAAAACCCAATTTCTCTTAGTCACACCACAATTTCCAAAAAACTGCCCCAAATTGAATAATTATTTTAATTAATACAAGAAAAAATCATCTCGGCGAAGAAATGAGCAGCTAGTCATTTAAGATTTTTTCATTCATTTCGTCCCTCTTGTAATCCATTCACGTTCATTCGGTCTTCCTATCGCTCTCCATTCTTCAGTTCGTTATTCACTGAATACTATTTCGAGTACGGCTGTTTCTGAGGACACATAGTGCTCAGTAAAGGGAAGTGTATCGATGAGTGTGTCTCTCATGCTTCAAATCTAATTCGAACGTACGTATGACTGACTAGACAGACAAGATTGTCAATAGAATGTCTAACTCTGTACTGGCTTTGTGTTGGGTTAGAAAAGTTAGCCTCACATAGTATTATTATTTATTTTATTTTTTATTTTAATACTTTTTGTACACTATTGCACAAAGGCGGACTTAATGCCATAAGGCATTCTCTGCCAGTCAACCTTAGGGTGATGCAGAAACAAATAGAGGCAGATGCACAAGTACAAAATATTTTTTGTAAAAAATTGTATGTGTATTTAGATAGTGTGAAAAGAAAAACAAATAATTTGTAAGGGCCAATACTAGTCCAATGCTGGGCTATGACTCCTCTCTTTTATATAAGTAAGAGCCTTTGCGACTTAATAACTGAAATACGCTTACTAAAGTAAAAAGAAAAATAAAGCAAAACGCTTTAATTAGGCAATAAATTTCGTCGGAAAGATAGTGAGTTTATATTTAAAAATCACAGTAAAGGTGTATCTGATTAAAGAAATAAGATATAAATAACATCATTTCATATTTCTAAACTATTTTCATTACGATAACATAACAAAACAATTAAAATCACGTGGCTCGTAGCTTTGTTATTAAAGTTAGTTAGACAATATACCTATATTTGTATCTTATTGTAATCAAAGGAAATGCCATCATGCATAATTTTCCACCCGTTGAACGATAGAATTCGTTCACGCAGCCTAACACATCACACATACACACACGCACACTCATACACACAATGATACACATTCACAATATCTACTCGTAATATCCTTTATTCCAAACAAGCAATTATATTTTTTATGAAAATAGCTGTTTTGTAATAGAAAGTTATTAAGGTCGTCACCTCTTAGGTTATAGAACCTATTAGTTTCTTAGGTTTACGCGAATGTTAGACATTAAAATAAAACTACTTTTTTTTTTACGGATTTTTTTTCGCCTTGGACCTAAAGTCAAATAAACCGCGAAAAAATCCGTAAAATAGTAGTTTTATTTCAATGTTATAGAACCTTCTTTTGAAATATACCACGGTAAAATGAGTAGTGTAGATATAATGATAAATGGTTTAGTGTGAATTATTATCGATGAAAAAAAAAATTTATTTTAAATCTGTCCACAATTAACGTAGGTATCGCGTAACCTACATATGAAACAAAACTAGCAGACGAATGAGAACCTCCACTTTTTGCAGTAAACAAGGTTGCTTTATTTAAAACATAATTTATTCATTCTTTTTCACAACATTTTAATCCCGTATCAAGCCAGACTTAATGAGATATTAATAAACAAGTTCATTCATAAGTTGATACTATCTTGCTCTTATAATCCGATTGAATTGAAATCTGGCACGATCGTTGAGATCTCATTTACCGGACGAAGTCTGAGTAAGTATTTTGTATATTTGATAGTTACAGAAACTATTTCTTACTACAGTGAAAATTATACTATTTTCACGATTTTCATTTTTATACTTGCTTACTTACATAAACAATTGCTGCTGAAGTTCTTAAACTGATGAAAGGACCTGGATAAAAACTGAGCGCTTGGTTTATTTCTAGAAGATTTTGACTGTACAATATATTATAATTAAAATGGGTTCAACGTTACAATAACAATACGTTTAAAGACGCCATAATGATTATTATACAGTGCAAAACTGCTACAAAGAGAATCGTACGCACCGCCATGACATAATATGTATCGCTATCTCTAGTGTTGTTCGATTGCCCGGTAATAGAGAGTGAGTTAACAGCATGCATCGTGTTGCAGACACGTGCAAAGTAAAGTTAAAGATGAAATCAATGGAATAAAGGTCCACTAAAACAGTTACAGCGATAAAAAACAAACTAGATAAAATAATACCAAATAATGTAGCACGCATATATCAAAACTACGCTCATACCCTCATGAGTTGGCAAGCTATCATCGTTATAGATAACTGCTACAATTTTATTACCGTCCCCACCCTAACATTATTCACACAGTTTTTAACATATTGCAAATGACAAAACTACTTTATAAAAGCAATCAAAACTTTTATCACTCTAACCCTGGCATTAAGGCAACATCTGTCAAAGGAAACTGGCCAAATAGTCTTTATCACTATTTCGCAGATACAATGAAAATAATGGGCTCGTAAATTCATACATGACGTTTCTCGAGGATATAAGCAAACTTCTTCTTAACTTTAAGGTCACAATAAAAGTGTCAAATTGAAGGCATTGGAGTAATTTATTGCGGGTAAAGTAAACATGTAAAGTGCGAACAGGAACTTTTGAAGTATACCTTTACTTTTTATTTGAGCAAGTTTGCGAGTTAGAAGAATGAATTATATATGAGTCTATTCATATGTATGTTTTTCTTTTGATATCAGGACGTTGGCAGTGGATGATAGGAATAAGCTAGAAAAAAAAGTTATGAAATAGCTGGCCTACATATAGCTTTACATTCGAAGGCTTTCGTCACGGACTAGGAAATACTTCATATGCCTTCAAGAAATGTTTGTATGTATTATATCTTGAGGCCTAGGAGAATTTTTAGTTTGTAAATATACATCAAATTTATCTGAAGGACTGAAAACTGATAAATGGTAATGTTTGGTGAAAATGTTACCATTTAAACAAACAATAAAAAAGGGATACATGCTTCTAAATGTTCCATGCTGTAATGGCTACTACACACAATGCCGCCGGGTTTATGCCGAGCGGCTATGCCGCCGGCAATACAAGCCGCTAGCACAAGCCGCGCGAAGTCGCCAAGCATCAATCTGCATCTGCTCGAATGCCAGGAACGAACTGACGCCGGCAAGCCGCGTGACCCGCCGGCACACCCCGGCGGCCATGCCGGCGGCTCCTTTGTGCGGCAAAGCCGGCGGCTTTGAATGCCGCCGGGCGCACAGCGGCTTCGCCGGCGGCTCGCCCGGCGGCACTGCCGCCGGCACTGTGTAGGAGCCATAACATTACAACACATTCTGTCTAGTCTTTCCCATATTTTGTTGGGGCTAGTTTTCACTCTCAACGGATACAGCTGAATACCGTATTCTACATGGAGCGTCTGCCTATCTGACGTCCACAACAAATTTTACTACAAATACACAGTATCCGATGGTAAGACAGGTTTTAAATGTAACATTACAACATGGACGATGTTGTAGACAATTGGAGGCTTTGTTTTAAAATATGAATAGATGTAGATTTAAAGATGATCAGTTAAAAAACAGACGGCATAATATGATGAGTAAGTAAACAACAAAATATCAAGAATGTACTCGACATTACAGTACAGTAATCAAGTCTCCCGCGGGAAATACGTTTCAATCCAGCGGTTCACAAACTTGTTTGACTTACGACCTCCTCCTCAAAAAATAATATATTCCTAAGAGTTCTCAAGGGAAATCTGTTGTATACTACAAATAGAGTGGGTGAGTGTTGTGTGGAACTGTAATAGCTAATTTCCTAGGTTTAAAGCTCGGTTTTTTAAAGTAAGTGTTGAGTAGAATATACGAAGATATGTGAGATTAGGGTCCGAACTTAACAGTTTCTTAGGGTCTATGTAAAGAAGCGGATATAACATTTCTTGCTCATTGACTGAGATTTAAGCAAACAGTAAAAAAATCTACAAGATTTTGAAATATAACTTACACTTATTTGATTACGTTGAAGACACACTTTTTTATGCGCTTATATGCATTCTACACGCAGTCTATCTGTTACACAAAACGAGTTTTCTACGTTATGGTACTATAATTGTTATATTTTTAACTTTAAATGTTATATTTTTTATTTTAATATTCTGTTTGTGTAATGTTTCATTTTTACATGTTTTGAAGAGCGGGAACTCCTAGGTATATATACCTTTTTTTTCATAGTATTTCATCCGAAAAAACCCTTGTGACAGTCAGGTCCCACACAGGCTTGACGTTCTTTCCGAGACAGTGAATGTTTCCCTTAAAAATGTTAGCTAATTGAAATTAAAACTGATCTGCCTTTATTTTCTGTTCACTTTATTTAATAATGCTGCAGCCTGTTCTTCCACCGAAAAGCAATTATTTTGAGCATCGTACAAAATTCGCCGGTATCGCCAACGATCAATGGACAAATTAAATTTACGGCCTCAAGCCGACCAGTATGTCTATTCTGTTAATAATTTCGGTGACAGGTGAGAGTGAAGTGACAATAAAGCTCACTTCAAAAGTGAACCCAATTGGCCTTGATTTAGAATTCAAATTCGAGAATACGTATTTGACATCTCACCGCGGATTCAGCGCGGATTCCGCTGTCGAGACATGAAAATAATGTAACAGAATAGCACGGCGGATCGTAGTAACGATACAGGACCATCATTTATTGCCAATAAACATTTTTTACTAGCAACTTTTATACTACCGTCTTTCACAAAGATCTTACACCCTGTATTATTTCATAACTGATGGTTTATTGCGGTTACGTCAGTTTTACGATATTACATTTAATTTGTCCGTATTTCGGTTTGGGTTACGACAGATTTTATTTGCACCTGGAGTTGTCTTATTTTATTTTATAAGTGTAACGTTTTGTGTTGGGCTAGTATATTGTCTGAAAAGTTCTATAGGTTTGCATTTTGTTTAATCTTTGCATCACTTTTGTTTTAATCATTTATTTATTTCTTATCTTATTGTTATGCTGGTATGAAGGTATATCACACATAAATGTAATGAAAACCGACTTTGACTAACATAACATACCATCACGCCTGTATCCCCGAAGGGTTAGGCAGAGGTGTACCAATGTAGACCCACAGTTCGCCGGTATGTTTAGGTCCCATGTAATAGGGGGCGAGCCTATTGCCACTAAACGGGCACAAATCCAAACTCCGATCTGCTACTGAGAATTTCATAGAAAAACCCAATAACACCTTGGTCGACTTGCGAATCGAACCCAAGACCTCTAGCGTAGCAGTCGCGCTTAGAACCACTAGGCCAACGAGGCAGTTTTTGCAGCAGACTGACTAAAACACAACATACCGTCGAATTGAGATCCTTCTACTATCGAAGATGGTTAAAAAACATGAATAGTATTTTACTAAAAAATAATCTTTTTCATAAAAAGTGTATTCAAAATATACAATAATTAATAAGATCCAACAACATCTTACCAATGACTGGTACTTATTTACTTTAATCCGAATTTCATTTTTCTTTTATTACCTTTGAATAAAAACAAACATACCTTGCGCTCCTTTGATCTTTTATTTGTTTCTTTTAATATACATTGTTTATTTTACGAAGAAACAAAGCATTATAAGAAATAAAGAATGAATGGAATGAGATGTGAATTTAATTTTACAGTTGGCTGATCTTTGAACGACAAGGGTGTGTGTCGCCGGGATATTACACAACTCCGCGATTCTAAACGTTAATGTTGCATTTATTTTTGTTATATTTGTCTTAGTATTAAGTTACATAAATCTTATATTGATTAGTCTTTTCATATTCACACGGGAACATCGCAAAGACAGGCAAAGTTTTGACACCAAAAATTCAACCAACGAATGATTCAAGTAAGCCCTGGTTTCTAATAACCAATTTACAATAACATTTTATTCGTACATATCTGATTGGTTGACCAACAACCAAGCAGTACATGTCTAAAGGTTTGGCAGTAGAGCTTTTTTTTTTTGCTTAGAATACTACAATTATATTTAATTTAACAAAAATTAACGAACTATTTATAAACTAACTATATTTTTAAGTAGTCTGCCCACATAAAAATCCTGTAGACATAATACTTTAAGTTGAAAGTCATTACTGTTAGCCACGTCTTTGTAGCGATGTGTCATTAAGTAGATGACTAGGTATGAAAAGTCAAAATCAATTTAGTCCAGCATTTAGACTATCAAAATAAAATAGACACGTATTTTTTCTTTTATCAAATCTATTTCAAAATACTTAGATAAACCGCTTTAAAATTCAGGTGTGGGGGTTTGTGACGTCACAACTTGATACAATTTTTGCTTAGACGTGACGTCACGCAAGATTTGTACTCACTGTACCTTCATAATTTTTTGTTTACGGCACAAACGAAAAAATACCTGTCTAACATTTTTATAGTATCGAAAAGATGGACAAAAAAAAATTGTCATCATCCCTATTCGTGTTCGAAATTCTGTGATTGGTAAACCGATTTCAAACGTAAAAATCTGTGAATTTCGGTTGTAATGTTATTGTCAATCATGGCAGTGAATAACGGGTGCTCGATATATCACCGTCTTGTTAGCTTTTCAGCTTCACGATTTTATTCATGATGTTTTCCTTCCTTTAGCGTTTCATGTAAACATTATATATTATGTATTTTTATGATATCGGAATTACTTTATTTAGGAAAAGGCTTTTTCCTCAAAACAATATGTACTTAAATCTAATACAAGAACAAACAAAGACTAAAATTAAATCTTATATAGATAAATAAAACTAACACGCGTCAAAATACTCATCGTCATCCCTGTCAATGGCGGGAAACGTGCCCAGAAGGCTGGCAGCATTGCCACGTTGAATGGCTATGCCGATTCTCTGTGCAAGGAACAAACCAGCTCTCTGATCACGAGTAGAGTCCACCAAACGTTTTGACAGTTCTTTAAAAAGATTTCGTGCACTCGGACCCCATGACCCGAGCGTTTCAACCCCAAACGGCTCGAAAATATAATTACCCATTAGGTTATTATACTTCCGCCGTTTAAGGGTCTCCGCTGCTCCAGCAGCAGCTCCAGGAGAGGCCGCCGAACTTAGAACGTGGAATGGCGCAAGGGTGTCGACGCACGTTGCGTCCCACACCAAAGGCCGACCCAATTTCCAAGGCAACAATGACATACCGTCAGGTCTCTTACCATCGCTGCGCACCAAACCATTGGGTTCCAAAACAGCTGGTACACCGGCAATGACAAGAGCACGACGAATAATGTCATTAATATTTGCGTGACGGGATATACGTCCTGCGCTCCTGCTGCAGGACAGGCCATGGTGACCGAGGCAATCGACTGTTTCACCGCATTGACACCGATGACATGCGACACAAGGTATACCTAAACGTAAACTGATGGCGAGCCGGAAAGTATTGTCATCCAAAATCGTACCAAGAGTGGTTGACGGAAGTGCCTGTAACCAGAGGCCCGATTCCCATTCTCCCACAGCCAGGAGACGCGCGCGCTCTGCAGTGTTGATTGACGTATTAATTAATTCTTTCCGTATCAAACTGCAAAGCGGCTCGTCCCACTGCCTCTGAGAAGAACGTTGCTCGGGTAGATCTGTGCCCGGGCAGGACAATTCCCAACTATTTACTGCCTCAGTCATGCACAGAATCTGAAAATCAACCAGAGAAGACCCTAAGATTTGCCTGGTTAATTTTTCAGTGCTGTGGACCGAAGACAAAAATGCTGGTAGGCCTAGACTGGAAACTTTACGTACACCAAGCCCACCAAATCGGATCGGCAGCGTGGCTTGGGTCCAAGCTCGGTCATCCAACGTTACGTTAAAAATGGACGTTAACGTGGACCGAATAATTTTATCGACTTTTTCCAAAAGCGGCAAATGTTTCCATAGTCGTGAAGAACGAAGAAAATATGTAAATTTTGGACCAAAACAACAAAAACGAATTAAAGTAATAGCAGAATGTAAAGAGATTTTGAAAAGTCTATTCGAAATTGACTGAAAATTTTCAATTTTATCATCTATAAAATTTTCATATGATTCGTCTAAAATTGGGGACCCTAGAAGGCGAAGAGAGGAGTTATTGACTATGTTAATTTCAGGGGCTATTGTTTGGATTTTTTGTAAAGCTAATTTTTTATCTAAATGTGTATCTGGAATATATATTTCACACTTACTTGTGTTTAAATCAAGACCAATTTTTTGTAAATTTGTTTTAAGGGATATATAATCATCTGCTACAGTGTTGACATCGCCTCCTAGAATTCCGTCATCCAGATACCAAATATTAAATTTTGATTTCAATTCCTTAATAATGGGATGGATGGCTAAACTGAATATGACCGGCCCGAGAGGATCTCCTTGTTGGCAACCTACAGCCGAATTTAAAACATTGTCTTTATAGACTAATTTTGAAGGGTTTCGGTACCATTGCCAAAGGAAACTGTAAATTTTGGGGGTTTCACTTTTGACTTCTGCCAACAAGGTGTCTCTGTTCACTGAGTTGAACGCATTTCTTATGTCAACTTTTAGAATAACCTCACTTTTCCTGTGGGCCAAATATGTGGACAGTGCGTGTACGGCAGCTTCACAGCCCCCTTTTGAGCCAAAGCCTAACTGAAGGGGCTGGAATTTATCAGACAAAACGTTGCTGTACAACTTACAACAAATTTTGGCTGCCGTACGTCTGTAGGTGGTGCCAACAGCAATGGGGCGAATACCACCATCCTTTTTGCTAAGGGCACACAGGTTGGCTCCATAAAGGGTGTCGATGATCCCCTCATGGACCCCACCTGCGAGCATTAAATTTGTCAAAGCCGTAAGCTCCCTCAGAAGCGACTCACCAGCTTCACCGGCAGTGGGGCCTGTGAGGTCCTTTAGGTGCTGGGGAGTCAGGCCATCCAGACCGCCAGCGGAGCCGCTCCGGAAAGAACCTATGGCTTCGACCAACTGTTTTACTTTTTAATTTTGATTTTGATTTTGATTTTACTGAAATTTGAAAGGAGTGTAAATTTGGGTCTGGTGGGTCAGGAAAGGAAAGGTTATCTCCAGGCACAGGGTGTTTGCTCTCCAGCGCGGAGAGGGTTTCTGGAGAGCATGGTGCAACCTCGTCGTTGCTAAACAATATTTTGGCAGCTCCCCGAATATCACCTTCACTTAGTTTGGTCTGAACGACCCGAGAAACATCACCCGGTACGTGATGCTTTTGTGATGTCAATTTTGACTGGAAAATCGGATTTGAATAACTACAATTATCTTTAATTTGAGCGGTAAGAGATTTCTTACAAGCCAAATTTTTTTGTACGTGTAAAATTTTGTAAGGGAAGGTGAGTAATTGTTCCCAGGCACTTAAAGTGTTTTCGCGAGATGCAAGACGAACACATTTTGCAAGATAGGAAGCAACTGAAGGTCTTGCACTTCGGGGAACACGTATTAAAATAGGAACGGATTTCTTAAAATTTGATAATGTTTGCCACAACGGTAATGATGTGGTTGTCGGAGAAATTAAAGGAAACGATGAGGCATCAGGGCTAGAAGACACGTTCGGAGATTTGTGGACCTTTCCACAATGTATCTTCAAGCCCCGATCACCTTTGAAAAATCGTGCCTGAGGACAATAAGGGCAGCTAACCAAAGCACTTGATGTGGATGACGATTGGATAACACTACCCGCGGACCCGTCACAATCTGCATCCGAAGACATAAAATATTACAAAATAGAAAAAACACTCATTAAAAAATTCGGAAATGTCAAAAACGTCCGCACAACACCACACGCCCTGCCGCCATGGTGGAGCACCCGCCGCCGCCGCCGCCGCCACAGCCGCCGCACGCCGCCGCCGCAGCCGCGCGCCGCCCGCCGCCGCCGAAGCCGCCGCCCGCCGCCGCGCTCCCGTGCCTCTGCTAGTCGGTAGCCGCGCTAGCGCGGCAACCTCGGTAGCAGTACTGATTGATTGGTAAACAACCGTTGTTGTTTTCCAATCGATTTTACTTTTATTTCATTGTAATTTAATAGGAAATTTTTAAATTTTCATTTAATTATTTTGACAGCCTTTATGTATTTTTGAATTTTTTTATGTAACTTGTATATTTCATTAAGGTTTTTTCTGAATTTGAGAATGTTAAAGTTGAAGCTAATAATTTCTGTGAAAATCGTACCTTTTTTTTTTTGTCCTTTTCCTTGTCCGTTTATAGATTTTTCCTCGAAAACTATTTTCGTATTTCTATGAAAATTCAATGCCTATTTCAAACTATACTTATTATTATATTCGCCTTTTATGTTATTTACGTTTCAATTCAATAAAAAAAACGTGTAATTTTATATTTCACGTATGTTATTGAGTCGGCTTCAGGAATTCCCTGCTGTACGTGTAAGCCAAATGAAAGTTAGTCAGGCGCGATGCACGTGTAGGAATTCCTCTGGGAAACGCCAGCTCTTAACTGCCGCAAAACCAATATTAGCAATCAGCTTTATCTGGATAAACTAAGTTAACAAGTAATTTCAAAAACAATATTGTTCGGGTTTTTATTTTTAAACGCTTAAGCCGTACACGAGGCGATGCGATTCCGATGTCCAACATGTTTATTCGCTTAAAATGTAGGGCCATCTCAACTCCATACAATCATCAGATCTTTCATCTCGTTACTTACTAATATCAAGTTAACATTGTCATCAATATTTCTTCTAACTAAAGTCTACGAGTAGCCGAAAGATGTCCAATCGAAGTGCTTCGTCTTTGTCGGAGTTGTTATCAAGCGTATCAATCAGGTCGGTCATCACAAAACTTGGACTAATATGTCGGACAAGATAAATAACGGCTTTTATCGAAGGCAGTTTGTAAGTCATATGTTATGTAAGTCATATACAATTTGTCTCTCTATTAAAATTTAAAAGCATTGCGTTCATGACCCGGCCGACGCCGCTGACGTCACTTACACGGGCATTGCGTAATACCAGTGCTGTGATGCTACCAACATCACAGCGTTTGCTGAGCAATGTCCGGTTTGGTACAGGTGGGACGCACATTTTCCCTTGTTTTATTTTCGTTTAGTTATTGTTTTTCTATCTTTCTTTCTTTACATCTTTATAGTTTTTTTTTTTTTTTTATTGTTGTTTTTGTGTGTCCTGTGCCTGTATCCAATAAACTTTTTTTTCTTTCTTTCTTTCTTCTTTCTATATAAAGGAGTAGACATAAACATTATGTATGTAATACATTGAACAAGAGATAAGGCATGAACAACTCGAGCAGTTAGTGATCAATGTACACGGACTGTGTGAGCTGTCGGCTGCTGGGGCGTCATGCTTCCTTCCTGGTCCACAAGCTTTTGTTTTGTAGACCGCTCGAAGTAGACTCTCTCGACTCGAAGAGACTGCCTCGTTGGTCTAGTGGCGCTAAGCGCGACTGCTACGCTAGAGGTCTTGGGTTCGATTCCCAAGTCGACCAAGGTGTTATTGTGTTTTTCTATGAAATTCTCAGTAGCAGGTCGGAGTTTGGATTTGTGCCCGGTTAGTGGCAATAGGCTCGCGCCCTATTACATGGGACCTAAACATACCGGCGAACTGTGGGTGTACATTGGTACACCTCTGCCTAACCCTTTGGGGATACAGGCGTGATGGTATGTTGTATGTATGTTTTCGAAGCAGTCGAGCAATTGCTCGCTGCTTCGAAAACATACGTAATTACGTGTGCGCTTTCTTAAAAAGCCTTTTTTATGAATAACTGTTGAAATATGTTACGTACTTCATAGAAATATACAATTATATAATAGAGGTGAGTGACAAAATCAAGGACAGATGTTTAAGTACTAAGAATAACCGGAAATCTATGAAACGTCTAGATTACTTACTTTGCTAGGAAATGTATTGTATATTGCTGTATATTTTATACAAAATTATTCTCAGACAAGACAACAAGGTATTTAAATTTACCTTGAATTAATAATAAAACAAGATTAATTTATTTTTATACAGCTTTCCATTTGTAAATCTATACTTATAATAAATCTGTAAAAGTGAAAATTCTGTACATTGAAAATATAAAAAAAAATGGCGGGGGATGTTACTAGACCGACACCGAAAACAAAAGGGTGAAAAAAATAATTTTTGTCAGTCTGTCTGTCTGTTTGTTCAGGTATCACGCAAAAACTACCAGTTCGATTACGATGAAACTTGGTATAATTATTCTTTATTATCCTGGGCACCACACTGGGTAGTTTTTATCCCGGAAAAGTATAAACAATAAAAAACAAACTTAATTTTGCGGTTAAAAACTCATTGATAAGTTTCGTCATCCACGCGAACGAAGTCGCAGGCACAGCTAGTAGAAAATAAACTATGAATTAATATTTTGTTCGGAATTTTTGTTTATTTTATTTATTTAAATTGGCTTTACCCTATTAATTTTGAATTACAATCGTCAAAATCTCTCTAATGATAGCTTTAAAAAGATTTTAAGGATCATCGTGTTTATTTTGGGTTTATAAAAAACAAAACAAAACCAACCATTTTATTTATTAGTAGGTACATCAAACTTCATTTATTTTATACGGCACAATGTTCTCAGATTATTAAAACAATTATATTAAAATAAATGAGCAGTTTTTTTCTAGAATTATATTTGTACTGAGAAATGAGATAAAGATCTCGTTTGTTCACTTGCCTTTCATAATCCTAATTAGCTATTTAACTAAGCTCTTATCGTTGAACAGAAAATATTTTTTATAAAGCAACTCGGCCTCCTTATCTGTGTACTTAAGATTCGGTTTATTTCTTCTGCGCTTAGACGACATTCATTTTTATTTACGTAAGGACTTATTCTTCTAAATATTTATAATAAAGCACCTTATTAAGTCTGAAGCTTTTAATATCATTACTTGAATATCTGAAATTATTTAATTTGATCATTTTGAGTTTCTTGAAATTTTTGTAAATGGCAATGTCAATTCTTAGTGTCGAATTAAAATCTAAATGGGCCAGCTTATAAACATGGTAATTCCACTAACTAGGCTGCGACGAAAAACTATTTACGAAAGAAATTGAATTCTCTTATATAAGGTCAACACCAGTCGACACTCGTTCGGAATACATTAAATTAAATTAATATAAAATACAACACTATAATAAATGAAACAAAATTGTTTATCCAATAAGTTATGTATATTAAAAAATGTGCTTAAAAATACAACTATTACTAAGTTTAAAGAATTACAACTAATTACACAAGAAGATCAAGATTCTAGGGACCTAGTCAAATAATTCTACAACTCTGAAGGTTGATAGCCTTATATCAAAATGCCATGTGACTACATTACATCTGATCTAATAAACAGGCATCCTTTGGCCTAAATTATTACTTGGCTACGCACACGCCGTCCGAGTGTACAATATCACATTTGTAATCACACACAACTTTTGAGAGGTTATTAAACTATTATTATAAATTCTCATAATTGCTACCATTCCTACTACCAAGATAATAATAAACTGATTGAGAGTCTTGCTTTTGCATTTATTTATAAAGAAGAGCTCACTACTACTTTCTGAATTGCAGATCAATTCAATTAATGATCAAAATCTGTTTGAAAATATGATGAAACATCAGATTCATCAAATGATTCGGTAATGTATTTTTATCTACAATTCAATACTTAAATCTAGTACAAGAACAAACAAAGACTAAAATTAAATCTTATATAGATAAATAAAACTAACACGCGTCAAAATACTCATCGTCATCCTTGTCAATGGCGGGAAACGTGCTCAGAAGGCTGGCAGCATTGCCACGTTGAATGGCTATGCCGATTCTCTGTGCAAGGAACAAACCAGCTCTCTGATCACGAGTAGAGTCTACCAAACGTTTTAACAGTTCTTTAAAAAGATTTCGTGCACTCGGACCCCATGACATTTTTATCTTGATTGACCTTATAAAACCAGATGATATAAAAAGTAATGGGGATTGCATGACAAGAACATGCACTACCTTTAACGGCTTAACATATTCATTGGTCTTTCCCAAAAACTCGTGTTGTTAAATGTTTGGTACATAAATTGTAATACCTAAGTATGACACCAATGTATTCTTAATAATTGTAATTGGAGGTAACAATCTGTGCTACAACAAAGATGAATACAAACGCCACACTAGGCTGGAAGGTCGATGATGATGAGAGTCCAGTGACCTCCTCTATCCAGGTTGTGTAGTTGGAGACCCGAGTGTAAAGTTCAGGGTCAGTGGAGACTGCACATCTGTTGGTGTGGAACAGAAGCCCGACTAGGTGACCGTTGCAAACCAAGGGGTTGCCTACATCACCCTGTAGACAAAAAAAAATGTAAGAATAAAGCTAAGCTTACTACGATTGACCGTCTTTTGCCTTTGAAAAAACTCACAAAAGTACATTGATTTGAAAAATAACATGACGTCACAATTTCTTAAATTTTTTTGAAATTGAATTTCTTTGATTCGCTTGATCAATATGATAGTGTTTTTTTCTACTTATACTGTACCAAGTGAGGACTAAAGTCGATACTTACTTGGCATCCAGAGATCATATCTTCTGTGGGAGCAGCACAGAGCATGGTGGAGGTAACAGCGGGGTAATCAAACAGTTGCCCGTACTGTGTTGTACAATCAGGTTGCGTTAAAAGGACTTTATTCACGAACTTGAGGTTTGGGTTAAACTGTAATAAAAAGCATGTATTAAAGAAATGACAGACATTTCCTACCCCTCTTATATTCTTATTCTGTTTAATTTTGTTGTTGGTTCCGAGACAGTTAATTGTTTTCCTGAGACGACACCGATCTTAATGACATATCAGACAAACTAAGTATGTAAATATAGTTTTGTTGGACGTTTTATGTCTCCTAAGATGTACCTTGTACCTTATTCAATAAATAATAATAAATTAATTAATTAAGTGTTATCATTGTAGATCCTGGCTTACAGGTGCTGTGATTATGAGCTGCGTGGCTGGCTTGTGTGACTAAAATGGCGGGCTCGGATTACCGGCAGTCATACAGAATTAATGATCTCAAAATCTAAGCTTTTCTGTTTCAGGATATTTATGAACCAGAAAGATACTAGTCCTTAGAGTATAGATAAGAAACTAAAGAGTGAGCCTATCAGTGTATGAACCGTGAGCACTAGTATGAACTAGTTTTATCGTAAATTTTGTATCAAGACGGAGCGCGCCGTTTTAATAAAACTATCTAAAACCCTAATATTATCCTAACAATGTCGAAACCATCGATATTTTCGCATATAAGTATGTCGTTGCGCGAAAAATAACTTTAAATCAGTAAACGAATGTACTAGATACAGACAAAAAGTGCTCTCGCTTGGCACGAAGGAAAACTAGCGATACTATCGGGCTATAGTTATCTATAGTCTAAGTACTAGTCCCATACTATACGGGTAGAGTATAGTTTTCAATAAAACCTGCATTTAAAACATGTGTCTCCATGTAAACCTATCAAACGGCTGAGTTTCCCACAAAGAATGACCTACGTAATAATTAAGTAAAAAAAAAGTCAAACCATTACTATGGTTTTGTGGGGCTTAGTTTATAAGTTATCTTAGCAGCATATGAAAATAAATAATAGACATAAGAATAGCTCTTACAGTTACACCAGACATGTCTCCCCAACCGGACACAGTACAAGAGCTCGAAGATTCCTGAGGTTTGTGGTATTGCGTGGGCAGCGACAGAGGTTGCAATGTATTTGACGAGACAAATGGAGACGTCAACTGAAATTATAGCAAATAAATACATTTTAGGACCAGAGTTATTTGGTAAGAAAATATGTGCAATTATATTATGTTTCTTTGTGGCTTAATAATCCAGCCTATAAACGTCCCACTGCTGGGCACCGAACCTGCATCGAACCTGCAACCTTGTGCATACAAATACGTTCATTGAACCGCTAGGCCACCACGACACTTTGTGGCTTGATTTACACAAAATACACCCTGTATTTTGTGTGTGGTTTTATATGGATGTGTTTTTATGGTTTATAGGTTTGTAGGTTTTATGTGTGTTTTTAAGATCACTACACACAAATCAATTTGGTTAAGCAATGTCTTCAAGGAGGAGTTAGGAAGTCAAAGGTTGACATTATGAAGGTAATATTATTTACAAAAATAAGACATGATGTGGTCAGTCATCTTCAACGTGTCAGTAAATTAATATAATGTAAAGTTGTTGTTGTATGTTGTGTTGTTAATGTAAAGGTAAATAATAATTTTAAACTTACTGTAATGATACCAATATCGTTAAAGTGTGATGGACTACCGTAAAAACCTGGATGGATTGTGTAGTTTGCGATCAATCGAAAACGGCTTGGGTCTAGGATATTGTTAATATTCCTGTCGCCTGCAAATACCCTATAACGGTTTACTTCGATCGGCTGTACAGTCCTGCAATATAAGGAATTAGGTTATTATACAAGAAATTATTTTGTATTTAATATGTCTTTTATAAAAAAAAATATGTCCCATACACAAAATAGTCATGCCGAGTCGAACTAATCAACGTATGTCAGTCAGTACCCACGTCTTAATGTACTTTGCAAGGCACGGAGGGTCTCGGTATTTTACAAATAGTCACCGATAGGCTAACCAACCGCGGCTTGACCTTTATTATCGGTCAAATCCGCTTACACGCCACAAGCGATGCATCCCTCCCATGCATCTATAAATTCACTCTTTTATCCTTACATACTATCAAGTTTATTAACGCAAAAACGACGGGGTAATATAAGTTTGATGTGTCTGTTTGTCTGACTGTGAGAGTGTATGTCTAGGACATCGTAGCTCCCGAACGCATGAACCGATTTTGATTTTATTTGTTTTTGTTATAATTTGTAAAGATCAGTTCAGTAAATGTTAAAAGATATCAGCAATTTTCAATATTAAAATTTGTCAGGTGATTCTTGAACTTCTTACTTATAGAAGGAACTAACCCAATCACAGTTTCGTGTAAACAGCTCGCAGCGGTCAACACGTGTTGTAGCGAGACTAACACACCTCCACACACATGTGCCCTCCTCGGTACTGCTTCATGGAGCCTCTGAAGAGAAGCCTGAAAAAACCATTTTATTTATTTGTTTGTTTTAATATATAACCTATACAAATAGGAACATGGATATAGGTACTCCTTAGATATTAGAGCTGATTCTCTTAATCAGAAACAGAACACGACGATGATACACGACGATTGTCAATTGTTTTTTTATTGTTTAGTTACTCTGGTTTAGAGGATCTAAAATTATTAATATGTCTACAAGTTATTCCAAGTATATTAGTTTTAAGCTATACTGAGTCAACTCAAAAAAATATACCTTAGTTTCTGTCTATTTAAAACGATTTTTTTAGCATCTCTCATAATAATATATAAATAGCTTTTTATTAAACCATTTTGGTTGATATTAGGCTTCAGACCCTCATATAACCGAGTAAAGTAAAATATTAGAAGGTGATAAGTTAAATAATAAAGTAATATTTACCATAAAAGGAAACTGTCTATTACCCGCCTCATTGTAGTCTCTTAAAAGACTTTTGTCCGCAATGGAATCAGACGCTAATGCACTGGCACCTGGAAATAATTTGAAAAATTATAAATACAGTAAATAATGTTATTTAATATTTATTGTCTTTATCTATTACTAGCGGTCGCCCGCGGCTCCGCCCGCGTGGATGTCAGTTACCGCTGCAAAAAGCCTACCCAGGAAAGACACGGTCCCCTATTTTTTACCAAAATAAAATTTATCCTATGTTACTCGTGGATAATGTAGCTTTCGAATGGTAAAAGAATTTTTAAAATCGGTATTGTAGTTTTCGAGCCTATTCATTACAAACAAACAAAGTTTTCCTCTTTATAATATTAGTGTAGATTTAGAAAATAAAACTTAAGAAATCTTTTCGTGAGTTTATAGGTAAACCAAGGGGCCAAAAATCTAATTAATTTATATAATTATCTAATTCTTTTGAGGCATTTATGTTATGATAAAAAAAAATGGTTACGTATCTAGTACTTTTTTTGATGCGATGAGTTGATTAAGCACATTCTAGAAAATTTCGAAATACTTATGGCTCAATAAATGATAATTGCTCACCAAAAAATTACATTGTCATGAGGTTATAAACATAAATAAACCTTCTCATGTGCAGAAGGTACGAGCATTGGTAATAAAACAATAAAGGCAATAAACAAAATTACTAAAATCACATACCATGAAGTGCAAGTCCAAACAAAAACACAATTTTATACATTTTATTATTTTCACTTCAGCACGCTTTGACTAACGAACTAAAACTAAAGCTTCTATTTATATATACTTCATTTGTTTCCCTAACCTCACCAATAATATCTTATCAATATCAGCTTTATTGATTATTTCCGTCGCATTTATCTCAAGGCCATAAGGTTTGTTTACGTTTGTCGTTTTAATTGGTACTTACTATCGACCGATATCTATCAAATTAATAAATTTTTAAAGAAGAACTATCTTATCTCTTATGTCCGCATACATTATGACTGTTCTTTGGTCTTCATGACTCACACCAATTGCGTAAGTACAGACAGCAATAAAAGTTCATAGACATGATACATAACACTTTTCTAGTTTACGCTGACTAGTCACACAGACACAAGAATGAAAGTTATTATGTAAACGGGTTACCACAGTCCAGCGACACCGACACTTTTGACGACCTCCGTGGTCAAGTGGCGTACGCCCCGGTTTTCAAGGTGTCGCCAGCTCTGAGGTCCCGGGTTCGATCCCCGGACGGGTCAATGTGGAAAACCACTTTTCTACATTGTCCCGGGTCTGGGTGTTTGTGGAACCTTCGTTGTTTCTGAATTCCATAACACAAGTGCTTTAGCAACTTACTTTGGGTTCAGAGCAATGTATGTGATGTTGTCCGCATTTATTTATTTTTTAATATATTTAGGAGAGACGATCGGTACACGTGTAGCCAGTGACGGCCACTCGCTACAGCAGTGCCAGCTATTGGCCACTTAGAGGTCCGTGAGGGTAACACAAGACGCCAACACCCTCCACTAAGATGCTGCTCCACCACTTCTGCTACTTTTGTGGCGGTAGCGCGTGACGGGCCGTTGGTGGCTGTGGTCGGTGGCCCGTTATTGTATAAAAATGTGTATTACGGACAGTTATTGCAGACTATCTAGTTTAATACAACATCTATGTTTACTTATAGATTATGGGTTCACTTATTGATTATCTTTCCTCTATAACAAACCTCTATCCTATTCACACCCCAACATAGATACATCAAACCTGACTTACTATGATAGTACCTACCTACCACCGAAAACGCCGACCTGAGAAAACTAAATGTGTCACGTGATTCCCACGTGGTTTATAGAGATTCCTTTTCGCAAGCTTGGACCAAACAGGTGTTGAACACGTTTCAAGTAATGCGATTGGTGACGTCACGTCGCCCTTTATAACCCTCTTGGTGCTTTGGTCCTACCCCAAACAAAGATGGCAATGGACAAAAATAAGAAATGTTACCTTAGTATACAGGGTGTTACCGAAAGGGTATAGCTATCCAAAAGGGGTGGACAGTCAGTTTACAAAATTTCAGCTCAAAATGAAGTAATTAAATATTTTTTTACCACATTTTTTCGATTTTATTACTTACGTGGAGTGTACAACGTCTTCTGAAATCGCATGGGTCAATTCCTTATAAATTGTCTTGGTTGACAGTCTCATTGGATTTAGCTAAATATTCAATATGAACATATTGACTTGCTTTAGCCCATATAAAAGTTTGGATATAGATTTTCTTTAAAAACTATGCCTCTTCTTTTTGATTACGGTGAGTACTGCACACTGCATATGAACGACTCAAGTATGAATTAACGTAGCTTATTCGTCACAGGTGTGCTGGTTCAAGAATTCCGTCAATGTGCCCCTAGTTGTGTCGGAGGTTTAAATTAAGGAGATCTTATTAAGAAATTCCGACACGTGTTGCTAGAACCCGGGTGAGAACCCGTGTGGGCCTAATGAAGGTGCAGGATAGTTACCTCCTTCACCCTTTTAGTTATTCTGGACTAATAGGATTCGTATGCACAATATGATTGCATGTTCGCTTTAAACAAAGTTTTTTTCCTATGTACTTAGTTATTTTAGGCACCACTTATACTACAGTCGATGAAGGATCCGAAATCTGAAATCGCCACTCAGCGCATGCTTAATTTAAAAGAAGTTTTCTTTAGCAGTAGGATATAATATACAGGCCCACGTATTTTCACATATTTATGTATATTTTTTTTCAGAAAATATAGTTTTTTCAAGGATTTAGTCGAGTCCAGTTTATTTAAATTAATATTTCTCGAACCTTTTAACCATTACATTACTTATTACTTAACATACGATTTATTCTGCAACCAATTTACGTCACGATCATGGAAAAACGTCAAAATCGTGACGTTATGCGACATCTAAAATCAAGGTATTTTCGTAAGGTTTAGGTATCGTAATAAAGATAAAATACTTGTCTAATATTTCTTATTAATTTATCTGACCAACATTACAAATAATTGGTTAATATTCGAATTTAGTTAATATAATAATGATACTTCCTAGCACAGGATAGAAGTACATAGGAGAGAGAAAGAGAAGCCTTTGCCCAGCTGTGGGAAAGGCCTCTCGTGGTGTACGGGCCTATGTTAGATAATAAATAGTACACATAATTAAGTATCTCATCATTTAAATATACGTAATAACTCTGATTAGTATACCTATGTCGTGGTGGCCTAGCGGTTCAATGAACGGATTTGTATGCACAAGGTTGCAGGTTCGAACCCAGGCAAGTACCAATGTGGCTTTTTCAAAGTTATATGTACTTTCTTAATTATTCTAAGACACTTCTGACAAACGGTGAAGGAAAACATCGTGAGGAAACCTGGATTCCAAAATTTGGGATCTGAAATCGCCAATCCGCAGAGAGCAAGCGTGGTGATCAATGCTCGTGCCTTCTCTATATGGGAAGAGGCCTGTGCCCAGCAGTGGGACGTTTAAAGGCTGGATTATTAGTACAAAGTTCTTGGACACTGGAAAATAAAATCAATAAGAGAACAAGACATGAAATAAAACAACATGTTTATTTAATTACTTACATTTATTAACACAGTAATTTATCTATAAGATAAACTTCGAAGTACTTTAATTGCCAATAGTGAAACAAAATCACATCACATAGTATTTGGCGTTAACAAAAACTTTTTAGTAACATCTCAAATACATGAGAAATAATTTTATTTACATAAAGTATTAACATCATGATTATGAATTAATGCGTTTTTCGTTTCAAAATGTTGACCTTTAGTAATAATATCTCCTGTAGGTATTGTGGGTACAATCTGCAAAAATGCTGTACCCACTTGCACAATCACCCACAACGAAACAATTATCACAGAGATAATTGTCTCGAGGATCAAGATCTGGATTAGTAACATAATATCTAAAGATAGAATAATCATATTTAAAACCTATCTGTAGATACTTCAACCTTCTAGAGAT
This sequence comes from Autographa pulchrina, assembly GCA_905475315.1. NCBI lineage: Eukaryota > Metazoa > Arthropoda > Insecta > Lepidoptera > Noctuidae > Autographa > Autographa pulchrina. Next base: position 2,836,559 of record FR997770.1, read on the forward strand.
CTATCGCTCAAGTATAATTTTTATCTCTATAAAGGTAAAAACATCTTGGTTAATTATTGGCTGTAATGTTAAAATAAACCCTAAAAAATATGAAAAAAAAACTGCACGAATTATTAATATATTATAAAGAAGAAACTCGGCAAATCACAAAGACATCGTCAGAAAAATAACTGTACATTACCAAATATTTTAATATAAACGAGGTACTTAGGGTATAAAGTCTGTAGAGCTAGTAGTTATACATAAAACAATTCATTTCCCATTTCATCTTTAATTATATACAACTGGATTTGGTTTAAGAAAATTAACAATCATAAAAAAATATTCACACAATGGGAACGGATGAGTTAAATAAACGTATCCTTAGTGATTAAATTTGGATGTAACCATTTGTGCAATTGATAAGAAGAATACCATAGCAACGAAGGGTTGGAAGGTTGAAGATGATGACGTACCGATGCCGATGATGCTCGTAGCCCAGTCAGTGTAGTTCGAGACCCGGGTGTAAAGTACCGGGTCCCTGGATATCCCACATCGGTTGCTCTTGAACATGATACCAACTAGATCCTCCCTGTTGCAAACTAGAGGACTGCCTTCATCGCCCTGTGAGAAAAACAAACATTTGTAACACAATATGCAAAATGTTTTCACATAATATGTTCTGTAGTCTGAGGTATTTGGTAGAATTTAAACGTTTAGAGTAACAATTAAACTGATAATAATAAAGTTTTGCAAGTCACTTTATATTTAGCAAGACACTATAAAAATCGTTGACATGTTATGCGTTAATGATTTGCTTTACAATTTACAACATTAATACTTACTGGACAACCATAAGTTAGGTTTCTGGTTGCAACACCACACACCATACTCGAGGTTACGGCTGGAGAGTCGAACAGCGCCGGGTATTGGGTCTCACATTCAGATTGAGGTAGCAGCGTCAACGTTGCGTAATGAAGCTGAGTGCTCATCTAGTAACAATGAACAATAAATAAAAAATAACAATAAATGAACGATAATTATAATTAATGTGGACTACATTATAGGAATTACTCTGAACCCAAAGTAAAGTACTAGTTAAAGTACCTACTTAACAACGAAAGTACCATTAACATTTAGACCCGAGGCAATGCAGAAAAGTGTTTTCGGCATTGACCCGTCTGAAGACCGAACCTAACACCTCAGAGCTAGCCAGTAGCCACACCTTCAAACTAGTGTGTACGCCTCTCGACCACGAAGGTCATATCATTATATGGTATAATTTTAATAATTTCTTTAAAAAAAACAGTAAACTCGCCCGCTTCCACTACACTGCGTTCCAGAACGGGCATCATGGATGTAGGCAAAAAGGCTGCCAGGCTCAAATGGGATTGGGCGGGTCACGTCAGCTGTATGAGCATGCAGTGACCACTGGGCAAGAATTACATCAGAATGAGTGCCTGAAAACGGACGACGCCGCCGAGGGCGGCCCAGGAAGATATGTCAGAACGACCTACAGTCATACTGTGGGGGTTGGAGACACATGGAAGGACTTGGGGGAGGCCTTTGCCCAGCAGTGGGACAGTACAGGCTAAAAAAAAACTCGCCCGCACTGCCTTGCTGATCGTACACTGTATATTAGGATACAGGGTATGGTTCAAGTAGGTACAATACCTAAGGAAGGCGACTGGGCTAAAATAACGGGCTTACGGGGAAAGACTCGACCGCGTCAGATTTGATTAGAGAAGACCTAATTGAACCAAAAAAACTTTCCATTAAGAAACCAACGGTCCGGCTACGCATACATACACATACGCAGACATACTCGAATTCTTTTGATTTGGATTTTTTATATCTAATAGATGTTCTAGACGTTCTGACCCATTACCATGACGTTTACCTTACGATTTTTGGGAGGGTATACAATACAAGATGTAACTGAAAGGATATGTCTATCCAAAAGGAGCGAAAAGAATATCTGAGGATGAGTCTCTTTACAAAATTTCAGCGCTAAATGAGATAATCATATAGTTTATATCCAAGTATTTGACACAAAAATCATAACCGGACCGATAAAGCAACTAATTTTAAAATTATGAGAGTGACGCAATAATATATTGATCCTTGCAGTGCAGTGTTTGGTATAAAAAAATGCAAGAAATTACTACATCAATTATATTTAAGTAACCCATTTTGATCAGAAATATTGAAACCGACTCTATGTTAGAGGCTCTTCAGCCATTTTTATACCATATAATTGCGGTGACGCAATTTAGGGGTCTCTTTTCATATTCCTACCTACATATCTCTAGACCTGAAATAGAGTGAAAACTTGTCATCGCAAAATCTCGACATACACGATTCAGAAACATTATAATTATAATGTACTCACAAAATCATTTGGTTTTGTTTGTCCCCATCCTGCAACTGTACAGGTGCTGCTTGTCTCGTTAGGTCTGCTGTTCGGCAAGGGCAAAGACAGAGGGTTTATTCTAGTGTTAGCGATGAACGGAGAATCCAACTGAAATGAAAAGTTAAATATGAAAACTCTGTCTCAACTCGTAATCGACTGAATGTATTGCAGACATACGACACTTATTCAAGTAACAGTATAAAATAACTTACAGTTAAAATAGCAATGTCATTAACGTGTTCGTTATTGTTAATGAAGTCTGGATGCATGGTGTAGTTTGATATTAATCGAATTCGGTTCTCGTCGTTGTCATTAGCAAGATTGTTGTGGCCGGCGAACACTCTGTAATGTTCTAAGTTAATCAGCTGAGGATGCCTGTAAAACAAACAAATCACAAGATTAGGCAAGTGAAAAAAGGCAAAAGAAGGATGGTTGGGGTATAGTCAGTATAGGTATAGTTATCGTGAATGACTCACATAGAGATGAAATTTCTTTATCATAAGGCTACAACTACCACTAAATTGGCCGTGGTTCATGTCTTAGGGTCATGCACGGTAAAGGCAGGGAAGGTGTGATCAAAGATTTTTAATAATAATTTACGTGCATTAGTCCAGTATCCTCAATATATGGTAGTTGTCCCAAAATTTAGAGGTCGAAAAAAGTCGCAAATATCTTGGAAAAGCAAGGGCTAGTAAATAAAACTAAATCTACGAACCCAGGTAATGTGTCAAACAAACAGCTGGCAGCAGTTAATACGTGTTGTAATGTGATCAGTGCTCCTCCACATACGTTTTTCCTAGAACTTGTCGTTTCAAATCTTCGTTGAATAGAAACCTGAAAAATATTTTTATTAATAATATAGTCAAATGGAACTAATAAAGATTGTTGAGATGAGGTTGTTTACACATTTAAGACTGATAGCCCACCAAAGCATCCAGTATGTGTAGTACACTGCACTTTTAGGGTTTGTCTATCTTCCATTTCGTGCATGAAGAATTAAATAAATTGAAAAAGTTACTTAAATCAGAGCCCCTAGCCAAGTGATACTCCTACAAATGTTAACGCTGATCGAATTACTCAAATCTATGGAAGTCACAAGTCACATTTTGTCAATGCCATACATTTTGATATCATTTTAGTGATTTCTATCGTCGTCACTTGGTCTCAGTAGCCGGTAAATTATTTTATCTTTAGGTAAAGCTGCCAGGCCTCACGGATTAAGCTGTTTGCTAGTGTGTTACATGGAGAAAAACCTCCAAAACTTTTTCAAAATTATTTAATGAGATTGGTTGACAGAATTGTAGCGACTTAACTAATTAATGCCATCAAAGTCTTCAAACATATTATGATAGCCAATATCTGCCGGTAACTATGTGACTTTCGCATACAGAAAAACTGGCAACTTTCTAACTATAAATAATAAATATCCTGGGACAACTCACACACGGTCAACTGATTCCAAACTAAGCAGAGCTTTTATTTATGGTGACTAGGCAACTGATAAATATGCTTATATATTTCTAAATACATACATATTATAGATAAATTACATCACACAATGATTTGTCCGGGGTGGGAATCGAACCCACGACCTCCGGGTCCTCCGGTCCTCACGACCACCTCCTCCGCTAACTCTGTATAGCAGTCAGGGTCACTAACCACTAGACCAACAGGCCAGTCAACTATGTTTAATGCGTTTGTTGCATGCCGTTTAATAAATATAAATGAATAATTACCATGAAAGGAAACTCTCCATCATTTGCTACTATATTTATACTTTCGATGGTAGCATCCGTATTTTGTCCCTCGACAGGAGCTGCACTTATGCCTATTAATTGAAAAAAAAAAATACATTATTCGCTTACTACACAAAATATAAGTATCGATGAACTCAATTCCATTGCAGTTTAACAAAAACGTGTCAATCAAGAAAAATATTATGAAAATAACTAAATGGTTTCATAAAAATAGTTTAAGATCACACTGTTTGCAACAATTGAAAAATCAGGTCAGTAATTAATGGATTGTTAACATTTAAATAAACAGCCGGTTAAGACTGGTTGTCAATTCTGACAACCAGTCTTACTATGGGATACTGTGTTTCCCAGTAAAATGGGTTGTGGAGGTCAGATAGGCAGTCGCTCCATGTAAAATACGGTATTCAGCTGAATCCGGTAAGACTGGTAGCCGACCCCAACATAGTTGGGAAAAGGCTCGGGAGATGATAACATTTAAATAAATATTATTTGATGCTGATGTGTATGTCAATGTTGGACAGTGAAACAAAACTACTTTTGAAACATTTCAAAATCCGTTTAAAAAATAGTTTTATTTTTATTTCTTTTTCTCGAAATGTCGTGGTGGCCTAGCGGTTAAATGAACGGATTTGTATGCACGAGGTTGCAGGTTCGAACCCGGGCAAGTACCAATGTAACTTTTCAAAGTTATATGTACTTTCTTAATTATTCCAAGACACTTCTGACAAACGGTGAAGGAAAAACATCGTGAGGAAACCTGGATTCCAAAATTTGGGATCTGAAATCGCCAACCCGCAGAGAGCAAGCGTGGTGATCATTGCTCGTGCCTTCTCTATATGGGAAGAGGCCTGTGCCCAGCAGTGGGACGTTTATAGGCTGGATTATTATTATATTATATATTCTCTTTCTCAATATTAAAATACATGTTAAACAATCAAATATCACATACCATAAAGGGCAAGTAACAATAAACACACAACTTTTTCCATATTTTCACTTCACTGTACGTTGAAACTAGTAGAATGACAAGAATCAACTCTTTTTGCGCAGTTTTATCGGATCCCAAACGGCTATCTTATCAATTTCAGCGATTTTTCCTGTTCTGATCAATTTATCGCGTCCACCTGTACGATTAGTCCTCACTTCGGTGGTAATATTGTGATATAATGTACTATGAATGTTATCAGTATATGGTTGAATAAAATTTAATCTTATCTTATTTTCGACAAAAAGCCTGATCTTGTGACTCACACTAATTTCTCACTTCTTGTAACAACAAAAATGTGTGCCTTATAATATCCGGCTTTGGATCCATAATCGCAAACATTGGTTTAATGAGGTTTAGATTATATTTCGGAACTGGAAACATCTTCCTTTATCAGAAAAATCTCAGTAGCTATTGACAATTTACCGTATCTGATATGATAACTCTTCACAATTTTTAAGAGATAAAATATAACTGCCTCTTTGGCCTAGTGGTTCTAAGCGCGACTGCTACGCTAGAGGTCTTGGGTTCGATTTCCAAGTCGACCAAGGTGTTATTGGGTTTTTCTATGAAATTCTCAGCAGCAGGTCGGAGTTTGGATTTGTGCCCGGTTAGTGGCAATAGGCTCGCCCCCTATTACATGGGACCTAAACATACCGGCGAACTGTGGGTGTACATTGGTACACCTCTGCCTAACCCTTCGGGGATACAGGCGTGATGGTATGTTGTATGTTTTTTATGTATGTTCAAAATATAATAATATGATGCAAATACAGACAGCATCACGACATAGTTACTAAAGGTATAGGTTAAATTAGATAGTACACATAATGTCTTAAAATGAAATTTAATATTCTGTACTTTTGATTTTTAAGACCCCATAAGTCACATTGTTTTTTCTGGAATATAATTAACTTATCGAGTATCGAGTTTTAAGTGACTATTCTACTCAAGAGATCCTGACATAACACTTAAGGTCCTCCAAAGACTCAAAAAAAAATACTTCAGAGCAAAATGTAAGCTTAATTAGCTTACATTTTGAGAAGTTTCCCGGTAAATTTTTAATCGTTCTGGACATATTTTTGAGGCACGGAGGCCATGGAGAGAACACCGAGGTTCTCCAAGATTTTTGGATTAGTCAGCTATCAATCAATCGAAATGCAGTTGGATTCTCCTCTCTTCCCAATTATAAAAAGATTAGATATGCAGCTGATAGAAAAATAATCGCTTTTTATCATTTCATCCATAATCCGAAAACTACTGATGACTGTTATGCATAATCTTTAAGATTAAAATAATGAATCAGACACAATATTTAATTTTGTTATCGTCTTTTATCGTGTATTATTGCACGACATAATATTAAAATGTACGTAAATCCGATCAATACAAACACGGATAAGATCTATTAATCCAAAAAACAGATTGCTTTGACTCTTAGTACTATGCAAGGTAATAATATTTTAGTTTTTCCTGATTTATCGAGTAGTAGCCAAATTTTTTATTATTTAATGAATAAAAAATCTCGTGTCTCGTTTTTCTGAGAGTGTCTATCAATGGCATTAAACTTTTTAGACCCGTGACCCGTACTCAGTTATCTTTAAAACACATCGTATTTTTAGACCCTATTACGATATTATGTTCTGCATGTAAAAAGATATTGTATGAATGCATATGTGCGTGAGAACAAAATATTATAAAAGCATTCAACCCTAGAGTTATTCTATGTATTTAAACTCGTTCTATGTATTTATTCACTTGTCTAAAAGATCTGGTGTTTAGTTCGCGATTGTTAGGGATATAATAATAATATTCCGGGGAATCTCTCACATGGTTATCTGATCCCAAGCTAAGCAGAGCTTGTGTTATGGTAACCAGACAACTGATAAACTTACTTATATATTTCTAAATACATACATATTATAGATAAATTACACCCAGACCCGAACAAATGATCGTGCTCATCACCCAAACATTTGTCCTGGGTGGGAATCGAACCCACGGCCTCCGGTATAGCAGTCAGGGTCACTAACCACTAGACCAACAGGCCCGTCACATATAACTTGATGTGTTGTTCATTAAAACACGAGCCAGGAATACAACGCCGATAAATGTTTGGAGTATATGTATCATGTTTTTCGTAAATTATAATCGTATAATTTTTTTTTTTACTTGTGAGTTTTGAATTAAATAGAAATATAATTATAGTATCGTAAATTGTTAACAATTGGTTTGAAGTTTGAATTCATATTACCTACGAACTGATTGTATATACACTGACCAACAAGGCTAACCTTCTATGTATTTATTATAATATTATATTACGCTTATACCCGTGAATTATATTACTATAAACATGCATCGCGATAGTTTAAAAGTTAATATCAATATTTTAATTCCAGGGCACAGCATGGTGAGTTTGGGGACAACATGTCAGACTCATTCAGACTAAAATCACCCCAGTCTTCTCTTAGCATGTCGCAGCCGCGGGATCAGCCCACCTAGACGAGTGACATATAACTAGATATGGCTGGATTCCCAGCAGATCACATAATATACGATTACATACATACATATCTATACATATAATCACGCCTCTTTCCCTTGTAGGGATAGGCAGAGACCACTTCCTACGATCCTTATACACTTTTTTCGTCAATCGTTCTTCATTCATTCTCTCAGCATAGCCAAACCATCTCAGCATACCTTTCTTAATTTTTGTCTCAATATCCATCATCTGAAATATTTTATCCACCTTACCATCCATTCCTCCTCCAACATTCAGCGTACCGAAGCGGCTCTCCGTGGGTCACTTTTCGCCCCCGCGAATATCGAGACGTGATGGGTGGCGAACCACATCGCCGTCATTTAGGATAATTAAATATTTTTTTATGATTATTCATTGCGTTGCTGCGGGATAGCATCTAATCGCAGCGGTCAATTCATAATTTAGACCGTTTTGTAAGTACTCTTCTGCTACTATCATTGTGTCCTAAAATCCTGTAACCTTTGTAGTATCCAAAGTATAGGTACTATTTGACAGTATCAATCATGTCTAACGGCCGGTTCACACATGTCTCCGTTTTACTGTTCCGTTTTGTCGTGTACGTTTTTTTTTCATCGATGGCGTATGTAGTTGTATGAGCGACTTCACACATGGCACAGTATTCTGTATACAGTAAAAAATATCGTTCCGTAATAAAATTATATTCCGTTTTGTCATCGAATACTGGACGACGGAACAGTAAAAATATACGGATACGTAGAATTTTAACGGATAGATACTGTGTGCGTGGCGGGCGGTGTGTGCGGGGTGTAGGAGGGGGAGTGATGCGACAGGTTTTGTTTGACTCACATTTTCTATTGTACATTCCTAGAGAACGAAAAGTAATTGAAAAGTTTCGATTCATCACCTCGTAACTGACTCATAAGTAAACTGTAAGCACCCTCTCTAGATCTTTGGGCCATAAGTGGATGCTGCCAATAACGTCGAATCTTCCTTCTCCGACGATAGTACCAATACAACACGACAGCGTCCATCCTTGTAGAATAGCGGCGGTATACTGCGAGTTTTCTGTTCACACATCGCATCCAGTAATGACGGATCCGTTGAACGTTATACGGTGCCTATGTGTGAACAGAGCATAAATTTATGACGTATCCGTTAAAAACGTACCAGTAAAACGGACTCCCATGTGTGAACGGGCCGTTACTCGTGATTGATATTGTATTATCAAAATTTAAATATTGATAATTAACTTTTATCTTTTATCCATAAAGCCGATATGACTGTTGCCATGATTAATACCTTTGGCTACTTATCATAGAAAGGATAATGAAATATGTCTCGTAACAAAAAAGGTTTTATTTTGAAATTAATGTATTATCCTTTGCCAGGAAGTATTACCAATAATACAATAATTAAGAGTTATTTTCGCCTCTATACATAATGATTTAAATATAAAATATTTTTGTTAAATTATTGTGTACAATTAATAATACAAGAAAAGGAACTTCACGAATATTTAACGAAAACAAAAAAAAACCTATCGAGCCAAATAGTTTGTTATGGATACGGACGTATCTTAGTGCATATAACAGCAATACCGAATTCGATTGTATTAATTTTTCACCTACTTGAAAAAACACGTCACAATTTTCATGCTTAAGTTTGGTAAACAAAACAATATAATAAGTATTAGGTCTTATTATTTTTCCCAGTATCCAGTCGATTTACCCTGTCATTGATCGGCGATTTGTTTTGCCCAGTAACAATTTCATTATTTACGGTTAACGACCTTTATTAACAACGTTATGAAGATTTACGATCGCCAAACTCTATCGGGTATTAATAAATCATTAAAAGAATGTTAACCCGTATCATGAAATTGATCCGTGTTTGTTTATTGTTCCCAATTCGTTTGAACTCGGGCATGAACTTGTGTTTTTAAACACGTAACAGTATATCTAATTATTCTAAGAAACTTCTGACGAATGGTGAAAGAAAACATCGTGAGGAAACCTGGATTCCAAAATTGGGATCTGAAATCGCCAATCCGCAGAGAGCAAGCGTGATGATCAATGCTCGTGCCTTCTCTATATGGGAAGAGGCCTGTGCCCAGCAGTGGGACGTTCATAAAATGTTATTATTATTATTATTTAACAGTAACATAACATAACACATAACATGTATCACGCCTGTATCCCCGAAGGGTTAGGCACAAGGTGTACCAATGTACACCCACAGTACGCCGGTATGTTTAGGTCCCATGTAATAGGGGGCGAGCCTATTGCCACTAACTGGGCACAAATCCAAACTCCGACCTACTACTGAGAATTTCATAGAAAAACCCAATAACACCTTGGTAGACTTGGGAATCAAACCCAAGACCTCTAGCGTAGCAGTTGCGCTTAGAACCACTAGGCCAACGAGGCAGATTACAGTGTATTTTGTTAAACATGTGTTATTTAGCCCTCTTCATCGAGTTTTTACCCTATTTCTTATCATAATCTTAAAAGCAAGCCCTCTAGCCAAGTTCCGTTTCTGACCGAATCGCTCAAATGTTTGGAAGTAATAAAAGATAAGTGTAAGTCACGTGACTCATCGAATGGTTGATATATAAGATATATAAATAAATAAATGCAGACAACATCTGCACATACATTGCTCTGAACCCAAAGTAAGTAGCTAAAGCACTTGTGTTATGGAATTCAGGAAAAACGAAGGTACCACAAACACCCAGACCCGAGGCAACGTAGAATGATGATTTCTACCCGGCCGGGGATCGAACCCGGGACCTCAGAGCTAGCGACACCTTGAAACCGGTGCGTACGCCACTCGACCACGGAGGTCGTCAAATATATATAACCATATATAATGGTTGCATGGTTATATTTCCATACATTTTGTGTCATTTAGGTTTATTTGTAATGTCGCTTGGCTAGAAGGGCCGGTTATCTAGCCTTTTCAATCGAGTTACACTGCTTCTTAACTGTAGCATAAAGCAACTTTTTTGGTTTTGGTTTCAAAGCACACGAGACATTAAATATGTTTCTGCAAAATGGTTGTTTAATGTCTCTACTTAGTTTTAGAGTACATTCTAGTAAAAAACGAAGCGAGGAAAGTGTAGTCCCGCGACGCAGTGTCGACTGCTGGCAACGAGTCAATTCTGGATTATACCGGACCCAGCTGCTATGCAGTAATTGTTTAGTGCGGTGCTTTTAAAGGCTCTATTGACCTAGATAAACACTATATAAAACTGCATGAAGGTCGCACAATAAGTAAGCTTAAGTATAATATTGTTACAATAGGGATGATGACTAATTTTCATTTTTTTTATGTCCATCTTTTAGATAATAAAAAAATGTTGGATACGATTTTTTTATTTTTTTCCGTTAACAAAGAATTATGAAGATACAGCGAGTACAATTCTTGCGTGACGTCACGTCCAAGCACAAATTGTAATTAGCCGTGACGTCACAAGCCCCCTCCCCCCTCCTGAACTTTAAAGCGGTTTATCTTCGTATTTTTTTATTGATTTGATAAAAGAGAAAAAAAGTGTCTATTATTTTTTGATTATCTAATGGCGGGCTAAATAAATTTTGACTTTTCATACCTAGTCATCTATTATTATAATTATTCCGGCCTATATGTGTCCCACTGCTGGGCACAGGCCTCTTCCCATATAGAGAAGGCACGAGCATTGATCACCACGCTTGCTTGAATATTGTTATTATTTTTCCTTTTTTAAGTAGAATTACTGGGTACTGTAGATACGTTTACTTTTGATAGAAACAAGCCGATTTTTGAATGCAAAATACTTGTTTATATCAATTATTAACGATAAGGATAACGAAAATAATTAAAAAATGAAATTGATAGCATTATCGCGTAATGTATGATAAACTGCCTCGTTGGCCTAGTGGTTCTAAGCGCAACTGCTACGCTAGAGGTCTTGGGTTCGATTCCCAAGTCGACCAAGGTTTGTGCCCGGTTAGTGGCAATAGGCTCGCCCCCTATTACATGGGACCTAAACATACCGGCGAACTGTGGGTGTACATTGGTACACCTCTGCCTAACCCTTCGGGGATACAGGCGTGATGGTATGTTATGTTATGTTATGTATGATAAAACTTGGTATGGGGCTGGGATCCGAAGTAACGGCAATTTTTTGACACCCACTCTAATTTAAATTTCTATTTAAATAAATCTGCCTCATCATATATATATATTATTATTATTATTTTTTTTTTAATTGCGGACAACATCACATACATTGTTCTGAACCCAAAGTAAGTAGCTAAAGCACTTGTGTTATGGAATTCAGATACAACGAAGGTACCACAACACCCAGACCCGAGACTGTGAAAGTGATTTTCTACATTGACCCGTCCGGGGATCGAACCCGGGACCTCAGAGCCTAGCGACACCTTGAAACCGGTGCGTACGCCACTCGACCACGGAGGTCGTCAAGTATGTTTAACGTAGTACCAACAGGCATCTAGATGGTCTTTTGTTTTTTGTGTATGTATTTGGTAATAAAGTCTCGCAGTCATGACACTTTTCATTTTACAATATTATAATTTTACGGGTGGAATGAAAATGAAACGTGTTGAATTTTTTTACGATTTTCATCATATAATTGTATGTGCGTATGTACTGACAAAATTTTATAGAGTCATAAAGTTTGCAGTCAAGAATTGAATGAGTAATATTTGATAATACATTAATGTAGAAAATATATAGGATGAAAATGAAGTGGGCAGTGGTATATGTATATACACTGTAGATGACAAAAAATGTTTTATTTTATTTTACATCGATCCACGATTGTCGGTTTTTTTAAAAACCCCTTCTTTTGAAGTCGGTTAAAAGTAGCTCGCGTTTGCAGATGCGACGGTTTTCGGCTAGTCAGCTCCGTTTAGGCTATGACTCAAAGCCTTATACTGTGTGGGGTTTATAACACGTACCTTTGCTTACCGGAGTTACCTTTGTCTTACCAGTTTTACCTTTGCTTACCGGAGTTACCTTTGTCTTACCAGTTTTACCTTTGCTTACCGGTTTTAGCTTTGTTTGGTATCCGGCGTCCGATAATAATTATGACGTGCACAGGTGACAATAATTAATAGCTCTGTTGTTGCTGAAAATCAAGCTTTTAAAGCAGCGCTTTAGCAGTTTGGGAACCTAATTTGTGTAGGTACCGGTGGAGTAAAATATACAATAGCTTACCTTGATTGATATCACGGCTGAAAAAAATAAAGAAATACGATACAATATAGATTGGTACAGGTGGCGGTAAATTTTATTGTTTAGACGATATCTTAGTGACTGTTTTTAACCATTTCCCTGTCCCGTGAGTCACATATTATTATGAACATTTCCATTGTTTAACTATTATGCCTACAGGCGAAACAGTTAAGTTTTTATCATAACTTGGTTGGTATAGCGACTGGCAAGTCTAATCAGTAGACGTGTGATTGATTTATAATTAACTAGCTGTACCCGGCATGCGTTGCAATGCAATTTTTTCTACATAGCACCTGCCTACTACCTACCTACTAAAACTTAGGGGTATGAAAAATAGATAGTAGCCGATTCTCAGACCTACTGAATATGCATATAAAATTTCATAAAAATCGGTCAAGCCGTTTCGGAGGAGTATGGTAACTAACATTGTGACACGAGAATTTTATATATATATAAAAGATGTTCAAATTTATACTTTCCACTATTTGTATTTTATCACACTTAAAAGTGCTGTAATAAAACTTAATTTTGAGTTAAGTTCGCCTCTGACCACCTAGGTTCTTTATATTGTACCGCGAGTATTATCATTATGTATAATTTAGATTAAACAGTCCAGTCGATGACAAAATAGCCACAATATTTACAGTATTTTTACCTTTTCTTATCGTTTCAATGGTATCTTATTGTTTGCGTTAAAATGACCTTCAAGGACACGGTATTGATATTGGAATAGATAATATGAGTGTAGGAAATACTATACCTAAGATAAATAATCTCTATCAAGAATACTGTGTTAAACTATAATAATACATGACAATGTAATCCGACACGTATTTGTAGTAATTAGTGATTAATTTAGTACAAACATTCGAATAATGCCTACTAAGAGAAAGACAATGTTAGCGTTTCTTTGAAATTTTAGGGTGTCAGACGATATACCGCATGCGGTGAGTAACCGAATACTTAACGGCTGATAACATAGGGAAAACGATATCTCAGTTTTTCTTTTAACCAGAAGTTGGTTCTTAATTTAAATTAGCTAGCTAACGACCAATGAAAATGAGTCTTTACTGTTACTATACCTCTGTCAGAAGAACCTCATCATCATCATCATCTCCCGAGCCTTTTCCCAACTATGTTGGGGTCGGCTACCAGTCATACCGGATTCAGCTGAATACTGTATTTTACATGGAGCGACTACCTATCTGACCTCCACAACCCATTTTGCTGGGAAACACAGTATCCCATAGTAAAACTGGTTGTCAGAATTGACTTAACGACTATGTATGACAGCCGGGACCTACTGTTTAACGTGCTTTCCGAAACACGGAGGGGTCTCGGTATGTTATAAATGGTCACCCATCCATTATATTAGCGGTCAAACCGTGCGGCTTACACTTAGCCACGAGCCCCTCAGAAGTCAGAAGAACCTCATGGCCAATAAAAAGACTAGTTGAAGTTTTCTTTTCACACATAGTATGTCTTTTTTGTAAACTGTCGCATTTTTTCTTTCTTGCTCCCGAAACCATTTCAGCTGCGTTTTTATTACCCAGCCGAAGGATTATGTTTTAAGTTGATATACCTACATGGGTTTTTTTATAATGACGTCCTATCGATTGATTAATATGCTATCTTCCTTTTAATTTAATATCACTAGCTTATTTTAAATGATCTGTGCAATCAAATGATATTACACCTACAATAAATAAGTTTTGTCAAAATATTTTTGAAGATAGGCATGATAATTGCTGGTAATTAGTGCAGAAGGAAAACTAGATATGGGGACATAAAATAAATTTTAACATAGTTTACGATATACTAGGATAATGAGGAAGGTTCCCAATTCGACGTCTAGAAAAACCTTCCTTCTTTTCATGTCAATCACATTATAAGGTTCAGAAAATGATTTAAAATAATTTTTTCGTCAATCTGTACAAACTATTGATAATTTTCGACCTTTCCTTCGGATTGTTAGGAAATTTTTGTTCCTGCAAATCTTGTTCTGACAATTACTATTAATATAAACGACTGACTCAGGCTAGAGCTAGAGGGCTAGAGGGCTAGAGGGCACTTAATAAGGGCTAGAGACCTTATTAAGTGATGCTAGTTATTTTTAAAATGTATGGTTTTAGAAATGCATAATTATACAGTAATATTACATAACGGTAATGAGCGCGAACATGTATAAATACAATGATATTATATATAAAAAAGAGGTATAAATACCTTTTTGGGCTTGACGTTTCTGAATACTTACATAACTACTAGATGTACCCGGCATAAGGTGCAATGCATTTTTTTCTACCTAGCACCTGCCTACTACCTACCTACTACCTTCCTGCCTACTACCTACCTACTACCACTTAGGGGTATGAAAAATAGATAGTAGCCGATTCTCAGACCTACTGAATATGCATATAAAATTTCATAAAAATCGGTCAAGCCGTTTCGGAGGAGTATGGTAACTAACATTGTGACACGAGAATTTAATATATAAGATAGATGTTTTTCAGTTGTTTGGTTATCATAGTACAGGCTCTGCAGTTTGGCTTTGCTAGTCATCAGAGAGGTCACGATAGAGAAGAAAAATAGTCTGTGTCTGTGAAGAGGACTATATACAGGGTGTTAAGAAAACCCTGTCCGATCCGTTAAGGTGTTGTTAGGTATCGATATCTGATTACATTAGTGTTGAAAAAAAATATATAAACTAAAAAAAAAAAAAATTCTCAAAAGTCGAGAGAGAGAGTCGGTGTCGACACAGGTGCTACCAAATAATCAAAACAAAAGGCCACCAATAATACCGACGAAAATGGTATTGTAATTTTTGTTTTAATCTCAAATTTAGGGAATTTTGCAGCAAAAAATGGTAATTTCAAAATCCATTATTATTGTTACTATCATAAATATCCCAAATTTAATATTTTATTTGGACATGTGATTGTGAGCCCCATATCCCCCTTTCGGGTCGGACAGGGTTTTTTTAACACCCTGTATTTATACAGGCTCTGCCTATTTAGGGATCAGAAGACCGTGTGTAGGTTGTCCAAGATAATATTATTATATTGATTTATTTTGAGATAAACTTGATTATTTTAGATCTCATCTGACAAAGTCTTGATAAGGATAAAACAATTGACGCACTACGATCGCATGAGAAACAAAAAACAATGTTTTATAGATTTAGAAACTGTATATTTACGTAGAAAGATCTACTTGCTTCACTTGAATTTGTATCCCAACGTTTAGATCAGTGGAGAACCCATTTATTTTTATTAGAGGTCTCGTATCAGCATACGAATGTGTTAAAAGAAACGCAATAAGACTTTTTATCTCGCTCTATCTTACTATTTTGTTTGTATTGTACAATAACCCTTTCAGTTTTCGTTCTCAGAGGGTTAAGCGATACTATTAATACCTTATTATCCTATATGTATTATATTTCAATTAATTTCTATTTTTTGCCTCAAATGCGTCAGCAGTACGATCCGGCTACGGTGTAAAAAATAAATCATTAGCGTCATCGTGTTTAATTTAAGGCAATTGTCCGATTGCGGGCGAGAAAACGAGTAACTATCGACTATTTTATAGCTCAAGAAACGTACAACAATATAGATTCCGTGTAAATCGCGCAGGTCTTGTGATCTCGGTTTTAAAGGCATGTTTTATGGTGCCCTTCCTTCAGTATAGAATGAGCCGAGCGAGTGATGCGAGTACCGCCCGCCGCACTCGCTTACTCACTTGTAGCCCAGCGATCAAGACTACATACTCGCTGCTCGCCGACTCGTTTCTAGTTCATCGCTCATCGTCTGCAATCGGACAGGTGCCTAAAAGAGGAGCCAATCTTCAATAAATGATAAGTCATGCCCAAAAGTAAAGACTTGGCATGACTAGTCATTCAGAACAATAAGATTAGAAAAGACTGATACAAGTGGATGGGTAGGTATTGTTTTACAAGTTTTGTACATGTATATAAAATCTTAGTATGATTTTTTAATTTTTATTGTTTTTTTTTACATTTTATTTCGTATCCATGCATCAATCTATTATGTATTCTGCTTGAATGACCATGTGCCAGTTAACTGTATTTCGTTTTTTTTTTTTTTTTTTAATACAGCATGGAGGACTTACAGCTATACAAATCGAGGACACACTACACGCAAAATAATCAATATCTTGATGCTTACAGAGTTAATTAAAATTCCTACTTGCACGCACAAGTAACTATTTTGCCTGTAGTTGGTTGTTACACACGGTCTATAAAAGTGGGTTAATTATCTTTTTTACCTCATAACTTTCGACTGTGTGAACCGATTTTGATATTTATTTTTTGATTAGAAAGCTTGTGCTTCCCGAGTGGTTCGGCTCATTTAAATTTGGTCCAGTTTTAACAGTAGGATCCATAAGAAATAAATATAGGACTTATTTTGAAGTCGGTTTTTTTTAATTATACTGGTGAACTATACAACTGATTGTGGCAAAACTAGTTACTTGGGCATTATAGTTTGAGCTTCCTTAAGGGCATGGGTATTTTATCGATAGCTAAAATGTTATTAAACTTCACAGTATTGTCAAAGCAATCCGCTTTTTGGATTAGTAGGTCTTATCCATATGTTTTCGTTGTCATGTTTCTTTTAGAATATGTTGTGCAATAATTCGCGATAAAATACGATAACAAAATTAAATCATGAGTCTAAAAAGTATTTGCACTGAATGTTGATTCATACTTTTAATCTTAAAGATTATTGATAACAGTCACCACCAGTGATGGTTTTGGATTATGGATGAAATGGTGAAAAGCTATTATTCTTCTATCTTCTGCATATCTTATCTTGTTATAATTGCGAAGATAGGAGAGTTCATCTACAGACCGATCGATGGATGTCAGACTAATACAAAAATCATGCTGACCAACTCAACGACCGATATACAAAAAAAAAAAAGAATTGTTTCCAAAAATATGACCAGAACGAGTAGAAATGTTGAAAATGTCAACGCTGATGTTGCAGAGAAACTTCTCAAAATATAAGCTGAATTAAACTAAAATAATGTTTTAGGAGCCTTTAGAGGACTGTAAATGTTTTGTGCAGAAGAGTAAAATACTTTTTTTTTATATGACCTCTTTTGTAACCCACTGCTGGGCAAAGGTCCGACCCATCTGACTCTACATTTTTCTGTCCTGAGCCACTCGACACCAATCCCGTGACAGTTACTTAAAACTCGACACTCAATAAGTTTATTGTATTCTATATAGTACAATGTGACTTGTGAGGTCTTAAAAATACGGCATATTTTCGGGCTCTCTGACATAAAACCTTAGAATATGATAAACACTACATCTGTAACCACATCTAAAATTGTATATTAACTCATTCTATCTGATCTGTATAAATTGTATAATTTTACTCATACCTTCAGGAACTATGTCTTGATGTCGTCTATATTTGCATCATAGTTTATATTGTCGCTTAAAGGAGAACGGGCATTTCTGCCTAGGAACCAATAACACATGCGATATATAATTTCAGGAAAGAGTTTTTGGTGTATGTAGTGTGCTATAACTTTTGGCTAATTTTTGCCATAACAAAAGTTAAAGTACTTAAAAAACTCTTTCCAACGGTATATCGCACGTTGTTATTGGTTCCTAGGCAATCGTCCATTTATTTCTGCCTGTTCTCCTTTGTGAATAGTTATCAGATGTAGTAAATTGTCAATAGCTACTGAGTTTTTTCTGATAAAAGGAGGTTTTTCCAGTTCCGAAATATAATCTAAACCTGATTAAACCAATGTTTGCTATTATGGATCCAAAGCCGGATATTATAAGTCACACATTTTTGTTGTTACACGAAAGTGCGAAATTAGTGTGAGTCACAAGATCGGGCTTTTTGCGAACGTGAGATAAGATTAAGTTTTATTCCACCATTTACTGATAACATTGATAGTAATTATATCACAATGTTACCACCCAAGTGAGGACAAATCGTACAGGTGGACTCAATAAATTGATCAGAACAGGAAAAATCGCTGAAATTGATAAGATAGCCGTTTGGGATCCCATAAAACTGCGCAAAAAGAGTTGATTCTTGTCATTCTACTAGTTTCAACGTACAGTGAAGTGCAAATATGGAAAAAGTTGTGTGTTTATTGTTACTTGCCCTTTATGGTATGTGATGTTTGTTTTTTTTAAATATATTAAATGGTTACATTTAAAAACTATATTAATTACTTATTTATTTATGTACACACAATGGAAGATACAGACATGTAATTGGAATAAAACTATTTTTAACGGATTCTGTCGCGGTTTATTTATGTTCTAGTTCCCTACGATATAGATATATCACGATATAACCCCTCAAAAAGTAGTTTTATTTCATTCTTGTTACCATCAGAAAACATTAAATATTTTTTAATTGAATGTTGATAGATCATGTTGCTATTATTTATTGCAACTTGTGTGGTACTAAACAATTTTTAATCAACCATTTTTATGTTTTATGATTCTATTTTCTTGATTGAATTGTCGATGATTTTATTTTGTTCATATTTAATTTTGTATATCAGGCACAAGCGCAGCACCTGCCCAAGATGATAATATCAATATACCTGTAATAAGTGCAGTTTATAAAGCACGCGATGGACAGTTTCCTTTCATGGTAATTATTAATTTATATTTATTTAATCACACTACCATTTGTAGAAATGTCACATTGCTAGAGGGTCAGCCGTAGGATGGATAACTTTTTCAATACATGCACGAAATGGTACTTAGGCTAACTTTATGCCTTAAAGTATACATCAATGAATAACAAAAAGCTGGACGCTTCGATAAGATGCCAGCCTTAAATGTATGGTACGGCCCCTGGCCAATCTTTAGTTCTACTACATACATACATACAATCACGCCTTTTTCCCTTGTAGGGGTAGGCAGAGACCACTTCTTTCCACTTGCTACGATCCTTACATACTTGTTTCGTTTCGTCCACTTTCATATTCTTTCATATATGCTCGACCTCGCTCTTCTACTTGACTATATATTAATAAAAATATTTTTTCAGGTTTCTATTCAACGAAGATTTGAAGTGCAATCTTCTAGGAAAAACGTATGTGGAGGAGCACTGATCACATTACAACATGTATTAACAGCTGCCAGCTGTTTGTATGACACTATATCTGGGTTCGTAGGTTTAGTTTTAATTACTACCAGCCCTTGCTTTTCCAGAATATTAGCGAATTTTGCCGACCTCTCAATTTTGGTACAACTACCCTATATTGAGGATAGTTGACTAATGTACGAATCTAAATTGATATTAAAAAAACTTTGATCGCACCTTGCCTTCCCGTGCATTACCCTGAGACATGAAACACGGCTAATTTAGTGGTAGTTGTAGTCTTATGATAAAGAAGTGAAATATCATCTCTATGTGAGCCACCCACGAAACTAGAGTCATTTCAATCGAGGCAACTATACCATAATCATATATTTTTTTTTACTTTTTTCATTTGAATAATTTTGTTTTTTGTTTGTTTTGCAGGCATCCTCAGCTGATAAACGTAGAACATTTTAGGGTGTTCGCCGGCCACATCAATCTTGCTAATGACAACGACGAGAACCGAGTTCGATTAATATCAAACTACACCATGCATCCAGACTTCATGAACAATAACGAACACGTTAATGACATTGCTATTTTAACTGTAAGTTATTTTATACTATTACTTGAATAAGTGTCGTATGTCTGCAATACATTCAGTAGATTGCGTAGTTTTATGTAAAATTAGCTTTTTCCCGAGGTTTCACCAGCGTTGATGCCAGTTATCGTGGCGTAAATCAAGGTTTACCCCGTATCTAATCGGTTCAGCAGTTTACTCGTGATAACGTAACAGACAGACTGACTTTTATATTTTAGCACATAAGTAATAACTAGTATGAACTTACGTCAAATTGAACGTATTTTCTTATAGTCTCTATCAGCCACTGTTTTCAACATCCCCAATTCAACTAAATGTGAACTCTTCTCCGTTCAAAATTTAGAAAATAATATAATATATGTACTTGTAAACCATAATTTGTTATTTTGTTAATTTTAATTATTTTTTTGTATTTTAATGCTGTCTGTGTTACGCAATATTTTTTTGTTTTTTGTCACTCGGCAGTAACTAAAAGCAACGTTTACATATTTTACTTTTCATTTCAGTTGAATTCTCCGTTCATCGCCAATTCTAGAATAAGTCCTTTGTCTCTGCCCTCGCCGTACAGCAGACCAAACGAGACGACCAGCCAATGTACAGTTGCGGGATGGGGACAAACAAGACCAGATGGTGATGTAAGTACATTATGGTTGACGTTGATAAGCGCTTATATGTAGCCTATATCGAATAAAAAATTTAGATTTTTGGACTATTTCTGAATGCTGTGACGAGATTTTGGGATGACAAGTTTTCACTCAATTTCTTGTCTAGAGATAAGTAGGTAAATAGAAGAGACATGGGTGGAGAACATCTACAATAGCGTCAGTTTAAAAAAAATCAGATGAAGATGCATAACCTAATTTTTCTTGACACCGAAAATTTTAAAAATGTGTACCGCACTGAAATACTCACGTTAGGATTACTTGCAAAACTTTAATATCGATCTGGTTTTGATTTTTGGTTTCAAATATTTGGAGCAAAAAATGGGATTATTTTAATTACTTCCTAATTTTTTTATTACTTAATTAACTCATTTAAAGCTGAAGTTACGTAAACTGAGTCTCATTAAAATCAATTGCGTAGTTTAAAAGATCATTGCAAACATATTGACGGACTACAGGAAGCGGCTTGGTTTTATTCTATGTAGCGATTATTTTTATTAATTTATTGTTTATTCTTAACAGATGAGCACTGAGCTTCAGTACGCAACGATGTCGCTTCTACCTCAACCTGATTGTGAGACCCAATACCCTGCGCTTTTCAACTCTCCCAACGTAACCTCGAGTATGGTGTGTGGTGCTGCAACAAGTAACCTGACTTATGGATGTCCTGTAAGTATTTATTGTTAATTGTTAAGGAAGTCATTGACGCATAACACCAAAAAACATGGACAAACACGTGGATAAAAATAAACTCAAAACTGTTTACATACCATACATACATACCATCACGCCTGTATCCCCGAAGGGTTAGGCAGAGGTGTACCAATGTACACCCACAGTTCGCCGGTATGTTTAGGTCCCATGTAATAGGGGGCGAGCCTATTGCCACTAACCGGGCACAAATCCAAACTCCGACCTGCTACTGAGAATTTCATAGAAAAACCCAATAACACCTTGGTCGACTTGGGAATCGAACCCAAGACCTCTAGCGCAGCAGTCCCGCTTAGAACCACTAGGCCAACGAGGCAGTCTGTTTAGCTTATTAAAAAGACATTACTTAACATTACCTCTTCGCGGCTAACTGATTTACGGAATATTATATCGGGTCATGTTATGAATTGTTACTCTACACGTTTAAATTCTACCAAATAATTCAGACTACAAAATATATTTGAAAACATTTTAGTTAAAACTATAAAGTTTTACATTTTTTTTTTCTTTTTTACAGGGTGATGAAGGCAATCCTTTAATTTGCAACACTCAGGATCTAGTTGGTATCATGTTCAGGAGCAACCGATGTGGGATATCCAGGGACCCGGTACTTTACACCCGGGTCTCAAACTATACTGACTGGGCTACGAGCATCATCGACATCGGTACGTCATCATCTTCAACCTTCCAACCCTTCGTTGCTATGGTATTCTTCTTGTCAATTGCACAAATGGTTACATCCAAATTCAATCACTAAGGGTACGTTTATAACTCATCCGTTTCCATCGTGTGAGTATTCTTATGATTGTGATTTTTTATAATAAATAAATCCGCTTGTATAATAATATAAATTAGGATATAATGGGACATGATTTGTTTCATATAAAAACAACTAGCTCTACTGATTTTATACCCTAAATACCTCGTAAAAGTTTATAAAAAAAAACATTTGACAATGTATAGTTATTTTTCTGATGATGTCTTTGTGATTAGCTGAGTTTCTAATTAACTTTATTTTATACATCAAAAAAAATAATTTGATAAAGTATGTATATAGAGATGAAATGTCACAAAAAATACCGTAAACATTGAGTTCTGAGGTTTACGCGAATGTTAGACATTGAAATAAAACTACTTTTACGGATTTTATCGCGGTTTGTATTTGAGTTTTAGTTCCCGACGTTTCGACTCCTTTGCAGGTATCATGGTCACGGGCAGACTGTACCGTAAACATTTTTTTTAAGTCAAGTTTACGGCCTATAATTAAACTAAGAGTTTTACCTTTGTAGATATAGTTTTAATTTGAGCGATTGATCTCTAGAAGGTTGAAGTATCTACAGATAGGTTTTAAATATGATTATTCTATCTTTAGATATTATGTTACTAATCCAGATCTTGATCCTCGAGACAATTATTTTTGGGATAATTGTTTCGTTGTGGGTGTTTGTGCAAGTGGGTACAGCATTTTTGTAAAATGTACCCACAATACCTGCAGGAGAAATTATTACTAGAGGTGAACATTTTGAAACGAAATGTGTTTAATCATAATCATGATGTTAAACTTTATGTAAATAAAATTATTTCTCATGTATTTGAGATGTTACTGAAAAGTTTTTGTTTACGCCAAATACTATGTGATGTGATTTTGGCAATTAAAGTTCTTTGAAGTTTATCTTATAGATAAGTAATATTTACTGTGTTAATAAATATAAGTTATTTGATAAATATTTTGTTTTATTTTATTCTAAGACTATTTTGTTGTTACTAATATTTTCAAAACTAATTTGGGACACTCACTAAATCCGTCATGCAGACTAATAAATATTTTATATCTTTACGACGAATCTAAGTTAGGTGCTTCACGATGTTTTCTTCGTCAATTGTCAGTAGTGCCTTAGAATAATTAAGAGAGTATACAGACTACTTAAAAAAAGACACAATTTAAGAAAAATCTGGGCACTACATCTCAGACGAAGTAAAAATTTAATAAAATCTTACTGAAATTGGTAAACATTTACTTAATTACCTCATTTTGACATGTTGTTTTTTTAAACTGACTCTTTACCTGATTTACTCTTCACCCCTTTTAGATAGATATACCCTTTTCGTAACACCCTGTACTCCTTTTAACATAAACTAAGTAGCTAAAGCACTTGTATTATTGGATTACAAACTATTAAAGTACGTCAAACACCCAGAACCGAAACAATATAGAAAAGTGGTTTTCTATATTGACTCATCCGGGGATCAAACGCGAGACTTCAGAGTGACACCTTGAAAACCCGTATGTACGGCACTCAACCGTACGTTGTCAAAAAACGAACTCTCATTTATGGGGCTAAATATATTACGCTCCAAAATTTTTACCTTAAAACTGGACATTAGTATTACCATCCATTTGGTGCACTCCCACCGACCACAACTAAACAATCACAATACCTACGTACGTACGTACCTAAGTTTACGGGTAGACTCCATTACCGACCCCCAGGCGACGTGACAAACTCCATATTATAAACTAGCTGTGCCCCTCGGTTTCAAACGCGTGAATACTCATCGCTATATTTTGGAAAATTCATACACTATCTTTATAAATTATAGCCTATGTGTTATTCCGATGTATAAGCTTCATTATTGTAAAGTTTCATCAAAATCCATTCAGTTGTTTTTGCGTGAAAGAGTAACAAACATCCATACATCCAAACAAACTTTCGCATTTATAATATTAGTAAGGGTGTAACTCCTAGCTGAGTGAATTTCTAGTGTTGTTTGTGACTTTAATTAAAAAGTATACTCTGTTTGTATTAATCTTAATTATTCAGTGCTAAGTGCTAAGTAAGCTTCGTTTTAGTTAGTGCCTATTTGCTTAAAAGCTTTCATATTTTCTACTATTTTATTAGTGTTTTATTATTAAAGTTTTTGGTGAACACAGTGTTAGTTATTTTATTGTTATCTATGAATCTGCCCTTTATGATTATAAACATTAAATATGAAAAAGTAGATAACATTCTACGTTATCTCAGGAACTTACTTTATCGAGTAAGGTAAAATAAATGTTCGATAAACGAACATTTGCCTCTAAGTGCTTGTTTTCGATTATTTACGTGATAAAATTTCCTTATGTTTAATAAATTAATTGAGTAGGTTTAAACATTTTCCTATTTTAATTACTAACTGATATAATAATTAGTATGAACTATATACGCCTGCCCCCCTGATCAAGGACGTTTTTAGTTAAAATAAAACTTTCCCTTTTTTTCTTAATATACACATTTTTAGTTAACATTATATCTAAACAACCTGAGTGGATTATCCATTCCTATCATCGTATAACGCCATTTTAATCAAAACAAGTACATCATAACAAAATTATCAACTTGCTTGACAGAATCTTGATAAGTTCCAAAGCGCGTCAAAGCAGACGTGTTAATTTACAACCACTTTGATCAATTCTCCAGAACTTATTAAATAAGGTGCAAGTAATTAGCGCAACGCGTCGCACCTCGCTTCATTGACCCCGCCAGGGGTTTACGCTTCAAAATATACGAAGATGATTCAATATTAATTAGTCATTCGCCGTTCGTTTAATAGCACTACAGGATATGTACAAGTGATACCTCCGCAGATAAAGAACATTTCTACAAATGTTAAAGAAATCACAAGAATGATTGAAAATTAGTTTTCTTATCGACAAGTCACTTTTCTATCATTGTGTCTATCGTATTAATTGTATGAAGTTTAGATCTAAGTGTATACACGTGTATTTTTACACGAAAACATAATTATGTTTATTTCGTACTGTTTAAAATGATATGTGTTATTTAATTACGTACTAGCTTTTTAGCAATCAGAAGGTTTAATAGTTTTATTAAACAAAATCAATTCACTTCCATATTTACTCGTAGCTGATTGGTAATTTAAACAACTGTTGCACAAAAACCTTCTAATTTTCATTGTGCTTTCTAAACACATTTCGAGAAGCATACCTCTTACAACAAATGAAGACATTATACCGAGAGTATTTCGCAGTGCAAATATTTGACCTCAAATACACTCCGCCTTCGTCTCAATGGGTTAATTAAGAAGTGTCTACATTTGCCTTTCTTGAACCTTGTTTACTTAATATGTTTCTACCGCTGTAGATGTGTTTCAAACCACAGTCTAATTTTAAAGATTTGTTCTTGTCGTAATGATTTATTACTTGATTTCTAGATTATTTTCGCTATATCAGATTTTTTTGTTGGTTGCAACTGTTTTGAGTTTATATTATTATTTGCTATGGTATTTTATTATTTTGGTTCCTTTTTTTATGGCAGGTAAATTACCCATTATATACGGGCAGGGAGATGATAGTCTCTATTTTTTCACCCTGAGCCACTACATCTAACGCGATCCTGCACATGGCGATCGATGGAATATCGCTAGGATTTTTTACTTACACAACACTGTATTTTGACAACAGTTTAAAACTATGTAGTAAATAAGGAATAAAAAAAAACATGTTACCCTTACCTTACATTTTTCGGGTATAGAAAGCTAAATGACCTCAAACCTCGTCGAAAACTCGTCGCAACGGCGCGGCGGCGGTAAGGTTATGGTAGACTCTCAACTGACTAAAACACCCTGAAGCGTCCTTGCCTTAGCCGCGGGATCCTACCTGTCCCAAATCCGTTAAGCCTAATCATAAATCCCATAGCCGGGTCAAAGGGCATGGTTTATGTATTGTGTCTGTGAGGTAGACCGCCTAATTAATGTGCATACACATCTGGTAAATCTTAGGACCGCTGCGGACTCACCCTTGACTCGTATCTCCTTGTTTCGGGTAAACTGCGGGTAAGATGGTCTATCTTACCCGCAGTTTACCGACACAGTTTACTGACCTTTTACAACACTTTAACAGGAGGAGTGATTGTGAGACATGATTTTGATGTAGGTAGTTGGTTGAGGTATTTCACGGTTTCCTTTTTTAATTTTTATACAAACTTTTTTTTCTTTTCATGTATGTTAAAAAAAAAAAAAACTAAACTTTTTTAGGACTAAGAAACGAAAACTAAAATGGTACGCATAACGCATTAAAAATATAATATTTAGTAAAAGACTCCCGCCGCCGCCGCGCCGCGCCGTAGTGAATTTGTTTAATTTAATTCTTGCCTCACGGAAAGTTTCACAAATTTTAATCACATACTCGAAGAAAACCCAGACGGGGAACAAATATACAAAATAACAACCTTGATACCAGTGTTAAACTGTTTTAAATAAAAAAAAAAGACGAATAAATTAGTTTAGTCCTACTATTTTAATCCTATTATCCTATTACGTAATATAATAAATGTGAAAGTCCGGATTGATGTTTGTTACTCAATCACTCAAAATGGCTAAATGGATTTATGATAATTTTATAATTAAAATTAGGGAAATTAATTAAATGAAACACTCGTTGTATCACGGAACATAGAGAAGAGAGTTTATTATCATAGACACAGAATAGTGTTGAGATGTGATGTCATAGATAATCTACTATTATATATATAATTTTAGTAAGGCTGTATAATTTACTAAATACAACACTCTCGCCAAATTTCAGCCTTCCATAGAACTAAATACCTACTTCCTTCAGTTAAGCACAACAAAAACAATTACATTAATCACACTACTAAACTACAAATTATAGATCACTCACAGATCACTTACATTCAACTGAAAAATTTAAAACTTAATCAAGTTATCTAGGGATAACATACCAATTTTATTACGCTGATACACAAACTTATTTGTAGGTAAAGCCTTTGTTAAAACATCAGCAAATTGGTCATCAGTTGATACATATTTTAAATCAATTATTTTAGCATGATATTTTTCCTTAATAAAGTGATATTTAGTATCTATGTGTTTGCACCTTTTATGAAAATTCATATTTTTAATAACACTTATGGTGCTTTGATTATCTATATTAATACACAAAGGTTGCTGATCAAATTCACCCAAGTCACTTAATAACTGCTTTATCCAAATAGCCTCTTTAGTTGCAGCACAGGCAGCCATAAATTCGGCTTCTGTGGTCGATAAGGCAACTGTGTGTTGTCTTTGGCTGGACCAGGTCACTGCAGCTCCATTTTTTATAAAAATATATCCTGTAGTTGAGCGTCTAGTTGTGACATCATTGGCATAGTCAGCATCACTATAGCCAGTTATCTGTGTGGATTCTGCCGATTGATAACAGAGACCAAAGTCACTAGTGTCTTTAAGGTACTTAAAAATCTTCTTAACAGCTGTCCAGTGTGACTCATTATAGCAATTCAAAAATCGACTCACCAAGCTTACAGCAAACATAATGTCTGGCCGACTCACTATGGCAACATGCATCAGAGAACCAACTGCCTCTCGATAAGGAAGATTCTTGTCTGGTTGGTGCTCACTTTTCTCCAGCTTAGAGTGAGGATCAACTGGTATGCTGTTGGGATTAGCATTTTCCATATTAAATTTATGTAATAACTGTTTAATATATTTAGACTGGTGTATAAATATCTCCCTGTCAGAGATATGAATCTCCATTCCAACAAAATTTCCAGGTGAGCATATTGTCATTTCAAAAATAGTTTTCAAGTCATCTGTTATGGTTTCCAGTACTGATTTTGATTTTGAAAACATAAGTCCATCATCTACATATATACAGAGATAACATTGTACACCATTAATATTTGCCACATAGACACAATGATCTGCTTTGCTATTTGTAAAGCCAAATTTCTGAAGTACAGAATCGAATTTATTGTTCCAGCATTTTGGTGCTTGTTTAAGACCGTAGAGAGACTTCACCAATTTACATACTTTATTTGGTTCACAAGTTAAACCTTCAGGAGGATACATAAATATGTTTTCCTCTAGTTCTCCATATAAGAAAGCAGTCTTAATGTCAAGTTGAATAATTTCATAATGGTGTTGTGCAGCTAGAGATAATAATAATCGTATGGAGTCATACCTGACAGTCGGTGAGTATGTTTCTGTATAATCTGTACCTTTTGTCTGCGCATACCCTTTGGCACAGAGTCTGGACTTGAAACGAGGACCCGTTGGTTGATCTTTGATTCTGAAAACCCATTTAGAGCTTAAAATATTTTTATTTTCAGGTTTGTTTACCAATATCCATGTACCATTTCTTTTATGGGCTTCAAGTTCTTCTTTAATAGTCATTTTCCATTTTTCAGCATTGACAGAGCTAATAGCTTGTTTATATGTTTCAGGGACTTGCTCAGGTAACAGGCACTCATCATAACACAGGTAAGTATTCTGCTTAACTTTATCTCTAGGTCTTAATGTAATGTTACTTCGTGACGGTGGACTAATCTTCACATCTGGTAAGTACTCATCAGAATCTGACATATTTTTTATAGTATTGTATGAACTGTCAGAGTTATAAGATTCTTCTCTGCTTTCTTCAATAGATTCATTTTCTTCACATTTTACATCTAATGTTTCATTTTCTGTTTCAGATAGTTCCAGTGCAGCATAGTTCCTTTTCACAGAGGATTCAATAAAAACTGCATCCCTACTCTTTATAACAGTTTTTGTATTTGGTTTAATGAACCTATAACCTTTAGTATTCTCACAATAGCCTATAAATAACATCTTTTGAGCTTTTGGATCCCACTTTTTGCGCTTTTTTTTAGGCAGGTGTACCATTGCTTCACAACCGAACACTTTCAAGTGACTGATATTCGGTTTATGACCGGACCACAACTCTTCAGGTGTTTTAAACGTTAAGGATCTAGTTGGTGATCTATTAATGATATATGCAGCTGTTTTAATGGCCTCAGCCCAGTAACACTTTGTCAAGCCAGCATTCAGTATCATACATTTCGCCCTCTCAACTAGAGTCCTGTTTAATCTTTCTGCAGCTCCATTTTGCTCTGGTGTATACGGTGTAGACGTCTGATGTATTATACCAGAGCTTACTAGAAAGTCAGAAAATTGTTTATTTACATATTCTCGGCCATTATCAGTACGAATACACTTTATTTTAGAATCTGTTTGATTTTCTTCTTCAGTTTTGAACTGTCTAAATTTTGACAACACTTCGGTTTTGTCATTCAAAATATATACAAAAACCTTTTTGGAGTAATCATCCAAGAATGTTAAAAAGTATTTAGCCCCGCCTAATGACACAGTTTCCATGGGGCCACATAGATCAGAATGCACCAGTTCCAGTTTGTTTGAGGAATGTGAACTTTGACTTTTGAAGGGGAACCTTGTTTGCTTTCCTTCCTTACATGTTATGCAAATCAGATTGTCATTGTATTGTTTTATACCAGATAACATACCTCCTTCAGTATTGTCAGTTAATTTCTTCATGGATTCAAAATTCAGATGACCCATCCTTTGGTGCCATAGAAATACATCATTTTGTTCAACCGCTGACATGTATGCACAATTACTATTTTCATTAAGCCGGTACATGTTGTTGACTTTAATTCCTGTTGCTACAATATCCTTAGTTTTGTTTAGAATATGACAATAATCAGCAATGAATTCTACTCGACCACCATTCTGAGTGATTTGATGTACTGATATCAAATTCACTGCGAGTTCTGGCACATACAAGACGTTTCTGAATAAAATTTTACTAGCCTGACCTTCTCCATTCATTGTTTTCAGTGACACATCACCACAGCTTTTCACAGAAAGTGTTTTATTATTTGCAACTTTTATTAGCTTAACAGGTGGTGAGTGCTCATTTTGAAGTAGGTTACTTTGTCTTGTCATATGCATTGTTGCTCCAGAATCAATAAACCAATCAGAGCTGTCGTTATCAGAAGGAGTAACAAACGCAGCAGCATACGAGCTATTTGATTTGGCAACTTTTTCTTTTGGCTTGATCTTACAGTCAGGACTTTTGTGTCCATATCTATTACACTGAAAACATCTCGGTCCTTTATGGAACTTCTTCTTTACATTATTGGTGTGATAGCCATGTGCAGATGTAAAGGCAGAGTTATTGTTTTCAGATTTAACCTCTTGGAGCAATTTGGATTTTACAGAGTCTGCACTTATTTTCATTCCAGAACTCTCAATAGCTAGAATCATGGGTTTATAATGTTCAGGTAACCCGGACAGCAGTAGTGTTCCGAGCCACTCATCATCAACCTTAAATCCTATATTGCGGAGTTTGTGTGCTGTAGACATGATTTTGCTCACATATTCTTCTATGTTTTGACAACCAGAGAATGTAGTGGTACAGAGATCGCGAAGTAGACCTACTCGGCGTGTAAGCCCTGAGTCGTCAAAGGCACGAGATAGGTTATCCCACACTTCCTTTGCAGATTCCGCTTCTTGGATATGTACATAATTGATGCTATCAACAAGTAGTATTATTTTTGATTTCGCCTTCATATCCTTTTTCTTGTCAATCGGTTCATCGTCGGATCTTTCAATGCATTCCCAGAGCTCCTCATGTTGCATGTAAGTTTTAACAGCAAATCGCCAAGTGTTATAGTTTTCTCGGCCTGTAAGTTTCTCAATAAAAGCCATAGTATTGTTACTCGCCATGATAAATCAGATTTTCTTAAGGAACAAATGACGGTTTGAAAAAAAACGTAAAAATGCACTGCCACTTCGCCGGCAACAAAATTTATATATTACTTTATTGTGCAAAGGACTTTAGACAACTTTTAGGACTCTCTGGGCCCATAACCTGATAATTTTATAATTAAAATTAGGGAAATTAATTAAATGAAACACTCGTTGTAAGGTTGTATCACGGAACATAGAGAAGAGAGTTTATTATCATAGACACAGAATAGTGTTGAGATGTGATGTCATAGATAATCTACTATTATATATATAATTTTAGTAAGGCTGTATAATTTACTAAATACAACAATTTAGCACACATAATAATATATTTTATTACCTGGATTAGTACATCGGATACTTTTCTACTTCAATATCAAAAATACGTAAAATCGACATTAACGTTAACAGAGGCAAAAATATTGTTTTGTTAATAAAATTGATTCGATATTTTTTACAGCAGTTATTCGAATAGCCAGGCGATTTTACGAAGACTAAATATGTTTTTTTATGTTTTAATTACAGTAAAAAAAATATAAATTTCCTTATTTAAATTCTAACAACTGTTACTTAATTTAGAGGTAAATATTTACTTAAATCGATTTATTATAAACACAAAAAGGATTTTTTTCTCTCTCTGTCCAATTTTAAAGTAAACGCGGACAAAGTCACGGGCTTAAGCTAGTAACAATAATACATGCTAAATTCCTATATTGATTGCAGTCCTTGCTCTACGAATCAATGGCTTGAACTCTCATTAAGCTCAGATTACAGAACATTATAGGCAGCTTCTGTGCCTCTGTCAATCTGAACTACTAAACCATTGACTAATCAATTCGTCGTCTGATACATGATACGTTTGCTAGGATATTATGCTATATCTACGTTATGTGACATCTTTAGGTATATAGATACATAGGTATTAAAGTAGAGCCAGACAGAGGTGACAAAAATACTTTGTGTAAATTACGACTCTGCGATATTGAGCTCAGGAAATAAGACTAATTAATAAACTAGTTTTAACGTCAGTGGATCTTAAATTGTATTTAAACCTTAGAATTTCCTTTACTGCGACGTTAATGTTCGTATTTTTTTTTTATTTGACTAATGAGGTCCTTAAAATGAGGTCTGTAAGAAATAACCTTTAACATATTTGGTACATATTCTGTAGCGAACATCAAACGACATCAAGGCATATAACATCCAACAAATTACATCATTACAGCGGAGGTAAATGTCACTTACAACGATTTCCAATTCAATCAACTTCACACTAATACCAACGGAAAAGCTATTTACACACAATTCGACTTCACGAAAACACATTTAACTTTCCACGTATTTTACTCAGGAATCACCAATTAATGTCGCTTAAAGTACAGAGGTAAAAGCATATTCAACATTTACAAGACATTTGACGGGTCCTCACTCGACTCCAACCCTATGTAAAGTCACATCCAGACATCTTTTGCCTTAAAGAAATTGCTTTCATAGGAAGCAACACTAAAAAAAGTGTAAAAATTACACCGTTGAAACTTGTTTAGTTATTTATATATGTATCTAAATCATTATTAAATGAGGTAAAAATTATTTGGTAAAAGTACATTATTTATTCTAAAATTTTCAAGCCGTTTCTGCCCCAAAGCCGTACAAAGGCCCTTATCCCTACTTCTATTCCTTCTTTCTCTGCTTAGAAATCTGTAGTTAAATTATTCACTCTTATTTTTACATTACATAATTATATTTTACTAGATGTGCCCCGCGGTTTCACCCGCGTGAATGACATTTCTTACACTATCTTTATAAATTATAGCCTATGTGTTATTCCGATGTATAAGCTACAATATTGGAAAGTTTCAATAAAATCCATTCAGTAGTTTTTCCGTGAAAGAGTAACAAACATCCACACATCCATTCTCACAAACTTTCACATTTATAATATTAGTAGGATATAAATATGTAATGTAAAAATAAGAGTATTTCTGTATTTTCTCTAATTTCTATAATTAGATAATGACAACAAAACCGATTACGCATATTAATAAATTATATTTTATGTTATCATAATGTTCGCAGCGAGCATTCGTTACAATCCCAGTATGTAGGCTCCACCTTTACCCACACCCCTTGATGCACGCGTTCATAAAGTGTTAAGTTCACTTTTACGCGGCGTCAGGTGTGTTCACGGCAATTCTTCTCAAGGCTATACTCGGTAGATAACACCCGGATATAGCCGGGTAAGGAGCTCTCTCCTGTAATCTGATACATCAACCTTTATTTCGTCGAGCAAATGTGTACGGATTAAAAGTGTTTCGTTAGTCTTTCGTATTTTTTGTGAAATTTCGGTAATAATGTAGATGTGAACGGGGCTTCAGATGTAGCTTTTATATTTTTAATCTCTGGGTAGAGATTTTTTTTTATCTAATTTATCCTTAGGTACTTATTTCTCTATTTATAAATGTAACGTACGCTTGTCGCACTATGTAGGTATGTAATTGATGGTAAATTGTAATCTTTGCGTGATGAGAGTAATAATTATCAACTGATAAACAGTCTCCTAAGTTTGATAAAGGACACCTGACAGTTACTGTGCCCTAGCCTATACTTCATAAATATTATAATTATCATGAATATGGTATTGAAATCAGTGTGTGATGGAAATAATTATTATTAACTGTTGAAACGACTGCTAACTTTGATAAAAGACACCTGTATGTCTATTCTGTAAATAATTTCGGTATCGAGCTTCACCTGAGTGACAATAAAGCTCACTTCAAAAGTGAACCCAATTGGCCTTGATTTAGAATTCAAATTCGCGAATACGTATTTGACATCTCACCGCGGATTCCGCTGACGAGACATGAAAATAATGTTACAGAATAGCACTACTGAGAGTTACTGTGCCCTGGCCTATACTGCATAAATATTATAATAAAATCAACTGCTATTAAGTATAATTCAGACTACCAAGTTTACAAATCACACCAGATGCAAAAGTATCGTAAATCAAAATTTTTAGAGGTAGAGCCAAAATTCTAAAAATTTAGATCGCTGCTTCAACAATTGATCAATTAAAAAGCCAAAAAAACGCAATGAAACGAAATGCAGATACCAGCAATAATACTTTAAAATATAACTTAGCTTATCGTTTAGTATGTGGTAAATGACCATCATTTGGCAAGTTATGACACTGCAGAGAGTAATTAGCCCACAGCCGTACCTAGCCGGAGGATTTTTCTTATCCATTAAAACTTTATATTATGCCAGTGTTTTTTTTATCATTTTATTGTAAATTTTACCGTTTTAAGAGTTTTTTTAATGACATTAAGACTAAGATAGAAATGACAATTTAAATAGGCATTACAGAATTATGGTACTACGGTTAGAGATTGATTGAGCTGTCAAATATTTAGGTACTTAAAACAAACTGCATTTTACCTGATAATACTACACGATTTCTAAGTTTACGTAAGGCGTGTTAACAAAAGTTTAATCTTCCTATGCCTAGCCTTTTCCCAAGCTAAGTTGGGGTCGGAATCCAATAATCTAATGTTTAGCAATAAATCCTATATCCAAACACGTGACTTATCTTTTATTGGAAGAATCTGACAGAACTGACAGACATCTAGCATGATTTCGGTCAATGGATACTATAACAAAGAATCAGGGGCCCGTGTCCGCAATTTTAAGTCAGTGAGTGGCGGGTTAATAAACGTTCTAGTGTACTTGTTTTTGTGCCTAATTTTCGTTTTCGTTTAATGACAAATGTACACCTACTTGCCACTGTTGTCATTGTAGGATTGCAAGGGACTGTTCTTATCTGCATTCGAAAATAAGACACAATAACAAGTACACTGGAACGTTTATTAACCCGCCACTCGCTGACTTAAAATAGCGGACTCGGGCCCCTGATCTAATAGACGATTATAATAATATTATATTTTGATACCAATAAGATAAAATGAGTTGTCTTCTCATTTTCGTGTTGATTATACACACTAAATTAATTGAGTCTTGTTTCTCAATGTGAAATGATTTTTATTTCGTTTAATTTGAATAAATCGCTTGTAAATAAAAACGAGTTCCTACTTGTCATTTCTGTACACTTAATATTTGACACCCTTCTTCCTTGTAATCGTACACATAAAATCCATCAAGCTTAATATAAATCCGTATCGAGTTATGAATAAAACTTAAAGATGCTTGGGTTAGAGGTGCCCCATAAAGTTGGCTCAGAAGCGTCGTTATAGGGATCTGTTACCAAAACTGGGTCAATGACACCCGTTGTTAGAATAGTCATTCAAAGATCGCTTTTAATGCAGAAACTGCAATAAAATGGTAATGGCTATTTTATAGACTGAAACTATTAGTTGTATTCAACTGAACATATTTTAGTTCATTAATTTTCTAGTTAAAGGGATACGATAATACAGGTTAAGCCGCGCTCGCCGCGGTTGGTCCGTGGATGGGTGACCATTTATAACATACCGAGACCCCTCCGTGTTTCGGAAAGCACGTTAAACAGTAGGTCCTGGCTGTCATACATAGATCTTTGGCAGTTGTTAAGTCAATTCTGACAACCAGTCTTACTATGGGATGCTGTGTTTCCCAGTAAAATGGGTTGTGAAGGTCAGATAGGCAGTCGCTCCATGTAAAATACGGTATTCAGCTGAATCCGGTATGACTGGTAGCCGACCCCAACATAGTTGGGAAAAAGGCTCGGGAGATGATGATGATGATGAATTTTCTAGTTAAACCCTCATGTATGTTATGATAATGCATTTTAGTCGGTCAATTGATATATTCGTCAAGTGACGATTCTTGGTTTAGTTTTTTTTTGGTCATATTTCTGTATTGAATCAGTAACAATATTCCTTTATCCCAACAATGTTTTGCAAGTTAAACTTCAACCTTCAAAAGAACCAAAATTGCCGTTAACAACGCTTTTCCACTGAAAATTTATAAGTCAATCGTACATCGAATAATAAATTGAAAACTTAACGCGAGATGATTTACGACAAACAGGCCCTTCCTCCGCAAATAAAGGGCCGTTACGAGCGGGCCACGAGGTCTGTCTGTAGTCTTCTCACGAGTTTCGTATTACCAAAACTGTATAAGTAGAGACGTCAGAGGACCGATCCAAAGCCTTTGTAACTTTTGCTTTGATGCCAACGAGAATCTTTTAAAAGTTTTACCGTCAAACCAACAAACTCTAACTTCTGCTCTTGACGCATTGATCGATTACCTTTATTCAAAATTAGTTTTGTTGAAAAACTGTGATATTCTTCGCTCCGACCCGTCATACTCACAGTCGAGTGATGAAGTGACATGTTTATAATCGTTAACGTTGATTGAATATACTGTGAAGTAATAACTTTTCTATACGATGAATCAAATAAGTTAAGACCAAAAAACTCAACTCAACTTATCTTTAGGTAAACATTAAGTCTCGTGCTGTTTCTTTAAGATGCTGATTATAGCGACAGGTAGACTTTTAAGAACGTCAAGTTACGTTTGTATGAGTATGCTTGAAGTTAGTGTTATCAACGAATGCAGACACACTTGACACTAGCTAAACTGTCAGCTGACGTATTAAGTCTAAAGAAGTTTACATAGTCGTGACCAAAGACAAATTGTCTGCGCGACTTATTTTTAGTGAACACAACTTTTGAGACTGTCTAGACAGACAGACGTTAGACAGGCTGCTAACTGCATTCAGCTTCATCGAATATGCTGTTCCCATTCGTGTATAGTTTAAAATAGGTTTTGTTCGAGTCTGTCCAAGTCACGAATAATAAAGAACGTGGTACGAAAATATGTTACCTGTCTAATGTCATGTTCTAGTTCCATTTATAAATGAAATAGCTGTAGGTTTAACCTGATCCAATTTGAGGAAAGCTGGTGTTATAAGTTTCTGATTAATAAAAACGGGTTGCACTCCGGGAGTGCCGGCAGCAGTGAAAACTTGAATATTAACGTTTATGTTATTAATATTTTGGAATGGTGGACAGGATTTTCTTAACACCCTGTATTAACAGAGAAACACAAACAATGAACCGCAATAAAAATACAATCCAGCCGTTAATTAACAATGTTGAAATTGTTTTATCGTTTTTAATTAAATGTCAAGAAACTAAGTAATGAAAGCTCGTATTAAAAGGAGACTATGTAAATCTCTGTTAATTAAATGCAAGGGATATTAAGCCTTTAGGATAGGAGCTTAGATATTTTAGCTCTGAAGAAAAAAGTTATAAAATTATTAGATATTTTAACAGTACTCAGTAGTGTGTACTCATGTATGGTTTTCGGTCATAAAGTAGGTATTTACCAAACAAGGAAGGTATTCTTGGTATACAACATGAAAGTTGTGTGTGTGTTTTTTTATACGTGTAATGCCTCGATTGAATATTAATTAAGAATTTTTCGCGTTAATTTCAATTTAACACTAAGATTATGATAACGCTATCATGAATTTATTATATTCGTTGTGCATATTAACAGTCGGTTTAAAAAAAAACCTCCTGTATAAGGTTATATATCCACTATTGTGCATCATCCAATACAACCTATATATTTACACAAACACTATTCATTAGAAATCTATAAAACATAAGCTCTAAACTTGCATTCTATTTGACAGTAGATGAAACACGAAAATTCAAAAAATATATTGATAGATTTATTGGAAAGATAGATAAACAAAAGCTCAGTTTGCTACAGTTTGCGGCATAAAACACGGACGATAAACCAGAAACCTGATAACGACTTGCCAATTTATGAGGCTGTGGTAAATATTTACGACCTCAGTCAAGAACTTAGGAGATAATGGTGACAATTTTTGTAAAAAATGATTATTTTTATGACAACATTGGTAACTTAGTAAATTGTACGCGTAATGTTATGCTCTTATTTACCGTATGTGTAGACGTAATTGTACTTACCCCGCTAGTACACTTGGTGACGAAAATCTCCCGTACGTACGTACAACGCATTTTGTCTCCATTGACGCTTTCCTATGTACGAAACTCTATGGTTTGTATGGCGGTAGATGCTTGGATACTAAAGTCTTCGGGTGACAGAATTTCGTCGTCTCGTGTATAAACGGGCTTACTGATTAGCGTTTGTTTCAAGTTAATAACAAAATAGTAGTATGTAAATTCTATACATTTTGTTGACTAGGTAATTGCATATTAGAATATTATTATTAAGAGCTGTAGTGTCCCACTGCAGGGCAAAGGCCTCCCTTCCCTCATCCACTTATCCCTGTCTAAAGCTATTTTGGTATAGCATGTAACGTTATTGACGAAATATAAATCATCATCATCATCAATATAACAACAATATAATATAACTGGCTGTGCCCTGCGGAATCACACGCCTTGCTTTTCTGCCAAGGTCTTGCATTTTTTTTTTATAATCCTGACTGAAATTTCCAGAGATTAATGCGCCCAAATAAAAAGCTCATTAATTTTATAATATTAGTAGCTATATAGATATACGCTGTAATAGTTTAGAAGTCACCACAACACCGAAAAGGGTAAAGTTCGTGCTTTCTTAATCGCCAATTTAAACCCATATTAACCCACGGCTTTCGCTTCAAAACTATATTCAAAGGTTAATGCGAAGGGTTATGCGTTGACATTGGAGAGGTTCTGTTTAAAATGGTTAGCTTTAATGAATCGCTCACTGGAAATTTATGGTGTGTTTTATACCCCTATAACATTTGAAGGTTAGACTCAGGTTGTAAATATGCAGACACTTAGGTAATGTGACCTTTTATTAGTAAGTGCCTAAGTAGTGATTTGTTTTGACTATGGTTGTATTGAATTACATTTTTTAGTGTTTTTGTTGTCACAAAATATAACGTTTGGATATTAAAATAAGGTCGGTTTTTAATTGTGCTTTTAACTGAGTATAGTGAAATAATATTATTTCACAGCCTTTTAAAGTTTTCTGTGGGCGAAATAATATTTAATATTCTATGTTGCACCTCAAATGAGTATTTATACACGTTTTAATAATATAACGTTTAAAATAAATACAGCTTTGCAAAAATTTTTTGTTTGGTTGTATAATTAGAATTGCAACTAACTCAATAAAATATATGAAAATATAAACCATTTTATATTTTTTAAGTATTTATAATAATAATTATTATTTCAGCATATAAACGTCCCACTTCTGGGCACAGGCCTCTTCCCATATAGAGAAGGCACGAGCATTGATCACCACGCGACGGTTGCTCAATTGCGGATTGGCTACGATTGTTAATTTTTTTTTAATGTGGAGGTGCATTATAATTTTTGATTTTTACTAATAAAGTCAATGTCTCAATATACCTTTTCAAAATAGCCTGAGTAAAATAATTTTCAGATGATGACAACATTGAAGGTATTTTTCAATTAATTGCAAGTATACATAAGGAAGGAACGTTAAATTGATTCCCATGACACGGAAAACGTTCCGTCTCTCATCTGTCGATATCAATCTCATGAATAAATTAATTGAATTAAAATTAATTTCAGAAATCAAATCCAAAACAAAACAAACCGTTTTGGATATATCGGCTTAGGGTCGTAGAAGATTTTTTAGTAAATAAGAGTAGAGTCTATTGGATTACAGTGTCAAGCTTTTTTTTAAAAAAACGTTCCTAAATAATTTAATAATAATACAAATAATTATACTTTATAGGATTAAGGTTGTCTAGAAATGTATATAATAAAAGCACTAAACCCTTCGTTAATGTATAACATAATACTAGCAAAACATTTTAGTTAGGTCTATTAACATAATATATTTTACTAACAATCCTAATTAATATAGGTAATATTATATGATGTAGTAGACATTTAATGTAATATAAGGTGTATCAACACCAAATATATTTTATAATGATATTTTTTGAAGTTTTATAATCACATTAACACATAAAGTATTTAACAATATAACGCTAAGAGATGAAGTGACTAACCAGGCGCGTAGCGAAGCTTATATTTCGTAGCAGCCGTAGCTAGACCAGCTACGGCGTAGCTACACCAGCTACGGCGTAGATACACCAGCTACGGCGTAGCCAAAAATGGAAAACATTTATTAGCCTCTTTCTAAAATATAGGTGTGATTGAAAACGGTGGATTTTCACAAATCGGTATCATTTTACAATACGAAGCTCTTGTCTCAGCAATGTTATAGAAAAATGTCGAAAATATATTACACCGATGTAAAAGGTTTTCTCGCATCATACATGTAATACATATGTATATATAAGTAGGCACCATTTTGCGCGACTGAACATACTGGTAGGATACTCCGTGACAAATATCATGGATAGAATTCTGTTTGTATTCAAAACTGCCATTTCAAAACAAAATATGATGATAGGATTCGCGCGAATGAAAACAAGAGTTATTTGTTTTTGGTGAAATAAGTTTTGGTGTGGATATTTTTCTGTTAGAAGTTTTACATTTGTGAAATATTCTATTCAATCACACACATAGGTATACTAAAATTAATATCATCACTTTCAGTAATGTTTAAACACATTTTGCAACCCTGTTTATACTAGAAAACCATGTTGGTAAGATGCTAATCAGAAATGCTCATTATCGAATATTGCTCGCTTGCGGTGCTTTGGCACCTTTGGCTTAATAAGGCAGGTTTTCTCATCATTGCCATCTAGATTACGACCAGTTATTAAGCTTGGCTCGCAAATGTGTTTGGGAGGAACGACATTTTCTAAACAGCTGAATTTTCAGCTTAAAATGTAATAATGATTCATAATAATATTATGAATGTGAATTTAACTCTGTCCTTGTCTGTTACTCTTTTAAAATTAAGCCACGCATTTATTATAATTCCAAAAGATACGTTATCTACTTGCTCTACGAAGCCGCAGGAAAGTATCCTTTCTTATTTCTTGGAATCTAAGCTTATTCCATACCAAAATCATCAAAATCTTTTTTGTAATTTCACCGTAAAATCAAAACAGACTAGCAAACAGAATTATGTCGCATAAAACATTCCTTAATATTTATTCATCGGTACATTACGTTAGATCAATTTACCACCAACCACATAATATCCCTGTTAACCGTTTGAAACATGAGACGATCATGAGATAGGCATTGAAGTTTTGAGTGTAGGCAGATGCAGCTTGTTACGTCATGGATTATCTATTCCGAACCGTATAGACAAGCGCATACCAAGTGGAAACCGGATAGCACGGTACCAGTTTAGCGATAGCATCACTGTTAACCGTTAGATTTTACAATGTATGTGGCGCCCGAGATTTAAAGATAGCTTGTGTGTTAGGCGATATTATGTGCTGGGATTTTAGGTGACATGAGAGAATTAAAAAAAAAAACCTTTTTACACTACTATTATGTTAACCTTATTTTATGTGCTTACTTACGTACTAGCTCTCGATTATTGCAGCACAAATTATTTCAGATCCTATTTTGGAGTTCAAGCTAGTTTCATACAGAATTTTATCAAAATTGGTTGAGTAGTTAAACTGTGAAATCGTAACAAACATACAGACAGAGTTACTTTTAATTTCTGTTATTGGTATGGATAGACCTGTTAGCAACGTCTCTACTTCAAAAGAAAGATAATTATAAAAGTTCGCGAACGATAGCAGAACGTCATACCGATATAATACTGACTAATGGCACTAATGGTTAATATTAATATCTTGCTGACAGCCTAAGATAAGGCAAGCGCGCTAAATAAGGGCCCGAGTATACTACCCACTTTATCACACAATTATCGTTAAAGGAAATTGTTTGCGATCAACCTAAAACTTTCCTTAAGTATAGACATACAAAAGAGTAATAAAATTAGTGTTTCTTGATGCGGAGGCTTTCACGCGATGAAAGAAAACGCTAAAAGAAAAACTGTTTGTTCGTATCTCTGTCGAAAATAATCCTGTCTGTCTGTTTGTTACGGTTTCACGACTAAACTGCTGAACCGATTTTAATGAAAATTGTTATGGGGCAAGCTTGGATCTCCAGACAGAATACAGGCTAGACTTTTTTCCGCAAAACCGAAAACCACGCGGGCGGAGCCAAGGGCCACAGCTAGCAACAAACGAACAAATAATAAGTACTTCACAGGCTATTAATCAACATTTGCACGCACATAATTACCAAGTTCCTTGATAGATCACGTAAATAAGGTAGAAAACAATAGAGAAGCTTGGTTCATTTTCAGTACGATCCATTTATATAGCGATGTTCAAATAATTATAAAAACTAATTGTGTTTACGCTTGAATATGAAAGCTTTTTAATATTAATAAAATTTTATAATTATAAAGCAAAACTTTTTTTTCCTATTTTAAAGCAAAACTGAAAAAAACTGGCCAAGTGCGGTCGGACTCGCGCACGAAGGGTTCCGTACCACCGTCGTATGAGAGCCCCCCTTAAATATTCATTTTATGTGGTTTTTAGTATTTGTTGTTATAGCGGCAACGGAAATACATCATTTGTGAAAATTTCAGCTTTCTAGCTATCCCGGTTTATGAGATACAGCCTGAAGACAGACAGACGGACAGACAACGAAGTCTTAGTAATAGGGTCCCGTTTTACCCTTTGGGTACGGAACCCTAAAAAAGAAAGACAGGCCTTCGTAGTGCATCTTGGCTTTTAATACTTATAACGTGTGTACCTAAAATACTAAGTTAGTATACACACACGATAACGTACATGAAGGCTGTATGAAAGCGACTTGTCTGTCTTAATCGACAAATGTGAATATAAAATAAGTGACTATGTATAGGATAAAAGCGCGTGGATCTAGGACCTTCTGCACATGTGGCCTCCCTGGCGGTCCGTTAGTTCATTTGCCTCATCTTGTTGTTTTATCTTTCTCGACTAGCTTCCCCACGGTCTCTATACGTA
Source organism: Autographa pulchrina (assembly GCA_905475315.1). Lineage (NCBI taxonomy): Eukaryota > Metazoa > Arthropoda > Insecta > Lepidoptera > Noctuidae > Autographa > Autographa pulchrina. Next base: position 2,879,965 of record FR997770.1, read on the forward strand.
GAAACCTTTTGACATGCCTTGACATTCCTGCTAGGGTTTACTTAGGACTACATATCTATTGTATGTAAAGCTATTTACTTATTTAACTAGTTATTTTTATTATTTTTTTTAGTTTTTGAGTTTAGGCTTTTTTTATTATTATTTTCGCATACGCAACCTTTGTGAATGTGACGGCAATGTAAATTTTGTTGCGTGTAACATTTAATTATTTTTATAAAATTTTGGATGACATAGTTTACATTAATCTAAACATTTCGCTATTTACGTTGTCGTCGTATATTTGTATATTTTTTTAAATAATTGTACTTTTAACACTGATGTTAACCTTTTTTTCAAAAGAGTAACCTATGGAGTTTCTTGCCGGTTCTTCTCCATTGGAATGACATTTTGGAACCTGCAACTAGAGTCAGTAATTTAACGTTGTAAAAGAGCTTAAAAAGGCTTACTTGAGATAAAAATATTCTCATTTAATTTTTTTTGATTTTGTCTAAGACACGAGATTCATCAAAAAGATGTTACATTTCTATACTTTTAAAGTCATGTTCCTAAGCTATTTCTATCATCGTAACAGTTTTTAAACATGCCACTGCTCTAGGGCCAGATCAGTTACGATGTTAGCAGAATAATGGCAGTATTACATTCCTACCTATCTAGGACATTCAACTTAACATCAACCTGTATATGTGGATATTGGATAGAACTACTTTACAAGCGACTAAGACCACTTAGGCAACCCAATTGGCGTGTTCCATTTCCGAACGAGACAAATATTTGTAGGGGCTGCAGTGCAGCTGTTTCCGTTTGCATGTTTGTGCATGTAGGATGCAATTAAACGGTCTCACGACAAGAGGAATTTACCATAAGGTAGTGTTTTGTAATTGAGGGTAGGAGAAGTAGCAAGTCCCCCGCTGGAGCAGCGCTGAGACTGCTTAACAATCCGCGCCTCGCCTTTGACGGGACCAGGGTGTTTATTTGATATTGACAGCCCTGTTGGTGTAGTGGTTAGTGACCCTGACTGCTATACCGGAGGTCGTGGGTTCGATTCCCACCCAGGACAAATGTTTGTGTGATGAGCACGATCATTTGTTCTGTGTCTGGGTGTAATTTATCTATAATATGTATGTATTTAGAAATATATAAGTATGTTTATCAGTTATCTGGTTGCCATAACACAAGCTCTGCTTAGCTTGGGATCAGATAACCGTGTGTGAATTGTCCCGGAATATTATTATTATTATTTATTATTATTATTATTATTCACCCGATAAAAAGAAAGCGATAATGAGTCACCACTATGGGTGATTCACAAATGAGCTCAGCCTACTTAGGTTAGTATACAAACATAGACTATAATATAAATCATTAACTGATAGGCCACGTGACGTTTTGTCATTTACATACATAAAATGAGCGATTCTATCAGCTGTTATGTGTTTCAAATGACTCCTAAGTGTGAACACATATAGAGTGATAGTGGAAAATCATGTTGAGCCTAATGAGCAAAATGTGCGTACTTTTACAAAATGACTAATTAATTTGTCTGGTGAATGCGAATGAGCATATATTATATTTATATTATACATACGCAGTACATTTAGGATATTTCTAGCATACAGAATGTTTAGAACTTACAAGCTCTGAGAGCATGCGACCCACTTACAAAACGGGAACCGTACCATGAGCTCTTAGAGCAGAACTTTTGCCGTTGAGTAATCAGGACAGCGCTATGCGCAGTGTAGTGCGCCGTCCCGCTTACTCAACTGCAACAGTCTTGCTTTTTGAGCTCATGGTACGGCCCCAGTACCCTTATTTATATAGGAATGACGCTGCATTCATGTTTATTTGAAGGGATGTGACGGCAATAAAGAATGCCGTTTTATTTTAGTGTCAGCCGGAGAGCGCGGCTTTGTATTAATATAACGTCTCCTTGTAAATATTCAGTAGTTGCTTTCATGGTAGATTGCGTCCTGTCGTCTTATCTTTGGCAGTAATATGGCTATCTGTACTGTAATAATTATGACTTAAAATAAAATTAAACAAAAGAAAGCGATGAGTTTTGTTCGCTTTTTGTTTTTTGTTGCCCAAATCAGAATTCCGGCATATAATTGGAGTACTTATCATTCTCGTCAATAGTAAAACACAAAATCGTTATAATATAATATAAATGTCTATATGTTTTGACGACCTCCGTGGGAGAGTGGCGTACGCACCGATTTTCAAGGTGTCGCCAGCTCTGAGGTCCCGGGTTCGATCCCCGGACGGGTCAATGTAGAAAACCACTTTTCTACATTGTCCCGGGTCTGGGTGTTTGTGGTATCTTCGTTGTTTCTGAATTCCATAACACAAGTGCTTTAGCAACTTACTTTGGGTTCAGAGCAATGTATCTGATGTTGTCCGCATTTATTTATTTAATATGTCGCTGTTTACACCTGAAAGTGAGCAAGCAAACATAAGATTTAATGGCGATTTTGATTGATGTTTCAGTTTTAGGCCAATAGACATTAAACAAGCCAAATTCAATGTACTGCTGGATATAGGACTTTTCCAAATTCAACATAATATTTGGCCCTCTACTTGCATTTAATGAAGGTATGTATGTAGGTACATAATATATGTCCATTATAACATTATTCAGAAGAAAAGAAAACGGTCCAAGGTTTTGTATTTAGGTATGTCTGTATATTCTAGGGTCATTGTTCTCACTTATTCTAAGTATGGACATAAAAGTTATTTACCAAGACCTTTAGTAATGTCTAGTTATTTAGTCGTAAATACCTATTAATGTGTATCGTAAGCCAGAATCATGACGGACCTGAGTCGTAAAACTCATTTAAGGTTTTATGAGAACAAGGCATGTGTTAAAGAAGTACATACATTCCCTACTCTTATACTCAAAGTCTATAAGTCTATAACAGTATACTAAGAATACCTAGACGTACTAAAAACCAGGTTCCTGCAATTTACTATAGTGATTGACTTTAATTATACTAGTTTACAAAAACACAACTTTACTTTTTAATCTCAGAGAGAGTGGTGTTATAATTTTGGCGTATCGGTCTGTGTGTGAGTTTGTGGCATCGTAGGTCCTAAAAGAAAGTACAGATTTCGATGCATTTTTTTTTGAAAGCTAACATAGTCGAGATGGTTCTATTTCATTTTTAATGATACGAAATTTTACTTGATCTTTGACAGTCGTTAAGTCAATTCTGACAACCAGTCTTACTATGGGATACTGTGTTTCCCAGTAAAATGGGTGTGGAGGTCAGATAGGCAGTCGCTCCATGCAAAATATGGTATTCAGCTGAATCCGGTAAGACTGGTAGCCGACCCTAACATAGTTGGGAAAAGGCTCGGGAGATGGAGATGGATGGATACGAAATTTTACTTAAAATCGGGGATTCTTAAATTTGTAATTTATTATTATATCCTATTTAAAGTCGGTATCACTCACGTCATGTAGCCATAGTTTTTAATACTTGATACTTAGTCAGCAAATTGTTATCTTTTTTATCCTTTTTGTATCATGATTTTTATTAAATATTATCTATGTTTAGCAAACAACATTTGTTAATCTCTAAATTATTATTAGTCATCTAACACCTCAGATCCGTCATTAAAAAACGGTAACCTACATATTTATTTCAAAAACTTGATTTTTTACATAATATAATCTATAGATTTTATATTTAATGACTTAGCCAATTACGTAATCTTTAATTTAGTTAGTTAATTATGACTTTTGAAGAAAATAATAATTTTCCTTTCCTTAAGAGGAAATGCCTGTAATTGGGTCATTTATAATGCTTCGAACTTTGCTTTTGAACTTTCAATATCCACCTTTCACCGAATAAATGCCAATGGATGAACAGAGAAGTAATTTCCCAAGAAATCTGAGTTATTTGGAAATGGCATTTTACTTTGACATTAACCAAAAAGGTGTTTAAACAAAGCCTTTTATTACTCAACTGGGGTATTAGTTAGCCTGCTATAGTTTTATTATGGCGTTGCTAGGTAACCGATGGAAAAATTAAATAAAATTAAATAAATTAAATAATAAACCGTTTATTTCTCCTCACACAATACACTTTTAACATATATTGTGTGTGTGAGTTGTCCCAGGATATTTATTTATTTATTTATTGATGAATCTAGAAACTAGTTATAGTTAAGTTTTACAGTCCAGTATATGTGAGGAGCTGGTGTCTGAAGTAGGTTGAACCCTGTATTACAGATCACCAGGTCCCCCACCCCACAGATTTATAGATTTACAATTTTGTTTGCTATGACGTTGTCTGATATATTGCAGTCAGAAATTTATATTTTATTTATATTTTTTTTTTATAATTATATCCTTGTGTTTGATTGTGTATAGTTTTGTGTGTGTGAGGGTGTGTGTATGTGTGTAAATAAAGCTTGGTAGACTGACTGTGGTATACTATTAAGGAACCTTTGATCTCTTATAGAAACTTGCGGAAACTTTATCAGTTGAAGATAGTGTTAATAAATAATAAAAAGAAACATTTCAATATTTATTTGCATATAAAAATAATTAACTTGCTAATGTTTTTATGTACGTAATTTTAGAACGTAGACCTGAAAATTGCCTGACACAATTTAAAAGATACCTTTAAAAATAGACTACTTTCTACTTTCAGAGATACCTCTTCACAAAAGTTTTAAAGGTAAACAAACTGTATTGTTTGTTTCACAAAAAATAAATAAGAATTAAAGGTCCTAGGAACTTGCTAGATTAATAAAATGACACTTATCTACAACATCAACCGGATCATAAAAATATTAAGTGCAACAGTTTTAATCGTTTTCGTTTCACAGTTAAGGCTCTTAATGATGTCTGGAGGAGCAGACTTCATATAGGTGTAATTTAATTCCGGGTGCAATGCTTCAGTAGTATGGCACTACTGCATTTAATTGGCCAAGTCAATAACAGTGAATTGATGGTGTCTGAAAGGTCGGCTATTGGAAGATAGATGATTATTACATGGAATACAGTCTAGGCCATTTCAGTATTAGCCACGATTTTGTATTATAAAAAGTTAAAATAGTTTTTTATATAGCTTAAACTGATACCTAAAGTTTTTTGTTATGAAATAATTGTATATTATCTATCTGACCCACCAAGTTCCAAAATATTACTTCTACTTCTCCACTACATAATTATAAATTCATAAAATACATTTCATCTAAAATTCAAACCTCATAACAACACCATTTTGTTTAGCTTAACTTTTAAATAAATTAACGTAAAAATGTAACGATAATTTAAATGCACTTTTCTTTCAATTTATCATAAAAGAATCTCGGTATGATTTCCATTGTAAAATCCACATCATTTTCAAGCTAAAATACTAAATGAATGCCGAGCGTTTTTGAGGCTTTCGTACAAAAAAAGGTTTTATATTTATCCCTATTTAAAAAAGGTTTATCTGAGGAGGCACACCTGCTGGGTACCTTTAATGATTTAGAACGTTATTATACATTTATAAATAAAAATTAAACATTGTGGGGATCTTTTTTATTTTTGCAATGTATGTATGTCTAATATATGGCTGGCACAGGACCATAGAATATGGCACGAAAAAGGGGAGGCCTATGCCCAGCAGTGGGAGGACAAGGGCTGTGGATGATGATGATGATGATGATGTATGTCTATTAAGGTCAAATCTTTCACGCTGAACAATAAACACTTTTTGTCTATTTTTCGTCTGAACGTTTTTAATTAAGTTATTTTAAGTTTAAGTTATATTACACTCAGTTATTTTAGCATTTAACTACAAGAGGAAAATTAATTAATATCATTGTCAGGGGCCGTGCAGGTACCACACATTATATTTTGTTGCAGTGGATGCCATTTTTTTGATTTTTCATAATTCTAAAACTTGTAATAAGTAATAAATAAGTAATTAAAAAATCTGTGTTTAAATAATGATAATTTTAAAAGTTAGTTCTGGAAGCTAACACAGGGTAGCTAACACACCCGTTCTAAGTTCGCGAGATTTCTGTAAGTTTCTAAAATGTTCTAATTACATTAGCGTAACGTTCACAACTTTTTCTTTGAATTCCTTTTGTTTTTAGCTTCTTGTAGATTTATCTTTTTGCAGTTGATTGTACTTAGGGTGCACTCACTGCAGCCAAACAAGAACGGTAATTTAATAGAAAGTTAGCTCAGAATTTAGAAGAACTTTTAAAAGGATTCGGTAAATGATTTTTCTAAGTTTAGAGGGCGAAGTTTAAATTACAATTTAAAAAAACGACTTAATAATTAATTTTATGAAGATTACACTCTGTGTTTAAGAGGGTACATATTTGAATATCGAAAATTAAAATATCTACGGTTAAAATATCAATGTTCAAAACATCGAAAATTTAAATATCGAATGACCATACAATCGAAAATTAAAATATCGAAAGTTTATAATGTCGAATTGTTAAATGACCTACGACCAATATATCTAAAATCGAATAATCTACAAAAGTAACATTGAAATATCTAAATATCGAAAGTACAAAGTATCGAAAGTCCTAAATATCGAAGTACACTGTATCGAACGTTCTAAATATCGATCTCATTATTATGTAGGTACCTATATCACACGGTACTTTGCACAAGCATATGCCATGTATGCAGCAAGCATGCAACATGTAAACAAGCAAACATCAGGCATGCAAGCAAGCGTGCAACATGCAGATTTCTGTCACGGCTCCGGCGCTGCGGGCCTCCGGCGGTCCCACGCGTGCTAATCGTCGCAAACGGCTTTAGCTCACCACCGCAGCTTCGGCTCGCTGGCCGGCTTCACCGGCCAGCCTCAGCCGCGGCGGCTCGCTCGCAGCCGCTTGCTCCTCAGCCCGCGGGCCGCCTCGCCCCTCCGCGCCTACGCGACTCTAAATTACACTCTAGGGGTAGGGCAGACAAGACTACGTGGGGTCGGTTTTGCAACGATTCGGTTCTGTCACTAACTTTTATAGCACAACATACTGAATTTTTAACAATTTTATGTATACTAAATCATTTGCATGAAAATTTCTAATCCGTGTTCCAACATGATAATCGCTTAACCATTCGGTAAATGTTTGCAGTTGAAGACAGACTACCTAATGACTAATAACAATGTTTTGGCAGAGTGTGACAATTTTCAATCTACCTACATCTGTACTCTCATAATACCACATAATGAATTTTTTTTCGATATTTTAACGAGTAGCTATTTTAAAAATAAACATAATGAACTTCGATGAATTGAATGTTGACATTTTGAACTTAGGTATAATGAGTATCGATATTTTTAATCATTAGATATTTTCATCACTCGGCATTTCAATTTTCGACTTTTTGAGCTTAGGTATAACAATTATCGATATTATGACATACTCGATATTCACATTTTCGATGTTTTGAACGTCGATATGTTAACCGTAGATATTTTAATTTTCGATATTCAAATATGTACCCGTTTAAGATTATATTTATTAGGATTTTGATCAGTATTTTTATACTAATATGATAAATGCGACGGTAACTCAGTGTGTCTGTTTTTCTATCTGTCTGTAAAGCAATCACAACTAAACCACTGAATCAATTTTAATGAAACTAGGTAGTTAAGCTCAATACAAGAAGGATTTTTCAAGAAAAAAATAACCACTTAGATAAGTATCAGATGAATTTGAAATTAGCGAAGTTTCTTCTAACAATATTATTATAACTTACGCTGTACTACACATAGTTTAAAACTAGGGATCTAAATGAACCAAAAGGAGAATTTCCTGTTTCTTAGAATTCAGTTCAGTGGTTATTAAGGTATCATGTTAAATCTTAAGTATTATTATGATCTTGTTGAGAACTTCAGACTTATCCTTGTTAGGCTTATAAACACGGGTTTTGATGTCGGCTACTTAGTTTTAACTAACGTTTACATAAGTTGGGTTACGTTACTTTGCTTAACTTTCAAGTACTTACATTTGCATAGGGGTACCCCTATTATTTAAGTCAAATAGTCAATATACTGTTAAAGTAAAGTAATAAAAATCAATGGCAACATGTTTATGAAACAACTCGACCAATTTGTCAGTTATTTTAGGTTTAAAGAATTAGGTTTAAAGAATTTTATTCTCAAAAAAGACACAAAAAAGTCACTTACTTGAGAACAACATTATCTTATACTAAGTTACATTCGTCACTACACCAATTATAATTTAATCAGAATACCACCCATCCAATGCATTCAATGTTGAAGAACGGTATTTTTGATCAAGTATTGCGCTGAGTCTTAAATGCACTCAATGAATGTAAGTTTCTTATACAAGAGGGTATTTTGTTATATAACTGTGCTCCTTCATATGTTACATTTGTTTTACCTAGCTTTGTCCTTATTTTGGGTAGAATTAAAAAACTAGCCCGCCGAGTGCTACGTTGGGTTACTTGTTTTTTTTTTATAAATGATAAGTTATTTTTTGTGTAATTGTTAGAAAAAAGGTTTGTATGAACGTAAATTTTCGAATAATCAAGAAGAAAAGTCACACATTTACACTTTTACATAAAAATAATATCTATTTTAGTAAATGTATCACGTAAAAGAAATACTCATCCTCTTGTACAAGTTGCTGTCTTTTTTAATCCTTTGAAATGACATGTCATGCCAAGACGTCGAAGGAAATTGAGAAAGTGAATTGACTCTCCATATGCCAAATTAAATCGACGAAGCGCCAGTCGAAATTGAGATGAGTTTTCCGTAATAGTATTCATGAAGACAGCAAACACATGTTGTGGTCATGAATCCTATTGGGATCAAGGCATAAGTTAGCTTGTGTTTTTAAAACTCTGTTAGAAAATTTGGTACGTGATTTTTTTTTACCAAATAGGTATAATTTGGTTGTAGTCTCTAAAATTTCAAGCCTAAAGTGGATTGAAAACTGTGGCTTGTGCAAGGGACGTCATTGTATTATTAAAAACAATTGGTTTGTTTATACACAGTTTTTATACATTTTAGGTGTAGTGTGATGACACAATTTGATTATATGCGATATAGTTAAAATTGCCAATGCCAATTGTTTTTTACCCGACTACGGCAGAAGTATATTTTTTTTAAGAAGTATAAGTTTTGGCAGAACAATAACTATTTAAATATTAAGATAAATTCTTTATTTACATTAAATAGAATCACACCGCAAATTAAATAAAAAAAGAACGAAGTATACCTAGCATTTTGACAGTCTAGTTATATACTAAACCGTAAACTAAGGTTACCGGTCTACTTTTTTTCTCATATTGATTTCGTTCAACAAACCCCATATTTGTATCAAGGGGTACTATAGCTATTCAATATCGCAATGATTACGTGACAGCAATACAGAATGTATTAGATCAATATCGAACATGTTCCTTATGTCAGACATGTCAGCGTTATTGCACATCTATACTTATAATAAATCTGTAGAAAGGTCAATTCTGTACATTAAATATATTTTCAATATAACTATCAGGGGGTGATAAGTGATCGATACTGATGCCAAAAATGCAATCAGTAAAATTTTTGTCTGTCTGTCTGTCTGTCTGTATGTTCCTTATAGAAACAAAAACTACTCGACGGATTTTAACGAAACTTGGTACAATTATTCTTCATACTCCTGGGCAGGTTATAATATACTTTTCATCACGCTACAATCAATAGGAGCAGAGCAGTGAAGGGAAATGATGGGAAAACGGGAGAAGTTACTCAATTTTTTAAGCTTCCGTCGCGTGTGCAGCCTTAATGGTTAAAGACTTATTGATAAGCTTCGTCATCCACGCGAACGAAGTTCCAGGCACAGCTAGTTGATTAATAAATTGTCATCCTTTATGCTTAACATGTTGTGACACTATATACCTATCATTCTTGATTTAGTTTCAAATTCAGCATTGAATGTCACTGAGTTTGTGACATTGTTGCTTCTATAGAGAGAATAGTATTCAGAATTGATGGGACGAAAATAGATTAGTCCTTAAAAACTTTTGAGAATCTTTTTGAGCAACATTGTGTAAGAAGATGGAAGAGGGTTCTTTGAGTGCGTTTTTATATAAGACGTTATAATACAAGGTAAGCCGAAAACAATAAAGAATACAAAAAAAGTACAAAAAAAATCCGAAACCTTTTTCGGTCTAGAAGAGTGAGTTTATATTATATTAATTCCTATCTCAAAGTTGATACTTTGAGATAGGAATCAAAACCGTGATCAGTTTCACTAGAAAGTACTTAGCTAAGGATATCTACCACTATATAGGGTAATCATAAGAGTTGTAATCATAGAGAGTACGATCGGTAGGTACCTATTATATATTTTTCTTTTTTTAAGCACAAAAACATGCCTTGGTGTACTTGATGTAATGGATATAGGATGGTCAGTCTATCTACTTATATTAGAACCACATATAAATACAAATTTAACTGCATTGATTCTAGATTTTCCTATTACTCGCGGTCGACGTGTTTATCGCTTGTTCAATAGTGACTGATTTAACTGCATTTGACAAGTTACATTGACTAAAGCCGCAAATGTTAGTTGCATATTAAACAATAATGAAGCCAAAATAAGCTGGTAATCATTTAGAATTCAATTTGAATGATTTAGGCTTTAATATTTGTGATGTTAGATTTCATACAAGATGTATGTATGTAATTGCATCGTTTCGCACTGACTTATAGATTAAGATGATGGTTTTAATTAATAACACATTGTGTTATCCGAAACTGTCATATCGTATGAAGCATTGATTTTGCGTAAAATAAAAGCGATGTTAAAAAAAGCGTGACAAATTCAAGCTTACTTTTATTAAAACTTTTGCAAATTATTACAAATGAAATTGTTTGTTTTTTCTATTTTTTTCATTTCATAGACCATTGAATGCATCGGATTACACAGTGTCTAACATCGGATATAGCTTTATAACACTCCTGAAACTGAAATGCAATTTTAATGAAGCACGTTATTAAAACTGAAAGAGATAGCATGAGACTAACGACACCTCAAAATTGATTTGCGTTTAAATATTCGTCAGTTAAGGGTTATCCTCTTATTTGAAGTAGGCTAAAAACAAGTTTCATTCGATTGGTTAAATCCATTACTAACAAGAGGTATTTCAAGGGCATTTCTAACTCCTTTCGAATTTCATCAGCCGTGAGCACTCACCGATCTCTTCCTACCCTCGTTGCAAGTGTCTTACTAAATGGCTGCAACGTTTAGTGATACCATAGATCCATCTTTTATATGTGTCTCGAAATTGACTTCCCCTGTTAGCTTGATTAACTTGAATTTATTTTATCTATAGAATTTTCTCCATTCGTTTTTACATCTGGGGCCGTACCATGATCTCTTGAAGTAGTACTGTTGCGATTGTGGAAGCGAGACGGCGTACTACACTGCGCATAGCGCTGTCCCGCTTACTCAACCGCAACAGTCCTGCTTTAAGAGCTCGTGGTACGGCCCCTGGTGACTTATATAATTTCCGTAATAGACCAAGTTCCTTTAGAAACCTTTTGTTACCTGATTCTTTATAATACTGTTTACTAATGACTGCCTATAAATGGTTAGGCACAGTCTTCTTTTCATAAAGAGAAGTACAAGCGTCGGTACGATCCTGAACATGACAAATGGTGCTATCCAGATAAACATAACTTACTGTTATATTTATCTGGATAGCACTATATACATTATAAATAAATAAGTGTTTCAAAAACTATTTCGTATTTCTTTTAGAGTATAGGCTTTTTATTTATTATCTGTAAATTCACTACAAGTCGGCTATCCCAAGTAAATGAAGTTACCGCATAAAGGTAACATAAATTTCCTGGCAGGGAAATCAAATTACTCTTTGGTTACATAAGATCCGATTCGGAATCTAATTTAGGCTTTCGTTGTAGAGATCAATGGACCAATAGGTGACATTAAATATTGTAAAGAGAAATAAGGTGTAATAGATACCGTATAAAAATAAACACTGAGTTAAACTTCCAAAATACCTATGTAAAATCTTTAAAGCTCCTTCGCTCTTTGCCAAGACTATTAAAAGATAAAAAACAACTGAATTACACAATTTTCTGCTAGTAAATAACACAAATATATGCACAATTTTCTTAGTCAAATAAAAAAAGAACAATAAACATTTTTATAAAATTCTCAACAAAATATTCCTTAAGAGTCCTCAAAAAACTGCTAGCATTTAAATTGAAATACTTGAATTTAAACCTCATGGGCAGCCTCATTTTAAAGTTTTTTCATTACTTGCTCAGTGTAAACGAGAGCCGTTCTGTAAATGTGTTCGCTGTAACCAAAACCACTCACAATTTGGGCGTTTCGAATAAAATTAGCATTTTCCTCGCATTACCTAGGGGTTCAACAACTTAGGAGGCTGGCTCAAAGCCGCAATAATGCTCATTGAAAATATTTAGCTCACTTCAATAGAGTTGAATGTATTGTGAAATTGAGAAAATTAGACGTGATATAAATATAGATTTTTCCATTGTTACTTCACGGACCGTATTTTAGACAATAGGTTGAGAAAATTAAATCATATGTGTTAATCAAGAAACGTTGTTGCTCGAACTCCTGGTTAGAGTTTACAAAACATATTGTAGAATCTGCTACTAAAATAATCATTATGTAAGATTAAGTACTAATGTGCGAATTTATGTAGCCCTAAAGACCAGAAGACACTATAAAACGCAAACAATATCTACCATCATTTAAGCTCTACTCGTGATCAGAGAGCTGGTTTGTTCATTGCACAGAGAATCGGCATTGCCATTCAACGAGGCAATGCTGCCAGCATTGGGCACGTTTCCCAACATTGATAAGAAGGACGATGAATTTTTGACGCGTGTTAATTTTACTTATTTATATAAGTTTTAATTTTAGTATAGTTGTAAGTGTTTGTTTTTATATTAGACTAGCCGACCCCGCGACTTCGTCCGCGTCAATTTCAGTTATTATGACCGCGATTAAGAAGTTTAAAAAAAAGGATTTCTGCGTAAATGATAATTTTAGTTAATATTATGTTGATAAAAGTCTGTAGCAAATAATTGGCAATAATGCATTAATTTCGACCAAATGATTACCTTAAAAAGGTTATAGTGAGTCAATCTTAAAAGATAGACATATACTGTCGCAGACATTTTTTTGGTTTATTTAAAGAGGAACAATTCTTTCATACATATATTTTGGGTAACTCGAACCGTTTACGCAGCGCACGCAACGGAAGCTTTCAAGTATGAATATTTTTCCCCGTTTTTGTGACATTTTTCACTGCTGCTTAGCTCCTATTGGTCAGAGCGTAATGTTATATATCCTAAAGCCTTCCTCGATAAGTGGACTATCTAACACAAAAAGATTTTTTCAATTCTAACCAGTAGTTCCTGAGATTAGCGCGTTCAACCAAACAAACAAACAAACAAACAAACTCTTCAGCTTTATAATATTAGTATAGATTTAAGTATTGAATTGTAAATAAAACTTTTGGCCAAAACATGTTTAATCGTACACATATATTGGAAGTGTATTTATTTTGAAGTACCACCACTCAAATAATATCTAAGTACTCTAGTACAAAGTAATATCGGATTTATATTCAGTAAACACTACTTTGTATAGAGGATAATGAAAGTCTAATAATATAATGTGGTGTCAGTCCTCGCGTCCGCGGTAATTGGTCCTTGGGATTCTATTCTTCGTAGGAAAGGACCATTTATAAGCAGAAGCACTCTTAGTTTCTATTTTTCTATTTTTGTGGTGATATAGAGTAATTGAGCTTGTTCACAATAGGTATAATATTCGTGTTTTTGGATACTGGAAGGTTTTTTAAAAAGATAAGACAAGAGGTTTATATTACCTTGTCTCTCATTAGCGGAAATTGATAGATATACCACAGACAGACAGACTGGAGAACTTTGAGAAATTTTCGAGTGTGTTTTTTGTGAGCATAGAGAGCCTGATAATATTTATAAGGTATCACTACATGGAAAATGTTGTATTTTTTTTAGAGATAGACTATTTCGTACTGAAGATCTAGATTATTCTCAAATTTTGGAATCTATTTACCCTTAAGCGTAAATTTGATTTTCCTTTTATATTTTACCGGGATCGTAAATGTAAAAGTAGCCATCTTATTACAGTTGTTAAGGGATGTCATTATTCATTCAATTACGTCAAATCCGTGTCTCTCGTAAACTCTTTTTTAATGAAACAGGAGTGATTTAGCTGTTGTAATGACTTGTAATTTTTCTAACAACTTGGTTTTCATGAAAAACATTATGGTTTAAGGAAAAAATATTTAAAAGATTTGAGGTAGTTTTTTATTCAAACAGATATTAAACTAAATATATTTAATAGAAATTATAAATTTTTTTCTTATGTTGAAATAAAACTACTTTTTCTTATGTTATTTAAAATAGAAACTTTTAAACTATCGCGCTGCATGTTTATAATCAGCGCGTACATGCATAAATACCTTTTTTGGGGTTTGAAGTATTTACATCGTTGTACGTATTACTTAAAATAGATTTTTTACTACCACTTTGCGTTATAAATAAAAAACATTATTGTTTTAAACTGATAATTAAATATAAAAATCTTGTGAAAATTCTTCGCTAAGCTAGTCGAAAAAATATTTAAAAAAAAAATAGGTATCATTTAAAATCCACACAAAATTGCTTGCAAATTTCAATTGGACATTGTTGCAGTGTAAACATGTACCGAGCACAAAGCCGAATAAGATTCAATCAACATCTTTCAAGTCATTAGGATTCCAGCCTACACATACATTAATATACATATATTCTAGAATATAGCGCACACTAGTACTCGTAATTATGCGCAATAGCCTCAATGGCCCATCAAATATAGCCGCTAGTGCGTATAATGACATACATACATAATTTCCAATGTCTATTCCGGTAATAACGAATGTTACCGTGAATCTTGAGTGGGCTTATCAATTTATCTAAAGTAACTATCAGTATTAAAAGAAACCTTGATATTTGTTCAGGATGGTTAATCGAAGAAGTATTTATTTTAGGGCTTTATTTAGGTAAAAGTTGTAATTTACTAAAATATAGGTGTTTAAAATAAAATTAAACGTATGTATTTTCACTTAAATATTTTCACGTTTTAAATGATAAAATTAAATGTCTCAAGAAGAAATCCATATTTTTTACAGGCATTCAGTAACTGCCTCGTTGGCCTAGTAGTTCTAAGCGGGACTGCTACGCTAGAGGTCTTGGGTTCGATTCCCAACTCGACCAAGGTGTTATTGGGTTTTTCTATGAAATTCTCAGTAGCAGGTCGGAGTTTGGATTTGTGCCCGGTTAGTGGCAATAGGCTCGCCCCCTATTACATGGGACCTAAACATACCGGCGAACTGTGGGTGTACATTGGTACACCTCTGCCTAACCCTTCGGGGATGCAGGCGTGATGGTATGTTATGTTATGTTTTTATTCAGTAACTTGGTGCAGTAGAACATTTTATTTCATTCGCAGAGAATGCAGAATGAACGAGTACAAAGATGTAAATATTTGAGCTGTCGACAACGATCAACTTTGGCTATATTTCACAATAATGTATTTGAAAAGTTTCATGTTTCGTTTGTCGTTAAGTCTACGAAGCGTTTTGTTCAAAGTTCCTTCTAAAATAACAATATTACTGTCACGCAATTTGTCGCCCAGTCATTTTGATAAATGGACAAATAAAATACGAGTTACAATGCTTGGGGACTCATACTTGGCAGCTGACAGCGTTGTAACTCAATCACTAGAGTATAAATCAAACAAACGGGTACCTTTCTTGTTTTGTTTTATACCGGATTTTGTTCTACTCCTCGGCTATAAAGGATATTATTTTACTGTTTGATTTCATCTTGAGATGATTACATACTATCTGTCGGTTATTTATCTTTTATGAAGTTCTTCGATGTTTGGACTAGACTTTTTTATTTCTCAACTTTTTGGGAAAATTGGTGGGGATTTTTTTATTGAATTCATATTTATTTATTATATAATCATGTACATAAGAATTAGATAAGTAAGAAAATAGTTCATAACGTGTATTTTTTTTTTATCTACACAGTTATTTACGTGTTGTTAACATACACGTTTTAGATCAGTGACAAACCGCCCTTTGATATTGATGATTATTGGCACATTGCTGATAGTCTATCCAGAAGTCTATTCACTGCTCTTATATTTTCGCAACACACATTTTACCAACGTCCAAACCATAACTTAACATTTACGAGCCATAAAAATTAGAATATGCAAGGTTTATAAACCCAACTCCGTTTTTTCCGTCGCTTTACCATAGCCCCTTTTGTGCTTGCTTCCCTGATATGTGAATCGAAATTCAATAAAATCTAAATTCAGCCGAATTTCGGGTTGAATATCGCAGTATTGGATTCCGCTTTAAAAATTGGTTCCAATTGACGCCTAGAGGTACTTTTTAAATCTCAAATGCACGGGCTCTTCGACTAGTTTTGAGAACGAACAAATGAGTAGGCATTGGTGAATCTTTTGAATACACGAATAGATTTTTCTATTTAATTATGAAACTGTTGTATTCTACTTATAAGTGTATAGCTGTATAGTTAAAGAAATTAGGATGAGCAGCAAAAAAGAACACTATTTTTCATCCTTAGAAGTGGTGAGAAAATTTTATGAAGAACTATGATTTATGATTTACATAGTTAAGAAAATCAAACTCGGAATCAATTTTTTTTATTTTTTTATTTAGCCTGTACTGTCCCACTGCTGGGCAAAGGCCTCCCCCAATTCCTTCCATGTGTCTCTATCTTGTGCCACCTCGAACCAACCCCCGCAGTATGACTGTAGGTCGTCCTGCCATCGTTTCCTGGGCCGGCCTCGGCGGCGTCGTCCGTTTTCAGGCACCCATTTTGTTGTAATTTTTTTTAATCAAATATTAAATTTAAAATATTTTATACATTATGTATTTTGTTATGTTCTCTTGCAGTAAAACAATGTTTTATAGATGCAATCTGGGGGAGCGTGTAAATAGCTTCCCCTGATAGGGTGGTGTTTTTAAGAACTACCAATATGGCGGTGAATACAAATTTGAAAATTGAAAACCTGTTAACCGATTCCGAATCAGACACCAATACCGATCACAATTATTGCAGCAAATGCCCACGTACCTTATGAATCCAGGGACCACACTTAGAACCTGGGTGCGGAGAAGATGCCTCGTTCAAGGGTGCGTCGTTGCGTTGTGGGCTGCCGGCCGGCGAGCTAAATCTTGATTCATCCGCCGGTGGCCAGGTGAAAACTCGTAAAATCAACACTGCACTATAAGTTCTTCAAGTCTCACGGCAGGAAGTCCATTTAATTCACGAGAATCATGAGAATTTCAACATATGCGGAATATTTTAAGCGGGGCGATGTACACTCGACGCAATGCGAATGGCGGCGGAACGAACTATATATCTGTCACAGCTGAAGGCGCCCTCTATTGGTCATTCGCGTGAGTCTCCCGGAAACACTCGATACGTAACCAATGGGCGCTGCTATGACAGGTAATGGCGGTCGGAATCTTCAACAGGAATTCAATTATATTACTATTTTTTTATAAAAATAAGGAAAAATAATGTTCTTAAGTGCGGGAAAAATAACTAATCTATTTTATATATTATTTAACAAATATCTATTTGTGAGAAAAGGCATTGACGCTTCACCATGCTCCCCGCCTTGGAAGGACGCAAGTGCTTTCAAAGGGAAAGTGGAAAGTTATAAAAGATTTACTGATCCCGATCACGACCAGAAAAATCCAAGTTTTATGACTGAATGCGGAAAATAAAAGTTATTTAAAAACTAATCCTAAACCTTAAAAAACTACTATATTTAAAATAAAATTTTATTGCGTTGGAATAGGATATAATTTTGTGACAGAGCGTTTAAAATAACCGAACTTTGTCCTCACCATTGCAACGCGAGCGACATTGTCAGTTCCTTTAAAAACCTCAGTTATAACTCCTAATGGCCAACTCAGAGGAGGAGAATTATCCTGTCCCACGAGTACGACAGTTCCCACTTCTACAGGCTTGTCCGGAGTTGCCCATTTCTGCCTAACTTGCAGCGTATGCAGATACTCTAAATGCCATTTCTTCCAGAAGGATTGTACCATACTATCTAGCAAAAGTTTACGTTGGGACAGATTTAATCGCTGACCAGACAAACCGGCTGCCGGCAAGTACTGCAATGGAGTCGACATCAAAAAATGAGCGGGGGTAATAACTTCAGGATGCGGATCAGAAGACAACACGCTCAGAGGACGTGAGTTCATAATGCACTCTATTTGGATGAGTACAGTTTGTAACTCTTCATAAGTGAGAAGTTGATTTCCAATCACGCGATAAAGATGCGTTTTTAACGTTTTTATATTTGCTTCCCACATGGCTCCAAAATGTGGGGAGCGAGGTGGAATCATTTTCCACTTAATGCGGCGAGTTGACAACTCATTTAAAAGAGTTGAATTGAGGTTTGACCTCATCAAGAAATTATAAAGTTCGTCTAGTTGAGCTTTAGCACCAACGAAATTGGTAGCGTTATCCGAATAAAGGCAAGAAACTGGCCCTCGACGCGAGATAAAACGTTTAAACGCGGCTAAAAAGGCGTCGGTAGTAAGTTCAGAGACTAACTCTACATGGACAGCCTTGGTTACCAGGCACACAAACAAACAGATGTAAGCCTTCTGAGCGTGGTGACCTCTGCGACGAGTGAGAGTTATGCGTATGGGACCAGCATAATCCACTCCAGTATGGACAAATGCCTTTGATTCCGATACACGGTATTCAGGAAGGTCTGCCATCATTGGAGTGGGATGCGTCGGATTGACTCTAAAGCATGTGTTGCATTGTCGCAACTTGGACCTAATGACAGTCCTGGCATCTAATATCCAAAATCGCTGTCGTAAAATAGACATAAGTAGCCCTGGTCCAGTGTGACAATTCATCACATGATAATGACGAATTATTAATTCCACCACAGGATCATGTTTGGGAAGTAAAAAAGGATGCTTAGCATCAAAAGGAAGGTATGACTTTGAAAGTCTTCCCCCAATGCGTAATATGCCATCTTCATCTAAAAAGACAGACAAACTTCTAAGTTTATTTGGTAACAATTTACCACATTTGATGCGCTTAATATCATCTGCGAAATGGACAGATTGCACAGCACGAATCATAACTCGTTCTGACGCTGACAACCCTTGAGGAGACCGGGGTTCACAATGAACCTTCGGTCTAGCAAATTTAAGTATATAAGAAACGATGCGCAACAGTTTATCCCATGATGAGGTACGTTGCGCAAGTTGACAAAGAAGAGGAAGTTCTACTTGCGAGGTCACAGTTAAGACATTTGCCTTATGCTCGGGGAGCTCCCCACAGCCGGTGGGACAGAACGATTTAACAGGCCAATCTTCAGGGGCACTATGAAGCCAAGACGGGCCGCTCCACCAAAGGTCATGTGACACCAACTGTGAAGGGAGCATGCCACGAGATAGGCAGTCACTTGGATTCTCAACACCTGCCACATGGTAGAAATGTTGAGAACCCAAGTTCTCCTGACATTGAGCTACTCTATTGCTGACAAAGACTGACCAGCGATGCGGAGAAGAATGAATCCAAGATAAGGCTATCGTGGAGTCTGAAAAAGCGTAAATCCCAGCAATAGAAACACGAGAAGCGTAGGTATCGCGAACAGTCTTCACCAGCTTTAACATGAGCACGGCTGCGCACAGCTCCAGACGTGCAAGCGTTGTGACCTTGGTAGGTGAAACCTTTGACTTCGCGCAAAGTAAGCGAACTACGACACCGGACGTACTGACAGAGTGTATATAAATGACACAACCGTACCCACCCATGCTGGCATCGGCGAACGCGACTATACGAACACAACAATCATCGGTAACACCCACATGACGTGGTATCCGTAAGGAATCCAACAAGGGAAACTCCTGCATGAGAAGTGAAAAACGTCTAACGATGTCGTCAGGAGCGACATCATCCCAACCGATATTGCTCAGCCATAACTCTTTAATGAGCAACTTGGCGTAAAAAATCACGGGAGCGACTAAACCGAGAACGTCAAATAAGCGGGCAACTATTGAAAGTATATTTCTTTTAGTACATTTCTCGGCTATTTGAGCGGACGTGAAGAAGAACTTATCCTGAGAGGGTTCCCAGGAAAGACCTAAAACCCTGGACACATCATTCCCCTCGTGAAAATCGAGTGATTTACGAAGTGAATCAGGAAGGCTATTTAAAAGTGCGGGTGAATTGCTACACCATTTTACGAGGTCAAAATCGCCCGACTTAAACATTTTTATTAGATTATGCGATAGCTGTATAGCGTTCTCCTCGTTATTCACAGAATAGACCAGGTCATCCATATATAGGCTGGTCTCTGCTACTTTAGCAGCTTCGGGAAAATGCGGACTGTCCGAGACCAGCTGTCGCACAGTGCGCATAGCTATGTAAGGACTCGACTTCAGTCCGAAAGGTAAACGGTTAAAAGCGAATGTCAACACAGGATCGTTCTCATTGAATCGAAACAAAATGCGTAGGTATTTACGCTGCTCAACAGGTACGCAAATACGTAGGTACATTTGCTTAATATCAGAATTTATAGCGACAGGAAATAATCTAAAATTGATTATAAGAATAAACAAATCTGTTTGTAAATTTGGACCAACATGAAGTACATCATTTAAAGATAAACCTGTATGAGTCCTAGCACTCGCATCCAGCACAATGCGCGGCATCGGTTTGTCTGGCCGAAGGACAGCGTGATGAGGGATGTAATACCCGTCATCTGAAATGGCCGATTCGTCGACTTTACTTAAATATCCATTGTCTATGTAATCTTTGATCACTGCGTTATAACTTTCCCGCAACGTCGGAGATTGGCGGAGTTTTCTCTCCAGCGCAACCAGTCGACGGTACGCGGCGGTGCGGGAGTTACCTAACTCAGCGGGATCCTTACTAAAGGGCAACGCGACAGTATAACGTCCCACATCGTCACGTGACACAGTTGAGGAAAAAATATTCTCACATTCGGTTTCTTCGGGAGATAAAAAACGTTTATTTTCAACTTCTTCCAATTCCCAGAACCTTGGTAATAAATCATTAAGGGCTAATGCTGTGAAAGAAGAGCTAGGTAAATTTAAATTATCTTTACTATGCGGAAAATCACCCATAAAGACATACCCGAATGTGGTCAATAACGCGGGTGGGGCATGTGAACCTAAGTCTACCCTATTCCCCAAATAAATATACGGAAATAGCTGAGCGCCTAACACTATGTCAATATCACCTGGAATATTCCAGCTTAAATCAGCGAGCGGAAGCGAGTGGAAGTCCACATGGCAATCCCACTTAATATGGTGCGAAGGTAGCTGGTCCGTAATGCACTCAACTACTAACGCGTGAATGGTATACTTTTGATGCGAGTATACGCGAGACTCGATATCTAAGTTCACATAACCTATTATCGGCCGCGATACAGAACCAACGCCTTTGACAAAAGAATTACTCAAAGGAATTATTACTAAATTAAGTTTTCTACAACAAGCTGTAGTTATTAAATTATTTTGCGAACCATTGTCAATTAAACACCTAACAATAGTTTTATGGCCCGAGCTATTGTTATTAGCTCTCGCATAAACCTGCGCGGTTGATAACAGAATCGCCTTAGTCTTATTATCTGCTGCAAATAACACGGCCGTGTTGTGGGTCGGAGATGTTGTAATAACATCGCCCGAACCACACACGGGCACCGGTGCGGAAATATCGACCTTATCGCAATGAGAATAAGAGCGCGCCACAGTGGCGGGTGACGTAACATGCGATGACGCAGCGCGGAGCGGGGAAAGCGCGGGAAGCGCGGCGGACAGCGGCGCGGCCGGGGAAGACGCGACGACTACATTGCAAATCGTCGGTTTGGCATCAGCTGTTTGCGAGTGATAATTTTTATTAAAATGTAATAACGTATGATGACGTTTTTTACATATGTTACAGACTGAGGTCGACTTGCAATCACTCAAACCATGCGACATGCTCAGACAATTAGCGCAACCATGTTCGGATTTAATAAACTTAAATCTAGTTCTAGGAGTCAACGCGGATTGAAACTTAGGGCACTTATACAAATGAACATGGGCAGTAGCTTTACAAAACGCGCAACTCGAGATCGAGTTCGCAGGCGGAGCGGAAAAATTAGGCGATTCACTCACAACAAACGCTTTTGTTTGCGTGCAAGGATCGCGAGATGCGGAACCATGAGGTTTATTATAATTATTTTTCGCATTCGAATGAGATGAATTCGAGCGTGCTAATATCTTTGCCTGAACCTGAACGAAACTTATCAACAATTTAGTTGTGGGTATTTCAATATCGCGAATGGAAAGTTCAAACGATTGACCAGTCTGCGAATCTATTTTTCTCATGGCGCAATGCAAGAGTATAAAGTCCGCAAGATCCGGAATCCCAAGTTGTTTCAAAGCGGAACTACTTGAACTAAATGTTTCAATGAAAGAATCGAGACCATTTGCGTTATATGAACAACTTTTTAAATCTAATATATTATTCAAATAGTGTGTACCTAATGTGCGCTTATCTTGGTATTTCTTAACTAAGCTGTCCCATAAAAACTGGTAAGTATCACCCGTAGGCACAATACCAGCTGTGATTTTTAGCGCGTTATGTGTAAGCCTACCCACTAAGTACTGCACACGCTGCGAGTCAGTCAGCTGATCATTATTATGAATATTAGCCTTGAACGACTCGTAGAAAACAGGCCAATTCTCGGGTTTCCCGTCGAAAGATGGCAGTGTGATCGGAGGCAATTTAATTTTTTGATACATATTTTGTGATAACTGAGATTGACTACTATTGATTTTATTTCTAATACGCTTAATATGAATAAACAAATCTTCAAAGGATTCTAAACAAGCATAGTCGGGGCTCGAACCAGGTTTCAATTTAATATTTATGTGGTTAATTTGATCGACATAAGATTCAAATTTGTCTCGCATGTCGTCAATAGTCTCGGACTCAGTCATAAAACTTTCGTTCTTACGCGAATCGAAGGAAGATATATTTTTTGACGAATCATATAGATGATTAATACGTTTAAACAACAATCCTTTTTTCTCGTGAAGGATTGTCAGTAAATCTTCAGGCTTTAGATCAGTCATTTTGTTAACTACTTTAATATCACAAGCCGAAACGATAGATAACTACCTCCTATTGTACTAGTTACCGAAGTGAAAAATAAATTAAGTATACCTACATAAAATGAACTTTACCAATTAATACGTAACACGTTCAATTTTATGAAACAATATTGCCAGATTTACCAAAGAATTACGTAGAATCTATTGTCAATATTGTTTATGTTAAAGCGGAGCGGTTTATACCTAGGCAGGTTTAGTTTACCAAAAGTTTACGTAAATACTATAACCTGTAGGTACCTATTATGCGGGGAGCGGTTGCCTATCCGGCTCGAAAGGACCAAATAGTTATGGGGGAGCGTGTAAATAGCTTCCCCTGATAGGGTGGTGTTTTTAAGAACTACCAATATGGCGGTGAATACAAATTTGAAAATTGAAAACCTGTTAACCGATTCCGAATCAGACACCAATACCGATCACAATTATTGCAGCAAATGCCCACGTACCTTATGAATCCAGGGACCACACTTAGAACCTGGGTGCGGAGAAGATGCCTCGTTCAAGGGTGCGTCGTTGCGTTGTGGGCTGCCGGCCGGCGAGCTAAATCTTGATTCATCCGCCGGTGGCCAGGTGAAAACTCGTAAAATCAACACTGCACTATAAGTTCTTCAAGTCTCACGGCAGGAAGTCCATTTAATTCACGAGAATCATGAGAATTTCAACATATGCGGAATATTTTAAGCGGGGCGATGTACACTCGACGCAATGCGAATGGCGGCGGAACGAACTATATATCTGTCACAGCTGAAGGCGCCCTCTATTGGTCATTCGCGTGAGTCTCCCGGAAACACTCGATACGTAACCAATGGGCGCTGCTATGACAGGTAATGGCGGTCGGAATCTTCAACAGGAATTCAATTATATTACTATTTTTTTATAAAAATAAGGAAAAATAATGTTCTTAAGTGCGGGAAAAATAACTAATCTATTTTATATATTATTTAACAAATATCTATTTGTGAGAAAAGGCATTGACGCTTCACCAGGGACCACGCACCACCAGACCTGAGGTCAGTTTGTAAACACCCGGGTATTCACGCTTCTCTTGTTTACAACTAAACTTTCCTCTGTTTAAAACTAAATTGTGAAGTTTCAAATTAATTAATTAACTAATTAACACGATTACATTTTAAAAAGTCAAACACAAATAATTTTAGGAGTTTTTTTTCGCCATAATTAATAAACCTAAAATGTATGTTTGATTCATTCAAATGTATATTTCTGAGGCAAGTAAGGTAAACAAAAATTTTAATTAGCCTAGAAATTTGAAATGTTATTGAGCATATTATTACAATAATATCAATAAAAGAAATCCTTCTTGGAAGCCTGTCTTCTTATTTTCCATACATTTCATCACGTATCTCTCCGTGTCTATGGAATATTTCTAAATAAATTGGGTTTCGCATGTCTGTGTGAATTCCATCTCAAAACAACAGTTGGATTTCCGAGAAAGACTGAATATATAGTGAGTGAAACGCAATGGATATGGAACATGAGTTTCATATGACGTCATCCCAATCCCAAAAGGGACTAACTGACTGTTGGCTATGTTATGTTCAAGTACGGTATGCAAAAATTTGACCAAACATAAGTAATAAAATTATATAGGTACTATACCTAATTCAAATAATATGTCTGCGGCGCGGCGTAGCAAGTCTGTCTGATTTAGGTTTAAAGAATTTATTTATTTCTCATAAGAACATACAAGGTTCACTTAAAATGAGATAGGTACAATGAACTAATAATAATAATTTACAATAATATTTTGCCTCTGGGGCGCACATATTACATTGACTTTACAAATTCTCTAAGTTTATTTTTGAATATATGGATCGTGTCGCACTCTTTCACTTCCTTTGGTAAGCTATTGTACAACTGTGCTCCCTCGAACAATATCGTTTTCTTTCCATAATTGGTACGCGGGGTAATTAATTCAATTTTGTCTTTGTTCCTTAAGTTACGTGTAATAATTTTTTTATGCAATTGTATATTCGTGTGTATTGAGTGTGTTATAATTTTTCTAACCAATATGCAAGTATAATAAGTGTGTAGTTTTTTAATATTAAATAATTGTGTTTTTTTGTATACTTCATCTGTAGGCGCTCGGTGGTTATAATGAAATAATATTTTTACGTTTGTAACCTACTTATGCCAAAACTACTCAACAAGTTTTGATGAAATTTGGTAAGGATATAGTTTTAAGCATGGACTAACGTATAAATTTGTAAGCAGAATGATTAAGTTTTCTGTGTGTCAGTCTTCACAGACAAAGCAAGCAAAAACTAGTGTTCTATAAAACTTCAGTTTTTTATTCTTTGGCCAGCAGTCTCTTGAAGCAATAGAGTAGGTACAAGAAAATACCATTTATTTAAGTAATCCAAAAATACAATAAAAATAACTTTTAATTTATTTATTTATTTATTTATTTATAAAGAAACATAATAAGCTTACAGTACATTAAAAATACCAAAACGCTTATATGCTATACTAATAAAAAAAAGAAAACAACACTAATAAAACAGTACACAAATTAACAAAACAAATTAACAAACCCAATTCAAAGCAGATAACAAAACAATATAAATCATAAAAAATAACAGACAATAATTAAAAAATATAATATAAAATTTAAAAAATTAACTTAAGCATTGGTCTGGTTTGAGTACAAATGGTCTAAATATAATCTGACATTTATCCTGGTTCTGGCAAAAGAATCATAAAATATGTCTGCATCAGGTTTAGCATTCACAAAACTATTAATCAATTGGATAGCTTTCGCAGTGGGGCAGTTATAAGCTTGAGGTGACTGCCACGCTGGCGGGTAACAAAGGAGTCCACGGTGACGTCGACCAGCACCACGCATGCAATGATCAGGGACATAAAAGGATATTTTTTCTCGCACTGATGGATTGTCTATTTTATTGTTCATTAGGAGATAATAGTGGATCAGCAGCATAAATTGTCGACGAAAATGAAGGGTATTAAGACCAACCATACCAGATACAAAGAGAGAAGGGTATAAGAATGGGTAATATCCATGTTGGCGTTTAAATAGAAATCGTGCGAATTTACGTTGAACTTTTTCAACCATAAGAGCATACAAGCTTTCATGTGGATTCCAAATGATTGAGTTATACTCTAACTTACTACGTACGTATGCATAATATAATAGTTTAACAATATGTGTATTTCTAAATTCAAAAGAAGTTCTCATTATAAATCCTAATGCTTTATTAGCCTCTTTACATATTTTTATTACGTGTTCGTGAAACGTGAGCTTACTATCTAGTGTTAGACCTAAATCTCTAATTGTTGTCACTCTTTCGAGGGGTTCCCCACCTAACAAATATGTATTATCGATTGGATATCGTGATCTAGAGAAAGTTATTGTTTTACACTTGGAGCTATTAAACGATAATTTATTTGTAATACTCCATTCCAATACAGCATCTATATCATACTGCAGCTTAAGACAATCTTCAGCCTTTGTAATAGAATAAAATAATTTCAAGTCATCAGCAAACATTAAACATTCAGCATTTAAAACCACATTTGGCAAATCATTGACCATGAGTAGGAATTGGGTAGGTCCTAGGGTACTGCCTTGACTTACTCCTGAGCGAGTGAAATATTCAGGTGACATATAATTAGCTAACTTTACATATTGCTTGCGATCCTTAAGATAATCAGCCATGAATCTTAAAAGAGATTTACTGAATCCGAGCGCAGAGAATTTAGCAAGAAGAACATCATTATCTACAAGATCAAAAGCTTTCCTAAAGTCAAAATAGGCCACATCAACCTGACAGCCTGACTTAACATGTGTTCTCACATAATCTACGAGGTTTATGTGATTTGTTAAGGTAGAACGGGCAAGACGGAATCCATGTTGAGAATTGCTTAAACTGTTTTTAACTTGGCTAAGTATAGAGTTGTTGAGCACTGATTCAAAAACTTTTCCGAAAACTGAAAGAACTG
This sequence comes from Autographa pulchrina, assembly GCA_905475315.1. Classification (NCBI taxonomy): domain Eukaryota; kingdom Metazoa; phylum Arthropoda; class Insecta; order Lepidoptera; family Noctuidae; genus Autographa; species Autographa pulchrina. Next base: position 2,907,218 of record FR997770.1, read on the forward strand.
CTATTGGTCTGAAGTTGGAAATATCTGTTGATGAGCCACCTTTGGGTACTGGTACTACCCTTGAGACTTTCCATTTGATAGGATAACTATTTTGCTGTAGAGAAAGATTTAACAAGTGTAATAGGGGATCCTCCAGTGCAGATATACAATCTTTTACCAACATAGCAGGTATATTATCAGGACCACTAGCAGAAGATGCTTTGAGACGTCGAACAGCTTGTCTCAGTTCTGTAACTGTGATACTATCAATATTAATGTTCATGTGATTATTTACAATATCCAGTGCTTCTCGTTCTGCAGCCTCTGGGTCTAACCGTGGGGGATTCTTGTGAAAAACAGAACTAAAGTATTGTGCGAATGCATTAACAGCTGCCTGGCCTTCTACTGTTTTATTTTGGTAAACAAATTCTTTATTCTGATATCTATGTTTTTTCTTATCTTTAACATATTTCCAAAATTTTGAAGGATCAGAAGTTATGTTTTTTTTCAGTAGTAACAATATACTCTCTAAATGATTTATTTATAAGATTTTTTACTTTATTTCTGTAATATTTAAACAATTCTCTATTAAATTCAGATCCATTTGCCTTATACTTTTTTAAGTTAAAATACTTAAGTTTTATAGTCCGAATAATTTCACCACTATACCATACAGGGTAATTATATTTACATTGACTTAAGACATTTTTAGTAGGAACTCGCTTACTAATAGTTTTATTTAATTTTTCGTAAAAAAGATCTATAGCTACATTAATATCCTTCTGGCTTATTATATCAGTCCATTCTAAGTTTCTTATATCAGAGTATAGACCATGGAAATCTGCTTTTCTAAAATTCCATTGGAGATACTTATTTAGTTTTATTTCTGGAGATGGTGGTTGGTTAGGCGAGATATGGTTTATCTTACTTCTAGGTAAAGCTAAAAGTATTTCGAGAGCAGGATGATACGCATCCAACGGAACCAATGGATCATCACTGGCTGTAACATTAATAGTCTGTGGTTCACAATTCGTTAATACCAAATCCAAGATGCATTCATACTTGTTTTTAATCTTATTACATTGCAATAACCTACAATAATCTAAAAAAATATCAAATTGGACTTTAACATTGCTATTAAATGATTTTAAATTAAAATCGCCAACTATTAAAAGCTGACACTCAGAAAAGGTTTGTAAAACATAACATAACATACCATCACGCCTGTATCCCCGAAGGGTTAGGCAGAGGTGTACCAATGTACACCCACAGTTCGCCGGTATGTTTAAGTCCCATGTAATAGGGGGCGAGCCTATTGCCACTAACCGGGCACAAATCCAAACTCCGACCTGCTACTGAGAATTTCGTAGAAAAACTCAATAACATCTTGGTCGACTTGGGAATCGAACCCAAGACCTCTAGCGTAGCAGTCGCGCTTAGCGCCACTAGGCCAACGAGGCAGTCGTTGTATATCTCGGTTAAAGCGACATACGTTACGTCACTCAGCGGTTTTGACAGGTCCGCCCCAGGGAAATAGTTAGAAGCAAAATAAGCACTTTACTGCATTCATAACACAATAAACTTATTTGTTTGCGAAACAAACTCATTTCAATAGTACTTTATGTTAATAACTGTGAATATCTGTGTAGAATATAAAAGTTTGTGATTTACGGCCGTTTCTTTCTTTGTGAGGACTTTTCTTTTCTTTTCTTGTAAGCGACAAAAGGGAATTGTTTCAGGGGCACGTTGTATTTGATTAGACAGAAAGATAAATTACGCATTGGGTTAAGCTGACCGCTAGAGATAAGGGATTAATGACATGACTTAATAAATGTATTTGAATGAGAATTGTGTCTTATGTATATTTTTTTTTTTTGACAAATCACACACGGTGATCTGATCCCAAGCTAAGCAGAGCTTGTGTTATGGTAACCAGGCAACTAATAAACATACTTATATATTTCTAAATACATACATATTATAGATAAATTACACCCAGACAACCAGAACAAATGATCATGCTCATCACACAAACATTTGTCCTGGGTGGGAATCGAACCCACGACCTCCGGTTTAGCAGTCAGGGTCACTAACCACTAGACCAACAGGCCCGTCAAAAATATTGAACCGTTAATGTTAACAGAAATGACGTAGATGTCAACAGTAATCTTAGATTTTATTACAATACGTTCATACATTCAAGACATTATCTAAAACTTTATGGATTCAGGATACTTGCCTTATTAAAGGTCTTACTCTCAATAACCACCTACGCATTGTCTTAATATATGGGGCAATTCTGCAACCTTTCTTTAAAACAATTCCCCTAATATAACCTTCGAACAGACCGAATCCCACAAAAAGTCAATTACTAAAGTAAAGGAAATTAGTATTACGATGAAGAAAAACATTCTACTTCCACGTAGCCTAAGCTAATCTAATAAGCACTTGCGGTCAAAATAAATTCTGTATTTTAGGTTGTCCTTGGGGAGAGCAACGAACCCCCTTGATTAAGGTAATAGATATAACTTTCCCGATACGACAAATATTCGCTTTGAATTCGGCTGTTTGTGCATGTAATATTGAATGTACATGTACCCATGAGACAGGAAATTCTCGAGGACTTTTAGTCCACAGCTTTTATTTATTATCTGTTTTCCCTCCACCCCTTCCTGTGGCGAGGCTACAAAGGGTTGTATATCCGGCGAAGCATCCGTTTGCCTGAAAACAGCTTACTATTAAATCTAGTCGCCTTACCCAAGGTATTTGTGGATCCTGAATAAATAATGCTGTAAAGAAGTATATGACTTATCTACCGAACGTATAAGCCGTATATTATGTTGAAATATTTACTGATAGGTATTACTTTGTGATAAGAACATATATTATATAAATCTTATTAATGTACGTGTTTACAAGTAAAGATATATGTAGAATACATGCCGAGGAAATTTCCTACAGACAAAATTCTCATGAAGATTTTAATTAAAGCTGGCGTATGATTCGTGACTTTTGTCTTTTAAAGGAATAATTATTATCTATAGGAAGGGAATCCCATAAAATATTCCGGGCATATCAACAAAAATATCACATGTAGTAAACTACACAAAATATTGGTACAATCGACCACCCACCAATGGTAATCACGGTAAACGAAAATCGACCTTATCACTTTGAAATGAGGACGCTGATAATTCCAAAAAGTTACATAATATTTTTGATCAATTGTACTTACTATTTTACTAAAGTAGGACTATTATTTTCTGTCCACAAGACGCACAAAGCATCTCCCAAATAGTTATACATTAATATCGCTTTTCAGACTTGGCTGGGCAAACATAAAAAGAGTATTAATACTTAGAAAGCCTTATTCAGAGAATTTTGTTATATTATTGAGACAAATATTAAATTCACGTAAAAAAAAATGTCTACCAAGAATTTTGGGTAATCCCGTTAGCTGATTGAATTATGTTTTTATTTTTTTGTTAACGCTGTGTAAGAGAATAACATGTATAGTAATAGATGTATTAAATAATTTAGATAATGTCTAGAATAATATTTATGTGTGTTAATTTTAGATGTCCTTCGTATTATTTATTTGGTCAAAGTAAATCGCAGCTGGCATGCTGTTACATTTAACAGTAATTGGTTACGTATAGCTTGGCCTTTTGGTTATGTTATGTCACTCAATAATTTTGTCGCTAATTGCTTATAGTAACAAGTTGTGTGATTCAAAATGGCTAGAATTACCACAATTTTAAAGAATTATTTCGCCTAACAGTACGAATATCATTATATATTTTCCAAAAAAAAAAAGATTTTATTTTTATCTCGTTTTGTACTAGTTGTTGTATCTATATTAACCAATGCACACATTTACGCTTACTTATCCCGGATTATAAAGCGCCAACTAGTAGATCAGAATATTGGTTTTACAGAAATACTGCTGCAGCCAAAATTAATATTAATATTACCAACTTAAAATAAAGAAAGAAAGAGAACATTTTATTTGGACTCAGCACGACTTATTCTAAACATTAGAAGGTAGTAATAATAACAAAAAATATAACATATAACTAAGATTTAAGTATATTTGAGTATGCATCCCAGTGCTGGACCAAACAGGTACCCAGATAAGCCTAAATGCCAAGCACAATAATTGTGCTTGGCGCTGATTTTCATCTGGGACCACTGTGCTTCACGGATGTATTATCAGTGTCCGTTTACTTCCAAGTTAATAACAAATTAGTAAAGCAGGTCAATAAGAGCAACAATATATAAATAAGTATTTGTATAAGTAAGCTCTTGCATGTCATGATAGAAGATTTTTTCTCTGATTTTTCCTTTTGGTAGAATAAACTACAGTCTGATTTATCTTCCATTCTACCCACCTAGTGACATATTACAAGCGTTAACGCTGATTTTATTTAAATGTTGTATGGAAGTGACAAGTTTAAGTCATGTGACTTATATCGTAAAGTAACATAATTTTCGTACAATTTGAGCGGGAGCCAGATGAGAAACAGACTAGTTTATTATTATATAACGTGTTTCAACTGTTTTAATACACCGAGTACATGTAAGTATATCAAATTTCGATTCGTTTATTTTTTAACACTGTCACGTCATTTAAATATCGATACTGTCGCACTTCACAAAAGGTAGTTCGACAAAAACCATTGAATTTACAGTGGCGAGGCCGAATGTTGATACAATTTAAAAGCGTTCGCGACGAGCTTTGTTCGTGACATAAATAGACAACTGCTATCACGCGGTTTTGTTTGCGTAGCTAAACTTTCAAGCTTGCCCACACATATTGTAGGTCAGTCCTGTTTGAATATCTATATACTGTATTGAGGGCAAAAAAAAAGAAAAATTTTGTACAAGAATGTGTGTATGAAATTTCACAAGTCAATAATATACCACAAAGAATAAAGCTGGTTGAATTTAATAAATGGAAATTGGCAACATTTCACAAACAGGTGTTGTCAACACAAAAGTTGCCAGTTTTCTTTTGTGAAAACCGAAATTCAGGAAAATTTTATATTTATGACATCATTTGTAGAAATCATTATCCAAATGGAAAGTCATTTGAAAAAGGTCTTATTTGAACCATTATGCTTTTTGCAATTAACCTATTTAACGAATATTTACTAAACTTGCCTTGCCTTTTTCCAAGTTATGGTGGAGACTTCAATGGCTTCTAGAAAACCCTGCTAAAGTAAATGATTTTACAAAATAAAACATTTATTATATTTTCCTGAGGGTCCAATTTTTCCTTCTTAATATTTGTCCTTAATTATTAAGGTGACAGAAAATCCCTAACAAACGTCACCAAAGTAATTGTCGTGTAAATATTTCCTCATTCGTTTAGAAGTTGATTTCACGGACGAAATCACAGCCGTCACCGCGCAACATACTCGTACGAGATAGGCTAAGGCCGCACTATGGCTAAACCGCCGCGGATTTTAACCGCCTGTTTTTGTGAGTAAAGGAAACTAATGGAAACGGCCGCACTGACGGTTATTTTCCGCGACAGATTTTTAACCGCAGTGTTTGCGTCTCAGGCGGTTTTTCGGTTTCACGGTTTACCGCTTGCGGAAAAAAACCGTAGTGCGGCCTTAGCCTTATTCATGTACCGTCAACGTGAAATATGTTTACATAAACCCATGTAAAAATATGTCATGTCGGAATATGTGACATGAAATATACTGTTTATTTACTATATAGCTTTTTGTGACGCTCAGATTACGGAATTGTAATATTTTTTGAGGCTCGAAAAACAAATAGTATTTTTTCTTACAATTTCTAAAGGATGAGGTTCTTAATTTGGTGGTAATTTTTTAATGCGATATTATTATCTTCAGTAATTGTAAATCTTTGTCACAAAATATACAGAAATAAACCTAGTGGAGAAAAAATTACTTAACGTATATGATTAAGGGATTCTAAACTTTTAAAATGTGACATCAATAACATAGGAATATATAATATCACTTTTTTTTCTAAATTCGTGATTTGATAAACCTTGTTACGTTGCCTTAGCCTATTATATATTTAATTTGTTCTGTTTCTGGGTGTAATTTATCTATAATGTGTATGTATTTAGAAATATATAATTATGTTTATCAGTTGTCTGGTTACCATAACACAAGCTCAGCTTAGCTTGGGATCAGATAACCGTGTGTGAGTTGTCCGGGAATATTATATTCTACTAGCTGTACCCGGCATGCGTTGCAATGCAATTTTTTCTCTCTAGCACCTGCCTACTACCTACCTACTACCACTTAGGGGTATGAAAAATAGATAGTAGCCGATTCTCTGACCTACTGAATATGCATAAATTTCATAAAAATCGGTCAAGTCGTTTCGGAGGAGTATGGTACCTAGCATTGTGACACGAGAATTTTTGTAAATAAGATTATTATTATATATTTTTTTAGTCAATAAAGTTAATCAAAATCTAGACCGTTTCATACACAATTACAAGTTAAGATTTATGGACCACTGTCAGAGCTGTCAGTAAACGGTTAACAGATTCACGATATATTGTCTTGACTCCTCGCCTAGGCTAGACAAAGAGTCTAGATATAGTATGTATATTAAATACACAACTTGTATAGCCAAACTAGTCCTATTATATATTGCTCTGGAATTATTGTTTGTTGTCTATTGGGAAGCATTAGGCTCAGGAGTGAACATTTATCAAGATGATGTGTGGGAAGACCCAAACGTAGATTAACAATATCAAACTAAATTATAGCGATAGTAATTATTTATGTATTGTAGAGTAACTTTTTAATGACGTACGCATGCCACGAAGACTGGTTTGAGATGCGTAAAAAGACTTGGGAGAGGAATTTGCCCAGCGGTGTACAAAAAATAGGCTATAGAAAAAAAAATGTTATGTCTCTTTCTAATAGAGTTAGTAAAGCTTAACGTATTCAAATAAAGCCACCTAATTACGAGGAATATTTTAGTTTCTATGTCAAAAATATAGCCTCCAGGCGAAAATATTTTCCTTCAACAAAACCAAGAAAATATTAAATAAAGAATCTGAATATTATTCATGCCTTCAGGTAGCAAAAAGCTTACAACGCCGTTTTCGGCCGAAATTGTTGTCCCACGGATTTTAGAGAGATTTCTTTTGCGTTAGCAAAAAATTTCTTTACGAAGTTTCGTAGGCATATTTTACATGAAACGTAACTTTCATTTACTGTGTAGAAAACTCGATATAACTTGTAACTTAGCACAGCTTGTTTTAGGTATAAAAACCACGATTAAACAGCTCTCTTAAAGTTATATTGTAAGTAACCATGTTTCATTTCTTTTTTGCATTGATATTTTTATGGATATTTTTATAAAGTAAATTACGATGTCTAACTAAAATCTAGGTTACCCAAAACATAAATCAATTTCGAACAGGCTTTCCAAAACACTAGTTTTTCAACTAGCTGAATGAAGATGGATTATGTAAATATATAGGGAGATAGCAATCAATATGTGTTGGTCGAAATGATCGAGATGAATTGATGAGCTGTCGTTATGAGCGATACATCAGCACATTGAAATCGAGTGACGTAGCTAACCGCTAGGGTTCCCATGAGGACTACTGGAACGTCAAAGGTAGGCAGTGTGTTACGTACTTAGATAGGTACAGAACTAAATTGTGAATATTGCGGTACAGCATTGGTAAAATATGTTTCTTCTTCTTTTCGAGTCAATGATCCTTGAATTCTATTTGCCCAAAAAGTTGCTACCTGTATTGCTCTGTCATTGACTTCAGACCAGCCTTGCTATTCTGTAACATTATTTTCATGTCTCGACAGCGGAATCCGCAGTGAGATGTCAAATACGTATTCTCGAATTTGAATTCTAAATCAAGGCCAATTGGGTTCACTTTTGAAGTGAGCTTTATTGTCACTTCACTGTCACCTGTCACTGAAATTATTTCTCGAATTTGAATTCTAAATCAAGGCCAATTGGGTTCACTTTTGAAGTGAGCTTTATTGTCACTTCACTTTCACCTGTCACCGAAATTATTAACAGAATAGACATGCTGAAGGGAGACGGTGGTGTTGCAGGACGGGCAGGACAAAAGATGCGTCATAATTTCTTGGAATGGGGCACTGCATTCGATTTGCTTGCGATGCGGAGATTCAATAGTGACCCACTTGCTCTACTAAAATAATTATAAAATCAATCCTCAGTTTCAGGTAAGCTATGCGGGTGAAACTATGAGGCACAGCTAGTAAGTTTTACGCTGATCTTATTAATCAAAAGCTAGAAGTTATTAAAAATGTCTTGTGAAATTCTTACACATTTAAACAGACCCGTGTTTATCCTATTATTTGGTAAATACTATTTCCCAAGCTTGTTTTCTTTCCACCATTCAATTAAACCTTTTTATTACAGTGGCCTCTCTCTTCTATCAAATACGACTCTACAACGTTAAGTACATAATCAACAAACAGTATTTACCATTTACTATAATGAGCTCTTAGTAAGTAAATCCAATCTTAATATTTTTATTGTCTCTTACAGCAAGACCTTACGATGTAAATGTATGTAAGTGTACAACGCATCTGTTTCTGTACAAATCCCGTGTAATTTGCTTATAAAACTAGCTAGACTTTACATAACATAAGCAGTATGTGTCGTGAGAATGCGGTATTGTGTTGCTAAGCGACCTAAGCGTAAGATTTTGCTTCTGAGTCCGCGATATTTATTTTAAGGTTGTATGGGATTTTCGATTTGTAGTTGTAATACTCTGCAAAATAAAGCTCCATATCCACAAAAAGAACGAACGCGTATGACAGTGTCTTGAACTAGTATCATATGAATAAAATGTTTTTATTGAAATTATGAGTATTTTATACACTGCTAAATTATAATATGTTGAATAATCCTCTTTATGATTTTTTTTTTAATGACTGAAACAGAAAATTACTTTTTCACTTTATCGACCTCACGTTTACTTTTGAAATTAATTTACCCCTTAATTTATTCCCATTCATAGAAATGTACATAAAACATACATTTACACTTTCCAAACAGAATCATTTTCGAAATCACGAAAAATTTATTTGATGATCTCTTTACCAACTTAAAGTAACAAGTGGCTATGGATTCAGTGCATGCTTTGAACCCAATGCTGCTATTTTAAGTCAGTGAGTGGCGGGTTAAAAAACGTTCCAGTGTACTTGTTATTGTGTCTAAGAAAAGTCACTTAAAATCCTACAATGACAACAGTGGCAAGCAGGTGTACATTTGTCGTTGAACTAAAATTATCTGAATACGAAAATTAGGCACAATAACAAGTACACTGGAACGTTTATTAACCCACCACTCACTGACTTAAAATAGCGGCATCGGGCCCCTGACATGTACCTACTATCTACATTACAGCGCTACCTCTAAAAGTTAAACAAAGTTGTTTACTAAAGCCGGGAACAAGCCGCAGTATTCAAAAAGGTATGGACAGACCGCCTCAAAGGGAAAGTTTCATGTAATTTGTGTAGACTGCACACCAGTGAGCGGGACCCCAACTATGGGTCAATTATCAAATTTTGTTGGAGAAAATGTTCAGTCGAGGGAGATCAGACAAGTAGTTTAGGTATCAGGAAGTAAAAATTAATTTAATTTTAAAATACCTACATTGTCCTACATATTCTCGGTCCAAAAAAATATCAGTGCCTAAATTATTTATACTTTGGTAAAAAAAATAATTGTGTAATGTTATTTTTCAATCAGTTATTAATTCACAGTATTTTGTATTCTTTAATGAAACCAAAGCTGTCGAGATAAAAAAGTTTCGCTTGTTTTGAGGAGCCATTAAATGCCTTTGAATTATGTTGATAATACCTGTACCGTGTCTAAGTTTTTTTGTGCAGTTATAAACAGAATTTATTCTTTATAAAACTCCACACACACAAAAGTATTACTGATGATCATCAAATCAAGTTATTATTATTATAATGATCGGCATTTATAGATTGGCATGTAACATAGGTTTTTTTTCATTTATTTCTAAGTACCTATTCTTAATATTGTAAATATTAATTATAACTCTTTTTCTACACGTACGTGTACAGGTAAAATACTTACTGGGTCTTACAATATTTATGGCAATGAAGAGAAAAATAGTAATTTTTTCTCTTATTTATGGTATTAGCCAATTTATGAAGTTTTCCGCATTCGATAAGGAAAGGCAGAGATTTGTGTTGTCACAAAATGTATTACTTATAGTAAATGGATTTTTACGGTTACATACCGACTTGAATGGCTTGTCCTTAAAATAGTTCGACCAAGGTTCGACCAAGTACATTGAAAAGGAATAGGACAAGATTCGGAATACTGATGTATGAAATAAAAAAATATTGGTATGTTTTTTTTTGTAATTTTTTGAACGTTTTGAAACAAATAGAAATGCCAAATCCTAATGAAGTTTAGTAGATATTTTCAAGTCAAAGAGAGAATAGAAGTCAAATAGTATAAAGGAGACTAAAGGATAGAGAGAATGCAAATAAGTGCCTTGAATGATGAGAGTAAAAATATTAAAATACGGTATGTATTTCAATATTTTTACTCTACCAAGTACATGTTACGAAAAAGTTATTTAGAATCATAAGATTTTACTTTCATGAAAAGAATCAAGTAAGAAAGATGAGGTATTGTTTGTTTTATAACAAAACTTTGAAGTAACTATGCCTTTTTTCATAAATCTAGCCACTGTAACGTAACCAAAGTTTTAACAAACATTTTATTGTGTATAACCAAAACATGCACGTTTCGGAAAAAAATCCACCGCCCGAAAAAATGTAAAAACTTTTGTCTAGTGTTGCTGGAAAGGCTTTTTGCCTGAAATTATGACGTAAGCAAAGTATGCCCGCTTACGTATCCTGTCCCCGTCACAGCACTTTAAAACAATGTATGCATAAAAAGTTTTTGTAGTTTTTTTAACAAATTAGCATAAAGTCCGTTAGCAGTACTGGATATAAAATTACACCAAAATTTACCGAGTATTTTACATAAAAATGATATAACGCGCCATCTTAATTTCAAAAGTGGTTTGTTACTGAAATTGCGAAATAAATTTAGTATAATTAACCCGGCTAGCACTCTAGACTTACCAAATATTTATTTAGGTAATTTAATTGTGTGGAAATAAAGACGGTGGTAAGGTTTAATTAAGTACAACTTGACAGACATAATGGTTGTTTTACGGGTAACCTCGCCGCCTACCTTTACCGAAACATTTCAAACTTGTATATTTGAAATCTAAGTTACATATCTTTCATCAGTTTTGTAATTTAACAAAAAGGTAGACCATGACTTGAAAGCATACGTAGGTTCAAAGTTAGATATAATTTAGGCTTCGAATAAATAACAAGCAAGCAAGTTAACGATTACACGACGGATACGACTTGACATAAAGACAAAACGCAAATAAATATCCGATTCAATCCTTTTATAGCAAAGATCAAAACCCGACTCTTTCAAAAATAAATTGCACAATAAAACACTGTTACCCACGTATAGATCAAGACATTGTTACCTCAGTGGCATTCAGACAATTCTATTTCCGATGTATCTGTATGGCCGATCTGTTTCACCCAAGGGAGTTGGCCGCTACTGATCCAGATCAAATTACATATTTTATGAATCCTCTTTTAATTGTCGTGTAAATATTTCCTCATTCGTTTAGAAGTTGATTTCACGGACGAAATCACAGCCGTCACCGCGCAACATACTCGTACGAGATAGGCTAAGGCCGCACTACGTCTAAACCGCCGCGGATTTTAACCGCCTGATTTTGTGAGTAAAGGAAACTAATGGAAACGGCCGCACTGACGGTTATTTTCCGCGACAGATTTTTAACCGCAGTGTTTGCGTCTCAGGCGGTTTTGCGGTTTCACGGTTTACCGCTTGCGGAAAAAAACCGTAGTGCGGCCTGAGCCTTATTCATGTACCGTCAACGTGAAATATGTTTACATAAACCCATGTAAAAATATGTCATGTCGGAATATGTGACATGAAATATACTGTTTATTTACTATATAGCTTTTTGTGACGCTCAGATTACGGAGTTGTAATATTTTTTGAGGCTCGAAAAACAAAAAGTAGTTTTTTTTTTACAATTTCTATAGGATGAGGTTCTTAATTCGGTAGTAATTTATTTATGCGATATTATTATCTTCAGTAATTGTAAATCTTTATGTCACAAAATATACAGAAATAAACCTAGTGGAGAAAAAATTACTTAACGTATATGATTAAGGGATTCTAAACTTTTAAAACGTGACATCAATAACATAGGAATAGATATAGAATATAACTTTTTTTCTAAATTCGTGATTTGATAAACCTTGTTACGTTGCCTTAGCCTATTATATATTTCATTTGTTCTGTGTCTGGGTGTAATTTATCTATAATATGTATGTATTTAGAAATATATAAGTATGTTTATCAGTTGTCTGGTTACCATAACACAAGCTCAGCTTAGCTTGGGATCAGATAACCGTGTGTGAGTTGTCCGGGAATATTATATTCTACTAGCTGTACCCATGCGTTGCAATGCATTTTTTTCTCTCTAGCACCTGCCTACTACCTACCTACTACCACTTAGGGGTATGAAAAATAGATAGTAGCCGATTCTCTGACCTACTGAATATGCATACTATTATAAAATTTCATAAATAAAAATCGGTCAAGCCGTTTCGGAGGAGTATGGTAACTAACATTGTGACACGAGAATTTTATTTATAAGAAGATGATTATTATTATATTTTAGTCAATAAAGTTAATCAAAATCTAGACCGTTTCATACATAATTACAAGTTAAGATTTATGGACCACTGTAAGAGCTGTCAGTAAACGGTTAACAGATTCACGATATATTGTCTTGACTCCTCGCCTAGGCTAGACAAAGAGTCTAGATATAGTATGTATATTAAATACACAACTTGTATAGCCAAACTAGTCCCATTATATATTGCTCTGGAATTATTGTTTGTTGTCTATTGGGAAGCATTAGGCTCAGGAGTGAACATTTATCAAGATGATGTGTGGGAAGACCCAAACGTAGATTAACAATATCAAACTAAATTATAGCGATAGTAATTATTTATGTATTGTAGAGTAACTTTATAATGACGTACGCATGCCGCGAAGACTGGTTTGAGATGACGCGGGATTGGGTAAAAAGACTTAGGGGATGAATAGGCTATTTTTTGTCCACTGCTGGGCATAGCAGTGGACAAAAATAGCCTACAGAAAAAAAAGTTATGTCTTTTTTTAATAAAGTTAGTAAAGCTTAACGTATTCAAATAAAGCCACCTAATTACGAGGAATATTTTAGTTTCTATGTCAAAAATATAGCCTCGAGGCGAAAATATTTTCCTTCAACAAAACCAAGAAAATATTAAATAAAGAATTTGAATATTATGCCTTCAGGTAGCAAAAAGCTTACAACACCGTTTTCGGCCGAAATTGTTGTCCCACGGATTTTAGAGAGATTTCTTTTGCGTTAGCAAAAAATTTCTTCACGAAGTTTCGTAGGCATATTTTACATGAAACATAACTTTCATTTACTGTGTAGAAAACTCGATATAACTTGTAACTTAGCACAGCTTGTTTAAGGTATAAAAACCACGATTAAACAGCTCTCTTAAAGTTATATTGTAAGTGCCCATGTTTCATTTCTTTTTTGCATTGATATTTTTATGGATATTTTTATAAAGTAAATTACGATGTCTAACTAAAATCTAGGTTACCCAAAACATAAATCAATTTCGAACAGGCTTTCCAAAACACTAGTTTTTCAACTAGCTGAATGAAGATGGATTATGTAAATATATAGGGAGATAGCAATCAATATGTGTTGGTCGAAATGATCGAGATGAATTGATGAGCTGTCGTTATGAGCGATACATCAGCACATTGAAATCGAGTGACGTAGCTAACCGCTAGGGTTCCCATGAGGACTACTGGAACGTCAAAGGTAGGCAGTGTGTTACGTACCTAGATAGGTACTGAATTAAATTGTGAATATTGTGGTATAAAATATTTATCTTCTTCTTTTCGAGTCAATGAACCTTTTATTAATCCTTAAATTCTAATTGACCAAAAAGTTGCTACCTGTATTGCTCTGTCATTGACTTTTATTAGGACCTAAAGGGTGGCGGTGGTGGTACTGGACAGAAGACGTGCCATTTCTTGCGATGGCGCACCGCATTCGTGTTGGGTACGCGATGATCCAATATGGCCCTCCTTGGTCAGCTTCTCTAAAGCTACGTACTTGCGTCCTTAATCGGTTGAGAGTTGAGGGGGAGTTTTTAGTAAAATATTTAAATAAAACTTTATGAAATTATAACAGAGCCAATCCTCAGGTAAGTTATGAGGGTACAACTGTGGGGAACTTGTAGAATACTCTTTTCTACTTACACTTACTTTTACTAGTAAATTGTCTCTTCTATCAAATACGACTCAATCACGCAAAGTCCAATCTTAATATTTTTAGTGTCTCTTACAGCTAGACCTCACGATGTAAATGTATGTAAGTGTACAACGCATCTGTTTCTGTACAAATCCCGTGTAATTTGCATATAAAACTACCTAGACTTTACATAATATAAACAGTATGTGTCGTGAGAATGCGGTATTGTGTTGCTAAGCGACCTAAGCGTAAGATTTTGCTTCTGAGTCCGCGAAATTTATTTTAAGGTTGTATTGGATTTCCGATTGTAGTTGCTGACTCTGCAAAATAAAGCTCCTTATCCACAAAAGAACGAACGCATATTACAGTGTCTTGAACTAGTTTCATATGAATGAATTGTTTTTATTGAAATTATGAGTATTTTATACACTGCTAAATTATAATATGTTAAATAATCCTTTTTCTGTTTTTTTTTAATATAATAAATTTAATGACTGAAAAAGAAAATTACTTTTATCGATCTCACGTTTACTTTTGAAATTAATTTATCCCTTAATTTAAAATTATTCCCATTCATAGAAATGTACATAAAACATACATTTATACTTTCCAAACAGAATCATTTTCGAAATTACGAAAAATTTATTTGAGTATCTCAATACCAACTTAAAGTAATAAAATAATTCAGTGTCGCATTCTACGTTCACATTCGTGTTTCGTGTTTCGGAAAGCACGTTAAACAGTAGGTCCCGGCTATCATTCATAGATCTTTGGCAGTCGTTAAGTCAATTCTGACAACCAGTCTTACTAAGGGATACTGTGTTTCCCAGTAAAATGGGTTGTAGACGTCAGATAGGCAGTCGCTCCATGCAAAATACGGTATTCAGCTGAATCCGGTAAGACTGGTAGCCGACTCCAACATAGTTGGGAAAAGGCTCGGGCGATGATGATGATTCTACGTTCACATTTTCACATGCTTTGAACCTGACATGTACCTACTATCTACATTTCAGCGCTACCTCTAAAAGTTAAACAAAGTTGTTTACTAAAGCCGGGAACAAGCCGCAGTATTCAAAAAGGTATGGACAGACCGCCTCAAAGGGAAAGTTTCATGTAATTTGTGTAGACTGCACACCAGTGAGCGGGACCCCAACTATGGGTCAATTATCAAATTGTGTTGGAGAAAATGTTCAGTCGAGGGAGATCAGACGAGTAGTTTAGGTAAAAAGTATCAGGAAGTAAAAATTAACCTGTACCGTGTCTATATAAGTTTTTTTGTGCAGTTATAAACAGAATTTATTCTTTATAAAACTCCACATACACATAAAAAAATTTTTTGCAAAAAAAAAAACCGACTTCAAAAATCGATAAAAACACTAAAAAGTTAAAAATAATACTATAACCTACCTATATTAATAAACCTAACCTACGATTAACCTATAATACAATTTTACAATTTTTTGGAGTCGGTGCCAAGCTAAGTAATGAAACGACTGGTAATTCCTGAGTATATTGATGTGTATTGTGTTTGTAAAAATATATTATTAATATTGTTAGTATCTTTTTTTCTTTGTGTCTTAATATTAGGTAATCTGTCATTAAGTATTTTTGTTGTTTTCCGATTAGAATTAATATTTAGAAGCTGTAAGATTTACGTTTTGTTTGTTCTGTTCTTAGTCTGTAGGTATATATAGTGATTTAAGTTTTGTATATTGCTTGGCACCGACTCCAAAAAAATTGAAAAATTGTATTATAGGTTAATCGTAGGTTAGGTTTATTAATATAGGTAGGTTATAGTATTATTTTTAACTTTTTAGTGTTTTTATCGATTTTTGAAGTCGGTTTTTTTTTTTTGCAAAAAATTTTTTTATTTGTTTATTTTTAGTGACATATTTTTAATCTTAGATAATATGGCCTTCAGCTGACACCCTTTCATTATCATCCTCATGATAATTTCCATCAAACGAAATCCAGTGCCACACATCTCACATCCAACGAATTCCCGGATGCCAACAAGTTACTTAATCGACCACACGACGACAGGGCGTTGGCAGAAATAACGAGGCTAAGAAATCTTCCTTCCAATACTTGAACGTCGGAAAACATCTCCATTTAGAATATCCTTAAACTGTTTTTTGTCTTCACTATCGAATCTGCAATATTACCCATCTCAGCTTAAAGTGCGCATTAATACGAATAAAATAAGCCCAAACACTATGTAGCTGCTATCAACTATTAAGGAGTTCCCTTAACTGTACTGCACCTGCATTTCGGACCTTGCAGTGGCAATCACTACCCATCACGGTGTAAAGATCTTGTCAACACGAATAAAATATGCCCAAACACTATGTAACTGCTATCAACCATTAAGGAGTTCCCTAAACTGTACTGCACCTGCATCACGGACCTTGCAGTGGCAGTCATTACCCATCTCGGTGTAAAGATCTTGCCAACACGAATAAAATAAACCCAAACACGAGGTAGTTAAGATGTGCCGTTGTGGAGTTCCCTCGATCCTCTGTCGTCTCCATCATCAGATCTGCCCTAAACCTCCATAGTATTGTAGTGTCATCAGATATACACATAAATATCAAGTTTTTACCCCATGCTCGCCTACAATTTTCAAGAGATGCCCTCGATTTCTCAGGGTTTCCACCATCAGGTCCTGACCTGATGACGATGGGACCAAATGACAAGCATACCCTTTCAAATAAAAAAATAATTTTTGAAATCGGTCCAGGCGTCTTTGAGAAATCGAGTAACAAACATAAAAAAAAATAAAAAAAATAAAAATACAGCCGAATTGAGAACCTCCTCCTTTTTTTTTTTAAAGTCGGTTAAAAAGTACATATTACTGATGATCATTAAATCAAGTTATTATTATTTTAAAGATCGGCATTCATAGATTGGCATGTAACATAGGTTTTTTTCATTTATTTCTAAGTAAATAGGTACTTAGAAATAAATTAAAAAAATAATGTAAATATTAATTATAACTCTTTTTCTACACGTACGTGTACAGGTAAAATACTTACTGGGTCTTACAATATTTGTGGCAATGAGGAGAAAAATATTTTTTTTTTCTTTAATTTATGGTATTAGCAATTTATGAAGTTTTCCGCATTCGATAAGGAAAGGCAGAGATTTGTGTTGTCACAAAATGTATTACTTATAGTAAATGGTTTTTTACGGTTACTTACCGACTTGAATGGCTTTTCCTTACAATAGTTCGACCAAGATGTGTGTAGTATTGAAAAGGAATAGGAAAAGATTGGGAATACTGATGTAAAAAATAGAAAAAATATTAATATGTTTTTTTTTGTAATTTTTTGAACGATGTGAATCAAATAGAATGCCAAATCCTAATGAAGTTTAGTAGATATTTTCAAGTCAAAGAGAGAATAGAAGTCAAATAGTGTAATCCCAAGCTAAGCAGAGCTTGTGTTATGGTAACCAGACAACTGATAAACATACTTATATAGTATAAAGGAGACTAAAGGATAGAGAGAATGCCAATAAGTGCCTTGAATGATGAGAGTAAAAATATTAAAATACGGTATGTATTTCAATATTTTTACTACGGAAAAGTTATTTAGAATCAAAAGATTTTGCTTTCATGAAGAAGTGAAGACAGATGAGTTATTGTTTGTTTTATAACAAAACTTTGAAGTAACTATGCCTTTTTTCATAAATCTAGCCACTGTAACGTAACCAAAGTTTAACAAACATTTTATTGTGTATAACCAAAACATGCACGTTTCGGAAAAAATCCGCAGCCCGAAAAAATGTAAAAACTTTTGTCTAGTGTTGCTCGAAAGGCTTTTTGCCTGAAATTATGACGTAAGCAAAGTATGCTCGCTTACGTATCCTGTCCCCGTCACAGCACTTTAAAACAATGTATGCATAAAAAGTTTTTGTAGTTTTTTTAACAAATTAGCATAAAGTCCGTTAGCAGTACTGGATATAAAATTACACAAAAATTTTACCGAGTATTTTACATAAAAATGATATAACGCGAAATCTTAATTTCAAAAGTGGTTTGTTACACAAATTGCGAAATAAATTTAGTATAATTAACCCGGCTAGCACTCTAGACTTACCAAATATTTATTTAGGTAATTTAATTGTGTGGAAATAAAGACGGTGGTAAGGTTTAATTAAGTACAACTTGACAGACATAATGGTTGTTTTACGGGTAACCTCGCCGCCTACCTTTACCAAAACATTTCAAACTTGTATATTTGAAATCTATGTTTATATATCTTTCATTCGTTTTGTAATGTAACAAAAAGCTAGACCATGACTTGAAAGCATACGTAGGTTCAAAGTTCGATATCATTTAGGCTTCGAATAAATAATGAATCTTCGATAAAATACTGACAACATAACAAGCTGCGTCGCAAAATTGTTCAAATTGGCAAGTAAACGATTACACGACGGATACGGCTTGACATAAAGACAAAACGCAAATAAATATCAGATTCAATCCTTTTATAGCAAAGATCAAAACCCGACTCTTTCAAAAATAAATTGCACAATAAAACACTGTTACCCGCGTATAGATCAAGACATTGTTACCTCAGTGGCATTCAGACAATTCTATTTCCGATGTATCTGTATGGCCGATCTGTTTCACCCAAGGGAGTTGGCCGCTACTGATCCAGATCAAATTACATATTTTATGAATCCACTGAGAATTTTATTGGGACGCCTAACAAGACATTCGCTCACACTATCTTTTGTGAGGGATCAAGTGACTCATCCATAAACGAAACCTTCTAGGGCCTTATGACCCGGTTTTTATGTATTTCGATAACTGAAGGTGAATCTGTTTTTGATGTAAAATGACTCTGTGAGATCCAAATCTGACTTGATAACGTATAATCTATGAACTTGCTTTTCAATATTTTATTTTAAGAGATGTGCTATATTTATTTTTGTTAATCGATGGGTAAGCGGATGCCTAAGCTTTATACCTTATAGTTACTTATAGGTTTAGAGGTCGTAGTTTTTACGACGTATTTGTTTTCCGAAATTGCAATTTCTAAACTCCTGTAACCAAAGATGTCCAGTATGGTAACATAAAAAATAGCAGTCATTTATATTTCATCATTGAATTTATTTTAAATTGTCCATTGAATACAATGGACAATTCAAAATGAATTTAGTTCAGCGAAATCACACCGAAAAGTTTCTCGTTTTTAATGAAAATTGTCATGGATTAGGTCAAGTGAGGTAATCTGAAAGCGTTATTCTTCAAAGGACCCTTTGCTGATCAACACAGAATTTAATAATAGATGAATCGACAATACTTCTAAAAATAGATATCTAGCGATCGCTTAGTGAATCAGAGTATTCGTGACAATCGTTTTTACTTATGAGAAAATATTGCTACGTTTTTATTTATATTGGATTTTATTTCGTGATACTATTGTTAATGGATACCAGTTGTATTTTTATTTGATCCTTTTATTGCTGTCTGCCATTTTAAGTTTCTATGTTCTGATTCTAACTATTTTTATATTTATTTTTTTGTTTTGTAACAACGGGAGTAGGTGTGTTTATAAATTTTGGAATACATTGCAAAATTTTTGATCATGCTTTTTGCAAATTCACGCTCTTTTTTTTCAAGCTTTGTAAACCAAATTTTATGGAATATAGAATGTCTGTTAAATCAAAAAATATTTCCATAAAAATAAGAATAAAAAGGAGGGAAATGTGTTGAAGCGTGCTTTAAAACAAAGAATGCTTTTGACGAAAACTTTGCATGGGATAAAATACCGTACCAATAACTTTCGAGCCTTTTTATTTCACATCTCAGGCCTTAAATGGGCCTTTTGAAAAACGTTTAACAAATAGCGATACATAAAAGATCAAAACGTGTCTAATAAGCATAAAACATTCTCCAGATTAATGGCCACTTTTGAGTCAGTCCATCAAATTCCGTTCATTGTTTTAATCTAGATGAGATAACAAACAGACAAACAAAGTCGCAATTATATTTCGAAGATTAACCCTCAATTAAATAGACCGTGACCGTGATCAGAGAGCTGGTTTGTTCCTTGCACAGAGAATCGGCATAGCCATTCAACGTGGCAATGCTGCCAGCCTTCTGGGCACGTTTCCCGCCATTGACAGGGATGACGATGAGTATTTTGACGCGTGTTAGTTTTATTTATCTATATAAGATGTTTTATGTATAATATATTGCAAATAAATTATAAAAAAAAAAAAAAAAAAAAAAAAATAGACCGTAAATAAGTGATAAAGCTTTTATGTTTGTGCTAGTACCTAGAATAGTTAAGAAAACAACGCCTCAGACAGATTAATTGCCTAGTTTTAGCCTTGAGCGTTATAACTGAATTGTTATGAGTACTTTGAAAAATAGGTACCTAGTTCTATAGATTACGCGATGAAAGTGTCCTATACCGAAGACTTTAGTTTCCATCGACGCGTACCTATGTACGAACATCTATAGTTTGTATGGCGGTAGTTGCTTGGATACTAAAATCGGACTTACGCTATGATTTTTGTTAAGTGTAAGTATAATTAGGTAATTGTGTTAGATGTCGTCATAGTTTAACTGATAGCGTAGGTACTTAAATGGATTCTATATTGGTGAATGTGATACATATTTCCTGTTTCGCATGCAGTTTCAACATTATAGATAGACATTCTCTCTATCAAAGTAATTACATTTCTATGTAAAGCCCAACTAAGGATATTCTAGGAATCAACATTGAATGGTCACTATCATGATCGATATAGGTACTGCAATAAAAATACCTACTTATTGTGTTTGAAATGAATGATATGAATTTTATTTTGTTAAATTTTTAAGCCAGGGTAATATATTTGTTCTATTAGCAATTATGTGGTCACGAGAACATTGTATTTTATTATTTAAACTGATCACCACAAATAATAGGCTTATCAAGCGTCAAGAGTAAACCAAAGATCATTTTGATGTAATATACAAGTCAACGGTTACACAATATAGGTATGTGAGAATCTTAATTTGTAACTGAGAGTCCAAAGTTTTGATTAATTTGTGTGAGCATTTGAGTTCAAAGCTGAATTAATGCCTTTCCGGTAGACCGCCGCACTTCACAACATTAAGTTTATCGTGAAATTACGTTAGAGAGAGATAGAAGAAGTTTATGACCAATATCAAAAAGCATTGAACTTGTTTACATCAAAAACTTCTGCCTAAATGTTAGAATTGGCTGTGTGGGAGGTACTTTTTAAATTGCTTTTCAAATTCGTGATATTTACGACCACATTTTTAGTTGATAAATATAAAGTGCAATCAGTTTATAAACCTACCTAATTTACATATCAATAGCAGAGGCTCGCATAGTTCCTTTTCGCATTAAAGAAAAAAATATATCTAAATCTGTTCTGTAGTTTTCGTGTAATAGAGTAACAAACATCCATCCATCAAACTCTCACCGTTGATAATATCAGTGTAATAGTAGACCGAATATCGGTTTAGAAAACGAATATATCGAATGTAAACCTAAGTACTTTGAAACAAAGACTTTATCAATCATTCCCCGAGCCTTTTCCCAACTATGTTGGGGTCGGCTACCAGTCTTACCGGATTCAGCTGAATACCGTATTTTACATGGAGCGACTGCTTAGATAAGCAGTCGCTCCATGTAAATCAGATGAGAACGACGAAATAGAGGTCAGATGACCTCCACAACCCATTTTACTGGGAAACACAGTATTCCATGGTAGGACTGGTTGTCAGAATTGACTAAACGACTGCCAAAGATCTATGTATGACAGCCGGGACCTACTGTTTAACGTGCTTTCCGAAACACGGAGGGGTCTCGGTATGTTTTAAATGGTCACCCATCCACGGACCAACCGCAGCGAGCGCGGCTTAACCTGTATTATCGATCAAATCGTACGGCTTACACTTAGCCACGAGCTCCTCGGCTTTATCAATATTAGTATTATATACCTACACTAATAAGTAGACTGGACAGTATGTCATCAAGTCAGCCTAAGACAGGATTTAGTTATCAATTATTAACAGTCCGTATAATAACTTTGTCAGTATGAGATTGTCATGCAAGGATCATTTAGCTATAACATACGAGCCAATATATTGAAGCAACTATCTCTCAGTTTAATTCAAAGTAAATGTACCGTGATATATCTTGTCTGCCGTACGGACTACTCTATCAACTGCGGCTGTATGTCGACTGATTCCCAATAGTTCTGTTAATTATTATCTGTATTGTGTAGGTATTCATCATCGTGTGTCTGTGTAGACGCATTGTGCTGAAGTTTGTAATACCTGTGACGTCACTGCAATGCCAGAACTAGCTATATACATACATATTGGATATCAATAAAATGTTGTCAAGACTGAAGAATTACAATACTGTTGTTTTATGGTCTAAAAGCGGGAAAGACTTCAAAAAGTCAAACTAAATAGAACAGACATGTTATACGACAGACTAATACTCTTTTCAATTTTAAATTATACAACTGTAAAGTTATTCCAAAATTCAAAAAAATACTATCTTACTGGCTGTTCCCGGCATGCGTTGCAATGCAATTTTTTCTACCTAGCACCTGCCTACTACCTACCTACTACCACTTAGAGGTATGAAAAATAGATAGTAGCCGATTCTCAGACCTACTGAATATGCATATAAAATTTCATAAAAATCGGTCAAGCCGTTTCGGAGGAGTATGGTAACTAACATTGGTCTGCTTGTTGGTGCGGTATATAGAAAACAGAAAAAGTGGACGAGATTTAAAAATAGAAGGATTTCTGTTCCTCAATCGAAAGCTAACAGAATGTCTATTAAATGCATCCAACCGAAGCTTGCGGCCTATCGAGGCTTCATATTCGGCTGGATGTATTCTGTTTGTGGATAGGTATTCAAGTTTGTAGCCTCAAAACAAATTCCAAGGGATATCTCTGTGTTTTTTTTTATTTTGTTACTATTCCACTTCACCGTTCCTAAAAGTTGAGAATGTTATGCCAGAACATGTTAGCTAATAATATATTTACTTTTTTAAATAAATCTAATATAATAAATCTAAATAAACTGCCTCGTTGGCTAGTGGCTCTAAGCGCGACTGCTACGCTAGAGGTCTTGGGTTCGATTCCCAAGTCGACCAAGGAGTTATTGGGTTTTTCTATGAAATTCTCAGTAGCAGGTCGGAGTTTGGATTTGTGCCCGGTTAGTGGCAATAGGCTCGCCCCCTATTACATGGGACCTAAACATACCGGCGAACTGTGGGTGTACATTGGTACACCTCTGCCTAACCCTTTGGGGATAGGTACAGGCGTGATGGTGTGTATGTATGTAAATAAATCTATCGTCGAGTAGTTACACAAAATAAATTTTTAATATATGATCTAACTAGCCTCATGAACATGAACAAAAGACAATGTCCAAATAGGCCCTGTGCAATAAAGAGTATCTGAATACACGATAATTAATGGTCTATTTTATTATATAAGTTGCAAATACTTCTTTAACACGGACTAGCTGTTTGCCAAAATGTACATTTAATAGTATTTTACGCGACTAATGACATTAGTAGTCGCGTAATTTCATGTCGTGTCGATAGTGAAATAAGGATGACCAATCAATTATAATCGATCGATTGAATTTTTATCGATCGATTGTGTATGTTTCTATTAGTGTATTTTTAAAAACCTAATAAGAGTGCTTTACGAATGCGGTCATACTCGATTTTAAATATGTAGGTAGTTAAAATAATATTATGCACTGAACAAAACCTACTTATTTCTCTATAATCATTATTCAGGGTTTTCTTATGATCGTTTAGAAAAGTGTGTGGTCTAATATCTAAATGATTCTTTACAACAATTAATACAAGAGTAATCTCCTTTTGAGCTTCATTAAATAAAAAAAAAATCATTTTTACTAAATACATTACAATAAAACTAATTAAAAAAATATATAATGTGCAAATGCTATTGTGTATTATTATTATTACAAGTATAGAAGAGTGTTATTATAAGTAAACTAAAGACACACGTGATACTTATAATGTTATGACATAAGTTGATGTAAGACAGTTTGTAACGTATGACCATAGTAAATCTTAGAAAATATCGATTAATGGTGTCGCATTTGCATCCCTAGTTTTGACGTGACCATAGTTACGTCATTACTCATTGTCTCATGTCTCACAATATTCGTTGTTATGGTTAAATTATAACCTCAAAATCTGATTCTTTGTTTTAAATATATCTATTCTACAGCTAGTCCGCTATAAAAATAAGATCGTATAGGAGTTTACTAATGACAGAGAATACAATACATAATTTTCCGATGCTCTTGGCTCCAGGGCCAACACTGAAGGAACGCAGAGCAATGTCCTTTTGGGCTAAACACAAATTATTTTCATGAACTTGAGACTAAGCTATTGCAATATTTTAGACACCTTCACTACACCGCGGTGTCACGTTAAGTTTTACAACCTTCAATAAATAATAATAATAATATTCCGGAACAACTCACACACGGTTATCTGATCCCAAGCTAAGCAGAGCTTGTGTTATGGTAACCAGACAACTGATAAACATACTTATATATTTCTAAATACATACATAATATAGATAAATTACACCCAGACAACCAGAACAAAATAATGATCGTGCTCGTCACACAAACATTTGTCCTGGGTGGGAATCGAACCCACGACCTCCGGTATAGCAGTCAGGGACACTAACCACTAGACCAACAGGCCCGTCAATAGACTTACAATAGGTAAACAAACCTATAACAAATCTGTATTATCTTCCATACAGAAATCGAATCCGTAGTTTACTTATCCAGGTAATAAAATTATACATATTTTTTTTATATAGATTTAAGCTTTTTTTTCTTTCCAGTAGTCGAGTATTTCTCAGAACAAAGTGTGATACGTAAAGCCTTCTATTTTTTTTTAGCTTTAAGCTATATATTATTATTATTAATTTTTGAGAATGTTTGAATACATGAACTTTTCGAACATTTTCATGCAAACACAAGGTTAAACGTTCCTGTAATTACTTGGTCATATACGTAGAATTTTCCAAAATATTGTTCATGAAAAATTATTTCTTGTGTAAACATGACCCAAATTTCAGAAAAATAAACATAACTTCATAAACAGGGAAAATTATAAACAATCTTTTTTCGTTGAATTCGTCGAGTAAATATTATAATTTTGGTTTGTTTTAACCCTTAACCATGCTATGGATTGAGCATTTCCCACCTAGATTTTTAAGAGTTTTTACCAGGTTTTGGTAAAGAATCTACCACAATCTGTCAAAAACGCCAACACAGAAATATTAGTTATGGTAACACAAAAAATAAAGTGGAACGGAACGCAAATGTCACTTTTGCAGCCATTTCATCTGTGGTTGGCCGCTAAACGAACATTTTTGTGACAAGTGCACCGTATTTTTAATCATTATGGCGAATCGGAGAAAGGTAAGTCGTACAATTTTTTGATATGTTGTAGAATTTGAGTTTTTCTAGTGATTTGTGCATTATTTTTATGTAAAAACTTCTAAAATATCATGATATAACTAAATAAAACATGTGGGGAACCATATGACCTAAGCCTGTGAATGCCTAATTATTGCGGGAGTTATTATGTCCAGTGCCCGGTAAATTAAAATCTTTATTTTATACTAGGTTTTTGCCACGGGTTTTATTTAGGATTTACTCACACGAGATTATTTTACTCATTTATCGAAATATAAAATGTGGGTAGTAGTAAACTTTTGTCGTCAATATTTGTCAGTCTACTTTAGTGTATTTTTTGTTATTCAGGTAATAAACGATCAACAGCTCGAAAATATACTAAATGAAATTGTCATCAGAGGAAGAAAATGATGAAAATGATGACCCATATTTAGATTATGTCCCAAAACCGGAAATCCAGATCCAAATCCAAAATCCAGACGAAGAATAAATACTTTTTAGTTCATACTCAATTCCTTTTTTTAATAGTTTATTGTGTATTTATGTTTTTTTTTAAATAAAGAATAAGTACTTTGCTTACATTGCATTTTACATTTGAACAACAAACAGTAAAAAATGCTATCAAAATAACAATCGTTTTTTATTTTATATATATAGATAAAAGTCGTCGTCTAGACCGGCAATGGGATTATGTTTTCCCACATGTTTTTTTCAGGTTTTCAGCTAATTTTCTAAATATAATTGATAAAATCTCATACCAAATTTTATCATTCATCTAAATCTACCAAAAAAACATTATTACTGCAGGATTTGTCCGAGGCCTGGTAAAGGGTTAATCAAGGTCTAGCTTTCTTAATACCAGTAGGTACCTATGCGTATTTTATTTGTTGTTTGAACAACGTCAGATAATTTAATTTTGTTCATGAACTTTTTCATCATCTTTAATCAGTGGTGGTTCAGACTAAAAACCACTATTTAAAATATTAAAGAAAGTAAAAATACTGATGGAATACTCTCTCTTTCTATTTAAGTTATAAAACCAATTCCACCGGTCGATCACCATAACCATTTTTATGTGTACGCTAAAAGTCAATATCGTCGGCACAATGTAAAATAAACAAATACCCGACATAATAAAAATTCCCCTCATATACAAATTACCTATTCGCCTCACAATTCATTAATTATTCAATTAGCCATCATTGTTCACCTCCCCTCTATCAACCGACACAGGCAAACATATTTATCATTCTTCATTAACACTGAACCAGGAAGAAATATTGCTGTTCCTTATAATTTTAAACTGGAATAAAATATGAGTCACACCATCCGATTTTTCCGATCCGACCTTAAGAACACGATTTTGTTTTCCGATCTCTTCTGATGCGATGCTAACTATCGGATTAAATCAGATAATATATAATGTTCCAAAGTGTTCCATTAGAAAACGATGTCAGCAACATTTAGTAAGTCCATACAATTTCTTCCGAGAATTGTAATACCGATCAATACCTACTTGCGGGATGAAAACAGACAATCGTATCTTTTATTACTTAGAATGGTAACATGATGCACTACACACATTTCTCAGAAGGTATTTCAACTTTGTTATGACTTGAACTTCGACACTAACTGTTGATCTTCATTTTGTACTTGTGCCCTGCGCTACCCATCATCCGATTGGTCAGATCGGAAGATGTGAATCGTCCTTAAAACCTTTTGTCTGTCTGTAACTTGATTTACTTAGGAGCGCTTTATTTCAAGGCTTTGTTTTGAAAGGTTCGAGTAAACGATTAAGCCTAATTTTGGAGTTGCTTTACAAATTCTTATCTCCTAATTTTAGATGCGTCAGACGTTGCCAAGTTACAATGTTTTACGTAAGTGGGGTTGGATGAGTAAATTTGTAAGACTTGATATTGTTGTTTTAATAAGGAATTCTTCATTTAAGCTTCTTGTATTGATCAATTTAGGGCCGATCAGTTTATTTAATAAATGAAATGTAAGCGCAATACAGCAGTATAATATATTTTTCTCCTACACTGCTGATCAAATAAGGGGTCTATTTCACTGTCCTTTTTTACTTTATTCAAGCCGGTACACATATTAATTAAACAGAAAACGTTTAATATAATAATAATCCAGCCTATAAACGTCCCACTGCTGGGCACAGGCCTCTTCCCATATAGAGAAGGCACGAGCATTGATCACCACGCTTGCTCTCTGCGGATTGGCGATTTCAGATCCTAAATTTTGGAATCCAGGTTTCCTCACGATGTTTTCCTTCACCGTTTGTCAGTAGTGTCTTAGAATAATTAAGAAAGTACATATAACTTTGAAAAAGCCACATTGGTACCTACTTGCCCGGTTTCGAACCTGCAGCCTTGTGCATACAAATCCCTTCATTGAACCGCTAGGCCACCACAACATTTAATATTAATTTGTATTTGATATCAAACATTTTTAACATTTTCTAATTCAATTCTTTTTATTTTCGTCCCATCTTAACCCGACATACAGCTTTTAGAGCCCATTATTCTAACGAAGTCATAAATTATACTCACAGCCAATACATTACCACTTTTGTAGGAACTGGGTGAATTATGACGTAGGTTTGCTGGGCCAAAATGTCGAGCAAAAAGGGTAAATAAATTTATCCCTCGTAAGCTTGGAAATGATGTTTTAATTATGTGAATTTCTGATATTTACTGTGATTTTTGGTACTGCAAATTGACAGAAGCATGAATGAGTAAATTAATTTTCGATTCAGGAAATTAAAATATGATTATTTAACGTTCTTAATTACAAATTAAACGGTATTTACTTAATTTAAACAAATAAATAAGGGTTCGTTTGTTTTATTAAACAAATATTAATTATTTACCAAAGACACAATCCATCCAAACTAATATTATAAATGCGAAAGTAACTCTGTCTGTCTTTCTGTCTGTCTGTCTGTCTTTGCTTCACGCCTAAACTACTGAACCGATTTGTGTGAAATTTGGTACAGACATAGTTTGGAACTTGAGAAAGGACATAGGATAGTTTTTATTACAAAAAATAAAATAAAAAATAAAA
This sequence comes from Autographa pulchrina, assembly GCA_905475315.1. Classification (NCBI taxonomy): domain Eukaryota; kingdom Metazoa; phylum Arthropoda; class Insecta; order Lepidoptera; family Noctuidae; genus Autographa; species Autographa pulchrina. The sequence goes on from FR997770.1 coordinate 2,936,186, forward strand.
TTTATTCCGGACATACAGCGCCATCTATTGGTCAAGCGTCGGCATCAATTCAGTACTGAAAATTCATCGGAAAAATGTAAATAAATAGTAAAAAGGTATGAAAATATAATATAATACAACTTTTAATACAAAGAAAATGCTCTAACGGAGTATAGATATTTCTATTAGTACTATATTATTATGTCGAGTTGGTGATCGCGCAATGGTGTCGATCGTTACACGAGTTCGGTTCATGTTATTGTTTTATCGGGAACTATGTGAGTAAAACCAAAAATCTGCCGGAAGTCACTATTCCACGCGAACGAAGTCGCGGGCAAAAGCTAGTTATTATTAAATCTGTATTTAAACAGAAGCACTGATTCTCTTTCGAGAGCGCGTAGGTTGTAAATCGGTAAGAGACCTTTGAACCTCCTTTGTTATGTTACATCTTTTATTATTTAATATTCAGTAGTTTCGATACAAAGGTAGCAGTATTATTTTTTAATGAGTAAACTCCTTGTGCGGGTTCTGACCATAAAACGCGCCATATAAACCTCTTTCAATAGTAAATGCAGGTCGTTGACGGAAGAAGCCTTATAAGTTTTTTAGAGACTACTACATACCTTGCACAAGTCAGCTCCTAAAGAAAACAAAAAGTCTAGTTTATATACATAAATACTTAGGGTAAATTCATAATTTTTAATTTTTATAAGTACCTACTATTTGTAAAAACAATTCAGTTACATCAAATGTAGAGCTTAGCTTATAAACTGTGTGTATGTACATTATTAGGTAGTCTTAGTTTGTCAAACAGATTGACTTTATTTTCCGCAAGCTAGTACCTTATGCATGGAAGTCACAAAAAACGAAGAAATGTATGGTATTTTATTATTGTAATATAATGTTTCAATCAATTTGAAATTATCTACTACGGCAACCGAAATACAAGAAAGTATACTACTTCGACGAGAACCTATCTATAAAAAAATTAAGTGTGTTGAACGCTACTTTCCGATACTTATTCAACCTGCATGCTACGAGTAATCTGTTTCAAGCTAGGCTTGCAAAAGAAAATCCCTATAATTACGACCTCTTACTTTTAAATCCCTATTATTCAAAGTACAGCATAGGTGATGTTACATAAGACCCTAGCCTTAGAAACTTAAGTACTTTATTATAGTGCTAAAATCTGTTAAGAAAGTGCTAACACTACTTTTTTAAAGCCTTTGAAATCCGTATACATCTCTCAAGTGAGCAGTAACTAAAAGTGGAGGGGAAATGAGATTGTGTGGTACCTAGTCTTACCGTTGGTACCTAGTACGCGGTCTAGCCACCTGCTGTTTCTCGTACAATACCGAGCAAAATAAGTGCTCACGGGAATTTTATATTATGTTTTCATTTGAAAAATTAAAGGTTTTATTTTCGTTATTGTTTTTGGTGTTGCCTCGTTAGTGCGAAATGTTCGTTATAATTTTAATTATAAAAAAGTTATCGTTGAATGCGTATTATTTTGATGTTTTATATTGGTTGTGAAATAGAATATTTAAAGTATTGTATCGTTTTTAACGATTTGCTTTTTGCATTTTGTGCTATCAAAAAAATGTTTATAGAAAATTCATCTCGTTAAATATTTACTAATTGGTTAGTCACCTTATTCAATTATTTTACTTATTATATTAATAAGTAAAATAATAATTGTACTATATACTTAAATTTTAACATGATATCGGTAAAATATAAAAAGAAACACCAATAAAATAAATTGTAGGTTCATCACAAAAAGGACGTCATTTCAAACGATTCTCATAATAATATTGCATGGTCTTTTATTTAGCTGTCTTTGTTCTGTCTTTATAGAAAGCGCAGGAAAAGGACCTGACAACGATAACGTCAGAGCGTGCAGCTCGCATTGTCTCGATGCGCATTCACAGAAGATCATATCAAAAACGTAAACTCGAACTTGCTCTAAATTTCGAGATTAAATTTTGCTCTAGAATTTAATTATAGTTTTAATCAGTAGAGCGTTTTCGGGATGTGCTTCCTTTGAGACTCGAAGGACCAATAAACTTTTTTTGCATTATATGGGAGTGTGAAACCGTTCTTAATTAATAATTTAGTTTTTGTTATTATATTTCAAATTTAAAATAGTATTGATTTTATTTACTAATTTAGTTGTTCTAAAATATAAAAAGGTCTTTCAACTTTCATAAATATATTGTTCAGTCACAAGTCAGCGCAGTTTTTGCAATGCAACTTTTAAAGTTGTTCAAATAGCTTCTAAGGTGGTTTCGGGTCATTTCCTCGATAAAGCAACATCGTTATTGTGTTTATCAATTAGGAAACTTTCAATAGCTCCTGGGCCGTAAATTTATGGGGACATAAATTCTGAAGTTGTCGCCTCTGATTTAGAATTAATGCGATCGTTAGTCGAACAAAAAGCTACTGCTATTGGCATAGTGAAGCTTAACACAATCATAACTGAGAATAAACAACGTGTGCTGATGCATAAACATTCAGTATTATCCGGTTCAACTTTCAGACAATTCTATACATAAATTCCTAAGACTTATTTAACTGTAGAATCTGGTAGATCCTAGGAACGTGAATAGTACGGGTCGAATTCATAACTTCGTACTTACAACTTGATCAATGCAGCTTTGAACCCCAATTTCTTGGTTCGAAGATTGTTTGACTACTTACTACATACTTGGAATTACTGGTACTTGTATTTAAACTACTAGATAAGTTTGTTTTGAAGTAACTTGGTCAAGTATCCATTGAGTGAATATACTTACAGTATGAATCATATTATGTTTTGTAGGTATCATTATTTTGGATGGCACTAGTGTTTCGTGATAAAACACGCGTAAAGCTCTTTGAGTCTTACATAAACCGCTTGATAGGTCAAAGAACTCGCAGGACCAAAAATGAAGAGGACGGAAAGGATGGATCCGGCTCAAAGGACCAAAAAATATAAAGGACGTTGCTTGCGTGATATAATGATAAAAGGATAAGCGCATAACCGCCTTAATGACCCCTTTTCAGAGGTTTTACATCAGAATTATATTATGTTTGTATTTATACACGTGTCGACTTAACGTCTGAATGGGATTAATTTCTTTTTTTTTTCTGTTTCACACTTTTCTATTAAATAATGTAAATAAATGACCTTTTGGAGTTTCTTGCCGGTTCTTCTCCATTGGAATGACATTTTGGAACCTGCAACTAGAGTCAGTAATTTAACGTTTTAAAAGAGCTTAGAAAGGCCTACTTGAAATAAAAATATTTTGATTTTGATTTTGACCTTAATTTGTAATACTTCTGTTAATCACGCTTCAAGACGTTTACTTCCAACCAAATCATGAAATTCAGCATTTCTGGTGTCCCAAAAATTTAAACCTTAATTTACGTTGTTGCCATTTTGACCAAGCTATTTTTATCAGTAAATACACGAAGGGCACTGTCAGAGAGCGGTGACGCGCTATCAGATTTGAAGCGGTGAAATTCCGGTGACAAGCGCTGAAACAGTGCTGTTATTTATCACGAATTCTGTGATAAATTGAAAAAATAATTCTTTTGAACATTGAATTTATATTTTATAATTGTTGAATGTTTTTGTGAATTGATTTATCAATAGCTTTGGTAATAGTAACCATGGTTGAATGTTGTTGATTAGAAGTAGCTTAAATTGGTTTATTCAATTAAAGGTTTTTTTTTTATTTGTTTTGGTATTGTTTATATCTATGGGTAAGTATATTTTACAATGTAATATACCCAATTAAGGTACATTACAAATTTAATATGAACAAATTGTGAGCGACAATGAATTATGACAAAAAAGTAAAAAAAAAAAAAGTAACACAATGTCATTGTTGTCAACGTCATCAGCTTTTACCTTTATTTAAAAGTTTCCCGTGTACTGCCTTCCATCGCATGCGGTCCTCAATCTGATTGATGAGGTTGTGATGACAGAATATCCAGCCAAAACTGGGAAAAAGGATACTGATGCAACAGAAAAAAAAGCGTATTCGATCGTCAACTGTTAACAAAATAGCGATCGTCAAAAATTAAACAAGAGAATATCAGTTTTACAAAGTTCATTTACAGAGAATTTCGTTATGTATAATCCAATATTGGAGGCCTTAATTTTATTTCCCATATACCTATAAGGAAATAAAGTTAAGGCAACTCTTAGCTCTCACTAAACAAATTGAAAATAGGTATGTTTTATTAATATAAAGTTAGTCACCATTCGCCAATGTATATTTTAATGTAAAAGATGATAAAATAATAATTCTGAGTGACTCAATATTTAACACTTCCTATAATAGTAAAATTTCAGTCATATTATATTCATCTTATCTAGGTCGTAGGAGAGGTGTTGAGAGAAATAAGGACACATATTTTTCCAATGTCGTATATTCAGTTTCATTTTTACCGTAAAATGACAATACGAACATTAATTTTAATATCACAGTCCAAAAAGATTACGATTAACACTTACATGGAAATATCTTAGCTAGGAAATTCAGTGGGTTCAATACATTAATACAAGGAAATTAAAATGTCGTCAAAACCGTATTTACATTATGATTATTTTAGTTGCTCTCATACTAACAAAAATGTAACACACGCACAATGCTAGTCACAATTTGAAGTCAAAATAAAATCTGGTAATTTTTCTCGTAAAGGAAACATTATTATGAACGAAATTAAATCTTTTTATTAGAGAATGAGTAGTTGGGTTTATGTTGCTTGATACATGAAAAGTTATAAATCCACTACACATAAAAATAAGATACTTCACATGAAATAGACACAATTAACACATTAAAGGAAGATTATTCTGAGATAGATTTATTTGTTCAATTTTTGGTAACTTATTATTTCATGACGGAGATCTAAAAGATATTTGATGCAACAAACAAGTAACTAATATTCTGATATTCCGTTATTGATTTAATTTTCCCACCTAAAATAGTAAACAACAAATCTAATTAACCCTATCGATTCAAATAGCGACACCTCTATAATTATACAATTAATTTATAGAGCTGAAATTCGATTTGAGTGTATTGTTACATTGAAAATGATTTGAGTGTATTATGATTGCTTGTATGCTGTTATGTTATCAATTTGTAAAGAATGTGATGAATTTAATTATGATTAGCTTGCACTAAATGATTCTTAAGGAATGTCAGACTGAAATGAACAGTAAATCCTTCCATGGAGTCACTTTTGCGTGAAGAAGTTACAAGAAACAACACACACAAACTTTCAAATTGAAAATTCTGCCAGTAAGTACCTACCCGCGTGACGTCCTGCGCGCTCGCTTTTCGTTTTGTCGATCGCTCGAAGCAGTCAAACTTCTTCAAGCATTCCGTGTACATACATAGAAGTCTGTATTTTTCTATCCAGTCCGTGTGCCCCCTTATAATACATACACTGAGAAGAAAATAATGCTGCATTGAACCGAGAGCTTATAAAAATAGCTTGTTAAGTCTAGAGGACCGTGTTAGGTCGCATCGATTTTACACAAGACTCCGATAAAATTGCCTTTAAAACAAAAGACATTCAAGTTGTTCTTGTTTCCTTTTTGTTAGTACGAGAGCCAGAGTACACAAGTTTACAAACAGTTTGATAAGGATGCCACATGGTCGAATGCAATTGATATTTTTATTGGTTTACATACAACTTTATAAATTTTCACTAACTATAACTCAGTTCTTATTAATGGTCAGTTCACAGCCTGTTCACTGCTACCTGCGGAGAAAAAGGTAAGGTTAATACAAGATAAATGTTCGGATCCTCTTCAAAAGACAGGATATGAGTAAGGGAGAATGAAAGGACCTTTGATAGCGGAGGCCTAGTTACTTCAAAGGTCACTGAACTGTCAAAAAATGTCGTAATAATTTTCCTGTGGAATCAAATTAAATCCGTGATTTATTTTCAGTAAACCTTTTACTGGTGCTTTAAAAACGTTGGTTTCATAGCTCATGTTTGCTCATGCATTCGTTCATGACGACGAATATTTTTATTCATTTATTAAAAAGATCTTTAGTCTCATAACCTTTACAAACTTGTAATAAAAGATTATAATAATATAATAATATTCCGGGACCACTCACACACGGTTATCTGATCCCAAGCTAAGTATAGCTTGTGTCATGGTAACCAGACAACTGATAAACATACTTATAAATTTCGAAATACATACATGTTATAGATAAATTACACCCAGATGAATCAAACACATGAACTCCGGTATAGCAGTCAGGGTCTAGTGACCCTGACTGCTATACCGGAGGTCATAGGCATAGGCCTGTTGGTCTAGTGGTTAGTACCACTAAACCAACAGGCCCGCCGAATTTCTCAACGTTTTTCTTAAAGAAAACTATAGATAAGCGAGGTCATAGTGATCCAGTGATATAATAATACCTAACTCTTATAAAAACAACGGAGACAGCAGCTTTCGCCACTAGTTTTATAATTGCAAAAGTTGGCATTTTATAGTTTATTTTTACTGCCATCGTCTGTTGGAGATGTGAATAATTTAACGAAGGTAAAATGTATCCAGTATTTACATTAGTAGTAAGCTAACTTGATTTGATATGAGAATGGTTTAAATATAAGTTGGATGTCATATGAATATAGTTTGGAGAGACATTTTAAAGTTTCATGTTTTAAAAATCTTTCATTTTCAAAGTGTGTCAAAACATTTACTATTTATCTTGATCGTCTTTTATGAAATGTATTTATTTACTATGTCTAGTAAGAAGAAAAACGTCTTATCCCTCTCTAACTAATTCATTAGAAAATTCCCACTTCAAAATGTTTACATTGTTATACATACATTGAATCCTAAAATCTATTTCCTTAAAATAAATACTCCTAGTCCGTACAAATTGTCGACCAACCTTTTTATTGTGCCAATCTCATCCTTTAGTTAGGACTTTCTGCGGAGTACGGAACCCCATACATTTTTAATCACCGACCAAAGTCCCGTAATGTTTGTTGTTACTCTGTCAACTTGTAAATTTCTTAACATTCAACTTTCCCCGACTGAATTATATAACACAAAGTTAACATTTAATAAAATATTAATTAGTAGCTGTGTTCGTTGTGCCAAACGTCGACATTATATTATTTTCTGACGTGGAAAATGTAGCTTTTGAAGGTGTTTCATTCGTCTTTTGGCGATTGTGTATGATAAAGAGCCTTACAATATTGAAAAGCCTACTTGTTGATAACAGAAAATTAAATTGTAAATGAATTTGTTTTCAAGGCCATTTAATATTGGAAATTAAAGCGTTTAGTAACAAGGGAATACTTATAAAAGCGCTTTTTACAATGCTGTGCTGTGCTGTTAAGAGATAAAGACGAAAGTAGCTAGAATGACTACTCGTCTAATTCTAAATATGCGAGCATCTAAGTTTATTTATCAAACAACAATTGTGTCCACAGAAACAAATGATAACCTTGATTAACTTCGTACAAAGGCACTGCTTATTTCAAATTCGTTCCATGACTCACACAGAACTACAATTTATTTTTCTTCCATTCTGCCTATCGTAGGTCACTGCCAGAAATACGCGTCTCCCGCTGTTTCGTACTTTATAAATAAAAATCTTTTTTATTTCATTTATTTATTTTGTCACCAATTAATTGAATAGACCAAGAAACAGGATCTACTGTCAATTCAAATGACTTATAACGTAGTTCTAACATCTCAATCGTATGTCGCTATGTCGAGTGTCAAATGTGATTGCGTTTTGGGGTATTCTCCATAATTAATGGGTTCAGTAGCCAGGCTAAGCGGCCAGTGAGTTATGTCGCAACGACAGACGGATAGATGGACGCGGTTGCACAAACAATAAGCCGGCTTCCACTTTCCGATTAATTCGGGTGTAGCTCGGTTTAAATTAATCTTAAGGGTTTGTCATGGCGTTTCTCCGGTACGTAGGTTTAAACAATATCAAAAAAACTCGGTCGGTTATGCAAATGGAAAAATCTAAAAAGTTTTCCTACTTAGTTATATTGGGTTACTTTAGTACTGTATTCTAACATAGTAATTTCATTCAGAAAATAGCTATTAGATATATTTATCATATTCAAAATTAAAACCTATTATTATGACGAAAATATTCTACATTTAAATGTCTCTTCGATAATTAATTATAGTCTTCAGAAGTCTCTGTAGCCCTAAATCATGTGACAAAAAACAAGATCTCATATACTGCTAAGCTCAGAAATGTACGCAACTGTATAAATTATGTACTCGTAAGTCCATAAGACGTACAAACGACATGAGAAAACCAGCAGTAGGACAAATACAAGATCGTAAACTATGAAGGTTTAGGATGTCTATACAAATTTCAGTAGCACAATTGAACAATCTAATTCTCTTTGAGAGAAAATACGTGGAATAGTTTTCTAAGACCCTAAATTGTTCCGTACAAAGAATTTACGATATTTTTCGAAACTATGTGAGAATATTACGCTGTTTCGTTAGATTTTTCCTCAGTTTATTGCAATGTGTTTTTTTGGAATAAAATTCAATTTTCTTGTTTTTTATTACGCGTTATTAAAAAGATGAAACGACGAGACGAGATGTTTTTGACGACCCAATTGGCGAGACTAAGTAATTGAACTGTTGTGCTATGCTACAAGATCGATGCCAAAAAGATGTTAATGTTTGTTTGTCTACGTATGGAGCATCGGAGCTTTCAAGTTGGCCAGGTTATTAAAGAAAAAAACTAGAAGCTTAAAAGACTCTTAATCTTATTCCAAGATACAAAAATTACAATGTTAGAAGGGGAAAAAATCTGATCGATTTGATTCTGCTTGCCAAAATTAGTCAGCTTGATATTAGAATCCTCAGCTAAACCCAGGTGTATTAGTTATTAGAAATTACTGCCAGGAGTAATATAGTGCCATATGTGTTGCTCGCCCAGGTTGAAATTATAGTTGTTAATGTGAACCAATTTTCTAAAGCTGGCGTCGACCCAACCAACCAAATTCTAATGTCAATATAGGGCGACTGAAAATTAGAAACACAGCTGACTAATTTTTCTAATTAAATATTCGAGATGTATGTTCGAAATATGGAGTATTTGTAGGTAATTCTCTGGTAAGCTGATAATTAGACTGGAAGCTGATTTCAACTCACTTTGGAAAAGGCTCGCCTGAAAACATATACTTGTAGAAAATAATCAAAAAATGCTGATAGAGAAAGGGTTTCTTCAAAAATTAAAATACAATGGAAAATACTTTATTTTCCAATTATGTAGACTGTTAATGTTAAACCTTTTATTTAAAAAAAAAATCGCTAAATCCCTTTTCCGTTCTCGGGTCGAGCGCATCTTGTATTGGGACCGCGGACCCTGATTCACTATTTTTTCTTGAACAGTGATCGTCAAAACATAAACACCGATATATATTCTATCAAATAAAGTATATTCTATTAAACAGATTCAACAAACGTGATCTAAAACACTCAATAAACAATTGACTACAGTTAATAAATATCGAACTCACTCAGAAGGGAACACAATACCCTAAGAAGGAGTTTAAGAGAATGTACCCTACATTTGTTCTCGCTGTTCGATACGTGTTTATTTCCGACCGAAGCCGTCTCGCTACCAGTTTATACTGGTTCTATAAATACAAAAGCGAACATTTTAGAATTGGAATCTATTACTTATTCTTTCTACGATCGTTGCGACAACAGCCCAAGGGTACTGTTTTTGCGTTTCTATGTAGAATGTAAGTATTGGTTTGTATTTGATCCCGGTCTGATGATAAAATAGAAAATGAATAACAATAATATTGGGTTATTCTTGCTAAGTATTTGTAACTTAAACTTGAATAAAAGGCTTCGCAAAACTATCAAGCTGCTATAATCCTATTATTTGCAATTATGCTTTTGAAATAATTCAAATGGCAAATTATTCCTGTACAGAGATAAAGTACATAAATACGTATAATCACGCCTCTTTCCCGTAGGAGTAGGCAGAAACCACTTCTTTCTACTTGCTGCGATCCAGTGATAGAATAGACTAAATTAAAATGTTTTGGTAAAACTATTCCTATTATTCTGATAGTTTTATGTTATACAAACATTAACAACACACTACTTATTGCACCACGCCAATATTTCTACATTAAGCTTTATTTAGGATATTAAATATTAACAACAATGTTCATTTGAATTAACGAATGAAGACTAATTAATGTGTAATAAACATAAAATTAGAAATTCCCAGAACTTTCTAATTACAAACATTAATTAGTGTACCAAACTAGAACCCCAAGAGTACTGAACATGCATAAATTCATTTGCAACTAAAATGTTTTTGATTATAAAAGTAAATAGATTACATATTAATGAAGTAACTAGAAAAGTTTTAATAATAGCAAAAGAATTTAAAAACGAGTACATTTTTTCCTTCATTTGAACTTATGAAATTGCAATACGTTTTCTAGAGACAAGGATTTAATCTCTCTAAATATTTTAATCTCATTTTTTGAGAGTAGGTAGCTTTTTCCAGAAGGTTGTGAATTTACCTATTGGAACTAATGGATATCTCGTAGGAAGATTCATTATTTGATTAGTAAAAATTATGTATGTGTCGAAGAGGCTACGTTTTAATAAACCCTTGCACTTCCAACTTCAAAGCTGCACTTGAAAAAAAAGTATTAAAATAAGGTCGACATGTTTTTTTTTGTACCGCTTATATTTCTAATCGGAAAAAAAACTATTATAATAAATAACTTACTAATACATTATAAACGAGGAAACAACATCAAGCAATTTCCAGAAAATCCGAAGCACGATGCTATTGAACAATATATTATTTATTGTGATTATATTATAAGTTCATGCTGAATTGACGCCATTACCAAGTTTGTCCCTCGAGAACCGATTTACATAGAACACGGTTCTTAGAAACTACTTAGAGTATTAGGTTGGTATTTTGCCAACAAAATGTGGGGAATAATTATAGTCGATTATCACAAGGAAATGAAAAGTTATCTACTTTAGTGATTTTATTATAAAGGGATGCAGATTTTTTGGAAAATTAAATATAATAGTACCAAGAAATTATTTTTCGATAATAGTCAGGGTATGTGATTGATCCAAGACTATATCATAGTTGGAGTCCCACAGTTTTAAATCATAGTTAGTTTGTGTCCTGTGTTGCCACATTTCTAAAATTTTTGTCGCAGTCGTCACAAAAATGTTGACAGGTCGTGGCTAAAGCATTGCTGGCGTAGCTAATTTTTTTATCCTATTGGAAGGAATGAATTTGTTTTTTTTTTTTAATGCCTCCTTGACCACGCTAGATATAAAAAAAGGGAATATTTTTTTAAAGCTTTGTTCTATAGTCGTACAAAAATATTGACTATACCTTGGATACATATTATGTAAGTCAGGATGCACAGGAACGGGCCTCGCTCTCGGCGACATGGAGACCGCCGCGTTGATCGCTCGGATGCGCGCTCGCAGCCGCTCGTACTGCTCCGGCTGATATTGCGCCGCGATGTTCACTGTCGCGCCTGAGTACTGCTTGGAAAAACAGACGAAGACATTGTATTTCCTTCAGTTATACAAAAATCTTTTTAATATATTGTAAACGGAGTAATTATTCTAGTTGGGTGTCGCGGTCGGCCCTTTGAAAGCTCTTTGAGTCGTATCTTCTAACTTTTATTTGTCTTTTCAAGGTAAGTAAAACACAAATTTTCTAGTACCTACATGAAAAGAAACACAACTAAAAACACTTTCGGAAATTTTTATGTGTGTGGAGCAACGAACCAGAAAATAAAGAAAAGGTGTTCTTCCAAATAAGCAAATTTTTCTAAAAGACTTTGATGTCTTGTCAATAAAGACACAATTTTTTTTTTCCTTTTACACTACAAGTACAAAATAAAGACACGTTTAATTAAAACACAACAATATTTGAAGATACCTTCAGCGCCGCGGCTGCTTGCTCATGCGTCGCCCTCGTCAAATCCCTTCCATCAACACTTAGGATCCTGTCTCCTCTATGCAACATGCCGTACGCCGCTCCTCCTACCGAGACCCCCGAAACGAAGACCCCGCAGGCGTCCTCTTCGGTGGCCCCCTCGACCTCCCCCCCGAGACCCCCTACGATGTCCATGCCGAGGCGGGACCCAGACCGGACTAGGCGGACCATGCGGACGCATCTGTTTCAAACATAATGTTACAAATGGTTAAAAAATCAAGGTATTTTAAGTTCATATGGATTGGTTTTTGAAAAAATATTATTATTGTTGGTTTATTGACGTAAAAGTGATACGTGTTTTTTAACTGCAAAATATTATACTGTTCCTTTTTGTACATAATAATCTATTTTCCCATGATTGTTTGCTCAGTCCAGTATAAATGAAATAATAAAGCTGAGTTCCATTTTATTTTTGTTAATTTTGAACACAAAAAGTCTTGAAGACAATGCAAGAAATATTCTAATAAATAATTAAATTACAACTAAACTTATAAATATTTTATAAAAGACCGACTTTCTTTTGTTACAAACGGAAGAATTACAAAAATTAAGAAATTTCGAGTTGCAAAGACGAGCTGAGGTTTTGCAGTTTTACCGAACAAATGAAAGTTTCTGAGTCTTCGAAACTTATTGTCTTTTGTTTTGTGGTCGACGAGGTGATTAACTTCATTAGCACATTGTTGTGGAGATTGAAGCTAAGCCATTTAGGGAGTCTATTGTCGGGAAATTATTGTTTTGTTCAGTAAAATGCGGAGAAAAATAACTAAATGTAATTAAACTTTAATAAAATGCCCATAGAAGTTGTGTCCGGGGTGCTGTTGATTAGCGAGCATATTATATGAAGAATAAATTATTAGGGGAAGTATGATAAGCTTATTTTAGATTTTTTTTATATCTAATGAGTGATGAATGGAATCAAAACTTTATCAGTGGCCAAAAACTTAAACGCCTTTTAAATTGAAGTCGCTTCCTTTTACTCGCATGCTTTTTCTGTCACTAAGGTAGAACGTATTTTATACCGAACCAATATATTTGTAAGGACCTTTTAAAGTTATTATTATTTTGATTAGAATGTTGGTTGCGTTACTTTATTAACTCACATAAACGATAAAATAGGATAGCATTGCTGCCAAGGAGCTAGTTCAATATTGTCCGTCTTATGATCTGACTTACTGCCAAAACTATTGCTAAAAATAATTGCGAAATTGTGTGCTTAACCTTTCGCGTGTCTGCCACATATATTTATTGACCAATCCTCACCAGGCCCTTAAGTGTAACTGTCCGACTTAAGACACTTGGAGCATTTTTTCTTATGTCGAACTGTGTAACTTAAGACACGCGTTAATTGAACGTAACTTCTGATTTTGTGAACTTAGAAAATGACTGATATTTTGGAGGTTAGAAAAATATATTTGAAAGTAAAAGTATTACCTTTATACAAAATAATATATACTAAAATGAAATTGGTTTGAAAAATTGTGTGAGCAGCTGCAAAAGTGTAGAGTAGCTAATAAAATATGTAATGGATCTGAAAACAGATAGGTGTTTATTTGTAACAATATTGGATTTTTCGATTTTATTTTACTGTCAAAACAGATAGATGTTTAATGCTATTAAAAATATATTCTTGGGTAACTACATTCGCGGCAATTATAAATCGCAGTAATAATATTTATTTCTTTCCTCCAAAATTTTAATTCCGCATAAACTATAATACCTACCTTCATTTTAAGGGTTCGAAAAAGTAATTAAACTGTAAAAGGCGTTACCTACCTTGGAATTTCACTTGGTTCCTCTTCTAATAGTTCGTGTAGTGTCGAACACGAGGTGGCCTGTGTTTTAGCTGCGACAAAAAAACCCCATTTATTATGAGTTTAAACATTTAAAAAATATGCACAGAAAATGCTGCATTGAATGTCATACATTATTAAATTGTATTTTCTTACTTGAATATAACGGAGCAGTTTTAGCCACGGGCGGAACCGAACCCGCGGACAAGACGACCAGCGTGACCTGATCCCCTGTACTCCTCAATGCTGACACTGCTTGGGCGTGCGTCGCTCCAATCAGTGACGTTTCTATACCCTGGACAAAAAACAAAAGAATTAAACCTGTTTACAGCACCATCACAAACCAGCTATTTAGCCGAAGAAAATTTCAAGTTTACAATAGTTTACTTATTTGTGCATTAACATTTGAATACTCATATAGCAACCAATTCAAAGAAGAAATAGTATGTAATAGTATGTTCTGTATACTTGGAAACAATTTACACACAAGCATAAGGTTCAAAATGCTGTTGCTACGTCAGCTCATGGTCAAGCAGTCGGATTACTCCAGAAGAAATACGAATAATACTTTACTTTAGTTTTTTCTTTAATTTCTAAACGCGGCGTTATTAACAATTGTACACGTAATGTTATCACAAATATAATAATAATAAATGCGGACAACATCACATACATTGTTCTGAACCCAAAGTAAGTAGCTAATGCACTTGTGTTATGGAATTCAGATACAACGAAGGTACCACAAACACCCAGACCCGAGACGATGTAGAAAAGTGATTTTCTACATTGACCCGTCCGGGGATCGAACCCGGGACCTCAGAGCTAGCGACACCTTGAAACTTTGCGTACGCCACTCGACCTTGGAGGTCGTCAAATATACTTCTTATCTTTCGTATTTTCCCTTGATATTATTCTAAATCTCCAACAGTAAGTATTTTTAAGCTTATAGTTACGTCTTAGTTCACGTGTTTACTTAAGGAATGCTGTTCACACTGTCTAGATCCCCTAATCCCGAGAACTTTACATACATAATGCAACACAGCAGTGCTCCTAAGTCGCGAATGTGTAAGATTTGCAATACAAATTGTTCTAGCTTAAGCTCGTTCTTTTGCTCCTAAGGATTTAGTGTTACTAATGAGTAGTGGGAGAGAACACTCATTTGAAATAGTATGGATGCTGATAAAGGAGCATTATGTACCTATATATTTAAAAAGCAACATCTTTCTTTCTTTCAATACGAAAATATATTTTTCTCTAAATAATTATCACGTTCAAAAGCATCGTCGAAAACGTGTTAAAATATAAGCTGTTCCGCATTAAAATTTATTTAATAGGTACTATTTATGCATACAAATAGAGTGTATTATATCAACTATTATTTATCAAGCTACAAAAGAGCAACTTTCAAAAGAAACCTCAAATTACAAACATACTTACATCTTTATCTCTCACAGCCAGAATTTTATCGCCTAATCTCAGTCTACCATCATGGTGGGCAGCTCCACCCACGGCTATGTGGGACACGAAGATGCCGCCGCCACCGGCCGCGTCGTCCGCCCCACCAGCTATGCCGAGACCGAGGCCGCGGACGCCGCGCCACAGAGTGACTACTCGTGGTCGGCGGGCTCGGCGTACCACCTGGTTGATGAGGAGGTTTGTAAATCGATAGTTATATAGTTTAATATGTTGGTAAAGTAAATAAAAAAAAAAGGTATCAATTTTGGTTACAAAGGCCCGTCTGATTAAAATAATAATAGTTACTAATATGTATTTAGTGTCGAAATATAAAAATACAACTTAGTTAGCAATTTTAGAAGAAGTAAGTTGCGGTCAACATGCGCTGTTTTTCAGGATTTTTTTTTCTGCAATGGCATGGCATGTTATGTTTTGTAGTTCGAAAATATTTAGTTTACACTCCCACTACAATCTTAATCAAGTAATAAACAGAATTTAAAAAGAAAAAACAATTGCCAATCTACAGAAAAGAACAGTCATTCTAAAAACATTTCTATCCTACACAAACAAGTCTCGCCAATCTCGCAGCACCATTAGTTAAATAACAAAATCTTTTGCAGCGCTCTGTATAAAGCAACCAATTAACCAAGAGTACTATTTTGAAGGCAAACTGAGTCGTACTTACTAATCTAACGACGCCACCGGCTTTTTGAAGTGCGTCAACCGCCACTGAATGTGGTGCACCTTCCACGGAAATGTCGTTAACCTGAACAGAAAATAGTAATACTGAATACAGCGCGGGAAAACGGTGTGACATTTAGAACTAATTTGACGGGATAATTGTGTTGCTATAATTAAAAAGCGTGTATTATGGTAGATTTTTTATGTTATAAATTTATGACGGAAAAAATTGTTATTGTTTCTTGTGGTAAAATAAAAGTAGGTAGGTAGGTATTAAATTCAATAATTGCAAGTCTATAACGTTGAAAATACTACCCATAATTATTTAAATTATAGTTACAAATTAATATTAAAAATATAAATTAAGGCATATTAAATATATGGATTAAATATAAGATGGAGGGCATTTTTAAGAGACCTGTTTATTATTTTTTTTCGTTTATTTTACTTTAGTCTTTGATTTATTACTTTTCAGCATAAAAGTGGCTTTTCCTAGATCCCAGGTATCCACTGAAAAGTGAACTAAAAGTAAATCAGAGAGGTGATACTTTATCAATGCCGCTTTCGAACTTGCAATCCGTTATTCAGATGTTAAAGCAATTAGGCACTGTGCCAAACGTAACGTAAATTGAATGCTTTTTAATTTTAATTTGCTTTGTCCTCTCTTGTACGTTTAAATATTTCACAAGCTAAGTTAAGTATCCCTTTGAATACTTGATAAGGATGCGGATAAATTTTAAACACAAGCAATAAGTATAGGTGCATTTTTTCAGGAAGTGTGGTTAAGACTTTTTTTTTAATATCAGTCAGAATTATTATTAAAAAAATATTACGCACGTATTTTTCTTTTTATGTAATGAATAAGTCACGACAATACATTGATATATTTTAATGTCGCATGACGTCATTATTTTGTAGATTTTATATAAAATTGTCACGTCCACCTCCTAGGTTTATTTTGAAAAATCTAAATTGCAAGTCTCAAATTTTTACATATTTTACTTGCCGAACAAACAATTTTTGTCTCCCGTACCCAGTCATCTACCCTATTGTACCTAAGTAATAACTTCAAACAGTTAAGACAACTTACAAACAAACAACATTTTAAAGTTAAGAACAAATAGTTTTATATTGAGTTATGCAAACTCGCACGGTAGAATTTGTACGAACTACGAAGTACTGGCAACACTTATTGTGATTGTCTCTACATACCGACGAGTAAAGTTGTTCCAAATTCAAATTCAAATGTGTACACAGTTGTATTTGTGTTCGGGTACACCAATGTTTTCCCGCGTACACATGCATTTCATTCATTCATTTATTCAATTTACATTTATAGTCAAATACTGCGAATGTAAATATTTCAGTCAGATTTACTTTCGCGTGTAACTTTATGAATTTTATTAACGTTCGAATATTAAAAGTTCTTTTGTTTCAATTTTATGTTACAAATGCGAAATTTAAAAAATGCAATTAATTGGTTTAAAAAAAATAGAAAATTCTCCATTTATAAAAAAAAAGTATCCGTACGTTACCTATTGAAATGGGAAAATCATTTTTGAATTTTATTTACATAATTTCACTGGTTTTCTGTGTAAATTGTATGGTTAAAAACTACAAGCAGGTCATTTAAATATTATTATTAGTTCTGTTTACAACCTCCTTAGTGCACTACCGGGTGAAGCAATAGAGATGTCTCAATATCTAGGAAGCTTATATTAATGGCCAGTTTAAGTGTTCACAGTTTAATCTGCTATAGTTAAACGGTATAATAACAGTATTGGAGCTCTTATCTGGTAGTTTGATTTATTACCTACCTAACTGTAGGAAGTTACTGCTTGTGTCAAGCTAAATTACTAATGGTAGGAAAATTTACTATCGTTGTCTAGTGTGACTTGGAATGTTTGAGTTATGGTTATTTTTATGAATATTATTTGTCGGTACTTGTGTGACTACAACTGTAACAGGAGGGTAGAATATAATGAATGAAATAACAGAATGAAAAATTGCGGTCCCTAAAATTGATATTTATTAGCCTGTTATTTTGTTTGACGGGCCTGTTGGTCTAGTGGTTAGTGACCCTGACTGCTATACCGGAGGTCGTGGGTTCGATTCCCACCCAGGACAAATGTTTGTGTGATGAGCACGATCATTTGTTCTGGTTGTCTGGGTGTAATTTATCTATAATATGTATGTATTTAGAAATATATAAGTATGTTTATCAGTTGTCTGGTTACTATAACACAAGCTCTGCTTAGCTTGGGATCAGATAACCGTGTGTGAGTTGTCCCGGAATATTATTATATTATTTCCATTTTTTTTATATAAATAATAAAAGAAGCTTTATTTAAACAACATATTTTTATTATTATAAGCACAAAAAACAGGAATTCATGTAAAAACGTATTCAGAATTAATAATTACAAAAAAAAAATCGATCTACCTATATTTGAAAATTTTCAGCTTGAGTACCGAGGGTCCTAAACCCACAAAAAATAATTAAATTATGTTATTCCAGTAAATAAAACACATTTTACATGCTAACCCCTTTTAAAACGAGGCGTAAAAGCCGCCAATACTAATTAAAACAAACAAGCTTCTAAAATTAACAGAATCACGGCGACGAAATGAAAATGCATTCAATCTTCTTTATAATAGGGATGATAACTAATTTTTATTTTTATGTCCATCTTTTAGATAAGAAAAAAATATTAGACACGTATTTGTTTGTTTAGTCCCGTAAACAAAGAATTACGAAGATACAGCGAGTACAATTCTTGCGTGACGTCACGTTTGAGTACAAATTGTACCTAGCCGTGACGTCACAAGCCCCCACTCCTGAACTTTACAGCGGTTTATCTTCGTATTTTGTAATTTATTTGAGAAAAGAAAAAATATGTATCTATTATATTTTGATTATCTAAATGGCGGACTAAATAAATTTTGACTTTTCATACCTAGTCATCTACCCTATTCATTAATTTAACTTCTGTAGTCAAATTATCAACGATAAACCCCGATTTACTTCGGAAGTGCTGCGAAAATTAACCTCTGCGAAGTAAGGGCGAGTCTTAATAGCCATATCTGAGCTTACAGTAACATAAAGTACAGCTATTCACTTTAATCTGATACTGTTAATCTGCCCCTTTATTGCTCCTAGTTCCATCATAATTTACTCTGGAGTCAGACAGTTTTATCATTTATTTATGAAGACAAGTTTACTAGCAACTATGTTTAGTTAATAGTACAACCCCTGTATAACGACTTCTCAAAATTATAAATTCAAATATGAGCATAATCAGATAAATAAAGCCAATATTTAAAGGGGTGAAGAGCTCTTATTTTAGCCATGTAACCATGTCTATCGCAGCAACTTTTATTTAGGAAAAAAAACATCATATTCGGTCAATTTGTGTGGGAGGTACAATGCCACAAACAGACACTGTATGTGTATCTACACAGAAACAAGAAATAAAGGTAAACTGGTGGTGGTATTTAAGTGATTTAATAAAATTGAAAATAATAGGAATCAATTTATCTCTTCTACTGAATCAAACTACCTACGATAGAAAAACTTTATCGAAAACCTTTAGGTGTCGGGTAACCTAATAAAACATCTGACAGTCAAATTAAATATTCGAACGAACAGAAATTCAAACAAGAAAAGTTCCGTGTAAGTAAGTTCCTTAAACTTTATAAGTACCTACGTGATAAAAAAAAAGTTTGAACATAATATTTCTGTTAGAAAAAAGCACTTATTTTTTTTCTCTACACGCCGTTCTTTAAAATTGGATACAAGAGTGACGTAATTTATTGGTACTTTATCATTCTACGTAAGTCTTTACCGTGCTGTTCCATTATTTTCTTGCGGAAATAAGCGGCTCCGAGTATATTTTTCTTGGAAATTGATCTCGACGATGTTAATATATATTGCCAGTGTCGTACGTGAAATTGTTTTAAATTAATAGCAATATTTGAAGCAGTTATTACTGGTTTATAGCAGTAATACTTCTTACGTTACTGTGCTCGTAATGGTTGGCTGTAAATCAATTTGATGCTATATTACTCTTTCGCGTTACAGACTTCATTATTACTTAATTTTGGAAATGGGTGCAATAAATAAAGACTTATTTCGAGTGGTAAATTTAACGCAAACGGGTAGAATTTTTCCATGTAAAAATGTATTGTTATTGGTTAATAAATTTTTCTTGGTATTTTATGGGTTCTTTTTTATATTTGTTTTTAGTTCTGTGATTGTTTTATTTAGTGTACGTGAGGGGTTATTTCGTTCAGACAAAGCGACGTGTATATTATACAATTCTTTGAATAATATATGTAATTATTAGTTTGATTACCTATAATATATAATTATGTAGTTTAATTGGCTCTATTGAAATATCATCTTAAGAAAATTAAGATAGAATGAGTCTTAACTGCGACTCAAAATTTAAATGCTTTTGTGTGTTCCACAATTTACTTAGAACAAGCAATTGCTGGTTCTAAATTTAGTCGTATCCTGACATTTGGTATACGAGACAGATTAAATGGCTACATTATTTATTTTTTGTGTTGCGGAATTAAACAATATATCTTAGACACAAGTCGTTAAAAAAGGTTAAGGTGAGCAACTTACTTGTAACAAAATATCTCCTATCTGCAGCCTGCCGTCCTTCGCCGCGGACCCCCCGACGGCGAGCCGTGTTATGCTGACGTCACTGCCTGTCTCCCCTCCTGCTATGCTCAGGCCTAGCCCGCTGGCTCCCCGCTCGAGCGTCACGTCCGCTGTCTCCCACACTGCCTCGCTGTCTGAGTCGGCAGGACACTGTTAACAAATGAAGTATTGTTACTGCTGTGATTGGCACGGAGAATGAAGATAGTCTGCATGGCATGGGGTGACAATGGTTGCTCTTTTTGCAAGTTGAAATTTCTGTTTTGTATAATATTTGCGATATACTTTTCTAATTGGTTTGAAGACGTCTTTCACACTGTCTGGCTGTCTGATCCTACAGGATACTGCTAACAAACGAACTATTGCTGTTCCTGTGACCTATCACAGGAACAGCAATAGTTCGTTTGTTAGCGTTCTCGGTGCCTAGCACCGAGAATGCTGAGAACGATACCTTCAGTGCATAATGCATCGCATGGGGTAACAATGGCTCTTTTTGTAAACTGAAGTAAATAGGACAAACAGTCCATTCCTTCAATTTTAGGTAGTCATATATACTAGTGAAAAAGACTTATTGCTACTTGAACATATTTGCTTCATATTTTTCCATGTTCATTCACAATTGTGAAGGGAGTGTCACACAGTTGTCTTTCACACTGCCTCGCTGTGCGGTCCGGAGGACAGTGACTGACTTAACAATTGAAGTATTGTGTCAACCTGCTGTGATTGGCACGGAAAATGAAACCTTCATTGCGTGGGGTAATAATGGTTTCTGTCTTTTTATGAGCTAAAGTAAATAGGACATTAAATGTCCTATTTACTGTAGCTCATAAAAAAGAGGAATTTTTTTTTTCTCTCGTGTCAATAATCCAACATCTTTTTGAACTCTTTCGGACCAAAACGTTACCAGCAAAGTCGCTATTTTCTATAACGTGCGAATTTTACGAGAAGTCCTACATCTACCTAAGTTAATGTTGCTATTATCAGTCTTCAAAATCTTCTTCATAGTAAAGGAGTTTCTTATGAGTTTACTCGTGTTTAGTTACTTTAAATTAGTTTACGCACTTGTAAGATTACCCCAAACAGATGGATTGCAATTTTATAGGTAGGTACAGTTTTATGAAAAGTAGTTACAAGCTGTGGCATTGAAACGTCGGGAACTAAAATCTTAATAAATTGCGATAGGTGGATTTTTTTTTTTAATTGACAATAGCTTTAGATACAGGATATGCCATGTAATGTGAGTAATATTGTTACAAACTTCATAGTTATCTCTCATAACACCGGCAAAATAAATTATTTTGTATAAGTGTAAAAAACCGACTTCAATGAAAATATATATATATAAAACAACTCTGAGGTATACCCTATCGATGACATAGGTATAATTTTTGAGTTCAACGACAGTTACTAGAGGTCTCATGTAATTCACACAAAAAAAACATACATATTATCGAATTGAAAATGTTCCATTTGAAGTCGGGTAAAGATAATAATAGTCCGTTTGTGTGTTCCCCCGATATCCTTAAACTATTCAGCTGTGATGACAAAACAACAAAACAAACGAAACTGGTAATAAATAAAGAAAGACAAATAAACACAAATTGGCGTGTTTTAGTTCGCGACTATTTTGTTAGTAACTATCTTCTCGTAAATAAACGCAATGCTAGCATAAATTTACCTTAACAAGGAGGATTTACTTACTTAGTTTAACTAAGCAATTTTACTTAGTTACAGTAGGTATACAACACTACTAAACAATGGAAATTGGAAAATTAGATCTATTTGTCTGTTACGCTATCAGTGCTAAACTACTGAACCGATTTTACTGAAATTTTGGTATGTAATATAATTGACCTAAGAAGACACCCATCAACTATTTTAAATCATGCTCACAAGGGAAAATTGGTGCATACATTGTGAAAATAAAAGAAGCCATTACTAAAAAAGTGGCTGAAAAGTGAACACAATATGCCTACTAAGTAAGTACCTATATTAATTCGCACAGCATCCAAAAATTTTACCGTGATCGTCTCAAATTATAATAATTGATTCAGCAGTAATAAGCATAATTAGAAACCATTAACACTCTTAAGTTGGTACTGGCTGATTTGGGAATTAAAAGACATTTTCCTGTAAGATAATTTCTTAATTATTAAGACAGATAAGGTGCTGTATTCATCTTCTTCTACTTTTAAATGTTGGCCTTTTCTCAATTTAAATAACTAGGTTGAAGGAAGTAAAAATGAGAATTCTGTAAGTTCATAAATCCCAATTAATTATGCCCAAGGGAATTTCGGGACTGTTCCACACAAGGTATGGAATAGTTTTGAAAGTTTTATTAACCTATAATCTGGTTTTCTGAATAAATTACATTTCGCATTTATTGAATTATTGAATACAACCCATGACGCATACCTACTCGTAATCAGGTATTTGAAGGTTACAGTATTAGGTTCATCCCATTTATAATATTTGTAATTTTACAATTACGATTTCTGTTTTTACTTTTTATATAAAAGTAGACATAGGGAGGCGTTAAGTCAATTCTGACAACTAGTCTTACTATGGGATACTGTATTCCCCAGTAGAATGGGTTGTGGAGGTCAGATAGGCAGTCGCTCCATTAAAAATACGGTATTCAGCTGAATCCGGGAAGACTGGTAGCCGACCCCAAGATAGTTTGGGAAAAGGCTCGGGAGATGATGATGATTAAAGTAGACATAGGAATGTTATTAAAAACCAATATAATGATGAAGAATTTACTTCGAACCATCCATGGACTGGCATTTTATATAGTTTTAACAGCTGGTGAAATACAAAACATACAATCACATACATTTATTTTTAAAATGCCATCCTGAAAGCCGACAAACTTGCTATTATTAACATAGGTTGTTGACTGCACAAGACCAGTCAAGCTATTCACCTAATCCATATTAGTGCGCCCATATAGGTTTGCATAGCTTTCATATGCTCCAATGCCCTATATTAATTGCTATGCCATAATATATCTAGCACATTTCACTACAAAAATACTTTATTACTGAATTCATAACCTCCCCTAAAGTCTGTGAAAATGCACCGTTTGTATATCACGCACAATAAACCGTCGATGTCAAAAACATTTTTGCTAGAGTTGTTAAACGAAAATATTTGTGTAGTCAGCAAAAAAAAGCGATAAAAGAAGTCTTTGGCACGCCGTGGTCGTTGCGGAGGTGAAAATATTTCAACAATGAAAAATACTACCTACCTACGAAAGTTTCGTAACTGTAATGGTAGCAAAAACGATTTTCGCAAGGTAAAACGTAATTAGATGCAAATGATATAATAACATTAAGCTTTTCGTGTTTATTTATTTTGTTCAATTTGGAATACTTAAGGGAGATAGGCCCGAGGTTTAAGATATTATTGCAATCAAAACGGCTAAATTGGTGTCTTAGGAAACAGTTACTGAGTTTTGTGTCTTAATTTTATAGCGTTAAAGATTATATTTTAAAAGTTTTATTGTTTGCAAAATAGGATTGAATTAATCCTTTTTTGTATAATGTTTTTTGACAATTTAACGGTTATTATTCTTGAAAATTTTTGAAAGCGATCAACTCTATTGTGTGTTTTAGAAAAATTGTCTACTAGCGCTGTACTCAAATTGACCCTTATATTTTATTACATTATAGCTACTTCTTTTAAACTATCATCTATAATTACATAAGACCTAAATATTAAGTTTCACACTTATAAAGGAAAATATCTAAGAATTTAATAGAAAAAGATTTTTTAAACATTTTACGAGAAATAAACAAGTTGCAAATAACGCCGTATCACCGAGCGCCGGAACAAACAGTTTCCTATTTATTTCCTTAGAAATATATTTGTTAGCATGTTCTAATTTCGTGCGAGCTCGAATTTTATACAGCTGCTCCGAATAATATACATTTTGAAAATAATAAATATTTCGTACAATTTTTATATTATCTACACGTACAATAATGCCTTCCTTTTACTTCATTTACTATTTGGTTATTAATAAAATAATAGATTTACTAGTTTGCATATTTTCACCATTGCCCTCTATTCCTCAATCACCTTATTCATATAACATTTTATTCTGAGCACGATTTTTTAGAAAACACTTTTCCTCTTGAGTAACTTACAGAAATTCCACTGTTGCCTACTATAATTTACATACAGAGTGTATATAAATATATTCAAAAACTATAAATCTGAGAAAGGAATTCTACATAACATGGCAACAAATAAAAGCTTCCAAACAATTTTATTTAGGTTCGTATTTAAACCCGCGGAAACTCTCGCGTGAAAAGTTCTTAATTTTCCAGAACGAAAACTGTTTTCGTCTACCAAATGTTACTCACACACTTATCTCTTTAACGCAGCAACAAATATTCCCGTACAAACACATTCCCATATATTTTATTAGGAAGATATTATGGAGATAAATACTAACGCGAGATTGGACTGCGTACAATACGGTTTGATAGCTATGCATTTACTTTGCGTGAGCACGAAGAAATTGCGCATAGGAAGACGTCATTACATAATATAACTTTGAGCTTAGGTACAAGAATGTTTCTTTTACTTTTTCTGATTTCGACTTCAGTATGTTTGATTTAGTACCTACTGTGTTTTTGAGTAATACACTTTATAGATAGCCAAAACCTCACAAAATTTTGTATGTCGAACTTAGAAAAGTATAAAACGCTATCGCAATAATACATACTATAATAACTACATACGTAATTTAATAAAATAATACATTCAAAAATACATTACATAATATCATTGAATAAAACCTCCTTCTTCTTTATACGTACTGTAAAAAATCTAGGCCTCCCCATAACCTTATTTTCGATGTATGTCAACAGTAATAATAAATAGTCTAGGAGCTAAACACTATGTTTGTCGGATCATAAAAGAGTATTCACTTCATATTTTCCTTATGTCGTAAAGGCGGGTAATGGATATATTATAATATATTAATGCTATTTCAGGTCTGGACGTATATACTTCATAACGAACTGACCACATCACGTTCAGGTATCTATTTACAAATCTAGACTTTATACCTGAGACATTACAGTTCAATTTTGTTTCTTGTCACCTATTGGTTTGATATTGTTCTTCTTATTCTTATACTGCCTGGTTTACGAAGGTTTACAAAAAAGACATTATATGTATAGTATTAAAATAATATTCACAATATAGTTTGTCAGCATAATCAATTTTCTGCTAAACATCAATTATAATTTTAATCTAAAATTTGTATTCACGTTTCTCTATTATAACTATTTACATATGCGGTCGTAATTAAGTAGGAAATTGAGGCTTTTATTCATGTTCATGTTGATTTAATTAACCACGCAATCCTTCATAAAATTATATTGTGGTACAACGCTGTTAAATGTCTATTATTGCCCTTTAAATCGAAAAGGACAAAACTAAAGTAAAAATACCTGTTTATAAATAAAATAGTTTCAAACTCAACCTTAACATTATATTCTCAACAAGTTTCATAATATAAATTTACTTAAGGTGAAAGGATAGGCCAAACTACAAAATAGACCTCTCTTTGAAGGACTACTACTACTAGACGGATGGACCAAATATATTAAAAAAAAACCCTAATACGCATAACATATTTGACTTTAAATTTTAAGTTTAGTTTTTTTATTATTGTTCATACTTTTGTCGTAAAAAAATCGAATATATCCTCTTTAAATTTGCAATAATTTGCTTACTGCTCTCAAACAACTGAAGCGATTTAAATATTTTTTTCACGCAATCATAAACAATTTAATGCTTTATTAAATTTAAGTTCAAAATTTTACAAAATTATTACTTACGTGCCGTTAAATCAACAATACCATATTATTACATTCGCGCCCGGCGCTCGCGGTCACTCAGATTGTTTCACGTTCAATGCTCAAGGACGTTGGGCTATCCTATCGCCTTAACAGAGCTACCTAAACGCATACCATGAACTCTTAAAGCAGGGCTGTTATCGCTGCCAGAGCGAGACGCCGCTACGCGCAGTGTAATGCGCCGTCTCATAGTACATCAAGTGCTCATAGTACAGGTACTGGACGGTTTATGCAGGTTTCCTCAGCATAGCCAGGTAACTGAATTAAGTATCCGTCTCCGAGACTTGATTATATTATTATGCTACAGTTTAAATAAAGCACAAGATCTTAATAATTTTACTTGTAATTTTATAATACAGAATATAATATTTAATATTATGATTGAATTGAAGGATTTAACTTGGAAAGGACATCATCCATTTTGGTCCAAATTCGAAAGCCGGCCAACAAAAAAAAATGTGATATTCTGACAGAGCTTGTCCTCCTAAGCATTTCTTACTATGGCACTAAAGCTGTAGCACCGCTGCACGTCATTTTATCCAGGGTTTAAAATTCTGAATTTTCATACATTTTTCGATCACATACCACGATATTATCGATTAAATGAATTTCTAAGAGTACAGAGCTTGACCTCCTTAGCATTTCTTAATATGGGATATGAAAATTCAGAATTTTTAACCCTGGATAAATTCAAATGGAGTGGAGCTACAGCTTTGGTGCCATATTAAAAAATGCTTAAGAGGACAAGCTCTGTCTTCCTAGTAATTCATTTTATCGATAATATCGTGGCATGTGATCGAAAAATTGTATGAAAATTCAGAATTTTTAACCCAGGATAAAATCGCGTGAAGCGGTGCTACAGCTTTGGTCCTATATTAAGAAATGCTAAGGAGGTCAAGCTCTGTCCTCTTAGAAATTCATTTAATCGATAATATCGTGGTATGTGATCGAAAAATGTATGAAAATTCAGAGTTTTAAACCCTGGATAAAATGACGTGCAGCGGTGCTACAGCTTTGGTGCCATAGTAAGAAATGCTTAGGAGGACCAGTTCTGTCAGAATATCACATTTTTTTTTGTTGGCCGGCACTTTCGAATTTGGACCAAAAATGTATAGAGAGTGGATGATGTCCTTTCCCTATAAGCTTACTGCCTGACATTAAAATAAGCTATGTATTTGACACAGAGATGATTTCTGAAATTTTCACATCCCAAGGACTAAGGAAGAATTTATCATTTTTATTATTGTAACTTATAATAAAATTCTTCAATCACTAAAATACGTCAGAGCTTCAAGCTTAAACAATCTCAAGGTTACTTCAAGTAATATAAAAAAAAAGAACAAAAAGTAATCTCAAAACATTCGGAAGCTTTATAAACACTACACTAACAACAATCTAGAGCACTGAAGTGTAAAAGACTTTGCCATAAGCCGAGAACATTATTATTACGTCTGCTCCACTGAGTGTTGCCAGAGTCCATTAAGTTCAGATTTACACATGATATTTGCTTTCATTGAGCATCACTGAGCTCAAAGTTATTAGATGGAACTGATTCCTACAAAGTCGTATTTATTTAAACAGATTTTGATTAGGGAAAAGTCAATCCCAAACATCTTGTAATGAAAATGGCAATATTATCTATACTTATTAATAAATATGTAGAAGTGAAAATTCTGTACATTGTAAATATCAAAAAAATAAATGGCGGGTGTATCACGCAAAAACTACCGGTTGGATTACGATGAAACTTGGTATAATTATTCTTTATTATCCTGGGCACCACACTGGGTAGTTTTTATCCTGGAAAAGTATAAACAATAAAAAACAAACTTAATTTTGCGGTTAAAAACTCTTTGATAAGTTTCGTCATCCAAGCGAACGAAGTCGCAGGCACGGCTAGTAAATAATAATAATGTGTGCTGTAACTATGCCTATGTAGAGTTCAAGCTACTGACAAAACGAGAATTAATGACGTAGTTTGCTGCGAGTTGGTGATTTCGGATTTAAATGTAGTTTCATTACTTTACTTGTTTTTAGGCAGTGATGTCTTGGTATTAAATTACTAAGATAGACGAGTCTCCTTCCTACTTATGTGTCGTTTTTTTTCAGGGCGGTACATATTGTATTTTTATTTTTGTCTACTATGGTATTAATATTCCGAAAAAAAATCATTTTAATCTTTCTCAATTCAGATCTACTCAAGTTTTCCAAGAAAGTGCAGATCGATATTGAAAGCATACAGGGGATTATCTAAATGTCAATGTGTAATCCTTTAAGCACTTACACGCCAACATACAGAATGAGCTAATAATGGAACGCGTCCAACCGTTTATTGGAGGTAAAAGGAAATCGAAAAACGTTAAAGGCTATACACGGTCATGAACCGATTTAACCCTCTTTCCACACATTCCGGTAACCAGGTAACCGGTGCCGTCGATCCGGCACTCTACGACCGTATCCACACGCGTCGGTTTTTTTCTACATTCGCTGCCGGATAGCCGGGAAAGGCTAGCTGGCGACCGGAACGTGTGTACCGTAACGATATTATTATGAACGGACCTGAATGGTTCCGGCGCCATGTCGTCCACTTCCGGGGCTGTGCGCCGGCTGTTCTCGGCCGCAATCGTAGTTGCCGACGTTTGCTGTGAATAAAAAAGTCGTATTACTTTGAGCATTTATTACACTTTTATTATGAAAGCTATAAAATACTTTTTCAAATAAAAATTTACAGTAAATGCTACAATCTAGCAGCGTATTTCTTAATGTATACTTAGTATCAACAACACCAGAAAATCAATAACTCAATGAATAAGTAACATAATATACAGCTAACCAATAAGTGTCACGCAAATCTTTCAGCTCGCTTGTCACAACAAATCCGTATATAAAACTATATTTGCTTTACTACACGTGTTAGGATTTTTATACCCAAACTCGTAGAATTCGTCAAAATACTTGACACCTAAAGAAATCGGAATCACAAAGCGCGCTACATCTCTGTGCGTTTAACGATGCGGAAATAAAGCGATTTTACACGTGTTTCCATTATACGATATCTTTGGTAAAAGGCTGATGTGTAAATAACATTAATGTTGAATGTATATCGACTGGTAGATGGAACCATTGAGAATTACAATTATATGTAAATCTATAAGTACATAATTTTAATAAGTGAGAGCATACATTTTCTAAATATTGATTTGATTTGAAATATGTTTCAACACTTATAGATTCTGATATAAATAAATAAATATAAATAAATAAATAAATGCGGACAACATCACATACATTGCTCTAAACCCAAAGTAAGTTGCTAAAGCACTTGTGTTATGGAATTCAGAAACAACGAAGGTACCACAAACACCCAGACCCGAGACAATGTAGAAAAGTTGATTTCTACATTGACCCGACCGGGGATCGAACCCGGGACCTCAGAGCTAACGACACCTTGAAAACCGGTGCGTACGCCGCTCGACCACGGAGGTCGTCGAATATGATATCCGTGTAGACTATTCAATTATTATATGTTTTGTATTTATCAGTATGATCTACAATGCAGCAACATAAGATATAGTTCGAACTTATAATATTACGCAAGTAACAACAAAAAGTATCACTGATCTAAATATTCTTTGGTTCATGTAGAAAATGCTACAAGGCTTTTTCCACCACCTATCAACGGAAGGGATAAGCATTGAAATTTTACGACCTTCTTACGGAGATGAATAGATATAACCCGATGAGCACCAAACAGCCCTGTTTTGATGTTTGTCAAAACACGAATAGCTCATCGATGTTTCTACAAGGATATATCATCTATAATCGTAACATTTTATTTCATCTAGAGCCGTAGGGCTAAAAACCTAATAAAGTAAAAAATAATTTGACGAGCATTAAACTCCCTACTTTATAGCGTACTTTCATTCTTAAATTAAACATTTATACAATTTTATTTCTTATTCCGAGAATTTTTCTTTAAGAATCTTGTATCTTGATTTATCACTGGTGTCACTCATCTTTTATCTTAGGTAAGTAAGTAGTTCCTTTCTTGGTAATATTGCGAAGCTAAGTAAAAGGAACCAGTCCAGCTTTATTATTGCTAAAGGTTCATTGGATATTTTGTAGAAACTCTTTGCTGTTTATTTTACAAGTGGGTTAAGTTTGGAGTTTTAAAAGGGTGTTGGCCAATTTAGCGAGACCTTTTGTGTACTTACGTTCTTTTTACCATTTTTATTTCACATTTAACTTACCTAAATTTTAGTTTTATATCGTAAAAAACGACTATGCTTATAATTATAGTTTTAATAGATAAAATAAAATAATCAAAGACACAGAGTCGGTCATTGAAATGTTTCCAGTTACCAAGCTTGTATCAAATTCCAAGAATTGATTAAAACAAAGCATTTGATACCGTAGCGATATTCGTACTGAAATGTAACCATCAGTTTTTGAGTAAAGCAAGTTTCTAAATAGCTGTTATCGAACTATCTGATAATGCTACAAACAGGGCATTAAAAGTTTGAACAACATTAGAAGCGGTGTCCCAGTAACTTATGGCATACCGCAGGGTAATATTCTCGGCACAGTAATTTAAAATTATTATCAAACTGAAAACTAACCTGACTTTTACATAAGTCCATAATGCATTTTGATAGAAATGTTGTAATTTTGTTAGTAATGTTAATGTTACTGCAACATAGTGGAATGTATAATTTAAATCCCAAAATCTCTAACAATTTCCTCCACATTGGCAAGCTTTAGCAAGCTCAGCTTATTGCAGCATCTATGTTTATTCCCATTATACTATGCAGCGTAGTTAAATTAATGTACTAAATAAGTGATTCAGTCCCTCTACATGTATTTATTATCCACCTCGTCTATATTTTAATACAAGTGATGGTGAGTGCCTTATTTAATATTAAATCCTCTTTAAGATTAGTCTGCGTCGTAAGCAAAAGAGATAATGAGCAAACACGTCGTTGGTACGTTAACTTTGTAAGTGGATGTTCGTCTGTACAGTAAATAATTTAAGGCTAATTCCATATTTTATGTAAATTGTATATTAAATTCCCTGATTCCTAAATTGTATATGAAATAATGTTTTATGGTTTTGATTTTGAATGTAGAATAAAACTGTTCAGGTATACTTATACATTTTGGATTAATAAAATTATTTCTTTGACAGTTATCTTTATTCCACGAAGAAATATCTCGTGTAAAAACGAGAAGTTTTGTATCAAAAAAATATGATAATAATACATAACCTTACATCTGTTCACAGGAAAAGGTCTATATCGCCATTTACAGTCTAACAACTGCTCAAAAAGTACCAACAAAAATATGGTTACTGTTTCGATACGAGCTGAGATTTAGATCGTAATACACTAGATGAGTGGGGAATGAAATACCTTGCTGGAGGCGAATATTTCTTCGGTAGAAGGTGGGTCAGCGCTAACGTAATTTCTTGTTCATTTATTATCTTCCTTATAATCCTTGCATGTTGTTCGACGTTCCACAGAACTGAATACGTGATGAACCGGAAGGCTGTGATAGTTTAATGAGGAACGCGCTGTGTCATAATTATAATTTACGTTGCTGTGTTTTTAATTCAGTATAAAAATAAACATAAATGTGAACAACATCACATACATTGCATATGCATTGTTACCCAAAGTAAGTAGCTAAACCACTTGTCTTATGGAAATCAGAGACAACGAAGGTACCACAACCCGAAACAATGTTGAAAAGTGATTTTCTATATTAACCCTTCCGGCGGTTAAAACTTGGGACTTCAGAGCCGGCGATACCTTAAAAACCGGTGAGTACGCCCATCGACCACGGAGACTATGAGTTTTTAATACAGTATCGTAACTTATATCAGCTTTCGTATCTATCTCTTTGTTATTCTCTCAGTTAGCGAGATTAGTTCTGGTATCGCATCGATTACAGTATCAGATACCAATCTCATCTCAACAATGTGTTCAATATACAGATGAACTGTGTTGCGCAATCATGATTAGTGCTTGTTTATAAATGGCACTCCAGTGACTAATTTAGCCTGTAACCTCTCTATCTAATCGGCTGTATTTTGTGATGAAATTACTTTCAAAATTTAAATATGATTTATAACAAACATAAATCACTATTTTTGTACTCTTTAATAAGTAAAAAAAAAGGTAAGTTAAAGCTCAGCATCAAAGACGGGCCTGTTGGTCTAGTGGTTAGTGACCCTGACTGCTATACCGGAGGTCGTGGGTTCGATTCCCGCCCAGGACAAATGTTGTGTGATGAGCATGATCATTTGTTCTGGTGTCTGGGTGTAATTTATCTATAATATGTATGTATTTAGAAATATATAAGTAAGTTTATCAGTTGTCTGGTTACCATAACACAAGCTCTGCTTAGCTTGGGATCAGATAACCGTGTGTGAGTTGTCCCAGGATATTATTATTATTATAAAGATTTGCGGAAACTAAAATATTCAGAAGGAAAGCCTCAGAGTTATAAAAACATCGTGATTATCCATGTTTTGTCAAAAACAAAGAAAATTTCTGCAAAATTGGACGGACATTTTATCTTACAAAGTTCTGTATAATCAAGACAGGTATCCGGTTACACGTGCCAACTTGGACAGACCCAGAAAAACAAATGTTTTATAAAAACCAACAAAATAAATATTCGATAAAACCTTAAGTCTCTAAACAATAGCCGTTTAAGATTATATAACTGTGTAAGTATAAATAATTCCTTTGATACAAACGAAAACCAATAAAACGTGAGAGTTACAAAAGCTCCATTTCAGTTAAAAGTCGCTTGAAGGTCAAGGGCAAAACAAAAATAACATTTTCAAGGTGACTGGTGAACCTTAGATAGAAAATAATATATTTTGATTTATCAAACCTTATCTTAGCGAACCGATACAAAATCCGATGGTACGAGATAATTTTGCAATAAGGAATTAATTCTCTTTTATTAATACGATAATACAATTTTTACGATCGATATAAATCCGTACTTAAGCCAAAAAAAAAATACAACATATTACTTATATTTGTTGTAAAAAATCAGAAACGATTTTCAAAAAATGTAAAGAAACTAATATCATGAGAGGAAGCAACTGTAGATGCAATACCAACAGTCATAAAAAACTTCTCCAAGACTCATAACAGTCAAAGTACAATATGTCTCGCTTCGTTCATTTTATAATACTTGTGAAACATAGTCAACACTTTATCAAAGTCTGAACTTAAATAAATTATGGCGTCTTGTTAAGTTGCGAGATAAATCCAATTTATATCATGTTGCTGGAAGTGCCTGACGGAATACTGCTCTGGTTGAGAAGTACACTAGAGATACAGGATTTTAATCGTGATAATGTCTTTGAGATTATACAGAAGTATTATGGAATATAAGGTATTATAAAGTGTTAGAACTATTATTGTAGCGAGTCGCAGGGCTTGTGATGAAAGACAGAATGGACATGATGAAGCAACAGTTCAGTAAAGATATTAATGAGCTGTTTTAACTGTAACAACATTGTTTTCAGTCATATTACACATCTTTAGTACTAGATTATACATACCATTGAATATATGTATGTACTAAAATACTTCGCATATAATTCTAACAAAAAAACTGAATTCAATATAAGTCTTATACGGTTTTCTTATGGTTCCTACTATCAAAACTGGACTATGAAATAGGATCACACGGTAAGCACCAGCTTTAAAATAAAAAAGAATCAATAAAATCGGTTCACCCAATCGAAAGTTCTGTGGTGACAAACAAATTTAAAAAAATGTCGAATAGAACATCCCCTCCTTTTTTGAAGTCGGTTAAAAATACTGGTGTCCATTTTCGTTTTCAGTAAATAAACATGGAAACCGCATAAAAGTAAATAAGAGATTATATCAGTAAAATACAGCGGTCCGACATCGCTCTCATAAAACCATAGTATGGTGACCAATCCATTTAGCAAACGTGGTTTTATGGTAATATTACTTCTGGATAAAATGGGCATTTAGGTTGAATCCACTTAATTTAATGTATCTCGTATTTAACTTATAAAATTCATCGGTTGTTGACATGAAAGTATTGATAGCAGGGCTGTTTGGCTGTATCCATTTGTATGTTGTCTTTTGTAAAATAAAATTATAAATTTTCTACGGACATTTCTTTTTGAAATCACTTAATTCGTTTTAATGATTTCCTTCCTTTTAAAACTAAACCCTCAAAGCACCTTATTTACTTCTGTTCAAAATGGAGTAGAGAAAAATACTTACATTCTTCAGAAATCTGCATCTCGATCTTATCCAGATCTTCGACTTCTTCGTCATCAAAGTCTGTCTGCACCGTGACGTCACGGGTGAAATGTTCAAGAGTGATGACGTCAAACGGCGCCGTGCTCTCGGGACTAGCGACGCGTGGGCTAGGCGCGCCTTGAGACTCGTGCGAGCCGTGCGACTCGTGCGCATCGTGCGACTCGTGCGCATCGTGCCGCGCGCGTCGGCACGCCGCGCAGCCGCAGAGCGAACCACGCACGCGCAACAGCCACACTAGCCCGAAAAGCGCCATCCACGTGGTCATGCTGCGACTACTACGGATATGGCACACTAGCCCTCATTTAAACACCCACTAATTAAAAATCCAATTTTTATTTTATTTTAAATCCCACTGCATCACTGGTTTTAAATGGTTTTGTTTAATCACTTCACTGCACTGATCGTATCACATTGTATGAATTTGGAGTACACATTTGTTCATTTGTTTTACTCACATAATCCTTGATTAATCGGCACTCGTATGTTTTACGTCACTGATATTGGTACGGATTATAATAAATGGTTAGTATACGGTTTTAAATTTATGATTATTGTTATACCTTTTAATGTATTATTTTTTATTCGTAAAATGTTGATTCAGTTAGTTTCATTGGTGCTCATATTACTCAAAGTTTTATTTTTCACTTCAGTGACTTTTACATTTGTCTGCTTTTTTACACTGAAGCTCTTTGATACCCTTGCTGAAAAAAATGATATTTCTCATTTATTCTAAGGAATATTATTCTAATTATTTACAATTCAATATGTACTTAAATCTAATACAAGAACAAACAAAGACTAAAATTAAATCTTATATAGATAAATAAAACTAACACGCGTCAAAATACTCATCGTCATCCCTGTCAATGGCGGGAAACGTGCCCAGAAGGCTGGCAGCATTGCCACGTTGAATGGCTATGCCGATTCTCTGTGCAAGGAACAAACCAGCTCTCTGATCACGAGTAGAGTCCACCAAACGTTTTGACAGTTCTTTAAAAAGATTTCGTGCACTCGGACCCCATGACCCGAGCGTTTCAACCCCAAACGGCTCGAAAATATAATTACCCATTAGGTTATTATACTTCCGCCGTTTAAGGGTCTCCGCTGCTCCAGCAGCAGCTCCAGGAGAGGCCGCCGAACTTAGAACGTGGGATGGCGCAAGGGTGTCGACGCACGTTGCGTCCCACACCAAAGGCCGACCCAATTTCCAAGGCAACAATGACATACCGTCAGGTCTCTTACCATCGCTGCGCACCAAACCATTGGGTTCCAAAACAGCTGGTACACCGGCAATGACAAGAGCACGACGAATAATGTCATTAATATTTGCGTGACGGGATATACGTCCTGCGCTCCTGCTGCAGGACAGGCCATGGTGACCGAGGCAATCGACTGTTTCACCGCATTGACACCGATGACATGCGACACAAGGTATACCTAAACGTAAACTGATGGCGAGCCGGAAAGTATTGTCATCCAAAATCGTACCAAGAGTGGTTGACGGAAGTGCCTGTAACCAGAGGCCCGATTCCCATTCTCCCACAGCCAGGAGACGCGCGCGCTCTGCAGTGTTGATTGACGTATTAATTAATTCTTTCCGTATCAAACTGCAAAGCGGCTCGTCCCACTGCCTCTGAGAAGAACGTTGCTCGGGTAGATCTGTGCCCGGGCAGGACAATTCCCAACTATTTACTGCCTCAGTCATGCACAGAATCTGAAAATCAACCAGAGAAGACCCTAAGATTTGCCTGGTTAATTTTTCAGTGCTGTGGACCGAAGACAAAAATGCTGGTAGGCCTAGACTGGAAACTTTACGTACACCAAGCCCACCAAATCGGATCGGCAGCGTGGCTTGGGTCCAAGCTCGGTCATCCAACGTTACGTTAAAAATGGACGTTAACGTGGACCGAATAATTTTATCGACTTTTTCCAAAAGCGGCAAATGTTTCCATAGTCGTGAAGAACGAAGAAAATATGTAAATTTTGGACCAAAACAACAAAAACGAATTAAAGTAATAGCAGAATGTAAAGAGATTTTGAAAAGTCTATTCGAAATTGACTGAAAATTTTCAATTTTATCATCTATAAAATTTTCATATGATTCTTCTAAAATTGGGGACCCTAGAAGGCGAAGAGAGGAGTTATTGACTATGTTAATTTCAGGGGCTATTGTTTGGATTTTTTGTAAAGCTAATTTTTTATCTAAATGTGTATCTGGAATATATATTTCACACTTACTTGTGTTTAAATCAAGACCAATTTTTTGTAAATTTGTTTTAAGGGATATATAATCATCTGCTACAGTGTTGACATCGCCTCCTAGAGTTCCGTCATCCAGATACCAAATATTAAATTTTGATTTCAATTCCTTAATAATGGGATGGATGGCTAAACTGAATATGACCGGCCCGAGAGGATCTCCTTGTTGGCAACCTACAGCCGAATTTAAAACATTGTCTTTATAGACTAATTTTGAAGGGTTTCGGTAGCATTGCCAAAGGAAACTGTAAATTTTGGGGGTTTCACTTTTGACTTCCGCCAACAAGGTGTCTCTGTTCACTGAGTTGAACGCATTTCTTATGTCAACTTTTAGAATAACCTCACTTTTCCTGTGGGCCAAATATGTGGACAGTGCGTGTACGGCAGCTTCACAGCCCCCTTTTGAGCCAAAGCCTAACTGAAGGGGCTGGAATTTATCAGACAAAACGTTGCTGTACAACTTACAACAAATTTTGGCTGCCGTACGTCTGTAGGTGGTGCCAACAGCAATGGGGCGAATACCAAGGAATTAATTTGATGTTAATACTTTAATCAAGCTATTAATTAATAAAAAATACATAATATAGTAGATAAGAATATTGAATAGATATGAACTTCATTAAATTAATATCTATAAAAGCAATTTGAATATTGAGTTTCCCTTCTAATTTGGTTAGGGGATTAAAACTAAGTCCCAAAAGAAACATCTTTAGCGTATACCAAAGTGATTACCATTAGATACAGCACATTATTAAAGGTAATATACCTAGGGGAATAAATAAAGGGCTGAGTACAATGGAAGGCTCTCCACTGCGATATGTCAGGGTCCTTCAACTCGATGAAATGATAAATGACAGCCATAAATTGCAGCCCCCATGATATTAATGGCACTTCTTACCGTGAAGGGCTCATGAAAAATATCAATTCGTTACAACCTATCGCCGGGATACCTTCCCAGATAAATTAATAATAAAATACAGTAAAGGAAAATTTTATAGATATCGTGTTTGGAGATCCCGAGGGCTTGGTTACCGACGCTTAGGCCTCTGAAATCAATATTCGCGACGAATTTTGTACAAAAATTTCGATCTCGCGGGAAATTATTGTAAATTCACTAGCGTAATGGCGAGTGAAAAAACGACATCAACATTTAAGATTTTTTGCTCAGCACTTAGGATAAACTGTTTGTGAAATTAAATATTCATTGCTTCTGCTTTTATTTCTATAATGAATGGTGAACCTAAGGTTTTGTAGTGGATAAAGTATTTTGAAAGATATTGTCAGACATTTTATTTTGTTTCTTTGCCATCCATCAGGTTTAATTGCCAAATAGGTAAGGTTTTGGTTAAAATGTTATCAAACTTTCGTTGAGTAGAGTGTGTACTTTCCACATTCATTGTTTTAGATTTTTTACATCAACATTTCACCGCTTACACGTGTGTTCCACCAAGTAATTAAGATTTATTAAAAAAACGGTTCTTTGTAAAGAGCTTTGTGAAAATGTCACCTCACAGAATCCTTTTATTTTCAAGCGTAAATATTTATAATTTTAACAAAGGTCCCAAATGTCATGTTATGTCAGGCCTTTAGGCAGCAAGAAAAGTTAGGTGGCCTAGATTTCTGGCTCATGTCAGATTTATATTTTAAAGTCCAGAACAAATATTAGAGTTTCGTGTAAGCTTGGTTTTTGCTGTTGTTGTTCAAAATTAAACTGGGTTAGTTTGAAAAACTAAAGTTGGTAAATAAGGATGTTTATTAAAACTGTTTTTGTTTCTAAATCCTAGACAAATTTTAACATATTTCAAGCAACGATTAGTTAGAAAAAATTATGTAGTACATGTAATTGCTAATAAAAAAAAAATATTTGTATTGCTTTTTTTTTTAATCGCACATGATGTGTTAAAAAATTGCATATTTCTTTGGCATCAAATTTTGTATACTTATTATCTTTATCTGGCAAACCAATACAACAGAGATCTAAATATATGTGTGCGATTCGCACACCTATCGATCAACATAAAAATAAATAATAACTGGAACAGAATTCTTTGCACAGGGCCATGTGAAATCCCAAGCGTAAAGTACCAAGATTATTTTCCTGCGGTCTACACTGTACATTGGACAGTGAGTGACGATAACTGGAAGCCCAATTACTCGAAATGTGCTGGCGACAATATTTATACTAGGATATGACAGCAGATTTGTTTTTTAGAGAAACACATGCCAGATGTTTGTGTCCAGTAGAGAACTAAAAAAACACAATACACACAGCGTAGTTTTGTATCTAGGTAATATTTTAACACATTTTTACGACGGAGTGCAAGATATTGCGACGAGAGAAAAAAATAATTTCGAATAAAATATCTTAGCAGATGAAGTGGATTGTGGAGGTCAGATAGGAAGTCGCTCAATATAAAAGACGGTAAGTCATCGGATGAATTCGGTTAGACTGGAAGCCGACCCCAACATAACTTGGAAAAAAAGCTAGGCCGAAGAAGACGTATGCTTTGAAATAATGAGTGCTTGCATTGCATAAGATTATACTGTGATGTTTTAAACAACCACCTTACTCAAAACAACAGAGGTAGAGAGATAAAATATTAAAGAAAATTTACTTTATAATAATAATAAAAAAAAAATTGTAGCCTTCTGAGGAATATAAATATTAAAATTTAATAATCCGAGAGAGCACGCCACGCATTTGATCCGATCAAATTAACCAAAGAAATGTTTTAAAAGAATTCAATTTCGAAATTTCCGTAGGGACAGTCCAAATGATTTATTATTATGGAAAGTACCTACTCCTAATTAAATACAATTCTCGGAAATCTTCCTCAAATATTTCTTAGGGTAAAAGTATACTTAATTGATGCCAATCTCTTGGCGGATGAAAGGTTAATTATAGTGTTTTATAAGGAAAACATAAAACAATCGTCAAGGTTGATCAATATAAATTTAACTCTAAGTAGACAGCTAAATCAATGATCACAAAGGTGAGAACATATTATGGGCAACATACCCCAAAAATTCAAATCTTTGAACAAAATCTGGATCCATATGAGATAGAGAACATAAAAATAACTATTAGAAAATTTTTTTGGTTTCACGAAAATAATATAACAAACTAATATAACTTGGTTTAGTTTTATTTATTTTTGTTTTGATGAGTAATTGTATGTCATTACGTGTAACTATGGGTGTATACCTGAAAATAAACGTATTTTAATTTAATTTTAATTTAATTTAAAAGACTAAATAAGTAATCTTAGTAGTAGCTTGTAATATTATCCAGCTCACCATACCCCATAGAATAGTGACCAAATGAGTGTCACGTACCTTTATAAATGGGCGACAGTCCCTTACACATTGAGACCCTTCTATGCCTCAGAGAGCATATTCTAAGCATGTTTACGGGCAAACAACTACTCCGAAAAATCTTATATCCTGTCTGCTTTCAGGTTATTTACTGGTATCACCAAGATGTTGGAGTCGGTTTTGTATTTTTTTTTACGTTTAAAATTGTATGCTAATGGTGCTTTCCAAACCTGAGGATAAGTGAATAAATATTGTTTTATGATGACGAACAGATTGGAAAACGAACTCTGGATACACTTAAAAAGAGAGAAGAATTTTTATAGGAGGTTTTCCTTAAACTTGCCAATTTCTCATTCCATCAAAAAGATTACAAAGATTTAAACCAACGCATCAAACAGAATTAAATACACTTTTGGTAAATAAATTAAATCATAAAACCCCAAAAAGTTTTCCTTACGTATGGCGTCGCTCAGTTGAAATATTCAGCATAATTTAAATTTCTCACCTAATATTACGTCATTGTAACTTTGTTTCATTTCGCTGGCCGCACGGGTTCGTTACAAAATAGCCGACTAAATATGAGCACGGCTTTATATTAACAATATACCCTCTTGTGGTGCTAAAAATAAGCTTAGTATTTTAAGCTTCATGTATTTAGGTTTAATGGACCTATAGGCTGGAGTTTAGAGATTGCTAATGAGGTAAATAATAGGTATTAGCAACCTACCGACTTCGCACGGGAAGACATAACATTAAAGTGAATTATACACAAATCTTCCCCTTAAATCACTTTATCCGTTGGTCCAAATCATATGGAAATCCGTTCTGTAGTTTTTGAGTTTATTCGACTTTCGTTCGGGGACTTTGTTTTATAATATATCGTGTAAATATAGATCTATATAGAAGAAGGTTCATTCGTCTAACGTAAAACCTATTGAGTAGTGAGTAGCTTCACTTTATTCTCATCTTTGAACCTTTTATCGGTCATATCGAAGGGTTGAAACTCCTCGTGACTCAGCTTTTTATGAAGTTTTCTTATAAGATTTTATTTTGGGAAATTTGGGAAGTTTAGAAGCAGTTTGGATACCAACCGATATTATGGGCTTATTATACATTATTGATGGGCGAAGATTATTATACTTAGTTTAGATAAACTTATGGTAAAATACGTAATTCTACATAATTATACCTATATTATGCAAAAGCTATAAAAAGTATTTTAGTCAGTTATTTATAGTAGATACCATACTTTAATCGTAATATTTATCTGGGATTACATAGATAAAAATATTTGCGGATTTTTATGGAATTTTGATGGAATTTTTCACCAAGGTGGACCCATGAAGGACAATTCGCCCGGGGATAGGAAACCTTTTTACCCCGGTAAATCCAGAAGCAATTCAAATTTCAATATATTAGTTGGTGAAAAAAATAACCATGTAATAAAACCTTTTTCACCTCATGCATTAGGTAAAATTGAAAATAAACCGATTGGACTATGGAAATAAGGTAAAGACTGAAGTCTTAATTTTAAACAAGTTGTCTTCTTACACACGTGAGAATAACTTAGGTATTGAACTGAACTCTAATAAAGTGTTCAACTTAGTTGAATATGTTAAAAAAACAGCCCGAAGTTTTATGAGAATGTTGTGACTCAAAGACCTAAAAGGGAAATTATCATTAAATATATGTTATTTTAATTAAATATTATGATGATTTTGGAACTGAGTAATCTAAATAAATAAAAATAAATAATAATGGGTAAAGGTATCACTTTTAATCACGACACAAAAATTTTCAGTTCTAGTCGCAACGCAAATCTGATATTTCATAAAAATATATTCCTGGTCTTTTATGAAATTGAAATGCAGATTTTTAGGGCCTAGCAAGTGGCTGCTGTAAACACGAATGGCTGTTACGAAAGTTATTGTATAGAAATACAGCACTCAATACAATTGTACAAAGCTTTACAAGGATCGAAGCCGAGTTAGATCCTTGTCTTGCAAGAAAGCAATTCTGAGACACACTTCGCAAAAAGGTTTGTAAACGGAAACTTTGTCAGCCTTTACTCCGGTCCTTTTTCAAATCGAGGGTTTCTTTTTTAGAACTACAAAGGTGTTATTGGTTATGGATGTCAGACAATGTCACCTTTTCTATATTCAATGGCATACGGTTAGGTCGAATGGGTGTACCCTAGCTTATCGTAACATCTTCGATATTTTAGGAATACCAGATGGTAGAAATAACAGATTTAGAAAATTTACATATTTGCTATTGTGAAAAAGTTCATGTTTGTTTAGGAAGGCGCAAGAAGGAACAGGCGTTTAAGCATGATTTTAAACTGGGAATATTTGTGTAGGACTAAACGTAACCAAACTCTTAGTGCAGGCTAGAATTCAGAGGCTGATAAACGGAAATTGAATCAACCTTGACCTATGTTTTTTCAGTATGTGCTTTGGTAAAACAAACTCTTCTGAGTTCTGCTAACACCTTTTAAACGCAAACGTTATGTGACCTACATAACTTGGTGAAATATCTAGAGAGCCATATAAACTTTGTACATTTAAAAATAAACCCCGACATTCGGGGAGGATCTCACCCTGTACGGATTTATGTTGAATTAGGAGTGAAATATTAAATTTACGTGCCACGCCTTCCCACAAGGACATACTGCCGAA
This sequence comes from Autographa pulchrina, assembly GCA_905475315.1. Taxonomy (NCBI): domain Eukaryota; kingdom Metazoa; phylum Arthropoda; class Insecta; order Lepidoptera; family Noctuidae; genus Autographa; species Autographa pulchrina. The sequence goes on from FR997770.1 coordinate 2,979,235, forward strand.
CAATTGGCTTAGCTTTTACACAAAACCTAGTTCATATAAAAACCTTGACTAAAACCTAGTATGTAATGTAATCCTTGTGTAGGTACGTATTTCAAGGAAAAAATAACCTTACTCAAAGTCTTGATATTTGTGGCATAGACTTCCAGTTTCACCATTCTTGTTTTTGGAATGAGACAGTAAAAGTCATGCATATTTTTTTGCATTCTTAGAGTAAATCTAGTCCACAAAAGTAACCAACGACACTTGGACAAAACTTCATTAACAACAAGTCCATTGTAATATTGTCGTGTTGAATTTCAACTCTATTTATTTCTATACCTATTTGTTTTGTACTACTTTCGCTTTGTATGCTTGGGTAAAGACATTGTGTTCCAGTGGAATATGAAATTCTGATAAAGCTAGCCGTACTAGCTTTTAAGCGGCCATCGCTGGTTTTTGAATTTGTGTTTTACACGTCTATAGCATTTTCCCTACAATTTTGTGACGTGTAAATGTGTTATGGTTGGTTAGAATTGGGGAATTTGTATTTTTGGCATTATTGTCAGCTATTTAGTTCGAATATCTTAATACTTGACTGATGGTCATCATCATCAATTTAAGAGCCATGCTCTTGTCGGTGCAGCTCTTTCCATTTGACTGATGGTATGAACTTTAATATATTGGATTTTGAGAATTTGTATTTTTGTTATTATTTTATTTATTTAGTTTGAATTTTTAGACACTGAAGGTATAGCATTTCATGTATCACCATTTTTATAACCATTTACTTAGCAAACTTTTCCTTAAATACTCAGTAATATATCCATATATTTTATTACGTACTAATATACGGAGTGCTTTATTAGTACCTACTGTAAGTGCATTGTTTTATGTTGGAGCACTTGGGATTGCTAACGATAAGTATCGTTAAACTGCATGAGAACGACATAAATTCTCATTCATGCTTTAAGTTACAGAAGCCAGCCTCAGCTCTATGGTGTCTTAAGTGCAAATTCCGCGTCCTAAGTGCTTTCCTCGATTGCAACCTTAATATTTTATAGGGGTTAGTTAAAACTAAGTAGGTTCAAGTTTTCGTAAAACGCATTAGAGATGAGTGGGCAATTTGTTTTACCATAGAGGAAACACCAATGTTCCTAAGTTAGTATAAAAAATGGCAGTAATTATGAAAATATGTATTTTGTAGAAGTTATTAAATCTAGATATTTAATAGCCAAAATCGTAAGATTGCAGGTTCGTTCGAAATTAATTTATCAGAAAACATGACCTGTCATGCTAATTGAAAACAGTTGATGCCCATTACTGTAGCTAGTACTACATACAAGCCAAATAATTTAGAGATGCACCAAACTTTAAAATAAAAAGAACCGGCACAACTTTTGGCAACGAGCCGAGAAATGCTGGTAAGTAGAATAAGTAAACATTATTCCTCCACAATTTAGAACGTTACTCAAATACGGGCCTAAAGTTTAGCATTGCTTGTTTGTGTGAAGTTTGTTAATCGGGACGTCAAAACTCTTAAACAGTTCACCGCTGGAAAAGCTCCACCGCAAAAAGTGATCTGCGCGTGTCATAAAGATAACGCGATTTGTCGGAGCTATTTCAATTTGCATAACGAAAATTTGATGCCGAACTCCATATTTTTTAATGACAAAAACATGAAAATCTCGCCAACAGTCCTTGAGCCTAAAACGTAAGCAGTAGAGTACAAAATTCTACATCAAATCAGAGTTAAGTATTTTTAGAAATCTTCTAAGGGACTCTTCAGAAAGGCTTATAACGTTGAAGGTATCACTGAAAGCATTTCCCGCAATAATCTAGGAAGCATCTCAAAAGATATTTTATAAACGGGAGCAAAAATTCTTTCAAGAAACACCATTTAATTTTCTACAATTTCCGCAAAATGTTTAGCACGGCTAGCTTAGCGTTGGCCTTTGAAAGAGCATTTAGTAGGATTCATTGTCAGTAGGTACTAAGGATCTTGTTGAATAAAAGATTTTGAATGGATTGCTACATTGGAATAACAATAGATAGATTAGGGCGTTGATAAAGTAGTGAGCGAAGAGAATGACAAGTAGGGGATCATCGCTTTGCAAACGACCTGGGATACGATGGATGGTGGTAGGTTTCATCAAATGGAAAAAGGATTACCTATGTATTTTATTTATATAAAATACCTATTACGATGTGTTTTCCGAATCAGCGCTAAAATGTTCTAGTCATTATTTTCTTAAATCAATGTTGAAATATTTTTAAAATATACTTAATTAGCACTGTATCAAATATACTACCTTACCCCTACCTACAAAAAATACTCTTAAATTGTATTTACAACACTTTTATCCACTGTAATTTTTACAACTCTTTAAACTACACTCAATTTAAAATCACTGATAAGTTTTTGAATCAACACATTCACAATATTTTTTCAAATTTATCATCACGAATTTATTCAAGTTCTCCAAATTCATGTTCGAATCGAATGGAGGTCGCGTAATATTTAACGTTGGTTCGTTCCAGGGACGGGACGTGTTCCCGCCCCGGTGTCTCTTTGCCACTGAATGGTCTGATACGGTAGCGAGGTTTACGCATGCGAATAATAACCGAGAGCTCTCGCTAGTCTCTGATAATGAAACCCAACTGTTAAACGATTTAAGAGATGCAAGCTTACTTGGCTCACCTGCTTTCCTATCGCTGATGTTAGCGTCATTAGTTAGTTTGTTATCTCTGAAATTTCTGCATCAAATTTTATGGATTTTGAAATTGGTTAGGAGATTATGTATTAGGAGTTTGCATGTTTTAAAATTGCTGCATCAACTTGTAATTAGGAAAATAGTGTTTGTTTTTATTAAAAGTTAACTAAATAAATTGTGACTTGGTAATGTTTATGTAAGTCTTGTAATTTGTCAATTAAAAGATTTCCGATATTTTTCCCTTTTCAATTATATTTATTGATTATGGTTTTCCGCGTTTATTTTGACATGATATAGGAATGATTTTTAAAAAGTAACAAAAAAAATTCAATTATTTAAAATAACCAACTCTGTTACTATGGTATCTGGGATATGTTAGAGTTGTTAAAAATAAGAAATGATTGACAAGAAACAAGTAAAAAGAAAAAATAGTTGCAACAGCAAGAGTTCTAAATACACAATTTAGCTAAGAAAGATCAAATAAGGCTTCTATTACCAAAATTTTCCGTTATGAACGCTGGCTTGTTACAAGTTCACTAGACTAAACCAAACAAATATTTATATAAGGCATATTGGTACTTAAGTAATTTGCTACTCCTTCAAAGGTTATTAATGTCTCCTACTCTGTGCCAAACAAATTGGTAGGCAATTTTTTCTTGAATTAAAGATAATTTAAAGATTATAAACATTTTGACTGCATAGATTGCTGGATTAAAACCACTGCGCAATATGCCTACGTTTCCATCCCCGCATTGGAAACACATTAATGTGATCCAGAAAGGTTACCTTGTTTTAGCTTTCTCCCTTGTTTATTTGATTTCAATGATTTACAGGACGCAGTAACAAATTTAACTTTGATGCCACTACTACACAATCGATCAGAAATGGTTGTTCTAAATCTCAATGTTCTTTGTGAATTTAATTTCAATGATTATCGGGATCAATTACAAATTCTAGCTTTGACTATAATATTCACAGTTAAAGTGAACCTGATCTGGGATGGTTTCATTAGCTGTACGGAGATAAGTGGGCGACTGAGTAGGTTGTTAAAGCCGTTAATTAGTAGATGAGAAAAAACGAGAAGTTGGTGGTGAGATAATACCATTTTCTACTTGCTGCTGATTAATAGGAATTAGTGGAAAGTTGGTCAATGAAATCAGGTCTTTAAGGGGAAACTTTTGACTTCTATAAGAACCATAAATAGCAATGTAAAAATGACCCATATATTTTGTATGAATGTTTTTATAGATGCTAGAACAATCACAAGTAGACAATGACATAGATATTTTTTGTTATATAAGTTTTGAAAAATACAAAATGACAGATTTATCATACTATTGAAATTTCAATATTGTTGGTTTCGAGCTACAATAAATCTTGACTGAGTTTTCGTTGACATAGAGCTGTGTTGTGCTGGCAAGTTTATTTCCGCAAAAAAATATCAACGTTACAAATATATTGGCAATACAAATCTGCAACTGTACGTTTTGTTGCTCAGTTTTATTGAATAAATTCGAATCTCTTGGGTTATGTATTTATATTGTGAACTATATTTCATCGATATGCTTTAACAGAATTTTTAACTGGATTTGTTTTATACAGATTTTGTATTTGATTTTAAAACAAACTAGGTATATTTTGCCTGGGCTTCGCCCGCCCGGTTACCAATTATTGCGGCGACCCATATTCTTTCTTGGAGTTTAAACTAACTCTATACTCAAATTTATAAAAAATGTTTGTATTTTTAGTCGGTAAAGCAATAAATAAAGACAGGCAGAATTACTTTGGCACTCATAATACTGGTATGGTTTAATCTTATCATAATAGTAAAGCTCTAATATTCGTCTATAGTTAACAAAATCTATTTTTGTTAAGAATACAATTTATTCAGGTTGATAACTTATTCATTTTATATTTGTGTAATGTGTAAAGCTTTGTTTTATAAATCCTATAAATGCATAAAGATAATAGCTACCGGCAATAACGAACAATAACGGGTGCAGCAATCAAATACCATAATACAAATCAGAAATTAAACCGGATTAATCTTTCATAAAATATTCCAGTGCAAAACAGTTAAGTTATTCCTTTGACCGACAAGTACAAAACCAACGGATGTGATTCAACGATCGTTATGCAAATTAATTCATTCGCTTTACTAAAAGCGGAATTCCATTCCCCTAAGGAGTTAAGGCTCAAAATATCCAATCTCCCAATAAAATTGAAAAGCTTACCAGCTCGAGCTTGTAACTTATAGCCAGATTACCATAACTTAGTTTTGCAACCGATGCAAATCGTTGAAAATTCCCGCCCATCTGCATGTCTACCCGTGCCATCGGACTAAAGTGCAAGATTGGAATTTAAAATATTTTCATCTTTCAAATTTATTTTTCTTTCAATTTGAATCGTACTTTGCAATTTATATCTTTGATATTATCATTCGATTTTATCAAAGGCTCGGCCGTTTCTTGGACTTCTAATATATTCCAAAGAAACCTATGCATTGAAATATTTTACTAAATGTAATATTGCTCGAACTATATTGCATAGTACTGCACTCTCCCTGCAGTAAACTAAGGTTTCATAACAGCTGACTTACCTGCATAAATTTACCTAATATCTACCAAAAAATCATATCACATTGTGTGGCAGTTTTTGTTTATCCAATCATATTAAACAAGAGGTTTAAGTAAACTCCAGAAACATGTGGTAAATCTATCAAGTTTTAGAAGTATGTTCTCTGCAGGATTGTTGACCAAATGCACAATTCTTATTCTAAAGTTATCTGTACCCCGCTCAGAACTATTTCAGTACCGCAAGATGTCTGGGTCTGGATGCAAGTCACCGCAAATTTGCTATAAATAGTTTTGGATCCCCTCCAAGACGACTGAACGAAGAAGTTGAAGGCACTCTTATGAGAGTTTTCTGATCATGAAAGCCTAGCAAGAACAAGCGACGTTTTAGAACATAATCTGTTTTTTTTAATTTATGTAAAAACTTTTTGTCATACTGTTTTAAAAGGTCTATTTAAGAATTTGGAAAAAAATCAAACAAAAGAGCGAATGAAGAAGAAATTCTATGTTCGTTTTTTTAGTCTTTTATATACTACAACTATTTTTTTTCTTATCATTTATTTACTGTAAAAATATCTCTTCCGCAAAACATGCGTTCAACACATGCTTACTGAGTTTAAAACTAGGTATTTCACTACCCACACTTAATTTTGACACAGTGTTATCCTTCACTTTCGTGTTACTTAGTTAAGTTATTCGTGTCTATGCTTATATTGTGGTGATATATAATAATAATAATAATAATCCAGCCTATAAACGTCCCACTGCTGGGCACAGGCCTCTTCCCATATAGAGAAGACACGAGCATTGATCACCACGCTTGCTCTCTGCGGATTGGCCAAATTTGTTTTCCTTCACCGTTGTGGTGATAATAATATGTTATTTTCGTATGGTATCTCATGAACCATGTATGTTTTAAATAGTTTATGCTCTCGAAAAAGACAAAATTGAGAGTAATAAACAGACATTTTTAGACAGAATATGTATGTTAGACAGTACCCTAAAAAGATTTCAAATGAAATAAGCTTGTAAGATTGCAACTTTAAACATTTTCAAGACTGGTGATATCTATATTATTATTACCTAATTGTTCATAAACATTTAATTTACTACAATTTCAAAATCAATTACTTATACTAAATTTTAATATAAATGATTGTACAAATAAAATAAATCAATCAAAACAAAGCTTAATGTCAAATAAACTTTTTATAAAAGCCAATAAACAGCAAATCTGAAACATCGATGGTAAACAAAAATAAAATACAATTTGTACTATAAAACGTTATTATAATCTCTCATCAAAGTTATGCATATTTATTTATTAATGAAATCAAATAGCGCGACTGATTAAAATGCCTGCTCTATTATGGCAGGCGCGTTTGATTTGATCAAATAATATGTTTGGTTTATAATAATTTGTTCGAAAATAAATTGATCTAGGTTTTATAGACTGTGTAGACCGGGTTAGGAATACTATAATCCGTACCACCACAAAAATTGCTGACGTCTCTAGGAAAGCTGCCACGCTAAAATGGAACTAGGCTGGTCACATCTGCCGTATGTCAGACGACCAATGGGCCAAACGAACGACCCAATGGGTCCCTCTAAATGGCAAGAGACATCGCAGTAGGCCCAGATGAAGATGACGGGACGAGCTGGACTCCTTTGATAAAGAGTGGTCGATCACGGCCCTAACCAGAGAGAAATGGAAGGAGGTTAGAGAGGCCTTTGCCCTGAAGTGGAACAGAAATGGCTAGTAAAAAAAAGGTGTTATGCATGGTAATGACGTTTAGATACGTTGCGTAACGACGAATGGGTGAAAATACAAGTAGAGTGGTAGACAACTTTTTTTGAGACCATTCAGTACTTACTGACCACGAATATAAATATGGATCTACAGGTCTTTACGAGGTTAATGTACGCGCAATTATTAGAGAAGTTATAAGTTATACATTAAATTACATTACTATTTACGATCGAAGTAAAATTGCACAGAACGTATACCTCAAATAAAATAATATCCATAGTACAAAATATATAGTAGTATCTACTTAAATAGTAGATACTACTATATATTCTACTATACTAGTATCTACCAAAATGCAAGCAAAATTTGCATACAACTATTTCTACCTAAGTTCCAGTCTAGATTTATCAGTTTAATAGCAAAACAGCTGTCACATACACCCGTTTTGCTTGTTGCTTTATTATTACGTAAGCAGTCCAAAACAAATTAATTTTATCAAGAATGTTGTAAAGCTATACAATATTTCTACAATTATTATCAGAATCCTTACTAATATTATAAATGCGAAAGTTTGTTTGGATGTATGGATGTTTGTTACTCTTTCACGCAAAAACTACTGAATGGATTTTAATGAAACTTTACAATAATGTAGCTTATACATCGGAATAACACATAGGCTATAATTTATAAAGATAGTGAATGAATTGCCATTCACGCGGGTGAAACCGCGGGGCCAGCTAGGTTAAAATGTTTTACAAATGTGTGTAAAATAAATGTTTTCTTTTAGGTTTTTTTTTTTTTGAAGTGAAATCTTCTTTATTGTAAACTTTTTTGTAATGGGTAAAAAATGTTAAACTCGCGTCAGGACACGTGACCAGATCGAAAATTCGTAAGATGGATGGAGAGTAGACAGCATTCCAAAATATCTAAAATGCACAACGTTAATATTCAAGTTTCACTTCGGCCGGCACTCCCGGAGTGCAACCCGTCGTTTTTTTTACTTTATTTATATTTATACAATTGTCGATGCCTTTTAATTAAAAGCTTAATAAATAAATAAAATAAGCTTAAAAAAATAGTTTCTAAGTGTTTCCGTGTTAATGACGTTTTTTGAACGAGTATAAGTGTGCCCTTCAAAATTGAAAGTATTACATTCTAGTAGTGCAAATTGAAATTTTATATATTTATTACTTTTTGAAATTTCTCGCTACGGGGCGCGGCGGCGCGGCGGCGGTGCAGCATTAGTTAAGTCATAATTCTTTTGCTACTGTTCTCCTCTATTTTTCTTAAATTGATAATAATAAAACTTATGTACAGTTTTTTTGTAACAATAAATTTGACTTAGTTAATTTTAAATCAAGGCCTTTATAGAGTCTTAGAAAAAGTGTACAGGAGTTTGAATAAAACATTTCCTAAGTGTCCAGATGTTTATAAAATGTTAATATAAGTCCTTGTTTTCTTCGATTACTTAGTTGTAGGCTACTGTGAACGTATAATATAATTAATCATGAATAAATCATCTAGTTAATTTAATATAGAAACAAGACAAGCTATTAATAAATTTGTATGTATAACGAATAATACTAAATACTATGTAATAACAGTGTCACACAAGAATGTCGAGTTAAGTTGATAATAGTTTCGTTGCCTTGACTTTGATATTTGAATGATGTAATCTATCTTATATTTGTATAAGACTCTGATTGGTTGACAAATGACTTCTAAACAAAAAAAAATCAGCGATATCTGACAAATTTTGGATTACAGTCTTTCCGAGGTTTTTAAAACACATCAAAGTAGTTTATTTTAACACAAAAAAATGTGCTGTTCTTTACGTACCGTAAAACCACAGCATCTTTTTACACATAACAAAATCAAAACAAAATTGCCAATAATAATAATTACTTTTGGCATTATTAACTTCTTCATTAATACTTAGTTCAGGAAGACTTACAGAAAACGGTATATCGGTCTACTTTTTTACATACATACATTTATGATCGGTTTTTATTCAAACCAGAAGTATGTGACAAAGGTATATCTAGGTAAATAGGTCACGATTGATACAAACTCAGCCATTACCTTTTCTATTGGTCCCGGCTGCATAGAACCTTACTTTACAACCTCTATCTTATGCATTATTTTGTTTACCTGAAATAACGGTGTTCCTATCCCATGGGCACCATAAGTATCTAAGATAAGACAGTCCTTGAGACGTTGCCAAAACGAAATTTGCATTCCTTTGAAATCTTGGGACCTTTCTGCGAATTTGTAGAAAACGTAAGGTTGAGTACGCCTTGAGTGGAAGGTAAATACTGTGTGTGATTTTTAATTTCAGGTAGGTTTTACGGTAGTGGGAAAACAATAATGGATGGAAAAAGGGGAATCCAATATAAGCTTTAAAATGCCAATAATAAGTGAAAATTAAAGTTAACAGAATAATTAGCCGATCCGATTTGGTGGGCTTGGTGTACGTAAAGTTTCCAGTCTAGGCTTACCAGCATTTTTGTCTTCGGTCCACAGCACTGAAAAATTAACCAGGCAAATCTTAGGGTCCTCTCTGGTTGATTTTCAGGTTCTGTGCATGACTGAGGCAGTAAATAGTTGGGAATTGTCCTGCCCGGGCACAGATCTACCCGAGCAACGTTCTTCTCAGAGGCAGTGGGACGAGCCGCTTTGCAGTTTGATACGGAAAGAATTAATTAATACGTCAATCAACACCGCAGAGCGCGCGCGTCTCCTGGCTGTGGGAGAATGGGAATCGGGCCTCTGGTTACAGGCACTTCCGTCAACCACTCTTGGTACGATTTTGGATGACAATACTTTCCGGCTCGCCATCAGTTTACGTTTAGGTATACCTTGTGTCGCATGTCATCGGTGTCAATGCGGTGAAACAGTCGATTGCCTCGGTCACCATGGCCTGTCCTGCAGCAGGAGCGCAGGACGTATATCCCGTCACGCAAATATTAATGACATTATTCGTCGTGCTCTTGTCATTGCCGGTGTACCAGCTGTTTTGGAACCCAATGGTTTGGTGCGCAGCGATGGTAAGAGACCTGACGGTATGTCATTGTTGCCTTGGAAATTGGGTCGGCCTTTGGTGTGGGACGCAACGTGCGTCGACACCCTTGCGCCATCCCACGTTCTAAGTTCGGCGGCCTCTCCTGGAGCTGCTGCTGGAGCAGCGGAGACCCTTAAACGGCGAAAGTATAATAACCTAATGGGTAATTATATTTTCGAGCCGTTTGGGGTTGAAACGCTCGGGTCATGGGGTCCGAGTGCACGAAATCTTTTAAAAGAACTGTCAAAACGTTTGGTAGACTCTACTCGTGATCAGAGAGCTGGTTTGTTCCTTGCACAGAGAATCGGCATAGCCATTCAACGTGGCAATGCTGCCAGCCTTCTGGGCACGTTTCCCGCCATTGACAGGGATGACGATGAGTATTTTGACGCGTGTTAGTTTTATTTATCTATATAAGATTTAATTTTAGTCTTTGTATGTTCTTGTATTAGATTTAAGTACATATTGAATTGTAAATAAAACAGAATAATTTAGATTGTATATTGGCATAGAACTTGTAAGGCTGGATAGCCGTAAAAGCATGTACTCTATATATTTTTTTTTCTTAGCCATACAGTCCCACTGCTGGGCAAAGGCCTCCCCCTATTCCTTTCACTCTCTATATATGGTTCTATTTTTCTAAAATGTGATTTTTTATCAACAGATAACCGAAATTAGAATCGACTAATACGTCGCGTCACTATTACCGGAATAACGAACAACACTAGAGAGCTTTTATGTCATGGCGGCGCGTGCGATTCTCGTTGTAGTAGTCTCTTGCATTATATAAATTAATAATAATCATTATGGCGTCGCTGGCCTTTAAAAGTATTGTAATTGTAACGTTGAATCCATTCTAATGATAATATATTGTAAAGTCTAAAGTATCAGTGGTTTCCTTTTTATCAACCTACATAAATAATAATAATAAAGCCTCTAGGGCTTCTCTTCTAGTGGGATACTAATCACAAGTAAAAGGTTGTTGTCTAGTAATTCCCTTTTTCTTGTCAGTTGCAATGGTATCATTGTCAACCTTCCAAATCTATATGAATATTCTTTTGCTGTTTGTATAAATTTAATACCCATACTTCCTACTAATTACCAGTTTGTTTGCTAATCACAGCATTCCCTCAATTTTATGTTGTATCTATCACGAATATACCTACTTATTTATAAGCTTTTTATTTATTCTGGTCTATGTTTGTCTGGTGTTCTCGTATTCTTGTGTAAAACGTTCATTGTCTTTTCTTTTTTGTTTAGTTCACTTTGCTCTTTTTTCTTTTTTAATAATTCTTTTTTTATCTTATTAGTTTTTGTATATATTTATTATTAACATTTAGTGTATGCCCTTTGCCGGGACGGCGTCATAATGTGTCCAGGGCCGCCTCGGAGCTTATCATATTTCCGAGGCAAGGACACGTGGGTCAGCGCTGAAAACCAGCGCTGTTGTCTCGTGCCTGCGAGCACAAGACGCAGCTTCTATGCTGAGCGCTGACCCTTTCTCGCATAAGCGACGCAACTGCAGCGTTTTTTTCTTTATGTTCTTAGCTTGTTCTGTTTCTAGTCTTACTTGTTTGTTGTTTTTTGCGTCCTTTTGCTTATGTGTGAATAAATGGTTTTTCTTTCTTTCTTTCTACTTTTAGTATAAGCTATAGGTACTAAAACTCGTAGGATGTTAAGTCTTTCGTATGTAAAAGTAAAATTATGGAAATGGTAGATGAGTAGGTTAAAAACCTGTTTTGAATAGTTATGACAAACCACATCATTATATTTTTTTATTTATTGATATAAATTATAATATTAATATGAAATTGATGTCCACTATTTGATTTTAAACGATATATTTATATTTTAACGACTTTAAATTTTTCCTTACTTAGTTATGTTATATTTATGAATGCGAAACGAATATTTTTGACCCCAACTAACGAGTTTTATAAAGAATGACTGGAAGATGTAGCCTTATAGATATATAGATATCTACGTCTGCTTGACAATCTATAAGTATTTAATTACGAATTAAATCCTTTAACATAACATAACTTAACATACCATCACGCCTGTATCCCCGAAGGGTTAGGCAGAGGTGTACCATTGTACACCCACAGTTTGCCGGTATGTTTAGGTCCCATGTAATAGGGGGCGAGCCTATTGCCACTAACCGGGCACAAATCCAAACTCCGACCTGCTACTGAGAATTTCATAGAAAAACCCAATAACACCTTGGTCGACTTGGGAATCGAACCCAAGACCTCTAGCGTAGCAGTCGCACTTAGAACCACTAGGCCAATGAGGCAGTAAATCCTTTAGTATTATTTAAATGTTTACTTAAAAATCTAACACTGTCCTAGAGGTTATGGCCCTTTCTTAAGATTGCAGTTGGACTAAGGCGGTGACAGAATAATGACCAAGGCAAGGCAAAAGATAAATAATAATAATATTCCGGGACAACTCACACACGGTTTTCTGATCCCAAGCTAAGCAGAGCTTGTGTTATGGTAACCAGACAACTGATAAACATACTTATATATTTCTAAATACATACATATTATAGATAAATTACACCCAGACAACAAGAACAAATGATCGTGCTCATCACACAAACATTTGTCCTGGGTGGGAATCGAACCCACGACCTCCGGTATAGCAGTCAGGGTCACTAACCACTAGACCAACAGGCCTGTCAAATTGGTCGTTCTGGGGCAAGATGGGTCGACGACAAAGCAAAAGTCTTGGCTCGAGTCTTGGGTCGAGTCTTTATGAGACTGGCACACGACCTTAAAGAATGGCACGAGGAAGGAGAGGGTTACGCCCAGCAGTGGGAGGACAAGTGTGGATGATGATTTTTAGATTTACTTATCAAAAACAGATAAATATTGTATTTAATTGCTTACCACTGTACTCAGAGAACGTTAATAAATAAATCTCTTAGTAACAATTAACTTCTCTACGTGGCAGTTAGAGCTACTTTATCTTAAGAGGAAAGGGGAGCGGACATTTTTCCATACAAACGCTCTCGTCTGTTTTCTCACTGGTTTCTGAACTTAGGACTATGATTTTTTGCAGTAATATAAATATGAACTAGATCTATGCCCCTATTTTTTCTTTTTTTAAGATAATTTTTATTTAAAGGAACTATAACCTTCTAAAAAGTGCTTATTTTGACCGCAGTTTTCAGACGCGTTTTTTTCGAATTTGAAAACAATAATCGAAAAATGGAAAAAATAGAGGCACAGATTATTCTTTTCTCGTGCAGTATATGAAATATCTTTAAAATTGGTTAAGAATTAGGGGAGAAAATAGACGAGAGCCAAACCTCGATTTTTCGTCAGTTTTTCGGTCTGAGCTGCAGTTGTCCTTATCGCACGAATTAGAGGGCGGGGGGAATTAGAGCGACAGCAATACTTTCTTCAAAAACAAAAATGTCCGCTCCCCTTTCCTCTTAATACAAATATCCGTGCGTAATCGTGTGTCAAATTACTCACGATATTGAAAAACGACTTTCATATTTTGTATTTATAAATTAGTCACAGTAATGTTTAAATCGTAAACTATTATTATGTTTAGTGGAAAGATTATATTTTTACCGTTATTAGTGTATTTACCGTATTTAGTTAAGAGTGATGCACAGATACGTCACTGCTTAATTAACAGTGCGTCATTATGATTAATTAGTGACATTTAAATCATAAGGCGACTGAGACTTTCTGTTCGGAGTTTCTTGGAATTTTGTCCAACGTTAGGAATGGGGGTTAAACAATTAATTGCATTTTAATCGGAGTCTAACCTAAGTATGCTATTATATTAACATGACTAACAGTTACCTCAAATAAATTACCGACTTCAAATAAAGAGGATATTCTTGGTTCATCTGAAAGTATTTTTAGAGGATGTTTTGTGCAACAAATTTTATTTATTTATTTATTATTGAATCTCCAACAAAGAATACACAAAAACACATAAACAGACAAAAAAAATAGCGTACATTTGAGTTGAGCTCCCTCAGTTACAGGAGATCACAGCATTCATATTTAGACAACTAGGTGAACAAACTTAAGCTTTAGGCACTAAGAGATCATAAGAATATTAGATATTAACATGAGTATTAATAGAAACTAAAAAATATAATTTGAAGTTAAACATTACAATCAAAACTGAAACCAACATAAAATACTTTGGGAATAACAAAATACTTTGAAAATAACATAAAATAAAATAAAAACAACGCCAACAAAAAAGTAACAACGAGTGTGAATTTAAAAGGAATTATGTTACAGAGAAAAGAAGTAGTCTTAATTCTTTTTTGTATTTATAAATTGGAGAGGCGATATCTAGACCGCGCTTTAAAAAAATATTTTTTTGAAAACGTTTAGGTGTCTACAGAGCCTTGGTGATGCTGAAAAAAATATATCTTTAAAGGGATAAAATTTCATATCAGCCATTTCATCAACTTTGAAGTCAAGTGCATAATGATTATACCATAGATAGATACCATATAACGGTAAGACAGGCACAACTAAAGACTATTTAACAAAACAGTTGTTCAGACTTTTGGATATTGGCAATAAACACCATGACCAACCGCATTGAAGATGCATCCTAAATAAAATATGTTCATCGACTGATAGTAGTGTAAATCTAGTTCAAAACCAATTCCAGCCAATCACGGTCTGATTGAAAAAGTTTACGCTTTTAAGCGGAACGTATGTGAAGCGTGTTACTAATTCAATCCGTTGGATCCGTTTCCAAAGTTTGTCTGAGTTTTAATTGTAAACTCACGAGCAGACCATTTAGAAGGTGGTGTGAAATGTACCACTACAAGTGGAAATAAGCTAAGAGAAAAGTTCTTGATCGGTTAAAAAAATAATTATTAATCTGGTAAATAAATAAACAAGAGTGCAAACTGTATCTTTGTGGCACACATAGACACACGCTGGCATTCTTGTGCATATCACTACAGAACGTAGACTGAGCCATTATTAACACACGCATTAATAATTATTGTTTTAATAATTTCGGTTGTTTACTTATATTTTATGTAAACTCCTGTTCCTATAAAGCAAAGGTTTGGTAACGGCTTCCGCATATTTTATCCGTAATTACAATTAAGTGCTTACTGCTAAGTTCTACTTTGAGGTCTCTGCCATAATAAATAGCTGTTACATCAGACAAAGAAAGTGAGGAGAATAATATGTCCTCGTAAGATAAGCTGGCAAGTATAGCAAGTCAAAGGTTCCTTAAAATAAAACGCAACATATCAAACGAACCTTATTAATTAGTCTTCCAACCTTGATCTGTCGGAACAAAAACAAAACAATTATAATAAAAATAAAATCTATTAGTCTCTTGACGTAGGTTCGAATAAATACGGATACAGAAACATTTGCCATAAACTAATAGGAAGCTAGGAAGTATGTGGCGGCCATTTTTTTCACGACATATTTGACTGCAACTCGTTCTTTCCAGGGAAGCCCCCGAAGGTTACTCCGTTAAAGGCTGTGATTAAGACTGTTGTAATGAATAGTTAAACGCAGCTGAGCCTTGTTTTAGTTTGTACAATGCGGAGCGCGAGTAGAGTCGCCCTGAGCGGAGCACTTTTGGTAACTCTTAGGTGAGCTCAAGTGTTCGTTTCGTAATTATTTAAAGTGGGGTGTTAACGGGAACGGTATTGTCACTTGAGGTGTAAATGTGAATTTGAGTGTTATTAACGACTTTCTTGTGTTAATTGAGGAACTGTTTTTGTTAGTCTGTTATTTTGTGAATTGTTTGGTTCATTGAATCCTAATTTCAAATCGATATTGTAGCATGTCTAGTACACTAAAACGGCATTTTAATTACCAACTTGCAAATAATGTTTCCTATTATTGGAAAATCATTTAATGTTTTTGAATAGTATGAACCAGGAAATTAAGCGGTTCATAAATATATAACTTTATATTAATTTATTTACAAGGAATATACTCTGGTTTTAATACATTTTGCTTTTCAATATGTATTGTTTAACAATTTACGTCAATTGGTTTCTTTATAATATATTGTTATTGAAGTACTTGCAAGAAAATATGTTTAATCCTTTCTGTACTTTTAATTTCATTATCAATGCATTATCATTGTAATTGTTTCTGTTTCACGAATAAACAGGTTTTAGATACTCAATTATTAATAGCACCAGTATTTTATTAACGTAGTTTTTATTGCGTTGTTGACGCATATATTTAACCAATAATGTACAAATAATTGTAACAATTTAGTTTTTAATAGAGTAACCTATGGAGTTTCTTGCCGGCTCTTCTCCATAGGAAGGACACTTTGGAACCGAGCAACTAGAGTCAGTAGATTTAACATAACGTTTCTTGAGCACCTTTTTTTTGGTTTATAAGAAATAAAAACATTTTGATTTGATTTGATTAACATTTGTGTACAAAGAGTCTTTCAGTCTGTTTTGATCCTTATTTAGTACTGCATTAATATTTGTTACTGTACTATTATTCTTTCCTGCAAATTAACGTACTGATCCGTTTTTCTCTATTACAATAAAAAAAGTGATGCTCATTTTTGTATCTTTTTGAATACGGTTTAATTCTTTCGTTTGATCTAATTCGCTCTACTAAGGAAGAAAATAAATCGGGTAGGGTCTAGATGGACCGTAGAGAATGACACGAGAAAGAGAGACCTAGTCCCAGCAATGGGATGACATAGGCTGTGGACGATGATGATTAAATAAATAAGCCCATCTCAAATAGTAATTTGGGATAGGCTAAGATAGGCCAGTAACATAAATATCGTGGACAGTTGAGACCTTGTCATATAATCACAGTTAAATGTTTCAAATACCTGATTAATTAATTTGAATTTGTTTGTTTAGCTTGCTGCAAGCAAGTGGGAGTACCGGAGTTGACTTCGGGGCAGGCAATTACTCCTTTCCAGACGATTTCATTTTCGGAGTCTCGACGGCCGCATTCCAAATCGAAGGAGCATGGAACGAAGGAGGTAAGATGATAATGTTTTACCCCACTTACACTTGTCCATTAGAATATAACAGCCAGACTAAACTGACAGCAAATTTGTTAAACACCAATCCCTGAACAAGGGAAATTAGTCCTTATGTCGGATGGGTTAAAGAAACATTTAAACTACACATAAAACGAGACAAATAACCTCGCAAATAGATCACATGGGGATCGAACCCATAGTCCGTTGTGCAGTAATCATTTTCAAAATTACATTATGTACCTACTACTTGGCTATGTTTTTGCTATTTTCATTTATTTTAATTCAGTAATTAAGTTATATGGGGTTTCAAACGAAAAACTTTCGCATTTACAACCTTTTAATGCAAAAGTACCTATACATTAATTTGAAATCGATAAATAAACAATTACAATTCCTAAATAATAATAATTAAAGATCTTTTATCTAAAAGGTCACCCATTGAGACACAGTAACCAGTTCCTTGTTTTACTTTGTCTGGTATTACCTACTTAAAACTTGATTCTAGATTATATCTAGATTTAAACTAATTTGCAATTTTAATTTACCGTAGTATTATGTGTACAATTATACATTATAATTGTTGATTATAATAGTAAGCGAAAATAAATGTCGTTTAAATATTAATATAAATACATTATGGATTGGTTTTTGTATTACTTTGGTTATATTATGTTTTTTTTTAAGTTGCGAGTTTTTATGTTACTTCAGAATTCAAACAAATATTTTAGGTCTCAAAATGTTAATGATTTAAGATAATTTATTTAGGGGTTAATAAAAAGGCAACAACTGTTATGAATATAGGAAAATTAGTTTAAAAAAATACAAACATCCGAATTGAGAACCTCCTCCTTTTTAGAAGTCGGTAAAAAAACAGTGAATACAAAAATTTTGGCTGATAAATATAATTAATATTAATATTTATTTTTAATTGTTTATAATACAGCTAAAGTGGTTTCATAGAATACCTGATAAAAACAATACGGAAACTATTTGAGAAATATTATGTGTGAATCGAATCTAAACAAAGATTTGACAGAATAATCGGGCGTTAAATAAATATCCTATTAGTGGAAAAACCTGTTGCCGGTTAGCCTTTGGACTAAAATATAAGTTCTACAGATTTAGAGCCTAGATATTATACAGGGTGTTACGAAACCCCTGTCCGATCCGTTAAGGTGTTGTTAGGTATCGATATCTGATCACAAAAATGTGGAAAAAAAGGAAAAAAATTATAACCTAAAAAAAAAAAAATTCTCAAAAGTCGATAGAGAGAGTCGGCGTCGTCACAGATGCTACCTAATTACCAAAAAAAGGCCCCCAAAAATACCGACGAAATTGGTGTTATAGTTTTTGATTTAATCTAAAATTTAGGGAATTTCGGGGCAAAAAATGATTTTTTCTAAACCTATTATTATTGTTTCTATCATGAATTTTCCAAATTTGATATTTTATTTGGGCATGTGATTGTGAACCCTATATCACTTTTTCGGGTCGGACAGGGTTTTCTTAACACCCTGTATACATAATATAAAGAACAGAGTGCAACGACCGAGTGGCGTACTCACTGGTTTCAAATGTGCAGCCAGCTCTGATATCCCAGGTTCGATACCCGGATTTTCTACTTTGTCTCTTGATTGGGATTTTGTGGTACCTTCGTTGTCATTGAATCAACAACACAAGTGCTTTAGCTAGTTACTTTGGGTTCAGTCAGAGCAATGTGATGTTGTTCACGTATATTTATTTAACGCTCTTTTACTAGACTCTTCACGCGACCATTAATCTGTATTGTAATATCCTGTATATTGTGTTGTTGGTGTTGTTAAGAAAACCCTGTCCGACCCGAAAGGGTGAAATAGGACTCATAATTACATGCCCAAATAAAATAATAAATTTGGTATTGATAGTAACAATAATAATGAATTTTGAAATAACCATTTTTTGCCGCAAAATTCCCTAAATTAGAGATTAAAACAAAAATTACAAAACCATTTTCGTCGCTATTATTAGCGGCCTTTTATTTTGATCATTTGGTAGCACCTGTGGCGACGCCGAATCAGTCTCTCGACTTTTGAGAAAAACATTTTTTTTTTCTTTTTTCTTTTCCATTTTGTTTATTTTAATGTAATCAGATATCGATACCTAACGACACCTTAACGGATTGGACAGGGTTTAGGGACCTATAATAACATTACATACATACATAACATACATAACATACCATCACGCCTGTATCTCCGAAGGGTTAGGCAGAGGTGTACCAATGTACACCCACAGTCCGCCGGTATGTTTTTAGGTCCCATGTAATAGGGGGCGAGCCTATTGCCACTAACCGGGCACAAATCCAAACTCCGACCTGCTACTGAGAATTTCATAGAAAAACCCAACATACCTATAATCTGTGTATAGAAATATGTTTAGTGTACGGTCAAGACAACATAATTTTGTATTCACATGAGTTCTAATATTCTATCTCCTCTCCATACAAAATCAGGTTGCAAACCGATAAGAAATCTCACTGCGTCATCCTATTTACATTTTATTTACTAGCTACCTACATGTCGTAACCCAGACATACAAAAAATATAGTTTCAACTTGTTTGGTAATCAACCTTCAACTTCCGGGCGTAAATATCGTAATCAAAATGGAAGTAATTTAGTAATTATATAACTACCGATCCTGCTTGCGTAGTGTCAAGGATTCATCGACCTTTTGCTAATTTCATATTTCAATAACAACTACATTATATGAAATAGAACCGAATTTTAATTTCAATTAGAAACAGCACCGACTTTAAAAAGAGGGGGTTCTCAATTCGTCTCTACATATATATATTTTTTTAATGTATGTTAAGCGATATTTACGGCAATTGTGAACTGAATTTTAAAACCATTTTTTTTCCACAAGGTATATCTCAATCTTGGTCCCAATTTCATCAAAATCTATTCAATAGTTATGTTTGTTTTTTTTAATTGAAGTCGGTTTTTTAATTTTGTGCAATAAAATTATGGGAATAAAATAGACCGCCCGGTATTTGTAACAACGAATTTCGTGCTTTCTAATTATGATACAGACAATTTCAAAGTACATATTTTGTCTCTTATATTATAAGCAGTCATTCTATGAAAGATACTGGTGGTATTTAACTTAATCCGGTAAGACTAGAAGCCCACACTAAACTGTGTGTAAATTCAAAACTTTATTTTGACGACCTCCGTGGTCGAGTGGCGTACGCACCGGTTTCAAGGTGTCGCTAGCTCTGAGGTCCCGGGTTCGATCCCCGGACGGGTCAATGTAGAAAATCACTTTTCTACATCGTCTCGGGTCTGGGTGTTTGTGGTACCTTCGTTGTATCTGAATTCCATAACACAAGTGCTTTAGCAACTTACTTTGGGTTCAGAACAATGTATGTGATGTTGTCCGCATTTTGTATTTTTTTTGTTCTCCTGTCTTAAAAGGTTGATTGATTAAAGTTTTAAAGGTTATTTGTATATATCTGTATTGCGCGAATTTCAATAACAGTTGAAACATAGTTTTAAATTCACAATATCTATCTATTCGTTTCAATAGGTAGTAATCTATCAGGTATTATTAACTACCCAATAAAACCCTACGTTTTAAGTTAAACAGAAAAAACCAGTAGTTATTGTGACGTCATACAAAGACTCCTAAATATCTGTACTTAAATTCCTACAACAGTTTATCTCGCTAGTTAAGGTTAACCACTTACTTAACATAAATATTGCTAGGTATGTATGTTTAACTTATTATCCGTGACTCAGTAATTATCAATAATATCAACAATAAATTATAAGTTTATTACACACGGTTTTTACAGCTGTGGTATTAAAAGTATAGTACCTAATGATATATTGTTGTGCTAGTTCCGTTAGTTGGTCTATTAAAACAGAGAACATGAGTCCGTGTGTGTTTGTTTACTATTTCATATCTTCCTTGATCAAAAGTCTGGTGAAGCAGTCAAAGTCTTCGCTCAGGCTTAGGTATTGCATAGATCTCTTCCAAAAAAAGATCTCCCTTGATTCAATGCTTTAAGTTATTTGATAGTTCCATCGAAAAAAAGTATTAATATTGTAGAAAGGTCGATACAAGCGTCAAGAAACTATAACAAAAAACTATAACTTAAAAAATAAAGCTGTTGCTATTAAAAAATAAAAGCATGTCCACCCATGTACACGTCTCGCACTTTTTAATTACTTTGTCCCTATACTTACTTATATTAAATGCTTTTAATGTGTTTGCATAAAAGCTTTACTCAGCGCATATGGGCCTAGGCTGCAAGTTGATTAAACAATTTATACAACGTTCGAAAAAAGTACTCGATTTTAAATCGATGCACGCTGCAGTTTTTTCTACAAATATTGTTAGTGATATTGCAATTGAGATGTGTATTGTGAAATCGATTGATCGAATGTTGTTGATTAAAAAGAGGAATCGAGTGATCGGATCGCGGTCGCGCCACTCTGCGGGGACCACAGTGTGGCGGATTCACTCTCGTAAAGTTGAATAAGTTTTATATGCACATAGTAACCGCGCCATTATGCGGTCGATCCGCACGTTCTTCTTTCATGTTCGGCTTTGAATAGTGGTAACAGCTCACCACTATTCGTAGGACCAGATCTCTAATGCGCATTCTGAACGTAATCTGCTTACTGTGAAGGATTTGTAGCTTTATATTTAAGTTCCAAATACTACCTGTTTAGTTACAGTGATGTTATTCTGATTCACGATACCTAGGAGTAATTGTCGGTACGTTTTACATTACTCTATTTCGTGTAGAGTAATGGCTGTTTTTTTTATTCTCTCAACCGATATCTTGTAGTCTGTTCCCCTGGATCACAGAGTGAAAAGCCTTCGATAGCATATTGACTATACAATATAATAATATGCGTATTTACCTGGTATAGATGACTCGTTACGTTGTATGCTTATTCTTTTTTTATGATTGCTACTCCTATTAATAAAGTTTGGCACCAGCTGCTGTAATACTACTGTCCATTGTCTTAGATAAGTCCAATATTATACATGTTTATTTACAATACTTATCTTAATTTATTCTTACAGGCAAAGGCGAAAGTATGTGGGACACATACCTCCACAAAAATCCAAAATTCACACCAGATATGTCAAACGGTGACATTGCAGCCGATTCTTATCACAGATATATGGACGACATTGAGATGATAAGGCACCTTGGTGTTAATTATTACAGAATGTCCATTTCTTGGCCCAGGTAACTTATATATTTATTAAATTGTCCCTATATTGGTGAGACTTGACGGATAGGCCTCATACGAGATTTGCGAATCGATTTTTTAATCACCTAGCCTCTACCTACTTTACATATTTAAAGAAGCATAGGGCCTTAAAAAGTATACTCGGTTTTTTTATACAGTACAGTAATCATTTGCAGTACCTACCGTAAAATGTAAAACAGAAAACGAAGTAAAATTTGCTGTAAAGGTTCTTTTAAAAATGAATATTATTTTGTAGTTTTGCGATAAAACGTTTTACTTTTGTTTTGTATTCGTTTTTGACAGTCTTTTGTCTTTTTGTTAACCTTTTATTATCTCATACAATTACAAAAGGCACGGGAACTTTCAAATTCGGTTTTTATTAAAGTATTTATAAATAACCAAAAAAAAAAATTTCGTGAAACCGCTTTCGAACAACGAGTTGAGTCAAAGTTTTGGGGACATGGTATACATAACTTAGGCCTTAAAACCGCGGGTAGAGCAATTTATGTAAAACCATACTTATATAATCCGTTTACCGCCAATTTACATAAAAAAGTTAGATCGAGCTACGTGTTCTTTTCTAATCAACAATGACCAGACATAATATTATTGTGTGTGGTAGACTTTTATTAATGACCATGGATGGAAACTGTTTAAAACTAAATGTTAATTCTTAACTAGAATAATAACATTAAAATTAATGTAAAAATTAATAGTGCAGGTATTCTAGTAATTGTTAATAAAATTTGCATGTAAATAAGTTTTTTACTTTATATTTTCAATGTTGTGCTGATTATATTTTTAATTTCCAGTAATTGGTTAGTTAATAGCAGAGATAATCCATTGACAGGCTTTTAGCCAGATTTTAATAAATTCTTTTTTTAAAGTAAAATTGTTGTTGACGTTATCAATGTGTAGGCTAAATAGTTTTATGTAGGGACAGCTGGGATGTCCTTGGTGATACGACAGATTCGTTTAAGCGTTATTCAGTCGTTGATAAATTGTAGGGTGTTTTTACATACGTAAACAAAAATCATCAGTGTACTCGTCCTGTAAACCGACCTACATGTACCAATCCTGATATCTGGATACTAATCTTGATCCTTATTAAATCGAAGTCTTTTTATACCATGGTTCGTTTTAGGTTTGTCTTTTCAATCATTTAATTATTTAATTGTAACTGTTTCATTATAAAATTATTCTTTATTAGTTTGGTGTCAAAACAATTAACATGATTTTTTAATATCAATTACTTAAATACCTTATTTTGACCTGAAATTTTGTACACTGACTCTATACCAGATGTACTCTTCGCCCCTTTTGGATAGCTATACCCTTTCGATAACACCCTGTATATTATTTTCTCACAGGATTCTACCAAACGGTACCGACAACAACATAAGTCAAGAAGGAGCGATGTATTACCGCACGTTATTTGAAGAACTTCTTAAGGTCAACATCACTCCAATAGTGACCCTATTCCATTGGGACATGCCGACTGTTCTCATGGACCTCGGAGGATGGACGAACCCGAAGATCATTGACTATTTTGAGGATTATGCGAGAGTAGCGTTTAATTTGTACGGTGATATTATTAAAACGTGGACGACGCTGAATGAGCCGCATCAGCATTGTTATAATGTAAGTTTATTAACAAAAGTATGTCTATTTTAGATTACTCAAGATAGGAGGCTTCTTCCTATTGGGAATGTTTGTTTTTTTACCTTTGAGAGAAGTGGTTTTAATATTACCAGAAAAGTTTAAGAATTGGATTGTCATTGGCATTATTGAAGATTATTTCCAGTAGCGACGAAATAACTAATATATCGCATATCCGTTATTCCAATTAAGTATAATAAAAAAATATTGGAAACATTTACATTATTATCATCTGAGTTGAGGACCAATAAGAAAGAGACACAACAAGAAAACATTATTATACAAAACCTTCTATACATTAATACACTTTCCAAACACAACAATAAAAAGATCCCACCAACAATTCTTCATCAATCTCATTCTAATTTCCACTCATTCATTCTTTCCGATTGTTATCAGGGCTACGGTCTTGATTACTTCGTGCCAGCGATCATGTCACACGGGGTCGGCGAGTACCTATGTACGCACTACAGCCTACTATCCCATGCGAGAGTTTACCGGATGTATGAAAAGGAATTTCGACCTTATCAGAAAGGTAAAGGTTTGAATTTAGATTGTCCGTTGCCTTATTTTGTAGGTTACTGATAGCAATAATTTTATGTATTTAAATTATACATTATTTAATTTAGGTCCGTTTTTGTTACCTTTAAACATATTGTCGCAAGTCGGAAAGGAGTAATGTATGGTGCGTTTGCAAACACGTGCTGCGTAAAATACGCACAAGGCTGATACTGATTCATAAATTAATTCTGCTCTTACAAAAATAAATTATGACGTGGGAAAATGTAACACTAATAAATACAATATATAATCATAACTATTATGAAATATTAATCAATAAAACATCATTAACACGATTGACGTCATAGAACTCAAAACTACGACCATTCAAAAATTTATGGGACTTTTTAAGGTCTTTAGTTATTTTATTCACATATCTTATGACATACATATGTAAATAAATAACTGATTTGCAGTTATTAAACAGCTTATAATATTACATGCTGCCTCGTTGGCCTAGTGGTTCTAAGCGCGACTGCTACGCTAGAGGTCTTGGGTTCGATTCCTAAGTCGACCAAGGCGTTATTGGGTTTTTCTATGAAATTCTCAGTAGCAGGTCGGAGTTTGGATTTGTGCCCGGTCAGTGGCAATAGGCTCGCGGTACACCTCTGCCTAACCCTTCGGGGATACAGGCGTGATGGTATGTTATGTTATGTTTTATAATATTACATAATCCTTTATCGCCTCGTGTTTGATAATACATTGTTTAGGTGAGATTTATTTGTTTACTCATTCATTGTTTCGAGTTGTTGTGAGTTTCTAGATTATGAATAACAATAAAACTGGGAAAGCCAGAGATTTGTGCTATCGGATTATACGTTAATTAGAAGTGTAGTATGTATGGATTATTTCAGAGACTTTATACTGTCTGGGCAGGTGTAAATGAGGACAAAGTAACATGATAATTATAGGTATTTGCACAAGTTTGTGTTGTTTTGCTAGCCTGAGTATCTACTACTACTAATTTTACTCAGGATGGGGCAAATATTGCAAGTCAAAAATTAGGGTGAAAACTGAAAAATAAATCTATTTATGGAGTCGTATTAAAGCTATCCAATACATGATTGTAGTATATCCACATCTAGGATATATCATATATTATGCGTATTTCAAACCCATAATTTTATTTTTTAGGTAAAGTGGGAATAACACTAGATGCATTTTGGGCTAAACCAAGGGATGCCAATAAGCCTGAAGACGTCCGCGCCGCAGATGCTTACCTTCAGATGCATGTAAGTACTTATTTTAAAAATAGACAAAAGATAAAAGATTTTATAATTGAAGAAGTTTTGTTGGTAATTGAGAAAATAATAATAAACCACACAACAAGATCGGATAAATAATTTTTTAAATAAATTCACAGATATTGTATCTTCTTTTTTTATAATTTGTTTTAATACATGTTGCACAGTCAACAACATTACAACTTAAAATAATGTGTTAAAATTAGTTTTAGAAAACTTTGAAGTAAGGAGTTTTGTCCTTACTCTTTAAAGAGACAAAAGCACCTACATTTTGTCTAAAATTCCCAACAAACTTTGCAATCATAAGACTACAGTTACACAATCAGAAACAATAAAACCTTTTTGTTCATCAGCTGGCAATTTACGCGCATCCAATATTCTCCGATGTTGGCGACTATCCTACTTTCGTTCGTGAACGGGTTAACAATATGAGCTTAGCACAAGGATTCTCCCGGTCCCGTCTCCCATATTTCACAGATGAAGAGGTCAGTATACTTAGGATATTACTGCATCTTAGTCATAAGTATGTGTCTTGGATGACAGAGAAATCCTTCTTTAAGATATGTTTATGTGTAAAGATGAATGATAATTGCATATTTTGTTGCTTTACTTTTAAAAATTTGCTGTAGATTTAGTAGTTTACGTGCAAAATCAAATGTTAGGTAAGATTAATGTATTTTAAATTGTAGACTAAACTAAAGATCATGTTTTATTTATTTCTAAAAGGATTACTCATCAAGGTGAATTTGTGATTCGATATTTTTGCATAATAACTTACGTGACGCAAATTCATTTTACAGTATACGCATTCTTAGACCTAAACATGCTATAATTTTTAAGTAATTTTCAAGGCATGCCATCGTAAAATTGTCCCTACTAGGCTTTCATATACCGATTCAGTTCTGAAAATATTTTTAAATCTCCTTTTCAGGTGGCTTCACTGAAGGGTAGTTCAGATTTCTTCGGCCTCAACCACTACACGACCTTCATCATGAGCCCATCGAGCATGGAACCAGGGTGGAACGTGCCTTCCTTAGATCATGATGCAGGAGTCAAGGTGGAACAGAACCTGACCTGGCCGAGACCTGGAGCTGAGTGGTTGACGGTATGTTTGATAAGTTTGTTTTTAGGCTTATTAGGTCTGAACTAACTGTTTGATTGAGATAATCAAACAGTTAGTTCAGTTAAATATTTAGTGCTCATTTTTCTGTCATAAGGCAGCAGTATCATACGTTACTAAGCATGTTAAGAAAATAATTTTCCTTAAAGGGATAGCCCCTTTATCGGAGGTATGGAATACAGGAAAAACCAGGTTTATTTATTGAATAGATATCGTACAATGTGGAACTTCTTTCATAATACTCCGATTAAAAAGTTAAATGTAGGTATCTATATACCTAGTATAGGCAGATAATTAAAACATTAAAAATAATTTAATTATTTTCATACCTATCTTTGCTATACCTACGTTTCGTCTACCTATATACAACTCTAGGAAAAAACAATCATAATTACATTGATGTATTTAAAAGCGGTAGATACGTTACTTAGTCACAGCGCCTGGTCCTACTCAACTAAGTGATTGCCCGTAGTTGGCTAATGCGATTTCGCTCGCACGACAGCGCCGGCTCATAACTCTGTCCTTGTCTATCAGTGACTGTAGGTGTGCGACTGTGATGACCGAGTCCAGGTTTTTTGATTGCAATGTTAGCGCGTAACGTATCTTCCTCCTTTTAATATATCAATGCATAATTATCTATAATGGCACACGATTAATACTTTGGAAAGCCTACCACGTGTGGATACAAACGCAAATCCGGTCTGATTTAATATCTCATAGTATTGCGTCAACATGCCAATAAATACATAACTATAAAACTTAATTAGCTATGTAGTAGGTATATGTCCGTGAGTCAATTAATATGTATTTAATTCAAATTAGATACAGAAAAGTTTTTAATATACCTACTATCTTATTAAGTGGTCAATTATTTTTGAAACAGCATTTAAACATAAACTTTCTAGGGTATTTATATTATATTCAAGGTGTATTTAAAGTCAAATATTGTTGGACTACCCAGTGTTTTGCCCAGGATATTAAAGAATAATTATATCAAGTTTCATCGTAATCGAACCGGTAGTTTTTGCGTGATGCCTGAACAAACAGACAGACAGACAGACAAAAAAAAACTAATCACATTTTTTAGTTTGGTGTCCTTCTAGTAACACGTCCCGCCATAATTTTTTTTAGTTACATAGTATAAAACAAAGTCGCTTCCCGCTGTCTGTCCCTATGTATGCTTAGATCTTTAAAACTAGGCAACGGATTTTTATGCGGTTTTTTTTAATAGATAGAGTGATTCAAGAGGAAGGTTTACATGTATAATACATGCATAATATAGTAGAGAAACACAGATAATCTTAGAGTTTTTTATGTAAGGTCGTAAATAAACACACTTTTTTGCGCTTACATTGCAAACGCTGGCTGAACCCTACGAGATAGATCAAAGTAATGTACTACAGTATTGTACACCTTAAAAAGGTCTACAAAAAAATCCGCGATGGTATATGTCTATCTCTTGAGGATAACCCACAATAACCATTTTTATCTTTTATTTTTATTATACTTATTAATTACGAAAAAGCGATTTTACGAAAAAGCAATACAACATTAATCCTTATCCAATTAAGTACCTTAAATACATTGTGCATGTAATAAAGATCAATATGGCCCTTTACAGCATGTAATTTAAATGAATATTTTCGAAGATATTACAGATTTAAAATGCAGGGACATAGCGGTTGCGGCGGTACCGGCCGGGGGGCCGGGAATTGCGTGCCTATACCTAATAGTGCGTCGAAGGCCGCGCTTCGCCCTACAACACTTTATGATTATGTAGTATATTTAGCATCAGCAATGCACCCGTGCAAAGCCGGGGCGGGTCGCTAGTTTATTATAAGTATAGATAGTATTCAAATAAGCTACCTTATTTATATTCAAAGATTTACCAGATCTGTATTATCAATCTTCAAATCTATCCATTTTCAATTTCGTGTTTCAAAGATATCAAACAGGCTCGCCTGAGGCATTCAGTGCAAAAGCGATTTTCTATTGGTTCATTCTTGGCGGGATTTCTGCAGTGGAAGTAATAAAACACAATAACGTGGTAAGCTACGGCCGTGTTGCTCTGCTGTTAAGTGTCAATAGGCTTATTTATAGTTTTTATTACTATTGTAAGAATTTTTGCAGTGATCGAAATGTAAACTGTAATAAATAAAATAATAAGCGATATAATAATTTCCTGGGACAACTCACACACGGTTATCTGATCCCAAGCTAAGCAGAGCTTGTGTTATGGTAACCAGACAACTGATAAACTTACTTATATATTTCTAAATACATACATATTATAGATACATTACACCCAGACACCAGAACAAAATATGATCATGCTCATCACACAACATTTGTCCTGGGCTGGAATCGAACCCACCACCTCCGGTATAGCAGTCAGGGTCACTAACCCCTAGACCAACAGGCCCGTCAAAATATTTTTGATTAAGGGCCTGGTTTTTTACACTGGGAAAATAAAAATGTTTTTGCTGTGTTTAGTATCTTACAAATTTTATTTATCCTTGACGGCACTATTCAAGCACGTTAGATTTAGGTATGTCTGTAAATTCTCGCATTTCAGTAGGTATATAACTTGAAAGGATTATATTATTAGTCTAGAAATATAAACTAAGATAACTGTGCGTTAATCTAATTCACATTAGATTAACGCACAGTATCGTAAAGTTTCTAAACAGATACTTCAGGGCCACACTAGAATTTATAAAATTCATTCGCAATTTGATGACCTCCGTGGTCGAGTGGCGTACGCACCGGTTTCAAGGTGTCGCTAGCTCTGAGGTCCCGGGTTCGATCCCCGGACGGGTCAATATAGAAACCAACTTTTCTACATTGTCCCGGGTCTGGGTGTTTGTGGTACCTTCGTTGTTTCTGAATCCCATAACACAAGTGCTTTAGCTACTTACTTTGGGTTCAGAGCAATGTATGTGATGTTGTCCGCATTTATTTATTTACTAATATTATTTACTAATATAATTATTCTTCCTTTGCAGGTATACCCACCCGGCTTCAGAAATCTCCTCAACTACGTCCAAACTAACTTTGTAAAACAGAAGGACATTCCAATAATTATCACAGAAAATGGCATGGCAGACTTAGGCCAGACTGAAGACTATGAGAGGGTATCCTACTTCAACGACTACCTTCATCAAGTCCTGTTGGCTATACATGAGGATAGATGCAATGTAAAAGGCTATTTCGCCTGGACCTTGATGGACGATTTTGAATGGAGCGATGGATATACGTAAGTATTATCTATTTTATGAAATTACTAGCTGTGCCTGCGACTTCGTTCGCGTGGATGACGAAGCTTATCAATGAATTTTTAACCGCAAAATTAAGGATAAAAACTACCCAGTGTGGTGCCCAGGATATTGAAGAATAATTATACCAAGTTTCATCGTAATCGAACCGGTAGTTTTGCGTAATACCTGAACAAACAGACAGACAAAAAAAAAATTCACACTTTTGGGTTCGGTGTCGGTCTAGTAACACCCCCCGCCATTTATTTTTTTGATATTTTCAATGTACAGAATTTTCACTTTTACAGATTTATTATAAGTATAGATGTATAAAATAAATAGCACTAGTATTAAGTACCGACTGAGATAGTTATAGTATTAAAATGCGTTTCGATATACAGTGTGATCAAAATATACTAAACTTCACGCAAAAAAGTTGCAGTATTTTAGGAATAGCTTTATCTAAGATAGAATTTAATAAAGAAAGGATTTCTTTTAATGTAATAAAAAACTTCTGAATTTGATAAAATACGTTATCTAAACAAACTGAATGCATTTTATTAAGGTAATCTAAATATTTAGTTTGCTAAGTATACCTACTGTTACTATTTATGTTTGTAAATGACAGTCTTAACCTAAATACATACCTGAGCATAATTGTAATTACTTATAAACCATTTAAATAGACATTAACAATTTAAATAAACCTAACACTATAAAATTACATCATTTTGTTATACTGAAGTGAAACGTTAAATATAAAAATTCATACTATCGCATAGGCAAGCCGCATCAAAGCATCAAATTCTTCACAATGAAAGTAATGCAAACGCGCGCGAACTAGTTTCTTTTTTATTCCAGAAAAAAATCAGCAGCATTACTTAGACATAACGGTGAATTTTCTATACAACATTTTTGATTACTACTTTGACCCTGAGCACGTATGAATTGACCCTAAGCATAACATTAAAATTGCCACAAAATTAAAATCACATAATTATATAAAAAAATCTGACGTCATTTCCTAGCCCTACCCATAAATCATCATCAACTTTAATTTCGAAGTCTCAAGGTATGATATCCGCCATTTTTCAAGTTTAGAGGTTACTTCCTACAAACCCGTTCACTTAGTATCAGTTCAGTTTATTACGCAATGTATAAGTCACGATACCGTTAGTCTAGTGTAGTAGTACAGCTGTTTCTAGTTAGTCTTTTGTAAATATTATTATGTTTATTACTTAGGTTGGTCTTTGTTTTAATCATTTAGGACCGAGTTTTTGTGTTGTATGTCTATCACTTCTCTAATCAAACACTTATAATATGCATAAGGTATCAAATAAATTCAACTTTTAGTTTTTTTTTTTCGTTATAAATGTGGTGCCTGAGCACTTTTTGATTAGAAACTATTTTTAAATTAGTGCAGATGACCTACAATTTCTTCTAAAATTATGACCTATTAAATATGTATGGCAATTATTTGTCCTACTAGATATGTATTTCAAAATCAATAAAATGCGAATTTGTATTTTTCTAATCGTTAATTTATTTTTTTCAGATCCAAATTCGGGCTATTCAAAGTAGATTTCGACAGTCCGAAAAAGACTCGTACACCGAAACTGTCTGCTAAGAACTATCGTCACATTGTGCGCACGCGCCGAGTTGACTTCAACTACATCAAGCCACCTGTTATAAGACCTTTCCAGATCCACTATTTGTGATAATTTAGGATTAGAAGTTACCTGTTTGTACATATTTGTTATAATTATAAATGTAAGTTAACTTATAAAACGAAATACTTCAACATTCATTTGTTTTTATTTACCCAACTGCGGCTAACTCAAAAAAAAGGGTTATGTTTGAAATAAAGCTCGGCAGGGCAGACTCTGTCCGTGACCATGATACCTGCAAAGGTGTCGAAACTTCGGGAACTAAAATTCATCTACAAACCGCGATAAAATTTGTAAAAGTAGTTTTATTTCAATGTCTAACATTCGCGTTAACCTCAGAACTCAATAAGGGTTATGTTTTTTATTTACCTAATTTACTTAAGTTTTCAGACGTTTACTTTTATTTAGTTATGCCACATAGTTTTAATATTTTATTATTATAAAATAACAACCCGTCTTAAATGAATCATTTCATTCATCTATTCATAATTTCCTTATTTTGACGATAGTTCATTCCATTTTCCATTTTACTCTTTTTAAATGCTATCTTGTTATGAGATTGTTAAAACATAAAAAAATACACTAAAGTCAAATGAATACAGCTACTGATGTTAAAATGTAGAATGTTAATGTACCCTCGAGGCCTCTTTACGAGAAGGGACGATTGTTAAAAATATATTGCTCAATTTGAAAGCCCTACAGAATTGTCGCAATCTTTATTTAGTAATGGACGATAAAAATAAGGGATAAAGTTAGAATTCAACTTCATTTGCATGGTCTATTAATCTTAATAACGCTTTAATGCAATAATATCAAATTTTAAGATGTCATTTGATTATGCAGATGGCACCAAATGAATTAGATTTTGAAGACTTTTTCCTAGCCTTTTTCCAATCTGCGTAAGGGTCGGCTTCCAGTCACACCGGCTCATAACTGAATACCGTATTTCACATGGAGCAACTGCCTATCTGACCTTCGCGTACCCGATGGTGACTTACCATCGGATACTGTAGTTGTCATAATTTTAATAACTAAACGTCTTCCAAAGATCCAACTATATTTTAAAGTAAAAAAAAGATGATTGTGTAATCTTTTGCAATTGTATGCATTTAGTAAATTATAGCTTGTGCAATGTTAAGTATCTGCAAATATACTTTATTATAATTATGGTGATAAACAGTTGTAATTTTAATCCATCGAGTTACATCATAATCTTACTGTTCTAATTAACTGTTTATTTTTCAGTTAGCAACTACTTTATAAGCGTCAATAAAAACGATAACATATTATTATATCGTTGTAACGTTAAATACTTTTAATTATTATTTTGGTAAATTATACCAGGAAGTACCTACCTTCCTAAGTAAAAACATCAACCGTATAAAATCGTTTCAATAGCAAGCTGCAATTAACTTAAAACTGAGTATTTAACGATATATTAAAAACAATGAATAAGACATTAGTTCTGCCTATTCAGCTTTTCTTACCAATTGTTCACGGCTTGCCTTTGTAATTTGTTTATTACATTCTACATTTTATTATTTATAAACTATATGACGTATATTATTACCTATTCAACAGTATTATTTTATTTTTATGCCACCTTATAAAAAAAACACCTGCTAACACAATATTATGTGCTATCTTTAAACATACCTACCATATTGATATGCACCTTGGACAGCCCCAAAAAGACAATGTAAAGGAAAGGATCTTAGGCTTAAATAAAAGGAATTAACAGAAACAATAAATACATGCTGATGCAAAATGTAATTTAAACCCAAAATCTTCCTTCCAATTTTTCGGTTTTTACAAGTTCATGCAAAAATTACGTCACAGACCTACAAGCAACGGCAACAAAAGCCAAACATTCATATTAAGATTAAACTCCACGCTTTAATTTACTGAAATAATAAGTATGCAGCTACCTACATTATATCAAGGACATAGAAGTATATTAGCGCCAGGATGCCCAGGACTGTCACCTTGTACCTTCCTCATTACCTGATTCCACACGCCAAGCGTACGACAAAGAATTTCGTTACTACCAAAAAGGGTAAGGGCACTTCGTAATTAAAAAACGTGCAGACTTTCATACATTCTTTTCATTATAATGAATCCTGGAGGCGAGATGAATTAAGAAAAAATATTCTGCTGAAAATTTGAATCCTTGGAAGTACTTAAGCTACTGTTCTTGACATGGATATTGCAGCATTATGATAAATAAACTTAAGGTTCGTAAATTTTTATACCTATTTTTTCCTATTGTGCTGAATAATTACATTAATTTCCTGATTAGATTCCTGATATTTGCGAACAATTTCACTCAGAGTAAAACGTCCGTACAGATACATAAACGTCTAAAAGTCCGTATAGTGTAGACCCACCATTATTGTATTATTTTTGGATTCTTTTCTCTCGTCTATTTCTTAGCTGACGCCTAAGGGTAAAAGTAAATTAATACAGCGAAAAGGAAAACATTTCATTGGTCTAGAATTCTGGTCCGAATTGTAAGAATGGGCAAACTGTTATTGGGTTCCGTTTTTCTCCAGTAATTTTCTATAGCTAGGCCTACTGGGTTTTTTTTGAAAATAAGGCCCTTAAGTAACGAAGTAAAATCTATTATTTGCAATAACTTCTTTTAGGCAATCGACTTTGCTGACTTATTGAAGTGATGTTAGGGCGCTGGCAATCAAAAATATAACTGGTTTATGATAAATTGACATTCATGTTACCTACTCTTAAATATAGTCGCGTAAAATAAATAAATAAAAATACATTTATTACATATATGAACTATGGGTTTATATATTATTATGTAATAAATGTATTTTGAAGAAAGGTTGTATAGTAAAAAAATCTTATTCCTAACTTGACAGTACCTAGTCAAGAAATTTAAAAGCTTAGAGTATAGATAAGAAACTAAAGAGTGAGCTTATCAGTGTATGAACCGTGAGCACTAGTATGAACTAGTTTTATCGTAAATTTTGTATCAAGACGGAGCGCGCCGTTTTAATAAAACTATCTAAAACCCTAATATTATCCTTACAATGTCGAAACCATCGATATTTTCGCATATAAGTCTGTCCTTGTGTAACTTTAAATCAGTAAACGAATGTACTAGATACAGACAAAAAGTGCTCTCGCTTGGCACGAAGGAAAACTAGCGATACTATCGGTCTATTAAAAGATTTTTTTATAACCGGAAAATTAGTATGGAATTTTCTACATCAAAATAGACCGATATCATTGTTATATTATTATTACCGTTAATCAGAAGGTCAAGCTACAACACAACGTAACATAATCGATTAAAATTATTAACCCTTTAAGTGCGAGTGTGACCGTAGTTTGGCTTTAACCCGAAACAGTTCTTTGTTTAAAATGTAGCAGAATAACTTTAACTGCCACTTTTACGACGCAGTTTGCGCCAAGAAAGTTTTATATGCACTTTATTTGTTTGTTGCGTCAGCTGGAAAACATATACCAACTATAATGGCTAGAAAGTAGTTATACAGATAAATAAAGTACCGTCTGTTTTGTAAAGAGGTAAGCAGTAGACACGAGTTTAACGGTCATGTACAAAAGTACAATGTACAGGTACATGTATTTTTTGTATGTAATATGTACTTGTACTTTGTACAATATGTAATTTTACTTGTATGTGAAGCACTTATCAACGTAATTACAGCAACAGAACAAAATGTTAAAATTTTATTTTCTTTTATTAATAATAATGTAAGAGATTTTTTGTAAGTGTGTATTATTTTACTGAGTTCAACGTTTTTTTTCTGTACTTTATTTTACTTAAATTGTATTACAGGCATTACAGCTAATATACATGAGATAGATTTTACTGTTAAAATAAATAACAATGCAAGCAAAGCTGAGTGTGGAAAAAAGTTGCAAATAAAATACACCCAAGGAATGAAAACACCGGGCAAACCTTGATTTAATAACCAAACAATATACTATCTTATTTATTTCGCCACTTCTGGTCACACCTTCACGGAAACCAGATTCCAGTTACTGTAGCATTTCAATAACACAGCAGCTGCGCCCGTCTATGGGCGACACAGGATTTGACAGGAGACTAACTAAATAAGTACTTGAATTATATTATCTATTTAGTATAGGAAAGTGACAATATTGTGTAGTATTATTTTTTCGGTTTAATAGCACCAGTGTTTACTGTATAGCAGTGTGGCATTGTGATCATTTAGAGAAAAATAATAAAGTGTAGCTTCAACCTAGCAATCAACATGAATCTCGTTTTTGTTTGACTTTAAAAAATACTAAACGTATTTAAAATTAAAATTTATTTCAGTAAATGCCATTTTAATTTCTTTCTCTACGACAAAATTATTATATTTTATTACACGACTGCCCAAAAAGGAGTGTTATGTTTTCAGGGTTCATGTATGTATGTATGTAGGTATGTATGTATGTATGTATGTATGTTTGTGAGTTTCTTTATTCCACTATAACTTCTAAAAGGCTTGACCGATTTCAATGTTTGTGGTCTCATTAGAAGCTTTGAGTTATCCCGAGTGACATAGGCTATGTGGACATTAAAAAATGGTCAAGTGTGAGTCGAAATCGCCTGCAAGGGTTCCGAACGAAATTTTTTTTTGTGTTGTGTCATGCTTTTTTGTTGTTCACTAAAAGGTATTAAATAAAAAAATATAATTAAAAATTAAAAAACACGCCTGCCACGTAAAAAAAAATAAAAACAAGTCAAATATTTGCAGTCGGGGGACCTGTAATGAATTGTCCCAAGTAACCGACCCCGACTGCAAATATTTTTTAATTTTTTAATTTTTAATTATATTAATTTAAACCCATAAGTTTTCTTTATAAAAATAGAGAATAACAGATTATTATTTATTTTATACACATCCGTAATATAAATATGAATTATGTCTGTAATAAAATATACAAACGGTAATAAAAGTGATTATTAAATAAACATTTGTGGTCATCGCAGTCGCACGATTACGCGGAACTACACGAGTCGGACATTTGTAAATTTTGCGATGTTTTAGGCATTCACGATCTTCCAAATAGTCAAGTTTCCAATTAATGTGACAGTAATTCTTCACAATTCACATACGTGCGAACAATCGTAAAGTTTATGGGATACCTAAGTTACTCACAGGCGCTCAGTGGTCAAGAATGTAAAAAATAGTAAGCAACAAAACAGTTTTTTTTATTATTTGAAGTAGTGTTTGATTTTTTAAGAAACAAAACAGTATGTTATGCAACCGCTTGTATCAAGAAAATATGTCTGGTTCATCATATTTTTACAGGAAAGTCTATTTATCTTGACGTAAGGGAAGCAAAGTAGTG
The DNA here is from genome assembly GCA_905475315.1 of Autographa pulchrina. Lineage (NCBI taxonomy): Eukaryota > Metazoa > Arthropoda > Insecta > Lepidoptera > Noctuidae > Autographa > Autographa pulchrina. The sequence goes on from FR997770.1 coordinate 3,016,409, forward strand.
GAAGATCTGAACAGTTATTTTAAGAATTTTCTTCTCAAAAATAGTATTATAATAACATCAAACTCATTCACAACTCACTATTGCCAATCGCCTAAATGCAAGAGAATTGCCTCGTAGCCCGACTAAATAACCTATGACCCTAACAGGCGAGTACCGAGAAACAATGGCGGCCTATTACATTTTAACACGATACTATATTCTAGTACAACCAAAATGGCGTCGATTCCAAACTCATAACTGCTAGTGGTTCCACAATGAGCAGCTTAACACGGCTTGCGGGAACATTAATAGAAACCTGTTTACCCGACCAAATATGAACGGTCGGTACCCAAACGCTATAGTTTCACAACTAATTACTTCTGAATATGGCCGGCTAATAGACTCGCAACAAGTTCACTGTTATTGTTAGCTCATTATAGCTTTTAAATGGACCAGATTCTTGTAAGCTTTTGTGTTTTAAGAACGGGGAACTGGGAAAGACTAATGCTAGAACTTTGTTCTAGTTAACAATTTATATTTCAGTGAAATTTTCCAATCCCAAAAAATTACCCTTCTTCTTCTTAGGCTTAAAAAGAGAGTAAATGCATACAAAATTAATTCGTGAAAAAAATATTTGTTTTGCGTTATAGACCGATTTTGCTATTTAAAGTTTACCAGAAGTTTAATTAGAATAATATTTTTATTATATCAGAAAACATATTTGTCTCCACTAAAATATATAAAGCAAACCTTTTCATAAAATTTTAAACATACATTTTGGTAAAACACAAGTTTAGCTAGGTATTTTATTTAACGAAAAGTAGGCAAACACCTACTTAGTGTTCAGGTGGCGACAGGCTTTACGTCTGATAGCCATCCACTTTCATCACAATGGATTTATTTAGGTCACAGTGACAACGGCCCTTTTAAAACCCTACTCTCGCTGGTAACTTCAAAATTGTCCTGTGACGGTCTTTGTGGGAAACTTTTACTTCGGTCACTCTAATTGTATTCTGTATTATTTAAGTTGTATATCTTAAACCTTGTTTTGTTAGTTATTTATTGTAAATTATGTAAAACTACAATTCATTAAAAAATAAACAATAAATTATGCATAATCATATGAGTTTTTACAAAAGCTACAATATTCAATCTTCACATGTAAATATTATAAATCTAAGGCCCAGGCCGCATCTGACTGTTAAATGCTGATAAACGCTAAAATTATCAAGCGCATTTTGTTATAATTTTAATCAATAATTGAAAAAAATATTCTATAGTAAGGATAGTGTAGATTATAATTAATTAATGTTTTCTCTACCTATTTTAAGCCAGGGTCTAGCTAGTCACAATAATGATTAAATTTAGACGTACGATAACAGATAAGAAAGGAGTTAATTGTTCTTAAACTTTCTTATTTCACAACCTTACCAAAATTGACGACCACAAGCTATAATACAATCAAACAAAATAAATAATACACAACCGCTTCAAAGCAACTATAAAACAAACCAGAAAACTTTAAACTTTCCTCCCCACAGCACAAGATATTGTTGTCTTGGAATAAACATTGTACAACTAAAAGTTAATTTTAGTTAGGTCAACCATTTTGAACTTTACATTATATATTCAGACATCGAGACGCTTGGAGTATCAAAATAGATGTGCTCTAGTTTTGAGATAGATTTAGGTATTGATGAAAACGTATTTTCGGCGGCCTAGTTTTATAGCCTGTTATGCAATATGCGACTGGATTGTGAAGAATTATTTAGGTTACATATTAAAAAATCAAAACTTTCACGAGCAAATTTCAAAAGAACAATAAACGAAATAACAAAATTTAAATGACCAAATGTTTTATTTAGAAAAAAATTAGAATCCCAATGTATGTGACATCAAATGAACGACTGATCAAAAGTTGCAAGATGTACCTAATTTTAAAATATCAAATCATTACTAATCAAATTACATATTAATCACAAATGACGACCGAATAAAGCTACATGTAAACCGATGATGTGTACCGATGGATTTAATCCCAAAGAGCGGTAGTCAAGCTAGATGAAGCATGCAAGCAAGCATGCAACATGCAGGTTTCTGTCACGGCTCCGGCGCTGCGGGCCTCCGGCGGCCCCACGCGTGCTAATCGTCGCAAACGGCTTTCGCTCACCACCGCAGCTTCGGCTCACTGGCCGGCTTCACCGGCCAGCCTCAGCCGCGGCGGCTCGCTCGCAGCCGCTTGCTCCTCAGCCCGCGGGCCGCCTCACCCCTCCGCGCCTACGCGACTCTAAATAATACTCTAGGGGTAGGGCAGACAAGACTACGTGAAGTCGGTTTTGCAGCGATTCGGTTCTGTCACTAACTTTTGTAACACAGCATGTAGAAATTTTAAGCAACAATGTTATGTATATTATTATAAATTACGCATTAGTATAACGCCTATATTATTTGTATTAGCAAACCGGTCATGTTGTGCAAAGGCTTTCTGTTCTATTATATATCTAAGCTATTCGCTAATATTATTTTTACCTTTTTCAGTTAATCCATTTGATAATTAATAATTTATCCAGTAATCCATTTTGACCTTTAAACGATTTGGTCAAGAGTGTAAAAATAATTTAAACATTGATATTCCAGACTTTGGTCAGCTGAACTTTTGATCAAATGACCATCGTTATTTTAAACTTTGTTGATTTGTACGTTGTTCTTTTGAAATTTGCTCAGGAAAGTTTTGATTTTCTAATATGTAACCATTATTTAAATAGAACTTTTAGTAGCTTGTAAAATAGTTTTGTCGCAAAGGGACAGATTTGCATAAGAAGCGAAAGATAATGACAAAAATATATAAATTAAATTTTGCGTAACTTATATACGAATTAAAAAAGCTTCTCAATTAGACGGTATTTTCTTCGTTAATTGCGGTTTGATTTTAATTGTGAGATAATTTGTTTATAGTTTTGATAGGGTTACCTCTCAAGCCTCATAGCCAGTAGTTGATAGGGTTAACCTCAGAGCTGGTCTCATATTTTAATTGAAATATGTGTAAAGCTATAATAAAATAATGGTTCTGACCATTATTTTTTTATAGGTCTAATCAAAATGGTTATTATTTTTTTCATTGTTTTATTATAGCTGATGCTCGTTATGAAATTCTTGAACACTGTTATAAGCGCATTCATTACACAAGTAAGAGCTAAAATATCAAAATAAGGGACTGAATTCAGATAATTTCTATCAGGTACGTATATTAATTATCTAACAGCAAATATGAAAGGTATTTCTGTTGGAATAACCATCGCCATTTGTTTGAATACGATCAAAATCACACTGAATTGATTTATTTATACATTTCTAAACTAACGTATGGACTCGATAAATGAAGCTCATGAAATTAATCGAGCATGCATTTATATTTGGTTCGATTTTAGCTTTGCGTTTCAAATTAACTGGTAAATAACTAAGCTTTGGTCAGTATTGGTGATAATTTGATATTACATACACTGTAATACACCCATCTGGTCCAAATATATGTGTTTGAATTACAATTAATATTTGTACTATTTGGGAGTTTTACGTTTGCCGTGTCTGGCTGTGGCATCGTAGCTGCTAAAGGAATGGCCCGATAATGATGAGGTTATTGTTCTAAAGCCGACATTATTGAGATTGTTTGTAGCCATAAATTATGTACATTTGTTCAGCATTTTGAAAGCTATCAGCAATTTTGTTATGGAAAAATAAAAAATTGTTCACAATAATCTACTTGTACATAAGCGTCTAATTGAAAAATGATTGTTTACAGATATACCCATTAAAAATAATTGTGCCTGCATACATTATCGGGTATTTATGATATTATTACTTATTCAGTGATGAAGTCTTTAAAACTTCTCTTTATTTTCACCTTCTTGATTTTTGTAGCTCAAGTGTCTGGCGAGGAGTCGAAGTGTAAGAAATACATTTTTTTAAATATAAGTTGCCCTTATGCTATACTCATCGAACCCTTCGTGTGAGGGTTCAATTTACACTTGATCGATTTTTAATCCGTCTTTTCGTCGCCGTTAGTTCATTTTGAATGTAATTTGTGTACATGTGAATTTTATGGTTGTTTTTTAGCGATATTTAAATATCTCAAGAATCACTTTCTGAACTGGAAAGGTTAACGGAAGAGAAGAAAAATGTCGCTCCTAAAATGAGTAATCAGCCGCAGAAAACAACTTTGCAAGACTCAAATATTTTAACAGATACGAAAAGGATTTTGGAGTACCTACTAATATAAATATGCACGTGAAATAATATAAAAAATAAATGGAAATAGTTTTAATAGTAGCCAAAATGATATTAAGAATAGAATTGCCTTTTTGCGTTCTAAAACTGTGAGGAGAAAAATACCAGTTGGAGAAAAAGGTTCACCATAAATCAGTATTTTCCAGTTAATAAATCACATAGAAATTTGTGGATTTATTTCTTTAAACGAAGGCATTACGCCAGTGTAAGTGGTCGACATGAGAAGTGAACCATCTTAACGTATGTATGTATGTACCCAAATTTTGTTTTGAAAGTCCTGCAGATTTTTCGTACTCAAAGTTACTACGGCTAAAAGTTTGTAACCGACTTAAAAAGAAGGACGTTAAATTTGACAATATATTATCAACTAGCTGTGCCTGCAACTTCGTTCGCGTGGATGACGAAGATTATCAATGAGTCTTTAACTATTAAGGCTGCACACGGGGCGGAATCTTAAAAAATTGAGTAACTTCTCCCGTTTTCCCAACATTTCCCTTCACTGCTCTGCTCCTATTGAGTGTAGCGTGTTAAAAAGTATACTATAACCTGCCCAGGAGTATGAAAAATAATTGTACCAAGTTTCGTTAAAATCCGTCGAGTAGTTTTTGTTTCTATAAGGAACATACAGACAGACAGACAGACAAAAATTTTACTGATTGCATTTTTGGCATCAGTATCGATCACTAATCACCCCCTAATAGTTATTTTGAAAATATATTTAATGTACAGAATTGACCTTTCTACAGATTTATTATAAGTATAGATTACATATTGAATATATTATATCGATCGATTTCAGTCACATTTTATCCAAAATATCCTTTTCACATTTATGAGTCAATGATTTATTACTAAAAAGTCAGATTAGACACCAAGCTATATCTAGAACAAATCTAGAAACTTGCTGTACATACTATTTCATTCGTTGTATTGGTTTTGAAACTTTGCCAGGATACTAAGTCTGATTGCAATGTAATATTATGGCGTAACTTTTAATATTGGTGGCTAATATTTAATCTAGAAGTTGGAATTAAAATATTATTTTACGCAAAATAAAGCCTTCGTACCTAAGTGAATATCTTCAGGTACAAAAATAGAGCCAATGTTATAAGAAAAGTATATATTAAGTTTTCAAAAACTATAACTATATAATCTATTATACTATATAATCCTTTCTTGGAATCCAAGCTTACCCCATAATAAGTGTCACCAAAATCGGTTTAGCGGTTACGCCTTTAAAGCGTAACAAACAAACAGACTAACTGATAGACAGAAAGTTACTTTCGCATTTATTATTTTCAGTTAAGATTTTCATAACCCTCAGATATTGAAACAAAACTACTTTTTAAGGATTTTATCACTGTATATATTTCAGGTTTTAAATCCCGATGTTTCAACACCTTTGCAGGTGTCACGACTCCGTAAAAAGTAATTCATTTCGATGTCTAGCATTCGCTTAAACATCAGAAAGCAATTATCAGATAATATTCTAGTATGTACTTGTATAAAAAATAACTAAAACGCATAAAGGGAAGACATTTCTAAAATATATTTCGTAAATTCGGAAGTCGTTTGACGGATATAACTGTAGTTGGAGCTTGGTTTCATCCTTGTTTGTGGCTAGAAAATATTTCAGTCAAAACTTTTGCGAGTAAGGCTTGCATACTAAACTGCGGACTTAAATTACAGTAAATATTATGACAAAGTTTGTACTAATATGGAGTATGTTGGTTTAATGGATTATCCTGATATATAGTTTGTAGAATAACATGTTTTTTATTATGTAACATAATAATATGTTACAACTTACATACCGAGACCCCTCCGTGTTTCGGAAAGTACGTTAAACAGTAGGTCCCGGCTGTCATACATAGTTCTTTGGCAGTCGTGAAGTCAATTCTGACAACCAGTCTTACTATGTGATACTGTGTTTCCCAGTAAAATGGGTTGTGGAGGTCAGATAGGCAGTCGCTCCATGTGAAATACGGTATTCAGCTGAATCCGGTAAGACTGGTAGCCGACCCCAACATAGTTGGGAAAAGGCTCGGGAGATGATGATGATGAATATTATGTTACTTAGTAAGTGTGTACTACCATCCTGTAACCGTCATACTGTAGATTCTTTACAAAGGAGTGTCTATCAGGTTAATAAATCAGGTAGTTGATCTATACCTACTCGTTTAATTTATTTTCTAGTTTATATAATTTAGAATAAAAAAACTTATACGATGAGTCTGACTTGTTGCGCTGAGGGGCTATACATTTTTCCATCTTTCTTTTTAAGCACAGTTTTAAATCATTTTGTCGCAATTTATTTTAAAACGACTACCACACATAAAAAACCATCTGAAAAAACTATTCAAAATATGGACAATAGATACAATATACAAGAGGTAAACAACTTAGGAAACAAAAGTTTAAAAAAAAATACAAAGCAATAACTCGTTGTAACAAGCCTGCCAAAAATATTTATAGGGTAGCCCTTGAAATCAAGTAATACATAACATGACCTTCCCTAATATGTCTTATTTCGTACGAGGCATAAAACATGAGGCATATTGCCTCCCGTGAAATATACGTGGCATATTTCTTAAACAGTTTCATAAGAAAAATAAGAGGATCAATTGGTAAGGTCAGTTTTTGCTATTTTTGTCTGTATGTTATTATTTCATGTTAAATAACATGTTTAACGGTTATCGTAAGGCTGAGGTCCTTAATTCGACTGTATGTTATTTTGATGTATGTTTGTTACGCGATATCTCCGCCAATTTTGAATGCATTTCAAGAATTCGAAGTGATTCTTTATCATTTCTTTTGAAATCGATTCCTTTTTACGTATGTACTTTCAATAATGTTTCTAAATAACAGACTGCCTCTTTGTCTGTGACGTCAGAGTTCCACGCAACTGTCACAAAAACTTACGAATAGACAAAAGCGCATATAGACACAAACAAAAACCATAATCTCCAGTACTTTAATCCACTCATGAAGTTTATTGTTAATACATAGATAACTATCGGACAATACATAGGAACCCGGAACAAAATCCAGTAGTTGTGACTATTACGAGTCAAGTTCAAATCCGGCGGCATGTTCCAGTTCACTCGAGCGGTTCCGCATTATATAGCTCAGAGGAAGTTTAGCAAATGTTGCGTGCAACGGAACGGTGCTGTGGACATGTGGGTGTTAAATGTGATTTGTGGTGTTGTGTTAGATATTGTGGTATTTTTTATGTTGATTCTTAGAAAAGTAAATTAAGTTAGCTAATTTTATCTTTTTTAGTTGTAAACAATAAAAACAATGAGTTTATTTAAGTTTGTGTCAAAGATAGTTTTGGTAAGGTTTTGAAAAGTAGGTCATTAAATATAGAGGTTGTAATATAACGAAGGATTCATCCATGAGATAGTAACGGAGTCTCCGGGAACGAAGATTGCACCCTTAAGATAGGAAGCGAGTCTCCGGAGATTACAGAAAAAAACTAGAAGAAAAATGAAGATAATTATTTTGCAATCAAAGAATAATAAGTTTTAAATACTTAATTTTTTTATCCCTATTTGAAAGATCTCTATTCGTAACTATATCATAATTAATATTTATGTGTTAAATTAATTCCATGCCATAAAACTTTATACACGATTATTTAATTAATCGTGACCGATACAGTGTCTTGTTGTACAAGCTATTATTTTATAATCGTTACTAACATAACGTATTAATTATTAATAGGTGCATAATTATATCGGAAGCTGATTCGTGTCGACCTGTATTATGATCTCTTAAAGCTGGACTGTTGCTATTGCGGAAGCGAGACGGCGCTGCACTGCGCGTAGCGGCGTCTTGCTTGCATAACGGCTACAGCCCTCAATGAATGGTCAATGACTGATCAAATTATTATACATAAGGATATTGATAACAACACGGATATATTCAAGTACGATTTATGAGATATTATGGATTTATAGAACCTCAAATCGCAATCGCAATCAATTATGTTAAAACTTTTACATAGATAAGATTCCAAATTCATCAATTTCTAAATTAAATAAAAAGAGTTCGGTTTTGTACACAAATAGTCAACTGTTCGGAACTTTCGAAGATCCTGCCTAGAGACACCACAAAAAATCTTTTTTATATTAATATCATATTTCTTGAGATGAATAGGCATCTTACATTTTTAGGCACGCAATGACAATTCTTCCCATGTTTATATTAGTAACTTACAACTGAAGCTAATAACAGCATGCTAAAAACACAGGTGAGTACATTGAGATAAACGTTTCAAAGGCTTTTTAGAAAGACTCCCTAATTGACAAATGCCAATTTCAGGCAAAGGAATTTACATAATCTGCCTAGTGAAAAAGGCATTTTTGAGAAAAGAATATGTGGAATTCTTGGTCAGGTTTGGCTCGCCGCCAATGGCTTTGTAATTTGCGAACATTTTTAGGTAGCTTACTTTATTATTTATTTTTGTACCTAGGTAGCTATTTTCCAAACAGACGGTGTACATACTTAATTGATAGTAAAGGAAAAAATCGGAATTGTTGCTTTCAAAAAGTAAAATGAATTTTAAAATAATTAAGGATTTAAGGTACTACGTCCAAAAGAACATTAATGAAGTCGAATAAAAAAACAGTTTTTTATGTTCTTGACTAATATGGCAGTTTTAAATCAGGTTTCCTTATATTATAATTTGAATCTTTGATCTACCTAATGAATAAAATTTAACGTGCTAGGGACAAGGAGTACAACATTATTCGTGATCTAATTTCCGTACATGTCAAGATAAGGAAACATTACATTAAAATCAAGAGTTCCCTGGGCTGAAAACAATTAAAGTATAATTAATCTTCAGAGACTAGTAAGTACAACGACCTAGTAAATATCTAAGTCAGAAAGGTACGGAAGATAACTAACTGTATTATAATGTCCTTTGTATAAATATACAATTACAAGTTACCGAAATTACTGCCTAAATAATAATCTTTGATTACAAGTAAGTTGATACATTCAAAGTTTAAATAAGAAAATCACTGTAGCAATTGGGTTTGTTAACACCAACGCCCTTTGTAAATCCAGAAAACTTGTAAAATCAAAGAAACGTAATTATTTTTACTACAACAAAGGCGTCATAACTATAAATAGCTAATATCCATTATTTATTCTCACACACAACTTTTCAATACCCCACAAAAATATAACAAGCAAACAATAACAAAAGAAAAACAAAGTAAAAGAACTAAAGATATTAAGAACTTCATTCAAAGTGTTTCGAGCATAAAAATAAATTATGTTTACAAAATATACTTACCTATCTACAGTACAGTCATCCACAAAAGTATATGTACAATCGGGGACACTCACGCCTTATCACCTTACCGTCGAGAAACGGTTCGAGCCGCTTGCGCTCTTTCTAACGCTAGCGACACGCGGCGACGCCTCCTTATTTCTGATTGTATTTTAATATAGTGCCCAAAAACAGTTAACATTTATATTTGCATCTCTAATTGGTTAAAGTCACACGGGGGCGGAGCTTCCGCGTTCGTAGCCTGCGTCGCTCACCAAGCTAAAAAATTTTAAAAGTGATAAGGCCTGAGTGTCCCCGATTGTACATTCATGGTCCGGGAGCTGAGAGAATGCGTGCCTGATAAATGTCAGTTGGCCTTGACTTGTATGGGAAAATAAAAAACCGTATTGTATTATTCAAAGTAACCTACCATGTTTTGAATGATAATATTTGTTTATAGGACAAATAAGTTATATTAATTTATGTTTAGTAAATTCTTCGCTACATACGAATACAATGCAAAAATACGGTATTCAGCTGAATCCAGTATGACTGGTAGCCGACCACAACTTAGTTGGAAAAAGGCTAGGGAGATGATGATTTTCTTCGCTACATTGAAGTTGTTTCTTCCTGTTGAAAACGACCTGTCAGGAAAGCATACTCTCAGGGGCCAGACTATAGCAACTTTTAATTGATTTTCTTTTTAAAGATTGTATATTGTAAAACATGTTATGAACAAATTATTTGTAAATAGTACTCAAATTAAATAAACGATTTTTTTTTAAATTTATTTAACATTCAATACTTAAATCTAAAAACAACTAACACTTACAACTACACTAAAAATTAAAACATGCAAATTATGCACATGTTTTTTTGTTTTCGATTTCCAACAAAAGCTTCTCACTATGTGCGAAAGCTTCTCTCTATTTATGGTCATGACTGTACACAGTATTAAGTGAACGCCAACACCAAGTTCACCCTTCTGATAATAAACGACTTAGAACCCTTCAGAGGAGCTCCGTTTTAATTGTGACCATTACACGCTTGGTTTAATTAGCGCACCCAACCACTAATACCCACTAATTAAGACCGAGAGAAGTAAAACATTTCTCACTAAGAAACACAAACAGTTTAAAGCTTAAAACGAAAGGGCTGTTTGACCAGCTAGGTAAACTAAATCACGCTTGGAATATACATAATTATTGTCATGAAATATATGGGGTATGTGTAGACTTGTAGATATATTACCTAATAGCTGCCCCTGCCCCTCATACTACCCCAATCGATAAATAAAAGCCTAAACTTTTGTATTTGTTTTTTTTTAATTCCGTGTTTTTCATATTTATTCATCTTTTACCTCCACTGGACCTCCACAAATAATTAAATACCAGAAATAGCCAAATCTGTCCAGCCGTACTCGAGTTTTAGCGAGACCAACGAACAGCAATTCATTTTTATATAATAATAATAATATATAAATTATGACTGATAATACGAAACATGAAATAGGACAAACTAAGACAAACTAGATCAGACCAGTATTATAATCTAGCTTCTGTAAGTATTTAGGATCTGAGGCTCATTTCCCAATTTTTGGAAATTAGATTTATTGTAGTTATTAAAAACAATATCAGAAAAATAAAAGATATTAGTAGGAGTCAAATTGAACAATTAGAATCATCATCATCATCGTCATTAGCCTAAAGCAGTCCGCTGCTGGACATAGGCCTCTCTAATTGCACGCCACTTAGTTCTATCGATTACTCTAACGATTTGAATAGGGCAGATTTACTACAGAAACTGATCTAAATAAAGTGAGAAATAAGCAATTCTGTCTGTCTCAACGTTCCAAATCATTGACTGGCTAGTGAAAATAAATCACGAAAAAGTTCGTACCGTTTAAGCTAACGGTTAAAGGATATCAAAGTGACCCAAGTCCCTTGACTTCCCCGAGTTGCGTGAGAAGTTTCCCATCGATTCCCAGATGGGAGCAAAAGCGTTTTAATTTTTTCCTCGTTGAAGTAAATGATTTCGACAAGCTATTTTTCCTTACAAAATGTGAAAGCAGATTCTATAAACCATTATTAGTCTCAGTGTTCGGTTTCAAAGGTTGCTTTTCCATTTTTTGAAAAGAATATTGTTGGAAGGTACAAGCGTGAAATAATATGTAATTTTATTTATAAAAGTATGTTTTTTGTTTACCTAAGACGGTAAAAGCAGAACCGCCTTACGTGTAATGCCGGTATGTCAGCATAAGTAGTAGGCTATGACTTGAATGTTCATGGTGGTGACTAGACCCTTCTTAAGTTAACCAAAACAACTAAAACAAAAAAGGTAAATTAAGAAAAAGTTTTACTGACCTTAACTATATATATATATATATATATATAGTTAATTAATTAATATATCCGTTTACTATCAGGTAGGATCAATATAAAAAGTGTAGTAGTTACAAAATATTGATAACAAAAAAGCACTGCGTTATTTTGCGTCAATTTTATTATTAAAGTTTTATATAAGTTACAAAAACGGCTGACAAAGTAATTTGTTTTATAAATGTCTGAAATAATATTTTAACGGCCAGTGATTAAGTTTTTATTAAAAGGGTAAAGTGGTTATCACAATGAATTTGAGTAGCGGACTGGGTAATTGAATGAAAATGTAAAGCCCTAAGTATTTTATCTTTTTTTACCAAAAACGAGATGATAAAGTGTTGTTTTTGATTAATACTACTTTTGTATTTAATGTAGTACGTGAAATGTTGTTTTATCGTGTTAAAACAAAAAAAAATACGTGTTAGAGTTATGAATTTCAAATTAATGAAGATCAGAGATTAAAAAACTGATCCGATTTTTAGTGTTAACTTTTATATTTTATTTAACTTGTAGGTATAGTTATCATTATAATATATTTAAGGAGATTGCAGTAATTATTTTTTTCTAGTCATTAACTTTTTTAATTACTGCCCTAACGTCTTATGCTGGCCAAAACTCTCCCTTCCAGATAATATAGATGTGATGATGTGATGTGTGTGCAGAGTACAGTAAACAAGTGTCAACTAACATTTCAAAAAATCCCTAAGGTACAAAACTATACACAGAACAGTATGTTATTCATGAAAATATCACAAGTTAAATTCGTTTGCAAAATGTAGGGAACGTGCATACAATACAGCGCCACATATCTCGCGTTGGTTTGTTCTGCATGAGTAATGCAAGATCGTTGCAGTTCGCTTGCACCGAAATGTTTCGATAACACCACATAGAGTAGATTGTTATTGCTTGATGTTGACAGATAAATGTATTAGATTGTAGAGTGCCATATTTTGCGGTCTTACTTTTATGTTTGTTGCTGCTTTCTTATCGTCTTTATATAGTATTTTCCAGTCATCCCTTATATCATATCAGTTATAGTTTTAGTACAATGTAGACATATTTTCGTATAGTTAGGTAGGCTTACGTTGGATCGTAATTTGGTAGTAAAAACTCAAATGCGTTACAAGACAAACACCATTAATTTCAGGCTCGTAATTGTTACCACTACACAATATACAACATCGATGTTAGGTCAACTGAATAAATCAATTAATTTTTGCTATAACTTGTAAAAAAAAACATTCAATTAACATGGCTTTAAAAAATACCTATTAACAAAAACACTTTAAAAAACATTTGGGTGCTCTCCGAATTTCGAAAAATAGACCTCACTCCGATATCAGGATTTTGAACACTGATGACATCATAACGGGCACCTCTCCCACTCTGCGACGGCACCGGGTAAATTGCCATCGAAATACGTTACATATTGGAAATTGCCGTAATTTGTTAAACTTATGCCTCCCAAGGGTGATTCACACTCACATTTTTTAAATTTATTGCTGCATGTATTTTTTATCTACTTCGCACTACCTGCTCCGGATTTCGAGTAATGAGAAACGAAATGAGTTCCAACGGCCAACGTTCGCTTGACGAGGAATTGTGTGAGTTTTATTTTTTGTTAGGTTGTATAAACGGCTTATTAGGCACCTGGTGAGCTCGGAAAATGTACAGAAAGTAACAATTTATTCGGGATAGTTGAGTGTATATTTTTTTTGCGTTTTACCTCTTTTTTCCATAAGTTCTAGTTAATTATGGCACTTGTGAAAACTGGAATTAGATTTTATGTTTCCACAAAATCAAGATATTTTTTCTTTTTTTTTTAGCAATTTATACTATTACAATATTGCAATGCAGTGTTACTGTGTGCTCGGTCCCTCACTACCGAGGATCGCGACCACATGTCAAGCCCCTCCATAGAGCTATGTAGTATGTTCCATATATTGTGGACCGCTCGGTGCATGCCACCACCCACAGCCTTCTTAATAACGTCCAACCATCTTATAGGTGCTCTGCCTTGAGCTCGTTTACCTTCCACTTGGCCCAGTATTATGTCCTTTTCCAGGCTTTAATAACCTTACACAAAACTAAACGAGCCAAAAGTTAATTACGTGTATACAGTTACCCTAAAACACATTTTAAGTACCAGCACTCGCTTTTAACACACTGAAACCCAAAAGTTTGACAACCGATTTAATCAGCAACTAATGATCCTAACCCTTATAATTGGGTTGAGGTCAAACAGCTGTTTGCACACGAAAAATGATAATTAGTTATGTGTACTTAAATATGTATCGTCACGTAAGTATCGACTTTTTGATTATAAGGATAAAAGCGATGTTCATTTAGGAAGAGATAAATAGGACCACTTTTCAGGACTCATCATATTATTATCAAATATCCAACATATTATTGCTCTACTACGATTAAAAGTAATAATTACCAGTATCAAATGTCCAATTTAATGGTCGTTTAAGTTATGCCTGGATTTTTTAAATATTAGCTCTGCCAAAAAATTGATTCAAAAGTCGGCGCAACCAAATATTTTTTCTACTTTTCCCACTAATGATTGTAAGTGACTGTAACAAAGGAGGCATTTTATTTATATTTTTTAACATATTATGCAAAGTAGGGCGTTAACTAAGAGACCTAATGTTACCCTTATAATCAAATTACAAGTCTCATTTTGTGTAATTAAGAAGGGTTGTCATGCACACTTGTTTTATCTTTTTAAGTAATTAAATATTTTATTACAAATGGTTTTTTTCTCGTTTCATTGTGTGCTTTGCAAAGCCTTTTAACTTTTTAGCTTCATTCATATTATGTTTAACCTCCTATTAGTAAATACTCCTTTATTTCCAGATTCTTTACAGACTACTAGATTTTGAGGGTTTTTTTGTTTTCTACATTTTTTTTCAGCCAACTTACTCGAAACCCGATAATTATGACCCTAATAAAGGCGCTGACACAATCACGGAATAAGTATTTCTTACTAAGACCGAAAACAAAAATCTTTACCAAACACACAATTCAGCTAAGTTCACTGATACTATAATTCAATGTTAACAATTGACTTAATAGTCCGCTCTCGGAACTGAAGAGATTGTTCCAGACTGTACAGTTGTACACCTTAATTAAATTTAGCCCTGATTGGTCCGGGAAACGCAATTGGTAATGATAATGAAGTTTATTCCTGGAAATTCGACAGGATGTTATACTGAAAAGCTGATTTTACGAAAGTAGATGGGGTATAGGAAAAGATAGAAGATGTTGAAATAACTACTTTTAAATGGAACAAATTATGAACAAAAATCTAAATAAAATGCAACAGAAGCGTTTAAAAAAAAGGTTTTTTTGTGTATGTAATTTCTACCATTCACCTATACCTATCTCAGGAAGAAGTATATGTATTCCCATATGTATCCCTATATTCAACACTCAGATAATATAATTGGGACTTCGGATGGTGATGACTGCAATTTAGAAGCTATGTGATAAACACACGTTCTCTTAAATCGATTTGGAACCTTATTTTAATCGTATCCTATAAGCTTGCACGCATCTACATAACGACGGGAAGGCTCTCTTTACCCATTTCAAAAAAAACAATCAGTATATAAAATGACGTTGAAAACATCTGCAGTATCTTGGTAGGAGACAAAAAATGGCTGCTAATCATGAAGTCTTGAGCAGTTGGCAGTTACACATAATAATAATATAATAATTATAATAATCCAGCCTTTAAACGTCCCACTGCTGGGCACAGGCCTCTTCCCATATAGAGTAGGCACGAGCATTGATCACCACGCTTGCTCTCTGCGGATTGGCGATTTCAGATCCCAAATTTTGGAATCCAGGTTTCCTCACGATGTTTTCCTTCACCGTTTGTCAGAAGTGTCTTAGAATAATTAAGAAAGTAAATATAACTTTGAAAAAGCCACATTGGTACTTGCCTGGGTTCGAACCTGCAACCTTATGCAGTTACACATAGTTAAGTTTTTATATTATTGTAAAAAGAAATTGAATAAAAAACACTCTAAACTAGAACTACATAACTTTTTAAATTATCAACAGTTATCGGTAGAAAGAAACAGTTGAATAAGTATTTTAACATCTAAATCGAGGAAATACAACACGTACGTTCAGGTTCATTTACGAGTATTAATACATTCTCAGCATATTACAGCCATCTTAGCATATTAGCTATAAGTTCTAATTAAGCTGCTTTCGCATCTCAAACAGACTGCTGATCCAAGAGTTCTCTTAGTCACGTTTTCGCATCGTCATCAAGCGTTGAAGAGTTGAAGACTCTACAAATTGTGCCCAGGATTGGAACAATGCCAACATTTATGAATGCAGTGTTTCGTAACGAGATCTGTCGCTAAATGTTTTATTTTTCAAGTAATTGTATCAACACTTCGTAAATATCGTTTCTTAATTAACGGTGTCGGAGTTATGAGGGGAATAATTGAGTTTGTTGAAATTATTTATTGGATGTAACGAGATCGCGCGGTAATGTTATTTTGTGGGCGTTTGGTAATGTAGTGATATTTTTAGCCTGTATTAATGGAACTAAATTAAGTCGATGTCTGTAATAATTTTAGCCCACAAGTATTTTACTACTTTCCTTAACAATCAGATATAGTTCTGTTGGATTGCTATCCAAAAAACTTGTAATAAATTTATAGCTATAAATAACAAGTTTTGCATACTACATCCTATTGCTAGTTCAAGTCTGTAAGGCGTTTTATCGTGCACTTACATTACACAAATTAATTAAAACTGTGCAAAACATTTTCACCACTTTCATTTGTTATTAGACTAAACAAAAGCAATCACCACCTACCTAATACAAAACATATAAAATAGAGAGTTTATATAATTCCAATGTTACCATGTATGCTGTTCACGTAGTGCCAACACTGCAGCATTCACATACAGTTTTTATTTCCGGACCAATTTCAGCAACAAACTTCGTTGCGCCCATTCTAATGTATATTACGAATACGTGTTATATTGAAAGTGTTTTTAATAAAGCCTTTTTTCTATTACGTTTAATATTCCTTGTACGCAATTTGGTTCACCTAGGTATTGCTATTTTTATTGGCGGGCCTGTTGGTCTAGTGGTTAGTGACCCTGACTGCTATACCGGAGGCCGTGGGTTCGATTCCCACCTAGGACAAATGTTTGTGTGATGAGCACGATCATTTGTTCTGGTCTGGGTGTAATTTATTTATAATATGTATGTATTTAGAAATATATAAGTAAGTTTATCAGTTGTCTGGTTACCATAACACAAGCTCTGCTTAGCTTGGGATCAGATAACCGTGTGTGAGATGTCCCGGAATATTATTATTATTATTAAATTGTCGGAGACTAAATTGTTTTCGAATATTTTTTGTTTATTTTTTTTGTCTTCATTATTTTTAACAAATTTTCACATACTTTTTAGTCACAACCAAGGTAATGTGTGATTAATTATCGATGCACTTAGAAGCATGGCCGAAGATTTCTGCTTCTATTTCGAGTTGAGACAGATATGTTTCCACTCTGAATTTATATGAAGTGAGATTTAGTTTGACGTCTCTCCCGGGATCAATTTGCAGTAATATTTTTTTTTATTGGGACATTCGTATTTTTTATCACATAGACATTTTCTATTACATAAATTTGACATCTCTTAGAGTCTAGACTATAATGTGTTAAAATTAAACAGTAATCAACTTCAAATAACTTCCGTATAATGAGGATGAGTAAAACAACGCTACAAAATTGATTACTGATAAATGAACATCAAAATTGCGTATTGTAAGTATATCAAAGTATTGTAAGTAAGTATTTCAAAAAGAATGCTATACGAAATAACAGCTCCATATTTTTCAATACTGGCATAAAAGTTTATTGGAATAATTCATACAGTCGTGTACTACAAATTGGCAAACAAAAAGAAACAATTGAAGGTACAAAATTTATCCTATTTGCTCAATTTTCTTAGTTTGGCTTCGGCTAGCGGACACAGTAGTCGACTTGTTATTGACTTTATATTAATGAATTGTGTTGGCTGGACTGGAAGATGTTCTTTTGTTTTAAACATTTATTAGTTAGATTATCAGTGCTTTGTGTGAGTACTATTTCATATTATTATATTATTTAGGCAGGACAATACTCATGTATTGGACACTACGAGATCGAAAAAGTCGATCTCAAAGTCAGAAATATCGATATTATTTCTCATTCAATGTCAAATACATAATATTATTTTAATAATAATAATTATTTATTAATTTGTTGTGAACACAAAATATCTAGTTATGTTGGAAACATTTTTGCTTAGACTAAGTATATTATATATAAATAAATAATAAATGCGGACAACATCACATACATTGCTCTGAACCCAAAGTAAGTAGCTGAAGCACTTGTGTTATGGAATTCAGAAACAACGAAGGTACCACAAACACCCAGATACGGGACAATGTAGAAAAGTTGGTTTCTACATTGACCCGTCCGGGGATTGAACCCGGGACCTCAGAGCTAGCGACACCTTGAAACCGGTGCGTACGCCACTCGACCACGGAGGTCGTCGAGGTCGTCAATATATAGGGATTTAAATTGAATCGGGGAGTTTCTGATTCTTTCAACAATGATTCAATCAATCTCTAAACGTTACTCAAGATTGCTATATGCTTTTAATACTCCCTTGAGAATAAACTCTAAGTGCTATAGTTTATAAAAATATTGAAAGATAAAATCTAGAGTATCTATTATCTATGTAGGGAGAATTTTTATTTGATAAGTACGTGATACTCGGAAAGTAGTTCTACCGGTATCTAATATCAATATCACGCTTTACAATCGGGAAGAGGAAAGTTTTACTAAGAATCTTTTCGAGTGTATTCAGTAAAGGAATTTTCAAGGTGCATGGTTGGAATTTAAAGAATATCGCTACATGAAAGTCATAGATTCTTTCTGTAACACCTTATGTAACGAAAATCTAAAATAAACTGCGATGTAATCCGTAAAGAGTTGTTTTATTATGTCTAACATCCGCTTAAACATCAGAAAGAAATGTGTTATAGATTCTTTGTTTTATTTCATATAAGGTACTTAATAAAATAATAATCCAGCCCATAAACGATTTTTATTACGTCCCACTGCTGGGCACAGGCCTCTTCCCATATAGAGAAGGCACGAGCATTGATCACCACGCTTGCTCTCTGCGGATTGGCGATTTCAGATCCCAATTTTGGAATCCAGGTTTCCTCACGATGTTTTCCTTCACCGTTTGTCAGAAGTGTCTTAGAATAATTAAGAAAGTACATATAACTTTGAAAAAGCCACATTGGTACTTGCCTGGGTTCGAACCTGCAACCTTGTGCATACTAGGTACTTAATATTTACCATGAAATTAAATCGTGTTTGTTAATTGTTACAGTTAATTATTCCTGTTGCTTTATGGTAAATTATATCTTTCTCAGCTATAGGAATATAATTATTCAGTTCTTATACCGACTAAACAAACAAGTCCAAAATAACTTTACAATAAACTCGCAGCGTCCAACCAGCTTTATTTGAGCTTATATCTAGCCACCTTTATAATAAATATGCTTCATATTTCATTGTAGGCATATGCATAAACAACGGTCCATTGCAACTGCACTGCAGCAGAATTCATCCTGGGTTTACATACTTTAACGTTCTGCTGTTCTATTTAAAACTAGCTGTGCCTGCGACTTCGTTCGCTTGGATGACGAAACTTATCAATGAGTTTTTAACCGCAAAATTAAGTTTGTTTTTTATTGTTTATACTTTTCCGGGATAAAAACTACCTAGTGTGGTGCCCAGGATAATAAAGAATAATGATACCAAGTTTCATCGTAATCGAACCGGTAGTTTTTGCGTGATACCTGAACAAACAGACAGACAGACAGACAAAAATTTTGTTAATCACTCTTTTGGGTTCGGTGTCGGTCTAGTAACACCCCCCGCCATTTATTTTTTTGATATTTTCAATGTACAGAATTTTTACTTTTACAGATTTATTATAAGTATAGAAAATTTAAGGAAGGCTAGATTGCAAATAATATAGGCTTAAGTTACTTTGATGCTGTTATTTTACTCGACTTTAAAATGAGGAGTTTCTTACTTAAACTGTATGCATTTTTCTGTATTAGCAAAAGAAACTAAATCTATATAACACACTTCGAAGCATAAAATTACAACAGTTATATAACTGGCCAGTTATAATATACCCACCTACTTGTGTTGTTATATTTAAGAGCTTGGTAGATATATAACCTTTTAATAGTACCTACTATACATTTTTAAATTAAGGTTATGTCGTCACCACTACCTACCTACCTACTACCTACCACCTACCTACTACCACTTAGGGGTATGAAAAATAGATAGTAGCTGATTCTCAGACCTACTGAATATTCATATAAAATTTCATAAAAATCGGTCAAGCCGTTTCGGAGGAGTATGGTAACTAACATTGTGACACGAGAATTTTATATATAAGATTTCAAAATAAATGTTTTTTGGCATCGTTTAGCAAAAAATATACACATCTTTAAATCCTTCTCGTGCAGAGATCACAAACATTTTCACCATAGTATAAAATGGAGTTTTAGTTGTCCGGCACGATTTACCGGACTTTGGTAAATGGATGCGGGCATTCTAACAAAACGGTTCTGCTTTATATGTCGAAACTAACTAGCGGTAACTAATTTGCGGTTCAACTATCTTATTTTATACGTCAACAAGAAAATAAATTCGCACTAGCTATTGTTATATATAATTATCTTCCAAACTGAAAAATGTTAATGGACGGTTTGACTAAAATTTGCAAAATCCAAAAAGCTGAAAAACCACTTATTACCATAACCTAACTCTTTATACACACATCAGATCACTTCAGAATAAATTGAAAAAAATGTATCCCTTTGCACCCCGTTTTGCATTTCCTACCACTTTTTGAGAGTCACACTTCTCTGCCAGTTAAACGTTCGTTTCAACCTTCATTTAATTTTTGGAAACGTTTTTGCTCATCGATTTTGGAAGCAAACTGTATCCAGTATCGCTGGCCATCTATATATAATGTATTGATGTGTAATTCTATTGTCATAGTTTTTTTTTTTTTTAATCTTTTATTTGATGAGTCTTTTTGCGCTTGTGCTCCAAGACAGCTTCGTAAGGTACCACAATAAATTAAATAATAAAAATTAATAATAAATTAACAAAAGTAAAAATAATCTAATCCTAAGACTTAAAGATTACTTAAAACTAGACACCCCGTTGGAATGTAGCGCCTTCAACAGGTCACAGGTTAGAAAACTACAGACCCTACGTCCAAATAAAAACTAAAAAAAAATTACGTATCCCTCCTTGAAAACACTCCCCTTACAAATTTATAAATTTCAATACTCTGTTCCGAAAAAGGCTTCCCAAGCAAAATATTAATTCCACCACTATACACATCGCCACGTGACATAGTTTTGTACTGTCAAACTATTTACGGGACAGTAGCCAGGGATGAAGTACGACAAAACATGTGTGCATATATATATATTTTTTTTTATAATTTCAAATCCTTCCTAATTAAATTCAATATCTCCATATCAATACAAACAGAATCTGCTTGTGTTAGGTGATAAAAGAAAGAGAAAAATCTCTTTGCTCTCCTTTCAAAACGAGCTGACAAGGAACACTTAAAAACAAGTAAAAAATGTACGATCAATAAGTCAGTCACAGTAAAATAAATAGGCTACCCAATAAAATTATACTGAATTTAACTTCATGTATTCGTATTTCATTAACTGCATTGAATAAATTTAGCTTTAACATTTATGTAAACAATATAACCTATTTAATGAAATTGAATCTAGAATTACTAAAATACATTAGCGTAATGAAAGAGGCTTAAGCTAATGATTATAATACACATTGACCCCTCGGGGGCACTTCATACAAATACTGTAGGGCTATAAAGGTGTTTAAGGACTATTTATGCTATAATAAAGACTAGCTTTGTCTTTATGTAGTGAAATAGGGTTGTAAATCTGTGGGAAGCGCTCGCGTGGGAGGAATAGCCTGCCCGTCAGAGGGCGCTGATTGCTTACATCTGATTTATATTAGAGAACAATTAATTACCGCGACGTCTTTGGTATAAGTGTTTACAATGTTAATGTTGGTCAAGGAATAATGGGTGCATGTCAACTCCTATATCTACATGTAAATGAATACGGATTTCCTTCGGTCACGCCTTCCAAATAATTTCATCAAATCGGATAACTCTTTTTGGTAATTTTCCTTCTTGTAAGGAGAAGGTTTGTATAAGAGATAAAAAAACCCCCTGGATTTTTTTAACACAACCTGTACGACGGCCGGGGCGTGCTATATAAAATAATTTATAGAACTATGCACTACTTTCCATGACTTTACCATTTAAAAACATGGAACACGTTATACTTATCGATAAACAATTTGAAAATAATACGCTGTAACGTGAGAAACTCCCATGTTAATAAAAACACATTTCTTTATTGAAGTGCAGAGCTGAACGGATTTTAAAATCGACTCGTTAACTGTGAGGGATTTACTTTTCCAATGAAAAACATAACAAATTGCATCCGTGAATGCAATCTGTTATATTTTCCAATCTCAGATTTCCAAGATCAGATGTTTCATACAAAAAATGGTTTCTAAGAAAGTAGCTTAAGGGGAGTTCAATAAATTTTATCTGTTCCGTCGAACTAAGCGAGTATTTGTTGAAAACTCGTCTGCAATGCATGTAAATATCTCCTCGTAATGTGGATTCCCGGCATTGGAATTCCGCGCCTGCCATCTGAATTTATCGGCGCAAACCTACGACTCATGTGAGTTTATGCGTAGGTACAATCTAATATTATATTCACAACTGAGTGTTTACTGCATAGGTGACGAATTTACTTTGATGTCATGCTTGTTTATCTACCATTTGACGATGTGACTTGGTACTGAAGTGCATTTGTTTTTTCAATCGTGATTTATAACATGCAAAGACTGAAGTGAATGTTTTACCGAGAGTGCGGTATCACTACATCTTATTCAACTTTATGTAAACAAGTCGACGTTCAAGCATTTGTAAGAAACGAGTGTTGAATGGAAGTAAAAACAGTTACGACTGTACAGGGAAGGAAATTGTCGTCATTTCCCACAGTCCTTGTCGGAGCGTTTCCTTAGAACAAAAAGAAACCCTTCAGTGGAATAGTTCTTTATGCAGCCGAGTTCAAAGAACCACCTACAATTGAGTGGCACTCAGGAGTTATGAAGAGGAAGAAGACTGCACAAGTACATTAATTTGTGCGGTGAAGATCAAATGAGTACTTTTGCTTTTAATTCAATTTAGATCTCAAAGAGGTCAAACTACGTTGTATGGATTATACGTGCCCATTTACCAAACCCTTTAAAATAAATATCCTAGCTTCGAAAACATGTCTAAATCGTGTTAAAATATGTGTAAAGCTTGATACCACTGTTCAGCTCTACACGCTACATAAACATTTGAATACACCGACAGACAAATAAATATTTCAGTACCGAGTGGGGCGAAGTGTAAGTCATTCATCGCCTGAGAGTGTCATTTAAATGTGATTCATGAAAATGTACTCGCTCGTCGCGTATTCAGAAAGTTAGAGATGTTCCACACGTTAGTTCGTACTGTTGAGTATGCTTTTTAGCCGGTAATAAAGGAAAAATGTTTTTTGTTCTATTGTATTTTCTTCTAGTGTAAAGATTTTCGTGCTGATGGAAATATATTTTTTGCTGTAATTCACTGATGGATTCAATTACCAGTCTTTGAAGAGTTGGCTCACCTCACCCGTGATGTCGGAAAATATACTATTATTTAAGTTGTAAGGCAATTAATTTTATTTATGGAGGTTGGAGAAAAATACTGCTTGGTGTTTAAGGACTCATATGACCCTATTAGTTTATTGTATTCAAGATGCTATTGTTTTATAAGAACTCGACCTGGTAATGGACTAAAAACAACTGAGAAATTCATGGTACAGTAGTGAAGCAGACGAGCTTTTGCTGGCGAGGCAACTTGCATGGCAGTAATTCTTTTCACCCAGACATGGTTAGTCGAGCAAACTTCAAAATAGAAAAATCCAAGACGACTCAACTGTTTAAAAAGTTTACACTCCACTGGTTTTGCTTACAAGAGATAGACAGAAAGCACTGTGAAACCTAACCACCCAACCGTCTGAAAAATAGATTTTTCTTTATCTAGCTTTCTTACTTTTTAATCTAACCCGTCACATGCCACACTTTCAGTGTCCGTTTAGTTCACGGACTGCAAACCAAACTTGTGTTATTCAGTGGATCCTACGTTGCGGATAATTTGAATCAGTCTGTCTGATTCAAAGGTGAATACGAGCTAACTGAGATCGTATTTCCTATTTATGTAATAGTTCTATTGTTTCGTTTAATATAATTGTTAATATGAGTTTTTAACGCATTGCAGTGTGATTCCTTCTCATGATTTATCTTTGAACTATACTTGTTAGTATTAAACCAGTATGTAAAAGAACCAACATGAGACATGTTTTGCTCTTATTTGTTTGATCTTCCATTTTTAGGGATCCGTACGTCCAAATAAAAAAACGTAACCCTTATAGGATCACTCGTGTGTCCGTCTGTCCGTCGGTCACATGGCAGTCAATCATCTCCGAATCTACTAAACCGATTTAGTTGGAATTTGGTGCACATTTAATATCTGTGACCCAAACGCAGAGGTGTGACATGAATAGAAGAAATTTGTAAATGGGAGGTCATTTATTGAAGGAAGATGGAAAATAAAAAAAAAAATGACACCTGCATTGTGTGACATATCAAATGGAAGGTCTTGATGTGAAGATCTCAAATGTATATTTTTTGTAATTTTAAAATGAATAGTAGTATGGAATGTGTGGGAGAACATATTTCTCAACTCCAATGTTTAGTTATAAACATGATAGGTAACATCGTACGGAACCCTCTTCACTCGAATTAAACTCGCACTTGTCCCGTTTTTTTCTATTTATCCGCCATTCTGGCTTAAGTTATTTACATCATTTTAAAAACTAACTATTCTAAAAACCGACATAATTAGATCAGAACTAAGATCTCAAGCTAGGTCACAGACAGACAGCAACTTAAAAATTCCGCTCATCAAAAAACTTTGGATCATAAATTCCATTACTATCTTTAAAGTTCAGGTCCCCAATAAACTTTCCGAACTACCAACATATTTTTAATTCGCATAAAATTTACAGACGCGATGGAGTAGAAATAGTATAGTATAGTGTCTGAACGTGGAGCGTATTTACATAAAGTTTGCGGTTACCCGACGCCCGTGTGTCAAGTTCCTAACTCCACAAATATGTATGGGATGCAGCTCTCTAAAAGCTTTTGTCCAACACGCACGGTTATTTTCTTGAGATGCTCACATTCGCTTACAATGCATATTTTATTTCGGTAAACATGTAGCTGTGTACAGTTGACTGCATCAATAGGGTTCACTCAAGAATCGAATAAAAAAAAAAAAGATGAGGTATGTCCCTCTTTTAAAATATTTATTTGAAGTAATAATTTTTGTTTGCAGAAAAACGAGATAGTTTAAAGTAATAAAATAGTAATTGTTTTTTTTTCTGATTTTTGACTTGGGTTTTCTCAGTAATTAAATGCCAGTCAGATTTCTCATTAAAATATAAGGAACTTAATTGTTTAGTACACTATAGGTGCACCCAATCGATGCAGGCTACTATACTTTCTTGAAAATTTACTGCTCACGGTATAACAAGTTTACTTAAACGCGACGTATTTTTCCCCTGCTGTATGTATCTACTTTTGTCAGACATGACACGAGGATTATTTCTGCTATTTGTTTTAAGGAGTCAAACATCAGTAAACATCTTTGTTTTATAACATTTTACCTGTCTGAACTGAAAATGGTTTTTCTTAATCATGGCGTGGCTAAATGGCGATCGATGTCATCTCACCAGCATATTTGAGTTCCTTGTTTGCGAGTTTTGGTTATAAGTATTTACTCACGCAAGATCTTTAATTTATTTTCATTTATTCTTTCTGGAAGTAAATATTACAATAACGCAAAATTTAATTATTTATTGTGAACCTTTAACTTACAAAACACGGCGCGGCGTTCACGTAAAAATAAAGTAAAAGGAGAATGACAGCAGTACATACCACAAAAATACAAAAGTTTAAAATTTTGTATTCGAAGAATATAATTTGTATAAGTAGAATTATTTAAGAAGTAGTAATGTATTCTAAGTAGCCAGACGTACTGAATAGTAGCTACATTAAAAATAATACATAAAACTCGAATGGTATTTTCATAGCTTTCAATGTTATTAAAACTGAAATACATCGTAAAGAGATTCAGACTAGACGTCTAGAGTCCGTACATTATACATAGCTGATGCGCCAAAGCCTACATGCATTGCACTTTAAATATATTAGGTCTAAATCTTTTTGGAAAAGTATTTTGTGTTGATAAAATACTTGCCAGGCTCAAATGGGATTGGGCGGGCCACGTCAGCCGTATGTGCAGTGACCGCTGGGCAGTAAATACAACAGAATGGGTGCCTAAAAACAGACGACGCCGCCGAGGCCAGCCCAGGAAGAGATGGCAGGACGACCTATAGTCTCACTGCGGGGCTTGGTTTGAGGTGGCTCAAGATCGAGATACATGGAAGGACTTGGGGGAGGCCTTTACCCAGCAGTGGGACAGTACAGGCTAGATAAAAAAGTTCATTTAAAACAGAACATTCAATGAAGTAATAAAGTAATTCAAATCCTTGTTATTAAAAAACGAGTTTCGATAAAAGTTGTAGTGTCAATACCAATTTTCATTAAAAATTGTGTCTATGATCAGGGTCGCATGTTATTACCATAACATAAACATAAATGTTGGGATTTGACTTAACATGGACCATTATACAGGGTGTCAGGTAAAGAGTCCGACAAACTGTGGTGGTTGATACCTCAGGTCAGGACCTACCAAATGAACACAACATATGTTCCGCGAAAGTTACGGGTTTCGAGTTACAATCGATTTTTGGAAATATCAGAATTTTCTACTTTGCATCAGACTTTAACTTTTCGCGGAACATACACATTTTGTCGGATTCTTTATCGGACACCCTGCTGTATACGTAAATGATGTCTAGTATTTTCTAGAATAATCGTTGTTACAACAGTGACTTTCAAGCATTATAATTTACGTTTAACAGACGAGAATGACGTCACAATTCCCATAAATAACGTATTCGTGAATCACACAACTAAATTCCGTCCCCGTTGCATGCTTGTCGTAAATGAATGATAGTTACCCTTCGCTTCACGTAGCGTTGTTACAGCTAGTAATTGATTTCGCCCGGACATAAGCTGGTTTGACCGGGGTACAAACGCATGGGGTACCGGGGTAAAGTACACCCTATGGTAGGTACTTCATTTGTTCGGAAAGGTTAGTAAATGTCGAGACCTGAGCGAAATCGCACAGTATGGCAATTTCGTAAGGGTTATACATTTTGGAATATAAATTCAAACTATATTTTAATGTATCGGAATTATAATGAAACAAACTAGTGTAAAAAAACAAACTTTATTTTCCCAACGTTAATATTATTCTTCATAAACGGTGAAGAAAGTTTTGAAGTCAGCATAAGCTAATTTCCAGCAGCTAAGTAGGAGTTCATAGTCGAATTATATTATACATCGTTCTATGATTTAATAAATACAAATCTAAACCACAAACGATTAAAACAAATCTCTAACATACAAACTGCATTTTTCAGAAGCTAATAATAAGCCTGGAATTCGCAATTACCTTCATACCTATACAAACATCTAGGTTTTGCCCGTTCTTGAAGACTCCATATTTTCTAATCGTGTTTTAAAGTTGAGCAAGCTAGGCGAGTCTAAAGGAGGACTTTAATTCTGATGAAAGATTTTAATCAGGAGACGATGAGAAAAAACGGGCATCTTTCCTTGTTGGAACTAATGAGATACGAGAGCATACTAAAGTGATTACATCTACCGTACAGCTTGCTATTTACATATTTTTTGTAAGACTTAAGTGCATGTTGCTATGTGAATGTGTGGGTAAATACACCCACACATTCAAGAGATCGTATTGAAAGAAGGACCAAGTGTGTGTGTGATTATTTGTTCTGTGTCTGGGTGTAATTAATCTATATTATATGTGTATTTAGAAATATATAAGTATGTTTATCAGTTGTTTGGTTACCATAACACAAGCTCTGCTTAACTTGGGATCAGATAACCGAGTGTGAGTTATCCCGGAATATTATGACGTGTAAGATTTAAAAAATGTAAAAATAATAGAGTATTGATAACACGCTTATATAAGGTTACGAAGTGAAGTCCTTGAGACTGAAACTTCATGTAAATGTATATGAACGGACCAGACATGTACATATTCAATTTGATTTGAATAAAAATATTATAACTTGAGAATAATATGAACATTCCAAAGTAGGCGATATTTCATAAGAATTTAATTCGAACTTAAAAACAGAACGAAAAATAGAACGTGAATATTTTATCAATTCAGAAGGCTGGCGGTTTGCTTAAAGAAAATTTGAGTTTTGGGGTTCCAGTAATGATTGTTATAGAAATGAGAAACCTTCTTATTAAAAATACGTAACGTTATAGCTTTATTTTCTTGGAAATGTAAACTTCTTGGTTCAGAAAGATATGGAGATGTGACCGGATGTAAATTATAAATATAGAATTGTGCAGTTTTATTTTCTTAGAATGATAACTTTCTTGCTTCTGATAAAAATGTGACCGGGATGTGAATAATAATTGTAGAATTATGGAATTTATGAAAATATATTTTTATTTTGATATAATATGTTGCATGTCTTTATCAAAGGTAAAGAAATAACTCCCGCTGCTTTTATTTTCCGTTTTTCGCAAGGTAATGGAAGTTGATGAAAATTTTCCCTAGTAGATAGTGTGACGGTGGATAGAATAGGCTGGTAAAAAGCCTTGCTATTAAAAAACTAAACTTATCTTTTAATCATAAGGGGACCTGGACTTTTTTGTATTGGCCTTTCAATGAGGAAGGTAGGTCTAAAGCATAGTCACTTGGGTAGGCTTACTAGAGCTCTGGTTTTTCTTCATTCGTCATCACAACACTGAGGTATTAAGACGACGATGCCAATACTAGTAATTAGAAATAAAACGTCTTATAAAACAACGCGTATTTGTATATAGATACTAGCTGTATCCGGCATGCGTTGCAATGCAATTTTTTCTACCTAGCACCTACCTACTAACACTCAGGGGTATGAAAAATAGATAGTAGCCGATTCTCAGACCTACTGAATGTGCATATAAAATTTCATAAAAATCGGTCAAGCCGTTTCGGAGGAGTATGGTAACTAACATTGTGACACGAGAATTTTATATATAAGGTGCTATAAAAACATCTGCCACGGCTTTAATGGGAGGTAGTATTGTGTTTATAGATTACAATAGTAAAGATAAATTATTGATTATTTATCATATTTTTTTTCATACAAAAAAAATAACGTATAAATTTGAATTGATTTATTAGTATAAAACCATCCCGTGTCATAAGCTGTTGCCGCTCCGCACCGAATTCAAACATTTCGCAAAACGCCGCCGCCGCCGCCGCGCCGCGCCGCCGCCGTTCATACACTGTTGCCATTCCTATCAAAGGATGCCGCCGCCGCCGCGCGCGCCGGCCGCCGGCCGCTCGGCTCGCCAGTCAGTCGCCGCCGGCCCGCGCGTTCGGACGTTAGTTTTAGCGGTCAGCGACAGCAATATCGCGCGCGCTTTCATTAAAAATGCCTCCCAGACGACAGTAATCCAATCAAGAATATCTACATACTCGGCCGAACTCGAAGAGGAAGTGCTTCAGTGTCATCCTCTTGCGAGCACCAGGGATGCTGCTCGAGTCTTCGACGTGAGCGACAACTACGTGTGGCGACTTTTAAATCGTGAAGGGCTCCATCCTTACCACTTCACAAGTGCCGTGGCCTCCTCACTCGCCGGATTTAACCCCTCTAGACTTTTTTTTGTGGGGTCGTGTGAAAGACCTTGTGTACGGCCAAACCGGACATGATATTAGAAGTGTGGTAGAACCAAAAAGGCGCATCAAACGCGCATTTAGGCAAGTGAAAAGTGAAACGTACACATTAAATAAAGTGAAGAAACATGTATGCAAGCGTGCCTTCATCTGTGTGCAACGCGAAGGCGGACTTGTGCAACAGTTTTGTAGATAAGTAGGTACTAGTACTAGGTAGGGAGTGAGTTAATAACTGTAAATACGGTGCAATCGTTGTAAATAAAATGATTAACTTTTAAACACGCCAAGTTACTGTAATTTATCGTTATTCGATATTAATCTAAGTAAGTACCTACTGTTTGGTTTCTTAGATTTACGCGAATGTTAGACATTGAAATAAAACTACTTTTTACGGAATTTTAATAAAACCGCGACAACATCCGTAAAAAAGTAGGTTTATTTCAATAACTACTGTTTATAAAATAATAACACAAGTTTATCATCTTATTTACCTACGTCAGTGTTTTTTGAAGAATGCGGTAGCTGGTAAGTAGTTGCACTTTTAAAACACTTGTATGCCTGCGTATTATTGTGTACCTACTAGATTATGTAGTGACGAACTAGTCAGCTGATTACAGTTTTCATTCACAGAAAAGATGGAAAGAGATAGCAGTTGTTTTCATTGACGAAGCGTCACATTGCGCGTAATTTGTGAACCACGTTACGCAGAATAGAGTCAATGTTAATTTAACTATTTTAGTCTCTCAAATTTAATTAACTGTTCCGGGGTACGAAAGTTCTTCACTATTGTAATCTATAAACACAATACTACCTCCCATTAAAGCCGTGGCAGATATTTTTATAGCACCTTATATAAGATATTCCGTAAAGGAAAAGGGGAAGTATGCATATTGAGTAACAATTGTGATGAGGCATAATTATTGTTTTAAGGTCACACAGGTCTCGTGTGTGAACTGCGAATGAATTGTAAAAATATTGATTCATTCATCATTCATGCGACCTATATTAAAATGGCCAGTGCTAGTTAATTTTATTATACAAATCGTGTGGTGTCTAGATGGAACGCTCTTCCTGGAGCCATCGTTACCGAGGTAAAAATATTATATTATTTAATTTAAATATTTTATTACGACGTTTCATTTTGTTTGTGGAAATATTTTTTTTTGTTTTAGATTTTATAATTTTAATACAGTTTTTTGTTAAATATCGTCTAGAAGACGGGTTTTATTTAAAGTAATTCCAACAAGTGACATTTCCATAATCTTTAAAACGTTTTGTCGGTTAGCTCCACAATTGAGGAAATTAACTAATATGCCATCTCAAACAAAAATGGCGGGCTAATCTATTATTTATCTCTGAAGTAAAAAGGAGGATTAATCCCGCAATGTTTTTATCATTCGTGGCTTTTAGATCTCTTTATAAACGAGCCTTTTTACGTCTCAAGATAATTAAGATAAGTTAAGTGAATAATTGTGTTCCCATTAGGCGATTTGGGGAACCACGTTCTTACTCATTAGTGTCACCCGCTAATCATTGCGAAGTATTCATGGCACGTTATAATTATTCGGGCCGTCAATGCTGGCCTAATGAAAAGGTTTTTAACTTATAAAAGGAAAAGTTGGGTTCCGTCACGCAGAGCTTCCAATGTATTAGGACCTACTTTTTCTTGGTCAAACTTATTTTAAATTCATAAAGCTATTCGCGAACTACATTTGCATTACAAACGAACAATTGTAACGTGGTTATTGGACTGTGTATTTTGTTCTTTAGATTAAATTCTGTGTAGAATAGGCAAGGATTTGAACATACAAGCTCTAGTGGTAAATTCCAGTTTATTCGCACAATGAAAATCAAACCACGCATTTTAATGAATAATGTACATAAATGGAAAGGACAGGCTCAATTGTTTTTATAAAAATTACACATTTATAAACCTAAATGGAATCCAGAACACAATGGCCTATATCTTAACATGTAGACGTGTTCAATGAATCTAGAAACCTCCTTTATATGCTTATTTACTTGATTTATATGCATAGATTTATGTGTTTGTCATGTGTTCTAGATAGCTTTGTCAATTGTACTAACAGAGGGCTATTATAGTGCGGTATTGTTTGTTAAAAAGGTATGAGCAGAGGCGTTTATTTATAAATTTGTATAGATAATATCAAATTCCAATTTAGTTATACAAATACTTTAGTGATTACATAAAACTTTATTAATAGTAAGGATTGTTTAATTGGAATATTAATTAATAAGTAAGGGTGATGACATACGTATTTTCTACGAAAAACATTGTAATCCCTAAGTAACTTGTAGTTTGGCCTAAGGCTTCGTAAAATATTTGCAAATTATACATGTTTTGTCGAAAGATCTTTAGACCAGGCCAAAAGGTCTACATCGGGATCGTGTTTGAATAATACATTGAGTTAGGATGGGGTGAATCTGGTATAACATAATCGTAATTAGTGAAAATTTGAAATCGGATTCTAGCCATCGGGAAAATATTTACATTTTTGAGATCATATTATAATACCATAATTTTTAAAGCATCTTACGTTGCTCGATAAGACATTTAAATAAAAAGGTTTTGCGTCGATACATCAATTATTGAATTCAGGATAATATTCACAATATTATTGTGTTTTGATATTCGCTTTGTGGATTGGAGTCATCCATCTTTTGTTTTTAATATTCTCACAGAAACTTATGTAAGTTTCGATAATATCACAGGTTCGGTAATTGGTTTTTAAACACCAAGAAAACTAATTAATTATTGTTATTGATATCACATTTTGCTTGACGCTATATACATATTTTTCTCATTACGAATATCAATTTGATAACACTTAATCAAAACGTCGAGTTCCTAAATTATGTTTTGATATGTGTGCGCGAATGAGGCCTGAATTATTCAACGATGTAGCTTTCTGTTTCCCGCCAGTTTTCCAAAGAATATTCCGTTCCAAAGGTGTAAAGCTTCCCAATCAAAAACCTATTTACAGAAAATAAAACCAAAGTTCCAGCGAATATTTTTCAACATCCATGTTTAAATTCTAGATAGTGTTGCTATTTCTAAGTAAATCGGCACAGTCGATGTGGCCTCGATTTACTGGAAACATCGATTTTCATCTCGCTCCATTTTGTTCTTTGTATACATATTGGCGATGTGTGAGAGCCGTGATAACGTGTATGGATTCAGTCTGCGCTAGACTCTATTTCTAGATGTCAATTTAATATTTACTTCGTTTGTTTCGACCTAATTTTTAGACTGAAACATCGTCTGGACAAACAAATGTCTATGTTGGTACCTACTGGAAATAAATTCTTTGTTTGGGATTTATGATTGCTTGGTCATGTTTCCGTTGACTAATTTAGTGATATTAAGTTTTGTTTGGTACATACTAATCGAGTCTTCTTCTGATCCACTTAATCGTTACGTACAGAAATATGCGTAAATAATGCGGATAAAAGACATAAATGTTTGTGGTCTCTGCAAATGTTTTACGATAATTTTATTGCTTTTAGAAAACCCTTAAATTACGCAATAACAATGTTATAATGCTTTTAAGAAACACATTTCTGGCAAGGGATTTAATGAGAGGATTTAAATGAAGTTTCTATTTTTCCGTTTACATTTCCGTTCCTATCTTCTAAAAAGGGTTATACTGACCTCATTATCCTTTACAAAAGTCAGGTGCGTAGTCGCAACCTGTGACGTATAAAAAATATAATATTGTGGAAGAAACAAGAAAGGAATCGTTGCACGTAGCCTTCAATTGTTTTTACCAACCATAATAAGAGAAAAAGGTGTAAGTGATAGCGTCGTTTATTTGTAGTTAAGGACGTACAAGCTAAGAATCTAGATAACAGTTGGGTGTAATAAGGCCTCGAGTCAGCTATTTTAAATGCATGTCAGTGGTCGGTCAGTGTACTTGTTATTGTGCCTAATTTTCGTATTCAGAAACCTACAGTAAAATCTCATTGAACTCTCTAAGAGAATGATCGTAATAACCAATTCATCATCATCTCCCGAGCCTTTTCCCAACTATGTTGGGGTCGGCTACCAGTCTTACCGGATTCAACTGAATACCGTATTTTACATGGAGCGACTGCCTTTCTGACCTTCACAACCCATTTTACTGGGAAACACAGTATCAACCAATTAATGTTCGTAATGGCAGTTCGCAGAATGCCAAAAATGACCAGATGAAGCAGGTCATTCAGTCAATTTAAGCAACTCTTAAATAGCTGAATCGGGGCCCTGGTAGGTCCGAGACTAGGGATGTTAAAGGACCTAAAAAAGAAGTAGTTTCGAAGAAAATAATGGAAAAATATTATAACAGCTTACAAACCCAACATCGACTTCAATGTCTGCAAAATTCCATAAGTAGTTCGGCCAGGTATTTTGCTGAAACAAATAAATATGATAATTATTATTATGTAGCATTTTGTTATTTTTTAAATCTTGGGACGAGAGAGAAGCCTACATTAATAATTTCTTTTGACGGAGATGACAAACCTCAATTTCAAAGTTGTACGCCGCATTTAACCGTACTTATCAGTTTAAAATGTATTCCGTATAATGAGATTATTTCCAAATCCTCATCTTCTGCCTAGCCTTTTTCCCAAACTATGTTGGGGTCGGCTACCAGTCTTACCGGATTCAGCTGAATACCGCATTTGAGCGACTGCCTATCTGACCTCCACAACCCATTTTACTGGGAAACACAGTATCCCATAGTAAGACTGGTTGTGAGAATTGACTTAACGACTGCCAAAGATCTAAGTATGACAGCCGGGACCTGCTGTTTAACGTGCTTTCCGAAACACGGATATTTCCAAATCAATTCAGTTAAATAATCTCGTTTATAAATACTGCTATCACAGCATATTTCAAAACCACTGCTACTCTTATTTCTTTCATATTTCTATTAGAAGCAAATCATCGGTGTGTGACGCAAACACGCCCCGAAATTTGCGACACGAATACAAAGTAGCAAGCGTTCTATTAATTTCATTTCAAGATATTATTTTAAGGAAAGAAATTGAATGGGACACTTAATACATATTAGGCGATTTACGATGTTCCTAAATTATTTTTTACCATATAAAAGTGAAAATTTATCGGTAATTTTACGAAAAACATTAGGCGTTACGTTAGGTAATTGTGAATATTTATAGACGGTGCTTAGTGAGAAATACTGGCGAATTCAATAAAACCAAGTTTTGATTATGATATAAAATGTTATTACTCTTTGGAGATAACTTTTCGCACAAAAATGTTAAATGAATTGCTTTTTTTAATGGTCTTATTTGAAATGTAGCTGAGTGATCTCTTTTGGTACCTACTGATAGATATTCTGCTTTGTATTTGCAAAGTGCATGTAGATGTTATATCTGAAATACATAATCAAAATTAAAAAAATAAGTTTATTAAAAAAAAATAGCAGTTGATGAAGTATATTATTTACCGACAACTTAAATTATACATTTGTGTGAAAAGGAAATATCTAAACTTATTCAAAATACTTTATGAAATTTAATTAGTTAGTTAATTATAATAAACTAGCGACCCGCCCCGGCTTTGCACGGGTGCATTGCTGATACTAAATATACTACATAATCATAAAGTGTTGTAGGGCGAAGCGCGGCCTTCGACGCACTATTTGGTATAGGCACGCGCTCTTTAAGGTGTAGACCTTTTGTAGACCTTTTTAAGGTGTACAATACTGTAGTACATTACTTTGATCTATCTCGTAGGATTCAGCCAGCGTTTGCAATGTAAGCGCAAAAAAGTGTGTTTATTTACGACCTTACATAAAAAACTCTAAGATTATCAGTGTTTCTCTACTATATATTATGCATGTATTATACATATAAACCTTCCTCTTGAATCAATCTATCTATTAAAAAAAACCGCATCAAAATCCGTTGCCTAGTTTTAAAGATCTAAGCATACATAGGGACAGACAGCGGGAAGCGACTTTGTTTTATACTATGTAGTGTGTTATGGAATTCAGAAACAACGAAGGTACCACAAACACCCAGACCCGGGACAATGTAGAAAAGTTGGTTTCTACATTGACCCGTCCGGGGATCGAACCCGGGACCTCAGAGCTAGCGACACCTTGAAACCGGTGCGTACGCCACTCGACCACGGAGGTCGTCAAATTATACATCATCATCATTGCAATTCTCTCCACCACCTAAAAACCGCGTCAAATAGGTTTTCATACAAGTATTCTCCATTTAGTTTTTATAACTTAGGGAATAATTAAGTTAATTGGACACGAACACACTCTTTTGTCTATGGATTGTTGAATTTGATTGGGTACTCTAATTGCGGCTACACTGTTGAATTTGCATACCAACTGCACTGCGCAAATTGACCTGTTTGCGTTATAAATCGCAAAAAAATATATGTTTGTTTATAATTATAATTGTTAGCGACTTGCCACAAAACATTTTTCTGTGTATTGACAAGATTTTTGGTTTTAGTTTTATCTATAACTAGCTGTGCCTGCGATTTCGTTCGCGTGGATGACAAAATTTATCAATGAGTTTTTAACCGCAAAATTAAGTTTGTTTTTTATTGTTTATACTTTTCCGGGATATAAACTACCCAGTATGGTGCCCAAGATAATAAAGAATAATTATACCAAGTTTCATCGTAATCGAACCGGTAGTTTTTTTGTGATACCTGAACAAACAGACAGACAAAATATTTTTTTTTTCACACTTTTGGATTCGGTGTCGGTCTAGTAAGACCCCCGCCATTTATTTTTTTGATATTTTCAATGTACAGAATTTTCACTTCTACAGATTTATTATAAGTATAGATTAAGTACCTATGGCATTTAAACAATGTATGTATTTTGGTATCGTTCGTCTAGTGGAAAGATTTCTAGAATGCGTAGGCATCGAAAATATTAATCTACTCGGTTAAGTAGGAGACTTGTGTAGGCTGAATAAACAGAAAAACAAATACAAAGCCAAATCAGATTTATCCTTGGGAATATTCCATACATTAATAGCCTATTTTCCTTATACACGACCTAATATCTGAGTAAGAACATTGATCGGAAACACGGAATGATTTGTCGTCAATTTGTTATGTCAAGTGGGAACGGTACAGCCATAAGTTGTCAAGAAATGATGGATGAGACAATGCAGAATCTGTATTTGTTGGTGAAGAAATCTCCGAGTGATTTGTGTGGGGCCCAAAACAATGTGTCTTGTTCAACGGGTGAGATAGGTTTTATAACGAATGGCTTCCAAAATTACTACGTTTAAGTCTGTTTTGAAAGAGAATTAAATGAAATTACTTAAATTTATAGAGAGAGGTATATTAAAAAAGAAAGATTTCGTAAAACTGTGATGTATGATATACTAGATCAAAATCTGAATGTTTAACATCCTAAAGCAAAAACCGAGTTCTGGCTTGAATTCAGGTATTCATAAAACTTAACTTTTATATTATCGTTCATATTCTTTTACAATTAAGATAAACTATATACATAGAGGATCATAAAAATAATAATGTAGCTCAAAATGTGAATACTCCTTGTATAAATATAGGAAGATCGAAAAATAGTATCTGATTGTAATACCAGCGCGCTTACCATGAACGCTTAACACGGGACGGTTGCCGTCGTGTGAGCGAGACGCTGCTACGCGCAGTGTAGTGCGCCCTCTCGCTTCCACTGCGACATCGGTCTTGTACAAGAGTTCATAGTACAGGTGCTGTTCATTTTTACGCGGGAAACAGGTGGGCCTTATTCTTACAATCACATCTACATTCCCTAAGGATAGCAGCGGTATATTTTTCTACGCACGTTATTCCCTCCTGTTTATTTTTAATCCAGTGGGAAAATACCATTAGTGTACTTATAATTAAAGATCAAATATTCTGTGTTTTCTTTTATAGATGTATTTGTATTTATGATTAGCTGTTTACCTAATCATAACGGTTAATGATTTGAGGAGGAAGTAAATGTAACGTAATAATGTAATTAAGAGACAGAAGAGAAATGGTCCAATTTTTTTTTCCCAGGATATTAAACGCTTGTTAATAATTAAATATTGTATACTCTAAGATAGACTTTTAAAAATATGACTCATTTAAAAAACCGGCATTTATTTGCTTTTTGGAAGGTAGTTAAATGAAAAATTAACTACCAACGACTCAGTCTGGAAGCTGATCCAAATCTTGATCTTGTCTATTTGGTTTAAGACACTTTCATATATAATAGTTACAGAGAGATATTATATACTGTATAACGAGAATGAGGCGTCACTGGTATAGCCGTGGCTGACTCTGGTAATACCCCGTGCCCCACGCTCGAATAATCCAACGCGTGCAACGCAGCGCCTTGGTGATATACCTACTCGAGAACTAGCTGTTGCCCGCGGCTCCGCTTGAGTCGTTGTCCTTACTAGTAGCCAATGTGCTAATCCAGGGTATCAGCTACCTAAAACTCAAATGTTATCAAAATTGATACAGCCGTTTGAGAGTAAATTCGTATCAAACTTACACACTCACTAACTTTCGACTTTATAATATTTGTTTTCGATGTTGTAGAAAATGTATATGGAGTGATTCCTTGCTATATTGCAACTAAAAAAAAACGATTATCTTTTCAAAACAAAAATAATTTCCGATGTTTTGACTGTAGAAACATAATTTCAATGAACATAAATATTTTGCTGTTGTTATTTCTAGTAAGGTGATCTTAGGTATTTTTCAGACAATAAAGACGTCATCATATTGTTATTGTGTTTAATCTGCACCTAGTAATAATTAAGGTAAAACAAAATATTATGCTCTACGAGTAGGTATATTAATTATTTTCTTCAGTCTTTTTTTACAACAGGTGTTTGACATAATATGTTTTTGCGAATCTCTCAGAAAATACATCTGTGATTATTATTAATACGTAGTCTAATTAGAATGAGTGTTTTAGAGGTGTTAATGTCGACAGTAATAGCACGGTAATATTATAATACAGTACTCCAACTTCATACAAACGGACGAAACGCGAGCTATACCTACGCGCTCGATCTCGGGGTGCGCTCGGGCCGCAGACAGTCACGGCTGTACCGCAGTGACGAACGGACGGTGTGTTGTTTTTTTAACAATAACCGCGCGATTTTTTCTCTAAAAATCAGTTAATATGACGAGTAGGAAATATTGTGGTGTTTTTGGTTGTATGAATTTCCCAAAACAATTTTTAATTAAGCTTTATATAATATTTCATTTATTTATATAAAAAGGATATTTACAATCACGAAACTAAATAGAAACAGAAAGTAGGCAAATGTAATTAAATTGCTGGAGACGGGCAGCCCTAACGCATGTTTACATACCGCGCGGCTGTAGGCATTTATTTCTATCATGCGGCCGAGTTACACTACTGTATTATAATATTACCGTGGTAATAGGGTAGATGAAAAATCAAAATCAATTTAGTCCACCATATAGATTATCAAAATATAATAGACACGTATTTTTCTTTTATCAAATCAATTACAAAATATGAAGATAAACCGCTTTAAAGTTCAGGAGTGGGGGCTTGTGACGTCACTACTTGGTAGAATTTTTGCTGAGACGTGACGCCACGCAAGATTTGTACTCACTATATCATCATATTTTTTTGTTTACAAGACAAACGAAAACACACGTGTCTAGTATTTTTATATTTTAGAAAAGAAAATAAAATTTCGGCAGCATCCCTATTATTAACATTCTGCTTTTTTATTATACTGTGTGAGATATATAAAGACACTTAACCATGCGTATTGCCTTTTTTATGTCCTTCTTATTACTCAGCTTAGTACAACAGCAAAATGTAATAGACGCTTTACAAACCATAAAACGAAATGAATATTTTTTTTTAAATATAGTGGCAATAAAAAAAAAACATTTTAGAACCAACCAAAGATATAGTTGTACGTTGAATTAACCAAGTGAAAGCCGAAATGCAGGCCGAATATTCGTCTTCAAATAAATATTCGTCCATTCTCTGGTGTGTTTCTATCGCATTTCTGATTCGCAGCACCGGTCGTCACAAGAGTCTCGCCGGACCACGCTGTGTGAAATATGGTGCAATAAATTATTATATTATCGCGCGCACTCGATTTTCTGCTTTTAGCTTCTAGAGACTCCGCAACAAACGTTGGCGCTGATTCTGTTTATATGAACTTATCTCATTTTAGGCTATCGGTACCTACGTAAGAGCTGTTATATTTGTTTAACTGTAATAATATCCTGGGACAACTCACACACGGTCATCTGATCCCAATTAAACTAAGCAGAGCTTGTATCTTGGTAACCAGACAACTGATATACATACTTATATATTTCTAAATGTAGGTATACATATTAGAGATAAATTACACCCAGACACAGAACAAATGATAATGCTCATCACACAACATTTGTCCTGGGTGGGAATCGAACCACGACCTACGGTATAGCAGTCAGGGTCACTAACCACTAGACCAACAGGCCAGTAGTATTGTAATTGTATTATTGTAAATGAAAATTACCATTTAGTAACTTGCAATGTGGCGGCCCACTGATAGTAAAATGTTTCTTCTCAGACAGTAAAATAACAGCTTCATTACCAAAATTGGCCATCGACATTTATAAAATTTAGAGCCGAATACCAAAACTTTGGACTGTTGTAAGTAGAAGTCTGACATCTGACATCGCCAATCCGTAGAGAGCAAGCGTGAAGATCAATGCTCGTGCTTTCTCTATACGGGAAGAGGCCTGTGCCCAGCAGTGGGACGTTTATAGGCTGGATTACTTAATGTTAGGTTGCCCCTCGGTATTTGAGGGTTAGTTAGTATTGTATTTATAGTTCATTTAACTCTAAATAAACATGAACAGCATGTACGTGCGTCTGTGGTTTAAAGGACAGTGATATTGATAACTTATTTTAACCTCTTCTAGGTAAACGCAAACAATTATTGATTTGCGTGCTAATAATTAAATCGCTAGTTATATTTCTGAGTTGTTGACAAGTTGTTGTGTTTAAGAAATTATAATGGTATGTATTTATATTCATTAAAATTTATTTATTCTTTATTTTGGTTGTGCGAGAAAACCATTAATAAATTGAATACAATAAAATAAAAAATTTAAATCTAAACTATGTCGTTTTACTATATGTTTCAAAAGTACGTGTTACAGATATTAATGATAGCACAAACAATTAATAAACAATTTTGACGACATCCGTGGTCGAGTGGCGTACGCACCGGTTTTCAAGTTGTCGCCAGCTCTGAGGTCCCGGGTTCGATCCCCGGACGGGTCAATGTAGAAAACCACTTTTCTACATTGTCCCGGGTCTGGGTGTTTGTGGTACCTTCGTTGTTTCTGAATTCCATAACACAAGTGCTTTAGCAACTTACTTTGGGTTCAGAGCAATGTATGTGATGTTGTCCGCATTTATTTATTTATTTATTTAATTAACTTAAATGTTTTTTATTTATTCTA
The DNA here is from genome assembly GCA_905475315.1 of Autographa pulchrina. Lineage (NCBI taxonomy): Eukaryota > Metazoa > Arthropoda > Insecta > Lepidoptera > Noctuidae > Autographa > Autographa pulchrina. The sequence continues at coordinate 3,057,970 of FR997770.1, forward strand.
GTAGGTTTACTTGGTGTAGGTTAGTGGTTTAATATCTTTGATAATAATTTGCTTTAGGGTTGGTTTTAGTTGGTAGCCCATTAATATTTTTGTGGTCATGACTTTCAATATACTAAATTAAAACAATAACACGCTTTATCTGTTTATTGTAAACAGTGATATGCATGAGACAAATATAATTAGTTAATTATTCACTAGGTCATTGTGTCATTCAAACTGATATTGGAAGACGCGAATCCCCGATTTGAAGTAATTATGCAGGCAATATGAATTTTATCTATTTCAACTAAATTCCGTATCTTTGTGGTTCGCACTTTTTTACCTCTGACCACCTTAGGTAATTACTAAAGATAAAAATAATATTACAAAATGAATAGTCTCTTCCACTTTACTAACTACTAAGTAATTAATGTCGTATGATCGATTCATCAATCAATTAAATCATAAAAAGTAATGTATTTTAGCAGACCCCATTTTTTAATGTTTATTCAGGGTACTGTACCCCCGAAATAAGCCTAGAATAACCTACACTGAGGTATAAGCTTCTGAATAGGTGGCAAAAAATATATGAATTTCAAATTGAAAAATGTCTGCCTGCCAGGGACCTCGTCTAGACTTGAATATCTTCACTATGCGAGTAAAGTAAATAAAATGGTAAACAATAGTCTCGTGTATTACTATTGTATACTTTCACTAATATCATTCTTTATTGCAGAATGGTTGCCCACTTCTCCTCTATATCCAGTTTACTATGAAATACAGTAAACTTAGTTCTTACTTAGTTAAATATTTATTAAAGACATAATAGACACCATTAAAGCAGTTTTCTACAAATATATTCTAAGTTCTCATATTACCATGTTTTTTTTGTTCCAGATGAAGTCCCTAATTCTTTTTACACTATTTGCTTTCACCAACGCTGGCGTGATCAACAGTAATTGTGTAATCATTCGAAATACAAACTTTGAGAAGCAGATACTGAAAGCTGACGTCAGAAGTCCATACCAGTTAACAATAGACCATGATACAAACACTCTGTTCTTCAGTTTTACCGCTCGAAAAGACGAAATGTTCAAATTGGCCTACATTAGTCTAAAAACAGAAGAATACGGTGTCGTTTCTGGTATTCGTGGTGGATTTGCATCTGCCGTCAATAGTCGAGAAAATATCGTTTACTTGGGAGGCGAAGACGGAATTTACAAGTTCGATTATAAAACAAAATCAGCTACAAATCTAGGTGTCAAAGAAAACGCTAACATATGGCAGATGTTCTACAAAGATGGACTGTATTTCACAACGTATCCTGAAGAAACAGCATTCTTGTACAAACGTGATAAGGTGACAGAAGTACCAGAACTCCATGATATCAAAACCATGTTGATCGCTATTAACAATGACGGAAATTTGGTTTATTCTAATTCTTCTGGACTGTTCTTGTATAACGAACATACAGCACTAACTAGGCTAATAGATACAGCAGTTGTTAATGGGATTTCAGCTGATCTTGAAGGTAACTTATACTTCTCAACTCCAAGTGGTGTCTACTTCATCAATGAGAACACGAAAGACGTGGATGAGTTATTCAAAATGGACAACATCTATGGAGTTGCTATAGAAGGCAATGGGAACATTATTTATGCTACAGATGAAAGTATAGTAAGACTTAGACCTATGAAAGGGAACTGTTTCAATGAAAGATTGTGGCGTGTTAGCTCGAGTGAGTAAAAACAGAATGATTCTGATTATAGGTAATAATGAAGTGTACAGCGGTCGAATAATAATGAAAGGAGAAAAATGTCCAAAGAGTAAAAATCTACCAAAACATAAATATAAATGTTTGTATAAATAATAAATAGATGATAAGATTTGTTATAGTTTTATTTATTCAACTGCACTCTTTATAATGATTTTTGTTTTTTTTTTTATTCGATTCTTTGCAATATTTTTTTTTGTGTTTATTTTTACATGATTTTTTATTAAATACCACTATGTATTTTGTTGTGCTGATTATTATACATTTTAGGTAGGTATCCCAATTGTAATAAGACTTTGATATAATTGTTTACCCATTCATAACATTCTAAGATCCTTACATAAATTACAAAAAAAAAACTATTTTTAACACTGAATTCCTCTTTACCTCCAAAGATGCCATTTTCAGGAACTTCCAACAATGAAATACGAGAGTTTCTAAGCAGAAGACGCTAACTAGGTTTGGACGACAAAGATAATAATAACAGAGCTTGGTCCAGCTTGTTAATCTAGAGCTGTTGCTGCGATATGTAATTAAAACGTCGCTGGCTACAATCATTTATTTCGTTTGCTGCTCTCGTGTTTAGGGAGGTTTGACACTGGGAGCGGTTTCTTGATCAGTGTTGAAAGAGGTGTAAATAGGTAAGGTAACACGACTGCCGCTCTTATTGCATCAAATCATAATTATGTGCGTATTACAATAGGAACAAAGAAAAATTGAAATTAGTGGATTTCAGTGAGACAATAACGCGTGAAATTAATGTAATTAAAAAAATGTACTGTAAAAAATACTTTAAAATTCCTTTTTTATTTCAATTAAAACAAAAGAAAAACCTCAGTCATTATGACAATTAGTCAGTAGGTAAGGTTAAGGTAAGGATTAGTAAATATCAGACGAAAAAGGTACAACGGCTGAAATGTATCTACGACTACATCTCCGAGCTCTACATTCAATTCAAACACGAAAAAATCCCGTAATATAATTTTTTTATTTAATGTAGGAATGGAACGCGACCGATGCATGAGATGTGTGATAGAGACAGAAGCATAAGTGTGAGTGAGACAAGTGATGTATGCTTGAGATGACGTGAATGTTGATGTAGGTGAAGGAACTCAAGAAAAACAGGAGAACGACGTGATGGTGTAAAAGAAGTAGGACGTATAGAAGCAGTTGCTAAAATAAAATAAATCAAATTACGCTATTTTGTTTGACTTATGAACCTTTCCCACATTAATATCAGAAATATCCCAGATTTCATTCCTCAGGCAAATATATAAAGCAAAGGCAGTATCAAACGACCCTAACGAAGTACTCCTAGAAGTAATTACTTTGCGTAATATCTAATGTACACTGTTATTAATTACAGATCCATCTCGCTAAATGTTTTGCTTGAAGGATTCATAAATTATACGCGATGGTTATTACGCTAATACCCGTCTTGAATTATTATAGTTACAACTACTCGTAGTAATAAATAAGAAATACCTACATAAAATGATTTTGGCAGATATCTGTTCTTAGAATTTTATACCCTGACTCATATTAGAATCTATTTGAGACAAATTAAATTAAAGTAATGAAGAATATATTGGTTTCTTATGTTTACGCAAATGTTAGACGTTGCAATAAAGCTCCGGGACCTAAAATCTAAAAATAAACCGCGACAAAATCTGTAAAAAAGTAGTTCTAATTAAGAATACACTAATCTACATGACATCGAAGTCTTATTTTTTACTTATAAAATAGTTAAAAATAGGTTTCAAAACAAATCCCTACAATACTTTGAACTATAACTGGACGATTCCTTACTTTCTGGAAATAGATTGTATTGCCTTGTATGTAGTATGGTATAATAGAGTAATTAAATTTACAAATTATGAGAATAATTATAAATGTAATTAATACTTTCTCAGAACTGCAACAGATTGCTCAGTCCAAATAATTTAAAATTATCCTTTATTATAATACCGATTTTCAAATTGCGTAAACAATTGAGGTCGCCTACGCATAAAGCAGACTACGATTTAGTAAAAAACTAATTGTTCTAACAATATGCAAAAAATCACTAGTACAAATAAGACAGTCTTAAAACCTCGCCACAAAAAATTCTAACAAAAAAAAACTGACTTCAAAATAAAGTATTATATGCTTTTCTTATGGATCCCACTGTCAAAACTGGACCAAAATAAAATGGGACCACACGGGAAGCACCAGCTTTCAAATTAAAAAAATAATTATCAAAATCTTTTCACCCAGTTAAAAGTTCTGTAATAACAAACATATAAAAAAAACAGCCTCGTTGGCCTAGTGGTGCTAAGCGCGACTGCTACGCTAGAGGTCTTGGGTTCGATTCCCAAGTCGATCAAGGTGTTATAGAGTTTTTCTATGAAATTCTCAGTAGCAGGTCGGAGTTTGGATTTGTGCCCGGTTAGTGGCAATAGGCTCGCCCCCTATTACATGGGACCTAAACATACCGGCGAACTGTGGGTGTACATTGGTACACCTCTGCCTAACCCTTCGGGGATACAGGCGTGATGGTATGTTATGTAAAAAAAACAGTCGAATTGAGTACCTCCTCCTTTTTGAAGTCGGTTAAAAAGATAGAATATTCCCTTGCATAAAACTGTCTAGTCAAACAGATTTCTTCTTCCTGTACATGCCTCTAGTCTCTTAATAAACGGGGCTTCGATCGTAAGGCCCAGTAAGAGGGCAGGTAAGATATTGCGCCATATTTCACAGCCACATGCTATTCATGGCCTTAGTTTTATAACAAAATACCCTTATTTTGATATATTTCAAAGATGTGTTATTTATGAGTGTTTATTAATAGTATTTTGGTGGTAAATTAATGTTTGTTGACTTTTATTCTGGACTTGTATAGCTTGAAGACAAAAAAAAATATGTCACCGAAATCAATGTGAAATAATAAATGAAAATCGTTAAATAAGGTAAAGTACCCTAATTCCGCGGTATTTTCACTAAAACTCGAAAGGAGGTCAAAAATTAAGCATTTATTGTACCCTTTTCGTGGTCTAGCTATTTTTATCAGAACCATTAGTGTTTCTACTGTTGAAATAGACAATAGGTTTGGCTATTTGGTCTTGATTTGTATACTAAATTAATTAAATACGAAAAGAAGTCGGAGGCACCTAATTCCGATGTAAAAATCCTAATTCCGATGTATTTGGTTCCTAATTCCGAGTATACAAAATGCAAGGAAATAGTTAGGAAGAATAATATACATGGTGTTCAAAAAATCAACTTTATTTATTTACTTAGGTTTTATCGTTTGATCTCAGTCTTCTTATATAAGGTTTTTATATTCTAATAAAATGATAAAATATCTTAAACCTAAACATTAACATTATTATCTGGTAAATAATATTATCTTGCATTTCGTGTCAATATTCTTTGACTAATTACTCTTCATATGTATGTATTAATAAAAATGCTAAATAAGTATCAAAATAGAAAAACAAAAAACAATAACTCTATGTTACTTTGATTACTATCATAATATGCATAGTGAAAATAAAAACCAAAATACAAATAATAAGTATTAAAAAAATATTGAAGTTTAAAGCTAAAAATGGCCATGGTTACCGGGTAACAATGAAAAAAATCTGGAAATAATTATTTTTCATTAAAAATTATATTCCTTTGTTATTCGTGCTTTCTGATCATCACAGTTGATCCGTTTTAATCTATATTTTGAGGTATTTGTTTTGTTATTTTGGCTCCGCGCTTCCGCGCTTGATTGTGTGGTCGGAGCCCCGGCCGCATTCAGATGAGTTTAGAACAAGGTAATTCAAGTACAAATGACTCAAGTTGTGATATCTTTGAGGAGTATGAGCAGGAAGAGAACGCGGGAGAGATGGGGAGTGTGAAAGGAATAAAAAGAGCACGTGAGGACCCTTTATCAGATGAGAGCTGGAAGACCATCAGACGAAGCAAAGTCGGAAGGAAGTCTGTTGAAGATGCGGGACAAGATAATAAGTTTAAAGTTGCTGTATCAAGTAAGGGTCCTCTACTTAAACAGTTTGGTTTGGCTCGTCTTTTTAGTGAACACAAAATTACAGAAATTTCAAGCGTCAAATACATTAATCAGCACAAGATGCTAATTACTTTTAAGGACGAGTTTCATGCCGATCTTTTCCTTAGCTGCAAAGCCTGGACAAGCATGGGTTGGCTTTGTCAAAAAACTTCCGAGGTGGGGCTGTCTTTTGGCATCATTAAAGGTATTGAGTTGGATATTTCGGAGGAAGAGTTGAAGAAAAATTTATCTTGTGAGTTTAATATTGAAATTGTAAGCGTGAAGAGGCTAAGTAGGAGGAGTAATAGTAACGACAAGGCCGACACAGGATGGGTTCCTTGTGAATCTGTTCGAGTTGCATTCAGAGGCAGTTTGGTTCCAGCTTATGTGTCAATTTATGATTTGAAGGTTAAGGTAGAGCGCTTTAAGTTTCCGGTGTCTCAATGTTCAAGATGTTGGAAGTTTGGACATACATTAAGAATGTGTCAGTCTAAAAGCATTGTTTGCCCAAAATGTACTGACAATCATGAAAATTGTGCATCTAAGTCCTATAAATGCGTGAATTGTACTGGGGATCATATGGCACTCGACAGAAGATGTCCGGTGTATAAGAAGGAGAACAGGATTCGTGATATAATGGCAGAGAACAATTGTACTTACAGAAAAGCGCTTGCCATTTATGCCGAGTCTAAAATGAGTCCTAGTAAAATTAAGGAGCCCGCTGTACGTGAAACTTTGTGTGATGTGCTTATTCATAGGGATCAAGGTTCTACAGCCGCTGTACCTATCAATCAGTTGCCGACTAATTCCAGAAAGTCATACAGCGAAGTAGCCCAGACTGTACCTGCGTCGAGTAAACCTGTTCAGAAACGTAAGAAAAATATTCAAAAGAGCACTACACGAGCTCCTCATGTAGGAGTAGAAGCGAATTGGGACAACTTTTTGACGTCACAGTCGGAGTGCTCGGATGATTCTTCTCCACCGCCGAAGCCTCATAGGAAAGGACATAAAGACTCTAAGGTTTCAAATGGATTTACTCAATTATTTATTAGGTTAAAGAATATATTTTTAGGCGAAGAATCTTTTAAAGACAAAATTAATTCATTGTTTTTAGTATGTGTAGAATATCTTCCGAAGTTAATTAGTTTTTTTTCTGAGTTTTCGTTTAAAGAACTTTTTGTAAATAATGGATAAGGTTTTATTGAATCTGTCTATAATTCAGTGGAATTGTCAAAGTTTAAGACCTAAAAAACATTCTTTAGATCAATTTCTCGCCCAAGAAAAGGTTCATATAGCTGTTCTTTCCGAAACTTGGCTTCATAGCGAATCTATTTTTAGAATAAGTGGCTATCAAACCTACCGCATAGACAGAGCCGATGGATACGGTGGTGTCGCCATTCTAGCTCATAACTCTGTTAAGTCTATTTTGTGTTCTACTCAAAGTTGCAATTCTGGAATAGAACTTTTGCATATAAAGGTTTTAAATTGTCGGCATGTTGAGAACATTTTTTCTATATACTGTCCTTCTAGTACTCATACCACACAGAATGATTGGGATTTTATTTTTTCTTTAGCTCATTCAAAGTCTCTTATCTTGGGAGACTTTAATGGTCATCACTCCAGCTGGTCGTGCAAGACTGATGTAAGGGGAAGTCATATATATGATTCGATGTTAGATCATAATTTTATTCATCTTAATGACGGGCGTCCTACTAGAGTTAAGATGGTTGGTGGACTTTTACAACAGTCGTCTCCAGATATTTCTTTTGTATCTTCTGATTTAGCCTTGTTATTTTCGTGGGTTACAACGAATGAATCCTTAGGCAGTGACCATATAATACTTAAGTTATCGTGTAAAATTCTTTTAGATAAAGAATTTTCTAAGAAAAGGAATTTTAAGAAGGCTGACTGGCCTTCTTATACAGCTTTTATCGGTAGTTATTTATCTGAGTGTGTAATTCCTGACAACCCACAGAGTATGTATAATGTCTTTCAGGATTCCATGCAAAAAGCTGCGGAAAAGCACATTCCATACATAAGAACCCCAAAAAATATTTGTGAAAAATTTTCTCCTAAACCTTATTGGTCTGCAGAGTTATCAAAGGCTGTTGCTGAGCGTAGATTGGCTTTGGCAAATTTACGACGTTGTCCTTCGGCTTCTAATCTAAGCGTGCTCAAAGAAAAAGTTCGTATTGCTCAAAAACTTATTCGTGCAGCAAAGTGTAAGTCCTGGCAGGATTTCTGTCTGACTATTGATGAGACTACTTCTTCATCTGAAATGTGGCGGAAGATGCGGTGGTTAAAGGGGCAGCGAAATATCAATTTTACTGCTGATAAGGATATGGCTGCAGACCTTCTTCAATCTCTTACTCCTGATTCTGTTCGTCCTCCTCTCCCCTTGTTTTCATCCAGCAACGGTCGGTTGGAGGCTGAAATTTCTATGCAAGAGTTTGAAAACTCTCTTAAGAAAAAGGATACTGCTCCTGGTTGTGATGAAATATCATTTTCAATGGTTTTTAATCTCCCTTTAATTGCCAAAAGGCTTTTACTTTCTATTTATAATAAGTGTTTTTTTCTGGGTTTTGTTCCTATTCAATGGCGTGATATTAAAGTAATTCCTATTCCTAAACAGGGGAGTAGTGGTCGTTCAGCGCTACGTCCTATATCGCTAATATCTTGCGTTTGTAAAATTTTACACTCCATCTTGAATAAAAGACTGGAATGGTATTTTGAAAAAAATTGTTTGTTTTCTGAAGACGTAATTGGGTTTCGTAAGGGACAATCCTGTCTTGACAGTTTAGTAAGGCTTTTTTTTTTTTTTTTTTTTTGGTAGAGATTTTTGCAGTTAGCCTGAGCGCAGGCTTTGACTGCTTCACCGGACTTTTGGCGAGGACCTTAAGGCCTCCAGCCAGAGCAATAGGAAAAACTAACTACGTCAGCAACGTCCACTAAGGGCACCCCCTGCGGGGTTCGGACCTCGACTTAGTGCGTTGCTAACAATCTTAATAAAGGAAAACAACAAGGGATGGCTGGATCTAAGTTTTTATTATTTAGGGACATATTTTTATTGCTAGTTTGGCCGGCTCGGGCCAGCTTGGTCTAGGGACGGGAGGATAACATTTACGTTACTATTATTTATAATACGCGACGGGCCTCGCCGGCGAGGACGTAATATACGGCGGTTGTGTTGTGTAATGCTACTGCTAGCTAAATCGAATGCTCCTTGGAGAAGCGTTGTTTTATCGTCAGGGTAGGAGAGAGTATGTCTGGGGCGTTTAATCTTAGATATTACGGAAGGTACGTATCGCGCGGCCGCTACGATTAGCGGGTTACGGTGGCTTTCGGAGGAGTCGAAAAATCGGATCGCGGCGCGTTTCATGAACTGCTTGATTGTTGGCAGCTTTAAGTCACAGTGCAACTGCAAGTTACGGACGTAACCTGGAGCGCCTGTGGCTCTACGCATGAAACGGTTTTGCAGAGTTTGCATTCGTTTGAGTCGATAATCGGGTACGTGAGAGAATACGACGCTGCCGTAAGTCATGATAGGTCTCACACACGCAGTGTAAATTCTCATCTTACAATTAAGAGAGAGTTTACTGTGCTTGTTCAACATACAATGAAGTCGGCCGAGAGCGAAGGCGGCTCGCGCGCGTGCCGCTTTAATATGAGCTATGAAGGTAAGTTTCCGATCAAGGATTACACCCAGGTATTTGGCTTGCTGCTCCCAAGGGATAGGCTTGCCGAAGAGGGTTATAGGTGGAGGGGGAACAGGAGGCTGCCGTTTCTTGCTAAAGAGCACGGCTGCGCTCTTAGTAGGGTTGACTTCGATTCTCCATTTCGTGAACCACTTCCCGAGGGTCGTGACCGCGGTCTGGAGAGTTCGACCTATCGCTAAGGGGCTGGTGCCTGAATAATAGATGGCCGTATCGTCGGCGTACATAGCTACTTGGGGTTTGCCACCGCGAGGAATGTCGCTAGCGTATAGCGTGAAGAGGAGTGGAGAGAGTACGGAGCCTTGAGGGACTCCGGCGCGGATCGAGTGAGGGGAAGAGAGTGTGCCCTCAACGCGATAGCGAAAGGACCGATTCGACAAAAAGTTTCGGATGATAAGCACGAGACGATCTGGCACCTCGAGTTGGTATAGCTTGAAGATCAAGCCATTGTGCCAGACCTTGTCGAAGGCCTTTGCTATATCGAAGAAGAGCACGCCAGTGAGCCTTCCACGCTGAAAACCAGCGCTTATATGCTCGACTATGCGGTGGACTTGTTGGACGCACGAGTGTTCGGTTCTAAAACCGAACTGCTCGTCTGGTATGAGACTCCTGGACTCGGCATAGTCCATAAGACGGGAATAAATAATTCGCTCGTATAGCTTCCCAAGAACCTTGAGTAAGCTAATGGGGCGATAACTAGTAGGCTCAGACTTTGGTTTACCGGGTTTGTGGATGCCGATGACTATCGCCTCTTTCCACTTATGTGGGAAGAGATTGTTTCCTAATGCTGCATTGAAGATGCCTGTTAAGAGAATTACTAAAGCTGGGGGGAAGAGTTTAATCACCTTATTGGTGAGACCGTCTGAACCTGAGTTTAGTAAGGCTTGTTTCACATATTCAGTTGGGGTTTACAAAAAATTTAGTTACAGTAGCTGGTTTTATTGATATTGATGGTGCGTATAACAATGTTGATATTTCTTGTTTATTACATATATTGGATCAAATGGGAGCTGGGGCTCAATTTTGTAAGTATTTGTGGTCATTCCTTGGACATCGAAATCTAAAGGTTTGTACCTATGCAGGCGATTTATGTCGGTCTACTGATCGTGGCTTGGCGCAGGGTGATCCGTTGTCTCCACTTTTATTTAATATTGTTACGATTCAAGTATGCAAAAGCATTCACAATGTTAGTGTTTCTCAATATGCCGATGATTTTGTTTTATATTGTTCGAAGGCAAATTTTCAGTCTGCTGGAAATGACATACAGTTAGCGTTATTTCAGTTCAATAATATAATAAGTAATTTGGGCCTTTCTATTTCTCCAGCAAAATCTAAAGTGTGTGTTTTTAAAAAAGGTCGTTTTATGGACAGGCTTTGCCTTTCCATAAATAACCAATGTATAAGCGTTGTTGATCATATTAAATACTTAGGTATGTGGTTAGATAGGTCTTTAAAATGGGGAAAACATGTAAATGAAACTGTGCATAAGGTGCTTAAGTATGTTAATCTTGTCAAAGTATTAGCTGGTCCTGGATGGGGGCTTCACCAAAAGCATTTACGGCGGTTATATATTTCCATTATCCGTAGCAGAATTGATTATGGTAGTTTCTTATATGATAATTGCAGTAAATGCAATATAGGTAAGTTAGACAAAGTACAAAATCAAATGTTACGTGTTGTTGGTGGTTTTATACGAAGCACCCCTATTCATGTTATGGAGAGTGAGTTATGTATCCCTCCTCTGTTTATTCGTCGTAGGTTCTTAGCTGGCAAATTTTTTCTTAAATCTAAGTCAATAACTAATAACAAAACTATTCGTGTACTAAATGATCTTTCTATTCAAAATCAATCTAGTTTCTGGGTAAACAAAAAGCTTCCTTTACTTATTTCTTCTTTTGTCTCCCATTTTGATAGTCTCTTAATTTATTCTAGCAATCAAATTAAAATGTTTTCCCTAGATACATGGACTAGTAATATAGATTTACATGAGGTAATTTATCCGAATATTCCTTCTGTAGACCGTCCTAAGCGTACCTATAATCAACACCAGCTAAAAGTTATTTGTGAATCCTACATTAATGAAAGATATTCAGATTTTTATAAAGTATTTACGGATGGTTCTAAACAGCAGTCTATGGGTGGCTGTGCATTTTTGGATTCTATGGTTGGGGTCAATGCTAAATTCAAAATTACTTCAAATTTATCTATAATGCATATTGAGTTAGTAGCAATAGTCGAAGCCCTTTCTTATATTAGTTCACTTGAATATGATAAATTTGTCATTCTGACAGATTCGAAAAGCTCTTTGCAACATTTGTGTCGTCACACTTCACTCGCTGGTGGCTCGCCAATAGCATATGAAATTTATAAATTAATTTTGGACTTACAGCCTTCAAAGAAAATTTGTCTTCAGTGGATTCCGTCACATATTCTCGTCAGAGAAAATGAGGAGGTAGATCTGTTGGCGAGGCAGGCTATCTCTGACGGAAGTATTTTACCTATTCTTCCCTTGTTTTCCGATTTTATTTCTGACCTTAGACGTCAGTGTTTGAGGTTGTGGCAGGCACATTTTGAAAAAAGCTCAGTCGATAAAGGACTGTGGTATCGTTCCATTGTTTCGGAGATTTCTCCTGTTCCGTGGATTGACTGTGGTTCCCTCCACAGAAACTCTTTGACTGTTGCACTCAGGCTTCGTTCTGGACACATTCCGTCTAAAAAATTCGCTTTTTTGATGAAGAAAGTTTCGTCACCCAATTGTTCTGACTGTGGCACAGTGGAGGATGTGCTCCATATCTTGACGGAATGTGTCCGGAACGATTCATTTAGGCGGTTATATGTAGGTAATAGTGCTAATGTGGGCTTTGTAAATAGCATTTTAGCCTCTCCTTTCTCCCGAGAGGCTAAAATATTGTATAAGTTAGTTGTTATTGCTGTAGGTAGTTAGTTTTGTTTTTATGTTACGTTTAAGTTTTTTCTTTGTGTTGTATATATATTTGTTGTTTTTATAGAACGATGTTGTCGCTAAGCGACAAAGTTCTTCATTATAAATTAAAAAAAAAAAAAAAAAAAAAGCTAAAAATAATTTAATTATCACTAAATAGAAATAGGATTATACTAAAAAAAGGTGCATGGTAAATTGCTTAAAATTGTGAACATTCTGTATTTTACGTGTGAAAGTACCGCGGAAGAAGGTGCTCATAGAACCTAATCCCGACCTACTATACATCGGAATAGCGTTTCATACCAAAAAATCTCGTTTCCTAATTCCGAGTATTAAAAAAATGAAAGATTTTTTAGTAGTTTATACAGAAATTAATACTTCATTGCAAAATCTTCTTAAATATGATGTAATACTTGCTAAAAGTTACATCAATTGCGTATGAACTTAAATTTTTCTTCTTAGCTTTCCCATACAATGAATTAACAAAATACCTTAATAGATCACCTTTGCTGTAATTAGTGAATGAAAAGCAAAAGTATACCTCGGAAATAGATTTTAATATTCATTGTCTTTTTAAGTTATCGAACCCAAAGCGGGAAAGGCCTAATCATAAAAACAACACTGAAAATTAAAAAAGAAATCAAGACTGTGTAATCGCTATTCCGCGGTATACATCGGAATTAGGAACCGGCTAAAATATTTGGCACCTAATGCCGCGGTATTTTCAAAACGTATTTTCACTTTGATTTATTCAGAAAAACGTATAAAGGTTAAGTGTTTTCAATTAAAAATATAATCCTTTAAATAGTTTTACTCAAAGAATTACACACACAGTATAAAAATAATAAAAAAATCACTATTTAAAAAAACGTTGTACTCACGTGCACAGAGGCCAAAATGTATGAAGGGTGCGTTCGGACCAGCTGCTGACGCAAAACTAACCAATTATTTTAAAACGTATACACATTACTCCAGACCTTTGATGATATAACTACGCCAGGATAAATTATAAATTGAATAAGTGATCTTGCAGTAAAAAAGACCTTGTAAATCGGTCGTAAATGCAGTTTTTCTAAATACCTCGGAATTAGGTGCCAATTTTAGAACCCCTCGGAATTAGGGCACTTTACCTTAATTCGTGCCAGAATACAAAGCAGAATAATTTAATAAATCACTGAAAAGAATACTAATTAATATAATTATGCATACCTCTCTACTCCACTATGTATACCTACGTAGTAAACACATAAATATTATGAAGACCGACTTTCAAAATCTCCACTTTACGTCAACACAGTACTCAAAGTGCCTTCAAAATTAACAAGCGGCGATGAAATATGTATTATTTCGAACATATGTGATTTTAACATAAGGCATCACCTATACGAACTTTCGTACAGAATAAATTATTCGAGTTTTGCACTGTAATTCATTTGGCGGTTCGTTAGGCATTTTAACAGAATTAAAAAGGCAGTAGATTGGCTTACATGCTTTAATTGAGGAAGAGAAATCGTGTGTGGTTATTACCGTTGATTCGCCTTTTTGAATTAAGAAAACGATGTTTATAGGAATAAAACATCGTTTTCTTAATTCTTAATTCAAAAAGCCAGGAGGCAGAAAAGAGGAGAAGGCAATCAGTTCTTTTTTATTTATTTTGTTTATGATTGTAAAAATGTGTTTTTGTATGTTTGGCCGATAAGTTTAAGTGTAAGGCCGACTTAGTTTTTAGGGTTCCGTACCCAAAGGGTAAAACGGGACCCTATTACTAAGACTCCGCTGTCCGTCTGTCCTTCTGTCTGTCTCCAGGCTGTATCTCATAAACTGTGATAGCTAGAAAGCTGAAATTTTCACAAATAATGTATTTCCGTTGCCGCTATAACAACAAATACTAAAAACCATAAAATGAATATTTAAGGGGCGCTCTCATACGACGGTGGTATGGAACCCTTCGTGCGCGAGTCCGACTCGCACTTGGCCAGTTTTTTTATTTTAATATTTCATGAAGTTTACGGTTTCAAAATTGATTGTATTTGTACCATTTTATTTCATCTACTTGTACCATAGTGACTAAAAGTTATAAAATCTAAAGAAATAATTGAAATCATCTAAAATAATATCAAAATCCATAAAGTTATTTATACTAACATAAATTGTATTCACTGCAAACGAAATGGTAGTTTTTTATGCTCCGCTTTCATTACAACAAATCGAAAGACAAACACAAAACTTCCTAGTAGTAATACGTACAAATTATTGGACCATACAAACTAACATACATTGTATGTTTTATGGACTCAAACTAAAAAGGAACTAAGTCATCCATTCGGAGAAATCGTTTACCCCGCCAATGTCTGTAACTCGTAATTGAATTCAACAAAGAAGATAGAAAAAAAAGTAAACTTCGTACGTGATACGAAAACTGAATTCGGCCTATCAACACTTGTTTTGTGAGTCAATGAGAAAGAACCAATATAGCCTAGCATATACAATATCAGATTTAAAGAATATATTACAGACAGCAATAACGAATAATTGTTTATCTTTATTTATGAGGAACAGGCTATACAATTTCATGACGTCATCAATTTAGATCTTATTGATACACAAATTATAGTCACGAGCGAAAATATGTATACACACAGCAAAATTGTAACAAAGGCTAGAATTTTTGTTAAAACTCAACGCAACTTTTTGAGACAGAATGGTATACAGTAAGGTGTTAACCTGTAAAGGTGCTCCCACACAGCAGTTATATAACGTTATACAACATTGTGTAACACGATAACATTTATTAATAGCGTGTAATTAATAAATGTTATCGTGTTACACAATGTTGTATAACGTTATATAACTGCTGTGTGGGAGCACCTTAACAGTAAACATATTAAAGTATTGAATGAAACTTACAAAATATAAAAGTGCTTGACAATACTTTGTTCAAAACTCATAATTATCCTTATCGCATAAACATACTTCGACAGGTTATTAAAACATCTAATAAATAAATACATGATGTTCAAAAGCCGAACAAAATTAATTACTAGACTACTTCAGAGAAAATAAGGAATAAGTATAGAGGTCATTACTTTCCGCAATGGCATTGCGTAAATTGTAACATTGGTATTACGGCTAGCTTCTATCTTACTTTGAGTCTGTCTAATAAAACCGTTTTGTTTTTTTAGGTTTTATAAAGATTGAAACTACATTATATGTAAATGATTAGAATGTAGTCAAACATATATCTAATTCAATAGTAAAATAATAAATGTTGTGCCGTAATTATTTACTACTGCACAACATTTTTCGTGAACATTTTGAATGCCTTAATAAAAAAAATCTGCTTCAATATCGATATTTATTCGAAGTTAGACCAAATTTATTGTTTAAATTTAAATTGTAAATTAAAAATTGTAATAATTATGTAGAGCAATGTATAAATAGCAGAACGGTTTCATAACACTCCACAAATAATCCTAATATGTTGGTAAGATGATATAACTAATACACGCCACAAAGATTCAGGGTCACAGTTTGAGTAGGGTTGTTATCATTTGCGGCTAAATGGCTAACGAGAAAATCGTTATAGTAAGGCAAACCGCATTTATAAAGATAGGAGCGTGACTATTCTTGTCATATCAACCCACAAGTTCTATAAATAAACTAACATATAACCCTAAATAATAATAATCTATTCAATACCTTTTCTATCTGATATCGTATTAACTCCTACTTTTGACATAAGAATTATCTCGCGCACCCAATATTAAATCATCATATTGTCTGCGCGTCACATCCAACGTTGAGAAAAAAGTGTTTTATGTTAATTCAAGAGTAAACTAAGAATCTATCAATATCTTTTAAAAATCCAAAGCAACGCAATAATTTTCTCATAAGTAACACTCAAAGCATACTCACATTATTATTTTTATTATTTTCAGCCATCATCGTCCCACTGCAGGGCAAAAGCCTCCCTTTCCTTCTTGCAGTTCTCCCGGTCCTGGGCTATTGTTGTCCATAATATGGAAGAAGAGTCAAGCTCGTCCCGCTATCTCCTTCTGGGCCGGCCACGAGGTCCTCTGACGTTATGTGGAGTCCACATAGTCGTCACTTTGGCCCAACAGTTGTCGGCCATGCGGCAGATGTGTCCCGCCCAGTTCCATTTTAAGGAAGCGGCTTTGTATCCAACATCCGCGATTTGTTTAAGAGCGCAGCTCTGTATTCCTGATTCGGTCGGATAACCGAATTCCTAGAATACTCACATACATTAAATATTGTTTTTTGTTACAAACACTTGTATTTGAAAAAATTGTTTTATTTAAAACTGAGCTTATTTTTCATGTATCATTAATAAATTACTAAGCAAGAAAACAAGTTTATTTTACGTCTAAAACAAAAGACTTACAAAACGAAGAGGAAGGTAATCGCGAGGTTTTGTTTACTAAAGGGTCGTCGGACACCCAAATAAATCATTCATTGGTACGTGAAGGTAAATATTTGGGCCTTGGAGGCCTAAGCGGTGTCACCATAGCCCTATTAAAATAAAGGAGACCTTACGATAATATATTGTTGTTTTTATGTCAACAACTTTTATTTATGGGCAGGTAAAAATAATGCACAAAAATGAGAATAAAGAATATACTAAATTTTACCTGTTTAGAAAATTAATTGAGTATATTATTGTATACACAAAAAAACATTTTAATTTGTACATTTACGAGGTAAACACTTTAAATAAAAGTAGATAACTACTAACGAAACAGGGAAATAAAATTGAATCAAAAAGTAAATAAATAAAAGCTCTTAAAACTTGAAACAATATATCCTACAGCAGTAAGAACGAATGATTCCTTACATTGTCTTCAAACAGAATTTCTACGAACAAACTGCAAATCTTGTCACGGTCGATATAGCGCCACTCCATTCTATCTCATATTCTCTAATATAAGCGAATTGAAGCATTGCAGCTTTGGGATAGGCAACGAATAAAATAAGGAAAGAGCATTCACCCCCCGCTGAGCAAAGGCCCACTTTTACTAGCGCCTATTTGTCGGAACTTTTGCGAATAATTCTTTTACATGTTACCCGTTTTCGAGATTCTGTATTCGCATTCGAACTACGTACTATGTCCTTCTATTGTACCAGTCTAAATACCAAATAATTTACACTTGTAATAAATTAAATGTGTGTTACCTACGTTCAATTATTTTCCCACAATTTATCCTACACTATTCACAGAAATATTAGTATTGGAAAACATAAATTAGGAAATTGAACACTAACATACATCTTAACAGATTTCGGGTACGTAGAACGTAAGTTGCCGGCACAATTTATGGTCTTCTATAAATCACAGAAACAAATTATGTGACTAGAATTACAATTTCGCATATCACTTACTCTTTATTTCGTGGGGCTCGTGGCTAAGTGTAAGCCGTACGGTTTGACCGATAATACAGGTTAAGCCGCGCTCGCCGTGGTTGGTCCGTGGATGGGTGACCATTTATAACATACCGAGACCCCTCCGTGTTTCGGAAAGCACGTTAAACAGTAGGTCCCGGCTGTCATACACAGTTCTTTGGCAGTCGTTAAGTCAATTCTGACAACCAGTCTTACTATGGGATACTGTGTTTCCCAGTAAGATGGGTTGTGGAGGTCAGATAGGCAGTCGCTCGATGTAAAATACGGTATTCAGCTGAATCCGGTAAGACTGGTAGCCGACCCCAACATAGTTGGGAAAAGGCTCGGGAGATGACTTACTCTTTATTTCATTTGCTAACGAATACTTTACGGCACATAAACTCTGCATCGAGGCCATAATATCTTCTAGTGATAACAAGGCTTCTCATTTTATAGTAGACAGACCAATCTTGTAGACCTCCCATCCCCCTTACTGACTGTCTGATGTAGTATAGTGAAGAGGTAATTAAATGAAAGCCATGGCTCTTCTGTCACTGGCCTTATAAAGACTATTGGAACGCTCCATGCAAGAGCATCTTTCAGGCAGCTTAAGTAGTAACAAATCTTTTATTTTCTTTCTTGTTTAATATCGTGTACTTAATATCTAAAGCAAACAAAGGGTTGTATCAGTACAGTCAGGAAAAAATTACCATTTTATATTTTTTTCCGTTTCCGTCATTTGAGTTGAGAACGGGGTAATTTGGATGAATGTGTCAGCGCCATTACAATGGGATAGAAGCCGTTGGCATTCATTATTCGAGTTGGCGGGACCGCACGCTGTGACCCGCCCATGTTTGTAGCCGGCACTGACGAACGTGTTACACTTGCGGCACATTAAATTGCGCAGTATTTTCATGTAAATTGTATGTATTTTTTACACGACTGCCCAAAAAGGAGTGTTATGTTTTCAGGGTTCATGTATGTATGTATGTATGTAAGTATGTATGTATGTATGTTTGTGAGTTTCTTTATTCCACCATAACTTCTAAAAGGCTTGACCGATTTCAATGTTTGTGGTATCATTAGAAGCTTTGAGTTATCCCGAGTGACATAGGCTATGTGGACATTAAAAAATGGTCAAGTGTGAGTTGAAATTGCCTGCAAAGGGTTCCGAACGATATTTTTTTTTGTGTTGTGTCATGTTTTTTTTTGTTGTTCACTAAAAGGTATTAAATAAAAAAACTATAATTAAAAAACACGCCTGCCATGTCAAAAAAAAATAAAAACAAGTCAAATATTTGCAGTCGGGGGACCTGTAATGAATTGTTCCAAGTAACCGACCCCGACTGCAAATATTTGACTTGTTTTTAATTTTTTTTGACATGACAGGCGTGTTTTTTAATTTTTTTAATTATTTTTGGTATTTAATTGCCATAGCGTTATTTACGTGTAGGCAAAAATATCCGTAGATCTAGTAATGCTTTCTTGTGTTTCTTAAACGAAATCACCAGATAAATAAAAAAAACCTTAGAGGCCCCATGTCTGATATTCTTTTGGATTTATTGGCACGAAACTTAATTGTAAAATTTGAATCATCAGCACTTAGTACATGAAATAAGTCTACTAGGAGTTATAATACTAAAAGGAGTTAAATTCACACCAACAGTAGAAAAAATCTATAAAACAAGTGATCAATTTCTTTGAACTCAAGTGTAGTCGTATAGCATTTTCAAATAGCTATGACTATAAAGATACAACACATGTACAGTTCCGCCCTCACACAATGTTTGCACCAAACCGGCTTCTCTCAGACAACTGCATAAAAAAACAATTACTTAGATCAATAAAGCACAGTAGCAGAATGGAGTAGTATAATTTACTTCGGTACAGAGCAATCATTCTAGCGAAGCCAAACAAATTGTAGAGATATTTATTTTCTACATTTTAAAGCTTCTTAAAATATGACTCTACAATTCTCTTGTTTTTATTTATTTTAATTATTTATCTTTTCTCGTTTTGTCATTTATTAACTTAGGAAGTTAAACTTCTTATTTCCTTACAAAAGTTTCCCGTGCTTGCAGTTTCTCTGGAAATTTTCTTGTAACTGCTCATTATTGTATTAGTTTTCCACTTTTGTATAAAACTAGCTGTGCCTGCGACTTCGTTCGCGTGGATGACGAAACTTATCAATGAGTTTTTAACCGCAAAATTAAGTTTGTTTTTTATTGTTTATACTTTTCCGGGATAAAAACTACCCAGTGTGGTGCCCAGGATAATAAAGAATAATTATACCAAGTTTCGTCGTAATCGAACCGGTAGTTTTTGCGTGATAACTGAACAAACAGACAGACAGACAGACAGACAAAATTTTTTTTTTCACACTTTTGGGTTCTTTGTCGGTCTAGTAACACCCCCCGCCATTTATTTTTTTGATATTTTCAATGTACAGAATTTTTACTTCTACAGATTTATTATAAGTATAGATAGTCATATGTCGAAGAGAACCTCCATGGTCGAGTGGCCGGTTTTTAAGGTGTTCTGAGGTCCGGATTCGATCTCCAGACGGGTCAATGTAGAAAAATCATCTATCTATTTCGTCTCGGGTCTGGGTATTTGTAGAATTTTGAAATACCTAGTAAAATTAAACATTAAAAAAAACTAATACAAGTCCTTTTTGTTGTTGTGTCTCTGCTTCCACAACACGAGTTCTTTAGCTTCTTACTTTGAGTTTAGAGCAATGAAAGTGATGTTGTCCGATTTCATTTTATATTTAAACATTTTCACCTTTTTAGCTTTCTGAAGCAATAAACATACTCAAATTCTCGTCTGAAAACCCGTTATATGAACGATGGCCTCTTGACGAAGTTTTTTATTTTTCAAGGCAATGTCGTTCAATCTACGAAAAGCCTTGCAAATCGCCTTTCGTCCAGCTACGGAGCAGGATCTAATGAAAATGCCCATTTATCCCTCTTTGCCATTTAATGGAAAACTAGTCATTCAAGACTTGAGATTTAAAAAAGCCTAATAATTAAATCGTTATTTTAATTTTGCAATATTCAGTTATGTGAAACTTAATTTAAAAACCAGCACGATATTAAAAAAAAAAACTATTTCGCGTTCTATTCTTTCCAAACTTTACACCCTAATATATAATTTATAATAGCTATCAGTCAACAGTCCAGATATAAAATAAAAATACATATAATATAAGTTTAAATGTGTTTTTCTTTTTTATTTTGTAAAAACTTTGTAGTTGTGACCACAGTTCACAAATCATTATTCCTAATTCGAAACAGACTGTACATAAATTTAGAAAACAAAAATATTCAATTCGAAGCAGGAAACGAAGGAACTAAACTTTGCATTGCTGCAAAGTTTAGTTCTAAAATGATATTATGTAATATCTTAAAACTTAGCTAAACTGTTGCAAGTTCGGCGTCGCTTTAGACTTCAGGTCAAAGCATTGGTCAGCAGTTAACATTGTTATTCTACGGTTATTCACTAGAACTCGTCTTCAGATACTAAACTTAATATTTAAGATAACTGGTGCTTGTAATAAGTTTAGCGACAAATGTAGTATTATACAAGACAGTCTGCCAGTGACCATGACACATGCAAATGTGTCGAAATGTCGGGACCTAAAATCTAAATGTAAACCGCGATTAAATCCGTAAAAGTAGTTTATTTCAAAATCGGATTGGTTAAACCATGTAAAACTCAATGACGAATAATCTTTGATTTGTTGGATTCGTCTCCAGTCGAGTAGCAGAAAACTAGAAAAAAAACAAACAAGTCGAAAAAGGAAAATGATATCTGGTGTAAAACCGCAGGGCACAGTTAGTGTAACATAATAATCACTGTCATTGTTTTAGCTTTTATTAGTTTTAAATAATTACAACCACAAATGCGGTGTAACCACAGAAAGTGTTTAAACCAGTTTCAATCACTGTTTGTGTGATAGTGTGTCTAAAAAGTAACTATGGTTATCACTTCGTTCATGTTACAATCATTATTAACGTGTATTTGCGTACTTTAAAGTACTTACCTAATTATGTCTGATTTTATGCTAATTAGTATAAATATTGGATTGATTAAACAACATGCCATTTTCTGTTCCATGAACATATTTACAACATGTTATAATTATATTGAGGTTTAAGTACGTCAAGCAATTAAATTGAGAGAAGTCTTTCATTTTCAAATAATAGAAAATTATGAAAAGCCTTGAAGGTTCGAGAACAAAATATAAATTGATATTGGCATCCATTGTTATCGAATTAATGGAATGGAAACGTTCCTAATCTCTTTTATATTCAGAAAGTAAAGATTTATCGTCGCAAAGCGACATTGAATACAGTATACTTTGGTAGAAGCTATAGGAAGTACTTTCTACCATTAGAAACGAATAAATTCCCAAATGTATCGGAAAGAAAAATAGGAAATAAACAATATTAAATTTGAATTAAGAGGAAATATTTTACAAATTGAGTGCTTATCTATATCTATAGTTATAATAAATCTGTAGAAGTGAAAATTCTGTACATTGAAAATATCAAAAATATAAATGGCGGGGGATGTTACTAGACCGACACCGAACCCAAAAATATGATTAAAAATTTTTTTGTCTGTCTGTCTGTTTGTTCAGGCATCAATCTATTTTTTAACTACATTAAGTCTTTTTATACATAAAAGTCTAAAAACAAAAAAAAAGAACTTGCATCCATTTCTTCCAGTGTTTTAAGTCTAGGTATTTCAAAATTCATTCATGAGTTTCTTTCTCGTTTTAGATCTAGATGGAAGGCGTGCTCTTACAATTTTACAGCTTTCAATTTATTTTCGAGAAGAATGCCTCGTAACGTGGTGAATAACCAAGTGAGCTCTAGTGCTTCGAACCGGTTTCAAAGTTTCAGTTTTGTCTACAAATACTGTGTGTAAAGGTTTTATGGTGAGTTCATTAGATATTTAAGATACTGAGTAAAGTTATTCGGGGTTTATTTAGTAGGTTAGGTACGTAATTATACCAAAATTAATAAAAGTACAAAAAACTGATTTAACTGAGTTTATTTTCAAAAAACTGGCCAAGTGCGAGTCGGACTCGCGCGCGAAGGGTTCCGTACCACGTATGAGAGACCCCCTTAAATATTCATTTTATGTGGTTTTTAGTATTTGTTGTTATAGCGGCAACGGAAATACATCATTTGTGAAAATTTCTAGCTATCCCGGTTTATGAGATACAGCCTGGAGACAGACAGACGGACAGACAGACAGCGGAGTCTTAGTAATAGGGTCCCGTTTTACCCTTTGGGTACGGAACCCTAAAAACTCATAATTAATTAAGTTTCTATTAACCTCTTTTTTCAACCTTACAAATGAAATAAGAAAAACAGTTTTGTAACATGGGACAGTTTTTAGACACCGTTTTTCAGGTTCACACACATTTAAAACGTTTTAGTTTTATGAACTTCACAAAGACATGTATGCTGAAAGTTTTTTTTTTTAAGAAATAAGCAGAATCTTTGTACTCTTATATCGTTCTGTTGTGTCAAATGTAATCTCTTATGTGTACATAAATATACAGAGTTCCCCATATACACTAGAAGCCTAGCTTCTACCATTACAGGCACCTCCATTTCAATACTCTACTATTCAATAGCAAATCCCATCAAAATGTAATCCATTAATTGACGTCGACTGCATCGATCTTGATGCTGAGAAGTCATTACCTCAAACATGACACAGACTGTCACAGCATACGTACATTTAAAGCAACAGTGTCATGGTGATAGCTCTTATTACAAGGTAGTAAGGTTCATTTTTGGGAAACATCGCTGGCATTGATGTGTGCACTGTACGTTCGTTGCTAGTTAGTTGTGTATGACATGTGTTGCTTAAGTAAATTAAAGGAATATAGCTAAAGTGAATAAATCAGTTCAAGAATGTAATATTATAAATGTTAAGGTTTGAACGTTTGTTGTTGTTATTTGTAGTCTGTTACTTAGATTTAGTCTTAATGTAACTAAATGTAAAAATTCTTGTATCACATTTTTAACCTCAAATTAGGCTTATTTATGAGTAGATTTTTTGTTATTTTTGTTTCCTTTTTCTCATTAGAAAGTTCTATAAAAACATTGAACATTCTGCATCAAGTTGAATAAATTGCAATTTGTAGCATGTCTTCTTTGGCTGTTTCACATAATTGCCTAAAATGTTCTTGCAAAACTGCCATAAATATTTCCTGCACGTGAATTTGTCCGCGTCAAGGATGGCATCAAAACAAATTCTCGCAATAAACTTATTAAAGATTTAGCGCCAACTAACTTAAAGAATCGAGGAACCACAAAAAGTTAAATTGCCCAAGTTTTAATTTACGGAACTCAGTAACTCCTTTGCCGTTCTTGTTGTGGTATTCATAAAAACGTGAAACGCCATTTACACAGAATTTCGACTAAATGAAAAATATACAAAACCTAGGCCGACCTAGATTCTCCGTAAAGGTAATTTAAGTACTATCTAAACAATAGGCGTCAGTAAGCCCTATTATATATTTTTCCTTTTTACCATTAACACAAAAACAAAGAATATAAATATAAAAGTCTTGAATAATCTGGAAGCCGTTGTCACATCAATTTACATTTCTGCCAACTTTTTACCGCGAGTATAAAGAACTTTAGCTGCGACAGGCTTTAAAGTTTATACCGTAAATGTCATAAAAGAGTTTTTAAATAGATTCAGCTTTAACACCTTTGACGAAGTAAAGAATAAACAGCACATTAAAAACTGTTACAATACATTACAGCATCGAAAATAGTTGATAATTAAAGTCTAAATGAAACCATTCATTTAAAAAAGTTAATTCGGTCATGTACAAGACAAACGTTTCAATTAAAGTTATGTTCATATAATAACAATCATAAAACATTATCTGATTTACTTTAGACCCTTAAGTAACATTTTAGGGTTAAATCATTATGTACTTACGTGTCAAATTAGATTTGTAATTAAACATTTTGAGGTTAACATGATAACAACGTGTGTCTGCTTTTATTACCCAATTTTGTTTAATCAAACCTTTATGAAGTAAAATTGTGCGCGACCCCTGTTCTCTAGAGTATAATAACGCAACTTTCTGCCTCATTACTAACGTGTTAAATTCAGATGTCAGATATTTTACACTTTAGTTCGTGAAAGGGTCATATTTCTTTAAATTAGCTTAATTTTTCCTCTTCCTGTATAAGAGACTAGCGGTCGCCTGCGGCTCCGCCCGCGTGGATGTCGGTTACCGCTGCAAAAAGCCTACCCAGGAAAGACACGGTCCCCTATTTTTTTGGCCTATGTTACTCGTGGATAATGTAGCTTTCGAATGGTGAAAGAATTTTTAAAATCGGTCCAGTAGTTTTTGAGCCTTTTCATTACAAACAAACAAAGTTTTCCTCTTTATAATATTATTATATATTATATATTATATATTATATATTATATATTATATATATATATTATATATTATATATTATTATATATATTATATATTATATATATATTAAGTGTAGATAAAAATGAAGCTTACGTGTAAAAATACCGTTATGCACTACATTAAAAGGACTACTGTTTCATTATCCATAGTAATTTAAATTAGTATTATAAATGTAAAATGAATCTCTGTCAGTAAGTGACACTGTTTCAGCTAAAACACCTAACAATTTTTTAAAACCAAAACAGGTCATAAGCTACATTTATTCTTGAAAGCAACGTGTTCGGATCTGTGGGAGGAAAGTAGTATATTCTATTAACGAGAACATTATCACAGCATTTCTCTTCCATGCACTATTCTTTAGTGAAGGACAGATGGAAGTACGAGCATCGCAACAAACATTGAAGGAGAAAAACGAACAGCTTATTCAAAATTCTTTATTAAAATTAACATGCCGTCCACATACAGCGCATAATTAAAAAAGAGAATTTATAATTTCTATAAAGGAAATTAATTGATCGATTGTGGTCGAACAAAAGAATCAACAAGTGTCCATTGAGCATGATTGATCACGGTATCTAATAACTTCCTGAACAATTTCAGTCCCTTTTCGCTACGTCATCAAGCGATCATTTGTAAGTATTCCTCGGTATCATTTATAATCAAACCATTGTTGAACTTGCTGTAATTACTTTCTTGTATTTAGTAGCTGGTACTGGGAATCTTTTTTAGGAGCTTCCTTTATTTCCTTATTTTTTGTAGGAAGATTCTGTGGCTATATTCTTTCTGTATCTTACTTGTATATCAACGCCTAAAATGTATTTACAAAACAATATTGACTAGTCAAACGAAGTGTCTGTAGTATACACGTCTTTATGTGCTTTGTTTTCCTGGAATTTTCTTGTTATAATTGCATAGGTGTAATACTGATTCAGATCAGTGTCTAATGAAAAACATCACACTCTGTATCAAAACATCTCTAGGAAAGTGTATATATCCTTATCTATACTTATAATAAATCTGTAGAAGTGAAAATTCTGTACATTGAAAATATCAAAAAAAAAATTGGCGGGGGGTGTTACTAGACCGAAACCGAACCCAAAAGTGTGATTAACAAAATTTTTGTCTGTCTGTCTGTCTGTTTGTTCAGGTATCACGCAAAAACTACCGGTTCGATTACGATGAAACTTGGTATAATTATTCTTTATTATCCTGGGCACCACACTGGGTAGTTTCTATCCCGGAAAAGTATATACAATAAAAAACAAACTTAATTTTGCGGTTCGATCCCTAGACCGGACTACTGTACCAACCGCAAATAATAAGTTTGTCGTAGGTTTCGTCACCTTTAGGGTACAGTTACTTAGGTTTTATTTTTATAAGTCTTAGGTACACATTTTAATTTGAAAGTATAGGTAGTATATTTAATTTTGATAGTGTACGTAGTGACCGTAGGTTATTTTATAATACTGTTAGGTAGGATTAGTATAGATATTGGCACGAATATTATTTAGAAGACAAGTCAACATATAGGCTACATATTATCACGCTATCACTTACGGGCATTGAGCAGTAAACCTTTATTTTTTCAACGCATTCTGTAACAACGTGTAATCTAACGACGCATATTTAAATGTTGATCTTATGTTGACCATGTTATAAGCTAGCTTTACACTATAAAAATCACGCAATATAAGTAACTTAGGCCGATAAACATAATTAAATGAATATGGGTAGTATCAAGACATTTTTAAAGCAGCGCTCTCTATGAGATTTCAAAAACATCCAGTCGAATTTCATGTGTGAGCCCTTTTTGGATAATTATAAATAATTTATATTTGATCATGTTGGCGAGATAAATAGTTGTTTTTAAAATTCATAGATGGAGTTGTGCATTTTCTTCTATACGTATAATAAAACAGTAAATTAGAAATTAATAAATCAGATTTCATGTTACAGTATCAATTATTATTATAAACTACTGAGTTGATAGCAGTACAAAATTGAGAGAATGTTTTCGGAAAATCGTAGACGGTTGTTAGCTATGTTTAAGCATGCTATTACATTTAGCTGAGAAGGGGTGGAGCTTTAAATTTCCAAAATCATTGTCTCATGTGCACACGTAAATTGGCATTATTGACATATAAACAAGGGGTAGGTCTGTAAAACCATGGCAGACTCAGGTAGCCATAGCGATCAAATAACTTCATTTTGATTGAACTACACATACTTTTTGGAAAACTAGCTGTCGTAGTAAACAGATTGGTGGTTGAACGAATAGATTTTAATGTTACTGCTGCAAGTTCAAATCCAGTTGTCAATGTTTTTGTTTTTTTTTTGCGTCCATTTTCTTATATAAGTTTGAATGTTTTGTTACTCAAGTTCAAATCTCAGTAGAGCTAACCCTTTTTGTTAAAAAAGGGACGCCATTTTTAGCATTTTGTTACAATAGGGTAGATGACTAGGTATGAAAAGTCAAAATTTATTTAGTCCGCCATTTAGATAATCAAAATATAATAGACACATATTTTTCCTTTTCTCAAATAAATTAGAAAATACGAAGATAAACCGCTGTAAAGTTCAGGAGTAGGGGCTTGTGACGTCACGGCTAGGTACAATTTGTACTCAAACGTGACGTCACGCAAGAATTGTACTCGCTGTATCTTCGTAATTCTTTGTTTACGGGACTAAACAAAAAATACGTGTCTAATATTTTTTTCTTATCTAAAAGATGGACATAAAAATAAAAATTAGTCATCATCCCTATTATTTTGTGTTTGTATTCACTATTTTCCCATAGGTAAGTTAGTTGCTCATTGCTGATCAAGCATATCTTATACTGTAAATTATATGGTCAAAGTTAAAGTCCTGGCCATAGATTTATATCTATGGCCAGGACTTTATGCAGTTACTTCTCACTTGACAACATAAGATTCCTCATAGATAACTTTAAAGATGATTAAAAATTTCAATCACTTTTTAAATAATTTTTCCAACGTAATCTGTAATATTTTCTGTTGGTCGCCTATAGTATTCCACGGACAAGATTATTTTGTCTTTGTTATTTCATATTGTTTTTAATCAAAACCCAATGATCTTTTTAAAACACAATCTTTAGTGTGTGCGAACTCTTTAATACTCATTATAAGGTAGCTGGCTACTCATGTCCGTTTAATGTGTGCATGATTTTTTGTTTATTTGTTTAAATTTCATAAAGTTTTTGTATCCAATTCCCGAAAGGTTGGTTCAAAACCTTAAGTAAAATAAACTTTCTATCGAATACTCTACATTTTAAAATATATACGTTCGGTATTTGAGCCCCTCACCATATACTGGACAGAATAAAGTGACTTTATCGTATATAGCCTCCGTCTTGATAAAGGTAAAATGAGATTGTCCTTGGTTAGCTATTACTTATTTTTCTAAACAGTTAGAAATAATTTTAAACACAGTTTTGGTAATTCTGCCCTGCGCCTCTCAATACGTACGTCTACTTTTTGAAACTACCTCCTCTTTCAGTCTCATGGGTCTCAGGTGTATTCCTTATTAACATGAAGTCACTGCCTATCTGACATCCACTCTCAATTATAATGCGTAGTTCAGTATTTCTGGATATGGAATTTTGAATTTCGGAGTTTTGAACAAAAATCTCGGGCCCTGCAGTCTTACTAGGGACTACTGTATTAAAGAGAACTATGGCGTAAAAAAACACTTCAAAATGGTTTTCTTATGGATCCGACTGTAAAAATGTGACTACACGGAAAGCCCCAGCTTCTACATAAAAAAGAATCATCAAATTTGGTCCACCCAGTCGAAAGTTCTGAGGTAACAAACAAAAAAAAAGTTCGAATTGTGCAACTCCTCCTTTTTCGAAGTCGGTTAGAAATGGGGTAAGTTATTTGTATGCATTAGGTTTTTGGGTGCCCTTTGCTACTTACTGTACAAGAGCGACTGTTGCTTTTACCCAGAATTAATTGGCGCTGCCAGTAGACTCAATACAAAAATTAGACCTTAAATTAATTATTGTTACCAACTGGGGAAAACAAGAAAGATCAAAAAAACTGAATCTATAAACTCATGCCAAGACTTACGCGTAAATCTTAAGGTTGACCTTAGTTCAAGCTTTTTAAGTAACATATATAACGAATAGTGGACTACATAGGAACATGAATCCAGCAAAACAATGTGTTGGAGTTCTGAAAATGTGTTTTATTGAAATATTTAAAGAGAACACCCTGAATTCAATTTATTTGTGCCATACGGAAAGTTACTCTCAGTAGGCAGTTCGTGTTGGTGGACCTCTATATAACAGTCAAAACATTTATGCATAAAGATGAATGATATAAGCGAACAACGTCGCGGGTACAGCTAGTCTATAATATAAAAATGAATCGCTAAATGTGTTGGTAAGCGCGTAACTCAAAAACGCCTGGACCAATTTGGCCAATTCTTTTTTATTGTGTTTGTTATTGTCAGGAGAAGGTTCTTATTAAAGAAAAAGTATGAAATTTAAGGAAAAAAAAAAAATGGAAAATTAGGAAAATGAAGAATACTCAATCACCAAATTAAGTTATCCTGACTTATGTTACGATAGTGATTTGTTGGATTCATCTCCACCCCTAATAACACAAAGGCACCGGGAACGGGACCTAGGTATTCACGCGGGTGAAACCGCCGGGCACAGCTAGTTTATAATAATCTATACTAATATTATAAAGCTGAAGAGTTTGTTTGTTTGTTTGGTTGAACGCGCTAATCTCAGGAAGTACTGGTTAGAATTGAAAAAATCTTTTTGTGTTAGATAGTCCATTTATCGAGGAAGGCTTTAGGATATATAACATCACGCTGCGACCAATAGGAGCGAAGCAGCAGTGAAAAATGTCACAAAAACGGGGGAAAATATTCATACTTGAAAGCTTCCGTTGCGTGCGCTGCGTAAACGGTTCGAGTTACCCAAAATATATGTATGAAAGAATTGTTCCTCTTTGAATGATCTAAAAAAATGTCTGCGACAGTATATGTCTATCTTTTAAAATTGACTCACTATAACCTTTTTTAAGGTAATCATTTGGTCGAAATTAATGCATTATCTATACTAATAATAATATTATAAAGCTGAAGAGTTTGTTTGTTTGTTTGTTTGATTGGTTGAACGCGCTAATCTCAGGAAGTACTGGTTAGAATTGAAAAAATCTTTTTGTGTTAGATAGTCCATTTATCGAGGAAGGCTTTAGGATATATAACATCACGCTGCGACCAATAGGAGCGAAGCAGCAGTGAAAAATGTCACAAAAACGGGGGAAAATATTCATACTTGAAAGCTTCCGTTGCGTGCGCTGCGTAAACGGTTCGAGTTACCCAAAATATATGTATGAAAGAATTGTTCCTCTTTGAATGATCTAAAAAAATGTCTGCGACAGTATATGTCTATCTTTTAAAATTGACTCACTATAACCTTTTTTAAGGTAATCATTTGGTCGAAATTAATGCATTATTGCCAATTATTTGCTACAGAGTTTTATCAACATAATCTATACTAATTATATATAATTATCATTTACGCAGAAATACTTTTTTTTTTAACTTCTTAATCGTGGTCATAATAACAGAAATTGACGCGGACGAAGTCGCGGGGATCAGCTAGTAATATTATAAACGCGAAAATTTGTTTGGATGGACGATGGATGTTTGTTACTCTTTCACGCAAAAACTACTCAATGGATATTAATGAAACTTTACAATAATGTAGCTCATACATCGGAATAACACATAGGCTATAATTTATACAGATAGTGTATGAATTGTCATTCAGGCGGGTGAAAGCGCGGGGTGCAGCTAGTATCTACAAGCATATAACTAAAACCACACAGATAAATACTCTTATAGATATAAATACATTATCCCATTTATACCAATCTTATTAAAATATCTTTCAAAAGTTACAGAGCTGACTCGTAACTCAAACATAAAAACATGCATGAGTATAAAAGATGAAAAATGTTCATGGAGACGTTTCCTTTTTATTATTTAATGTATGAATTTACCTTTTATTCCCCTTAAAGTACTCGCTGAGTGAAATAATGAAATCATTTCTGTTATATGATAAAAGATATAAACAATGAAAGCTTGACTTCAAACCGAGGTATGGCGATGAATAAATTAAGTGGTTTTTTAATTATTGTTGCTATATCCTTGTTAAGGTACAATGTGCGCTTTATTAATGTAAATGTTTGTGTTTTCAGGTATAAAGTACACCAAAATGTGAGGGTCTTTGTTAATGAGTGTACTTTTACTGTTTTTGGTTTTGTGCTTCTTAATAAGAGTTTAAAAGCGATATATTAACGTCAGTTTAACTTTGCGTATACGAATGTAATATTTCAACTTTTTGGTTTTTATAGAACAACTTTTGCTCAAAATTTCTGAACATGCTTTTTGGACATAAAAATTATAAAATAGTATTTTAATATATTAATCAATAGTTGATATATTATACAGCTTGCCTATAAACTTATAGTAAACTTCTGCATACCACTTCTGAAAATAAATACTTTAAATTGCAATACATTATGAAAAGAACTAAGTAATTATGAAACGATTCTTTTATTCAAATCTTCAATCTTCAAGGAAAATAAGTAGTAGAGATAAAGCACGGTGAATGGTTCCCAAAGCAAATGCAACTTTAATCTGAATATGTAAATTGGTGCATTTTTACTTCGTTTTCTACCAAGTACCAGCTTTTTATGGAAATGGCATACCTATTACACATTTGAGTCAAGAAACTTTGATATTGAAGTAAATTGGATTTCTTTTATGTATTTCGAGACGTGTAGAAGAATTTTAGAAACCCTTACTGTAGGGTCGTAACTGAATGATTCTTTCTTTTATTTCAAAAAGATTTGATGTATTGCGTCCTCTTAAACTTGAAATTGATTACCCATCCATCTGCTTTTCTTTTGCTAAGATATCAATTTGACATGATGTTGTAAGTAGCACTTGTACAAAAGAATATATCGACGGGTCCCAAGAACAATATCTTATGGAAACATAAGACGAAATGCATTTTATTACGGATTCGTATTCTATATATCAAAAACTATCCAGCACAATTTTTTTTTTGTTAAATTTCTTTTTACTTATTGAAATAACCAATCGAACACTGTCGTATTTGAAATATTATCCCGCAAACAAACACGTATTGCCATTTACGAGCTTGTTCGATGCATCTCGCATCGCGCGCGCAGCGACCTTTGTGTGTATACCATATTGTTCTACAAAATGTAAAGAAGTCATTAAGTAACTTCCTAAAAAAAATATAGTTACATATTATACTTCTATATTGATAGATTACACTATACAATTATGATTATACATTATTTGTTTTCTACCTAATTATTTTCCCTTAAGTCTTTGTTCTTCAAAAATCAATTCCAAATCTCTCATCGCTTGAGCAGATACGATTTTGTTTTACGAATAAGTAATCAAAAAATTGTGTCTTATGTAAATAAACGATTTTGTTCTCTGTAAATTAATACAAAATGCGTGTTTGTTCTTTATAAAAGTAGATGAAATATCGTGTTTTTTTTAGTAAAATGAACCGTTTTTCAGTTATACAATTCTACTATTTGCTATTTATTTCGAATCTTCGTGATAGCTTATTTTAGATGGCCATACCAGTCACACTAGAAGCCTTGTATTGGTAGACCTCGCAAGAAAAAATAATGTCCGCTCACTATCATTTCCTCTACATTCCAGCCACAAAATACTCACTTTATATAAGAAATTCATGGGACCACAATTTTTTTTTTCTGATGAAGTTATGTCGTGATTCAGTAACAATTTACGCCCCGTAACCCAATAAAATATTATGATGAAAGTATTCAGACGACAGCAGACAGCAGACGAAGCAGTTAGACTAATAGCTTTTATTGTTTTTCGTATGATAAGGCTATATTCGGTTAACAGGAATGTTTTTAAAGATCACGATTTCATTGATAGGCTAAGAAAATATTACACCAGAAGTTACTGCTTCGTCTTCTATTCCCGTAATAGAAAATGAATCTTTTGACATGACATCTTCCATAAACGAACCTGATTTAAGTCAAAGACGACGGTTAATGATGCAACCTCAGTGTTAGAAACCAGAACAGTAATACGCCTGCACGTTTCGAAAAAGATTTAGTTTCTGTTGCGACTTTGCCATAGCCATCAACTTCGAGAGATGATAACTTTATAATGAAATTCCAATTATCTCTAACACCAGAAATAGCACCTAGGCAAGCTACTAACCACAGTAGAAGAGCTACAAACTCGAATTTGCTTACTTCATCCTCGTAAAAATGAAACAAAACCAAATCGGAAATACCATACAAGGAAAGGGCAAAGTACGTACAAATGGCTTGCTCTCCTAGCTCTCCTAGCTAGCCATTTGTACATTTGTAGAAAATAAACCTGTGTACAACGATAGGTCCGACGAAGGTCCATACCATGGATAGGAGCAATGTGTCTGATGCAATGTGTCTGATGCAAAGTGTTTATATTGGTGATGTTCTTTATTCTATTGATAACAGAGGCGAATCATGGATTCAATGCCTATGTTCTAAATTATGGGCTCAGGAAGAATGGTCTGGACTGGAAACAGACGTTCTCCCTGCTAATTTTGTTCTGAAAATTTAATTTTTATTTTGTTTGCTACGGTGGCCTACATAGCTCACTTTAATTGTAGCCAATATGGCCTTAGGTCATATTGACCTACCTTGTTTAAATTTTAATGATTATTTAAGGTCACAAAACGTTCATAAAGCTATTTATCGATGTTAATTATCTTAAATTTATAATTGTTGTTTACTATTAAGTTCAAAGAACTGATGTTAGCAATAAAGACTGTATAATCTCATTAATTTCGTCATTTATTTTCAAAAAAGGTTATGATGTGCCAATATTACCCCAAGTTACTGTAATATTACAGAATCTCTAAGCATTTTAAGGTTTTTAATTAAATTTATATAAAAGTTCACTTACAAAAATAATGATAAGGTTTTCCAATTTGTTATTGTTCGTTAAAATAATAATTATACCCGTTATTTTTGTATCAATGTATCATACACGGTATCATTGGTGTTAATTCATAAATAAGGTTCAAAACTATATTTTATTATTTTTTTGAGACACAAACGTTCAATATCATTTATTTAATTAAAGTTTTCTACTTTTAATATTGTCTATTTCATTATTAATCTGATTACTAGGGCTTAATTGTCTTTTAAGACATCAAAACAAAACATAAATTCCCTAAAACAAAATCGTATATTAAGATGTACACTAGGTCGTTCCGAAAAACAAAGTCGTATGTTAACATACAACATATTATGTTGTAGATATGTCCGGAAAACAAAATCCTATGGTATTATAAGAATTCGTTTTGTTCAAAAACATTAATTATATTCAATTAAATCTATATGAAAATAAAGATTTAATTCTCCTCTATAGCTTTTACAAATTTATTTCACAAAACAATTATATTTGCGTCAACAATTTATGATTATATTTACACAGAACTTCAAACGCTCATACTGAAAACTGACAATTTCTCACATACGATTTTGTTCTTGGGGCCCGTCGATATGAAGTTTGAGTTTTCTATTTTGTTAATTTTTTTGGCAACATGGTAATGCTAGTAAATATAAGACGAAGACGAAACTCCAATGGTTTTGCTGTCATAAAAACATTTGCTTACCAACCTAAGCAAATATTTTACCATCTTAGAGGAGTTCTTGGAAGAATGTAATACTAAATCATACTTTTGATCTAGACTTAGTCTTGAGTCCAAAGTCTAAGAGGACTAAAGCCCTAATTCCGTCGTAACAGCCATATTTATTCCTTTTCAGCTAAATACTTCAGGCGGAACGATCTGACCTTTATCGTGAAGGATTCTGTGAAACGAGAATACTTACATTCTTGAAATAAAATGTTCATACACGTGGCAAACATTGCAATAAGATTTAGTTGTGTTTCAAATAAATGGAAATAGGTTTTTATATTGGCATTTTATTTTGTAGTTCATTTTAAATACTGCCTTGAAGAGTGGCGTAAAGAAAAATGTTATAACATTGTTATTATATACATATATACTGGAAAATAAATTGCTGAAGTAGGAAAGGACGTGATGCATTGCAAAATGCATTGTTTATCGAGCTAGATTTTATGTTATCTGAATGTGGATGTTATAGTTGCAAAAATAGTTGGGTATTCTGTTAAGTTTTAATTTCATACCAAATACTAAACTTCTAACAATCATACTAGACGTCTGTGAACCCCATCCTTTTAAGTCGGTTAAAATTTAGCAACGTTATTTAAAAATATCTAATAGAACAAACGGATCAGTAACCTAATTTCTACCCAGATTAAGTAGGAATCAAATTAAACCTTCGAAGACCTTTTAACAGTTTACAACATCACCTAATTGAGCAATTACAATGGTAATAACATTGTAACTATGAACAAGCGTTACGACCACAAATTTGAGTATTCAGTGGCTAATGCCAAAGTTTCTGCTGAGAAACGAATATCTAATTTCGGGCTAAGGAAGGAAAGCTGCCGTGGCACTAGACATGAATATTAAACGTTGAATATCAGTCGGAGTGCAGACATTGTGAAAATTCACTCCGATCGAGAAATGGAAATCCTACGCTTCACTTGCATTTTATCATTAATATGATTTGAACTCCATATTCTAATATGGTGAATATTCTACACGTTTGATGTGTGGATGTGACGTGATAGAGAAATATTGAATAAGGATTGTTGGTAACATTGTGATGCTATAGTTTGTGATTGATATATTGTTCTAATATCTACTATGTTTGCGCTAGGCTAGGCTATATTAGTTTCTCTGAATAAGCAAATAGAGATCCTATCGTAATTATTATTATACACTTACTCTAAAAACCAATTCGTCAGTTCTGTAATAAGAGATTTTTTTCCGATCTAAACTTTCTCACTGTTGCAATATGACCTACCCTGAAAAATATTTTTTTTTTAATAAAAATGGGATGGTAACGTTTGATATATAATAAAATTTAAATGTATAAAAAACATAGGCTAATCAAATAGTTTATTTAGTGTGAAATGCAATCATACAAAAAACATCCCAATCCACGACACCACTCGTACACGTGTGAGAGTTTTATGAGCTCCATACATTACGCGTGGAAACTGAAAAATGCTCTCTCAACGCTAACAAGCAAAAAGTTTCATAAAACAAATCCTGGAGCCTCCGTAATAATAGACGTCCCGTGAGGATGCTTGCTAACCAAGCTTTAGAGGCTTGCTTTTATAGTTACGAACAGCAAATGTTTTACGTAAAGCCATGTGACCTAAATATTACTCGGGTCATGGTGGCGTTCCTTGGCTTGATAACGTAAGGAGATTGTTTTAAAGAGCTTTGCTATTTTTTAAGTAAGTTGTCTGATTTCTGATTAAAAGAAAGTCTAAGATGTGAAAAAAGGTTTTACAAAGTGAGATCTACAGATAAAAAAGTATTCATAATCATCATTTCAGCCGTAGGACGTTCACTGCTAGACATAGACCTCCCCCAAAGATTTCCAACTGGACCGGTCGAAAGCGAAAAAAGTATTAATTTAATGGAAATAAAAACTTTGAATAAATTGATATGAAAAAATACATATTAACAACAACAAATACTTATTTGTTGAACTTATGTTGTTTTTTATGAAACACTATGCTTTTTTTTACATTTAAAATCTCCAAGCTATATAAAAACTCCAAGAAAGTTTTAAAGTAACAGCTGACTTTCTCTTCTATCAAGTCTCCTTTAGCAGTGAAACAAACAGTGAAGATAAATAATTGCAGACTAAAAAATCGCAAGACATAAATTTTCATGACACTACTCTACGACTTGAAACTGCTTTGCTTGCAACTTTAAAAGACTTTTATATAACAATTATGTGGAATAAATATGCTGCAATTGTTGAATTATTTTCGAATTTTGGTTGCAGATTGCTTTACGGCAAGAAAAAAACTATCTACTAAATAGATTTTCTTGAAATTTATATGGAACTTCTGAGGTAAATTAAGTAAGGAGGAGAGTAGGATAGTAAATTGCCAGAGATATACGTAACAAACACACATCCTCCTTCTTTTGAAGTATAATAAAAAGCGTACATGAAAACAAGATGGAGGCAAAAAAAAACATATTCCATTCACTTCCATATTCACAACACAAAGGAGCATTAATAATGGATTTCATAATTCAAATTCAATCAAAATACATTAAAATAAGCGAAGTTCTCAACTTCACCATAATAAGATTTGATTACGTGCGCCCTCACGTTTCAGAAATTTCAATTCCATATGTACTCAGACTTGGATGAATTGAAATTCTGTATTCATCGATAATTCTGACGGTTCTTATGTATTTGAATATAATATCATAAATGGATTTAGAATATTTTGGGTTTTGAGTATATAAGCACCATTAGGTCTGTGAAAGGATTTTAGGATATATTTAGCTATACATCAGCCACTTCAAAGAAATAATGAACGTTCTTTGGGATTATGAACCTTAATTCAATGACTAATAGTTCAGTTTCCATCACATTCAAATTACTTTTATTCCCTTTTCGGTAATATTTGTCATTCTAAAATGAACTTAAACACATGTTGTCAAAGTTGATAATTGCGTAATTAGTAATAACGTTTAATTCTCTTTCCATATTGGCTTTAGAGTCTTTCTTGTTGTCTTTGAATTATTTTTTCTTTGACTTGGTCATATTTTTGTAAGACTATTAGACAGTTCTTCTTCCAAAGTATAAATAGAAATCTGGGTGCTGAAGTTTTTTAACTTTATAATACGTTATAATTATTGTTAATTGGGTAACATAAATTTGGTCTTTGTGTATACTGTTGGTGTATACTGGCCCTAAAATCTTTACAACTTAATGTTCAATCTCTACAATTACTTTACGGTAAGCGTCCGAGATTTAAAAGAAATAAGTGCTGTAACAGAACTGTTAAACCTTACAATAGAAATATAGATATACTGAGAGAAGACAGCAAAAAAATACTAACTTAAATAGGTATTGGCACTATTAGGCAAGAACATAAGAGTAAACAAGATTATATATAAACTATTCCTCATTGTTTACAATTCAATACTTAAATCTAATATAACAACAAACACTTACAACTATACTAAAATTAAAACTTATATAAATAAATAAAACTAACACGCGTCAAAAAATTCATCGTCATCCTTGTCATTTTGTAACTGTGATTTGGGTAACTATTGCAACACACAAAAAAAAAAATACCTACCTACACGTCCATTATTAAATTCGACCCGTAAAACAATTACATGTTTGTAAAACACGGTTTCGCCGCGTCGTTCAAAGTGCACGCGTCGAAATCGGATGGACTCGCAATTTCCACGAGTCGCGCTCCCCGGAAATGAAAGACGGGTATCGATGACAATCTCGATGCACCGCCAGACACACTGTTGTGTACTTTTAATCGACTGCAAATGAAGGATGTTGTTGTGTAAAAAATAATTTAATTGCCGTTGTTAATTACATATTTACTGCATGCGAGTGTATCCATTACTTTTTTCATTGATTAGTTAATTAACGTGCAATACATGTTTACAGAAAATCGTAAACAGAAACTCGAGAATTATTGTATGAAAGTTAAATTAATATCTATCACAGAACACAAATCATGGTTGCTTGTTGAAATTTAGAAAAAAGTATTATTTACACTGTTATTAAAAACATCTACATAAGTACCTACTATCTAAGTTTTATAGTTTGCTATTTACATAATTCAGACAAAAAAAACCGACTTCATAATATTTCTTATATTTATTTCTTATGGATCCCACTGGTCTGAAGGGAAGCACTAGCTTTCAAATAAAAAAGAATTATCAAAATGTGTTCACCCAGTCAAAGTTCTGAGGTAAGAAACAAAAAAGAACATTCGAATTGACTACCTCCTACTTTTTTGAAGTCGCTTAAAAAAGGTAAGCAGGAGTTATATTTGTATCCTCCTTAACATTGAAAAAATATCTTTAACAGTAACAATACATGAGGGGTTAAGTAATCAAGCCCAGCAGGCTTATTGGAAACAGCAGTATATTACACTAGTCAAATACTCCCCGTATTATCTGAATATACAGGGTGTTCCAAAACTCATGTCCTCCAAAACTAGACGAATGTCTCCTAACTAGCCGGGGGACCATGATATGAAATAAATAAAACAGTCTATAAACGTCCCCTGCTGGGCACAGGTCTCTTCCCATATAGAGAATGATATGAAATGCGATAAAAAGAGAAATATTCATAAAATGTATAAAACATATCAGAACATTCATACTACAAACTAAATTCATCACAAAATCACAAATATAACTAAAGTATTTGTAGTACATCCTGTATATATAATATGAACTTATACTAAGTATAATAATTAAACCAGTAGGTAAGCTCATACAAGTTACGTCATAAATAATAAAACTTGGATGATTCTGTATGAACAAAACAACGTTAAATCAAAGCTTGTGTGGAAGTACCTTTGGTTATTCATTTTCAGTTTGTTATTTGGAAGTAATATTAGGTAGTTAGGAGATATTTGTATGGAACAGGTTTTAATGTAAGAATATGATAATAATAAGAGAAGTTTATTTATTTAACTTTTGGCTGTATTTAGATAATTATCGATTGCATAATATGTAAATGATTAGGTTATTTACTTAAAAAAAAAACTTAAACAAATTAAAAAAATTAGCTTAAAAATCACGTTTTGTGTCGTGAAACAAGTAAAATTAAGTGTAGATACTATTTAATATTGAAATTGTAATTACTTACGAGTAAAATATAAAGGCCTTTTAATATAATTTTGTTTTCGTGTAATATTTTTTTTTTTCAATTTAATTTTGTTAGTGATTTATATATATCACTATTATTGAAATTGTAATTACTTACGAGTAAAATATAAAGGCCTTTTAATATAATTTTGTTTTCGTGTAATATATTTTTTTTTCAATTTAATTTTGTTAGGGACATATATATATCAAAATTGTTACTTTAAATTTTACCTAACTATCTCTGTAACCTTGAACTTTCATGATCGACTCAGTAATGATGGTTACCCTTCAACAACTACCGTAAATGAGAAGTTTTAGTGTCTTAAGTTGTAGTTAGTTGAACTTACGAGTACCATCTGTGACATGTAAATGATCTTAAAGTAGGTACTACTGGGGTAGCTTTAAGGGCTTTGTTTCAGGAACTTTATTTATTATCTGATGATAATTATTAACCTACATAAAAAAAGTAAAAACACATTCTTTAAAAAGAAATGTGTGATTGTCAAGCCTGAAACTAGCTTTAAAAGTGTATACAAGTTTAGTAGTTGAAGGAAGGGCTCGTGGCTAAGTGTAAGCCGTACGGTTTGACCGATAATACAGGTTAAGCCGTGCTCGCCGCGGTTGGTCCGTGGATGGGTGACCATTTATAACATACCGAGACCCCTCCGTGTTTCGGAAAGCACGTTAAACCGTAGGTCCCGACTGTCATACGTGCATCTTTGGCAGTCGTAAAGTCAAATCTGACAACCAGTCTTACTATGGGATACTGTGTTTCCCAGTAAAATGGGTTGTGGAGGTCAGATAGGCAGTCGCTCCATGTAAAATACGGTATTCAGCTGAATCCGGTAAGACTGGTAGCGGACCCCAACATAGCTTGGGAAAAAGGCTCGGCCGATGACAAGATTAGTAGTTCAAATAAACGAACTTATTTCACAATTGGGTCTTGTTTGATATATTTGACCTTTAGAAGATGTCACTTAGGATGGTGTTTAAAGAACAAAAGTGTTATTAAAAGGTAAACTGTGTTATTATGAAGTTCAAATACGGACATAGTGCAATGAATTCAGTTTTTAAAACATAAACAAAAGAAATTAGATTTATTAACATGGACAAAAGACAAGTAGATATTTACAATGCAGAACCCTTATGGAAAAGAATGCATAAAACAATAAAGCCCTCTTCGATGGCTTATAAAATTCATTGAAAGGCAGATAGGTCAGTAGGGCAAGCAATGAAAAATCTCATTTGAATATTAATTGATATACGATGGAAATGAATCCGGGGTGCGCATCAATTGTATTAGTCGATATGGATTAAATGTTTGTATGGAATAAAAATGATACAAGTAAGGAAATCAATTAGCT
Source organism: Autographa pulchrina (assembly GCA_905475315.1). Taxonomy (NCBI): domain Eukaryota; kingdom Metazoa; phylum Arthropoda; class Insecta; order Lepidoptera; family Noctuidae; genus Autographa; species Autographa pulchrina. The sequence goes on from FR997770.1 coordinate 3,099,514, forward strand.
AATTATTTAGAACTGTCAAAACGTTTGGTAGACTCTACTCGTGATCAGAGAGCTGGTTTGTTCCTTGCACAGAGAATCGGCATAACCATTCAACGTGGCAATGCTGCCAGCCTTCTGGGCACGTTTCCCGCCATTGACAAGGATGACGATGAGTTTTTTGACGCGTGTTAGTTTTATTTATTTATATAAGACTTAATTTTAGTATTTGTTTGTTCTTGTATTTGATTTAAGTATTGAATTGTAAATAAAATTAGCTTTTTGATTTGGGAAGTCATAGCGCAAATTTATATTTCAGGGCCTCGATTCAGTAATTTTAAATACATGTTAGTGGTCGGTCAGTGTACTTGTCATTGTGACTAATTTTCGTATTCAGATAAGCCTACAATAAAATCTCATTGAACTCTCGAAGAGACTAATCGTAATGACAGTTAGCAGAATGCCAATTATCGTAAAAATGACCAAATGAAGCAGGTCATTTGGTCAATTCAAGCAACTCTAGCTGAATCGAGGCCCAGACTTGACACGACTAGATATTCAAGCGAAGTAAAACGAATATACCTGTCTTTTAGGACTAGTTTTTTTTCTTCTTCGTAGTTTGACGGAGAGGTCATGGAGTTTCTTGCCGGCTCTTTTCCATAGGAAGGACACTTTGGAACCGAGCAACTAGAGTCAGTAAATTTAACGTAACGTTTCTTGAGCGCCTTTTTTATTTGGTTTATAAGAAACAAAAACATTTTGATTTTGATTTGATTTTTGAGTTTATCTAACAATAGCATTTCAATTACAAAACAGTCATTATAGCTAGGTTTAGGTTCTACAAAAAAAAACAAACTTCTTCAAAATGTTTATACTCCATTTCGGCCATTGTTTTCTTACTACCGCATCGGAAAACGGTTATTCCATTCTCTTTACAGTCTTAAAATATTTGATTAAAACTACCTGTAACTTTTGTAAAAATATCATTGTCAATTACAAGCAATTTCAAATAAATTGGAAACAATATTGAACACAGCGTGCTCGCTACAGCAGTTCATAGAAACATGTCGCTTTTTGAAGATAGTTTTAAAACGGAGAACAAATTGACAGCTCTCCACTTTCATATCAGTTTCCTTTGCTATTTGAACGCACACGGTCGAATATTGTTAGATGTATTTCAAAGGTTTAAAAAACCCTTTTGTTTATAAGTATTTTATAGTTATGATATTAAATTGGAATATGAAATGGAAGGTTCCGATGTTATGACTTGTTGTTATATTAATGTATCTACATAATTATGTGTAAATAATATTATTATTTATAGCTAACTTTTACTTAATGAAATAACACTTGCTTTTAGTAAAATAAAAAACAAAAACATAACATACCATAACGCCTGTATCCCCGAAGGGTTAGGCAGAGGTGTACCAGTGTACACCCACAGTTCGCCGGTATGTTTAGCCCATGTAATAGGGGGCGAGCCTATTGTACAGATAATTCAAAATAATTATACTAAAATCCAACTACTTACCGCCACACTCAGAATCGTTAATGAGGACTTCCTGCTATCTATTTAAGTTCTACCAAGTTTCTAAGGTCGGAGGATTTACTTACTTAAATGATAAAAATAAATCTCTTAAGTTACCATTACCGTCTATAAGTACGGCACTTACAGTCATAATAACAGGTGATGAAGATAAATCCTGCCTTATGCCTTTAAACTTATACCCTTACTAAGGCTCAAAAAATATATTTTACTATATTTATGACGCCGCCGCAATGCCTACTTATATCATACTCCAGATATTCTCAAGTAGCTGAACTAAAGAGCTCGTAACCAGGGATAAGCCACAGATTGGTGCCCACTCTAAACTGAAGTACTTTTGTCCTGATCGATACCCAATCCGTTTGCGTTACAGATGCCACTCAAATGTGAATAAAGGATAGAGAAAACGCAAACCCATGGCTCATAAGTAAATACAGACTTGCAAGTATTTGTTATGACGTTTAAAATAACATTTACTTAAATTGCTGGTTTGAATAATTAAATATTTAATGAAGAAGTTATTATGCCTGTTAGCGATTGTTAAACAATTGTTTGATAATTTATTTTATGATTTAAAATAGAATTTAATTTGTGTCTTTCCTTTAAAATATGCAAATCTTGAAAGTAGTGAAAATAAATAAGTCAATTAATTGAGTTTTATTTGTTTAATGAATTAATAACCTAGATTCTTACTAGAACAAGATATTACTGAACCACTAGGAAGTCGTCGGTTAAACCGTGTTATACAATTTAACTACGCTGGTTAACTTAAGTGGTAACAATATTGCCGTACTGAATATTGCAATATGTATGACGTTCAAGCTCAACGTAGATAGTTTCAGTTCTCGAAACTTGAACCGTCTTTGTATTGCCTTAACTTTTTAATTACTTACGTGAATATTGTGTAGTAAACGTAATTAAGGCTTCAAGAAACCGTGGATAGTGGATAGGCTAACAATAAAATAAAATGACTTAAATTTCTGATTCTGTGGAAATGTAAATGGAAAGTCATCTGAGGTAGATCTATTTTTTATTTATAAAAAATCCTACATTACACAATTATTTCTTGAAATCGATCATTTTATACTTTTTAGTTTTTTGACACATTTTAGAAGCATAACATAACATACATAACATACCATCACGCCTGTATCCCCGAAGGGTTAGGCAGAGGTGTACCAATGTACACCCGCAGTTCGCCGGTATGTTTAGGTCAAATGTAATAGGGGGCGAGCCTATTGCCACTAACCGGGCACAAATCCAAACTCCGACCTGCTACTGAGAATTTCATAGAAAAACCCAATAACACCTTGGTCGACTTGGGAATCGAACCTAAGACCTCTAGCGTAGCAGTCGCTCTTAGAACCACTAGGCCAACGAGGCATTTTGGATCCGACAGTGATAAACTGGAAAACAAATATTTTTTTGCTTTTGAAATCCCTACATTTGAGACAATTTTTAAGGTACTTGTATAACACCAGATCCAAAGGTAAAAGACTAAGTTAGTAAAAATGAGCATTGCTGTTTATCCTTATTTTCTCGAAAGAGGTAAAGTCTCGTAGGGCTGATTTTTCCAACGCCAGATAATTTTATCAGAGGAATAATTTAGAATTTTTGACAGGTCTTCAATACAAAATCTGTCAAACACGAATTTTATCTCTCGAATAAAAATTATCTGGCGTTGGAGAAATCGGCCCTTAGTAAGTATTTTAAGAAAGCTATAAATATCTATGTCTGACGTCCTGATTTAGATACAGATAGTAGTTTTACATAAACATCCTCTAACTTAGTTTGCGTTGTTTTTTTGTCATTTTCTGGACATATTTTATCGTCCTGCCAAAGTCGCAGAATAAATATACGCATTAATCTACAATGACGTCTAAATATGGAACAAACATTTTTGAATACAATCTATTTTAATGTAATATCAAATATTTTTTTAATAAAAGTCAAACGTCCGTTCCTTTTCCGCAGAATAAACGTAGTACTCAGTAGTATGTAGAAGACACTATATTTTTTACATAGGTACCTAAAGTTACTTTAAAATCTTTCTATTTTTAAAGGAAAGATATAAGTTATTTTCAAACACGTATAAAACTAGAGTGCTGACAAGTGGGACAGACAACTACCGTCGGAATGACAAGACAGTCGTTTTACAAGAGTGGTCGATCAATGTTTACGACGTGACACGTCACAATAGCTATCGGCCTTACCCTCAGCACGTGCCTTTGAGTTTGCATTTCTTTTTTTAGCAAGTTCCAATAAAGACCCAGTACTCTGGCTCTGGCCACATACTATAGGTCTTGCCGTCATTTGTTTCCAATCTCATCATATAAAGTAGATGAATGACGATCATCCCAAAATTTCCTGTTTGAGAAGTTTTTAAAACCGCATATTATTGGAGCATTTGTCTGTATTAAGTCTTATTTTATAAATTAAACGAATAAACTATCAATTTAAAGACTTCTAGGTTACTCTTTTCAAACTCGTTGGGCATCTCCGATATCATTGCGTGAATTCAGGCGGTTACCTAGTTTTCAACTTTTTGTGCAGGTCATAACCAAGAGCAAAATTCCCAATCGTCATAAAAGTCCTATCCAAACAAAATTAGTAGACCTGCATAAGATTTGACCATAAGTCCCTTTTCACAGCATTGTAAGTAACAACCACACAACTCGGGACGCTAACATGTTGAATAGCGACACTTTAAAGATGTGAAGCCATTGTGAAGCCAGTAGTTGTTTCAGCGGAGGTTGTATTGTGTAGTCAGGCAAACGTCACTAGCACGTCCTGTTTCCGGGAGGCTGCGCTTCAGAACTGCGCCATTCTCTATGTAGGGCTGGGGAACATTTTTGTGTGTAATTTGTGCAGGCAACATTTTTAAACGTCAGGTTTTGTGTCTATATACAGCTGAACATGATGCTTAGGTACATACTCACAAATGCTTTGTTACAATACTCTAGGTACCAAAGCAAGAGACCTAAACTAACTTTCCCAAAAGTCTCCAAACTTATAAGAACGGTTAAACTACGTGACGTAATTAGTTGAGGTTCTATGGTCGGTATAGCTGAACAAGAGTCTAATTTAATAAAAGAATACTTAACTTGTAAGAGTATATTAAGTTCAAAACAGTTTCTCCCAAGAGTAAGAAGTTTGCGAAAATGTATTTGAGAACGTTTAAAATGTGCTTTTGTTGTAAGTTATATACAAATACAGCCATGTAAAGTTTATTCATCGCGCAGATTTTTTTAAACAGAATACATGCCCAAGTATTCAAAAATAGAACAACACATTCATCAGCTTTTTCAGAGAAAAAAAAGGTTAGTTAAGTAATTAATGTTGGCTACGACATATAACGTATTCTTTTTTCAAAATTAAAAAAAATGGTCAGTACAAATACAGCATAGAATCACATTGTATATGTAGGCGCTTCGCTATTTCTAGTGTTAAGAAACGTGAAAAGGAACTGCTGAAAAATGACAAGCGGGTTGACGTTTCTTGACACTGACGCAACTCCGGGCTCTTTTGCTCGCGGCCGTCGGATGAAGAGGAATCTGGTGGCTCCGCATTGAAGCAAAACGTGTTCGGTGGAGTGTCGCTGTTCTTAATTCTCCTCGCCCGCCTACCCACGATAGCTCGGCAATCGCAATGAACGATGATGATAACCAAGTTTCTACATAATTATATAAATCGCAAATTCGACAAAAATATATCGTATGAAGCTGGCTGTAAAGAATAAACGATTCACGAAGATACCATTTATTGGACGTCTATTTAAAAAGAAATAAGATATATTTTTATTTTCACTGGAGTATACAGCGTTTACAAAATGCGCAAGGAAAGCAGCCAGCTTCTTTGATGAGGGAACGGGTCTTAAATTACTTGGTATGCACGCCTTTGCCTCATAGGTAGAGCTTTAAAAAAGTAATTTACCTTTGACTAATTCTATGAATATTTTAAACAAGGTATCCTTTGATTTTGAACGTTGATTACGTATTTAGAACACTGAATTTAAACATTTTCTTTCAACGCAACTTTTTTTATTGACTTTCAATCCATTTTTAACTTCATGTATATGTAAAATAATTAATCTGAAAACATTTTTAGCAACGCATAAAAAAATAAGCGATAGACAGCCCTATAGTTACAATTGTTGCATGATCGTGTCACTGTTCATTTAGAATCAACAATATGAAGAACATCATATTTTTACTAAACTAAAAACGCAAATGTTTTGTTTCATAAATATATTACATAACTACATAAATTGTTTTTTTTTATATCGCTAGTTATCAGGGCCTCAATTCAGCTGTTTAAGAGTTGCTTGAATTGACCAAATGACCTGCTTCATTTGGTCATTACGATCATTAATAGCATTCTCTTCGAGAGTTCAATGAGATTTTATTGTAGGCTTATCTGAATACGAAAATGCATTTAAAATAGCTGAATCGAGGCCCAGGTATCCGTCCCGTAAAGATGACCTTATTGAAAGAATACGGTCGAAGCATTTACCGAATTATGTAAATATGATGGAACCTGGAAGGGATTGAGGTATATACAGTTAATCACAATAGGCTGAGTCCATTTATATCATTGAAAATCCTTAAAATTTTAGACTGTTAAATATCAGGCAGTGGTACTAGCTCTAGTGAAAATATTATCAATTTTTTATTGGCGATTGCACTAAGTATGCATTGTACTAACGTACCCGGTTTTAAAAACTTTGCTTTTATACAAAATCAAAGAAATCCCATTCCTTTCAAAGAAACTAAACAGCTTCAAAGTGACCGGTGAGTCGAAGTTTTGGGTCTCAAAGAGTTGTTTTCGAAAGTTTGTTCGGTCTGAAACCGCGTGTGTTTAACTTTATTAAGGAATTCTGGCATACTCTAGTACGTATAATTCTGTTAGATCTAACCTTGACATGATAATTTGTAGGTATAAGTACAGACTAAGGCCTGATTTAGATTAGATTAGATTTTGTCGGAGTTGCAGTACATTGCTGGGCCACACGACTATGGTGTCATATGCGATCCATCATAGACGACTATGTACTGTAACTCACACGATTCTCTCGCACTGTCAAATCATTCGATTATGTGGTTTAAACAGCGCTTGCCAAGATTTGTAGATGGTGATTGGTGACCATTCCGTATTTTCACACTGGGTATCTGCTAGGTATTTAATGTCATTTGATCCGGCACCTCATCTTTATTCGATCGTGTATAAATTTCTAATCACATAAAACATTTTCAAATGAAGAAAATTTTTGCATTCGCTTCACAATAGTTCAAAGCAAAAATTCCACGTAGAAATATCGTTAGTAGCGTCTGCGATGGCTTTTCAAATTAATATCATGGATGGAAATATTAAAATTATGGTCGGTTGGGAATAAGGTTTATTTCATTTTCGAGCTGTGATTTCTCAGCGTTAATTATTGAGTCCACCGCCCGGTGATGAAGATGTCCTAGCTTAATGGCCCATCCCGTTTGCAACTACGTCGGCTTAACGGAATAATTCAAAGTAATTTATATTCCAGTTACATCAACTTTGGGAATATTGCTGGAATTTCCTGTCTTAAGATCATTAGTTTACAATCTCTCAAAGAATCATTGGACCCTTTGTGAGATTTGTAAATCATGTTCAAGAACATTTTGAGTTTATTATCGACAATTATAACAGAATAAATGATTTTGGGAAAATCCTCATAAATTACAAAGGAAAAAGTTACCTCGACTACATAATGTTTTTGAATAGTCAGTCTGTCACCTTTAATTTTTTTTTTAGAAAAAAGACATCAAATTGATAGATTATATTGTCTAAATACAGTATATTATTTAAATGCAAATACTTTATATACATTGAAGCAAATACGTAATAACATCTAAAAATCTTCTTTAACTTGCTTGAAGCCTGAATTTCCCAGTGTAATACCGGTCGGTGCCTTTAAGGTTTTTTACTGCGCTTAGACTTGTGAAGGCTTTCATCGCAACGAAGCTTCTTTTACAACATTCAGGATGCGTTTCTTAAGAGTCTCAAGGGAAAATTCTTTTGAGATTAAGGTAAATACCTTAGATAGCCTCAGTCCAATGCAAATCTATCTGATTATGAAAAGCTTTACCTTAGACTTTTTTTCACATTATACGATACGACATCGGGGGCAAGTAAATTTATGAAACATGTACCTGTCTTTCACATTATCCGATACGATATCGGATATCGGATTCGTAAAATTCATCAATTTTTTTGCCGCTGTATTGTATTAGAATCCGATACCGATATTTTGTCGGATATTGTGAAAACGCTCTTAGCCAACGCTTCACGATACCTTGCAATAACACGTGTTACTTTTGCGAATTTGCATAATAATATATTTTGTACATGTTCGACATTACGACTCTTAAACCTAATTAACACGAAGCTCGCAATTTCAATTAATGTACTAGATAATTACATTAATTATGAGCTTACAAGTATGATAATTATGTTACAAGGCATCTAGGGTAAATTATGATTTAGAGAAATAGATGACAGCATTTCGCAATAGCCTTCGGCAGTTACTAGATCTTTAGTTCAAACAAACAAATAACTAAGATTAATAATAATAATAGATAATAAATGCGGATAACATCACATACATTGCTCTGAACCCAAAGTAAGTAGCTAAAGCACATGTGTTATGGAATTCAGAAGCAACGAAGGTACCACAAACACCCAGACCCGAGGCAATGTAGAAAATTTGGTTTCTACATTGACCCGTCCGGGGATCTAACCCGGGACCACAGAGCTAGCGACACCTTGAAACCTGTGCATACGCCACTCGACCACGGAGGTCGTCAAAGTTATCGCTGTATAGTTAAACTTGAAAAAGCTACCCACAGAATTAAAAATATTGAAAATCCTGGATTCCCGTGTCCTGTCTTTTTTTTTATTAAAATATTAAATAAAAAATATTCTATTTTTGACAATTTAACGCAGTCACAATACACGAGAAAAATATATTGTGTAAACGCAGGTAAATAAATAACAATACAGCCTACCAGCGAGTATTAGTTTTGCAAAGTTTTACATGCCTGAAAAAGTCCAGTTATTGTTAGTTAAACCACTACTCCACTATTTGTAAACCGTTTTGTTGCCTAACATAGCGCGGTAACGTAATTTTCTGCCGGATCCGACATTGCAACTCATAGCAGTATAAAACAAGGTACCAAAAATATACCTTTACCAAACATTGTTTCTAAAAATTGTTAGATAATAGGAAAATAGATTTACTTTCGTCTTTTTAGCATACAGCGAAATCCTCTCCAGATCTATATTCCTGGCATATTTCTTTAATAAAATTATTAAAAACCTACTAGAAATCATCAATATCATCATCTCTCTGCCCTTTTCCCGATTATTTGGGGTCGGCGCTTTGCGTATTCAGCTTCCATTCATCTCTACTACTCGTCATCTCAGCATTCACTACTTTCTTTCTCATATCTTCTTTCACGCAATCCATCATCGCTTTGTCGGTCTTCCTCTGCATGTATACAAATCATTAGGTGTTAAAAAAAATCTTATCATGTTTAATAAAAATTCCATTACATGATTATCTAATCTATCACTCTAAAGCAACACTCGTGAATGTATTTGATAATAATATTAACATAACAATCAACATTCATGTTATTGTCAGGAAAACTTGATTCTGATAATTATTTCTTTATTTATTGGCTTTTGATATTATTATCTTGTGTCACAATGCGACCTAGAGGTCACTCAACTGATACTGAATATTATTAAATCGAAACGTATTCTTGATTCTTGCAATACTATTCTGATAGAAAAGTGTAGATATTTTTTTGCCGCAGCTAGTATGTGTTCACTAAGAGAGCAAGTTAAAGCAAATAATAAAACTTAGTAATTTGAGTATACAATGAAAATCCACAAAATTTTAGTGATACATTCCTGTGCAACAGTCACTCAATCAAATGATTTAATTTTACCTCTATATGCGAACCAAATGTTATGACATAATATTTGACATGAATTTTGAAAAAAAAAATGGTGTCGTTATTTTTTGGTTTTCAACATATTTCTGTTAACGAATATAACATATTATTAATATGGTAAAATAGACCACTTTATTTTTAACAGCGTTTTTCGTTTTAATTTTTATGAACATTGCAGGATCACTACCCATCTAAAAATGCAATTTCACCAATTACATGTTTAATATATTCTTGCATTTTACCATTTTTGTTTTTGTTTATATTATTAATATATCTTCGTAAATATTTTTAATTGATAAAATTGGTTATCTTAAACTGGTGTCAATAATTATTTCTTTCACGCAAACATCGCTTATCTTTAAGATTACTTTTTAATTTCGTATTACTAAGGTCAATACGTAAGCGGCCTATAAACATAAAGATAAGCTAATGTGTTTTGACAAAACGAACCGATAGTAATGTCAATTATTATTTTTATAGATGAAAATTAAATCATATTTGGTGGCCTTAATGAATGGAATGGGTATATTCTTAATAGGAAAAAATATGAGTGCAAAGGTAAAAACAAATATACAAAAATAACAGCTGGAATGATTTGTTAAGTGGGATGAAGCTTATATTATTTTATGAATCTAAATAAAACATTTAAAGTTTTGCACTTGTGAGTCTAAATATGATTTTATTTGTTTCATATTATTTTAACATTTATTTCGTGTCCTTCAAGACATTAGGATTTTGTTTTACAGCCATTTTCAGTTGGCCAACGAAAAGGTCAAACGATGACGTCATTCGGAAATTGGCCTTGAACTTCTCGCAGTGCTCTAGAAATACTGGATACAAATGTTCTAAGAGCGCATGGTCCAAAGTCGGGAATAGATGGTGTAAGGCGTGGTCACCGAAGAATGTCATTACTTTGAAGAGGTTGCCATTGATGTCGGTTCGATCCATAACAGCTTCGAGTTCATGCATGCCCCAGTCGACAGTTGTTTCCCTAAGGAAGAATAAATAACGCTATCTTAAAGTTCCGAGCAAGCGAAAACGAATCTGCAGTGCAAGTATATAATATTTACCTACTTTACAACAAACCCCAAGTTTTACGATCGGGCTATAAAAATGTCAAGGATACAGTTTTGCACATGATCGAACAGTTACAGTGAACACATTGTAGTTTTTAGCATTTAGGAATGAAAACAAAATAGTACAAGTACTCATCAATAAAGTTTAGTTCTCGGTAAATGTGCTTGGTTTAAATTAATTTATTTGGTTTTTATCGTCATCAACATTGATTCTTACCTAACTTGATCTCCATCTTTAAAGATCTTAGGATGGTGATGAGCAGCGTTGGATCCAATCGTGTAGAAAATGAAACTGGCAGTACAAACGATCCAAAGCCACATGGTAGCAGCATGGTAGAGAGTACTGCCGCTGATGATGTACATCCAAACAGGAAGAAGGAAACCGACTCCATCGTGCCATTTGTAGTGACGAGTGAAGAAGTCTTTGCGGACAAAATTACTAATGAACCTAGAACAAAAATCAATACCAAAATTAACCACTGTGTCGCCCAAGTAGAGACCATAAAAGTAAGTATGTACAAAAAAATCGATAAACAAAAATATTTACCTCTTCATGAAGTTGATGATGAACATGAAAGGAAAGATCGCTATCTCGATAACAATTGTCAAGTTCGTGTAGAAAGGCTTCTTCCTCGGATTCCACAACAGCATAGGTTCCACAGCACTTACTTCTAGATCCATGAGTGTGTTCGGATAGAGGTGATGTGAAAGAGCATGAGATACTCTGAAATCCCTGTAAAATAACAATTTAAAAATCAATACACATACTTTGTCCATTTGTATGATCAAATCTGCTATGAATCACATAAACTGATAAACGACAATTCTTAAACATTAGGAGAAAATGGATCTAATTTTTAAAGAGATGCTTTGTGCAAACATCGAGGGGCTCGTGGCTAGGTGTAAGCCGTACAGTTTGACCGATAATACAGGTTAAGCCGCGCTCGCCGCGGTTGGTCCGTGGATGGGTGACCATTTATAACATACCGAGACCCCTCCGTGTTTCGGAAAACACGTTAAGCCGTAGGTCCCGACTATCACACGTACATCTTTGGCAGTCGTTAAGTCAATTCTGGTAACCAGTCTTACTATAGGATACTGTTTTTCCTAGTAAAATGGGTTGTGGAGGTCAGATAGGCAGTCGCTCCACGTAAAATACGGTATTCAGCTGAATCTGGTAAGACTGGTAGCCGACCTCAACATAGCTTGGGAAAAGGTTAGGCAGATGATGATGGCTTTGTGCAAACATCGTATGATCCAAAACAATTTTTGTATCAGATTTAAATACACGCCCATATGGGAAAAACTATCTTACCGGTAAGACCATAAGCTCAGGTTGAAAAGGTACATCCTCCAGTTGGTTTTCATGTGAATATAATTATGTGAAGCGACGGTGGTCCACGCTAAGCTCAAAGCAGCTATCAGGTAAGACACCATCACAACCCAGTAATTAGTACTCCAACAGGCAACAACTGATGCTGTTAAGAGTGTCGCAAGAAGACCATCAATAATCAAATTTGTTCGTTTTGATTCAGTTGGAGGGATTTTCTTAAGTTCTTCCTTTACAGCACGTTTCAATGTTTTATAAAAGCCATCCTCTTTAAAAGTAAATGGTGAATTTCTGGGTGTTTTTGCGTCTCTGATGTAGTATTTCTCTATCATTTTTTCTACAACTGGATTTAAATGATGGCTTTCGAAGGCTTCTGTAATGTCAGTACCCTGAAATTTTTATGTATACATATATGTTAAAACTAGAAAATTTGAACATCAGGACATTTATTAATCAAAATATTGAAAAGTTAATTAACAAATTTGGTCTTTTTACTTCACTCTAATATTTGACTATACTTTTCCATAAAAAAGTACGTACCTTGGAAAGTTCGAACCATTCGACGCCTCCGGGATGTTTATCTTGAAATTCAGTAAAATCGTAAATTCCATCATAAACTCTCCATAAGCCTTCAGCTCCATCGTCCATGGCTTTTCCTTCCAGCCATTGTATGGGATCCCTGAACCCTCCATCCCTAAGCGAAGGGTACTTTAACTGAGGAAAACTAACATGCGTTTTCTTATCGGCTGCTTTTTGATTGGCCCATTCAATATAATCCACTTCCTTTGGAGCCATTTTTTAATTTTTAATCTTAATTCCACAAATTGTTAAACACTTAACCGTATTTCCATCTGCACTGTTTAAACTATCAAGATAGTATGAATTGAAGAGCCCCGTACTTTGTACTTTATATCAGAATGTATTTTAAGTGACTGATACTACGATGTTATGTAAACACAAAATTATAGTTAGTTTATCAACTAGTGTACCCAACATATTTGTGTGATCTTCTCAAATTGTTTTATGATTTAATTATATAACTCATTAAGACATTATGGGAAGTTAGCTTTACAAATATCGTCAATTATTGTTAAAATGCGTTTGAAGTTATCACTTACTATCACTGTTGACTAGTTCTAGAGCCTAACAAAGTATTCATTCATAAGCTCACGCGGTAGAGTGTTCTTATTTAACACCGTCTTTCGCCTTACAATTTTATTGACTATTTTTGATAGTAAATGTTGAATTGCAAAACACAAGTGAAATGCATAATATATGTATGTAACAACGAAATACCTAAATCAGTGTGAAATCACCATGATAAATTTTTGACAATATAGTTGTCTAGGGTTAGAAATAAACTTATTAGCCTTAATGTTATTAAATATTTTATTTCGAGTTCTTTAGAACATTAGGATCTTGTTTTGCCGCCATTTTTAACTGACCAATAAAAAGGTCAAACGATGACGTCAACCTAAAGTTTGCTTTGAACTTTTCAACGTGTTCTAGAAATACTGGATACAGATATTTTAAGATGCCATGATCCAGAGTTGGGAATAGATGGTGCAATGCGTGGTCACCGAAGAATGTCAATACTTTGAAGTGATTGCCATTGATGTCGGTTCGATCCATCACCGCTTCGAGTTGATGCATGCCCCAGTCAACAGTCGTTTCCCTGGCAAGAATAAATAACAAAATTGTTTGCGTGCAAACTAATACAAGCAATGCATAAACAGTTTATTATACTTCGTGCCTCGTTCTCGATATATGTTATTTAACCATGCAGCTTCCTCGTGTCGCTTGGCAACTAAACGCTTTCAGATTCAAAACTAAACGAAGTATATGGTAACACTGGCTTTGTTCTCCTGTAAAACTTCATTCTTTTCGTTAGCGCGGCAACTGATACTGTGTATTTTTGTGTTTATTGAAAACATATTAGTATTTTTTAGTATAATGAGTATAAAAGATGTAAAATCGAACGCAAAGTAAGCGTTGTTGGTCAGAAGGATGACTATTCGTCGAATAATAGGAGTGATACAGCACCTTTCTAGTATTTCAGGTAGTAAAACGTTGTCTTGTGATTAATGTTACCGGTTGACACGTATGGTGTACGAGATGCTCTAACGTGATCATTGGACTCTTATCGCCTACGAGACAGGTGGAAGAGATCCCCTCCTTACCGGTCGACACGTATGGAGTACGAGATGCTCTGACGTGATCATTGGACTCTTATCACCTACGAGATAGGTGGAAGAGATCCTTTACCTACTCTAGTATGTGGTCCGTGAGGCTACGATAAGGAGTTTTGCCCTTAATCACTTAATTATGTATTTATTTACTTTGGTAAAGTAAATAAATAGAATAACACTACCAAAATTTTGTGTCATCATCAAATTCAGTTAAATCAGCTGAATAAGATTCTAATATGCATACAGCATTCAGAAATTTATTATTATTGAGGTTTATTATTGTAAAAAGTTTGTTATACTGAGGTTTATTATACCATGACAAAGACCAAATCATCTCTTCCATGTTTTAGTGGTCAAAACCATGATACAAACAGGATTACTTAAAAATAAATAAATAATGTATATATATAAATAAGGTTGTAGATACAGCTTATTTCAAGATGATGGACTATATCAATGGTCGATGACAGCACTAGTACACTGATTAATTTGTATGATTGATTGATAAGAATCATATGATTCTAGTAAATGTTAATCCACACTGTGAAAAGTACCTATTTTATCAGTAAGATAAATTAATACCTTATGGGGGGTTTGTAATATACACCAAATAATTGTGTAAAATTATGCAAATGTGGTGGCATGTCTAAGATAAAAAAGGTTACTAGTCAGTTCAGTATCTAGACTTACAGAAAAATATGCAAGGAACAACTTATCACTATATTTGGTTTCTAAAAAGTTGTTTTATAATCTGGAAAAGTTAATTGGAAAATTAGTTACAACAGGCATGCTAACACATGTTATTGTATATACCTATGGCTTATTTACAAATTAAGCATAACATAAATATCAATACTAAATTAAAAAAAAAAAAAGTTTATAAACATGATGTAGTTAAAGTATATTAACATTCAGATAGAAAGTTGGATCTATCATGATGGGCTAAGTAACTTATTTATTTATTATCAAATAGCATGTACAGCATGTACAACAATGTCAATACTGTATGTTAAAATAATTGTCTTAAACATTATATAGGATGGTTTGAGAAGCCTCCAGAACTGCTGGATTTATGTTTACAAGAACAACTGAGTTCAAGGACATTAGAGTGTATTTGACTAATATTCAAATACACTAGATAGTGATAACATCCAATATTACATAATTAAAATAGCTTATAATATCCCTAGCAATAAAAGGTTTCCAAGAGATAAGCAATACCTTGACATTCTGTTACAAGAAGTTAAAGAGGAACAAAAGTATAATATCCTGTATTAAGGGAATGTGTGGCACTCAGCACCCACATTTAATCTATCATCATCCATAAATGGCTGTAGACTAAGGATAGAGATGTTTGGTTTTTTGAATCCAAAATTAAGTTAAATAAAACAAAAGCCTAAAGAAAAATCTCATAGAATGAATAATAGGTTGGAAATTAACAATAAAATAGTCTTGAAAACCTTATAATGGGTAATTTATACCGTGTACTAATTAATATGAAATGTATATGTTATGCCTCCTGGAAAATACCAGGTCCAGAGGCTCTTAATACTTTTACTTTGACGTCGTTACAATATTTATTATATGGGTTTCCTCTATCCAAGTTAAAATAATAATGTCGAACTTATTTAAAGGCAACTAATACCGTTGGCCTTTACAACCTTGGAGCATCTCTGATGCTGAATGTCCTCACATCAAAGATAATATATGTTTATTGAATTGTATAGACTAGAACTATTTAACTTCTCCTTCCAGAGATTTAATTATTCTTTATCCAGCCCACATACTCTGATTGCTGCAATCCTCATCAGGCAAGCGTGGATGATAGAGACTAATCACCAACATCACCAGATGTCATATTTTCACCCCTTCAACTATACAGTATAGTGCAACATAAAATTTTCAAGTGTTATAAATTTTGCTGGACCATCTATCAAGAACATAGTATGGACCTATGGCCTATGCGCTCCACCTTTGCCATGATTTATGCATTTTATCAAAGTATTTATACCAGGCTCTGTTTATAGTGCTTTACTCATAAGTCAGCCCCTTTGCTAATAGGCTCTAAAATTGGGGGAGGGGGGATCATATAAGAATTGCCATTTTAGGGATAAGATTAAATAATATATATGGTGAATTTCAAACCACTATTTTCAAAATGTCAAATAACATAGGATCCAAATAAAATTAGTGAATCACAATATCAAATTCTTATGCAGTGAAACAACAGAAACAAGTCAAAACACAAGTGAAATGCATAATATAGACAACGAAATACCTAAATCAGTATGAAACCACCATGTTAATTTTTGACAATATAGTTTTCTAGGGTTAGAAATAAACTTATTAGCCTTCATGTTATTAAATATTTTATTTCGAGTTCTTTAGAACATTAGGATCTTGTTTTGCCGCCATTTTCAACTGACCAATAAAAAGGTCTAACGATGACGTCAATCTAAAGTTTGCTTTAAACTTTTCAACGTGTTCTAGAAATACTGGATACAGATATTTTAAGATGCCATGATCCAGAGTTGGGAATAGATGGTGCAATGCGTGGTCACCGAAGAATGTCAATACTTTGAAGTGATTGCCATTGATGTCGGTTCGATCCATCACCGCTTCGAGTTGATGCATGCCCCAGTCAACAGTCGTTTCCCTGGCAAGAATAAATAACAAAATTGTTTGCGTGCAAACTAGTACAAGCAATGCATAAACAGTTTATTATACTTCGTGCATCGTTCTCGATATATGTTATTTAACCTTGCAGCTTCCTCGTGTCGCTTGGCAACTAAACGCTTTTCAGATTCAAAACTAAACGAAGTATATGGTAACACTGGCTTTGTTCTCCTGTAAAACTTCATTCTTTTCGTTAGCGCGGCAACTGATACTGTGTATTTTTGTGTTTATTAAAAAAAAAATAAGTATTTTTTAGTACCTTTTACGAGTATAAAATATGTAAAATCGAACGCAAAGTAAGCGTTGTTGCTCAGAAGGATGACTATTCATCGAACAATAGGAGTGATACAGCACCTTTCTAGCATTTCAGTAGTAAAACGTTGTCTTGTGATTAATGTTACCGGTTGACACGTATGGTGTACGAGATGCTCTGACGTGATCATTGGACTCTTATCACCCACGAGATAGGTGGAAGAGATCCTTTACTCTAGTATGTGTTCCGTGAGGCTACGATAAGGAGTTTTGCCATTAATCACTTAATTATGTATTTATCTACTTTGGTAAAGTAACACAACCAAAATTTTGTGTCATCATCAAATTCAGTTAAATCAGCTGAATAAAATTCTGATATATGCATACAGCATTCATAAATTTATTAATATTGAGGTTTATTATACCTTGACAAAGACCAAATCATCTCTTCCATGTTTAAGTGGTCAAAACCATGATACAAACAGGATTACTTAAAAATAAATAATTATGAATAATTTATATATATAAATAAGGTAGTAGATACAGCTTATTTCAAGATGATGGACTATTAGATATCAATGGTCGATGACAGCTGTAGTAAATTGATTAATTTGTATGATTGATTGATAAGAATCATATGCATTCTAGTAAATGTTAATCCACACCGTGGAAAGTACCTATTTTATCAGTAAGATAAATTAATACCCTATGGTATAGGGTTTGTAATATTCACCAAATAATTGTGTAAAATTATGCAAGTGTGGTGGCATGTCTAAGATAAAAAAGGTTACTAGTCAGTTCAGTATCTAGACTTCCTAATTTGATATAGGCTTTAGTTATTAGTCATATTACAGAAAAATATGCAAGGAACAACTTATCACATATTTGGTTTCTAAAAAGTTGTTTTATAATCTTGAAAAGTTAATTGGAAAATTAGTTACAGCAGGCTAACACATTTATTGTATATACCTATGGCTTATTTACAAATTAAGCATATAATAAATATCAATACTTGATTAAAAAAAAAAAAAAAGTTTATAACCATGATGTTGTTAAAGTATACTAACATTCAGATAGAAAGCTGGATCTATAATGATGGGCTAAGTAACTTATTTATTTATTATCAAATAACATGTACAGCATGTACAACAATGTCAATACCGTATGTTAAAATAATTGTCTTAAACATTACATAGGATGGTTTGAGAAGCCTCCAGAAGTGCTGGATTTATGTTTACAAGAACAACTGAGTTCAAGGACATTAGAGTGTATTTGACTAATATTCAAATACACTAGATAGTGATAACATCCAATATTACATAATTAAAATAGCTTATAATATCCCTAGCAATAAAAGGTTTCCAAGAGATAAGCAATACCTTGACATTCTGTTACAAGAAGTTAAAGAGGAACAAAAGTATAATATCCTGTATTAAGGTAATGTGTGGCACTCAGCACCAATATTTAATCTATCAGCATCCATAAATGGCTTTAGACTAAGGATATAGATGTTTGTTTTTTTTAATCCAAAATTAAGTTTAATAAAACAAAAGCCTAAAGAAAAATCTCATAGAATGAATAATAGGTTGGAAATTAACAATAAAATAGTCCTGTACTTCAGCAAATTATATTTGAACAAAACCTTATACTGGGTAATTTATACCGTATACTAATTAATAAGAAATGTATATGTTATGCCTCCTGGAAAATACCAGGTCCAGAGGCTCTTAATACTTTTACTTTGACGTCGTTTGAATATTTATTATATGGGTTTTCTCTATCCAAGTTAAAATAATAAAGTCGAACTGATTTAAAGGCAACTAATACCGTTGGCCTTTACAACCTTGGAGCATCTCTGATGCTGAATATCCTCACATCAAAGCTAATATATGTTTATTGAATTGTATAGACTAGAACTATTTAACTTCTCCTTCCAGAGATTAAATTACTCTTTATACAGCCCACATACTCTGATTGCTGCAATCCTTATCAGGCAAGCGTGGATGATAGAGACTAATCACCAACATCACCAGATGTCATATTTTCACCCCTTCAACTATACAGTATAGTGCAACATAAAATTTTCAAGTGTTATAAATTTTGCTGGACCATCTATCAAGAACATAGTATGGACCTATGGCCTATGCGCTCCACCTTTGCCATGATTTATGCATTTTATCAAAGTATTTATACCAGGCTCTGTTTATAGTGCTTTACTCATAAGTCAGCCCCTTTGCTAATAGGCTCTAAAATTGGGGGAGGGGGGATCATATAAGAATTGCCATTTTAGGGATAAGATTAAATAATATATATGGTGAATTTCAAACCACTATTTTCAAAATGTCAAATAACATAGGATCCAAATAAAATTTCAAGTGAATCACAATATCAAATTCTTATGCAGTGAAACAACAGAAACAAGTCAAAAAATAAAATGAAAAAAAAACAACTTATATCACATTTTTGAATGAAGAATATTCACACATAGTTAAATTGGGTTTCTGTCTCCAGTCACTAGTCGAAGATGGATTAGAAAGTACTGTTTCGGTAGGCGGTATTGATGCTAATGTTTTTTCAGGGCATATAGTACACGGCATGCCAATTCACCGATGGTTAAGACATAAAAATTTTGTTCTAGATGTAATTACACAGACTGCTGGATAAATAATTAAATAGCATTAGCAAGATTTGTAATTTTCTATTTAGGAGTTTGGCCAGGTTTTGTTGTGCTTAATGCAGAATAATTTAAACTTAATACTGGTTACTTATGTTCACAGGATTGCTATGAAGTGTCTTAAGACATTGATTGTTATTCTGTGGATAATACTGGCTATCTTGTAACATTGTGTTACTAGAATTGTTGATTAAGGAACTTGTTCAGGATAATTCAAAGCAGAATTACTCAAGTTCAGTTTGTTTAAATGATTGCATCTAACTATTAAGAGTTGACTGCACAAGTGCATAGCATGTACTTATGTATATAACATACCTACTTAATTATTTTAAGTTTTATCTCAATTTTACCATCTCTCTGAACATCTGCTTGGTTAAATAACATATATCGAGAACGAGGCACGAAGTATAATAGATGATCAAACGAACTTACCTGATGTTCGATCATTATTATACGAAGTGCCTCATTCTCGATATATGTTCCCTACCCATCCCACCCTTGGTAAAATTGAGATAACCTACGAGACTCTAAAGGAATGAAGTTTGACAGGAGAACAAAGCCAGTGTTACCATATACTTAGTTTAGTTTTGAATCTGAAAAGCGTTTAGTTGCCAAGCGACACGAGGAAGCTGCATGGTTAAATAATAATAATATAATAATAATAATATCCTTTCTATAATATTTACCTACTTACAAGGCCCACTAAATTTGTTCGTAAGACTGAACCATAAATCTCAATCAACTCATAATATGTCCTCTTGATCGAATCGTTAAAGAGGAAACATTGTAGTTTTGAAGACTTTTCCAAAGAATATGAACTGGATGCCATAAAATTCGATCCCAATAAAAACGTCCGGTTTAAGTGCAGTTATGCACATACAATCATACTTATATACTATTTTTGTATGATATAATATACTATATCATACAAAAATTGGTACAATCATATTACTACTACTACATAGACAAACACAATATCATTATTTGTTACCTAACTTGGTCTCCATCCTTGAAGATATCAGGATGATGATGAGCAGCATTGGAACCAATGGTGCCAAAGATAAGGCTGCCAGTGCAAAGGATCCAAAGCCACATGGTAACAGCATGGTAGAGAGTACTGCCACTGATGACGTACATCCAAATAGGGAGGAGGAGTCCGATTCCATCGTGCCACTTGTAATGAAGAGTGAAGAAGTCCTTGCGAACAAAATTACTGATGAACCTAAACATTAAATTTCAAATTTAAGCGCAATAGATTATTTTTTTTTGTGCTCATTAGTAGGTAACACGGTTAGATAAAACCATATTCAAACAACATACCTCTTTGTGAAGTTGATAATAAATATTAAGGAAAAGATTGTTATCTCAATAACAATGGTCAGGGTTGTGTTGAAAGATTTCTTCCGTGGATTCCACATAACCAAAGGCTCAAATGAACTAATTTCATAATCCATCAGCGTGTTAGTATAGAGGTGGTGCGACAGAGCATGCGATACTCTAAAGTCTCTGCGAAAAAAAAACACATTTTTTATTTTTACGCTGAAGATAATTAAGCTAGAAAAGGTATGGTTCTGTCAATATTAAATACGACTGCATTGTTGTCTCATGTTTTTGGAATGTACGTTAGTCTAAAAAAGTTTATCATCATACACATCGTAAGTTTTCAACTTTGAAGACTTTTTTATTTTCGTTGGTTGAACAATGTTTCTTACCTGTAGGAATATAAACTCAGATTAAAAAGATACATTCTCCAGTTTCCCTTCATGTGAATGTAGTTGTGTGCAGCGACGGTAGTCCATGCTAAGCTTAGAGAAGCTGTCAAGTAAAATACCATCATAACCCAGTAATTAGTACTCCAACACGCAACAACTGATGACGTTAAAAGTGTTGCAAAAAGACCATCAATAATCAAATTAGTTCGTTTTGATTCAGTTGGAGGGATTTTCTTAAGTTCTTCCCTTACAGCACGTTTCAATGTTTTATAAAAGCCATCCTCTTTAAAAGTAAATGGTGAATTTCTGGGTGTTTTTGCGTCTCTGATGTAGTATTTATCTATCATTTTTTCTACAACTGGATTCAAATGATGGCTTTCGAAGGCTTCTGTAATGTCAGTACCCTGAAATTTTTATGTATACATATATGTTAAAACTAGAAAATTTGAACATCAGGAAATTTATTAATCAAAATATTGAAAAGTTGATCAACAAATTTGGTCTTCTCACTTCACTCTAATATTTGACTATACTTTTCCATAAAAAAGTACGTACCTTGGAAAGTTCGAACCATTCGACGCCTCCGGGATGTTTATCTTGAAATTCAGTAAAATCGTAAATTCCATCATAAACTCTCCATAAGCCTTCAGCTCCATCGTCCATGGCTTTTCCTTCCAGCCATTGTAGGGGATCCCTAAAACCTTCGTCCCTAAGTGAAGGGTACTTCAGCTGTGGAAAACTAACATGAGTTTTCTTATCGGCTGCTTTTTGATTGGCCCATTCAATATAATCCACTTCCATTGGAGCCATTTTTAATTTTTTTAAACTTAATTCCACAATTTTTAAACACTTAACCGTATTTCCATCTGGACTGTTTAAACTATCAAGATAGTATGAATTGAAGGGCCCCGTACTTTGTACTTTATATCAGAATGTATTTAAAGTGACTGATACTACGATGATATGTAATCACAAAATTATAGTTTATCAACTAGTGTACCAAAAATAGTTGTGTAATCTTCTCAAATAGTTTTATGATTTAATTATGTAACTCATTAAGACTTTATGGGTTGTTAGCTTTACAAATATCGTCAATGATTGTTAAAATGCGTTTGAAGTTATCACTTACTATCACTGCTGACTAGTTCTAGAGCCTAACAAAGTATTTATTCATAAGCTCACGCGGTAGAGTATTCTTATTTAACACCGTCTTTCGCCTAACAATTTTATTGATTTATTTTTTTAATTGATTAACACAAGTGAAATGCATAATATATACAACGAAATACCTAAATCAGTATGAAACCACCATGATAAACTTTTAACAATATAGTTTTCTAGGGTTAGAAATAAACTTATTAGCCTTCATGTTATTAAATATTTTATTTCTTCTTAGTAAAAATTAACATACCTTAGAACGTTCTAACCACTCCACGCCACCGGGATGTTTATCTTGAAATTCAGTAAAATCATATATCTTGTCGTATATTATCCATAAGCCTTAAGCTCCATCGTCCATGGCTTTTCCTTCCAGCCACTGTAGGGGATTCCTAAAACCTTCGTCCCTAAGGGAAGGGTATACTTCAGCTGTGGAAAACTAACGTGAGTTTTATTATCAGCTGCCTTTTGATTGGCCCATTTAATATAATCCACATCCTTTGGAGCCGTCTTTAGGTATTTGAAGTTTATTTTACAATTGTTTAACACTTAACTGTATTTCCATCTGCACTGACTAAACTATTAAGATAATAATGAATGTAAGAGTCTGTATTTTGCACTTTTTATCATTACGTATTTAAATTCACTGATACTATAATGTTCATTACGTGTACAAGAAATTCAAGAGTCAGGTCATCAACTATTATACCTAAAATATTTGTATGATCTTCACGAATTGTTTAATTACTTACTATAATTAATTATGTAACTCATAAAGGTATCAAGGTATAATTTTATGGGCGGTTAATTAAATAATTATTGTCCTATAACTTTATTCCGGTTCAATTTCAAAATTGTAACCGGCGACATCTCAACTATCCATATTCGTTTAAGAAATAATACAATTTGGTTCCTTTTCATACAATCTTTTATTTTGAATCCTTCAAAACGTTAGGTGTTTGTTTTGCTGCCATTTTCAACTGACCAATGAAAAGATCGAACGATGAAGTCAATCTGAAATTTGCTTTAAACTTTTCAACGTGGTCCAGAAATACTGGATACAGATATTTTAAGATGCCATGATCCAGAGTCGGGAATAGATGGTGCAATGCGTGGTCACCGAAGAATGTCAAGACTTTGAAGTGATTGCCATTGATGTCCGTGCGATCCATCACCGCTTCGAGTTCATGCATGCCCCAGTCGATAGTTGATTCCCTACAAAATACATACCGCCAAATGAAAGTTGCGTGTAAGTGAATTCAAGCGATGGAAAAATTTGCATATAGTATTTACCAACTTTGTAACGCACCGCTAATTCGATCGTGAGATCGGACTATAATAATGAATATCAAATGATATATATCCCCTCCATAAATAGTAGAAATATTGTATGTGAAATACTTTATAAGAAATCTCAACTGGATGCCATAAAATCCAATTTATTCCAATAAAAACGTTTGGTTTGCGTGAATTTGTTAACTTACAAAAATTGGGATTATCATTTTAAGGTTTAAACATTATTTCTTACCTAAGTTGATCTCCATCTTTGAAGATATTAGGATGATGATGAGCAGCATTGGAACCAATGATGGCGAAGATAAGGCTGCCAGTGCAAAGGATCCAAAGCCACATGGTAACAGCGTGGTAGAGAGTACTGCCGCTGATGATGTACATCCAAACAGGGAGGAGGAGGCCGATTCCATCGTGCCATTTGTAATGACGAGTGAAGAAGTCTTTGCGGACGAAGTTGCTGATGAATCTAAACATAAAATTGTAGATTTAAGCCTAAATAAGTAGTTCTTAGGTACATAAATAGCATAATTTATGTCGCTATTTATTATTTTTTATTTAAGGTTAATTAAAACATGAAAACAAAAATTACCTTTTTGTGAAGTTCATTAGAAATAGGAAGGGAAAGAGTATGATCTCGATAATAATTGTCAGGTTTGTGTAAAAAGGTTTTTTCCGTGGATTCCACAGCAGCAGAGGCTCGACGGAACTTACTTCTAAATCCATCAGCGTGTTTGGATAGATGTGGTGGGATAGCGCATGAGATACTCTAAAGTCTCTGTAAAATAAAAAATACATTTAGTTTTACAGTGAACACAAATATCCAAAAGAAGTTATGCTGCTGTCAATGTCTTGAAAATAAAGACGACGGAATTATTTCCTCTTGTGAACTTAAGTTTTAAAGCATTTAGTATCATAGAATGATTTTAATTTAACGTTTTCTTGTCCATTAAGGTTTGTTTTATATTCCTTACCTATAGGACCAGAGACTTAGGTTGAAATAATACATTCTCCAGTTTGTCTTCTTGTGAATATAGTTGTGTGCAGCGACGGTAGTCCACGCTAAGCTTAGACCAGCTGTCAAGTAGGATGCCATCACAATATAATAATTAGTGCTCCAACAAGCAATCGCAGATGCTGTCAAAAGAGTAGCAAGAAGACTGTCAATGATAAAATCTGATCGTTTTGATTCACTTGGAGGTATTTTCTTAAGTTCTTCTCTTACAGCACGTTTCAATGATTTATAAAAGCCGTCCTCTTTTAAAGTAAATGGTGAATTTCTGAGTGATTTAGCGTCTTTGATATAATATTTTTCAATCATTTTGTCTACAACAGGATTCAAGTGATGGCATTCAAATGCTTCTGTAATGTCTGTACCCTGAAACAATGATGTGCCAAGTTAAACACATTAGCTATTCGTTACCTTGTTTGCACACAAACTTTAATTATTTTAGTCGTCTCACATTGTTAATTGTTTTCACTATACTTGCATCTATAAAATTTGTTATATTCTTAGTAAAAATGTTACATACCTTTGAAAGTTCTAACCACTCTACGCCACCAGGATGTTTATCTTGAAATTCAGTAAAATCATATATCTTGTCATATATTCTCCATAAGCCTTCAGCTCCATCGTCCATGGCTTTTCCTTCCAACCATTGTACGGAATCCCTAAAACCTCCATCTCTTAGTGACGGGTATTTCAGCTGTGGAAAACTGATGTGAGTTTTCTTTTCAGCTGCTTTTTGATTGGCCCATTCAATATAATCAACTTCTTTTGGCGCCATATTTTCTAAAATTGAAAATTATTTCACGATCCTTGTCACACACCTAACTGCTCTGGCCAAACAACTAAGATAGCTATGGAGCCTTGTACTTTATACTTGATATCTTAACTTAAAATTAACTGATACGACGTATTTTAAATTATTATGCATACCTACTCAAAATAGATAGTAATCAAATAGCATATCTAAACATTGATGACTTTAATTTGTGTTCTTTTTATGTTTGACCTATCTGGTATAGAATTTATAATCACCTTGATGAAAACAGGATTCACATTTAACTCAAAAGCACAGTAAAGTCCTACTGTAAAAGAATTTAGTGGAAAAATACCTAAAAAACAATTTTAATATTCTTGCAAAGTTTTAGTGATACTATGCACATGCATGTTTATAAATAAAACAGATAAGATATGATATGTAGGATTGTACGGCATAAAACGATTGACATCAAGATGTTTTGCTTTTGATCCCAATAAAAACGTCCGGTTTAAGTGCAGTTATGGAAATAAAATCATACAATATAAATATGATACAAAGATTGGTACAATCATATTACTACTACTACATAGACAAACGCAATATCATTATTTGTTACCTAACTTGATCTCCATCCTTGAAGATATCAGGATGATGATGAGCAGCATTGGAACCAATATGGTGCCAAAGATAAGGCTGCCAGTGCAAAGGATCCAAAGCCACATGGTAACAGCATGGTAGAGAGTACTGCCACTGATGACATACATCCAAACAGGGAGGAGGAGTCCGCTTCCATCGTGCCACTTGTAATGAAGAGTGAAGAAGTCCTTGCGAACAAAATTACTGATGAACCTAAACATTAAATTTCAAATTTAAGCGCAATAGAGTATTTTTTGTGCACATTAGTAGGGAACACGGTTAGATAAAACAATATTCAAACAACATACCTCTTTGTGAAGTTGATAATAAATATTAAGGAAAAGATTGTTATCTCAATAACAATGGTCAGGGTTGTGTTGAAAGATTTCTTCCGTGGATCCCACATAACCAAAGGCTCAAATGAACTAATTTCATAATGCATCAGCGTGTTAGTATAGAGGTGGTGCGACAGAGCATGCGATACTCTAAAGTCTCTGCGGAAAAAAAACACATTCTTTATTTTTACGCTGAAGATAATTAAGCTAGAAAAGGTATGGTTCTGTCAATATTAAATACGACTGCATTGTTGTCTCATGTTTTTTGGAATGTACGTTAGTCTAAAAAAGTTTATCATGATACACATCGTAAGTTTTCAACTTTGAAGATTTTTTTTTATTTTCGTTGGATGTACAATGTTTCTTACCTGTAGGAATATAAACTCAGATTAAATAGATACATTCTCTAGTTTCCCTTCATGTGAATATAGTTGTGTGCAGCGACGGTAGTCCATGCTAAGCTTAGAGAAGCTGTCAAGTAAAATACCATCATAACCCAGTAATTAGTACTCCAACACGCAACAACTGATGTTGTTAAACGTGTTGCAAAAAGACCATCAATAATCAAATTAGTTCGTTTTGATTCTATTAGAGGTCTTTTCTTAAGTTCTTCTCTTACAGCACGTTTCAATGATTTATAAAAGCCGTCCTCTTTAAAAGTAAATATGGTGAATTTCGAGGAGATTTTGCGTATTTGACATAAAACTTTTCTATTATTTTATCTACAACAGGATTCAAGTGGTGGCTTTCAAACGCCTCTGTAATATCTGTACCCTGAAACAAAGAAGTACCAACGTAAATACATTAGGCATTTGTGACACTGTTCGCGGACAAACCAGACCATACCTTAGAAAGTTCTAACCACTCCACGCCACCGGGATGTTTATCTTGAAATTCAGTAAAAGCATATATCTTTTCATATAATATTCTCCATAAGCCTTCAGCTCCATTGTCCATGGCTTTTCCTTCCAGCCATTGTAGGGCATCCCTTAAACTTTCGTCCTTAAGGGAAGGGTCTTTTGATTGGCCCATTTAATATAATCCACATCCTTTGGAGCCATCTTTAGGTATTTGAAGTTTATTTCACAATTATTTAACAGTTAACTATTAAGATAATATGAATTTAAGAGTCTGTATTTTGTACTTTATATCATTACGTATTTAAATTCACTGATACTATAATGTTCATTACGTGTACAAAAAATTAAAGAGTCAGGTCATCAACTATTATACCTAAAATATTTGCATGATCTTCACGAATTGTTTAATTACTTAATCATGTTACTCAATAAGATAGTATGGGTAGGTAAAAAAAAAACATATTTTCGTCGTTCGTTCTATTTTTCCAGTTAAATTTTAATGTTGTTTCCGGCGACATCTTGATTATACGGTAACCTATTAAAATCTCAAATTTCTTACCCGAATCCCGAATCCTGTTACCAGAATCTTAAAACCCCGAAAACGGTTGGTAGAACTTTTAAAAGACAGATTTAATGAATGACAACTTTTTAAAATTCCTTTTTTAATGTCCCAGGTGAATCAATTTCCAAGAGCACTAAAACCAAATTTCCAAAGAGTATTTTTGTTTCCCATATTCTCATAATCCAGATATAGTTATACCAGATTCTCAGAATACTTTTTTTTTGTTTCCCATCGTACCATTTTCCAAAAAACTATTAACTACCAAAATTTCATAATCTTTTTATTTGGTTCCCATACAATCATATTCCTGATGAACTATTGCCAGATTTTCATAATCTTATAATATTTGGAATATTAAAATTCGGGATTAAGATAGGTAACCTGATTATACACATTAGTTTTTAGGGTTCGTAGGGTTAAAAATAAAACAATTTTGTTTACTTATAGTCCATCCAACAAAGACATTGTAGAGTGCGTGAGTTAGGCCCTAAGCAATTACTTAAGAAAATTGTTCAGGGTGCTTAGAGAGTTAACATACTAAAAGTCCTGACATTTAGGGGGTGAGGCGGAGTGGGGGGAGGGGGTTAAAGTTCCCATTTTTCAGTTTTTCGCTAATATCTTTTAAACGGTGCGTCATGGAGATAAGAAGTCTTCTACGCAATGAAAGCTTATAAAATTATGTACAACTTTTATCTGATACACTTTTTCACATTCCTACCTATTTTCGAACTACACGTTCCGGAAAAGTGAAAATTGAAAAAAAAACTACTTGAATTGAACACTACCTCTTGTATACTTCTTCCTTCACGTTATTTGGGGATAAAAAGTATCTTATATCTTAAATCAACTCCTACTATATCAATTTACTAAATTTTATCCAAATCTGTACAGCCGTTGGGCTATCAAAACTTTTATCTACACTTGTCTTATACACTTTTTCCAAATTTTCACCAGTGTTCGAGTATTAGTGTGATGTGACAAGCATTACCGAATGTTAAATATGAGCTAGTATATAAATTAGGTATTTTATTGATAACATAAGCTGGGAGTACCTCCAAGCGGTGAAGGCGGTATTAGTTTGAGATCTCGTTTTCTACCAGTGGTAATGGAGCAGAAGCGGGTCGTCACTTTTCATTCCATATTTCCTGTCGTAGAAAACGAGATCTCACTGGCTAAAACTCCCATAATCATCCATGCCTTCGGGCTTATGTTATTGTTGTCGTTTATGATTCAACCTCTTTGGCATGGTAGCCTACCCGGTAAAGCAGGGGAGCAGCCAGAACAGTTCTTTGCTTTGTAATCGTCATTAGTTACGCAATTGGATTATCCATCATGAGTGCTAATAATAATAAGTGTCCAGTGTGTGATAAGGACATCGTTAAAGGGAGTAAGGATGTTTCTGAGGTGAAACAAAAAGGAATACTCGGCCTTATCAAAGCTAGTAAAGATCGGAACGATGATAAGCACCAAATTTTCCGCGCCTTGACATCCGTTTTAATTCACACTAATTGTCGTAAAAACTACACTCGAGCCGATACAATTAAAAAGATGTAAGTGTTGCATCTACATCTCAAGAATCGTCCATTTTAACTGAATGTACTATTCTTCTTCTGCTCAAAAGTGTTCTGGTTTCTTCTTTTACAGTATGTGCGCATAATAAACAATTAGTCATGAAATCGAATTAGGGAGCTGAAGACCTGAGCTGAGACGGGCCTGCCTCTTCTTGAGATGTAGATGCAACACTTACATCTACACAGGATACTTATTATTATTAGCACTCATGATGGATAATCCAATTGCGTAACTAATGACGATTACAAAGCAAAGAACTGTTCTGGCTGCTCCCCTGCTTTACCGGGTAGGCTACCATGCCAAAGAGGTTGAATCATAAACGACAACAATAACATAAGCCCGAAGGCATGGATGATTATGGGAGTTTTAGCCAGTGACATCTCGTTTTCTACGACAGGAAATATGGAATGAAAAGGGACGACCCGCTTCTGCTCCATTACCACTGGTAGAAAACGAGATCTCAAACTGTTACCGCCTTCACCGCTTGGAGGTACTCCCAGCTTATGTTATCAATAAAATACCTAATTTATATACTAGCTCATATTTAACATTCGGTAATGCTTGTCACATCACACTAATACTCGAACACTGGTAAAAAATTTGGAAAAAGTGTATAAGACAAGTGTAGATAAAAGTTTTGATATCCCAACGGCTGTACAGATTTGGATAGAATTTAGTAAATTGATATAGTAGGAGTTGATTTAAGATATAAGATACTTTTTATCCCCAAATAACGTGAAGGAAGAAGTATACAAGAGGTAGTGTTCAATTCAAGTAGTTTTTTTTTCAATTTTCACTTTTCCGGAACGTGTAGTTCGAAAATAGGTAGGAATGTGAAAAAGTGTATCAGATAAAAGTTGTACATAATTTTATAAGCTTTCATTGCGTAGAAGACTTCTTATCTCCATGACGCACCGTTTAAAAGATATTAGCGAAAAACTGAAAAATGGGAACTTTAACCCCCTCCCCCCACTCCGCCTCCCCCCCTAGATGTCAGGACTTTTAGTATGTTAACTCTCTAAGCACCCTGAACAATTTTCTTAAGTAATTGCTTAGGGCCTTGCTCACGCACTCTACAACCCCTTATGGGTGATTTATTGACTGAACTATTATATAAACCTTTTATTTTGAGTCTTTCAAAACGTTAGGAGTTTGTTTTGCCGCCATTTTCAACTGACCAATGAAAAGATCGAACGATGAAGTCAATCTGAAATTTGCTTTAAACTTTTCAACGTGGTCCAGAAATACTGGATACAGATATTTTAAGATGCCATGATCCAGAGTCGGGAATAGATGGTGCAATGCGTGGTCACCGAAGAATGTCAAGACTTTGAAGTGATTGCCATTGATGTCCGTGCGATCCATCACCGCTTCGAGTTCATGCATGCCCCAGTCAATAGTCGATTCCCTGCAAAATACATAACGCCAAATGAAAGTTGCGTGTAAGCAAATATAAGCGATAGAAAAAGTTGCATATGGTATTTGCCAACTTTGTAACGCACCCTTAATTTGATCGTAAGATCGGACTATAAAAATGAATATCAACTGATATATATCCTCTCCATCAATAGTAGAAACATTGTATTTGAAATACTTTATAAGATTTAAATCTCAACTGGATGCCATAAAATTCAATTTATTTCAATAAAAACGTTTGGTTTAAGTGAAGTTGTTAACTTACAAAGATTGGGATTATCGTATTAATGTTTGAGACATTATTTTTTACCTAAGTTGATCTCCATCTTTGAAGATATTAGGATGATGATGAGCAGCATTGGAACCAATGGTGGCAGAGATAAAGCTGCCAGTGCAAAGGATCCAAAGCCACATGGTAACAGCGTGGTAGAGAGTCGTGCCGCTGATGATATACATCCAAACAGGAAGAAGAAGGCCGACACCATCGTGCCACTTGTAATGACGAGTGAAGAAGTCTTTGCGGACGAAGTTGCTGATGAATCTAAACATAAAATTGTAGATTTAAGCCTGAATAAGTAGTTGTTTGGTACATAAATAGCATAATTTTTGTTGCTATTTATAATTTTTTATTTAAGGTTAATTAAAACATATAAACAAAAATTACCTTTTCGTGAAGCTTATTAGAGATAGGAAGGGAAAGAGTACGATCTCGATAATAATTGTCAGGTTTGTGTAGAAAGGTTTTTTCCGTGGATTCCACAGCAGCAGAGGCTCGACGGAACTTACTTCTAAATCCATCAGCGTGTTTGGATAGATGTGGTGGGATAGCGCATGAGATACTCTAAAGTCTCTGTGAAATAAAAAATACATTTAGTTTTACAGTAAAGACAAATAGCCAAATGCTGCTGTCAATGTCTTGAAAATTAAAGACGACGGAATTATTTAATCTTGTGCACTTTAGTTTTAAAGCATTTAGTATCACAGAATGATTTCAATTTCACGTTTTCTTGTCCATTAAGGTTTGTATTATATTCCTTACCTATAGGACCAGAGACTTAGGTTGAAATAATACATTCTCCAGTTTGTCTTCTTGTGAATATAGTTGTGTGCAGCGACGGTGGTCCACGCTAAGCTTAGACCAGCTGTCAAGTAGGATGCCATCACAATATAATAATTAGTGCTCCAACAAGCAATCGCAGATGCTGTCAAAAGTGTAGCAAGAAGACTGTCAATGATAAAATCTGATCGTTTGGATTCACTTGGAGGTATTTTCTTAAGTTCTTCTCTTACAGCACGTTTCAATGATTTATAAAAGCCGTCCTCTTTTAAAGTAAATGGTGAATTTCTGAGTGATTTAGCGTCTTTGATATAATATTTTTCAATCATTTCGTCTACAACAGGATTCAAGTGATGGCATTCAAATGCTTCTGTAATGTCTGTACCCTGAAACAATGATGTGCCAAGTTAAACACATTAGCTATTCGTTACCTTGTTTGCACACAAACTTTAATTATTTTAGTCGTCTCACATTATTCATTGTTTTCACTATACTTGCAACCATAAAACTTCTTATATTCTTAATAATAATATTACATACCTTAGAAAGTTCTAACCATTCTACGCCACCGGGATGTTTATCTTGAAATTCAGTAAGATCATATATCTTGTCATATATTCTCCATAAGCCTTCCGCTCCATCGTCCATAACTTTTCCTTCCAGCCATTGCACGGAATCCCTAAAACCTCCATCCCTTAGAGACGGGTATTTCAGCTGTGGAAAACTGATGTGAGTTTTCTTTTCAGCTGCTTTTTGATTGGCCCATTCAATATAATCAACTTCTTTTGGCGCCATATTTTCGAAAACTGAAAATTATTTCACGACACCAAAATTCTACTGCTCTGGCCAAACAACTAAGATAGCTAGGGAGCCTTGTACTTTATACTTGATATCTTAACTTAAAATTAACTGATACGACGTATTTTAAATTATTATGCATACCTACTCAAAATAGATAGTAATCAAATAGCATATCTAAACATTGATGACTTTAATTTGTGTTCTTTTTGTTTGACCTATCTGGTATAGAATTTATAATCACCTTGATAAAAACAGGATTCACATTTAACTCAAAAGCACAGTAAAGTCCTACTGTAAAAGAATTTAGTGGAAAAATACCTAAAAAACATTTTTAATATTCTTGCAAAGTTTTAGTGATACCATGTACATGCATGTTTATAAATAAAACAGATAAGATATGATATGTAGGATTGTACGGCATAAAACGATTGACATCAAGATGTTTTGCTTTTTTCGTAAATATTTATTTCCGTTTTTTACCATAACGACACTTGACCGTACTTCATGCACAACAAAAGGTCCTTCAACGGTAATTAGATTATTTACCTTAGAAAGTTCCAAGTACTCGGTGCCGTCAGGATACTTATCTTAAAAGTCAGTGAAATCGTAAATCTCATCATGTATGCTCAATAAAAGTTTTGCGTTGTCATCCATGGCTTTTCCTTCTTACCTTTATATGGGATCCTTGAACCATTCCGCTTTAAGTGTATGGTCCTCGAATTATGGAAAACTCATGAGAGATTTTTTGGGCTTTTTGTTTGGCCTATTCTGTATAAATTGTTTACGATTCGCTTAAGCAAGAAAAAAGCCATACCATAGTGACACGAGAATACTTAATATATTTGCTTAGCTTTGACCCAACAAACACATACGTAAGCTTTTACAACAACAGATGCAAATAAAATGGAACCTTGAATTTTTACTTTTACGATTCCGAACCTTTTTCGTAGAACTATAACCGCAAAGGCGAGTCAGCTGGCAAGCGGCCATATTACATGTTCAAAAAGTCAAGTAGAATATTTGGCTCTCTCAAAAACAAAGGGGCTAAGTTCTAGGTCAATTTTTATCTTTACTAAAGCTTTAAATAGTTTTTCAACTCTTTTGTTTCCTCTAAATATTAAATAATGCTTAAATTTTGAACTATTTGGTACCCATAAATCACAATCAATAGCATAACACCAACTTACGAATTTACTTAATGAAATGAATTGGCGTTTTGATGAAGTAATTAAATAATGTTGTCATGCTAACTTGCAGATGTTAAGTAATAATTGAACACATCAAGTAAAATGAAAATAACTCAAAGGTTATCAAGAAGCGATACCTACTATTTGCTAAACAATAATATCGTTACGGTCTTTATACTCTGAACCGGAGTCACACAAGATTCAATTTCATAAAACTTTTTGTTTCAAATTTTATGGGCATAGGTAGGTTCTGTTATATTTTATAGTGTAGTCATAAAGTCATGATGGCTCAAATAGTCATAATATAATGCATTTGCCAACGATGTTTTAAATTTATTCAAACCCCTATCAAAATTATTATAGTAGACAATAATTAAAATGCCAGCCGTCTTATGGATGCACTTAATTAAATTACTTAAATAACTAGAGCAAAATGCATATAAAATTATGACTTCATCAAATAAACTAGATAATTATCATGTTATTTGCTCCTAGTAAAATACCAATTAATTTAATGGATTACGCATTAAAGATCAAGTTGTGAGTGATAAGTATTACAGAGTAGTCGCGTTAGAAATTGTGGTTATGATTATTTAGAAAATTATTTCTCAAAAATGAATGAACATTCTAATGGAAAGAATTCGACTTGGGCAGAAGAGGCCCAAAAACGAGTGATAGAGAAAAAAACGCACGTGAGTTTTCCGCAGTTAAAATATCCCTCGTTAAGGGATGATGGTCTAAGAGACCCGGTGCATTGGCTTTCCGGGAAAGCTATGGATGACGGTGCGGAGGGGTTGTGGCGTATTCATGACAAACTTTACGATATGACGGGATTTATAAACCGCCATCCGGGCGGCGAAGAATGGCTTGAACTAACCAAAGTAAGTACTATTTTAATACAGTTGAATGCAAACCTATCAAAACATTAATAAAAATTTAAATTCTCGGGTTACATAAAATTGTAAGTAAAACTATTGCTTTCTTCATTATTAATATCCTCTTGCATAATCTGGGTGTAATGCCACGTATTTGTTCTCTCACTTTTGTAGTAATACTTTCCTACTTTAAAACTATCTGAACAAAAATGTTTAAAAAAAACAGTACGAGTGTGGGTGTATTGGTAAGGGATGTTTTCACTGCGAAAAATAAAAAGCCACGTCCAGTTTTACCATCCGCATCGGTAGTAAATAAAACCTCAGTCGAAATTCTGAGAACAAGAATATAATCCATATATTTTCAAATTTCAGGGAACCGACATCACTGAAGCTTTTGAATCTTATCACTTGAACCCGACCACAGAGAAAATTCTTACACAATATTATATAAAAGACGCGAAGACTCCCCGTAATTCGCCTTTCACGTTCAAAGAAGATGGTTTTTATAAAACTCTTAAGAATGCAGCTTATGAAGAGCTAAAGAGAATTCCTAAGGATGCATCGAAAACAGCAGACGTTATAACTGACGGTTTGTTCGTATCGTTGCTAATTAGTTCAGCAGTAGCCTGTTGGGTTCAGAAAAGTTTTGCGGTGAAATTATGGTACACTTTTGCGTCTTTAAACTTGGCCTGCTTGACCGTAGCTTGCCATAATTTTATTCACAGAAAAACTAATTGGAGGATGTATTTGTTTAATATAAGCATGTGGTCTTACAGGTGAGTTGACTTAACCTACATTCTTCTTCTTATAATATTATATTTTTGAATAGATATTAGAAATTGTTGATGTTGTCATGTTTTTTTTTACATTGTGTGCGTATTCTAAGAAAACATTATCTTTCTCAAGTAATACACTCGTTTTGCGTCAAAGTAATCACGTGAGCAAATCTTTTGAAAATAAGGTCAAAAGTATAACTGCTCAATAGTTTAAAATAAGATAATGTGATAAGTATTTCTATCATTTAAAGATGGGCTTAAAAATGTGTTAAACAGTGTAGACAAAGACACAAGAAGATTATACCAGTTGATTTCCTTTGTGAAATGAAACAAGTTTCATTATACAAATGAGAAAATTGCTGAGGTTTCAACCAAGGCAAGACAGTTCACAGAAATTAAGGAGTTTAAGTTTACAAAGTTTTTGATGGAAGTGTCTCTTGTCATCCTGACTTCGCGGCTACATTGCATTTAAACAAAATTCCTACGTTCTAGCGGGTCTTTATTTAACAATCAGGATTGTTAAGGAATTGCCCTATATTTAATGAATTTCTTGTCAATTTTGGTATTGGTTTTTATGTTAAAACTATATGTTTTTAGCTCAAGATCATTTTAAATCTTATTGAGTTTTAACAGCAAGTATTTTTGGTTTGATGCATTTTATGATAAAATTGTAAACTATTTCAAAAGTGTCCATCTAAACATTGACACTTCTATGTGAAAGCTACTCTAAAATAACAAAATAATATAGTCGCAAATAGTCAAACTTTGCTATATTTAAAACGGAATTCTCATAAAAGATGTCAAACGATTTAGGCGTTAATCCTCTAATATAATAACGCAGCGCAAATCCAATATGGCAACTGAAAATAATCTAGCAAACGAAACTAATCCAAATAAAAATGAAAGCTATATTTTTCGTAAATAATAACATGCAAACCCGGACAACGGATAACGAATCGGAAGAATGAATCATGAACATTGAAATAGAACTGAGGTCAACTGCACAAGTGTAGAACTCATGACAAGTACTCTCTGTTCCAACATACTTACATGTTTATACAGAGTGCTAACAAAAGGTAGGCCCGATCTAATTTTAAATACTGCTTTCCCTGTTAAGCACATAGAAATGAACTACTATATGTAAGGAAATGACAGTCTAACTTAAAAAAAAATAGCCTCTCCATTAAAAATTATCATAAGCCATAACCAAAATTCTTTCTATTTTTTTTTCGAACAGGACTAATTTCTTGGAGAAAGCTGGCTATTTCCAAAACGGCTAAAGCACCTAAATACATACATACATACATAAATAATCACGCCTTTTTCCCTTGTTACGATCCTTTCCTTACACACTTGTTTCGCTTTGTCCACTTTCATTATTCCCTTCATACATGCTGGTTTAAGGTCCTCTTGACCTGGCCTTTCTTCATTCACACTCGCCTTATACATTTTTTTCGTCAATCGTTCTTCATTCATTCTCTCGACAAAGCCAATACAAGTCATAATCAAATATGACCAGTCATTTCTGTAGCACCCTGTATACAACAGCAATGTCACGTTCTCAGTCACGAGTGTACGCGTTCCTAATCCAAACTATTTCGGCAAAGCCACACATCAGTATGTTGATTACGATTTAGATGTATGCAAGCAAATTGAGTGTAATGAAGAGGAGAATAAACATAATGATAAAACTAAATCAATATGTGAAGTTTACTATGTACAGTTATGAGCAAACATATGTATACACTAAGCAATAATTAAAATCAGTTCTTAAAGTACACATCTTCATTTTAGATTTTCGATAAGATCATCTCTTTTTTTAAATATTCCTATGCTTTTACATATTTTTGCTCGTGACTGTACAAACATTGACTTTGCGTAAATATACCTAAACGTATGTTTAGATCTTGGGTCATAGGTCTGCAAAACAAAAGCGTAATATTTTCCATTTTAATGTAGTAAGATATTTTTTATCTTGGTCGTTCAATACTTATAGTGTATGAGAAAGATTTGTTTATCTACAAGGACAGTGCCCTTTGAGCTTCATTAGCCAAAAACTTTAAGTAGTTGAGCCAATCTATTTAAAATGTTTTGACTGGAAGAACTTTCTGTTCTACTCTGGGTTCCTAATTTGTTTTTATTGAAAAAAATTGGCTTTTGGTTTACTTTCTAAAAAAGTATTTAATTGACTCTTTTATTTACTTTCCCCAATTGTTATTTCTCTAACAACATTATGTTTTTTATTGCATCGAAAATTCACAATATGTGTATCACGTGGCACTTCAAAGAGCGATAGCCAAAATGTTCATAAACCTTGACACAGGATTAAGCTGCCACAACAGATTATGCAAAAACGTCGCCTGTCCGTAGATACTACCGAAAGCATGGCCTCACTCTGTGGAAACTATTAATTAAATCATCTACTAGACTAAAATGAACAGCACATAAAAATAACAAAAATACTACTACCAGTCCGGCTTTAGTCAAACTCCATAAGAGATGAAGCGTAACGAACTATCAGACGGAATTATAGCATTTGACATATATAGGGTCCGCTTAAGATGTAATTTAACCAATTCTAACTAAATGTATAGCATAATGTAATGTAGTGTAATTGTTTTATTTTTTCCACATTCAAATAGTGCGTAATGAAATTTTCGTTTGTTGTCAGAGATTTCCGAGTATCCCATGTCTTGTCACATCACCTCTATACAAATACTCTTATGGACTTAGAGATCAGCTCACTGGAACCATTTCTATATTTCAATCCAAGAAGAGAGAAACCTTTGCACGCTAAACTGGGATGCATCACTGAGATTTTCTTCTTCCCTTTTATTTTCTTGTTAAGCTTCTTTAAGAGGTAAGTAGTTACTTTAATCATTATAATATATTATTAAATTATTTAGCATGGAATTTATTTCCGTGCAACGACACAATATAAAATATTTTACGCTGAGTAACAATCATAGGATATTCTCAAAATAACAAGTTGACGGTTGATGTCGCTCGTTCTACCTTCACCACCACCAACATCAACCGTCAAGACGAACACCACCTCAGTCTGCCCGTGACCATGATACCTGCAAAGGTGTCGAAACGTCGGGACCTAAAAATCCGTAAAAGTAGTTTTATTTCAATGTCTAACATTCGCGTAAACCTCAGAACTCAATATTATCTTTAGCATTTCACAAAACAAATATAAAACACTCTCTATAAATCTCTGTTATCTTATTGTCCCCAAAGCTGCCAATAAAAAACTATTAAACGGAATTGTTCAAAGAAACAAATGAATGACGTTTGCTATTCCAGATTCCTGTCTATATTCCTTCGTCAAGGGTTTTTGGAGAGACATTACCGTTGGCACGATGCCATCGGGTTGAACCTGCCTCTCTGGATGTATGTGACCAGTGGCGCCCCCTTTCTCGACGTGGTTTCAATGTGGCTGTGGATTAACTGTACGGGCAGTCTGATTTTCTTTACGATTGCTGTTAGTGCCGCTCATCATCATCCTGATGCTATTAAAGACGGGGATCAGCCTGCGTAAGTATCTTTAGGCGTAGTTATTTGTTTGTTTTATTTTAAGACTTTTTATAAGATCGACTGGTATGCAACTCTCTATACCTACGCATTTATGATAAAGAAACGGTACAAAGATGTATGTAGATTTTCAAGCGGCATGTTAATATTCGTACAACAACGTTCTGTTTTAGTAAAGAATTCGTATGACAGTGTTATTTAAGCAAAATATACCTAGATTTCTATCCCATATTAATGTGGTACTTAACATTTTTATTAAAATTACAGAAGCGAGACTCCTGATTGGGGAATGCATCAAGTAGAAGCTCTCCTCGATCGGAAAGATGTAAACAGCAAAGTTTTCGCAGTCATGACTTTATTTGGCGACCACGCTCTCCACCACATGTTTCCAACTCTCGACCACGGATTACTCAAACATTTGCATCCACTTTTCATCCAACACTGCGAAAAATTCCAGGCGAATTACAGAGTTTCCACCCAATTCAAAATGGCGGTCGGACAAATAAAAGAAACAATGCGTACTGAGTTCAAAAGCATAAAATAAGTCCTCACCTAATTTAACAGAAAAATGAGGTTGTAATTTTAAATAAAATTAATGAGCCGTAAAACAAGCTTATCAAAACATTCGCAGTTAATGTAACGTTTAGATGAGAGCGCAGATATCATTCGTGGAACTTAATATTTATTTTCTTATTAAACACGTTTTTCATATTTGAGCTTTGTGTTTTGTTTAACAGCGTTAGTACTTTTGGTATTCTCATAAATCTCTCTTTCATTTGTTTGAGTGCTTATACATCAGAATGCTGTAGACTTCACAGTCTACAGCATTCTGATGTATAATATAGCTTCACAGCTATGTACTATTATAACTAGTTCGTTTCATGTCTGAATGTTATCTTTTAAACGAAGCTCTTTTTGAGATCTTCAATCATGAATAAGTAAGTGCATGTTTACTTATAAAATGTTAGAACTCTGTCAGTATCCTAATGATACTGAGTCAAATATATTGAGGAACAACTCAAATTATAAAACTTTACTAGATTGTTGCATAAACTCTTTTATTGAGTCCAATACCTCTTATTACATAACAAAACGAGTAGACACCGAAAACACTTAACGACGAGACAGTTTATCTGACAAACTTTAAAGAAAATAGGTTGACAATCCCGAACTAATTTGCTACCCCTAATTTAAATTCACGCAACAATTTGGGAAGCTTTCGAATGGTACTGCACTTTAATTTGAATTAACCTCGACAGGACTGTAAAAACCCCAATGCGGAAGATTGGAGGGTTGAAACCCTAATTTAAAAGGAAATCGGACGAGTTGCCGATAACACCAGCATTATTGAGGATATAAAGTTGCAAATGGAAAAAGATGCAAACGTTCCTTCTTCTGCTACATAGTATGCGAATGAAATATAATATTTGGTTGGGATTTTATGTAATACGGACTTGTATTCTGTATAATTTAATGACTCTATATTACATTTTATTGAGAGACAGGTGAACAAGACAGAATATTTATTGCTCTAAATTGTGTCTATGAAAAATAATAGCTTGTCAAAAAGAAGAAGAAAAAATCTTGTGTCTAAATACAAGATGCAGGCTATATACGGTACTACTTTATCAAAATCCATTGACCTCTTTTGACCTTGTGAAATTTACATGGAATTTCTGCGCCCAGTGAAAGTGGAGTGGTGTGGACTATAACTTTCAAAATCAGAAGGGATTTATGTGTTTTCTCTTAAAAAAAAAAAGATTGAGAAAGCATTTTTAAAGCAGTGAAGTTTTGCATCCTTGGCTCTGCCTATTATATATTCAGCTGTGTACCTATCTTGTACAAAGAGATTTGTCACTTCAACATGCAAATGAGGTGCGTCTCTTGGGAATTGTAAAGAGCTAGTCTCCTATGTATGACGGACGACGGTGTGAACCTATTACAAGTAACGCCACACTTCAGCAAATTCTGTATGCATTTCTTTGTAAATAAGTAGATTACATATTTTATTGTAATCACGTAATAGATGATGTTCATCTTATAGTACTAATTCATATACATTTTCGATACTTAACTAAGCTTCGATTTTATGTAAATAAAACATGACAGACTTGATAATTATCAAAAATATTTTTAGAAAAAAAAAATGGGTAAAACGCCTTGTGGTTACAATTAGCACACAAATGCATAATATAACATGATACCACAAATCTGCGTCAACATAACCTTTTCACTTAAAAAAAACTTCAACGAGGATGTCATTGCCCAGCAATTGAACAATAAATAGGTAAGATAACGACGGACCTGTTGGTCTAGTGGTTGGTGACCCTGACTGCTATACCGGAGGTCGTGGGTTCGATTCCCACCCAGGACAAATGTTAGTGTGATGAGCACGATCATTTGTTCTGTGTCTGGGTGTAATTTATCTATAATATGTATGTATTTAGAAATATATAAGTATGTTCATCAGTTGTCTGGTTACCATAACACAAGCTCTGCTTAGCTTGGGATCAGATAACCGTGTGTGAGATGTCCCGAAATATTATTATTATTATAAACAACAGCCCTTCAGCTTGTCTTCAAACCATGATAAGTTAGCCAAGTTTCTCTGAAATAAATTACACGAAAAATTACTATCGGGTACCTTATTATAAATAATGCAATCAATGTCTGGATCCCCGACTTAATTTGAAGAAGGAATAAATTCTCTTCACCATCGTACTTCCTCCATAAAATCTACATATTTGTTAGTTTATTATCCAATTTCCGCAACCTGTAACTCCCTTTTTATTTTGTACTAGCTGATCCCCGCGACTTCGTCCGCGTCAATTTCTGTTATTATGACCGCGATTAAGAAGTTTAAAAAAAAAGTATTTCTGCGTAAATGATAATTTTAGTTAATATTATGTTGATAAAACTCTGTAGCAAATTATTGGCAATAATGCATTAATTTCGACCAAATGATTACCTTAAAAAAGGTTATAGTGAGTCAATCTTAAAAGATAGACATATACTGTCGCAGATTTTTTTTTAGATCATTTAAAGAGGAACAATTCTTTCATACATATATTTTGGGTAACTCGAACCGTTTACGCAGCGCACGCAACGGAAGCTTTCAAGTATGAATATTTTTCCCCGTTTTTATGACATTTTTCACTGCTGCTTCGCTCCTATTGGTCGCAGCGTAATGTTATATATCCTAAAGCCTTCCTCGATAAATGGACTATCTAACACAAAAAGATTTTTTCAATTCTAACCAGTAGTTCCTGAGATTAGCGCGTTCAACCAAACAAACAAACAAACAAACAAACTCTTCAGCTTTATAATATTAGTATAGATGTGTTCAGGTTGGAATTATATGTTTATCTGAAGATCCATTCCACGAAAATTGGCCATTCATCCCGAAATGAGGGTTAGTTATTGCAGTTTGTAGGCACGTGTAGTAAACAGTTTTAATTAGGCTCTGAAAATAGGAGCCTACTACCACGGTAATATTATCATACTACTACTAAGAATTGATGTAAAATAAAAAGATTTATTTGGGCCGTGAATATTAAAGATATGTCAGCATGACATGTTAAAAAAGTAATCAGTTCTACAAAAAATATTTTATGTTTTGTAGTATTTCTAGATTTGTTCCCTTTATTCAAAAAAGGTAATTCAATACTTATATAGGTGGGTAGGCCTTGCATAATGTTTTTCGCATTATTTATCAATAACCAAAAAATAGATTTTCATACCTACCTTAAAATAATAGCTGTTAGAAATTATCAGATTAATTGACAAACAAATGCTCTACGTACTCTAAACTTGATTGCGTAAATTTAATTCCATAAAGGCGTGGATTAGAATGATAAGATAAGATTTAATTTAGACTTGGTAGACCTTTGCCCAGCAGTGGTACTAAATAGGTTATACAGGGTGTTAAGAAACCCCTGTCCGACCCGAAAGGGTGATAGAGGATTCACAATTACATGCCCAAATAAAATATCAAAATTGGAAAATTCATGATAGAAACAATAATAATGGATTTTGAAATAACCATTTTTTGCCCCGAAATTCCCTAAATTTGAGAATAAAACAAAAACAACAACACCAATTTCGTCGGTATTTTTGGGGGGCTTTTGTTTGGTAATAAGGTAGCATCTGTGACGACGCCGACTATCTCTCTCGACATTTGAGATAAAAAAAAATAGGTGATATATTTTTTTTCTTTTTTTTTCCATTTTTTTTTCACATTTTTGTAATCAGATATCAATACCTAACAACACCCTAACGGAGCGGACAGGGGTTTCTTAACACTCTGTATAAAAGCACGGTAACAATTACAACGCAATATTGCAACGGTCACCTTGAAAAGATAATTTGATTGCCAAACAATTGAAAATTGTCATAATCTTATTGATACAATATCTGACGACTTCGACGATATATGAAGATATATTCAAAGGTTTGATATTATAATAATATTGTTCGACGAGACTAAGTATAAGCCGTACGGTTTGACCGATAATACAGGTTCAGCTGCACTCGCCTTGGTTGGTCTGTCGATAGGTGGCCTCGGAAAGCACGTTAAGCCGTCGCGTTGGTCCCGACTGTTATACAATAATATTTAATCGTTAAGTGAATTCTGACAACCAGTTTACAATGGGATACTGTGTTATCCAGTAAAATGAGGTGTTGAGGTCAGACAGTCGCTCCATGTAAAAACGGTATTCAGCTGAATATGGTAAGATTGGAAGCCCACCCCAACATAGTAGTAGACGTGAAATTATTGTTAACTTTCTCGATATGTGTTTTATAGTATGTGTACGTATATATATATAAGTATATAGATAAACGTACAATTTTTAAGGCATAAGACGTAAAACGCCTTTATTTAAAAATGTCTTACTAAAACCACCGAAAAGGTATAATCAAGGTGCCTTGTTTTTTTGGTTAAACAACCTGTGCAAGTGAAACCTTTACAAAGGGACAAAGGGCGGTTCCCGACTGCTCTTTATTGTTTGCCTCACAATATAAAACTTCCTTTCACGCCAACTGACTTGAACGAAAAAAAATAAATTTGCAAAAACGAATTATTTTTATTCTCCATGAAAGTAACGTGGTACTGTTACTGACAACTGGGATATGGAAATACAAAGTTAAGCTTCTATTCCTTTTATTAAAGTTCGCTTTTTGTTAACTGAAATAGATCTTTTGCTGTTTAGGACAAACGGTATGATTTTGAAAAATTGTTTTTTTTTTTAAACCTATAAATATTGGCGTTAAACTTTGTTACCTGGGCCTTGGCCGCGAAAAGCATCTTTTGTTTTTTTTTAATTTAATTTATTTGAGTAAACACTAAAGTACAATAAAATCATTCAAATATGCGACAAAAAGATAAAAGTAAATACTAACTGACGATGCCAATAAACTAAACTTCTTTCATAAATAATGTAATAGTCTAGGTCTACCAATTATTAAGAACACCAA
Source organism: Autographa pulchrina (assembly GCA_905475315.1). NCBI lineage: Eukaryota > Metazoa > Arthropoda > Insecta > Lepidoptera > Noctuidae > Autographa > Autographa pulchrina. The sequence goes on from FR997770.1 coordinate 3,144,239, forward strand.
AGCGATTGTTACAAAGTGTAAGTAAGTTAGCATTCACTTAATACCCAAACAAAACACTGTAGAACAAAAGCAAAGTTAAATCTAACATAAAATACAAATAAACGTTATTGTTTCACAAAATTTGATAAATAATAAACACGTGTATCAATATACACGTGTTTGTGTGCCATACACGTGTATCAATACACACGTGTATCCGTGTATGGCGGCTAGGCTAACGAGGCAAACTGCCTCGTTGGCCTAGTGGCGCTAAGCGCGACTGCTACGCTAGAGGTCTTGGGTTCGATTCCCAAGTCGACCAAGGTGTTATTGGGTTTTTTCTATGAAATTCTCAGTAGCAGGTCGGAGTTTGGATTTGTGCCCGGTTAGTGGCAATAGGCTCGCCCCCTATTACATGGGACCTAAACATACCGGCGAACTGTGGGTGTACGTTGGTACACCTCTGCCGAACCCTTCGGGGATACAGGCGTGATGGTATGTTTGTATGTTAATATATATGTATCAATATAATTTGGCAAAGTTTCGCCTCGATAACAGATATGGCAACACAATTTTAATTAACACAACATATTACTTGTAGTAACTTTATACTGTGTTCTCTTATTATTGGATTATAAGTATTTTATCCATCCTGCTTGATTACTAATTTACTTGAAACATAGTTTTAGCTTTAGTTTAAGTTAAGAATATTATAATTTACAGTAGAATTCTCTCTCTATGAATACTTTTGTGTCTCTTCGGAGGGTAGCCTGGTGATCTGTAACTCAGGTTTTACTTATCACTGACACCAGTCTCTATTTAAGAACGTAATTACTAACTGTATAACTCGCGGCAAATAACTTGGCAAGATTTTGACGTAGTGGGGGTAAACCCGCGCATATTCAACTAACTCGCCAATCTCTAATCGACTCGGTCGACGAACGCACCAATCGCGCGCTCGGATCGGCGACTCGGTCGACTAACGCACCAATCGCGCGCTCGGATCGGCGCTACCGCATACCCCGCGTCCCGCTTGACCACCAAATAGACCTAAAAAACGATTTCTGCGCATCTAACGACTCTTGCCAAGTTATTTGCCGGAAGTTATACAATGTTATGTGGTGATGAGAAAATAAACATTTTTATTATTTATTATTTAAATAATAATCAATAATAAAATACAAAAAAATACATTTATCTATTAAGTTTTTTTTTATGTATCTACAGAAGCCGTTTTGGTTTGTAACATGTCTATGTTGTTTGTTCTTTAATTAAGGAACTTATTTCTCAACATGTTAACGTTTGTCAATATGTTGTATGTACAATTACATGTTATATTAACCTATAACATTGTATGTGTATTGTAATGTTGTTATTATAAGTTGGATATTAAATTAATCATTATTTTCTATATCCATTATATCTGATGGAAATAATAATGTAATAATCCAGGCTATAAACGTCCCACTGCTTTGCACAGGCCTCTTCCCATAGTTCCCATGTAGAGAAGGCACGAGCATTGATCACCACGCTTGCTCTCTGCGGATTGGCGATTTCAGATACCAAATTTTGGAATCCAGGTTTCCTCACGATGTTTTCCTTCACCGTTTGTCAGAAGTGTCTTAGAATAATTAAGAAAGTACATATAACTTTGAAAAAGCCACATTGGTATTTGCCTGGGTTCGAACCTGCAACCTTGTGCATAAATCCGTTCATTGAACCGCTAGGCCACCACGACATTTACCTTATATGATGGAAATGACACCTCAAAAATATAGATAGATTATTGTGCCTAATCTTTCCGTGAAGTGAAAAAGCCAGAGGGCCCGATGTTATGTCGTAGTATTGGTTTAATGTTTATTTTGAGATATACGTAAAACGGTTAAAATATTAACGCACAACTAATTATATTCCGGTAAATTAACTCGAAACCGCAATATAATTAAGCATTTAATTTTCGTGTTATAATTTAATCATGTTCGAAAACATTTTGGTCTCAACATTTTATACACGACCAAAATCTGGTGTACTTTCGTAACGTAATGTTACTGTATTATAATAGATTTCACATAACGCCGACGTCGATAAAATAAAAATTAAATATATATGGAACCATCGACGAAAAAAAGATTTTTTGAAATTGCTCCTCAATTGCCGTAGATATTACATAACGTTATATATAAATAAAAACTTACGGACGAAAGTATTGAGAACCTCCTCTTTTTGAAGTTGGTTAAAAATATCAGTAGGTACAACTTGTGGATCAAGATATAACGTTAAGCCTCTGTAAAATAGTATTTTAGAGATGCATTTGTGAAGGGGGAAATTCTTAGCGTCTATCATATGCCAGCTTAAATTGTCAACGACAGTGTCTTTACACTAATGCAGTCTGTATTAAAACAGAGCTACATGAAATATTATACAACTCTAGTTAGTAACTATGTATTTATCCTTTAGGCAAATAATATAATACTCTTAGAAAAAGAAAAAAAAATTCACCACCTTATATTAAAATGCAACCAATACAAGAAAAAATAAAAATCCAAAAATCATCAAGAAACTATATCAAAAAATTTGGATGATAGATACCCTAAATGTCAAAAAAAAAAATATTTTAACGAGCAATCAAGGAACAGTCTGGTCATTACTCGAAGCTCAAAGATCTTATACATTTCTTAATGAGGAAATGTTGCTGAGTTATACTTTTGGACGTTTTTACAAAGTAAGACACTATTAAGTACCTACAATGTAAGCAAACTGAGCTGGAGTGTGAAGATAACCTTGTATACTGGATAGGAACTAAAGATATTATAAAGAAAATAGGCTTAAGAGAGGTAACTTTTTGAAACAAATACAGAAATTACAAAATCTTTAAGATCTTCTATTTTCTTACCAAGTAGAGGAGAGGAGTTTAGTTACCCAGTAGAATGGGCTATGTGGTTCAGATAGGCAGCCGCCCTAAAAATACAGTATTTTACTTGAATTTGATAAGATTGTTAGCTGATACATACCTAACTTAGAAAAAGGCTAGGCAGAAGAAGAATAGATTAAGCATAATCAACGGTAATCCTGAAAAACTAAGAACATCGATGACCTTTGCAAAAAACAAATGACAAATCATTATGTTCAAAATCAAAATATGTTTATTTCAGGTAGGCCTTTTTAAGCTCTTTTAAAACGTTAAATTACTGACTAGTTGCAGGTTCCAAAATGTCATTCCAATGGAGAAGAACCGACAAGAAACTCCATAGGTTACTCTTTTGAAAAAAAGGTTAACATCAATGTTAAAAATACAATTTCTTTAAAAATATACAAATATGCGACCACAACGTAAATAGCAAAATGTTTAGATTAATGTAAACGATGTCATCCAAAATGGAAGAAAAATGAAGTAGTACACGCAACTAAATTTACATTGCCATGTAGAAGTAAGAATCCTTTTGTTCCAATTATCCAAGTAACTGAAATGTTCGATGGGGTCCATTAGGAAGCTCCTAAAGGCTGTAACCTAATATTCGATTTGCTTTTACATTGGCGCTGGAAGTAACTTTGTTATCCTTTTAAAGGGACGCGACGGTTCAATTGAAATCAAGATTTGTAAGTCCAGAGACATTGTACTAGAATAATGCGGAATTTTCTGGTAACTTTGCCCTTTATTTATTTATTTATCAGGAACAATTTACATTGTATTTGATACATTTCACACATAATAAATAATAACATTAATATAAATTCTAAATTGAACAGACATAGATAAAAATTCAAACAAATAAAAAACAAAAATTAACACAACTTAACTAGATTAATTTACAGTTCGTCTATTGAGTATAAGTTTCTATCCAACAGAAATGCTCTGAGCTTAGCCTTAAAAGAGCTAGTGTATAACAAAATTTTCAAATCTGCTGGCAGTCTATTAAATAATTGTACAGCTTGGTAATGAGGGCTATGCTTAACAATGTTGAAATTTGGTATTACTCTATTTTTAAAATCCTTTCTCCGAGTGTTTTTCCTCACTATTCTTTCTTCCCCAGACTCATATTCGTAGACATATTTCTTAAAATTAACTAACAACACAAGTATGTATAAGCTGGGCAGTGTTAAAATATTTAAATGTTTAAAATGAGGTCGACAGCTTTGTCTTTGTGTGATTCTGACAATTGTACGTATTGCTCTTTTTTGGAGGATGAAGGCTCTTTAAAAGATATACTGTGTTAAAAGACTGCATTTATGTATTAAGAACAACAGAATAATAAGATTTAATAAAGAGCTCTACAATTTAGTTTCTAATTATAATTCTCTTATTTTTAGATCTTCTACTCATTTGAAGTCGAAAATCGACACACACGTAGCTTTTCGCACAAAATTAAGAATGCATTTTAAAAAATATGTTAAATTGTAGAGTAAAAAAACCTAAAAAACAATTAAGATATTTATTTGCTAATATTTTTTCTGTACCTATCAAACCATCCTCTAAAAGCTAAGAAATATTATACAACAAAATATTTCGCAAACCTTCCTTGTAACTTAAAGGACATTAAGCCAAAAGCGAGGCTATAGCAATTTATATACATTTTTAATTAGCACGCCACAGTAATGAGGACCACGGGTCTGTAATCGTATTTGTTGGACCCGCCCCCGGTAAACGGACGGAAAACGTATCAGCTAAAAAATTTAACAAGATTTTACGTGGAATATTTATGTTTAACGAGACTGGAAAATATTGTTTTTGCAGGACCTAAAACGATTTTGTAAATTGTTTAAATTATTAATCATAAGCGGTGTACCGGTGGAGAAGAATTTATTTCGATGTTTTGGAATAAAAAAAAATATATGGACGAAGCGTATATCGAAACATGTATCAGTCTTAGTAAAAAACCAGTCTGGTTTTTCTTTTCTTTCTGGTTTTTCTTTTCTTTCTGGTTTCTCTTTTCTTTCTGGTTTTTCTTTTCTTTCTGGTTTTTCTATAGATAAACACAATGCTATTATGGAGTATCTTTTTATTTAATTATCACGGTTCAATTTCCCTGTAATTTTAACTTTATAACTAACGTGATTAAGTACAAATTCAATCATCAAAAATTATGCACAAAATTTTGAAAGCGTAAATAACGTGCGGCCGTCAACACGCGGGTTATAGGCAGGCAATCCCTCAGATTGATGATCACTAACAATTAAATTTTAAAACATTTTCTACTAATTATTGTACATCGATATTACCGACGGCCAACTAATTTATTAGCAGACAAATTTACCGTACGCAAATTTAATAAATGACGGATTTTAATAGTGCTAATTAAAGTGCATGCTGCGTATTGGCTTGATGTATTATTTTATGATTGAAACCGCGATTGGCTTGATGCCAAAATTAGTTCATATGCTGTTCGTGGTTTATATGTACCAATTATTTTAGTGCTTAAACATTTGATAAACATAAATTAGGTATGATAAGAGAACTGGCTGAAAATGGTCAGGTGGTTTTTCTTTTCTGTTTGAATTGCATTCGATATACCTAAGCTGGTTATCGTTACATATATAAACTAGATCTATCTATAAATCTATCTATTAAACCATCCTTGTCCCACTGCAGGGCTAAGGCCTCCCTTTCCCCTTATTCACGAACTTCTGTCTTGAGCTAGGGTGGCCCAGTCCTTTCGGTAGGAGTCTAGTTCGTCTCTCCATCTTTTTTTTTCAAACTATTTCAATTTAGGTAAATTTCTTGGCAAATTCAGATGTCAAAAAAAGCATAAACACAAAACCAGACATATTTCTCATGAACTTTCAAATTAAACACGTTTCATAACTTCTACCGCTTAACAGCCGCAAAATAAATTAAAAACAAAGTTAAGTCAGATAATTAAGTCGTCTGCTCAACGAAATCAGTCCTGAGCGGGGAGCAAATTGCTCAGAATTACGAACGACGTCGACTCGACGCGAAAAATGACTTACACACCCTAATATTACTACAGAACCAAGATAACCTCGCAATTAGACCTTCCACTTAATAAATATTCGACCCACGTCGGCTTATTGTTGTTGCTGTGTTATAATGCTTTTATTTTCCATGAATTTATGAGACGCGTATTTTTGGTAGCAAATTGGGTGTAATAAACGGCGATATATGAGTTTTCAGGGATATAATAATGTAGCATTATGTATCATATTCTAATCACTCTTGGTACTAAATTAAGTCGTAATTTAATTAAAGTATAATAATATACATTGACTTTATCTCGTCCTTTAAGAGTTGTTAGATGCGTGTAATGGAAATTTAATGTTATATCTTCAGGACGGTACTTTATAATGAGAAGCTCATCAGTAACAAACAGTTTCTAGAATTAAATTCCTTGTCACGTATTTGTCTCTTTACATTAATTTAGCCCAAACATTTATAACCGAAGGACTATTTCAATTAGTATTAAGAGTGTAATATTTTCTGTCAAGTAAAATTTATAGCAGCAAACTATTCATCATCATCATCATCAGCCTATAGCAGTCCACTGCTGGACATAGGCCTCTCCAATTGCACGCCACTTAGTTTTACTTAGTCCTCGGTTTCCCGCTTCTAACTCCTGCCAGCAGCAAACTATTGAAAATTACTATTTTAGAGCACCAGTATATTAATAAAACTTTGTCTGACAGAATACTTAAAACCCTCACAGAATTTGGTAGAGCTACAGTAGACCGTGTATTTTGTTACACTAGAAATACTTAGCTTTATGTATGTGAGTCCTTAATTAAAATAATAAAACATTTTAATTGCATTGTCAGCAGCAACATAGGCGCTCCATCCCGATCTATTTATAACGAACAATGAACGCACTGTTTGTGATGCAACTGTAATTAAGCTCTGTTGTCTATATTTGTAACAAAAGTATTATTTTGATTATATTTTTTATTTTTGCAAAACCTTTAATTTACATATTAGAAGTCAGACATTTTCTCCTATTCAGAGTAGGCCCCTTTAGTAGCTCAATATTTAACTATAATTAATATCAATCTGACTCAATTTAGTGTACCAAAACTTAGCTTTTCCGATATGGCAACCTTTAGCAAAAACACGAAATAATATTTAGCCACACCCAAACTGAAGTCATTAATAAACGAGAGTACGGAAGCAAGTGTTTACAACATAAGGCTAGGTTCAAAGTACCAACCGATTGATCTCCGTAACAGCGAAGCGAGACCCATATTCCACACAAGTAGTCCAAGTGTATATAACAAACACTTGTGAGACGCATAGCGGGCATTGTAAACACATCCTTGAATGAAGCTCAGTCCAAGATAACCACAGAAAGCAAACATGAACGACGGCTAAAGAGGATTTAGATGCACCCAGAATGTTCTAGACGCTTAACAATTCAGAAACGTAGCCTTGTGCAACAAGCGACGGTGAATACCTCTTTTCATTGTGTGTTGGTATACCTGTAGATCAGTCCACGTTTTATTTTTATTTACAAAATTGGGTTATACGCGTTATTTGTCGGCACGCGCAAGGAACGTAGTTAAATTGGATAAAAATTTAGGTGAAATATTTTGCCTAAATTTCAATGGAATATAAAATCCATACAACAGTTTTTCGACCTGGTAATAAGAGCAATTGTCAGTGTACAAAAATGAATGTTGGTTTACTTTTTTTGAGGAAAAATAACAGCAAAAATTGGATCAGTAGAACGCATAAATTTTGAATAATTCATAAATTTAATGATGCCTGCCGGAAAATATTTAATTAATTAATTACACATTTGTTAAAATCTAACGAAATCAAATTCTACTTGTACATAATCTCTTGCCCTAAACAGTGGCCCGTATTATACGCTACATATTTAATTAAACCCAAAAAATAAAGCACGCTCTAATGTTAAAAAGCTTAGTAGGGTATCCCACTTAATTACTTGCATATTAAATTTTCCTCGACAAAAATGTATATAATATTTTCATATGATACAACACACATTGCGGCTTTTCTACAAATACTTTAAGCGGAATACTCAAGTGAGACTTGAAAGCAACCATTGGAATGTAAAATGTATTTGAAGCACACTTTGCACTTTCGTTGTGAATGCCTAGCTTCATGAATTGGCACGTCTGAAGCATTTTTACATAATTGTATTAGTCTAGGTCGAAAGCCAGCTAGCCCATGAATACACTAATTGACACTGACATGTCATTGCTATGTTATCGCCAACTGACAAAGTGTCATAATGATGAAACAATAACCCTATTGGTTTAGCTGTACAACTTTACTTACAGGATATTGTGATTACCTACATTTAAACATTTAAACTTAAATAGACCTGTCTATTCCTACTTAAACGTGTTTTCATGTGGGAAAATGAAGAAAAACTTCTATTTATTTAACTCATGTTCACTGTCAGAAAAATCTTTTCGATATCTCAGTTCATCTTCCAGGAAAAACCCGAGAGATTTCAGATAAAAAGAAATCTTATTTCAATATTAATTCAGAAATAATAGGTACCGCAAGCAAATTCAAAGCGAGTGGTAAAAACATTGAAAGCCGACACCTTTCCTCAAATAATAAATACGCAAAATAAAATGCCATGAAATATAATAGAAACTTTGCTCATTCAAAATACTGAATATCTCCATTAAATCAAGGAGAGCCTCCCTGCCGAATTCTTTTACTCGAGTTTGTTTATTCTCAGTGCAAAGTGGGCATCCCTGGAGGTTTACTCAGAGTGGTTTTTAAAACGAAAGTGATGCCTCGGCCGATTTTAGCTCCTAAAGAAAAACGAGGCGCTGTCAATGAAAATAAAAAGGTCCGGAACGGTAAAAGCAATCGCTTTTCTGACACACATCTCGACAAATTGTAAATGATGGGCAATTGTTTGGTAAATCATTTGTTTATTGTATTTAATGATTTTCTTATAATAACATGTGAGATACTTATGGGGTAAATGTAACTTAACAAAATATACCTACATATATACAAAATACACCACAAAATCAGTAGTGTCTGAACTTATGACCTTTACATAAAACCCTAAGGAAAACATAATCTACTCTACAAAGTAAATTGAAAGTAAGTATATTTAACATGACAACCACTTTTATGCGTCATGTAACATATTCTGTAAGCGGGTTACGCCCAACAGGTATTAAAATTGAGATATTTCTGAAGGATATTTAGTGAGGAAGGCCGCGTGTAAGCGGCTTAGGTACCGTCGATCCCAAGCCGGACTACTCTTAAGGAATAAAATTGTAAAAACACTTCTATCATGAAAGCTAAGATACTTATAGTTTGTTGATATAGATATTGCGTTTCATCTAAAGGAAAACTTGATTCATAATCAAAGTTAAGATCAAAAGAAAATCTTCAAGCGGACTTGCAAATTCGGATTCGTGATCCCCTTTTAGGTTATAGTCGGTTTCTAAGGATAAATGCCACAGTAATAATTCAACAAAGGTAGGTAGCATCGACCGTTCGTCAACGTCGGCTGGCTAATCCACTTAGCCAGTACGGAGTACAGTAGTTTAGCCATGACATCGAAAATTTGGACAACACGGACGCGACACACATAAATTTTAGTCACGTCCCTTTATAACGCAATTTTCAATGAATAAGTCGCGCCCGCGAAGTGTCACACCACAGAGATGAATAGTGGTGCGTTTTATTTGACTAAAAACGCTGTTTTTGACACGGTCCTTTGTTTTTTCCGTTGCTCGAACAAATGTTTATTCCCGGATTTTGCATATATGCTTATAACAAGTTTTATGTGTTGATGACCGGCCATTTTGCCAAAATATTTGGAGACTAGTTTTGCTACGCGTTTAACGGTCGGTTGGCGGTTTCTTTTCGCTCATATTGAGAAATGAGAATTTAGTTTTTCCTTTAAGGGTCTATCAGTGCACTTAATTACTGTAGCCTTAATACGCCTTACTTACACAATAAGGTAGTTAGACTGCAAGAACATAATGTATTGTTAGTGGATAAACGGAGTTCGGAGAATCAAGCGGTCGATTTATTAACGTCATTCGAAAAGGTTTCTGTCTTGCACTGAACACTGTGTTCCACTGAAGATAATTTATTACTTTAAAGTTTGTAGAAGTTGGGTGAGTGCAAAAGTATTTTATTCATCTCATGAATATCATATTTCATTACATAAAATATCAGAAAAATCTTTTTGAAAAAATTCAGTCGAGAAAATTTGTGAGATTCTGAAAAAATTGCGTTTTGATGAAAATCACCTTAGAAATTATAATTTAAGTTAAGCTCTTATTGCTGAAATTCTGGAGATATACCGACTATTAAAAATAAGTAACCAAGGAATGTTTAAACACTAATGCAACAATCTTAGTTTGGGTGAGAGTTTAATTCGTAACTAGATTCCTACAAAACAAAAATTCGTCATTCTTCTTATTACATACAACATCGAAGATTTTCCTGCTAAACCTAATGTCAAACTCTATGATTATGTTATTACTTTGGTTAACAAATCGTGAACAGTAGATTGACTTAATACATACAACATAAAAAAAAATTGGGGAAAGAAATCATTTTTTAATTAGTCAATACCGATACACACCGACATTTCATTTCGACGTGTTCTGTCGTTGGTTCTCGTACATACATAGACGAGTAACCCATTACAAAACTCGTATATTTTGGGAAGCAAACAAACATTCGCAGGTGATCTATCAACGTTACTAGTACAGGAGCTTTTATCGTTAAAGTGTCAGATAGGACATTGGTTTCCACTGAATGACTGTTACGAGAGATCCTTATTAGTGACGTCATAAGGTCGATTTGATTGCGACGCCCTAATTTCAAAGTAAATGGTAAGTGTAATTTTTTGATGCTAATTTGTGGTAAGTTCGAGCTCTTCATAGTTATACGTTAAGTGGAAACGCTTAGACATATATTTCTAAAGGGAAGTAGGTTAAAATTTGCTTTGGAGTTAAATTCAGTAACATGCTAATCTCTAACTTCCTAAGGAGACCCGGAAAGAACATTAACGAACCGCGTCAAAACAAATATTTACATCTACACGTCATTTGCGTTGATGTCGTGCCAATATAAGTACTTCAATTACTAAGGCATGTGTCGACACACGTGTACAACCTAAGTATAGTATAGTAAAGACAATATACCTTTTTATTGTATTTTTTAATATCAATATAATGTTATGTGATACAATACATTTCGATTGCAATACATGAAATTCAATTGTTTTCAATTTAAATACATAAATATTGATAGTAAGCGTAAAGGTCTTATTGCCTACACATTAAAATACATAATGGCTTAACAATACGAATTCTAAACTCGTACGATTATCAGAATTGGCTTCGAGAGTTTCGGGTGATTATATAAATTACCGGTTGTTAAGCAAATGATTATGACAAATTGGTTTCGCCAAATGTTCCATCGGTTAACATCGAATGTTAAGGCATCAATATCTAATGTAGTTATAAGCATTTTGCACCGAATTAACAAAAAAGGAGTTATTATTTTAACTATAATGCGTCAAATAGTATTAATAGAAATTATATTTCTTTTATTTGACGCATTATATAGTATTTTTTATTTTTAGTATTGGCCTAGTGGTTCTAAAAACTGCCTCGTTGGCCTAGTGGTTCTAAGCGCGACTGCTACGCTAGAGGTTTTGGGTTCGATTCCCAAGTCAACCAAGGTGTTATTGGGTTTTTCTATGAAATTCTCAGTAGCAGGTCGGAGTTTGGATTTGTGCCCGGTTAGTGGCAATAGGCTCGCCCCCTATTACATGGGACCTAAACATACCGGCGAACTGTGGGTGTACATTGGTACACCCGTGGGTACACCTCTGCCTAACCTTTCGGGGATACAGGCGTGATGGTATGTTATGTTATGTTATATTTCTTTTCGATAAGTCACGTGACATAAACTTGTCACTTGCATACATTTGAGTGTTTTCAATGATCATAAAGGATTGTATACTGCGTTCACAATCTATACCCAAAACATGTAAACATACATGAGTTGTGGAAAAAGAACTGTTATGCTATAAAATTCAGTTAACGCTACAAATTCATAAATTTTACTTTTTCAACATTAGGTACCTACTAATCATTCTAAAATTAACTTTATTTAATTGCTGTTAATGTTAGTGTAAGTGGGAATTACTTTAATTTATCTTTAGAAATGTCACTACGCTAGGGGGCTGTTCTGCCAATCGCTTAGGGAGTAAAGGCGAAATTATATAATTTTATTGTTATGGATATCCAATAATCTATTGGCGTTATATTAATCTAATTACGGTATTATTATCCCAATTCAATTTAAATGTCTTTGTTAATTACATACTGCGTTTATTTATACATTCAATTTGTTTTAATGAATACTACAGCCACGTTCGTGACTAACTAGTTTAGTTTTAGGGGTCCCTAAAATGCTAGGCTAAACTAATTTTGTTAGCCTTAAAAGATTTTAGGACTAATTATGCTATCGTAAACGAGTAATTATGAATACTACCACCCCCACTTACCTATTAAGAAGTAGGTAAGTGGGAAATAAAAAGTCACAAGAAATTCAACCAAAGCCCCAAGAGACTTGTGGCTAAGTGTAGGCCGTACGGTTTGACCGATAATACAGGTTAAGCCGCGCCCGCCGCGGTTGGTCCGTGGATGGGTAACCATTTCCAAACATACCGAGACCCCTCCATGCCACAGATAGCACGTTAAGCCGTACGTCCCGACTGTCATACTATGATCTTTGGCAGTCGTTAAATCAATTCTGACAACCAGTCTTATCATGGGATACTGTGTTCCCCAGTAAAATGGGTTGTGGAGGTCTGATAGGCAGTCGCTCCATTTAAAATACGGTAGTCAGCTGAATCCGGTAAGACTGAAAGCCGACCCCAACATAGTTGGGAAAAGGCTCGGGAGATGGAGAAATCCAACCAATAAGTATCTTAAATCGTATGAAATTACACTACATAACCTACCTTCCCATGTACGATTCACTAATCAATTTAATATTCAGTCAAATAAATGTTTTCAGAACAGTTTGTCTTGTCTAACTATTGGCGTCCTATTCTGAAGCTGGATGTTGACTAAAAAAAGCAATAGTGTAATTTTAGTTTAGTTTGCATCAAGAGAATCAGCGCCATAGTTTAACTAATTAGTATCATCAAAATATCAAACATAACTATAAACCATACTAAAATCTACATCGATGTACAAAATTTATTTTATGAGCATAAATTATTATCCTTTATGAATTAATATCGGTGAAAAGTAGGTGTTTCATAGATTACCGACCTTTGATGTTCATCGTAGCGTAATCTGAGCGAGCTCATCGCGATTATTTATCCATAATCTACCAAGGAATACCCTTAGGCGTAAATATTTTCACTCTACATAGTTATTTAATATTCCACAGACTATTACGGATAGCTATCAAAATATTCAGCTGAGGTAAAGTTCGTTTACTTGTAAAATCGTTTTATGATGAAATGTCGTGTAATTTTCATATTTGGTAGTATTTGTTTTTTAATGTATCACAAAATTATTTTCTTCAATCTTAGCGAGGAAAAGTAATACATATTTAGTATGGTGCAACTTTTAACATATAATTAAACAATATATACATATTGTTTAATTCCTCCGTGGTCGAGTGGCGTACGCACCGGTTTCAAGGTGTCGCTAGCTCTGAGGTCCCGGGTTCGATCCCCGGACGGGTCAATGTAGAAACCAACTTTTCTACATTGTCCCGGGTCTGGGTGTTTGTGGTACCTTCGTTGTTTCTGAATTCCATAACACAAGTGCTTTAGCTAGTTACTTTGGGTTCAGAGCAATGTATGTGATGTTGTCCGCATTTATTTATTTATTTATTGTAACTACAGATTTAGATTTTTTTGAAAAATGTGTACTATTTATTTACTTCTTTGAATAGATAATTATAAACTAAGTAAACGTAATGTTTATTTTTCTTAATCATATTGGTATCTTGACCCACGAACAGGGTACCTACTTATATCAAATTTCACACCTATAATAAGCGTCCTTTGATTTAGAACCTTAATTACCAATGACTACGCAATTATAACGTTAATTAATTAGACAGTTTGATTATGTGATGATGGATCGTTTGTAGGTACATAATTATGTGAAATCATATACCTACGTATACTATAGTTTTGTTATAGTTATTTAATAAAGAGATTTGGTCAAGTGTTTCATATCAAAATAATTTTATTCGGAGCCATTTTTGGACTTTATTGTTCGTTACTCCTATTACCTGGCCTCCAGGGTCGTCGTGACGTACACTCTGGTTTTCAGGGTGTCACCAGCTAAAAGATCTCGCTTTCAATGTAGAAAACTACTCTTCTACATTTAAAAATCTTTGTTGTCTCTAATTCCAAAACAGTAATCAAGATAAAAGTAGCTAAAGCACTTTACTTTGGGTTTAAAGAAACGTGTATGATGTTGTCCACATTTATAGGTACCTATGAAATCTAACCTTCTACACAATATTCAATAGACAATAAATTAAACTTTTCAACAACCTAAAAAACTGTGATTCAGTTATAAACGCCAGCAATCCAGTATTCGTATCAATAATAAAAAAACTACGCTTCAAATGCTCACACAATTCGAAAAATGGCAAGTGGACTTTGATTCCGAATCACGTATGAGGGTAGTTTTCTATTGACGAGCATGAGTGTCAAATACTATACAGTCAATGTAACTAGACACGTCTAGAAAGAGATGCAACATAGTTTGAGCGAGATGCAAGATCCATACATTGTGTGAGAGACAAGGACAGTGATATCTTCTAGCTCTTTTCAAACGTGGCACGTTACGTCGGTCGTATTAGGAAAGAACACTACAGTATCTGTCAAGCACTCGTCCGAAGCGCACGTTTGAGTGATCACAGAGCCTTTTATGTTGATATCACGGATCGTCGGAAGAGAACATGGCGTCACAGCAAATTAACGAATGTCCAGTGTGCGCTCATGTGCGGACCTGCGTGGCTAACTGTTTAAAATGTAGAATGTATATTCTTTGATGTACTTATGTCTAGTAAAACAGTTTATTTCTACATTTATTTAAAACATGCAAAAAAATCATATCACGCCATATTCTCTATTATCTTTTTGTAAAAAAAATAAGACGCTACCATTCCTTTCATTTTGGACACAGGACGCACAAGAAAATAAAAATCCTAGTTAGCTTAGAAAGTTTAAACGTAAGTAGAGCCACACTTAAATAAAATTACATTTTACTAACATTTTTGTTCCTGGCGCAGCAGGCAGCTCTGTTATAACAAAAGGCTGGGTACCTACAGAGGAAGTAATCAGTTCTCGACAGCAAACTTTTATTACGTTGTCCTGCCATTATTTTTGATATTTTTACCTCACCTTAAAAAGTACTTTAATGACGTCATAAATCTTAGAGGATAGATAAGAAACTATAGAGTGCGCATTTTAGGGTATGAACCGTGATAGTATGACTAGTTCATACTACCGCTCACGATTTATTCGTTCATTTCGTCACGACAATTTTGTAGTAAAAATAGTAACAAAACAGAGCGTGCCGCTTCTATAAAACTATTTCAAACCCCAATAATATCGGAACCATCGATATTTTCGTATAAACGTCTACCGTTACACGAAAACAACTTGAATCAGTAAGCGAATGTATTGCATATATCCAAAAATGTGCTTTCTCTCGGCACAATGCGCTTTTAGCGATAAGCGCACTCTATAGTTTTAACTTCGTAAGCTCTATGTCATAAATATACAGCTTCAGGACATCGTATAACGTTTTCGTTTAACGTTAATATTACTTTCTGTTGTCAAGTCGTGGCTTCTTATATGGACTATGATGGCATTTAATTTAGCGAAGAAATTGAAAAAGTTGAAGTTAAGATTAAGGAAATTGACAATTATAGCTGAAGCACTTTTGACGTTAGGATGTCTTCATCATAGTTTAATTATTGTGGGAAAGATGGTTAGAAATTAATAAAGTAAGTTAAATATCCGTCAAGAAAATTATTATTTTTAAGTACCTAGACAGAAAAGTTGAGCAAGAAATAAGAGACAGACTACTTTGTGGCGATATTTATTACATTACATGCAATCACAATGATGAATACTACAAGCTTGAAATGTTCTTTTCCCTCTCTAGAACTAAATTCTCACCCAAACCTTCACGATATCTATTTAATTTTGTAGTCATAAACATCTCTGAGATTTTTTTTAAAGATATTATAAACTAGCGGAGCGGCACGGGTAGCTGCTTCAAAACATTGGATGAGAAGATTTAAGGACATCGCTCATGCAAATATAAGGAAACAGATAACACGAATGGACGCGGCTTTACGACGATTTATCATACCACAACAATGTGTAGGGTCCCTAACATGAAGATAAAGACAAATAACCTAACATCATACGGTCCTTTAACCTCAGGGGTTTTGGCATCAACCCTTACAATTTACAACCTATACTGAAAGTCAATAAATGCCCCATTTCTTGGACCGTTATAGTTCAATTAACGAATCCTGTAGAGCGTAGAATGAAAAATAAAAATGAAATGCCCGTCGTAAATTGCAGTATGAGTATTTTATGTTACCGCTTCCATTAGTCTGGTAAGCGTAGGTGGATAAAATAAGCTCTTAATATAATTATGACGTCATATCGCTTACCATTGAACTGTGTGGTCGAACATGCGACGAACAAACTGGGGCCCGATGCCGCTATTTTAAGTCAGTAAGTGGCGGGTTAAAAAACGTTCCAGTGTACTAGCTTGTTATTGTGCCTAATTTTCGTATTCAGATAAGAACTGTCACTTGCAATCCTACAATGACAACAGTGGCAAGCAGGTGTAAATTTGTCATTGAACTCAAATTATCTGAATACGAAAATTAGGCACAACAACAAGTAAACTGGAACGTTTATTAATCCACCACTCACTGACTTAAAATAGCGGCATCGGGCCCCTGTAGACTTCTATGTACATAAAAACAACGGCTACTTGCAGCAATTCAACTGTTTTGATCGATTGTCAAAAGGATACGCGAGCGGGCGAAAGACGCATGTGATGCGCGAAATCAGTCCCTGTATGTTAAGTATTAGCTTACTGCTCGACCAGTTCGTGTGTGGGCTTAAGATTATTGATACGAAAACAACAAACAAAGACTTCTGTAGTATATCCATAGTATATCAATATAGTCTTTCAAAATATTAAAGAATCACACAGCTGAGACCATTTTTGCATTCATTTGCAAACATACCCCTATGTAAGACATACTGCTTAATGTGATACATACCTCTATGTAGTACATACTGCCTAATGTGATACATACCTCTATGCAATACACGCTGCCTTATGCATAGCCCCTTATATTACACTTAACCCATCAATAAAATATTTTAATTATAATTCGGTTACAGAATAAAATTTATATATAACTGTTGAAAGGTTTGCTTCATAAATTAGTTTATATTAAAGAATGTATTTATTTTATTGTGGTAGCTACATCAAATTAATTAGTGGAACAATGAAAATGTTCTTAAAGAGTAACTAAAATGAGTTTGTAATTTGTTTGTGCACCCGACTGCGCTTTGATGGTTCTAAAGACCCACTGTTTTACCTATTTCATAATTAACTTAGCTTTTGTTTGTACTTAGCACAGTTTGGTAGGAGTTTGAATAGTGCGCCTTTTCTAGCTTTGTTTGTGAAATTAAATCCTGCTTCTTAATATATGTTAGCATGTACTTATCTACTGTATTGAAATTATAAAGATGAAAACATAACACTCCTTTTTGGGCAGTCGTGTAATAACAAGGCAAAACGATAAACAACTTGTCTAATCTCACAGAGAGATACTGTTTTGAACATAAAAATGACATTGGAAATACGGCTACCTACAAAATAACTTGTATTGACAGTATTTCTCAGCATACCTAAATAACGAAGATGAAAAAAAAACCTAATTTTGGCACTCATTGGTTTTTACGCAATTCTCTAACTATGCTTCTGCGTTTAAACGAGTTAGTATGGTTAACTAAAAGATGAAACATATTTAAATTGTTATATAAATAATATAAAAACCAGTGAAAATAAGAAGAACATAAGACAAAATAAAATACAATACTACAGTATTGTATTTTATTATGTCTTTGTGTTACAACACAGAAGCAGCTTACATACTTTACAGAGGATCGGTCGCAAACATACCAAACCTCAATTCTCGCTGTACTAAAACTTGTTCTAGATTTTCAGCTACATCTAGACTTATTGTTACTTAGCTCTTTTATCTTGTAAATGCTGACAGTAGGACTTTCTTTAGCCGTTCCAGACTTAGCTAAATTGTTTTCGTTCCTATTTACGCAGGCACTAAATTTCTTGCATTATTTTATTTGGTTTTATTTTGTAGGTTGATGTTGTTTGAAGGTTTATTTTTTTGTTTAATAGATGCCTAAATTGATTTGTGAAAACATGACTAAAATCCTACTACAGTATTTATTTATTTTCAGCCCATGCTGTCCCACTGCTGGGCAAAGGCGGGCTCCCTTCCTTCCACTCTTCTCTATTGAGGGCAAACGTGGGCAATGGAATGGATCCCACAAAGCCACAGACGACTGAGTGGCAGGCCCAGACGGAGAGATGAGCTGGATTCCTATATGAAGGACTGGTCCACGTTTGCTTACTACATATGTAGTAATATTACATGATTAAGAATTAAAAGACATACTCACATAAGTGTCGATATTTCAGGCATGTCATTCGAAATAAGTAATTAGAGCTTATAGTAGCTTTGATAAAATGTACTTTAGGTACCTTATTTTTTCACAAGCAAACAAGTACCTATTTAGTGCAAAGAGTTGAAATTATTATTGTTTCTAAATATTTCAATTTCTGTAATAGAACCTAACATACTACAGCATATTAATTTTAAATTAAATAACTTCTAACAGTGCAATAGATAATACTTGTTGTTGTTGTCTGTGTTATTACTTAGCCTTACGATGTTAGCTTAGGCATCCTATCTAGATAAAACCTATTTTCAGACAAGGCTTTTAAGTGCTTACCCAGAAAATCCGAAAAGTGTTTACATATGAAAATTATGAGCCAAAAACCTTAAGTAAGGAGTAATGCAAATTTATCAACATTCCGCTACCGGGAAGTGTCCAATTTGAATTGTAGATTATTACAAATAAGTTTATAGAATAGCCGCCTTGTTAATGGAGTTGAATGAATTGCTGTCTTACTTAACATTACCTTTAGGC
Organism: Autographa pulchrina; assembly: GCA_905475315.1. NCBI lineage: Eukaryota > Metazoa > Arthropoda > Insecta > Lepidoptera > Noctuidae > Autographa > Autographa pulchrina. The sequence continues at coordinate 3,163,453 of FR997770.1, forward strand.
TTTAAGCTTGATTGTCGGTCAAATTAATTTGGATTTTGGTTTAAGGTAAAACTGATTTTTGTATTTTTTTTAGTGAGGGTTTTTGCTGTTGATAGAAAATGATTAATAAAATCAAATATTTTTATGTATACAATGTCATGTTATGAAGACCGCATTTAAAAAGATGTCACTTAATATAGTCCTTCAAATGCAACAGCTTTCACAAGATTACAAATACAGGCTTAGATTTCTTCGAAGAGAAAAAGATAATATGCCATTACAAATTCACTTTTAAATTGGTGTTTTTTTTTTTCATTTATATACCTATCTATACGTATGGTTTGTAAGACATAAGGCATAAAATTGTAAGGCAATCAATTAGTAACTTTTAAAAGCATTTATTAAAAATCCTTTGAAAGTGGCCAGTTTTTTTGGTCTTTCCCTCAACTTGGAAACATAGGAAGTTAAGATGAAAGCCGCCTGAGACTAACTTTTTGCACGATTTTTGTCATCTCATGCCGCTTATTACAGGAAAAGTATGAATTTTCTGGCAAGAAACTGAAATTACTTTAAATAAAATATGTGCTAGCCAAGAAACTTGAGAAACACAGAAGCATGATACATTAGTCATTAAACCTTATTTTGTTAAACTTTTAACTTTGATTTTCGTTTTAAATCTGGACCTCGCCAGACCCAATCCGTAGAGTATTTGAAACTTGGAACAGTTTTATCAAGACATGAAAAGAACTATATGAATTACATCAAATAGGTTTTTTGGCCGATAATTTGGCTTCTAAATTTGAATTACATAATTATACATAAATGTAATTGCATGTACTTAACACGTTGCCTGTCCGTGCATTATATATAATGCATGATGTAATGTAATGTAATTAATTAATTACATGTAATGCATATAATGCACATCTGTGCATTAAAACTAATGCATGCCTGAAATTCAGTATTTTAGTTGTTTTTAAAAAAGTTTTTTTGAAAAGCACTTGCATGTACTTCATAAGTACATAAAATGAAACAGTATAGCCGAAAAAAAAAATTGGACGTCACGGCTACTTAACCAAAATACTCTGGACAGGCAACGTGTTAAGTCGCAATTAAGCATTTACATATAATTAAGTCATCAACAGTTTAATCTAAGCCACCGAATCCACCACCAAAGTAGATTACTATTACAACCAAGCACAAACAACCATTAACACAATCCCAAACTTACAAAAGAATTTAAAACTAATTCACCGCCGAAAATGTCTTCACATTTATATCCAGAGGCGGTGATGAAAAACAAAAGTGCACTTAATTCCAAACAAGTCTAGCGGATTTACGAGGAAGGCGCTTAAGTGAAAAATTGCTTTCTTTTATTATATTTTCAGTACCCACAGCAACGTTCGAGAGTTCTATTTTCAGTACACATCGAGCGGGGCCTCCATTCAGCTATTTAAGAGTTGCTTGAATTGGCCGAATGAGCTGCTTCATTTGGTCATTTTTACGATAATTATTGGCATTCTGCTAACTGTCATTACGATCATTAATTGGTTATTACGATCATTCTCTTCGAGAATTCAATAAGATTTTATTGTAGGCTTATCTGAATACGAATATTAGGCACAATGACAAGTACACTGACATGCATTTAAAATAGCTGAATCGAATACCTGTTATGAAGCCACTGAGCTTCAATTGTTTCTATTTGTTGTCTACGTATGCTTCTCGAGGATATATCAAGTAAGCTCCTTACAATCGACTTTTATTTCAAGATCCAATGTTTTGAAATTAACTGTCGTACGTAATTGATTTGTTGTGTCTTGCGATAAGGTTTTGTGATATATTTAGACACAATATATTAATAACTTTATTATATTCTCGTCTACGTTTATTAAGCTTTTCATTTATAAGATTTCCAATTTGATTTCAATAGTAGGTTTAATTAACTGACGAAAAATACCTTTAGTTGGTATATTTATATTATTAGGTAAGATGTGTACTCAGTACTAGTAATAAAAATTCTCCTCACTGAAAAACTTTGCAGAATACCCTTAATACGGTGAATAGCAATACGCTCGTACACGACTATTCTAAGAATGACAGGCGTGATCACACTACTTACATACATCATTATAGTGAACTAATCCTCGGTTTCTGAAAGGCTGATTGACATTGACAGCTGTCAAATCACAATAGTAACAACAGATTAACTTAATCAGCCTTACAAAAAAAGGGGGTCCAGTTTTTGTTCCAAACTAAATTTGTCTTAAAACATTATACACGTAAATTAAGTTCACAAACATACCTTACGCCGCATCCAATTTAAAGCAACACAAACAGAACCAAATAACCGTCACTATTTCAAAGAGAAGCAAATGAATCGCCTCGCTCCGTCTACTAAGGGAAAACAAATTCAATAAGGTGGGCCGGTGTAAATCTCAATTGTGAGTGACTTTATCAAGATAGTGTGGACTTAGATCTGGGAGCTTTGTAATGAACTGGAAACGAAGCCTGTTTGCCGAAGGAGATGTTTTAGAACTAATTTAGTTGCGGGTTTTTGATTTTTGGGGCACTGTTTTTAGGTTATTTGGGGAGGTAGGTATATTTTGAGGATGTAAGTTGGAAGTTAAGAGTAGACAGCAAGAAGAAGAAAGAGTCTAGCAGACAATATCTACAAACATTAACCTTTGTGAATGATTTGGTATGTTATATTTTTGTTATTGTGTCATTGTATTTTGAGTAGTGTACTTTCTTTTGTACTACATAATTACTTAAATAAATTTTAGATTTAGAAAGAAAATAGTTAAAAGTACCCCGATATCTTTTAAAATTGACTCTTGAATTAAAAAAGATAGTATTTACAGACATTGTCGTGGTGGTCTAGCGGTTCAATGAACCGATTTGTATGCACAAGGTTGCAGGTTCGAACCCAGGCAAGTACCAATGTGGCTTTTTCAAAGTTATATGTACTTTCTTAATTATTCTAAGACACTTCTGACAAACGGTGAAGGAAAACATCGTGAGGAAACCTGGATTCCAAAAATTCGGGATCTGAAATCGCCAATCCGCAGAGAGCAAGCGTGGTGATCAATGCTCGTGCCTTCTCCATATGGGAAGAGGCCTGTGCCCAGCAGTGGGACGTTTAAAGGCTGGATTATTATATTATTTATTATATTAGTATTTACAACCTCCACTACAATAAGCGACTTAAGAAAGACGTAAACGAAATGAATACATTTTAATTTTCATACCTTAATGTGCTTTATAAAAGCTTCCTGCACAACCTCTCATTACTGTTTTTATTTCCTTCTTAGGTCTTCACGCTCCTTGACCACTAAAACCAACGTATGTAGGTACTTATACATAGCTTATAAGCTCAAACATTTTTCAATGGCCGACGGGCTCTTTAGAAACTTCGTGAAAGATTATGAAAGGGGATTTTGAAGGGTCAAAATAAAACCCCAAAACCATGAATAGTTAATAGAGCTTTAAGATATAAGAAAGACAGAAAAGCTAGAAGATTATAAGGAAATGGTAACTGTATTTATAGGTAACTGGGTTTAGAAATTATTTTCTCTTCTTCCATATCTATCATGTCATGTATGTCGTGGTGGCCTAGCGGTTCAATGAACGGATTTGTATGCACGAGGTTGCAGGTTCGAACCCGGGCAAGTATGTACCAATGTAAGTTTTCAAAGTTATATGTACTTTCTTAACTATTCTAGGACACTTCTGACAAACGGTGAAGGAAAACATCGTGAGGAAACCTGGATTTCAAAATTGGGATCTGAAATCGCCAATCCGCAAATGAGCAAGCGTGGTGATCAGTGCTCGTGCCTTCTCTATATGTGAAGAGGCCTGTGCCCAGCAGTGGGACGTTTATAGGCTGGATTATTATTTATATCTATCACACTCATCTTTTTTTACAAAAATAAATATATCAGGATATCTTATCTTGTGGCCTAACAATAATCAAAATAAGCAACACTTCACTTTTTATAGAGTGCTTTCCTTTATAACACAAGAACAAATGGCACGAAAAAAAATTATTTTGACTTTTGGATTCGTATCCACCCTGAATAGCAGAATAAAAACAAAACTATTAAGTGGGTGAAACAAAGAGGCACTGCTCTATATGTCTTTAAATAAGTGCAGGTATATAAAACACGTCAATAACCTCATATAAAAGAATCTCAGGTATCAAGTTATTCTCAACAACGAACAACTTATTGCTGACTCGACAGCAATACAATTTCAAACCACATTTCTGCTTCGATCTTATTGAATGCACCGATTTGATATCAAATGAAATAAATCCAAAGTTCCACACCTATCCAATTTATTGACGCAAATAACTTCAGTGATTTAGAAAATGGACTGCCTTCTGCTGTAACGTAAAGCTTTTATTTAATATTTAGTTTAATAACTTAATGTACAATTGTACATTTAATTGGGATAATTCTGTCAACCAGGCCAATTCGGGGCTGGGCTATTCGTTGAGGAGAGGGAGCCGGGTAATCTCCCACTTGCTATACATGGATGACCTTAAGCTCTTTGCCACCGGCGAATTGCAGCTGATGAAGTTACTAAAGATCACTGAAGGCTTCAGTAATTCCATCAGCATGGAATTCGGTGTTGACAAATGTGCGGTCATGCATGTAAAGCGAGGTGGGATTGTGGAATCCCAGGGTATACAGCTCTCGGATTCCATAAACCTAAGGTCGCTCTCCGCAACGGAGACCTACAAATACTTGGGTATGTCAGAGGCGTTAGGCATCAACGCTGCTGACGTGAAACAATCATTACAGGCACGTTTCTTTGGCCGCTTGAACAAAGTACTAAGAAGTGTTTTGTCAGGCGGCAACAAGGTGCGTGCCTTTAATGGTTGGGTCATGCCAGTGTTGATGTACTCCTTTGGTGTACTCAAGTGGACTCAGACTGAGTTAGACGCCTTGGATAGGAGAGTCCGAACACTACTAACCGCAAATCGAATGCATCACCCACGCTCTTCAGTAATGAGGTTATATATCCCGCGGAAGTGTGGGGGTCGAGGCTTTCTAAATGCTAAGACCCTCCATAATCGCGAGGTATATAACCTCAGGGAGTATTTTCTCCAAGCCGACGTGGGGATGCATCGAGATGTGGTGGTAGTGGATAAGGGCTTCACACCGCTCTCCTTAGGCAAAGAGAACTGGCACAAACCTGTCGTACTGAGCGTCAAGGACCGCGAGAATGTATGGCAAAGCAAGGAGCTCCACGGGCGCTACTACCGGACTCTTCATGGGTCAGATGTAGATTTCTTAGCGTCCGTAGCCTGGCTACGCTTCGGTGATCTTTTTGGAGAAACCGAAGGGTTTGTATGTGCAATTATGGACGAAGTTATCATGACGAATAACTACCGGAAATACATCATAAAGGACGGTACAGTTGACATATGTCGGGCATGTCACTGTCCCGGTGAGTCCTTAAGACATATTATTTCGGGTTGTTCTCGTCTTGCTAACGGCGAATACTTGCACAGGCATAACCAAGTAGCCAGGATTATCCACCAGCAGCTTGCTTTGAGATACAAACTTGTGGAATCCGAGGTGCCGTACTACAGGTATGTGCCCGACCCAGTTCTCGAAAATGGTCGTGTCACACTGTACTGGGACCGATCTATCATCACTGACAGGACTATTGTAGCAAATAAGCCTGATATAGTGGTGATAGATCGATCGGAGCGCCGGGCAATCATTGTTGATATCACTATCCCTCATGACGAGAACCTCGTGAAAGCTGAAAAAGAAAAACAATTAAAATATTTGGATTTAGCGCACGAGGTTGTCGACATGTGGGAGGTGGACTCAGCAATCATTGTCCCGATAGTCGTTACAGCCAACGGCATAATAGCCAAGAGCCTCGACCAACACCTTAAGAGGCTCTCGCTAGGCGCCTGGGTCAAGGGTTTGATTCAGAAAGCGGTACTTCTCGACACGGCGCGTATTGTGAGGAGGTTCCTCTCTCTGGAGTCCTAACCACCGGCAGCTTGGACCCTGTCCCGAGGCCGGTTGGACACTATATTTTATATTTTTAAATGTATATATATATTGTTTTTTGTATATATTTAAAAATGTATTTTATATGTTTATCGAAAAATAAAGAAAAATAATAATAATATTCCGGGACAATTCACACACGGTTATCTGATTCCAAGCTAAGCAGAGCTTGTGATATGGCAACCAGATAACTGATAAACATACTTATACAGGGTGTCCGGTAAATAGTCCGACAAACTGTGGTGGCTGATACCTTAGGTCAGGTCCTATCAAATGAACACAACATATGTTCCCCGAAAAGTTACAGGTTTCGAGTTACAATCGATTTTCGGAAATTTTAGAATTTTCTACCTTGCATCAGACTTTTCCATTTTTCTTGCTGATTAATAGCTTTCGTAATACTTTTTGTACATCAAATTAATCTTGAATAGTTACTCTACGCTTTACTAAGTCTCATATTTATCTAAAAGAAAAATGTATTGACAAAAAAGCCATTCGCTTAACATTTTTCACTTTTTGTTTTTCTTACTGCTCAACTTTGAACTGTAGTGGTGAAAAATAAATGTATGTAGGAGTTTTGTACAACAATCTTAAAAACTTGCTTGAATATTGGTGTTTTTGGGAAGGTACAATACTTGCGTATTTTCCTTACAGAATTTTACAAAACAAGCTGCTGAAGTACAAATGGGCTTATTTGTTGAAATATTACCAATGTAAATCTGAGGAAAAATGAGACGTAACTTAACGCGGATCGTCATTGTCCAGTGAAATAAGGTATTTTCTTCTGGCGACTAACTAGTTACACAAAATAATTGTGGCCAAGTTTCATTTAGAAAAAATGGAAATAAAAAAAAAATGCTCTGTTAAATTTTTTGCAAAGTTACGGAACCCTTCGTTTAGCATGCCCATCACCAACTTGACCGGTTTCTTAGAAGACCCACTCTTCGTCAATACATTCTAGGCAAGTTGAACGATACAATATGGTTTAGGGAAATGGGTGCTAAGTGCAGTATGGGCCTGAAGTAAGAGCCTCCTCTAATGAGGGATACCAGGGCAGCTGGATTGGGCGTCCGCAACGAACCAGCTACATATTTAATTGTTGTTGCATGAAAAATAAAGTGTTATAAAATCGATTTATCTAATAAGAAAGTACTGGAGGAAAAGGTAACTTTACACTAAAACATGTTTTAATCTGGCATAGAGAGTTAATGGCGAGAAGAAAATACCTAACTTCATTGTAAAATGACGATCCGCGTTAAGTTACGTCTCATTTTTGCTCTGATTTACATTAGTAATATTTCAACAAAGAAGCCCATGTGTACTTCAGCAGCTTGTTTTGGCAAATTTTGTAAGGAAAATACGCAATTATTGTACCTTCCCAAAATCACCAATATTCAAGCAAGTTTTTAAGATTGTTGTACAAAACTCCTACATACATTTATTTTTCACCACTACAGTTCAAAGTTGAGCAGTAAGAAAAACGAAAAGTGAAAATTGTTAAACGAATGGCGTTTTCGTCAATATATTCTTCTTTTAGATAAATATGTGACTTAATAAAGCGTAGAATAACTATTCAAGATTAATTTGATGTAGAAAAAGTATTACGAAAGCTATTAATCAGCAAGAAAAATGGAAATGCCTGAGGCAAGGTAGAAAATTCTAAAATTTCCGAAAATCGATTGTAACTCGAAACCTGTAACTTTTCGGGGAACATATGTTGTGTTCATTTGATAGGACCTGACCTAAGGTATCAGCCACCACAGTTTGTCGGACTATTTACTGGACACCCTGTATATTACTAAATACATACATATTATAGATATATTACACCCAGACACAGAACAAATGATCGTGCTCATCACACAAACATTTGTCCTGGGTGGGAATCGAACCCACGACCTCCGGTATAGCAGTCAGGGTCACTAACCACTAGACCAACAGGGCTGTCGAATGGTTTGGAACCCGCAACAATTTATCAAAAGATATTACAAATTTACTTGACTTGAGTCCAAAAAGTAACTAATTAACCTTCATTATATTTTATAACAGATTAATAACCTGGACATATTTTAAATAGGTATGCTAATTTATGTTATGTTTAGTCAAAAGTCAAGCGCATTTTGTTTTTTATTTTGATAGTACAAGTATTTATGTGACATTGTGAAAGCTATATTATTTAGTTTCTGCAGTCTGCAGCATATTATTCTTGAATATTACTGGCTAATCGGTAAAAGGAAACACCTTGATTTATCCTAAATAAACTACACTTGATAATTAAATTAAATTATTTAGGTAACTCATAAAATATATAATCATGTTCCTATTAAAGATTCAATTAAAATAATTGCCTAATTAGCAGTTATAACGCGTAATATCATCTTTTCTTAAAGAAATAATTAATTATAATTAGATAACAACAAAAGGATTAAAGTTTAGGCCCGCTGGCCACAATTCAAAATTGATTTTACGTCTTTGACAAACTTTTTGGAAACTTGCAAAATTACTGGCGCTAAACTCTTTGATATTTTTGATTCTACGAGCTCAAAATTTTCGTAGAAACATGAAATTAAAATTCCTGCCTAAAATTGAATCTACCACAACGTTGTTTAATCTGAAGAATGAATCCCAAAACAACTTAAATAAACGTTCTCGACTGCCTGAAACGAACGCGCTCTAGTACCTTGGTTATGCATAAGATGATTAAAATGTGTATTGCAAAATGTTTTACAGTATCAGAAACTGCGCTCTAATTAATAAATTAAATTGTTGAGTAAGGTTAATACATTTTTAAAAGGAAGTTAATATCTCCTTTTTATTTTATTTAATGACTCCAGCATATTACTACGATTGCATAGATTTTGTTGTTTTTTCATTGCTATCAGATATAAAAATGTGTTCATAATACGTCTCTACTTGAATTAACGCGGTCCTTTTTACTGTGTAGGAATGGTTTTAATTTACATTTGAGGTATAAATGTGCACTTCTCTGGCGATTTAGTTTCCCTGCCACTAATTAAGGGAAACTTTAATACTGCTTGAATAAATGGAAACATTTCACGTTTCAGAAGTACACCTCCATTTTGTGTAACTATGAATTCAAAACACGAGTGACACTGTATTTATTCAAGTTTCCTAAATCTTGCAGACCAGTTAGAAATTAAATGATATTCTAAGGTTATATTAAATGTACACTAAAAATCGATTCATACATAATTTTAAAAATAGTTTAAATGCTAGAATACATTGGAGTTGTGTTCTATAATTTTGTCGTGTATCTATTTAGTTATTTAAGCGTGAATTTTTTCGTCGATGTTAAACTAGATTGAGGTAAAGTCTATCGGTAAGGTTTACTGCTAAATTATGTATTTGATTATCATTTTGTATTTTAATTTAACTAATTTATACATTTGTTTACTGCTAAATTATGTATTTGTAAGAATAAATGAAAAGATAAAACGATAAAACTCAAAATTAAATATATACCCTTTAACTTCCCTTAACTGTAAAACGGTTATCAAAGACTGGCTCACCACTCAAAATTATGAAGATGTAGAAATCCTCGTCAAGGTATAGTCCTCCGCACTCCGCACACACACACACACACACTCACACACACACACACACACACACACACACTCACACACACACACACTCACACACACACACACATACACACTTATGTTAATATTTTTATCTCATAAATTACTCTGTGTTTTTCTTAGTTATAAGTAAAGTTGTTATACTTAACAATTTTATGTTGGAACAGTCCCCATCTCGGAGGTGGGCGCTAACAGTTGCGACACAGTTTTTTGTAACTAATGTGGCTGTTAACGCATAATTAATGTTACTTACTGGTTTTTGTTCCAATAAATGATTTTGATTTTTGATTTGATTTTGACGTACAAAAATAATTCGAATTATTTTACAAAAATGTTCAGCGTCATTTTATTGTATTTTATGGTTGAACATCTTCTTATAGAACTTAATGCATTTGGTTCCATTGTGTATAGAAATACTTTCGACAGTTGAATGACCGACTTTTTAAGAATATTATGTATTTGAGGTTGTAATCTGATGGTGTGTTACTTTCTCTTTAGAACATTAAGAGATGACCTTTAGTCATGACTTTAAAATTTCTTGTTTAAACGTAACGTTTGTAGAGTATAATTTTTGTAACCTAGGTGAAACCTGTTTTAGTCTAGATCAATATTCATTAATGTCGTAATTGCTATAACTCTACAAAAACTTCCTTCCTTTTAAGTATCGATAAGATTTTAATTCCTTATTGATACGCAAATATTGCATAAGCACCTTAACATATTAGGCACAGTACATAATATGAAAACAGAATAAAAAACTGAATATAAAAATTTGTCGATGATAGAGTAGTCCAAAGCAATTTTTACAAGCTAAGTGCTCCTATTAGGGTAAATACGCTAAATGTCGGCCCCCTTACGGATTTTCTAACTTTGGAATGCTCTGGCTGCACCAGTTTGCAACAAAGGATAGCTTGTGTTGCGGTTTTAGACAGGTTGATAAATCTATTTTATGTTTTTAGGCATAAATTTGACTTTTCTACTAAAATAAAAAAGGATTAAGGTTTAGATGCGTTGAAGACGAAAAAACCCTTAAGTCGGCCGTTCGCGGCCTATTGTCGGCGGTGTTTTTCCCAAATGTCGGCCGGATATAGGGTGTTTAAAATTAAGACAATGAAAAATATAATCAACATGATTTATTTTGGCAGGAGTATACATTTGTATTTGTCTTAGGGTAATTTGTTTAAAAGTTACTATAATTATAACTAAGTTAAACATCGGAATAAATATAACCAGCAAATTCCAAAAAACATTTTTAAATTGTATCCCAAACCATATTTAGCTATCATGAATAATATACATAATTATGTCTTCGATACTGTCAACTTCTACATCCAAACTTAACCTATTTAAAATGTTAATAAATTTTTGTATTGGGTACATAACATATATTCAATTTCGAGAAAATAAGTTTGATAAATAAATTAAAAATTACTACCCACACAATCAATGAAAAAATACAAAAGTAATCAGCCTGTATATTAGCGTTCAAATTCGAGGCTGGCCGACATTACGATATTTAATATATTTAAAGTCGGCCCCTGTTGTGTGTTCCTCATTTCTCGACATTCAACTAAGATCACCCCGGCCGGTATTTAGCGACTAAACGTAAAATATATTTATTAACCTATTAAGCTTTGCAAATACTCCTATTAAGCAAATGGAATTGGTAGAATTGGAATTTGTAAAACAGACTGCATTTACTTTAAGTCGGCCCCGGCCGAGAATTTGGTTTTAAGCCGAAACTGGTATTCTAATGGCGGCCTCCTATTTTTCATTTAAAATAATACGAAAAACGTTAAAAAAACAATGTCAAAATATAGTAAAAATAACTTTTTAGTGATAACAAAGCTTAAAACAAGAATAAAGAAACGTCTTACCGTTGTAATATCAATCCCCGAAGCGTGGGTATTCTCATCAAGTAAGCTACTTTAACTAAGAACTTGACTCTTCAACGGCGCGATCGCTGCTGACGCTCAGTGTGTGAAGACCGGGTGACGTAATAGGATAGTGACAGTTTGTGCGTATAGAATATGAACTTAGGTTGCAATTCGAGTAGTAAAATTACCACTTCATTACCCTTGGAACGAACGCAAGATAAAAATGTGCAGACGGCCGACGATTGGGGGGGGGCCGACATATGGCGTATTTACCCTACATCAAAACACTTCGCTGCACAAACAAACAATGCAAATGCTCAACAATCGCAAAATAATAGCGTATCGTAAAAAGTGTATTATACCGTATCACGATATCAACCAATCAGCGAGCTGCGCGCGCGCAGACCCTCAGTCATGGCCAAACGAAGCCACTTGACGGTCGCATTACAAACTTCTTTTTAATTACTAATTAGTAACCAACCAAGTGTTTATAATTATTATCTGTGAATAGAACACAACATTCGGATTTTAAAAGGTCTGTAAGTTTTTTTTATCGTTCTAATTTTAAATTAGAATTCTCGGTTGCCTGTTATCATTATTTTATCGGTGCTCTATTTATTCGATTTGTAAACAATGCTTGAATTTAGAATGTTATTTAAATTGTATGTATTTATTGACTTAATATTCTACATATTATTAAATATCGTTGTTTGTAGGTATATATTTATTATTTATTAATTATTATATAATATTATTTATAGTATCTCTGTTAGTGATAAGGCAATAGGGCTTTGGCCGGCCAGTAGTGATGATAATGATGACGATTATTAGTTTTTAATTTATTTAGGGTACTTACTCAAGGTTACCTTAATTACTATGTGCATCCCTAATGAACCTTTATTTTTATTATTCTAACGAATTGTTCATTTAAAATATACATATTAGGTAGGTACATTTTTTGCTTTTTTGAGGTACCTATATATCCATAATAATTAGGCGCCTTTACTTTCATAAAGTCAAAGTCCTTTATTTATATAATAATAATGTATTTTATTAGTAAATATATATAATAATTTGTATTTGTGTAAGAACTGATATTTTTCCTGTATGTGTTGTAGCCTTGCATTATTAAATGGAGTTCTTGACTATACAAGATATGTAATTGCAGTACAATTTACTTAGAATCTAAGTATTGTTAGTACGTAGTTAACGCGGTAATTCCATTTAAACTTGTTTAATAGAGCCGGTCCGTTTATATAAATGGTTTGGTTACATAGGTTTATGATTGAGTGATTAAACGGAGAATATTTTGTATAATGACATAGGTATTATATTTTCTTTCAACTCCGAAATATCGATTCAGCCTTGGAGACTTTCTTAAAATGTGAAACTCTAACCACTTAGTATATTATTTAACTGAACTTTTACCCTATATTTCATATAGAATCAGAATATCTACGAAGACATGAACTTCTCGTTGGCCTAGTGGTTCTAAGCGCGACTGCTACGCTACAGGTCTTGGGTTCGATTCCCAAGTCGACCAAGGTGTTATTGGGTTTTTCTATGAAAGTCTCAGTAGCAGGTCGGAGTTTGGATTTGTGCCCGGTTAGTGGAAATAGGCTCGCCCCCTATATGGGACCTAAACATACCGGCGAACTGTGGGTGTACATTGGTACACCTCTGCCTAACCCTTCGGGGATACAGGCGTGATGGTATGTTATGTTATGTCACATCAACTTCAACTATTAAGTGTATGTCCTAGTTACAATGGTAACGCAACAAGGAAGTTCTTAGTCAAAGCCTGAAGTCTGGAAATAAGAGGTGTTTATCACATGGTAACAATGAATTGCTTATCTATTAAAATTTGATCCATACATTCTTTGTTTATTAATTGGCCCTCGAGCCTCCTCGATGTAATTGATGGAACTAAAGTTGCTTCAGGTACCTTAGCGGAGCTTTATAACGATATTGACTTTTCAAGTTGTGTCAGCCTAACCTTAGTTTTTTTCCTGTATTGTATGACCATGTTCATACACCCACAGCCCGCATCTAGACTTAGCGCAAATACCTACTGCAAATCTTTAATTTGCCTAATTATGAGATCGCACCTGTATTACAAAGAAGTGTTTTACCTGTTTGGTCTGACTATATAAACATTTACCAAGCTAGTTAAATAGATCAGAATACTTAACAGAATAATTTATTCAGAGTAATCAACCGCAATCTTCAACATAGTCTTACCAAAGAAGGATTCAACAAACATATGTATAAACTATCTATGTGTATACGTAGATTTACACATAACATTTATCTGAACAATAGGAAACAATAATTGGTCTGGTCAAAAAAGGTATGCCCAAAAAAAAGTGTTAGCAATAAAAAAGAAGACAAAAAAAAACAAAAGGATCAATTACTATGTGCTAGTCTGTTGATGAACTAATAAAAAAGCTTTTTAAAAAGCTGATCAGATTTCTAACCAGCCATTATTGAGTACAGACCGAATTAATTATTTAATGGATCGATTCCAAAAAAACATAACTTTTAAATATGACGACCTCCGTGGTCGAGTGGCGTACGCACCGGTTTCAAGGTGTCGCTAGCTCTGAGGTCCCGGGTTCGATCCCCGGCCGGGTCAATGTAGAAATCATCATTCTACATTGCCTCGGGTCTGGGTGTTTGTAATACCTTCGTTGTTTCTGAATTCCATAACACAAGTGGTTTAGCTACTTACTTTGGGTTCAGAGCAATGTACCTATGTGATGTTGTCCGCATTTATTTAAAAATAAAAAATAAAATTTGCCAAAGTCGAGACAAAACAACGATTTTTTTGCTACTAATTGTTGTTCAAATACATAGAATACATCTTAAAAATATGTTATTTTATTCCTTTCTCCCCCTCTCCCGAGATGCCAAAATACCTACTGAATATCTTAGCATTTATTGGTTTGGTTACAAGATAGTTTATTTTTTTACTTAACGGTATTGTTGCCAAGCGACAAAGTGATATTGTAAATAAATAAAACAGATTGATAATCATAACCTCTGCATTAGATGACAAATAGAACTTGTCTAGTTGAACACCTGTTAATTACCTACTCTATACACGATTGTGGAACTTTGTAAGTATTTTATTATAAACTTCGTATTTTATAGTTATACTTTAAAACATAAAAACTCATTTAAATTGATTGCGTATTTAAAAGAAATCCACACATAACAAAAGCCATTCATGCCCGTTAAAATATTTGATAAGATACTATTTTTTGTCAAGAACATTAACTCAAAGTAAAGTTACATAATACAAAATTAAATATTGTTTGACTGACATTCAAAATCCTAGGTATTAAATTAAACATATTTAATCAGTACAGTGTGGGAATGCACAGACTAAAAAAAAACTCTATTCAAATATATTTAATTAATAGCAAAAGTTTAAAACTTAGTTTTAAAACGAGCAGGTTATAAATGTATTTGACTAGTAGTATAGACGACAGTTTTTTAACCCTAAATTTTTAAGTAATGATCATTAATAATAATAATAATAACGATAATTTTTAAAAATGTTTGGGGCTATTATGCAACATTAGACCAATTACATTATAATACCGTCTTCAAATGCACAATATTTCAAGCAACCAAAAGGCTTTTAATGCATATACAGGGTGCTAAAAAAACCCTGTCCGACCCGAAAGGGTGATATAGGGTTCACAATCACATGCCCAAATACTTAGAATATCAAATTTGGAAAATTCATGATAGAAACAATAATAATGAATTTTGAAATAACCATTTTTTGCCCCAAAATTCCCTAAATTTGAGATTAAAACAAAAACTATACACTAATTTCGTCGGTATTTTTGTGGGTCTTTTGTTTGGATATTAGGTAGCATCTGTGACGACACCGACTCTCTCTCAACTTGTGAGATTTTTTTTTTAGGTTATATTTTTTTTTTCCATTTTTTTTTCCATTTTTGTAATCAGATAGATAACAAAACCTTCACGGATCGGACAGGGTTTTCTTAACATCCTGTATGCAAACTTTCTCATCGATTTTAAGATATTCATCGTTGCGGGCACCCGGTGGATGCAATTGGCGAGTTTTCGTTCATTGTGGCGTTCTAGGGGGGAGGCCTTTGTTCAGCAGTGGACGTCTTCCGGCTGATGATGATGATCGTTGATGAAAAATTATAGTGAAAACAAATCACAATAAACTAGCGTTGCCTCGGGTGTGGGTGGTATTGGTATTAAGCCTAATTCTTGGTTTCACCTATAAATTTCTTAGTGAAATCCAAGTGACTAGTAGTAGAAATCATTTGCAAGGCCTAACGCCTAAAATAAGATGACCTCAAGACCAATGAGGCGAATCAATAGTCATAGTAAAAGAAAACAATGTACAACAGAGCCGATTTATTTTTCCAATTCTGTTTATATGTATGTCAATCAAAATGTACCAATTATTTTTTAACCGACTTCGTAAGTTGAAGGTTCTCATTCAACGGTTTTTTTTTGTTCGATGAATCCGACTGGAGGATTATTTAAAAAAAAATATGGTTATGGGTAGGGTATTCCTTAGAAGTTCAAATAAATTTAATCAATTATTATTAAATAATGAGCTTATTGCTTAATATCAATAAATTAGTATATAAGTACGAAAGCAAAAACTACCTAATTATTAATAATTCTGACTATTATTAATAATAACAATCCAGTCTATAAACGTCCCACTGCTGGGCACAGGCCTTTTCCCATATAGAGAAGGCACGAGCATTGATCACGCTTGCTCTCTGCGGATTGGCGATTTCAGATCCCAATTTTGGAATCGGGGTTTCCTCACGATGTTTTCCTTCACGTCAGAAGTGTCTTAGAATAATTAAGAAAGTACATATAATTTTGAAATAGCCACATTGGTACTTGCCTGGGTTCGAACCTGCAACCTTGTGCATACAAATCCGTTCATTGAACCACTAGGCCACCACAACCGACTATTATTAATACCTAATAAAAAATTGTAAAAAAAAAATAATCTGTTTAAGATATTAGATTTGTACTCAACACCAATATATTTAAATACCTACGATAGTTTAAGGTACTATAAATAATCAAAACTAATAATAAATCAATGAATTTAGGTATAAATCTATTTTTAGTATAATTGTATTTTATTTTTATCCATAAAGACTTGTTAAGAACTGGTTATTGACCGAAGAAAAAACCGAATGCGTTATGGAATATACAGAAAAAACTGAGAGCGAACAAAAATACATGCCTGCTTAAAATTACAGTAACTCACTATGTGATTATCTTGTGCAGGTATTTAGGTATTACAGGAAAAATATAATACTATTGTTTAATATGTTTTGACGACCTCCGTGGTCGAGTGGCGTACGCACCGGTTTTCAAGGTGTCGCTAGCTCTGAGGTCCCGGGTTCGATCCCCGGACGGGTCAATGTAGAAACTTACTTTTCTACATTGCCTCGGGTCTGGGTGTTTGTGGTACCGTCGTTGTTTCTGAATTCCATAAAACAAGTGCTAAATAGCTACTTACTTTGGGTTCTGAGCAATGTATGTGATGTTCTTAAAAGTGTGTGAATTATATTAATAACTAGCTAAATACCTACAAAAAAACTCATTTAAATTGATGCGTATTTAAAAGAAATCCACACATAACACCAGCCATTTATGTCCGTTAAAATATTTGTCAAGTTACTATTTTTTGTCCAGAACACTAACTTATGGTAAATTTACAGAATACGAATATTGTTTGACTGACATTAAAAATCCTTGGTATTAAATTAAATATATTTAATTAGTAAAGTGTGGGAATGCACAGACTAAAAAAAACACTATTCAAATATATTTAATTGTTAGCAAAAGTAAAACTTAGTCTTAAAACGAGCAGGTTATAAATGTATTTGACTAGTAGTGAAGACGACAGTTTTTTAACCCTAGGTTTTTAAGTGCTTTTTAACTGCCTCGTTGGCCTAGTGGTTCTAAAGCGACTGCTACGCTAGAGGTCTTGGGTTCGATTCCCAAGTCGACCAAGGTATTATCGGGTTTTTCTATGAAATTCTCAGTAGCAGGTCGGAGTTTGGATTTGTGCCCGGTTAGTGGCAATAGGTTCGCCCCCTATACATGGGACCTAAACATACCGGCGAACTGTGGGTGTACATTGGTACACCTCTGCCTAACCCTTCGGGGATAGAAGCGATGGTATGTTATGTTTTTAAGTAATGATCAATAATAATGATAACGACAATTTATTAAAAATGTTTAGGGCTATTATGCAACATTAGCTATTTCAGGCATTCTATAAGCTTTTAATGCATATGTGCAAACTTTCTCACCGATTTTAAGATATTCATCGTTGATGAAAAATTACAGTGAAAACTAATCACAATAAACTAGCATTTGCCTTGGCTGTGGTATGGGTATCAAGCCTAAATCTTGGTTTCACCTATAAATTTCTTAGTGAAATTTGGATTTCACTTGGGTGTCTAAGAGTAGAAATCATTTGCAAGGCCTAACGCCTGAAATAAGATGACCTCAAGACCAATGAGGCGAATCAATAGTCATAGCAAAAGGAAACAATGTACAACAAACCAATTTTTTTTCAAATTCTATTTATAATTATTATTATATAGGTCAATCAAAACGTACCAATTACTTTTTAACCGACCTTGTAAGGTGAAGGTTCTCAATTCAACGGTTTTTTTTTTTGTTCGATGGGTCCGACGGGTGGATTATTTCAATTTTTTTTTTGGAAATGCGTAGGGAGAAGAAAGTTCCTTAGAAGTTCAAATAAGTGTAATCAATTATTATTAAATAATGAGCTTAATGCTTAATATCAATAAATTAGTATTTAAGTACGAAAGCAAAAACTACCTACTTATTAATAATTCTGACTATTATTAATAATAATAATCCAGACTATAAACGTCCGACTGCTGGGCACAAGCCTCTTCCCATATAGAGAAGGCACGAGCATTGATCACCACGCTTGCTCTCTGCGGATTGGCGATTTCAGATCCCACTTTTGGAATCGGGGTTTCCTCACGATGTTTTCCTTCACCGTTTGTCAGAAGTGTTTTAGAATAATTAAGAAAGTACATAATAATATATAACTTTGAAAAAGTCACATAGGTACTTGACTGGGTTCGAACCTGCAACCTTGTGCATACAAATCCGTTCATAGAACCACTAGGCCACCACAACCGACTATTATTAATACCTAATTAAAAATTGTAAAAAAAAAACATGTTTAAGATGTTAGATTTGTACTCAACACCAATATATTTAAATACCTACTATAGTTTAAGGTACTATAAATAATCAAAACTAATAATAAATCAATGAATTTAGGTATAAATCTATTTTTAGTATAATTGTATTTTATTTTTATCCATAAAGTCTTGTTAAGAACTGGTTATTGACCGAAGAAAAAACCGAATGCGTCATGGAATATACAGAAAAAAATGAGAGCGAACAAAAATGCATGCTTACTTAAAATTACAGTAACTCACTATGTGATTATCTTGTGCAGGTATTTAGGTATAACAGGAAAAATAATATATAATTCTATTGTTTAATATAATTATATCGATAAGCTTATATTAAATACATTCCGATAACAAGGCATTTGGTTTTCAAAATAAATGCTGATTTAATTTTGAAACGGACAATTAGGTTCCATTTACTTTAAAATGTTGTCGCCAATTAATAATTTATGTTTTATGTTGTCAAAAAGCTTTAAGAGGGAAGGGGAGTGGACTTTTCTCCATACAAACGTTCTCGTCTGGTTTATAAATATGAACTAGATCTATGCCCCTATTTTTTCCTTTTTTTAAATAAGTTAGGATATTTAAAGAAACTAGAACCTTCTAAAAAGTGCCGATTTAGACCGCAGTTTTCACAGGCGTTTTTTTTTTCAAATTTGGCAACGATTATTGAAAAAGGAAAAAATAGAGGCACAGATTATTCTTTTTTTTTATGCAGTATATGAAATATCTTTAAAATTGGTTAAGAATTGGGGGAGAAAATAGACGAGAGCCAAACCTCGATTTTTCGTCAGTTTTTCGGTCTGAGCTGCAGTTGTCCTTATCGCACGAATTAGAGGGCGGGGGGAATTAGAGCGACAGCAATACTTTCTACAAAAACCGAATTTTCAAAAGTCTCACCGCTCCCCTTTCCTCTTAATGCATATCTCTAATTAAATAAACAATATTAATTTCCATAAATAACGGGTGTCTTTATAAAATTTCGAGAAAATGTATTATTTTATAAAATTTAATCGAACAAAAGGCTGTTATTCGTTAAGCATGCAAACACGTCTCATCACTTTAGCAAAATGTCAGTAAGTTCCCTTGTTACCGAGTGTAATAAGGAAACTGTGTCAAAAGCGGTAAACCACATTTTTACTCACCCTAAATGTAAACTCAAATAAGGCTGTATCAACACTATGTTATGATTAAATAGATTTAAATCGTTATATATTTGACGACCTCCGTGGTCGAGTGGCGTATGCACCGGTTTTCAAGGTGTCGCTTGCTCTGAGGTCCCGGGTTCGATCCCCGGACGGGTCAATGTAGAAACCAACTTTTCTACATTGCCTCGGGTCTGGGTGTTTGTGGTACCTTCGTTGTTTCTGAATTCCATAACACAAGTGCTTTATAGCTACTTACTTTGGGTTCAGAACAATGTATGTGATGTTGTCCGCATTTATTTATTTATTTATTATTTATATATAAGAAAAAATATGGTGACGCTTGTGTTTTGTAATATATTTTTTTACTATTTATTACCTTTTGCATGAAATCTCCAGAGGAGATAATATATTTAAAGACTCCAGCGATTATCACAATAATTTATCTAAAGCATGAGATAGTATTGATAGGAAATTATTTAATCGCTCATTATCATACAAACAAAAAATAACAATTATGTATTAAAAGAAAGCCGAAGTAAAAGGTAGTCCTTGCATAGGCAAAAAAGTACATAGTACATAGTACATAATGTTAACATTTTCCAGAAAAAAATGACGGGCCTGTTGGTCTAGTGGTTAGTGACCCTGACTGCTATACCGGAGGTCGTGGGTTCGATTCCCACCCAGGACAAATGCTTGTGTGATGAGCACGATCATTTGTTCTGGTTGTCTGGGTGTAATTTATCTATACCTAATATGTATGTATTTAGAAATATATAAGTATGTTTATCAGTTGCCTGGTTACCATAACACAAGCTCTGTTTAGCTTGGGATCAGATAACCGTGTGTGAGTTGTCCCGGAATATTATTATTATTAAATTGTCGTTTACAATACGAGAGCAAAGTGAACAAACGAATTGTTCACTGGAATTGAGATTTCTGTAAAACAAATACATTAGTTTAAAAAATTTAAAACTAAATATATGATTGTCAAATGTTTGAATGTAATGTAACATTTTATATCATTATTTTTTGTACCAGCTTCAACATACTCTTTGTACCTAAAAGTGGCGGAAATTGGCGGAAAAAAATAAAGTGAATGTACTACGTCAAACAGTGATTCATTTTCGTTATTCTGCAACTGAAGTGTTGTCTACCGTACACGATTTTTTTCCATACACATTTTCAGCCAATATTTTTATTGACACTCGACATCGACTGATCATCAGTCTTTATTATTCAAAGCGTCGAAACAATGAGATACATTTAAATTTTTCGGCACTTACTTGTAGTTATGTAAAATAGTAAGTACCTACCTAATTCAAGTATCCAAGCAATTATAAACGTTAGTTGGTTAAATTAATTGGTTAGTTGTGTGTTTAGATTTAAAAAACTAGTCCCATAGTCGTTTATAGCCGTTATTGTTTTATTATCTGTAATTACTAATATATTTATTTAAATTGTTTCATTCCGCAGTAAAACAAAATGGCGCCAGACGCTGACAGACGTCAGATCAGCTTCCCGCAACTGGAATACCCGATACATAGAGATACAGTGCCAAAGTCAGCGCAGCTATGGCTAAAGGGTAAGCGGTCCCAAGATGGCGCCGAAGATCTGTGGCGAATTCACGACGGATTATATGATCTGACGGAGTTCATATCGATACATCCGGGCGGGTCTGAGTGGCTAGCTGTCACTAAGGTGAGCTCAAATTTTCATATTCACCTTTGAGAGAATATAGGTAGGGTTAAGGACGATGCACTTTGAATAAACACTTCAAGATTTTTTTTGTTTGCTCGGATAAAGCTCTTTCGGACTTCATTTTTATCTTTTGTGTCGTTACGTATTCTCACGGTATTGTGTAGTTTTTATACACAAATAATTTTATTGCAATTTTTGGTGTATTTATTCATATTTTTTAGTATTATAATGTTCCCACTCAAGAAAAACAGAAAATAAAAACAGATTCACCTAATGATTCCTTATATTATGGAGCTTCTATAACACAAGCAATAAATATTATTGGGTATTTGACTACTACCAATTACCGCAAAAAACCTAAAAAAATATAGACTAGTTTTTAGTTAGTTATTATAAAAGGAACGAGCTCTTTAAGTTACATGACGCACGAGACTAGTGCGGGGCAACCACACATTAGTATGGAGATTTAAATGTTGACGTCACATCACACTATATGAAGTTTTAGTTGTAGATTTTTAATGATAAAATAAAACCCTTGTTTTCAGTGAAAAAAACAAAAGCTACATAAATCAAAGGATGCATATGCTACGCTTCCCTGAAGTTTGATTACCTGACAAAAATGAACGATTTTTCCCTCTGATTAAATAAGGAAAATTGTTCAGTTCCAACTCGATAAACGGCACTACGGCTTTTGATTACAGCCTGAAATTGTGATACTGTAATTAGTGAATTGCGAGTGAACAATTCAATACGACTGTGAGAACTCCAAAATGGTTTCCCTTAGGGATATTGCAGGTGTAATATTGTTTCAATTCGATTATTTTGAAATGATAACAATAAATGATGGGAGATAAAATTTGGATTTTAGTTAGATATACTTTATTTATAATCTCGCAAACCTTATTAAAAAAAATAATTTTACCTAATAAAATTTATATGATTTTCAGTATTTAAAAGTTTCCCACCTATAGATTCAAATGTAGTTTGAGAGCCACTCACCTTAGTAGCATTAAAAAGCGTAAAAACTAAAGAAAGACTGCAGGGGAAGCCTTAATTAAGAAAATTTAATTGATATTGTTGTTTTCTTTTTGTTGCAATACGTTAAATTCGGCAAGTTGCATCACCTCAAATATTTCGTTTTCTCAAAATATTTTATTTAACAGCAAACTTGCATTTTATTTGCAACGTTTTTAACATTAAATTTAACAATTACTTGACCTCGGAATTATCCTCATTTACACAATACGTACAAACTCAAATTACTGCAACGTGACTAAACAGACAAAAAAAAACCGTTTTTTTAATATCCAGCCTAACGTAACTTAACATAACGTCTCTTCTAATTTTTTTACAAACAAGCAAATCAAACAATTACCTATCACTCTCAATATATTATTTATTTCTTAAACTTATCTCCCGAGCCTTGTTTTTTCCCAACTATGTTGGGGTCGGCTACCAGTCATACCTGATTCAGCTGAATACCGTAATTTACATGGAGCGACTGCCTATCTGACCTCCACAACCCATTTTACTGGGAAACACAGTATCCCATAGTAAGACTGGTTTTCAAAATTGACTTAACGACTGCCAAAGATCTATGTATGACAGCCGGGACCTACTGTTTAACGTGCTTTCCGAAACACGGAGGGGTCTCGGTATGTTATAAATGGTCACCCATCCACGGACCAACCGCGGCGAGCGCGGCTTAACCTGTATTATCGGTCAAACCGTACTTACACTTAGCCACGAGCCGCTCCTATTTATTTATTTAACTATAACTATAATTTTAAGAAACCCCCAACACTTTTTAAAAAATGAGGACGAAATAAAAAATATCCGCTTATAAACGTGACAATGCTGGACAAAGGCCTCTTCCATAGACAGGTTCGAGCATTGATAACTTTCATTAGTTTGAATTATAGCTAAGATACGTCTCGATGACGTCAGTTTTCTAACTAAAAATATCTGTATTTAAATTGAAACCCCTCTTAACCTGTAATTGACTTACCGCGACATGCGGACGACAGGTCCTAGGAATGTCACCTGCGACCGCAGACCGCCACGATGGTAATCTACAAAGTGATTCAGTCAACCACAGGACTGATAGACTAAGTACGTACTTAGACGCGACGCGGAATCATGTCAAGATGTGTCGTGGGAAAATCTCTGCGGTACTCTACTCGACTGTGTTTGAAGTGTCGATTAATTTTGACTAATTCAGTGGTCTACAGAACCCGTGCATATGCACAGTAATGTTAAAATGCGTTGTATTAAGCATTTTAAGAATCTAAGTTGACCAACAAAAACAAAAAGTAGAATTGCATTTTAATTATGAATAACTTTAAAACGAGTATAATGTAATGGTTAATTATAATAATATAATATTCCGGGACAACTCACACACGGTTATCTGATCCCAAGCTAAGCAGAGCTTGTGTTATGGTAACCTGACAACTGATAAACATACTTATATATTTCTAAATACATACATATTATAGATAAATTATACCCAGACACAAAACAAATGATCGTGCTCATCACACAAAGATTCGTCCTGAGTGGGAATCGAACCCACGACCTCCGGTATAGCAGTCAGGGTCACTAACCACTAGACCAACAGGCCTGTCATGCATTACCTTTGCTAATTATAGTTTTGCTTTGCTTATTATAATTATAGTTTTGCTGTAGTAGTGTTCATTTTTAAAACCTGTGCTATAAAAAGCACTAGGTATAAGAAAAAGTTAAAGATCTAAAAATATTATTTTATTACATACAAACAGAGTTACTTTAACTTACCATTACTATTCTCACCATAAAAATAACTTTCTTTTTGACCGTAAATACTACTTCAAACAACAACAAAAAAAAAATAGAAATAATAAAATACCGGTCCCTTAGAGGCCCGTTGCTAAAAACAAAACAATATTTCCAGATACCATTTACGATTTTAAAAATAAAAAGGCAACAACTTTTAAAGCCGTGTACGGATATAGTGCAAACATGTTTGAACTGCAAACTTACATACATCGTCTGGAGACTGTCACTTGACATAGTTCTGTTTATAGTTGTCCAGGACATGTTCAACCAATAAAACTTTAACCCTCGCCTAGAAGTCTCTTGGGGATACATTTTCTACATGAATACAGCTTTAGAATATTTTCTGGTTGAAGTATTTCGTGGATTTTAGATTCTTGGCTCAAAATTCAGCTACATTAAAATGATTCCTTGGAAAACTATTTTTCGCATTCCGCCTTTATGTGTGCAAGTTTTTTATGCCATATGGACGTGTCAATGTCATTCCCTTCATTCAAAACAAAACTGTGTATGTCATTCCGCCCATATTTAAGCGCGTTTTTCATACAGACATACATAATATGGATAT
The DNA here is from genome assembly GCA_905475315.1 of Autographa pulchrina. Classification (NCBI taxonomy): domain Eukaryota; kingdom Metazoa; phylum Arthropoda; class Insecta; order Lepidoptera; family Noctuidae; genus Autographa; species Autographa pulchrina. Next base: position 3,188,448 of record FR997770.1, read on the forward strand.
ATCATACAGACAGTCAGAAAAATATACGAAAATCATTTAAATATGTTGTCCAATATTAAAAGACATTGTAGCTTCAAAATAAATGGACAGGTATAATTTGACAGCTGAATCGTGTTGAATTAAATTGTCATCTGAAGAAATATGATCTAAGGAAAGCCTCCATTAAATGACCTGTAAATAGGCAATTATAAAAAAAATAGTGTAATTTGTAAATATTCTTAGAAGAATATTTTGGCGTGTTTTACTGTCTACTTGACTGTTGACCTGTAGCCCTATAATAATATTCCTAATCCAATTAACGTACTTAATCGTTTTTTTAATTTAACTAATTTATTTATGATTACCAAATAACGCTGGTATGCCAATATATAAGTAGATAAGCGTCATTAAATTACTAAAAAAAGAACGACACAGTCATGGTGATCTGTATAAAAAGATTGTTTTCTGTATTATATATCTTGCTCCGGAACAGTCATATTTCTTTCTAATCATGAGTAATAAAGCATCGATTTAAAAAATCTTTTTGTGATGGTATACCCACATCTGTTATTAATTTGTTCAAGGTATAAACGACCAACACATCTAAATCATCGTTTGAAACCATTCCACCAAAATTTAAATTCTCCTATATACTTCCATCTTATGTACCACAAATAAAACAGAATTCCAACTAGTAACATAACCACGCAATGGTTCCTCGCAATACCTACATTAATTAAAGGTGATCATACGTCACGATCCACGATCAATAAGCTTATCCGTCATTAGGTCTGGACGTCATACCTATGTAATAAATCACGCCATGTTTAGGTGAATTTAATATAATTATAATTATACTACGACATGGGAGCGACTTTAGAAAGTCAGTTTTGATACATGAGTTCCAATCTTAGAGTAAGGAGGTTCCAATTAAGTTTAATCAGCTCTTGCAGTAAGCTGTCATTGGAGTAGGAAGTAAAGAGTATTAATCTTAATGGTCAAGGAATATTGACGATTTTAGATAGTTCACATTGCACCACTTTCTACCCACTAGGTTCATTTACTAGCGCTTTCTACCGACGTCAAAGAAGAAATGCAGGAGAAAGACCTTTTTCACCTATTCCTCTTTTCGGTCGTGCCCTTTGCAAATCGATAGGCCAGATAAACAAAACACACGATTAATTCATTGATATTGCCTTCAAAATTTATTTTACTAATTAATTGTTATAAAATGTAGTACAGATAGTAAGAATACGGAACACTTGATTCTTCAGTTGATCATACTAATTATAATCTTTGTTTTTTTAGGGTACAGACATAACAGTGGCCTTCGAAACACATCACCTCAAAGGCATCGCAGAAACTCTTCTCCCAAAATACTACATCAGAAAAGCTACACAGCCAAAAAACGACCCCTTTACCTTCAAAGAAGATGGTTTCTACAAGACATTGAAACTAAAAGTCATGGCTGCAATAAATAATGTACCTAAAGATATTAGGAAGAAGAGTGATTTTATTTCAGATGCGCTATTATTATGTTTGCTAGTCGTAAGTCCTATTAGCTGCTGGGCTTGGACACAAAGTTTTTTACTTGGAGCCACATTGACTGTCTTAAATAGCTTCGTTCTGAGTTCCTTGATCATTTGCGCACATAATTATTTCCATCGTGGAGATAATTGGAGAATGTATTTGTTTAATTTGGGAGGATTGTCGTATAGGTGAGTTTTTCTCTTCATTGTTTATTTTCATCTTATTTTGTAGTTTTTGTAGAGATGAATGGAGCTAAATTCGCATTTCACCGACCCCAATTTTTTGGGAACAGGGCAAGGCGATGATGAAAATTGATTTATAATAAATAAAAAAATATCTTTTAAATATTGTATTAAGAGTATGTACAAGTATGTAAGTAAGGGAAATGATTGGTATTTGTATACTAACTACCAGTGGCCTTGGACTTGAGCTATTGACCTTACTACATTATAAATCAGTTACAGCGCATGCGTGTTAACGAGGTATTGTTAGAGATTTACAAAAAAACAATGTATCGAAAATGTTCGTTTTAATTGTTTACTCGCATGTACGGAACGGGAAGAAATATAATTATGTGTAGAACTACCAAAATTAAAACTTACTGCGAAAATAGGTGATTTAAAAGAAAAAATATACAACGTGCTTCTTAATGCAACGAAGTAATTATGAGGTCTTTGCCCTGGTGTGAGACAATTTTGGTTATTAAACTTATGGGGCCTTATTACAAAAGATGGTTTAAACCAAGACTAAGGTAAACCCAGGTTTAAAATATACCTATCACTTTCTTATGTCATATAACAAAAAGAGACGGGGCTATTCTAAAACCTCGGTTTTTCTTAGACCATCTTTTGTAATAAGGGGGTTTTTGTTTATTTTTGTAAGTTTCCACAACATAATTCAGTAGGTAGCATTGGGTATTGGGTAATGAGGCTGTTTGGATACCATTGGTTTTTCCACCTGATTCAATTCACTTTTTTGTCGAAATTAAGAATTTTAACTACGTCATTCGGTTGAGCAAAGGTCTTTCTTAAGAATACGACACATAAAAAATTATAATTTAATAAATAGTGCTGATTACATACTTTTAAAGTATGTAGTGATGTAGACACAATTTAATTTAAATACATATGCAACGTAAACAGTACATTCAGATTGACTAAAAGTAATATTCATCATCTCCCAAGCCTTTTCCCAAGCTATGTTGGGGTCGGCTACCAGTCTTACCGGATTCAGCTGAATACCGTATTTTACACGGAGCGACTGCCTATCTGACCTCCACAACCCATTTTACTGGGAAACACAGTATCCCATAGTAAGATTGGTTGTCAGAATTGACTTAACGACTGCCAAAGATCTATGTATCACAGCCGGGACCTACTGTTTAACGTGCTTTCCGAAACACGGAGGAGTCTCGGTATGTTAAAAATGGCCACCCATCCACGGACCAACCGCGGCGAGCGCAGCGTAGCCTGTATTAACCAACCTAAGTACAAGTAATATTGAACTATATTATTTATTACTCAAAGATTATTACGTATTTTTTCTCAAATATTGCTTGAGGCAATTCAACATAAAGTTTGACCGCACTTTCCTATGTACTAACCTAAGTTATACCGTCGAAAACTTTACCAGCTCCCAAATTGCTTTGATACTAGATTGGATTTTGCTGTGTAAAGGATTATTAATTAAAGGAAATATTTTCAGTAGGTATTATTATTATTATTGTCAAAAACAAAACAAAATTAGCTAAACATTAAGAAGAATTATACCCGCCTATAGCTAAATGACCCAGTGCTCGGCACAGGCGTCTTCTCATTCAATAAAAATCTAGCATATTTCTACCGAATATTAATCTTAAGAGGTTATGACTTAAAACCAATATTTTAATAATCAAAACTGAAATCAGTTTTTTTTTTATTTATCCACTCATCTTTTAATGGTGATGAATAAAATAAAACATAGTAAATTAATAATACATTACTTTGAATATGAATAAGTTTGAATTTGAACTTAAAATTATTTTTTTTCTATAAATAAGAATTTGGTCTATTATGTTTATTTATATCTAAAACAGCACGCTCTTAACCACTTGCCTGTCCACTGAGTGATATACAGAGAGGTAAAAAAAAAACTATAGTGTTAAAGGGCTCTGTTTTGATACTATTTTTGCGACTAAACTATGTAGTTCATACAAGACCTAACGATTCATACCCTGATGCGCTGTAGTTTCTTACTAAGGTCACATAGTAACATTCCTTGTGTAACTATAGTGTCTACTGGCGGGCCAATTAAGTTATTAATTGGTATTTTTGTTTCCAGTGATTGGCGGATCTCGCACGCCATGTCCCACCACCTGCACACGAACACTGCCCAGGACATAGAGCTCAGCATGCTGGAGCCGTTCCTGCAGTTCCTCCCGGATAAGAACAAGCCCATCTGGGCGCAAATGGGGGCTTTCTATTACCCGGTTATATATGCCACCTCGTTGTTGTTCATATTGTTTCAGAAGTGAGTATTGTTTTTTATGTAACTTAGGTATCAAGCTGTTAATAACATTCATGGTACCATGTTTAACTTTTAAAATTTATTCATATGATAATATTTACAATAACCAATACTTACGTACTCATTATTAACCACATTTTTTATTAATACTTACCTAAAAATTTCTTTAAACGCTGTGTTTTTATACACGCACCCTTCTTTGTTAATACTAAGTTAAGACCGTTTTATATATTCTACTACACACTATATTATATATAATGATTATTACTTTATTTTCAAGAAACAGTTAAGAACAGGCAACTTAAATACTACAACTTATATATTCATCTTAACAGTTTAACTTAGTATACACTTCTACTAAAGTATAACTTATTATGTACCCAGCTTGTGCAATGTAACCCAGTATACGCTACTAAAGTATAACATGTCAGATACTCTGTGTCGTGTTTTTATTTTGTAGAAAGTCAACAACGAAAGTAGCTTAAGTTTCGTGTGTCGCGGTACATAATAACTGCATTCATTGTCACGCGAGAGGTCACCCGCGACGACACACTGATCAAAGAATTATACATTTTTGATGGCTTCGGCCTTTGCACAGTAGGTTATGATATATCTAATGGATATTATAAAAGTATATATTGACTAGTCTCTTACTTCTTCTTTCTTTGATTAGTAAAAATACTTCTAAATCTATTTCAATCTCAGTGAAGATTAATAATTATAATTTGTTAGATAATAGTATTCAAATAGGAAGTGACCTTCAAGATACAGTATTTTACTATTTTGGAGGTTAAAGTCTCACCTAACAGACATGTAAATGATTCATAATAAAGATTAATATTAATTAGGTAACGTAAAATACGCTTTGAGTTACTAATTCTGTTAGATAACGTTATACGAGTTCAGTTACTATTTTTATTAACAGAGAGTATTATAAGACTTTATGTTGCGAATGGCTAAATAAAGACTAAAAGACAACTGCTACAAGATAATAATATAGAGATCAGGAGAGGAAAAATGATTGGGTATTTTATACGTCATGACAATTATATAAAGAATATAATAGAAGGGAAGATTGAAGGAAGGGGGCGGCCAAGATATAGTTACATTACACAAATAAAAGAGAAGGTGGAGGTCATGACGTACAAAGAAGTTCAAGAATTGACACAGAACAGACATAAATGAAAAGAGCTGCACCGAAAAGAACATGGCTCTTAAATTGATGATGATGATGATGTTGCGAATGAATACAATGCATAGTTCGTCGACATTAGTATTGATATTTAATATCCACCATAGGGGGGAGGCCTTTGTTCAGCAGTAGACGTCTTCCGGCTGATGATGATGATGATGATGATGATGTGCACTCATGCTCAAGTAAGCTTTGTTAAAATGCTTTTTTTTTAATGATAAACGGAAATAAAACGGATGAAATAATAAATAGTTCCAGACAAATACATACAGGGTAATATTATAGAACGGGGACTAGCGCGTAAACATGCAGCGCGATAGTTTAAAAGTTATAACATACAGGGTGTTAAGAAAACCCTGTCCGATCCGAAAGGGTGATATAGGTTTCACAATCACATGCCCAAATAAAATATTAAACTTGGATTATTTATGATAGTATCAATAATAATGAACTTTGAAATAACTATTTTTTGACACGAAATTCCCTAAATTTGAGATTAAAACAATAATTACAACACCATTTTCGTCAGTATTATTCGGCGGCCTTTTGTTTGATCATTTGGCAGCACCTGTGACTGTCTCTCTCGCCTTTTGAGAAAAATATTTTTTTAAGGTATTTTTTTTCTATTTTCCATTTTTTTTTTTAATTAATCAGTTATCCATACTTAAACTGACCGGACAAGGTTTTCTTAAGCAAATAAATTTTCAGTTATTTATTAATAACCACTTAAACTCAAATAAGTGTTGAGAATTAAAATTTAAAATCAGTGAAAGATAATCTTCATCACACTACCTCACATGGTTTTACTTATCTAATCTTTATAATTCCATTACCCGTACGATACTAAATTGTTATTTCGCAAGATAAAACACCGACGCCGACGCCGCGATGGTAATTTCCAAAATCCTGGGATGGACATAACATCATCATCTGCCTAGCCTTTTTTCCCAAACTATGTTGGGGTGGGCCCGCATTTTACATTGAGCGACTGCCTATCTGACTTCCACAACCCATTTTACAGGGGAACACAGTATCCCATAGTAAGAATGGTTGTCAGAATTGACTTAACGACTGCCAAAGATCTAAGTATGACAGCCGGGACCTACTGTTTAACGTGCTTTCCGAAACACGGAAGGGCTAGGTATGTTATAAATGGTCACCCATCCACGGACCAACCGCGGCGAGCGCGGCTTAACCTGTATTATCGGTCAAACCGTACGGCTTAAACTTAGCCACGAGCTCCTCTCGTGGATGGACATAACAACAGCAACTAATTCCATTAACACCGAATCTTTCTAACTCCATCCAAATTTAAATTACGTTGATTAAACAAAAGCGATTCGTTTATTCAAACAAACAACTTTTGTACTCATAACACAGGTTTCCGAAACATTTCACTCAAATAACAAATGAAATTGCCTAAACAATGCGAAATTTTAACAAAGTCGTAGATATAGCTGGTCGTCAGGATTATCGTGTTAACTTGTTATTTTAATTGTTTTTTATTATAATATTATGTGTTACAGTCACACAAAAAGCTCCTACGTTGAAGTGGAAATGGGCTGGACATGTTTGTCGTATGCCAATACAACAATGGGCTAAAATTACCACCGAATGGTTCCCAACACACATTAGGCGTCAGCGAGGCAGACCCAGGCGGAGGTGGCGGGATGACCTATATTTATTTTTACCAAACTGGTCAATCGCGGCTCTTGAGAGAGATAAATGGAGGGAGAGTGGGGAGGCCTTTGCCCAGCAGTGGGACATTTCAGGCTCTTAATAAAAATAATGTGTTACAGTCAAAACTCTAAACCGGTCATAAGTACTTGTAACCGGGAAAATTTGCCCTTACTTGGGGACACGAGGACTTCGCTCGCTTATCTGCATCCGTCCAGAACCTTAACCTATCCATCGGGGAGGCATTGGAGGCAATTACAAAACAATTTAAAGAAAATTTGACTGACTCTCTAGAGAACAAAATAAATTTTAAACAGAATCGTCATTCATCTACTTTTGGACGGGTCAAAAGCACTAGTAACCAATGATTTTGAGACGAATCTACTATTGATCAATCATAAAAGTACTTTGGACTAGTTTTTAGTTTTGACTGTGACATATACACGTATAGAATTGAACCGGTTTAATGATATTCACTGTAAATGGGATTAGTTTTGGTCTGTATACAATACACATATAGGGTATAATTGCTTCCTTGTGGAAGGGACCAATACAAAATGAAATGTATTTTCATGACGAGTTTGCGACACGATAATTAAGTTGCTGTCATTTACACGTATAGACCAGTTGTGTTGAAGCGAAGCTAACGTAATTACAGGTGTAATCATTTAATGAATCAGCGAAGCATAACTGTATAGTTACTGCTTGTTTGAAATACATATGTTACACATATTATTATGTTAGTCGAGTATCTTATATCTACATTTTCTACACTAATATTATAAAGAGGAAAGATTTGATTGTTTGTTTGTTTGTTTGAATTGAATAGGCTCCGAAACTACTTGACCGATTTGAAAAATTCTTTCACTGTTGGGAAGCTACACTATCTCCGGTGAACATAGGCTATAACAAATATTCAAAAAAGTTAGGGATCTATACTAAAACTCCAATAATGTAACACAAGGTGTGAAAAAATTACCAAAATACTTTCTTACATCGCGTGCGCTGCGAAAACTATTGATTATAGAACAAAATAATGTACTACGTCTTTGTAGAACATATAGTTATCTACAAAAAATATCGCGACAGCATAAGTCTAACTACTATAGTTATGTCGCAATAAGTGTCTTTTTCATTTTTAAAAATTTATATAAATGCCACCGCTATAAAAAGCTCTTTTATTTATACTTTGGAATTAATCCTTATCAAAATAAATGACTTTATATTGAAGTCTGCTTTAATACCATTATATAACTTTTTGAATTATTCAATTTGGACATTCCATTCGAAAGAAATCACAAGTTTAAAAATGTAAGTTCTTTGAAAAATGTCGCATGGTCGCCGCTCACGCCGCCGTACCATAATAATAATAATAATAGCAAATTAGCCTTTCGGGAATAAAAGTTGTTTGTTAATGTTTACTATTCCATAGTAAGTTTAGTATTAACAAATTAGTAAAGGAACTAACGACGTAACGGGGTTAAAGAGGTAGTACGAGATAGGTATGGAACCGCGAGGTGTTAGTTCCACTATTCATAACTCAAGAACGGGTAGACCGATTTTCTTTTTAATTTAATTCTTTTTCTTTTCTTTTTTAATTTTTTGGATTCGTCTCCGCCCCGTAAAACAAAGTAACTATAAAGACATTGGGAACGGAATATAGGTATTAACGCGGGTGAAACCGCGGGGCACAGCTAGTTTTAAATATGACCGATTTCTCTTGGTCACAACCACTCACACCATAACTTTCGAACGATAGAACCAAATAATATATTTTTATATTCTTATGTTCTTTATTGTAAGTATAAGGTTCTTATATTAAAAAAAAACGTGATGAAAAGTTTTGCAAATCTTACAACACCTGTAAGTACCCGGGGCGACCAGCTAATACTACAATAAATACTCGTAGGTACATACCTCCCTGGCAAAACTAGTCTCTAAACCACCTAGAAAAAAGCTACGATCGTAGGGAACTCAACAACCACAACCAATAATCCACAATCTTTTCTTTTTATTTCCAGTATAGCCCTGTCTGCCCTCCAGCATGAAGGCAAGTCGTTAACCTGGAAGAACCTGATCCCCTTCACGCTGCCAGCCTGGATGTACTTCGCGGGAGGATTGTCTCTGCCCTGGACCGTCGCTCTATGGCTCGTGACCATGATACCAGCGAGCTTCTTCTTTGTGATATTTGGTTTGACAGCTGGTCACCATAGTCACAGGAATTTCTTTGAAGGTGATGTTCCGAGGTGAGAAAATTCAAAATAGTTTTTTAGGGTTCCGTACCCAAAGGGTAAAACGGGACCCTATTACTAAGACTCCGCTGTCTGTCTGTCCGTCTGTCTGTCTCCAGGCTGTATCTCATAAACCGTGATAGCTAGAAAGCTGAAATTTTCACAAATGATGTATTTCCGTTGCCGCTATAACAACAAATACTAAAAACCACATAAAATGAATATTTAAGGAGGGCTCTCATACGACGGTGGTACGGACGGAACCCTTCGTGCGCGAGTCCGACTCGCACTTGGCCAGTTTTTCTGTTTAGTTTATTATTAGATACTGTCACACATCTGTAAGGCGTTCTTAAATGTCTACATGACATGTTAAAAAGACAGAGACAACATGAAACTTAGCGGCTACTTACATTGAGTAGCGTTAAGATTGGCCGCTTATAGCTAATTACTTGAAAATATCTGGGTTCTTGGCCGATCTTCAAACATTCAATCAGGTATGCTTTTATCTGGTAGTAAAGGATAATGAATAAAGTAACGTAAAAAATAACTTTGATAATGACGACAGATAGGCTAACACTAATTTCCAGTGATCCAGAATAACGGTTTTATTTAAAATAGGTGCCATGCCATAGGTGTCATTTTAGCACGGTAATATTATAATACAGTAGTGTAACTCGGCCGCATGATAGAAATAAATGCCTACAGCCGCGCGGTACGTAAACATGCGTTAGGGCTGCCCGTCTCCAGCATTTTAATTACATTTGCCTTCTTTCTGTTTCTATTTAGTTTTGTTATTGTAAATATCCTTTTTATACAAATAAATGAAATACTTTGTATATTGGATAGGAAGTGTTCAATAAAAATGCGTGTTGTTTTTTGATTAGTAGATTTAAAAAAAAAACATGTTTTTGTTTGAAAAACAAATCGGGCTTATAAATTTGCGACCGAAAAATATTTGTGCAAATATTCATACAACCAAAAACAGCACAATATTTCCTACTCGTCATATTAACTGATTTTAAGAGAAAAAATCGCTCGGTTATTGTTAAAAAAACAACACACCGTCCGTTCGACACTGCGGTACAGCCGTGACTGTCTGCGCCCCGAGCGCAACCCGAGATCGAGCGCGTAGGTATAGCTCGCGTTTCGTCCGTTAGTATGAAGTTGGAGTATTGTATTATAATATTACCGTGCTTTTAGCCAGTCATTTAAAAACCAAGTAGGTACAGATTTTCTGAAAATCATGTTTACAGTATATTTCTTTGCACTGAAATACACAGTACTAAAACTAACCCATTTATACTTCAGCAAATAGCCATGGGACCATAAAATACAGATTGGTCCCTAAATGTTCACTAGTTAATAGAACCATTACAGTTTAGAACTACTTTATAGCCATAGAGCAATAAGCAATAATCACAACGATAGCAAAGTTATTAATGACTAGCTGTGCCCCGCGGTTTCACCCCCCTTTTCGGTTTGACTTCATAATTATAATAGTGTAGGTAGATTAGTATTATGGGTATAAAACGCCTCAGGTAAGTTAGTATTCAATAACGACATTAAGAATATACATATAATTTATTTTGGTGTCAATGTAACAAAGTTTTTTTTAACTATAATTTTAACTTTAAATATAAATTCTTTTGTTAAAAAGTAACACTATATTATATCATTGGTTACTGGCTAGGCTACTCCACACTTTGCAGATCTTGGACAGCCTACAAAGCCGTTGACCCGGCTGTCATGCGGTAATCTCTGACAGACTTTATGTGTCTAGAATTCAAACCAGTCTTACTAAGTAATATATAACTTTAACTTTCAAGTAGCATTATTTTTTTGACAGTTATAACCCCGACCACTTTTTAACCGACTTCCAAAATAGAGGAGGCTATGATATATATACATATATGATATGTGAATAACATAGCCTATGTTCAACAGATTTTTTAATGCTTGGTCACCGATTTCTTTGTTAAATTATAGACCCAAATTTTAATATTTTTTTTTTTTTTGGTAGGTATAACTCATTTAAAGTTTTGCAACGATTTCACTTCTAGCTGTGATTCCAGACAAAATCTTTTTACATATTCACATCAAACTTAGTCCAAAAACCTACATAATTCTGCTTAACCTACATAAATACATGTCGAGAGTGCAGCTACTGGAGTCGCGCCGCAATGTTAATTTTAATGCGTTTGTGGTGCGAGTACCTTCATGTTACCTGCACCTGGTGATGGTAGAAGACTTTTGGCTGGCTGGCGTGGTGTTCCGTCGCTTTCGCGGACAGATATCACTTGAACGTACATAGGGAAGCGTTTACTAACATAGGTTTAAGTCTATATATACTAACACAAAATGTATTTATACAATATGTATGTTAGTATATAAGGTATATATCTATGGGCCTTAGTCGCCTGACAATAAAGGTTATTATTATTAAATTCAACTACCTCTCTCACAAGGCGCTGAAACCAATGCAATATCAATTAATATCATTTAGCTGCGATTCGATATCGAAGTTATAACGACGCTACCTTCCGGACAGTGGACGAAGTTTCAGACGATCACAAACTGCACCTTTCACGTTATTACAATAAACTGCCCAATGAACTTCGTGCTAAAATACTGACAAATCAATAAAGAAAATCTATACTTATAATAAATCTGTAGAAGTGAAAATTCTGTACATTGAAAATATCAAAAAAATAAATGGCGGGGGGTGTTACTAGACCGACACCGAACCCAAAAGTGTGAAAAAAAAATTTTTTTGTCTGTCTGTCTGTTCAGGTATCATGCAAAAACTACCGGTTCGATTACGATGAAACTTGGTATAATTATTCTTTATTATACTGGGCACCACACTGGGTAGTTTTTATCCCGGAAAAGTATAAAGAATAAAAAACAAAATTTAATTTTCGGTTAAAAACTCATTGATAAGTTTCGTCATTCACGCGAACGAAGTCGCAGGCACAGCTAGTTGATAATATAAGAGTTATCTTAGATTGAAAGAAGTATTAATAAAACACATTACCAATTGCTGTTGAGTTTATGCACCTCTTTTTTCTATATTTAAACAGGATTAAGAAAAGGTTTGCTTAACATCCTGTATAAGCAGTTCGGGATTATCTGCTTTAGTTTCACGGTTCTCCAGAGCTGATGGTCACTTATTAGCAATTAACTAAAATATATAATCTACCGGAAAATGTCTTCAAAGCTCAATTTTGTCAACTATTTAAAGTTCAATTATGAACAATATAATGGAAAGTCCTCACGTAATTAGAAAATACAAAATAACTTCAATATTTCATGAAATGAATATTAATAACCTAAATGATATTAACGATATCACAATATGTCTGTCTTTGAATTGCCAACCAAGTGTAATCACTCATTCAATAATTCATATTTGTATATCGAGATACCATATAGACCTACTCAACTTTGAAGAATCTCTAAAATCTTAATATTAAATCATTAAACCCTTACCAGAGGGATTGTCTCACACTTGAATACTATCTAGATTTAACTAAACTTTTCACTTGATTGGTTTCTAAGAGACTATGTGAACACTGAATTTCTTTCAAAATTATATTAAGGTCAGCCAAGCAGAAAATCTAACAAGAGTATCAATTGGAATTTTTTATTATAATAAATATTCTATTTATCAACGTCTATCATGTTAACTTAAATAACGTTGATTGAAAAGGTCACAACTGAACTGTAATATAAAAATAAATTCTTTTATTACGAAAACACGAAATTATTTGACTAGTCTTTGTATTCAGCGACAAACGCTTTTCACAATAAAACACATAGGTTAATTACCTGTCGAACGTATTTATTTTGCTTGTCATTGACAGATTTGTTTCCTTTTTCAGGAGCGAAAATATCGATTGGGGTCTTCACCAGTTGGACACAATAGTTGAGCGAATCGATTACGCGGGCAATCACTTTAAATCGATCACTCGATTTGGGGACCACGCTCTACATCACTTGTTCCCTACATTGGATCACGCAGAATTAAAATACATGTACCCAATACTATTCGAACATTGTGAGAAGTTTGAATCACAATTGAAAACGAATACTTTTTATGAAGCGGTTATTAGTGCCAGTAAGCAAATGATTAGGAAACGCCCTAACAGTTTTAGAGAACCAAAAATTATAAAATAATTTAATTCAAGTCTGTTGAATAAAAACAAGGGAATTTTGAAACAATTTTCTTGACAATTGCCAAAATTTTAAATTAAGTTTGCTCTACTATTAGCATACAATTTGTGTACTCAATTCGTACTTATTAATAAAAGTGTTTTTTTTATTTTATAGATTGATAAATGTTTAAATGAATAGGCGATTTGATTTGACTTGTTTTTATCTTGTATTATTCGGTATTGTAAGTAGTATGTAAACATAAACAATCATACATTATTTAAAATTAAGTATGTGCTACACTTGTATGACTATTGCAAACTTTGTTAGAATTTATGAATTAACTTAAGAGTGGTGATCGTGTTTCTATAGTTTGTAAGATTTTAGGTAATTTACAACTTATGTAATGGCTGTGGATCAAATAATATAGACTGTATTTATTATATTCTGTCGTTTTTCTTTTCGTTATTATTTCCTGAAAACTTAACCCTTATAAACAAACTCCTAGTTAGGGCCCCAAAGATAGAGAAATATATAAAAACGTGTACTTTTCGGCACCTCATATTTTTTTTAACCTAACCCATAAGTAAAACATCCAAGGTAGTATGTGGTGTAGCAACTTCAATAAATGAAATTAACACTCGCACTGGCTACAAATACCCCAGTTTTTTTTTTTATTATAGTCGGGCCTGTTGGTCTAGACTCTAGTGGTTAGTGACCCTGACTGCTAAACCTTATATGTACCCTATATGTTTGTGTGATGAGTACGATCATTTATTCTGTGTCTGGGTGTAATTTATCTATAATATGTATGTATTTAGAAATATATAAGTATGTTTATCAGTTGTCTGGTTACCATAACACAAGCTCGTGCGTGTGTGAGATGTCCCGGAATATTATATTATTGTAATTATAAATGAAAACTTGTACCTTACATAACCAAAATCCCGTATTCAACCTCAAACAGTAAAGTTTCAAGTACAAGAGACTCTTAATATGTTGAACAACACAATAAGTTGTTTACCGCAGTCACACAGTCGATGAGACACGCGACACGTACGCTACTATTTGTACTAAATCTTACGTGATATAGATAAAGTTTAGGGAACTGATTCTTCTGTGGATTTAATAGAAACTATATACAGGATGTTACCGAAAGGGTATATTCATCCAAAAGGGGTGAAGAGTACATCTGGTATAGAGTCGGTTTACAAAGTTTCGGTCATTAACTTGACCTCCATTTTTTCGTATCAATAATTTGACTCCGAAAATCATAACCAGTACACTAAATGTGATTTATAATGTTAAACAAAGTCTCGTGAGTTACACCATTTTATCTACTCAAGAACGGGTAGACCGATTTCCATGAAACAGGATTTTCACCAATTGCTTTAATTAGTTGCCTCCGTCTCTATAATATTTTAGATTTCGGAAAAGATGACGACTCATTTCACATCGGTGGTAATACCTTGATGTAATACTTTATCTTTTGATGCTTTCAAAAACATTGTTAAAGACAGGTTTGGAACTTCTTGGAAATGTAACTCAGTAGTAAGAAATGCGAATAGACAGCCGTTAAAAACGAAAGTAAAATATAGTCCTAAAGTGAGTAATTCAAAGAATTGTACAAAAAATTTTCAATTTCTAATTCTCGTAATTTCCCACAACTTTGAGGTGTAAAGTAGCGACATAAGATCTTCTTAAAATGAATTAGGTTACAGTATCAGTAGACTGTTGATGTACTTTATTATTATGTAATTTAAATAGTGTACAATAAAGAATATTCTATCTATCTATCTATCTATCCGGTTTTTATGCCTATATTATTTATTCATTGAGTTAATTGTAATTATTTGTAATAATACACAAACTTAACTATTTCATTAAGTTCATTGTGATACATAAACTGAACTATATAAATAAATAAATAAATAAATAAATGCGGACAACATCACATACATTGCTCTGAACCCAAAGTAAGTAGCTAAAGCACTTGTGTTATGGAATTCAGAAACAACGAAGGTACCACAAACACCCAGACCCGGGACAATGTAGAAAAGTTGGTTTCTACATTGACCCGTCCGGGGATCGAACCCGGGACCTCAGAGCTAGCGACACCTTGAAACCGGTGCGTACGCCACTCGACCACGGAGGTCGTCAAAACTATATACACAAAATATTTATAGAAACTATAATAAAGTAAATAAAATCGAAAATAAGACATCAAAAATAAAATCTTAATTAAAATAGAATATAACCCAAACTAAATATACATATACTTATATAAGTAAACAGAATACACGAAATACGAGGTAATAAATGACCAATAAACGAGAAGATGGCTCTCTCGATTTACGTGCGGCGTTGCGGTCGACCGCACGAGACAGAGCGACACTTGTGTGAGCCGCAGCCTCCCTGGCTCCCAGACTGACTGCTGCCCTTTGTTAAGGGAAGTTAATGAACTATACGACTATAAATGTTTTAGGACTTTTGTTTAATACTTTTTTTTTGTAAACTCGTTTTTTACCAGATAGGTACTTTTGATACACATATTAAAAATTCAGTACGTCAGATTTCGTGTCGAACTGTCAAGACAGAAGACAGAAATACAGTATTTTAGTGTAGTTTGTTTAAAGCAGAGATAATGGTTTTATAAGTCTCATTATATGTTGAAAGTTTAAATAAAATTTGTTTGGCTAAACCTTTTGATTCGTAATTTGTGTCATGTGCTTCTCGTGTCAAAATTTAGACCTAAAATGGCTAAAATATAAACACATTTGTCTAAAGTCTAGAGTAAACAAAGGGCAACCTACTTCATAGAACTGTACTTAGGCTTTCTGCAAAAATTTAGATGTTCTAGTAACCACGTCAGGCATTCCGAGAAAACGTCCTAAGAATAAAGGTCTTACTCAAGTAGGTATAACGTAGGAACAGCGTTGAAATTTAACAATTCCATAACATTACAAATACAACACCGCAAAATTAGAGTTAATTGTCTGTTCTGAGCAATACACATTAGTATAATTATAAGACCCTACGGGTCTAATTGCACAATTAATTATAATACAGTAAATACGGGCCACTCAAATGGGACTGAGCAAGAGTAAATTAACTTTGACGGATATCCATTACAATTGCTCCTGTCATATTAAATGTCGTCTTGAATTTATAAATTTTTAATAAGAGGAACTTGATGGGTTGTGTCAGAATTCTAACCGAATTCAGTCTTGTCAAACGGCTCATTATTTAATTAATTTAATAAAGTCACTAAACCAGCCACCTAATAAAATTACTAAAATATACAAAATACATCTGTTTCTAGTTGACCCATCTCTTTTTTTGACGCATCTGTGACTAAGTTTCTGTATAATGTTAGGTTATATTGTTGTTCCTTTTTATATCTTATATATAAAATTCTCGTGTCACAATGTTAGTTACCATACTCTTCCGAAACGGCTTGACCGATTTTTATGAAATTTTATATGCATATTATTTTATACAGTAGGTCTGAGAATCGGCTACTATCTATTTTTCATACCCCTAAGTGGTAGTAGGTAGGTAGTAGGCAGGTGATAGGTAGAAAAAATTGCATTGCAACGCATGCCGGGTACAGCTAGTTTGAATATAATAGATGTATATAAAACGAATTCCAACCGCCATAATTTTATGAAAGCCATATAAACACGAAAGGCACAAAGTTCATGCTTCTTAATTAACTGAAAGCCTACTTTCAAAAGTTTTGAAAGCCTAAGTATTTGTAACCTAAAACCCTAAGCACAGTGGAACCTAACGACTTATATTTGTGGCTGAAATCAGGGATAGTTTAAAGGTCGAACTAGAACGGGGTAGTAAGCAATAGAATTAGTTTAGACCACAACTCCAAAGTTCGATAGTTCACTACACTTTGTCACAATAAAGCAATTTGTTGACGATCAGAAGACTATTACGTAGAGGCACTGAATACTGACATTTAGGTCAACACCCTTTATAATTATTATTATTATAATTAATCATCTAACAACAAGTTATGAACTAAAATGTCTGTGTCAGCATTCCTCTGACGAAGAGACGAGATTCAAAATATAAAAATAGGAATAAAAATTTCGGGTTAAGCTCGGCTCAGACCGTAACATTATATTAAAATTTATACATTTTTATTAAAATTTTAATCTGAATGTTATATGTATTAAGGTGCTCCCTCACCGGGAGCATTCGCGTGTAATGTAACGTTACAGATTTGAGCATTACATCAGTGAAGGAGGAGAACCGAGCATTACAATGCGCACCTTGTAATGATACAAAACGGGCATACATCAGTGAAGGAGAAGAACCGAGCATTACAATGCGCACCTTGTAATGATACAATGTGTAATATCTTGATACAACTTGTAACATCAATGCGCTCCACTTCCATTCCACTTCCACAATATGTTACATTACACGCAAATGCTCGTTAGTCAGGGAGGTATTATTGTAATGTAATGCTCAAAGTCGAATCTATAATGTTACAATACACGTGAATGCTCCCGGTGAGGGAGCACCTTTAAGGTATTAAAAAATATATCTTTACTTAAACCTGCGCTGAAACGAACAAACATCCGCTTATAGTAAATTTTTCTAAATTTAAAAGTAAAGGCGACATTCCACAAATTTATTGCACGAGTGTCGCAGGAAATCGAGCAACTTTCTTAGAAACATAACTCTAATTTGTAGCTGATTAGAAAATAAATCGGTTACAATACTTTCCTTTTAAAAGTTTCCGTCGGTACGAGTTCGATACAAGACAAATTGTATCGGTGCTAGAAAAGGTTTAATGGAAGAATAGGATCTATTAATTCAGTGACAGATAGAGTTTTGTGTTCTGGTGTTTCCTTTTGGGTAACAATTTTAACTAGGCAGTTCCTTTTTGCCTAAGAAATTGCATTTGACGACCTCCGTGGTCGAGTGGCGTACGCACTGGTTTCAAGGTGTCGCTAGCTCTGAGGTCCCGGGTTCGATCCCCGGACAGGTCAATGTAGAAAATCACATTTCTATATTGTCTCGGGTCTGGGTGTTTGTGGTACCTTCGTTGTATCTGAATTCCATAACACAAGTGCTTAAGCAACTTACTTTGGGTTCAGAACAATGTATGTGATGTTGTCCGCATTTATTTATTTATTTATTTGAAGTTTTTAATTCTCTCTTTTTATTAGGTTTTGTGTTTTGGGTTAAAATTTATTTAAATTATCAAATTCGTTTCCATAAATTCAAAACCTTTTACAAAAAAAATATATGAAAAAATGATAACCGAAAATTTTCAAATTTTTCCTCGACAAATATTTACTTTAACCTTCCCATAATTGGCTTACACACAATAAAACTTCGGTTTGCACCTAAAATACAAAATATACGAAAACCGGGATTTAAAAGTCCGGCTAATTAACGTACGTGTCATCGGTCAGTTCAATAAGAGATAATTGGAGTAATCACGAGTCGTGGGCGACGCTAATTACAAACTGAATGCGAAAGTCAAACACATGTTCACGGGTTGCGAATGCCGGTTATTAGCAATCAATTTTATGCGGACTTTTCAGCGCCTGAAATGAAGTTATGACATTGGTTTTGGAGTAGAAATGAGGTTATTTCCATCAGGAATTGGTTAAGAACAAAAACAAATTTTTCACCAAGAAATTCCTTGATCAAGACAGTACATCAACGTGTAATATATTTTAAGATTAATTTGAGCTTGAGACCTTACTCTACCTAAATAAACATGTGTTTAGCTAACAAGTCTGGCACAAGTAACGTAGTTTGGCCTCCAGACAATTACTAACCACAGTGTCTACCGAAAGAAAGAAGTAAATTCCCAAAACATTTTATCTTAATACCAACTAAAGTGTAATGGCTCATGTTAGCCGACAAACACAGTTGTACCAACATAATATACCAACAAATATTTCGTGAGGGAATTGAAACCTTGAGTCTTACAACGTAATCTTGGAAGAACTTAACATAGCAGGGCCTCGATTCAGCTATTTAAGAGTTGCTTGAATTTACTGAATGACCTGCTTCATTTGGTAATTTTTACGATAATTGGCAGTCTGCTAACTGTCATTACGATCATTCTCTTCGAGAGTTCAATTAGATTTTATTGTAGGCTTATCTGAATACGAAAATTAGGCACAATGAAAAGTACACTGACCGATCACTGACATGCATTTAAAATAGGTAGCTGAATCGAGGCCCTGAACAAATACCTACGGGACTCGTTCCTTAATCCCAAATTCTCGGTAAACACGTTTTCTGTACATCGTTTCCATGTTCCTATTTGAACTGTAGCACGTGTTTCAGGAATAAAAATAAGCAAACTAATCAATGGTATCCGTACGCGAAAAAATAAATAATTATTTTTATTACAAAATAAATAAATTACACATAAATAAATCGATAGAACTGAATCCAAATTTATGGATGCCGCGATAATTATTTTTTATAAATAATTTTATTGAAAACTCTATTTTCCTGATATTTCATCATCATCATCATATCAGCCTGTTGCAGTCCACTGCTGGACATAGGCCTCCCCCAAGGAACGCCACAGCGCACGATCTCACGCCCTTTTCATCCAGTCACTGCCAGCTGCCTTCTTCAGGTCATCGGTCCATCTAGCCGGGAGGCGTCCTGATATTTAGTAACTGTAATATTGGTGTACAACCGCTGTAATTAAATTAAATAAATAAATAGAAGAAAATGTGTCATGTATACTATAATATATTTTTAAACTACTTCCTATACAGTCATGAAAATAGAAAATTTATCTATCGCCCCGTCTAAATCCACCCTTTGCTCGGTAAAGGCCTCTCTTTGATAAAGAGTGAAGGATGGTAATATGATAGTGCAAAAACTACCATAGCACCATAATCGCAGTTTACATCAAAACAACATTAAACTAAATTCTAACAGGTATGTTGAAAGCAGGAAATTACGTCTGGGGAATAGTCTACAAAATACCTTTAATATTAAAACGCCTGTAAAATAACTTTGAGCAATAAACTAGAGGACGTCCTTGCTATAAGTAATTTTTAAGTACGGACACACATTTCAACTTTCGTTTAGACACTAAAACCCTTTTACATAAAATGGAATGGAATCTTCTTTACTCATAAAATTAAAGTATTACGGTGCGAAGTTGAAATGTTTGTGCTCGCTTCATTACGCCATCTCGTAATTTTCACTCGCTAATATAGCATAACCTTGACAAATCACCTGTGATGTACCTAAAGCCCTAAAAGGGATTTATTTAGGTAACTATAAATTTCAGTTGACATGTAGTTGTAGTATTATGGCTTAATATAGATAGGGTTTGGTTTTTAGACAACCAACACGATTTCAGTAAGTAACTAATTAAACATAGATACGTGATCAAAATTTACTAGGCTACACGCCTTCAGGCTTACAACCATTCATCATTGTCTGTAAAAAAAATATTACATATTTTTTATTACACGGTAAGACTAAACTAGACTCTTTTCCAATATACAATCACGTATTTTCTATTAAATATTCCTACCACAAAAAATGTACACAAAGCAAATTTTACCAATCTTTCCGTCCACCGAATTCCAGCAGCAATGTGTAGCATGTGTTAACCAGACAATAAACTATCTAAAATCAATAAGAAGGAGATCGGAACAAACTACACGAGCTATTTAGTTAAGTAGCAGGAAATATCCGTAAAACGTTTGGTTAGGATCCTTAATTAATCCCTCGCCGACAATATTCTGTCGCCCCACCTGTGGCATGCCGTAATGTTTGCGACTGCACAGGATAGATAGACGGCTTCCATTTATCTACTAATAACTTATTATCATTCTCCATTATTGGACTCTGTTAATTAGATCTGTGGCTTTGATTATCTCACTCATAATTGTTCTCGTTATAATTAGGTCAGGCAATACAGGTAAGTTAATTGATTTAAATAAAAGTTAGTACACGTTAATTGGCTTGTAGTTTAAAAGGTAACAAAGCTGTGGAATATATTGTTAAACAAATATTACTTTGGTGTTTCTAGTATTTTTTTATTTATTTATGTCATTATTTATAAACAACTTAGTTTTCAATAAATAACAGTGGCTTCGTTGATTACTACCTACGAGACGTTTGTAATGCTTATACAACCAAATTCAAGGTTTTTTTGTTTTTCAGAAAGTATGTCTCTCCTTGGAAAATTCAAATAGTATGTAGTCTATCAGTATGGAGTCTCTCAACCTGCTTGCGACCACGGCCTGTGTAACCCGGTCGAAACGTCAAGCCCTAAAGGTATTTATGCATGTACGCGCTAATCCTCGTTTTATAATACTACTATAGTATGTAGTCTATCAAATACATACAACGAAACATCGTTTTTATTTATTGAAGCCTTCGTCAGCTTTCGTTTTTTTTCTTTCTTTTAAAATAAAAGGTTGTTCGTTGATACTTTCCAACTATCAACTATTACAAAATGGACCATACGAACTTCATGCAATGTAATCCGCAACGTGGGTGCAACTGAGCTGAATATACATTACTTTGTATAAATATTCATAGTCTTGAATTCTGGACTCTTCACCTCCACACGATTCCAGTTGGAATTTCAAATGGGATTGGATTGTTACCACAATGTATTTACTGAGCACTTTGGTAACATTGTCTTAATATAGCCATTGCTTCTGCATTCGAAGAGGATAAGTATGCACATACACAGTTAAGAGAGTAATCTAATGTTTTTATAGTTATTGCGATCACTTAGTAAGTTTTCATAATGTTAACTTTGTCAGAAACAATTAAGCGTTCATGATAAAAAAATCATAGATTTTTGCAACTAAAATCACAGAAATTTCGTTCTCCAGTGATCATTAATCTGGCATTATAGATTCAAAGTGAGTAAGTACTACACCTCACAGTTTTCATTTACCTAGGAAACCGTAGTCCTTAGGCTTTTGGTTATCACAGCTAAAGTTGCCTCTCCTCCTCTCTTGGGCTTCAGTTTACCACGTACTAAGTTTCATCAAAATAGGTTAAGGGGTTTAGCCGTGAAACCGTTACAGGTAGACAGCAGACTTTCGATTTTATAATATAAATATGGATTTAAGGTTGTAGGTCAGATAAAGTGAAAAGTACATTACAACTTCTAAATACCTCTACCATATTACACGTGCTCAATCAAGCAGCAGATTCTATATCAGTACTAAGCAGAAATTCAACTAAAACATAACATGGTAAGCTCTCTATTTGCAGGTACACAACGCAATACTTCACAATGGTTAGGAAAGTGCCCATCACTTCTGCGAAAACGTAATCTGGCCAAATGAGTTTGTTAGACAGTTCCCAACTACAACTCAACTTGTAAATAGTAAAGTTGAACTGTTAGTTGTGAGATACAAACGCTTGTAGTTAACATGAGCAACAAACAGATATGTAATGAAATAACTTTTCAGTTTAATAATAAATACTGACTGTGATACATCAAAAACAAGTGGCATATTTCATTATGGAACCAACGTTTTAATCCCTTCAAATGCCTTAAAACCAAGTACAAATTTTGTATTAACCACACTGCATCGTTGTCAGTTTAGGAATACATCAAGAAGAAACCTGGATTCCAAAAATGAAATTTGAAATATCTCGATCCTTGTCTACATGAGAAGAGGCATATCCAGCAGTGGGACATTTATAGGTCAGTATGATAAACTGCAACTGTCAATGCAAATGAGAGGTATTTGAAACAAACAAAACAAGCGAAGATCACCATGCTTGATGATATCGGCAATCAAAAGTTTATTAGTACTTCCTAGATTCAAGCCACCAAATTGCAAATGAGAATCCGATCTCCAAATCTCAAACGAGGCCTTAAAATATTTCTCATGTTTTGACAATCGAGGAAAACGATACCGACGTATAATCAACTACACATCAGTGAGAACAGGTTACTACGAAAATGGTGCTTACTGCTTTGGAATAAAAGCGTTGGGTAAGAGATTTGTGTTAGTAAGTTGTGAGGTCGGTTATACATCCTACTTATATTAGATGAAGGTGTTTACGACGCCAGCCTTAAAAACCAAAGCCTAAGGATCAACTAGTACGAATATAAACATGAGCCCAAACAAATCAAGTGCGTAGTCAAACTTATCACTGGCATACAGACCATGAAAATAGCGCGGATAGAGAGCCATAAAGTCAGGAGATTTTCTTTTTACGATATACGTAGTAAAGTGAGGCTTACTCTACTGTTTATTAAGATCATGTGTTCAGAACTTAGTTTTTTATTTGTAGACAAATCAAGAATGAAACTTTTAGGGAGTTTGTTGCTCTTTGAGATGAATTACATTTTGAAATGTTATTGTAATATTCGTATCAGACAATATGCTTAATTTAATACTAGGTATTTCTTCTTTTACGGAGAATTACACTGATGTAAATAAACTATAAAAATCTAGAGTAATAAACATTATGCTAATCCCGCACCCGTAATTTTAAAGCACTTTTTAAGAAGCAGGGCTTATACTATTTCCTATCAAGATAACCTAGAACTGTATTATTATTAGCATCCATACTATTGGTTATATTTATTTCTTTTTAATTAAGAGCATATAAGCCGTTTAAATATTCGTCAAAAAAATGTACAGGTAAATAATAAGCAGGTAGCAAGATTTTAATAAGGTCGTAATAAAACCTGAGAGCGTTTGTAAGGATTACACAAAACGCGAATAAAATTAAAGATGTCTGCGTTGTTCCCGGACTTAATTAGCTTCGAGCTTAATTTGGAAGACCTTGGTCACGTCTGCAGGAAAAGTTTGTCATTAAAATACTTGGTTACTGTCTTGTATATTTTGTTTGTTCTGAGGTCTGCAACCAGTGTATTGTTGGTTTCTTAGTATGTATTTTTTGGTCTTTTGAAATTCCCTTTAAACGGCTCTTCGGTTCTCAATCAGTCATGTTATGAACTTTAGCAAGATATAATAATGGTACATGAATGTGGACAACATCGCAAATATTGACCTGTACCCAAAGCACTCGTCTTATGTAATATGATACAACGAAGGTACCACAAACACCCAGACGCCAGTCAATGTTTTACAAACTTGGGACCTCAGAGCTACTGACACCTTGAAAACCGGTGTGTATGGCACTCGACCACAGAGGTCGTCATAAGTATATGGTAACTAACTAACTACTTTTGTTTCTGCGACGGTCTTATGTCATTAGAGGTCACGGTCTCCTGTCATTCAATAACAAAATCGAAACATAACCAGTTATTTTTGTATTTTCTTTTCAGCTAATGAAAAACACCACAGCAATACACTACGAAAGTTTGAGTAAGTATGAGTTATACCTAAAGTTACGAGACTAATCCGTATATTGCTAATTAGGTAGAACATAAAAGGAGAGTAGAGAGGTCGCAATCCACTGGAGCCAACGCCCGCACTATAGCTGCACTGCAAACAACAGCACATACTTGAGTACAAAATCCCTGTACTTTGTGTAAACATCTAAGAAAGTCCACTTTAAGTTGTGATACTTAAAAGCTTGAGAAAATAGAAAAGAATTATATATTATTATGTTATTCATTGGTACTTACAATCTTATATAGGATTACATAATCTAGAAAATGCGTGTTCAAATTATATCAATGATATTTTTTTACGATTGCGGGCTATGCTCCTTTTTGCAGCACGGTTTTTCATAATTAACACCTAAAATGAATTGCATCTTAAATTGATTTGGTATACTTACTATATACTTAATCAAATTAAAATCAGTTAATTATTATATTAATATACTTCATATACTTCGTTCACTGTAGGCTGAGTTTCAACTCAGCCTATATTCATCCAACTGAAGTCGATTATATCAAAAGAAAAAAAAAACGATAACGAATAATATAACTGTAAACTTAAACAGCCGTTCCACTCAAAGCATATTTAAATAAACCTTTTTAAATCTGCTCTCAGTGCTACCAACCGTCTTAGCCCAGTAAAGAGATCCACAGTAAAGAGGTTTAGCTGTCAAGAAGGTTTTATGACTTGAAGCTCCATATTTAATAAGGATTTATGTTCAAAATAGTTCTCTCACTAGTAGAGCTATCTAATCTGACTAGAATGGATGTAGAGGCCCTTCTCAGCTGTCTACGCTTTGATTAATGTTTAATCCAAAATACCTTTTACGTATAAAGCTAAAATATACCAGCCTTTAACAATACATTAAGGCTTAGAATAGGTGACAACGATTTAAATTAGAATTTAGGAATTTACCTGAGGGTGCGTCATTATGTTTACTAGTGTGTTATAGCTCCTTTTTTATTAAGGTGTATATAAATTTTATATATATTATGAAAACAAAGTGTCTAGACGCAATAAAAAATACCGTGCGGATTTTCATACGGTTTTCACCAGTAGCTACAGTAATTTAATGTACATAGTTCATTGATATTTTGTTTACCAGTGTGTTGTCGGGGCGTGTCGCTAGATTACACTATTAAAGATGCCTTGATACGTTTAATTTGATCAACCTTTTTGCGTCCCGCTTCGTTTCGACTCTTTAACCGAATTCAAAAAGGAGGAGGTACTCAATTCGACTGTATTTTTTTTATGTTTGTTACCTCAAAACTTATGACTAGGTGAACTGATTTTGATGATTCTTTTATTATTTGAAAGGTGGTGCTTCCCGTGTGATCCCATTTTATTTGTTCCAGTTATGACAGTGGGATCCATAAGAAAACCATATAAGACTTATTTTAAAGTCGGTTTTTTTTATAAGAATTATAAATAAGTCCCTCTACACAAAATATCAAAGCAAATTTTAGCTATAAATAGCCATATATTTAATATCTACATTATATAAATAGAATATATTTACATTTTAGGCCGTAGAGACATTTAATATTTGTCCGTGTAAACATATGAGCCGTCTAGACATGGCTCTTCAATAAGTTATAATGTTTTAAGACTTTAGTCTAAATATAGCCTAGGCCCATATGATAAGGCTAAATAGACACATCCCAACGATATCGCTATGAATAGATGTCTACAAAACTGTATTTAATAAGCTTGTTGGATATTACTTTTTTTTTTTATAAATAAATGTGGACAACATCACATACATTGCTCAAAAAAAAGTAAATAGCGGACTAACCACTATCGGAATTCTAAAATCGCTGTATTGTTACAAAATTCAATTGAAAAGTAACATAAAATGAGACATGAGTTGTTAAAACGCACTTCAGGTAGGAAATAACTTAAATAATATAATGCACTGCACAAATAATTAAAAGCCCTTATAAAATTTTGACACCTGTGTTTCTTATGCAATATCCCGTCCCACAACATTTAAGTACATCATATCTCAACCTTTTTAAGTATACCTATTATAATAATTCCGGTTCAGCATGCAAATAAATCCCTAATAGCTGGCGAGGTTCGCATTACGTTTATGAACCCATTTTGTTGCGTAAGTAAGGAAAGTGCATTTTTTATGTCAGTTGTGATAAAGCACCTACTTGCCACGCTTTGTAACGAAGAAGAGGTAGGTACTCAGATTATATTTTATTTGTAAGAGAACCGTTACTTTACATTTATAAGGCTTGAGGTAATAAGAGTTCTTTTTTAAATTGTAAAAAACTGATAAACTAAACAATCAAATTGTTTGCTGAACATAAAAGTTTTCTAAAACTTAATTTAAGCAGTTCAAATTTTTTTTACTTGAGGTTTGACGGAACTTTCGTTTGCAGGTATGTCTAAAAGATTTATATTTTTTAGTGCATTGGAAAACTTTAATCTTAAAAACGACCAATATTTGCCACCAATATTTTTTTCAAGAGAGTTGAAAATCTAATACATCAAACTCAAATTACGTATACTTAAATAATGGATGGTCATAACATCGATTTTTAATAACAACAATGTTGAAAATAATGGTCCCACAACACAAAGAGCTTTTGAGAAATAAATTATAAATGTTCACCATCATAATAACGGTAACGGTTTCTGATTATCAATTTAAGAATACTACATCCTCTTTTTTCGTTTATTAGTGTTATTCTAAAAATCTTTGTTATTTTCAATTAATAGACTTATGTTATTTACTACTAAGTCGGGAAATATCATTGCAGAGACAATTAATAGGTTACATCTACGTTGTATCAAAGTAAAATAAATAAATAATCTATTAAGCTACTACCAAAATGCTCCCAAAAGTCGCTCGTTCTCCCAAGCATTAAACCAAAACAAATGAACATCACAGATCCTTAAGTTTCTCGTCACCCATTCGAAAGTAACGGTCTTAGGCAATAAAGTTACGCGAAGAACACACAACGAGTGGTAACAAATGCTGCGTTCCGTACATATTAATATTCATGTACACGGACCTAGGAAAAGTCTAAATTCATGCGTGTTTCTAATAGCTGTCGACGATGGCGTTCGGATGTGAAGGATATAGATAGCAAAATAAAAGGTGATATGTTTATGATCAACAAAAAAATATTTTTAAATAGAAGCTTTTAATTTAACTAGTCGCACAGTACGAGTGAAGACAAATTAAACAAACCCAAACACGGTGGAATTTGGTCGTTCCGCTCCAAAGTTCTTAAAGCCTGGCTTCATCATCAGCCCAGCTTGTCAAGGAATTCTATAAATATATTCTATGTCGAGACGCGGTTTTACTTAGTTTTTAAGTTTGACATAAACAATTTGACGAATACATATGCACAGCAAGCTAATTAAAAATTTATAAAAGCTTATAATCCTTTTGTCTACTAGTATACAAAAGGATTATAAGCCTTTATAAATTTTTAATTTTAATAAGTGTTTATTAGTCTACGATTAAAAATTATTTCATGTCATGTTCTTTTTTTCAAATACTATAAATAAATAATTTCACCAGGGAATACCCTAAAATCTCTATATCATGTCAAAAAAGTCCCTAAAAATTTACCCCATGAATAGTCCATCAAAATCTCTACAATTTGGTTGCAGACTGTACGACACGCTAGCGAGATTGCAACGAGAGGCGACGAAGGCAACGTGCGTTCCCGTGTCGCCACAGATAATTAAAACGAACATCTGATGTGCGATGTTAATAATGGACTGGCTTCTGCCTGTGGCTTTGCTTGAAGTACATATGAGGTTAGTAAGCTGGGTAGGGATTGGTGTTCGGTTTTATGGATGATGATTTTAAACTGGCCTTTTTTAATTGTTCACGATACCTATAATTTAGTGGTCATGGGTGGTATGAATCTAAGGCGTGATAAGACATCAAAGTAATATACAAGACTTTAAATTATTCTCCACTGAATTAATTATAATTTATATGTATAATTATAGTGATTAAACGAATAACTATACACTTAATAAACACTCACCGCAATATCACCAACGTACGTGTATTTGCTCAGTATAAAAATGTTATTGCAACTCTATCAAAATACGAAGCTCTTTGCAGACCTACTATTTATAAATCTATAGTATAAAAATAATATATACTTAATCTTTGTATTTTCGTAGAGCTATAAGTAACAGTTTGGCCTGAAAAAGTTAATAATATACATAGCCTTTCGATGACCAGTGCTGCAAGCATAGATCATTTGACTACAATTTATTATTGTGGATGTCAAACTTTTCTCTTCTACTCCCACTAAAGACACCTTCATTTCATTGCGATACATACTGAACACAATCTGCGTCTCTAGCTATATTAATGTTGCCCTCCAGTCTCATATACAGAATAAAGCCTCCATAATAATTACGTGTTTGTTAGTACATAATCCGAGCCAAGGTCCTTAGCACAGGCGCGACCCGCCCTCTAATTACAGTCATCAAATTACGAAGGGTCATTTAGGGCGTCTAGACGGATAGTGTTTTGTTTTTAATAGTAAAATATTTTGTATTTACTGAACGATGCTTTGGAATTGGTTGTTGAGCTATATAAATGCAAATAGGAGAGGGGTTAGGTTATGGCATCTATCTTGGAATTTAAAAGAACTAATTGCTCCATCTAGGGTTTTTTCTTTCACAGTAATTGTAGTTCACTGATTTATTCGATTCGATTCGATATAAGGGTGCGTCCACATTTGTCACTGTACATCCGTCTGACAGACGTGCGCGCGCCGTTTGCGGCGTTTGCGGCTCGCGAGCACGCCACGAGTGGTTCGCGAACGGCTCGCGAGCGGCTCGCGAGCTTCTCGTGTAATGCTCGTTCGTCAGATGTGGACGCACCCTTATGGCATTTGAAAGCTCAAATACATAATTATGTATAAAAGCAGGAAATAAAATTAATCAAAGAAACATACTATCACAACTCAAAGGTTATATTACTGTACCAATTACCAATGTGGTGAGTTTTCAACAACAATTTTCTTGAAATCATAAGGACTCTAATTTCAACGATAGCCAAAAAACATGTAAACAGCAAAACCGAGACGTGCGAAATGCATGCAAGGCTTACCAACACTGGTTTATTCATGAAGGGAGCCTCCGGAGAGAGATCTTAATTACGTTTTTAGGGTCACAGGGCGAACGACTCAGTAGATTAGGGAGTTTTTCCCTCTAGACCCACGTTGGCAGTACATTGCTGACTCAATTAAAGTTTCTAGACTGGGAACACAAGAATGTCTAAGGAACTCTACTAGTTACATACTTAGGACTGCATGGATAGCTGTGTGGGATAAATTACCATAGCAACAAAAAAATTGTTTTTATTTATTTATTTAGAAATCAAAACCTAAAAATTAGTGACTTGCTGTGGTTTCGATCTCCATATATGACATATTTTTTTAGCCCCTGGCGTAAAAACGACGGTGTGTTATAAAGTTTGACGTGTCTGTCTGCTTGTGTATGTGTGTGTCTGTCTGTCTGTAGCATCTTAGCTGCTAAACGAAGGGACCGATTTTGATGCGGTTTTTTTTTGTTTTAAAGATTGAGATGGTTCTTAGCTATAATTTAAGAAAATCTCATTATTATTTTGAAATTTAAAAAAAATTGTATCAAATTGGCCGTGGGTTCATAATTCTTTTTATATTTATAATTATTGTGAAAGTGTATTGCAAGTCTGGCTATTCTTTGTGAATATAATTTAAATGTCTGTGGACACCTCACGAAATATGTGATAAATTCCCTTGTAGAGGAAGTTATATATTTTTTAAAATAGTGATTATAGTTATATACAGATTCATAATACATGGTGTTTACCTGCTGGTAGAGAATTACAACAAGGATATGATAGTGCGTTGACTTTCCGTCTGACGTGACCTGTTAGGCCAATATGTTTGTACGTGAACTTACTTTAAAGTGTATTCGATAAACTCTGTTTATGTGAATTTTGATATTACTATTATCTAATAGAAGATATATTTTCCAAGATGATATTTTATGATGATGCATATAAATGATGACGAGACTGCCTCGTTGGCCTAGTGGTGCTAAGCGCGACTGCTACGCTAGAGGTCTTGGGTTCGATTCCCAAGTCGACCAAGGTGTTATTGGGTTTTTCTATGAAATTCTCAGTAGCAAGTCGGAGTTTGGATTTGTGCCCGGTTAGTGGCAATAGGCTCGCCCCCTATTACATGGGACCTAAACATACCGGCGAACTGTGGGTGTACATTGGCACACCTCTGCCTAACCCTTCGGGGATACAGGCGTGATGGTATGTTATATGTTATGTTATGATATTTTATCGCCTGTAGGTTTTTATTATTTGTTTGTTAATTAAGCCATTTAAAGTATTAGTAACTTTAAATTGGCTACTTTGGCAAAATGACTCGAAAATAGCTATTTTACTTTTAGAGAACTTATTGCTCTCTTAAACCTTTGCTTATCTTTTGGTCTAAATCGGTTCACTAATTTTACTATTCACGAGTAATATAATGTATGTCGAGTAATTAAAATTTAACCAACAAAAAATTTTTAAGACAACTGTACCATTAACATAAAAGACCTACTCCTCATTCTTTAACGAGTGTTAAGTCTAAAACTCGCACAGCTAACCAGGTCGACCATACAATATGGTTGTGTACAAAAATGTGTGATCAAAACTGCCGAACAAGGAAACACAAAACGTAGTGAAACAATAGAGGACTCGTCCACGTAACGTTTCCTACTATTCTAGTAAGTGTGGGGTCCCAATGACAACGAGAAGATTTTTTTATGATTTTGAGCTTATGTTTTCTGAAAAAAAAGACCATATTCTGGGTGCATTAGCATGTTATTTATTAATTAGACATAGATAATGGCAACTTAAATAAGCACAGAAAAATATTTTAGGGTACCTGAAAATGTGTCCTAATATACATAAGTTAGATGAACAAAAAACGAGCCGAACAAATCGAGCAAATAAATGTAACTAGCAAATCACCTAAACACGAAAATGATTTATATTCATATAAACTTGTACTATACAGCCCTGTTGGTCTAGTGGTTAGTGACCCTGACTGCTATACCGGAGGTCGTGGGTTCGATTCCCACCTAGGACAAATGTCTGTGTGATGAGCACGATCATTTGTTCTGTGTCTAGGTGTAATTTATCTATAATATATATGTATTTAGAAATATATAAGTATGTTTATCAGTTATCTGGTTGCCATAAAGCTCTGTTTAGCTTGGGATCAGATAACCGTGTGTGAATTGTCCCGGAATATTATATTATTATTATTATACAAATACGTCAAGTAATAGCGGATCCAAAATTATATTTGAACGCTATCACTCGCGCCCCACCCAAAAGCGCACGCTCACACTCTCCCACGAAATTAACAGACAATTGTTATGGGTTTTGCAAGTGCCAGAGCTATAATAAATCTAAAAAATATACGGAATTGTAGGCACACGCCGTAACAACATCGTAACTGTATTCAAATTCAACACAAATTATACACTTTCTAAAATCTCTTTATTAATTAAAGTCGAGATTTAAGACTTAAACACACAGGTTGACGAATCTATAGCAGTATATCAACTCGAAGCCGCATAATTTGAAGATTAAAGAACTTTATTGACACTAAATTTGAAGAAAGTATGGATAAATGAGTTGTTACGTATAAAAAGTGATGAAATACTACCATTTCTTGTAATACAAGCTGTTTTAACGCACTTACTTTTACTTAGGTTTACTTTAAAATTGATGAAAGTAGCAAAGAAATAAGTGTCATGTAAGCTGTGTGGATTGTATTCTCGGAAGACAAATTAGAGTAAATAAAGAGAGGATTACGAAAGACCTTGAACAATGTCTCGGATTTGTAAGGATAAAGAACTGTTATATATTTTTCAGGTCTTCAACACAATTACTCGATTTGAAATCCAACATAAGAACATAAAATATTCGTATAATATGAAAAATGCGAAAGTAACTCCGTCTATCTGTTATGCTTTTACGGCTAAACTGCTATGCCGATTTTCAGGAAACTTAGTAAAAAATGTTTTTGGATCCCAAGACAGGACATAGGCTTCTTTTTTGCCGCTTCCACGTAAGCGGAGCCGCGGTCAAAAGCTAATAGTTCATAAAACTTAAATCCTATGACGTCATAAGTCTGATAAAGATGAAAATAACCCTCTACATTGAACCAAATTTATTAGCAAAAGTATGAAGAATGATCTTTGAAGTGGTAATGAGAAAATAAAATTCTGAGAAAATGAGCTTAAAATGGTAATTTAAGTTTTTGAGGACTTCGCTGAAGCAATATTATATATAAACTAGCTGTTGCCCGCGACTTCGTCCGCCTTAATTTCTGTTATTATGATCGCGATGAAGAAGTTTAAAAACAAAAAAAAAATATTTCTGCGTAAATTATAATTTTAGTTAATATTATGTTGATAAAACTCTAGCCAATAATTGGTAATAATGCATTAATTTCGACCAAAATTTTAAGTTTTAAGTTTATAGTGAGTCAATCTTAAAAGATAGACATATACCGTCGCGGACATTTTTTTAGATCATTTAAAGAGGAACAATTCATTCTTACATATTTTTTAGGTATCTCTAACCGTTTACGTAGAGCACGCATCGGAAGCCTTCAAAAATGAATCGTTTTCCCAGTTTTTGCAACATTTTTCACTGCTGCTTCGCTCCTATTAGTCGCAGCGTGATGTTATATATTCTAAAGCCTTCCTCGATAAATGGACTATCCAACACAAAAAGATTTTTTCAAATCGAACCAGTAGTTCCTGAGATTAGCGCGTTCAACCAAACAAACAAACAAACAAACTCTTCAGCTTTATAATATTAGTATAGATTATGTTGATAAAACTCTAGCCAATAATTGGTAATAATGCATTAATTTCGACCAAAATTTTAAGTTTTAAGTTTAAAGTGAGTCAATCTTAAAAGATAGACATATACCGTCGCGGACATTTTTTTAGATCATTTAAAGAGGAACAATTCATTCTTACATATTTTTTAGGTATCTCTAACCGTTTACGTAGAGCACGCATCGGAAGCCTTCAAAAATGAATCGTTTTCCCAGTTTTTGCAACATTTTTCACTGCTGCTTCGCTCCTATTAGTCGCAGCGTGATGTTATATATTCTAAAGCCTTCCTCGATAAATGGACTATCCAACACAAAAAGATTTTTTCAAATCGAACCAGTAGTTCCTGAGATTAGCGCGTTCAACTAAACAAACAAACAAACAAACAAACTCTTCAGCTTTATAATATTAGTATAGATTATGTTGATAAAACTCTAGCCAATAATTGGTAATAATGCATTAATTTCGACCAAAATTTTAAGTTTTAAGTTTATAGTGAGTCAATCTTAAAAGATAGACATATACCGTCGCGGACATTTTTTTAGATCATTTAAAGAGGAACAATTCATTCTTACATATTTTTAGGTATCTCTAACCGTTTACGTAGAGCACGCATCGGAAGCCTTCAAAAATGAATCGTTTTCCCAGTTTTTGCAACATTTTTCACTGCTGCTTCGCTCCTATTAGTCGCAGCGTGATGTTATATATTCTAAAGCCTTCCTTGATAAATGGACTATCCAACACAAAAAGATTTTTTCAAATCGAACCAGTAGTTCCTGAGATTAGCGCGTTCAACCAAACAAACAAACAAACAAACTCTTCAGCTTTATAATATTAGTATAGATTATGTTGATAAAACTCTAGCCAATAATTGGTAATAATGCATTAATTTCGACCAAAATTTTAAGTTTTAAGTTTATAGTGAGTCAATCTTAAAAGATAGACATATACCGTCGCGGACATTTTTTTAGATCATTTAAAGAGGAACAATTCATTCTTACATATTTTTTAGGTATCTCTAACCGTTTACGTAGAGCACGCATCGGAAGCCTTCAAAAATGAATCGTTTTCCCAGTTTTTGCAACATTTTTCACTGCTGCTTCGCTCCTATTAGTCGCAGCGTGATGTTATATATTCTAAAGCCTTCCTCGATAAATGGACTATCCAACACAAAAAGATTTTTTCAAATCGAACCAGTAGTTCCTGAGATTAGCGCGTTCAACCAAACAAACAAACAAACAAACAAACTCTTCAGCTTTATAATATAAGTATAGATAGGTAATATTATTGCTTCAACGAACTATACAGGTTGAATTGGAGATAGAAAGACAAGAGGTACAATCCTAAATGGAAACTTATTTCTAGAGTTGCATATAGCAGCTAGGGAGGAATATGTTGCTATACCACTCGAGTGCACTACCTACTGACATTGGGTGCCAAGCTATCGTAAAGTTTGATAACTTGGGAATATCAAAATGGCCAACTGCTTACATATTCATGATTCTCGTACATACGGATGGAAGCTGGAGGTGAACTTTAAAATAAATAATTTTGTGCATCCAATTGCCATCCTATCGCATATGGTAGATAGAAAATAAAATGTAGAAAATAACGAACGCTACACGACCACTTTGTCTGTTTTATCACTTTAAACTCATCTTAGGAGAATGTATGTAATACATAAATAAGTACTCATTACCACGAAAATTCATCATTTACATAATATCATATAGTTTTATATAATATAGGCACGGCAATAAGACCAAGTCAAAATTTACATTAACTATTTCCTATTTTTACCATCAAAATTATTAGGTACTTAAAATAACTATGGCGATGAAATCGGGTTTTCTCTTAGTCTAAGCTCGCCATGTGACCGGACACGCAGACCTTCCATTACATAATGTTACGTAAGGGCTTTACTTATAATAACTAGTTTCTCTTGCAATAAGGGCCATTTTCTTTTATCTAGTACTTGAACTCGGATCCTAATTAAAACTTTTTATATTACCAGGATAATTATGGGATATAAGATTCGGGTTAATAAAAACAAGGTGATATTTATGCCATGGAAATAAGGTCTATTTTCCAATGATACAATCTTAACGAGTGAGCCACAAAACCACATGAGTAGATAAACGGAAACAAAACTTCAGAAGAACGTCGCCTAGAAGAGATTAATAAAACCATTATTATACAACAAATATCGTGTTAATTTGAACAAATAGACCAAAAGTTAAAACATTTGAACTCGTAACCAAAATTAACTAATTTGATAGTTTAAACAAAACCTACTATGGCACAAGCAATTAAAAGGTCAAAGTAGTTTTTGGACAATGTAGGCAAAGTTCCTAATTAACAAATTAGTGGGTTGGCAAACTTCTGGTAATAGTGAAACACGTTTGTATCCTTATGCTTAGTGCAGGCAATCCCTGGAGGCATGGGATCTAAAACTAGGTAATAGGTTTTCAAAGAGACTGCTGTAGGCTTGTAGGTGGGTTATTTTATTTAAAATTGAGATAATAGTTTGGAGTTTGTACGTGTTAATTTTAATCCCACCAAAAACATTCAATGTAAAAAAAGCCAAGTCTCTCTATGCAATTCTTCCATCGTAAAAAGTTTTGAGATCGCATAGGAGCCAAGTCCTGTTCAACTTAATTTGTAACAATAAATCAATATTTTGTGACTATATCAATAGTTTTGTTTACATTACAATAACAGTGACTTGGCCATGAGCACAAGTTAAAGGTCGTTTGCTCCTTGTAAATACGTGCAAATACCGTTGAATTGATATATTATATATGGACATGATTTTGTAACTGATTGGAATTTGAGATCACCATGGACTACACATGCGCCATAGTGCATGTGCAGTTCACTGATCTTGGATGATACCGACTATCGGTTAAGGTGTCCTGATATTATTTACTTTTAACTCCTCCAAATATGCCGTTTTATATTTGTATCTTATTGTGCTCATGGCCAAGTCACTATTTTTGTAATGTAAACAAAACTATTGATATAGTCACAAAATATTAATTTATTGTTACAAATTAAGTTGAACAGGACTTGGCTCCTATGCGATCTCAAAACTTTTTACGATGGAAGAATTGCATAGAGAGACTTGGCTTTTTTTACATTGAATGTTTTTGGTGGGATCTCATTTATTTTTTGTAGGTCTCTTTCTTTTCTTTTTTCAGATAAAACACTAATAATATAAAGCTAATATGGCTACTAACTACGTATTATTTGTCGAATATCGTTAATATTTTTTTTAGATTCACAGTGGTTATTTCATAGATAGATGGCGCTATCAAATGAAATTATTCGAATTATTTTAAAGTTCTACTAATTACTACGCTATGTAACGAAACCATATCGCGATTTAGACCAGGTAATCAGGTACAACGCCATCCAGCAAGCATAGAGTATTTATCGCACTGCATTGATGTGTATGAAAGATTTTAGCTTTATTCATTTCATTACACATACATTATTACAATTTATAAATAATATAAATCGATTTGTTTTACTTTTTGTACATAAACGAAGAACAAAGTTAATTATGCAGTCAAAATTCATACACCATGTTCTCGTAAAACCGCAAATATAATTATTTTTCCTATTATTTACTAAGGTATATAATTTATTACCATTTTTATACATATTACATGTAGCTAAAAACCTATCTTCGTGCCAAATTTGAAGGTTCTAAGTTTGCTAGAAGTACCTTAGATTTTTGATGATCGGTCAGTGAGTGAGTCAGTGAGTGACAAAATGGTGTAACTTTGATCGCTCATAACTCGTAAACTATTGGTTCAAATATCATGTAAATTTGAGGCTGAGCTTGTTGCAATACTTACTCTAGGTCATCGAAAATCTAAACCCCTAGCTTTGTCCGTATCGATGATACAGGGGGGGTGAAATAGCCGCAAAACGCTTCGAGAAAAGGATGGTACGGCCGTGCCCGTTTTGCTCGAGACTTGGCTGGGGCACTGCCGTGCCCCCAGATTAAATAAATAAATAAGTTTATTTCATATCATATTTGGCTTACATTGCTTGTCGAGGAGTCTCCATTTAAGCATGGAAAATGCCTGTAGTTGAAGGCTCCGCTCTTCCCTACTTTATAGTCTTGAGCTATTTAATTTACTCATCAGTGCTCGTTATTGCTTTAGTATATTTTATTATTGTAAATATTTTACCACTGTACTCTAAGCATATTTTTGTATCAGACGTACAGGCGACAGGTATAAAAATTTCTCTAAATACTATGTGGTTTGAATACACTAAACCTGGTTGGAGGTCTATTAATGTCTCGCGAACTTAGTCCAGTAAAGCAGTGAAAGCCTCCATGAGGCTAACTGCGGCTGATCTCTGCAAAAAAAAAGAACACTAATGTTAGATTTTTCTAAGGCGAAGATCTAGAGTATCTCATCGTATTATCATCTCTTCTGCCACCCCATCGTTTTATGTCTATGAAGTGTTAACATTATCTTATCGTTTTTAATAAGCTCAACGCGTAGTACTTACATAATTTTAACTCAGCTGAAGAGACATAAAAGTAATAACATTCTCAAGTAAATCTTCAAAAACGTAATTTCGTGTCTCCTCATTTCCCATTAAAAGCAATAAGCTCGGATCAGTAGATTAAAATGTTCAAGTACACGCTTGAATTACTACTTATCCTACAAATAATTAATTTAATAATTTTGATTACATTTATTTAACATTCTGTTCCTTGAAGCAGGAATATTAAATAA
Organism: Autographa pulchrina; assembly: GCA_905475315.1. Taxonomy (NCBI): domain Eukaryota; kingdom Metazoa; phylum Arthropoda; class Insecta; order Lepidoptera; family Noctuidae; genus Autographa; species Autographa pulchrina. Next base: position 3,226,720 of record FR997770.1, read on the forward strand.
TACTTTTAAGTGAACACAAGAAGTGTCTCTTAGGGTGCGTCCCCATCTGACGAACGAGCAGCACCGAAACAGCTGCCAGCGACTCGCGAGCATGCCGCGAACGCACTAGTGGTAGTGTCAATAACGCCGTCCGCCAGACGTGCGCGCGCCGCTCGCGAGCGGCTCGCGAGCATGCCGCGAGCATGCCGTGAGCTGCTCGTGTAATGCTCGTTCGTCATATGTGGACGCTAATTAAACTTTTTCTCTGTAAATAATATATTTCATTAATATTGTGTAACTGCATTTGCGAAACTTAAATAAAAACTAATAAAAAAAAATGCGTCCTTTGTGGAAATGGAAACTTTCTAGTAAAAAAATCCAACAATTAATAACAATCTGAATAATCTGCAGTTATTAAACCAACATAAACGTTCAAAACATTGTAGGTATATTCCTGAAAGCAGTAAATAAACCCACACGGCCATTTTTCCCGTGTATGATCCCCGTTAAGTGGAAGGGTCCAATTTATTTGAGGATGAATTGACACTCCCCTGAATTATGGTGATCGGTTACCGGCTGACGTCATCCAAGCTACCATAGGTTTTTAGCCACTATCGACCGGTTACAAACCCCTGCAAAATGCTTTTGCCTGGTGTTGACATACGGATGCAATATGGAACGGATAGAGTAAATAAGGATTTTGTGTGTTATTTATGAGATTTTAGCTCGTGGACGCTTTTGGTAACGTGGTGAGCCTTGGTTTTTATACTCACATGTTCATTCGTTAAAATGTTTCTATACAAACTGAATCTTCTGCTTATTATAATTAAGACATGACACATAATATGTAGAGTGATTACCCCGTCAATGGCGTAGTAGTGTAGGTACTCTGTGTGTTTATCATCATATATTATATACTTTTAATTACACGTCTGAATTTAGTCTGAATGACCTGCAATACCTTGGCATCTTAATGTTTCTTCTTCGACAAAGTGACTTCCACTTTGAAACTCTTCCCATTCGACCGACGTTAGCCCGTGTCACAACATAAAGAGACAGAACATTTCCAACTATTTTTTGTTCGTTATTCGGACCCATCCGGGACCTCAATCGGGATCAGGACCCGAAATGTAGGTCATCGTACCAACCCATGGTTAAGGAAATAAGTGGGTTCGAAGAATTGTGTTCCCATATTATGAAAATATAAAGTAGCCCCTTTGATTCATGATTGCAACCCAAAGATTTGTCGTGAAATGTCGCTGCGTTTTTGTCTTCGAGATTTTTTGAGCTAACGAGCCGTGGCGAGAGAAATGACGGTTCATTTTTATGCCCAGGGTATAATGGTTGTGTTTGCATGTAAATTTTAGTACCTTAATAAAGGTAGGCTAGTCCGCTGATATATTGGAAATTATACTCAGAAGTAAACTTGTAAATTAAGTTTAATATTTAATTTATTGGGGATCTTGCTTCGTTCTCATAACTTATATTAAAGCACTTCATTATTCGTATAAATTATATTTATAACATTCCTCCGCCCACGGCAAGCGTAGATTTTTAAAAGCCTCGCCCAATACCTCTCGTATTACGATTAAACTACATAATATAATACTATTTTGTTCATAACTCCGGTTTTATTTTTGTTGGGCTGTTTATCCGCGGAAAATCGTGGCACTTAAAATTGGATGCCGTGAATCCGATTTTAAACAACCGAATTTTGCTTTCTGGTTTAACGTCTTTATGGTAGAAATTTACATTTCGAATTCGAATTACTTTTAAAGAAGGTTATAATTTAATCGGTTGTTATGTATGTGTTATGTTGGTTACGAATTACATATTATTTAAATAATTTTACGTTCATTCCAATTACAGTTGTGTGCAAAGTACATAAATACGTAACCGTATTGAAATGCAGGCTGATATGAAGTTATTTAAAATATACCACATTTAAAACAATGATATTCGTCGAGAAAGGATACTGTGGAAATTACTGTAAATTGTACGTAGATAAAAAACTGTAAATAAATTGCTTTTTACATTTTAAAAAGCTATTTTTAAATATTTTTTATTACAAAACACTGCAGAACATTTGCGATAGTGTTCAAGTATGATTCACCTACCATACATTTCTTCACAATAGTACAATCTAATACAAAAATCATGCCTACAAAGTCGTCGTGACATTCAATTTAGTTAAACAAGGTACTAACATCCTCTAGACTTACGGTTCTTGTGTTTATGGTATCCTTGAGTATGACTCGGCCTGAATACGTGACGTCACCGTCGGGGAAAGTACCACATTCTCAGCATATTGTCAGTCGTGTGCCACTTAGGACGACTAACAGTTCATTCATCAAAGTTTGGTGGAGACAGGACGAATAATAAGAAGTTTTATTTTATTGGGAAATACGGCAAACCAGGTAGATATATAGCGAACTAGATGCCTTCTTGACTGGAAGATGCAAGTGACCGATATCAAACAATATTAAAAATTTTCAGCGGCATAGCAGTAAACCGCGGTAGGGCTGAGTCTATTGATTGTACGTATAATAAGGATTATAATTGCTCGGATAGGCATATAGTTTAGTACGCTGCGCTTTAAAGTAACATAACATACCATCACGCCTGTATCCCCGAAGGGTTAGGCAGAGGTGTATCAATGTACACCCACAGTTCTCCGGTATATTTAGGTCCCATGTAATAGGGGGCGAGCCTATTGCCACTATCTGGGCACAAATCCAAACTCCGACCTGCTACTGAGAATTTCATAGAAAAACCCAATAATACCTTGGTCGACTTGGGAATCGAACCCAAGACCTCTAGCGTAGCAGTCGCGCTTAGAACCACTAGGCCAACGAGGTAGTTTTTTTAATAGCTTTAAAGTACAACATTGAAAATACATAGTTTTATTGTTAATTGTACCTGCTTTAAAATCGCTTTAATAAAATAATTTATACACAAAATTATGTGACATGAATAAAATCTTAAATACTCGTAAGTTGGCATTGACGTTTAGACATTCTTAGACACTATTCATTTAGCTTTGATGCAACTCTATCATACAAAAATAATGAGTTTGGTTTGCAAATGTATATTTAATTTCTAATGTTGGTTTTGCTAATTCATGTCTCAATGTAGCGAGTTTATAAAACAGTTTATGTCGTCATTATTGTTTATAGTTTAGTAACAATGTTATTTGAATGGTCTGTTACATAGTATTCAAACTACGTCATTTATAAACGTCATAGGGAAGATGATGTTAGAGACCTTTAAAAAAAATCAGACAAGAATATCTTCTTTTTTTATCGTAATTAAAAACTCACCACGATACGTTGATTTGAAATGTCGCATGACGTCACAATTTCGTGAATTTTATGAACTATGACTCGAATAGCCGCCTCTCCTGAACTTTTTCCTTAAGTTGCAGTAGCTTTAATAAAATAATATAAACAAAAATCCCATTACTAATCAAGGTCAACATATATAGTCTGCTATTTCAAATTAGTCACTTCATTTTGCCCAAGAGCCACAGACTACTTAATTGAATAAAGTTCTAAGTGGATTTGGGGTTTGATATCACCAAGCCGCAATGAGCAGGAGTGGTGATCATTGCTCGGCCCGTCTCGATATTGGAAGAGGCCTGTACCCAGCAGTGTCTTATCAGCAATTTTTTTTTAGCACAGCCGTAATAGCTAATGTCGGGGTGTAATGTATTGATGAGCCATACAACAATAATGTTTAAGTGTACAAAAACCTTTTTGTAACTTCTTTAGTACAGTCACGAGCAAAAATATGTATACACTCTCCAATTTTTAATTAATTTTTACTTCAATTAATATTCCGGGACAACTCACACACGGTTATCTGATCCCAAGCTAAGCAGAGCTTGTGTTATGGTAACCAGACAACTGATAAACATACTTATATATTTCTAAATACATACATATTACAGATAAATTACACCCAGACACAGAACAAATTATCGTGCTCATCACACAAACATTTGTCCTGGGTGGGAGTCGAACCCACGACCTCCGGTATAGCAGTCAGGGTCACTAACCACTAGAACAACAGGCCGTCAAAGTTGGAATAAAAGACTGCAGAAATTAAGGTCTGGTTATATCTTATGTTACATAACGTCAATATATTATTACATTAAATTGATTAATATAATGGTGTTGTAGAGTCGCAAGAAGTCTCGTTCATTCTAAAACTATTAAAATGTAATTAACTGTATTAATATGAAAGAGTTTATACGTGATAGCCTAATGACTATCCTAATATCCTGTATAATTTTAATCTCATCATTATTAATACATCTAATAGACTTAATAATTTTGTTATCACAGTACGTCAGAAATCTAAATATGTATTTAAGTTAAAATAGTTTTTTAGGTATTGCTTTGTTTTTTAAATGTTATTAACCGACTTTAAAAAAAGGAGGAGGTTCTCAATTCGGATGTTTGTATGTTTTTTTTTTTTTTTTTTTTTTTTTTTATGTTTGTTCGCGCATAACTCCGTTGCTTTCCAACCGATTTGAAATATTTTTTCTTTGTTGGAAAGGGTATACTTCCCAAATGGTCCCATAGTCACCAAGTCGGGATCTGATGATGGAATCTTGGCGAAATCGAGGGAACTCTTCAAATTTTATAGGAAAACGTATAGCGATTTTGGTATTTTCTACAACAAGTGAAGCATTTACGTTCAATAAGAACCATTCTACTATCAGATCTGATGATGAAGCCAAGATGACCTTGTGAATGTAGCGGGAATTCGTTGGATGTGAGATGCGGGGCACTGAATTTCGTTTGATGGAAATTATCATGAGGATGATGAAAGGGTGTGATGAAGGGGCATATTATCTAAGATTAAAAATATGACACTAAAAAATAAACAAATAAAAAAAATTTTTGAAAAAAAAAAACCGACTTCAAAAATCGACAAAAGCACTAAAAAGTTAAAAATAATTCTATAACCTAACTATATTAATAAACCTAACCTAAACTACGATTAACCAATAATACTATTTAACATTTTTTTGGAGTCGGTGCCAAGCAATATACAAAACTTACAGCTTCTAAATATTAATTCTAGCTACCTGGGCTGGGTGATAGGGAGATCGAGCGAATGGAGTCTGCAATAAAGATGCCTCACCCCGCCGAGTACACGGACTTGCAGTTCACCGGCCTGGCAGACGAGGAACAATTACAGGCAAATTCGAACTTCGAGGTCAAAATATTCACGGACGGCAGCAAGATTGACGGCAGAGTGGGAGCAGCCCTATCAATATGGATTAGAGGAGTAGAGGCCAAGCCAGTCAAGCTTTGTCTGCCGTCATACTGTACCGTTTACCAGGCTGAGCTGCTGGCTGTGTGTGAGGCAACCAAGAGAATAGCGGTTACGAAAGCAGACACGTTTGGACTCTACAGCGACTCTATGTCAGCGCTCCAGACCATCACTAACCTCAACTCCCTCCATCCACTAGCAGTTGAGACCAGGAGAAACCTGAAGTTTGCTTCTCAACAGAATAAAAGCATAAGTATATTCTGGATAAAGGCACACGCTGGAATGGAGGGCAACGAGAGGGCAGATGCTCTGGCTAAGGAGGCTGCTGTAGGGTCCAAAAGGAAACCTGACTACGACCTGTGCCCGGTGTCGTATGTTAAACACAAACTACGGCAAGAATCAATTCACAAATGGGACCTAAGATACTGCGAGGGCGAAACCGCCAAGACTACGAAACTGTTTTTCCCGTCAGCAAGGCTTGCATACAAAACGATCCGCAAGCTGGAAATATCGTTCGTGACAACTCAAATGCTGACAGGGCATGGTGGATTCGCGGAATACCTTTACCGCTTCAAGTGCGGAACGAGTCCATCATGCCAATGTGATCCGAACGTGGAGGAGACCGTGCCACATATGTTGACCGAGTGCCCGGCGTATGGCAGGCAAAGATTGGAATTAGAAACCAGCATAGACTGCAAAATAACGATAAGTAACTTACCACAGTTAATAAAGTCAAAACGCAACACTGGGTTTATGCAGTACTGTACAAAAATAATAAGCATTGTGAACAAAAGAAATAGTAAATAAGAATATGGTGGCATAATATTTGCTAATATTACGGCACACCATATATAGTACAAATATAATAGTAATTAATTAAACCCTTGTATTAGATATAAGATAATAAAAATAAGATAAGAGTAAGAAAAAATGTAAGAACATACACATTATGTATTAGGAAATTGTTAAGCTAGAGTAAGAAAAATGTAAGAACATACACATTATGCATTAAGAATCTGTTAATCTAGAATTAAAACAAACCCCTATGGAAATTCATTTACCCCGCTAAATACACCTATAATAAATAAGAATAAAAGTAGTTAGCTCAAATATTAATAGTCGGGCATCCCACCCGTAACTAGCACAAAAGATGACGTATGAAAGTGAAGTATGAGGAATGAAAGTGCGAGAGGAATAAAAGCGAGAACTTGTATGAATCCAGGCTCAATGTTAGTAAGGACTCCGATCATGTTGGAGGTACTAGTATAAAAAAAAAAAAAAAAAAAAAAAAATATATTAATTCTAATCGGAAAACAACAAAAATACTTTATGACAGATTACCTAATATTAAGACACAAAGACAAAAGATTCTAACGTTTACACTTAACAATATTAATAATATATTTTTACAAACACAATCAATACACATCAATATACTCAGGAATTACCAGTCGTTTCATTACTTAGTTTGGCACCGACTCCAAAAATTGTTAAATTGTATTATTGGTTAATCGTAGTTTAGGTTAGGTTTATTAATATAGTTAGGTTATAGAATTATTTTTAACTTTTTAGTGCTTTTATCGATTTTTGAAGTCGGTTTTTTTTTTCAAATTTTTTTTTTATATATTAAAGATTCGAAAATATTAGTAGAAAAATTGTAACATAACATATTAATATTTTGTAATAATTGGTATATTTTCCTACGTAATATGCCTTTAATCAAATATTTATGTAAAATAAGAGTTATTTTATGACATTTAGGATGTTTTTTTATGTTTAGCAGGTCAACCACCTTACTTTGAAGTGTATAATGACACGGTGATTAGTAATGCATAAATAATCACTCCTTTACAAGTTATAGCGGTTATTATAATATAACTACTTTTTTATGATAGTTTTAATTTAGAACGTTTTTAATAAATTTCTCGTTCATAGGCTGCAAGTAGTTGAATAAATACGTAACTCCATTGCCAAATATAAAAATATTTTAATTACCAAAACAATTGGTGTCACAAAATATTTCACTACTGTTATCTCAAAATGAATCTGCTAATTAGCCCCAAAAATATGTCCCCACATTCCAATACGTGTAATATCAAAAGTAAACACAGCTAAGATCTAAGTTTCAACATAATTGTGAGCAACGTCGATGAACGAGGCGTACACAGACGCACACGGACGCACACACGCGCAGCACGTAGCGGTGTGTAGGTAACCGTATTCTCATTCTTACCAGCGCACGCGCACGCTCCGCGGAAGAAAGCCTCAGTGCTGACTTGGCGGCCGTCGCGACCGCACCGGCCTGCCGACATGTGGCAAACCTTGTGACTCAAGTGTTGTGAATTGTGTACAAGCACAGTGGCCGTGCATTAACCCCAACCCCTGATAGTGCTTAACCGGATTTTTAGTTGGAACGCCCCGCGGCGTGCAAAAGGTGGGTGGAATCTTCCCTTATTATAGAGGTATCAGTTAGCTCGGTCGAGTGTTAATTTAAGGTAATGTGAAAGTTGTGACGATCGATCGTCGAGTTCGAGGAGTCAGCGATGTTGACACACTTTTGGTTCAGGTGTGGTCGCTGGCAGGTGGGCGCGCCGGCTGTGTGTCAGTAATACGTGTCCGACCAAAATTCCGATCTCGACAGACTCTACAACTTTCTTCCGCGAGAGGTTTTTGACTCTACCGCTTCGTAGGCTTATTATGCTACGCTATTGAATACGAATGTTGACAAAACACTAAAGTTACAAGCGGAATGATAATAAAAGCTCGGGATTATGCCATCAAACGGAAGACATCAACGCGCTCCGTTGAGTTTCTTGCATCTCTATTAGTTGGGTGCAATGGTTTTTTGTCGCTATCTTATGTATTATCTGGAATAGAATAATCGTGGGATGTAAAACCAGCTCGATTATTATACAATTCTTTTGTATCTTTTAGGTCATCATTATTCCTAGTGTAGAGATATTTTTATCATTAGTTTACATTCAAATAAACGTGCAATATCAAGATTTTTCTTAGAGTCCTGAAATTTACATCATCCTTAGAATTACTCTGTAAAATATTATAAAATTATCAAAAATAGACTTTTTGCATTATCCTGAAGATTCAAATATTCACATTCGATATAATATGTAGAGTCCCAATCAAAACTGATACATAAATTGAAAACACTTCGATTTCAAAACATCTTACAGGACTCTACAAAACACCACAATTCAGGCTGTATAATGGAAAATCAGAATTATTACACTATAAACAAGTAGTGGAAGGCAAACGGGGACAGACTCGGGTATGCTTACTGACGAGGTTGAACCGGTCTACCCCCCTCCTCCCTTGCCCCGCAAGCCTTCCCCCCCCCCCTCCACACCACAGACGTCGCCGCGGTACGCGATGCGCCCGAGTGCATCCCTTGCATCTCTTTTTAAATTATGATAAGTATAGTCATGAAGTGTTGTTTCCTGCCTGTTAAAACTTATACATTTTCTTCTGGATGCACTTAGGTATTTAAAAAATAAAGTTGGCAAAAAATGTAGAGTTAAGTTTCCTAATATGAATATTTTCTCTCTCACTAATTAATGTCATAAAAAATAAATATTGTTGCTTTTTTAACTTCGTTTAGGAATAAAATTAAGCAAAATACATATGCATCAGAGATTCCTGATAAATGACATCTAAGTATCAAATTCACTGCCAAAGAAATAAACAAGCTTACATAAACATAAATGAATAATTAATGCGACAGTACTAATAGTGCCAAAGTACCAAATGGCGTGTGCCAACCTGGATGCACTTGGCACACCTCGGCATACGAGATTATCTAAATGATCCAAGTGCAGCGTCCTAATTTGCACATGTGCATTCCTACGAAGCCTACTAATATTATTAATGTTTAAGATTGTTAGAATGAATAGATGTTTGTTCATCTTTCACGCATAAAGTACTTAACGTATTTGGACGAAATTTGGCGCAGAGATAGCTTATAGCATGGATTAAAATATAAGATTATTAAATGAATGATCAATAAAACTTTTAATCTATTAAGTCCAGGGGAACGAAAGCTATCCTTCACTTCCAAAAAAACGTACATTAAACCCTTTAGAGCCTTCTCTGTAATTCAAAAGGTAAATCCTAAACCCTTTCGTAGAAATAAAAAACAACCTGTGGTGTTATCCAAACTGATAAGGATTAATTGTTAAACATATTTTAAAAAAATTATAACACCAAAAGAAGGCAAATAATGACTCGAGACATTACAAAAAAAAAAAATGTTTTCTTTATATTTCTAATATAGTTCTAAGTAAAAGTATGGCTCTACTTTATCAGCCAGTAAATCAAAAGGTACCTAAGTCTTTTGAATCATTAGCATCAAAATAAACTTATCAGTACTAAAGTTTTAAGGCTCCACTGCATTAACACTTGAAATAAGGATCGTAACTAGACAAAAGCATCGTTAAAACAAATGAGACTCGTTTCAGTTTTTCAATTCTCCAGAGTTCGTTCATTTTCATTCCTCAGAGACGTTTTATTATACGAATCTGAATTAATTATAATAAAAATATTCAATTCCATATCAATCATACTACTAAATTAGGTTTGTGGTGCCGATAGGGTGATGCCGCGCTCTGATGAATAAATCATTTTCTTGGAGAAATTCGTGTGAGTCGAACGAAATACTCACAAATAACCTCTTGTGGCAGAATGTAAATTTTTATTACGAATCGAATATCGTATGGTAACAATATGATTCATATTAAAAGATATTATAATGAGCAACATTTGTAAGCTGACGGAGATCAAATTAAAAGCCTGTTTGTTGTCCTTGAAGTTAGAACTAAATTGGAATGTGTTACATTCCAAATCGTCACAAGAAACGTCGAAAAAAGATTGTCCTTATTTGTAGACTCTACATTTTTTCTTTTACTACGAGAAAAAAATCTTATAGCAAAAATTTATGCAACAAAGAATGCACCTGCTGTATCCATTCAACAATTAATCGGAACAAACAAAAAGCATGTCAAAGCTTCCCCGATAAAGAAACTACAATAATGAGGAACTATCGAACCAGAAGCGAACATAACATAAGAAGATGTACAGAATCCCACGCAACAAGAACTCTCATACATATTTCATGTGCTATAATTAAGAACAAAGAGTGTAAAGATGGTAAAAAAGGACTATTGAGGTCATTGAGGGCATATAAACGTTTCGTCATCGTTTTAATGAAATGGACGATAGAGATCTTGGTCCCACAAATATTGCGGCATTTTTTTGTTGCTATGGCTAATTGTTAATGGAGGATGTTGCTTTGGTTCATAACATACTAGCTGTGCCCCGCGTTTTCACCCGCGCGAATGACAATTCATTCACTATCTTAATAAATTATAGCCTATCTGTTATTCCGATGTATAAGCTGCATTATCGTAAAGTTTCATTAAAATCCATTCAGTAGTTTTTGCGTGAAAGAGTAACAAACATCCATACATCCAAACAAACTTTCGCATTTATAATATTAGTAAGGATTTTTTTAAGAGAAATATATGCTTTGATTAAAGTTCAATTTTCATCATTATGGGTTCTTTTGTAACCGTTTCAAACGAGATGGCTACGGAATCTAAAGCGAAAACTAGTTTAAAATAATCAAATTTATATTCCAAAGTCAATTTTATGTAATGTTAATGCAACATCAAGCAATGAATGAATAATAAAAAATGTATGAAACTTCGTTTGCTTACCAACACCTAACTCAATAGTAGGTATTATTAAATTAATATTACGCTATACATTTATACATTTCATAATAATACGTAAATACTTAATCTTTTACCATTTTTCCACGCTTTCCCTCCATTAATAAAGATGGATAGTATTGCCGTTAAACTGTTTTAATACTAAGTAATAACCTATGAAATAAGTGGTATTGATCTAGTCTTAAATGTTATTGAGCTTGGACTTAATAAGCAATATAATTTGCTTATTAAAGGTTTTCTATCAGAAATTGTTGGTAATTCAAGTTTTTGTAAAATGTAGCTTTCTAGACGACAGAAGAAAAAAAACTCGTGGATTTAGAAGCCTTTAAAGCTTTTTACCCAAACGTATTTTTTCAAAATAAAATACTAAATAACAAAATGCATAATACGAATAATTATTGAACCATAGATTAAAAATAAATTTCAAGTGTTACCATTATCTGCCATGGCCTCTGAAAGTTGTTAAATGCTAACATTTATCAATCCTTTCATTATTCTTTTTAAAGAAACTGAAATAATGTAATAACAATATAATAAAAAATAAAAGTATCAAAAAGTCGGTGACCAAATGTGATAGAATATGAAACACGTGTTCATTAATTTCTGATAACATTAATATAGTCCAAACCATATGATTAACTGCTCTTTATGTCTATTATTTCATACATAATTTCGCTACTAAAACTGAACATAAGGTGAAAGTGTTACACACACTAAAAGACAGTTTAATTCTCACTAGCTCAGACTGACCCGCATAGAATGTAGAGTACCTGCATTTTGCAAACAAGTGCGATTGTTGCAAATACTGCACAATGAAACTGTGTCTAATTGTTGAGACTGGCTGGTTTTAAACTGAATAAATACTTTTTTGAGGATTTTGTTTTTAATGTTTTCTAAATAAATACGTCTTTTAAAGATTTTGGTTTTTTATTAAAAATTTCATAGTTTTAAATAAAATTTTATCGTTTTTTCCATAATCTGTTTTTGATGAACTATGGGTGTTTTTATAGTCATAGAAGCGAATAGATCGATGTACATGTAAAATAATTTTAATACTGTTTTGAGGATCCAAAGCTTATTAAGTATTTCTTCATAGCAAATGCCTTGAGCTATTTTACTAGAGTCTGCACATACCTTGTGAATTACATTTTCCATGAGACCAAAGTTAGTTATCACAACAATATTTAAACAAATATTGATTTGCTCTCAAAATCCTTCTCAAATTACAAAACCACTGGTTATATAAGTAGAGCTGTTAATACCGCAGCTATGCCTGAAGACGTGAGCCAGGCAACGGTTACCATTCCGTTACAGCTAAGGGGGTCATGCGCTAGCGTCGCGTGCGCAACTTTCAACACACCCGACATTAGTTTATATTCGACCTGGAATACGAATATTTTCATACTAGATTTAAAAAAATATGGAAAATATAAAATACTTTTTATAACATTTAAAAAGGAAACAATTTCTATTATTGGAAATAGAAAATTATTTTCGATGGTATATTTAAATTATTTTTGGATGCAGCGTTCCAAAATGGTAATGCTATGGAGAAGAATCGCTGAATGAATTTCGTAGCAATAGTCAGGTATGGCTGTTAAGAGGAGTGACTTTACCCTTACACTAACGGATCATAAAAAAGAAATAAAAATGACAAGAAATCTAAATTAAAATACTTTTACTAGTAGTAATAAAGAATATGGTGGAAATGGAGAAATTTGTGTGATCTAACCGTGTATTATTACTGTAAATATTACGACAATTAAGCAATAAAATGCATTCGGTAGGCAATTAATACTAGAGGGACGCATTTTTGGAAAGTTTTCAGTGAAAGTGAAAGTTTAGTTGTTTTATGCAAAAAAGATTGCCAATGTAACTGGCATTCTCATGGTCATAGGAAGGAACTTTAATATTGTTACCGGAACGATGAAAAGCTATAGGTACTTATTAAAACATCGGTTGCAACTAATCTAGAGTGAAAATAAATATGTATGTGTACTTGTATAGTCAACAGAACACTTTCGTAGATAGATGATGCATTACAGGGTCCTGTGGCGCAACGGATAACGCGTCTGACTACGGATCAGAAGATTCCAGGTTGGAATCCTAGCAGGATCGTAAATCAGCTAATCTTCCTTTTACTTCTTTTTGTAAACTTTTTAACACAATTTTCAAGTAAATTTCAACAAAAGTGCTTTTCATTAGTTGTCTATTGATAAATTTTGGTGAGCGAACATTCCGAACTTCATATAATACAAAGACTAATGAATTCGATTATCTACAGAGCATTCTATTCCAACGACTCAATGCACATCTAGACTGAAAATTCAGTGTAGCTTAAGAACACGTCAACCTTATTACAAGTGAATAGAGTTGAAAATTGAATGACGAATTAGTGACAATATCATACACGTACGTAGGTCAGAACATTTTAGAACGTTAGTTACAAAGCAGTCAGGGAATTAGTTTACTGCGCTAGCTAGTATCGTTAGTTATCGAATGATACGCATAAAAGGACATTTGTTATTTGCAATTAATGTAATGTATTCGATAGTTAAGTTACTGTAAACAACAATACAATAGAAAACAATGTGTTATTTATTTGGGAAGCGTAAAACATGTTTAAAATATTAAGCTGACTTATCACCAGAATAAAGTTACACCCCTGTGCCTGACCTATGAGCTCGTAAAGCAGGACTATTGCCAGCGTGGGAGCGAGACAGCGCTCTACACTGCACATAGCGGCGTCTCGCTTCCACAATGCAACAGTCCTGTATAAAAACCTCGCAGTAAGCGCGCAGATGTAATCTGAAAATATTCGATGCTCATTTATTTTAACAGTTTGATACTTTGCTGTGATCTCTTTGAGTAGGTAATAAAGGAGAGCCAACGCAATCCTAATGACTCAAGAACATTCAAAACAATGAACAAACAAATTAAAGTAAACATGTGTGTGCTACAGTATTGTATGCGGTCATCCTAATTATTACGTAAACATAACTACAGTTACACAATCAAGTAACAATAACCCACAATTCAGTTACTACAGTGATTTGATTATTTAAGTATTATATAATTTTTAAGGTCTTTATGCTCCCACACCAATTTTTTACCTGACCTACAACCTTCCTTATTACCCGAATTTAATTTTTTTTAGACATAATCAGTTCAAACCAGAAGTCAAATAAAAAGTGCATTTTTTAAAATACTTAGCTACATTTCCGAAGCACAGTCAAAATATTTGGTTCAACAAATTACACAAGAAGCAGAAACATTACATAAATACGGGAAGCTAGTTAACAGCACTAACTTTTGGAGCAAACCAGTCGCAAAATACCCTCCTTTTCGAATGCTGTAACTAAAATTAATTTCCTGCAGCTAAGTGCAGTGGTCCATTCCAACGAACTTAATTCTCAAAAGCAATTCGGAATCATCCTAGGAAATACTTAATATTTTCTGCTTGCCCATCAATTTGGGAAGTAGAAAGGTTATTTACATAAACTAGTCAAGCCGTGTTTTATTTAAGGTCCGGTAACTATAATATTATTCCTTCTGTAAATAACACGTTTATGTTAAATGAACGTTTCATACAATAGCTTAAATTTTACCATCTAATTAGACAAAGAATCGTAGATATCTCAGTCTTGGAAATAGGAAAAGCAAATAACCACTAAACATCTGATCAAAAAAAAAAACGTATTACAGTTTTGCAATCCAATCAAATTAACAGCACATGAGCGGTACACCACAAATATAAAACTAAAAATAAATCCCACATGAATATCAAACGTTCAAACATTTTTCGACAAAATCTAGTCGCGTTCACGATACAGAACCGTTGGCTACCACGTCCACTGGTCCACATACAAAACAAGTTAATTTGCATTCGTGCCATCCAAGTGGCATTATTTAGGAAACGCTGTGTGATCGCTGTACAATCGCTGTACAACCGCTGTAGCATCGCTGGCCAGTCGCATTGGAATCTCCGTGTAACGGTCAACCTGTCGTGCCACGAGACTTAGACAGCTACTGGGTGCTGCTTCGATAATTAAACGTGGCGTAACTTTGAATAGTGTTAGCTTGGTATTTTAAATTGTTCACGTTAGGTTTATATTATGTCAAGTTTAGATGCGTGGATATCATCCTGATCGAAACGGGACCTTGATTTAACTTATAGTACGAGCAGTATTAAGTGCAGTACAGTTAGTTAAATGCAATTTCTCCTACTATTAAACTTCCCCAGTATCTTTTTACGAATATAAATATAATTATTTTACTTTTTGTCGAAAATAACACTCCCTGAAACAGATTTACGAGCTGTTGACACAGAATTTGCGGCAGCAGTTGTAAAGAAGGATAAACCAAAGAAAATAAATTTTGAAACGATCGTGACCACTGCAGGTTTCTGGAGATTAGTTTGTTATATTTTCCCTGTTAGAGGTTGACATAGCAAATATTTATACTCTCCTGCAACTCTCAATTAAATCCACTTTTATGAGGAGTTTACTTCATTTGGTCCTTTAGGTACCTTCAAGCAAAAATCTTGAAGCTTTTATATGGAGGTTTTTTGTTTATAACGTATTCCTTGAATGTATTTCGTGATTTTAATGGACGATATAACGCTTTACTTGCCTCGGAATGACAGTCGTAAACTAGTAGCAACACAAAAAGGTTTTAAACACGCTAAATGCGCGTAGGTGTCGGCGCTTGGCCATAATACTATCACTTGAAAACTGGTTTAAAGATAAAGGGTGACACATAGCTAAACCGTACAGACAACAATACAAAAGAATATTGTACTGTCCACTTGTTTCCTAAAAGAGCTGGATTTCCATTTTCTAAGAAAACGAGAAACAACTTTTACTTCAAATGCCCTTCCTTTTACAAATTCTAAGAAAAAACACTTATGTCAAAGGCGATGCATTTGTTTTTTATTCTCATTTTAAAACCTCGTGCCAGTATTCGAAGCAGCAAAAAGTATAATCGGAATCTTACCTCTTTTTATTTCGCATTAGCCGATCATCGTTTATTTTAAACAGAAACCTGTTTTGTAACAGCTGCATACAAAACAAGGAAGTAGGTTCTCAGCAGACGTTTATATCGGCTCTAGAAGCCTGTAGATAATTAGTTTTGAAATAGGGTTGACGCTACGGCACAGAAACCCTATTTTCGAAGCCTGTCGACTGTATACTTTCTGCTTATGTTAAATGCATATTTTTAAAAGCTGTTGGTTTCTATTTATTTGTTTGAAAATAATGGTCAGGTATGTCATAATGTCTTGGAACATAAAAAAAAACGTTGTTTTACGAAGATTTAAAAGCAAACACTGCAAAAAGAAATAAATTGTGCTAAATTAAAACTTACTCGTAGGTAGCTTCCACCAAAAAATCTATACCTAAACTACAAGGAGCAACAACCTTACTTAACTCTACCAAAAAAGCTAGTACAACACGATAGGTCATTAAACGAGACAAAAAACATAGATACATGTTGGGAAGTAATAAACAAAGTATCTAAATAGAGCGTCGACCCTATTTCAGGTCCCTTCACAAATGACCTTGTGTGGTCGCAAGGCTCGCCGTCGTTCGCCTTGCAGGAATGCGAGCATAATGCCAGTTGACGAACCATAAGAATTCCGATCCAATACATTTGTAGTAGCTGTGAAAGGGAATATATGATGTACTTCTTCTTTATGTACTGTTTCTTCAAGGATTTTAGGTCGAGATAAAGTTCAGGCAGTGTTTTGAACGAAAAAGGTGGCATGAACTGGCTAAAGGCGAAGTATTTTGACAAGCATCGTACCCATCTGAATCTAACATGTATACTATACTCCATGATGATCGTGGGGACAGCTTAAAGTCATATGTCGAACATAAAGCAACCTTTCTCTATCTAATCCTAGTTATTGTGTAAAACTTGAAGAAATAAACATTTTATTTTATTTAAGCCTAAGTCCGTTTTATCTAAATAATCGTTTCATAAATAAGTGAGATAATAATAATAATAAATGAGAAACGAGACCTTTATCACTTATATCAGAAATGAAGAAAGGACACACAATCAACTTAAGAGTTTTACCAAGAATACTCCATTCAGCATTCCACAAACTGTCATTAATGTAGATAAAAAATTTTGTGTGGGATGCAACGATTAGCCTTCTCCTTCCTGATTCGTGATATTGGCATTTTAACTACATATTTTTATTTATGGATGAAGAACAGAATATAAACTACACATATCTCTCTATCAGAGAAACGGTAACGGTAAAAAGATCCAAGAAGAAATTCTTGTTAGTTCGTCTATCACACACCATCATTGTAACAAGGTTTTGATGTTGTAATGAACAAAGCCTCTTCGAAATGAAATCTTACCATAATTTGACCTTTCAAATTCGAATCATTGTTATTAATTCGTTGTGTCATCCACTAAAGATACTGACTCAACTTCTTGAACTTTATAGCTTCATTTAAATACGAACTTTGAGATTATGACGCTACAGTTCAATTTACTAATGCGGGATAGTAAATAGCGTCAAAATAATGCCAACGTATCACAACTCAAAAGTACACATTAAAAATAATCCCTTTTGTCTTGCATCTAAATAATAAACTAATGAATTCGGTATAGCAGTCGACCTCCATAGGTAATTTTAAATGTTGCTAAACAACCGGTTTTGTAGGAGTCGAAATAAAGCTTAATACTAATGGTGCAACCGTCTGAACAACTGATACGGCCATTATTGTGCCTACAGACAACATTCCTAACACAAATAACATTGAACGCACAAATCCTTTAATAAAACATGTATTGGCATGTTTAGTACGTGATAATACTTCAACATGTCATAAGCTAAGACGAGACAGGCTGAGAATGCTCATGTTTCAGGCATCATAAATAACAGAAATAACTTTATCATTTTCGCAAAGCCCGACAAACAAAGTCAACTTTCATTCCACATATCTACGCTTCTATCTAAATAATCTTATTTAATAACATCGCGACTCGTAAGACAAAACATTTGAGCAAGAGATATAAATAAAACCTTATCCATTATCCAAAGTCAACTCATACAAGGAAGAACATCAGTTTTAAGGAGATTCTTTATCAAAGACAATTGAGCTCATGAATAAAATTAAACGTGAACGTTTTAGACGCCTCCATTGCGAGCACAAAGGCTTTACACAATATGTTGAACAACTTATTATACGACGAAACGGGTTGCTATTGTTCCAGATGTTATATCTATCGAGAAACGAATTCAAGGTGATTTCACAAAGTAAATGAATGGTAATTAACAAAGGGATTTGGGCGTGGTTTTTACCAAAAATGGTCGAGTCCTGAAATGGTTGAGTCGAGAAGGACCAAGATATGTTATATGGAAGATGTTTTCAGGTTTAGAATGTTTATTTTCCTAAACCCTAAATAGATTCTTGTTATGTATTCACATAAACTTCATGGAAGTCATGTCCTCGCTTCAATTGACAAGGATTTACAATAACTAAGCTGATATTATCTATAATGTATCGCTCGACGCTTTTGGCAACAGCTACCAATATATATTTTATGATATTAGTTGTCAATTCAATATGAATTAATGTAGTCGATTCAAATGATAAGTTGGCAGCTATTTCTTATAAAGATCCCTTCTATCCAAACAAAGATATCTATATCTATACTTATAATAAATCAGTAGAAGTGAAAATTCTGTACATTGAAAATATCGAAAAAATAAATGGCGGGGGGTGTTACTAGACCGACACCGAACCGAAGAGTGTGAAAAAAAAATTTTTGTCTGTCTGCCTGTTTGTTCAGGTATCACGCAAAAACTACCGGTTCGATTACGATGAAACTTGGTATAATTATTCTTTATTATCTTGGGCACCACACTGGGTAGTTTTTATCCCGGAAAAGTATAAATAATAAAAAACAAACTTAATTTTGCGGTTAAAAACTCATTGATAAGTTTCGTCATCCACGCGAACGAAGTCGCAGGCACAGCTAGTCTTTCATAAAAATACGTTTTTGGTAACTTGATGAAAAATTTCGTTCCATATTCCAGTATTTTAACGTTTTTACTACAGAAAAAAGCTACCGTAACGTTGAAATACTCGGTATTGCTTGGCCGTGAATATTTCCTCAAAAAATATATAAAAACAGTATTCTGTGAACAGGTTTTTAGTGTTCGAACGCTTGTTACGAAATGTGTATCGTGAAATCAAATTTGTGCGCCTACTTACCGACAGGTCAGTCGACAGACGTCCGTTAGGAGTGAGTTGACTTGATGTGGCGAAACAAAGTAGTCATATTAACATCTGAGGCCTAAAAAACTTTTAGCAATTACATAACGTTTTTTAATTGCATTTGCAATAATTAAACGATGATGTCGTTTGGGTGGTTTCAAAACCTTCCCTAATAAAACAAAAATAACAAGCACACAATATATATTTGCTTTAAGCCTTGAAAAGTATCTACTGTCTCTCAGTTAATATAAAACTAGTGGGCACAAGAACCTACAAATAAGTAACATAAAAATCAAAGGTTTTAGAATATACCTATATCAATAAAACTACATACAAAACAGGCAGTATTGTATACCTACTATATAATATTCATTTATAATTTATTTTAATATCAGTCGTTATAAATAATGATTATCAAATGCATACCTGAGCCAACAAGAATTTGGGTCAGTACCCGACAACAACTTGACTTGATGGCCAATATATTGAAATAATAGTATTACGAACAACACGTAACGAGTTATGCTCAACTGAATTTACATTAAAGTTATAAATGTAAAGGTTTATACACACAAAAACATTGTAACCTCGCGTACAGTGTGAACATGGAAAATTGCGTGCGGACATTTCCATTCAAAATACAAGCGCGTTTAATCCGTAATGGCCGTTGAGTACACGCCCTTATGTCGTGTTTTTTATTTAAACGATTTTATACATACATATAATCACGCTTCTTTCCCTTGTAGGGGTAGGCAGAGACCACTTCTTTCCACTTACTACGATCCGATACGATTTACGCTTGATGGCGCTTTTTGCCAAATAAAATCTGTGGCTATGTGAATAGTTTTAAAGTACTTTAAATAGACCAATTACATAGGTAAGTAACTACATGAGTCATCTTTGAATTTATGAATCTATAACTTCGAGTATATTTTTTAAATGTGTTTATAGTGTATTTCTTAACCCTAAATGACGAGTTACTCGCTAACCTAACCCTCTCCCGCCGCCTAAAATCCGTTAAACCATCACGACTCCAGGAAAAGGTTTCTCGCATTCACCGCATGCCTTGGTCACTTTAGTAAAACTTACAAGACACTCAATGTCACTTTACACATACATAACATACTCATAAATAAGTGAGCACGGTAGCGAATTACACAAATATTCTCACGTCGACCAGTCAATAACCATTCTTAGATTACGTGCCTGTCGGCTTAGATACGTGTTATATCAGAAAAACGTATAAAGTCAGTTATTTTCAAACAAATATTTATAAAATAATAGACAGATTTTACTTAAAGTATGTCATGTTAAAGATGTGGTGGATTAAACAATAGAAAATAATTTGATGATTTAACAAGTCTATAAACAAGTGTCAGCGGGAAAGATAAATTTTACGATGATCGAAAGATTGAGAGTTAAGATAAAACTTGATCATTCTTTGTTGTTGAACTATTTTATACTTAAAACAAACTTTATAGCATCAAAGTCAATTTAAGAGACACGTGTTAGATGTTATACCTTCTCGGTAGTCAGTATTTTAGCATAAGACAAACACCTAGGTTTTCTTCAGATTTTTCTTAGAAAGCCGGGAAAAATCTTAAAAATACAGATACCTACGCACGATCTTATGAAACATTTTTGTTTCGTATTACGTACCCAACGCTTAACAAAAAGCCCGATACAAACACAACAAGCAGAACAAACTCCAAACGAGCTAAGTTTCGACACATCAACAATTCGCGCCGCTTTACGCAAAACCTACGCTCAGCCAAATCTTCGTCTTCAAATCCGAGATTGAAGTCATAAAGGTGCTTATTATTCTATAGCCGTGTGGCGGCCACTTCCAGAATAATAAATGTTAACACTACACCGCCATTCGCCAAAGAAACTGGCGATATCACCGCAGCACTTTCCAACGCTATTGGAATATAAAACACCGTCAACCTAGCTCAGGTAACTGTTATACCTGGACCTTAAAAGCTAGATAATTGAACCAAATTCATACTGCGGCTGACCTGAATGTCACGCCCATTTAGATTTGCAAAGCAATAAACACAATATCGTTTTTGATATTGAAAACCGTTGGATTTGTGGCGAACGCGATAAATTGTGCGATATGGTTTTAAACTAATTAGCTAATACATTAATAGTGAATGTCATTTTGAGAATCACTCAAAATAGGTGCAAATTACTTCACAAAATTAATTGCTTTTGTAAGTGATATTAGATAGATATTACAGCTAAAAAGTAGTTCAGGTTTAATTTACTACTAGATACTACTATGTAATTTACGGTAATTTAATTAAGTTCTAGTACAGAAAATGACGCTGTCAATTATAGTGATGATTACTTACTTTTATGAGTTCTTCTTTGTTAGAATCTGATATAAACATAAGTTCGAAATCATGTCGAGGTTTAATATTGCAGGATATATTTCATACTTGCTATCATTTGTTATATAACAAAGGTATTTAATATTCTAAATTGTTGCGCGACACGTTTCTAATAATACTTACCAGTTTAACACGTTTCAAACTGGCCAGCAACAATACCGAATGCAACTACATTATTCTATTTCCAATAAACGGCTAAAAGCACTAACCTTTAACGTGCGTGCTAACAATCGCCTTGCTTGCATGTTTTTACAAATATCTGCACGAATAAAAACTTAGGCAATCATAATTGCTTTGTGAACTTCAGAGATTAGAAAAAACTGGTGGAACGGTTTCTATCCAATTTGTCTTCAGAGCCGCACGCTCGCTGAAGTTTATCAAGACGCTCGTACAAGGTTGTCTCACATTATCCTGGAATATACCGCTATAGGTATTATAAAAATAAAAATATTTCAAAAGTAATTAAGTGCTTGCGATAACTATAAACTTTTATACTCTACTGTGTAGCGGAATTATGAAACGGGATTAGATGGCAAGAACATGATATTTTCTTGAGACAGTTATTTTTATAACCGAGATGTACATAGATAAGTATTTGTGTACGAATAAAATATTTCAAAACTGATTAGATGCAGACACTTTCAAGCTTTAAAAATATACTAAAATTACGCCAAGACATATTCGTAAAAAGAAAATAGCAGAACTGAAAAACAAAAAAAATCAACAAAAAAATTCAAAACAGACAAATTTTTTATCTACCTTTTACACCCTACTAATGACATCATAAAAGTATAACTAATTGTCTTATTTTACATTTCCCTATACATGCAAAACGTGTCAAATGTTCTCAGCAACGGCATTGTATTTGTTTATACAAAAATGTCTGCCGTCAGCGGAAGGGCTGTGTTGCAAGGTCGCGCGTTTTATGCTGCGTCAGCTAGTTCCTATTATATACTGTTTAATTGTTTTATTGGAGTTGCAGAATTGATATACGTAGATTTGATTCATTTTTTAATAATGGATTTTTATCAATGTCACCACAAAAGTAGGCATCAATAGCGGAGATAAAGATATCTAGTGCTGATTTAGTTTAAATTGTATTTAAGAAGATGGTTTCCGGTTTTCCGGTTTTATTTATTATTTATTTATTTGTTTACTTACAAAAGCAGTTTCTTCTCATTACTTACTGATTCAAGAATATGAAAATTTTACATAATATTAGTATGTATTTATATAAGTAGTTTGTATATAAAATAACTTGCTATATAAAGTACATAGTATGCATTAGCTAACCTTCAAGTGAACTCACGAATAACCTCTAAATACCTAGCTTGATTCCAGCAAATTAATGAACCCCTTTTAAAATAATGCTTAATTATTATTTTCTCAAACGTTTATTAAATTTCACATTTATTTTAATGTAGGGTTTACAAACGAAAGGCTTCTTTGCTAATTAAACAGTTTTGTTTCAATCAGGACTGACAATTATAAGCTCCTTTACTGATTATTCTACATTTCATTTAAATTATAATGGCCATTGTTTTAATCAATTATAAATGACCTCTCAATGCTAATGATCTTTACTTTTATAATTAAATATCGACATAATTATTTAAAACTGTATTAAAATTAATTCGATTTGCCTATCAAAACTGATTTATAATCTGTGACTCAGAAACCCATTTTATTTAAAATACTAGATTTAATGAAGCGTGTGACGCCAATATTAATCATAATTCTAATTACCATAATGTTACTGCATGTTAACTGAATTAAATAAACACACAAATTTTCAACAAAATCGCTTCATCAGTTGTTTTTTTTTTTTTTTACGCTTTTCTTTACCTTGTTGAATAAAGATCATAAACAGTGTTGTCTAATATTTATTCAATGCATCGTTAATGATGTTCGTAGTATCGCAAATTCGCAATGCAAGTGAGCATCGAACCTTGAACTTTTCTCCCCTTGAGAGCAACATCGGTATTTCGTAACGACTTGTGAATTATTCACTGCATATTTTCATACTTGTTGCTTCAAAGAATATGAGTATATGTACTTTAAAGTATTAGAACTCTTTCTTAATGAATGTACGCTTCAGAGGTTTTATAATATCTACGTGGTTTAATTAATACTGTTATCTTAGAATCTTTTGAATTATTTTTTGCGTTTGCTTTCTATTTGAAAATAATTAGTAGCAACAGATTTTCTAAGAATATTGCCACAAAGGTTAACAAATAAAATTGACAATAATATTCTGCTGTTTTCGCTTACAAATTATTTCGGTCAAAAATTTAAATTGGTTTTAAGAAAACTGGCCAAGTGCGAGTCGGACTCGCGCACGAAGGGTTCCGTACCACCGTCGTATAAGAGCCCCCCTTAAATATTCATTTTATGTGGTTTTTAGTATTTGTTGTTATAGCGGCAACGGAAATACATCATTTGTGAAAATTTCAGCTTTCTAGCTATCACGGTTTATGAGATACAGCCTGGAGACAGACAGACGGACAGACAGACAGCGGAGTCTGAGTAATAGGGTCCCGTTTTACCCTTTGGGTACGGAACCCTAAAAAAGCATAACAACAAAGAACTTGTATGACAAAATTATTAACCTTATCAATACTTATACTAAGGCCTGATTTAGACGATCGCGATGCGAGAAATGTCGTGCGAGTTGCGGTACATTGCGGGGCCGCGCGGCTATGGTTTCATATGAGATGGATCGTAGACGGCAATGTACCGCAACTCGCACGCTATTTCTTGCACCGTCTAAATAAGCTATGCACAGAAGAAATACTGATTAACTATTTGTGTCTACTAAATTAGCATCTGTTACACAATAGACAACACTAAGTACACTTCGTCTACACAATGCCTGAACATTTTCTGTACATAGTGACTAAAACCTGACGTAATATAATTCGCCGTTCATAGACAATAGACTCTAGGCTCATTGTATAGTCTAGTATTTATAGTTTCCATTGAGTAACTGTTATAAGACACTACCTATTATTTTGAGAGAAACAAGATAAAGACGATTGATAGTTCATTCGAGCAATATATGTCTATATTAATGAAGAAAATCATAACGGATTATGAATAACTACTACATTATTTTGATAGATATAACTCTAAGATATTTTTAATCTATTTAAATGCAAGGGAATCCTGAGCCTAAGAATCACAAAAATAACTTTTGAAATTAATCCAGATTTGCCAGAGATATCGCGTAAAAAAAATATATAAAAAAAAAACATTATTGAATTTACAACCTGCTCTTTTCGAAATCGGTTAAAAACCAGACAGATACAGATTTGAATCTCCGTGAGAACAGAAAATATTTTTTACTAAGACATTGATGATAGAACATTCATATTTATATCCAATAGGTACAAGGATAATGTCAGATGAATCATGCAGTCTCCAATCATGTTTATATAAAGTTTATCATATTTATAAATATTTATAAGCATATATCCTTCTTCGATCTTAGTCATACGTAACGTTGCAATATACTTGTTAGGATAAAAAACGAAGTATAAAAAGGTAGTTCTATGGTTCGATATATCTCTCTGTAATCAACTAGGTACTTGTCCTTTTAATAATCTAACAAGTAAACATTCGGAACAGTTTAATAACATCTAAATTGATTAAGGTCTCTAAAATACTACATAACTACTACGTCCGCTTCGGTTTGACTTAAATTTCTTATGACATCATTTCTCCTAAACACATTAAACTAAACTTAACTTGAAAGATTTCTGGTGAGGGCTACAAAACAGCGAGCATCATCCAGCGCCTGTCTCGTTAGTTCCATTCATTCACTCCACAGTTCTCACGGTGACATGAACAGCGTTCTTTTTGTGTCACACACTCGATGCCTTTTTGTTTTTCGGACCTCCGCTAGATTTCCACGATTGGTTTTTGATAGCAATTCGCCCTTTGAATTGATTTCTGGGTGAGATTTTATTACTGACAAAAACGAGTTTGATTTTCAATAGGACAGGAATTGAATTTTATACGATAGTTGCAATATAATTGATCATAATCCTAGTTTTGTATATTTCTCGTAAGTTGGAAATTGACAACGTAAACAACTTTCCTAAGTTATAAATGTTGATGATCAAGTAAGATTTAATCAGACGTGATTTAATCATCATTTGAAATAGATTATAAACTAAGTATTTCTTAGAAAATAGCATGCAAACGCATACATATAAAAATATACGTAAACGTGATAGTCGTATACTTTTAAAACGTGGTCGTAAATGTAAAATTTCTGTCGTTGTAGTGTTTTTGGGAATACTTACGTGTATAATGGGACCGGTTGGCCTTGTGTACATAACCACAGCGGCCATATTGCCGTATCGTAGCTTCTCTGGTTCGTTTCACGTCAAACCGCAGCTCGTAAATCGCATCTTAATTTTTTATATCGCGGAACTGGCTGGTCCGAACGGGATTCGCAGTTTAACGATTTTGATGGCACACATTTTTGCTTGGATGCGATTTTGCAGGTTTATTAAATGAAGAATACCTTTTAGATTCAATAGGCATCAGTTAAATAATAAATAAATAAATAATAATTGATAGACGTTAAGATAAAGTCGAAAGTATAAAACATTTTTTCTTAAACGTGTACATGTCAAATACACGTTCAAACAGGTTGCCAAGTAACAAAGCAACAATAATAAATTACACAAAAAAAATGTATAAAAATATCTGAACTACCTGCGAGGGTCAAAACACCGAATATGCCTCGTCCCGAATAGCGAAGTTCGGCATTTGAGGGATCACCTCAAAGCTTTCTTTGGTGACTCAAGCTCTCAGGTACAACTTTTTTTCGAAGAACCCGTAAATAATACTCACGGCAATTACAATAAGAATGCTTCGCTATTATAACCTTCGGTGAAATTTTAAAATGTTAGTGAATACATAAATTACCTGCTTGGACGAAAAATTTGGAACCTGTTTTATACGACATACCACACTGGTGATAAAAGCCGCTTATTGTTGAGTCACTGGACATTTTCGGTATTGATTTTTATTTAGGATTGAAAATATTTCGCATTTGACATCAATATAGCTAAATATATACATGATACCTATGTCATTTATATCTGCAGACACTTAAACTTTAGACAAATGTTTTCGAATATAAATATAAATAAATAAATGCGGACAACATCACATACATTGCTCTGAACCCAAAGTAAGTAGCTGACGCACTTGTGTTATGGAATTCAGAAACAACGAAGGTACCACAAACACCCAGACCCGGGACAATGTAGAAAAGTTGGTTTCTACATTGACCCGTCCGGGGATCGAACCCGGGACCTCAGAGTTAGCGACACCTTGAAACCGGTGCGTACGCCACTCGACCACGGAGGTCGTCAAGTAGTCAATATAACTCAAGGTTAGTCAGCTATCATCAATTAGTACGGACCAACTGTGAATGATGTCTATACTGACTTGCCGTTATGCTAGAGTCTTAACATTCGGCAAGCAAAAACCCAAAACTCATGTAATTTTTGGTCCTCAACGCTCATCGTAAAACTCAGAAGAATATCCAGATAAAAAATATCTAAACATAGCAACAGTTTTTAATCAAAGATCAGATTAATATTAGTCTAGAAGAAATAGCGTTACTTTTCCTCTTAATATTTTGCCCTCTTTTCTCACGGTGTATATAAATGTATGTATAAACCCGTCTCACAGTTATTTATATAAAAACGTCTGCTTTGCATGTCTGTTGCGCGTTCGTTAATGTTCATACGCACAGCTTTACTGTTCATCCAACAATAATAATTGTGAAGTTAAAAAATCGATAAATTAAAGAATTCACAATTTTAACGGTACGTTCAGGGGGTATTATTATTATATTGTAATCACACTAGCAGCTTAATTAGCTGATGCGTGTGTTTCTAGCGATTTGGAGAATTTGTCCAGTCTATTTTTGAAACAATTCAACGTGGGTGCCTTTATAACACTTTTAGGTAGTTTGTTCCATTCTGTGACTACGCGGTTTGGTAAGAAGTGTTTCAATGGGTATGCTTAGTTTTCTTTTGTCAGATGTCTATTCTTCCTTATTATGTGGCTAGTCAACATTCATCTCACAGGATGCAAGCCTATTTACCAACTTCTATTGAGTATTTCAAATCTTTTGACTTCCTTTCTCGGAAAGGATATTTTTTCTTTCACCGGCCTTTCACGGTTAATTATTAGGTATAAGGACCTTATATTTAAATTCCCACCTTAAATATCTATACTAGTAAAAACTCTCTTTTGTGATTTCGACAACACAAAACTTGCTCTTTTTTATATTTCCCTTTTCCCGAAGTAAAACGGATTGGCACGTAACCCTCCCGAAATTAGATGATAAAATATTTGCGCCGCCATTTTTTCACGTGGTTTCCGCGTTTTATGACAGCTTATTCGTTGAACTTGCCGTCTATCTGTCCGCTAGTTTGAACAAATGTTACCAGAACCACTGACGTGGAAGAGTGGGGTAGAAACCCATAATGTGTAGCTACTGCCATATTTTTCACATGGCAACATATTATTATCTTATTACAAGATTAAGATACGATACGACGGGAAATAGCCGTGGACGACGATTAAAATATCTCTGAATGTGATTACGAAAATAAAGCGACATTCGTTCGTGATTCCAGTCAAACCTGTTCTTGTCGAAACTTGTGAAGAAATTCTTCGTTTCTAGTTTTAGCAAGATTGACTAGACACAGATATGTATAACGATCAGTGTTATTAACAGCCACCGGCTGTAAGTAATAAGAAACGTTTGCATAATATGAGGCGATAAGGGAAGAATAAATGTGATGCGTAGATAGTTTTTTTATACACCTTAGATAATAGAGATGACAAAGCAAATACGAACTTAGTAGTTTCTCTACATTGTTTTCCGATATAAAATTTAAGATGGAGAAAGTTTATTTTATTGAATACATTGTCAGTAAACCGCATCAATCTTGATAGGCAAGGCGAAGGAAGCTGAGATACCTTGCAGTTAACTTAAGTGTCATTCAACCATCTCAGGCCACCACGTGATCGCGGTTTCACTTTTGCCGCGAAACAAGACAATTCCGCTAAACGCCCCGCAGGAGAACAAAATGGCGGCGCAAAAAAGCGCGAAACCACAAAAGCGAATGCATACCTTCCGTCACGATTAAATCACAATGTCGTTTTATTTTGCTTTTAACTCCAAATGGCATCTCGTAATCAATCTTTTCAGATAATTAAGTGTTTTTATTATTAAACTCATAATATATTTACACCTGTCTCGTATTATTGAGAACAACGCTTAAAAATACGACCGTTAGTGCTTCGAAGAGAGAAGCAGTAACCAATTGGCCAATTGTTATTTGTGTCATGTCGTATAGCCACGAGAGCTAAATGCGTAAACGGAGTAACGGTGTCGGTTCAACGAACGGAAAGTGGTACTACTAATAATAATTATCACCTGCTACGTAAGGGAAGTTCGATGTGCACACCTTATACAGCCTATCCTTGTTATTAAGGAAGTGCGGGGAGAAGGGAGAATGTCGCGCTAATATGGATCGAAGGCAATTAATCTAAGGTCGTTATCACGTTTGCCACACTTCTAGTATGTTGCGCACCGGTTATTTAGCTAGCAATTCGCGTGTGAATGTATTTCTGTTTTAATTTCAAGTTCCGTTGGTTAATAAAAAATAATGTCCTAATTATGTCCCAATAGTACTAAGAATATTTTAACATAGTAACCAGTGGTAAAGAATTTATGTAACTTCACAATAAACTTTATTAAAAGTAAAACTATTTACCGGTGTAATGTACATGATGTCTCCCATCTGACCGCGAATTTCGCAACACGTACGAAAGTGGGTTTCCGAGTATCATTGGTCCAAAACACACGACCTAACCAAAGAGTTTTATTACATTACTCAGAACTTTTACCTTAACCGATCGTGACTCAACGAATTTGTCAACAAATAAACATGTCTATTTCCTTGATCCGCATTACTGGATCATGATATGAGTTAAGTAAACTAAAAGTACTTTTACCCGGCGTAGTTGTACAACTAGTTTCCAACTGTTAGGTTCCCATTTTCTAACGAGATTTTTTCTCTCGATAGAAGCGCGAGTCGGACAAGACTTTGGCTTCTTCCGCACTACTGCACACTGCAGTCAGTGGAAAAAGCTACCAACATAACGCTCCAACAACTTAAGTATTTGACCGTTGAATGCATCCACCATTTGTTTGATGTACGTTCCTTTTCGAGGAGTTAATTACACAAGACTGAGAGTTATTGGAGGAAATTCTTTGTATAAGTACGATATAAAGTTACACAAAAAGTAAATTACATTTTTCATTAAACCTCGATGTGAGCATTCCATGTAAGAGAAATTCGACTTATGAGATGTGCTTAAGGTTGTTTTTATTAATTAAAATATTCAGTATTATTAAAGGCTTGTATGAGCGCGAAATAGTAAATAGGTACTTCCTTTCATTAATTTCTTTTTTTGGACCATTCTCACATTAACAGATAAAACAAATACAAAAAGAATAGGTATTCAGAGGTCAGAGACCGTATGTATCAATCACGGGCGATTTCACCAGAAATCATTAGAATAGAGGAACAATCGCAATTCTTTTGCGTCAATAACTTTCCCGCGGTTCACTAATTACGTTCTGTCGCAGCCTCGCAGCACATGTCTCTACATTTCATGAAACCAACAAGAAAGACAAGATAATTGCCATAAGCCACTCAGCCAATCGCAGGAAGTTGCTAACATGCTAACATGACATACTAACCGACTTAGTCCTTAAACCCGAGTCTCCTCAGCAACTCCCATGTAGTGTCGTGTTTGCTTTCTCAAAGCTAATTAGTAGCTCAGGACGTTAAACGACCTTTCCTATGCGTCTAATATGACACAGGTATGCAAGTGCGGAGTCACTAGGATAATCACCTACATGATTCACTGATTGGATCTAGGCCAATTAGATTCCAAGTGGATTCTTTTATCGGCATCTGATATAACGTGGCTATAAACATTTATAGATGCCAATAACGATATAAATACAGATGGAAATAAAGATTCAAAGTCATCTAATGTTGTCGACTTTCAGTGACCGTGCCCGGTCTTTCACTCCGCCTATGAATATTAAACACGCGTCCATTGCCATTTAGGGAGGGGAGGTGTAGATGGTTGTAACTGTAAAGCAGTCAATGGACGAGTGACACTGGCAATGAGGAGTTGCGTTCCGTTTTAGGCGAGCATCACGTATGCGAGTGTACGTGAATAGTTTGCGACGGTACCGTCCAGCTTACGACTTTCCACGACATCGGACACAAAAGAGACGTGTAGAACTTTTACCCTGCCTTAAAGATTCAATAGACTTTGTTACTATTTCTCTTTGTATTTTACTTCACGAAATTGAAAAGAACATTCGTTGCAGTCCGAAGAAGTTTTCTTGAACATTTTAACGTAAATTTTAGAACAATAGCGTAATCACCACGCTTGTCGTCAAGGTTAGTTGTAGTGCGATATTTTGTTGTCGAATGAATAGTTAATACAGCATAAAGCTATATTAAGTACCTACCGTATAAAATATGTTAATTATTCAAGTTGAAAAAATATTCAAATGTTTTTTTACCAGTGTCTTTTTTAATAAGGTCATTAACACCTTAAAGCTGGAGAACCCTTTACTGACATATCACCTATAAAAAAAAACATTCACAACCTTTAGGTTGTTGCAACCATCAAATTAGATCATTATATCAGTTAGTTTATCTTTTTATTGCTACATTACATAATTCGAAAAAAAGAATCCACGTAACACTTCCTAGCATAACAGTTACAAATACATTGATCATCATGATAATTGTGAATACCTCAGCCACATTTGAATGTAGATCCCGCGTTATGATATCGTAACGTAATTCCGCCATCTTGTGTTCGCGCTCCATGGCGACTGCGTTCCGTTACACGCAGCCCCTCTTAGACAGCCCACTTAGTTCGCGAGCTTGATTAACGAAGCGACAAGAGTGCCGATAACTTTGCATCGTTTATAGACAACTTTATTACATGCATGTTTAGATGTTCACAACTTCAGCTACTTTAACTTAAATTTTAAGTTTACTTTTACTGCTTCTGCGTAGATATCTGCTGTTTAAAACAAAATTGTTTAGACAAAACTAATGAGATGTTCTAAGTGAATGTTGCCTTTTCATTAGCTTTGTTGAGAAAGTAAACGAATAAAACTGAATTAGCAAAAAACACGTCTGTTTAAAAAAATACAAATCGAAATCAATTAACTTTATGATACCACTCCTATCAAAACGTATAGAGACGATACATATTCGCGTGACTAAACCCAATCGGCGTCAGTCATCGAAGCTTTTTCATAAACAGTCATTTTTTCATCGGAACAAAATATCGCAGCACTCGGATGGCTCGTTGATTGCTCGCTCAATTCATCGGGATCGAGTAATATCGAGTAAAATCGAGTGAACGATCGATGCTTCGTGCAAAATACGACTTAATACACCGATGTAATTCTATCCTCTCTTGTAGATATCGCGAGTAAATTTCCTTTTTTGACGCGATCTTAATCAATTTGTAAACCCTCGAGACTGTTAAATCGATGTTTGCTTCAGCAAAATATTGAAAGAAGGCGATTATGCGTGTATTTGAAATTTTAAACCTTAGCTTATATGGCTCAAAAATTGTTTTTTTTTTCCGTATTATATGTTGAGATAGAACTAATTCATATTAAAATTGCAATGAATAACCTAAACTCAATTTGTACTATTTACTAACGTTAAGGCACTTTCATAAATATTGGATTTTCAGTATTAAATTCAATGTTGCAGTCCAAGTTAGAGATCACTTAACAACTCATTCAACTATTTAGACACATTAAATTACCTCTGCGTATTATCAGAGACGGTGAATGGGATTACGTTTGTTATTTACAGCCACACAATATTTGTTATTGACTGTGAGTACCTACATACACATTGAAGCTACACAGGTGTGATGAAACAGAATAATCTAGGTCTGCGATTGAAACTAACAGCATCGGCTAATCAATGTTGTGTTACTTCGTTAACTATCTCTTAAACATCGTTAGGTACTGTTACATGAACTAGGTTACAGACAGTTTCATACCGTAAAACGATAACATCTGAGCACAATAAAATGCTGGTATGCGTTTATCGTTGCACTACAACAGCCTCACCATATTTTTTAAGCTTACCTTACTTACTACAACTTAAAGCAGGACTTTTTCTACCGTGGAAGAGAGACGCTGCTATACAGTGTAGTGCGCTCTCTCGCTTCCACAAACAACAGTGCTGTTTTAAGAGTTCTTGGTACAGGTGCAGTTGTTCACCCCGTTTGTTTACCCGCATTTTTGCATTAAAATGTTACGTAAACTTTTCTCTCGTTTACTGTTAACTTTGTTATAACTTACGTGACTGTATCTGCAGTGCAGTCAGTAACAGGTTTACTTTGTTCTTTATTATAACATAACATACATAACATACCATCACGCCTGTATCCCCGAAGGGATAGGCAGAGGTGTACAAATGTACACCCACAGTTCGCCGGTATGTTTAGGTCCCCTGTAATAGGGGGCGAGCCTATTGCCACTAACCGGGCACAAATCCAAACTCCGACCTGCTACTAAGAATTTCATAGAAAAACCCAATAACACTTTGGTCGACTTGGGAATCGAATCGAAGACCTCTAGCGTAGCAGTCCCGCTTAGAACCACTAGGCCAACGAGGCAGTTCAGTTCAGTTCTTTATTATGATCTAATTTATTTAAAAAGATGGCATAATATTACAACAATCACCACAACACTTTTTGGACAGTCATTGAAACCGCTTTAAAGGCTAGGATATTAACTATAGGGTACAATTTTCACTCAGGGATGTCCTTATGGACCTTTGAGGTAACCAGCTGAATAATCCAGGTTTTTTTCCCGGGACCAAAGCCAGGAATACGTGTAATCTACGCGGTGTACCGTTAAAACCTAACCTAAATAAACAAACAACTAGCCTACAACAGCGACCCAATTTCATATCAACAATAGCATGCGAATAACTCACGAGTAAAAGTTGTTTCAAACTATTCTCGCCTACGAAATCGTACTTAATTTTTAATAACTTTGTTCTCATTACAGGTAATTGCTGCCACTATTACTAAGCAGTTGAAGACTTTTTACGGTCAAATACAGGTACAATAGTAGTATAAGTAGATATTTAAATACTTGATTGTCGTGACACTTTCAATATCATGTGTTAATACCGACACCTAATAATAATAATATAATAATCCAGCCTATAAACGTCCCACTGCTGGGCACAGGCCTCTTCCCATATAGAGAAGGCACGAGCATTCATCACAGACACCTATTTAAAAGAAAACCATGATAAAACCTAGACTGAAAATTCCAAGCATAAAACTCGAGAACATTTATTTCTCCTTTTCAATATAAAAAGCAGCAGAGAGAAGATTATGAGTGACATAAACAACCCGGTAACATTTAAATGTATAGCCATAAAAAAGCGAACCGAAAAAAAGTAATACTTTATATTTTTGCTATATTAACGTTGATTCAGAGCTCAACGCATCAGCTTAAGCCGCCACAGAATAATTTAACAACGAATGCAAACGAAATCGAAAATGAGTAAATATAAATCCGTTCATTCATTTTCGCGAGCATTTATAATGTGTACTGTATACAGTCAACCGGAAGTCTGTGGTGACAATGATTAACAATAACCAACTGTACGACTATGTAATAAAGATGATGTTATTGTTGCAAAAAGATTAAGGTACTTTAGACTACTCTCAGTACACATTTATCTAAAACATGTTATAGATTAGTCTTAAAGTGTTCTAAATAAGCGATTGGTGAGTGATATTATTGTACTATGAACTATATGCTATCATCATCATTTCCCTGCCTTTTACCATTTATTAGGGGTCGGCGAAATGTGTATTCAGCTTCCATTCATCTCTACTGCATGTTATTATTGTTGCGTAGTCTAAAATGCGTCTAAACCTATTGCATCATTAACGCCTCTATTTCTATTGTCATAAAGTTGATTCTTGTAAATCATTATGACCACTGTCGTTCGTCACTGCACTGTACGTACATCATCGACCGGTTAACTTCAAGTGCTCAAACAGTTTAAGCAAAGAAAAAGTTACGCCTCTCACTTTCTTCGAAACATACCTCGAATTCGGGCTCGTACGTGAAAGTGATTCGTCAGAACATCTCACCCGCCATTTATTGCCTGCCAGTTAGTATTGATTGTCGGATTGTATGACTTTCTTATTAACTTGGAATTTAAACCATGTTATTACGTAAAACTAATAGCTTTTCACCTTTGGTTAAAACAAACGAGTTTAACTCGTTTTGTGTCGCCCATTCATCTCTCATAAGTAAATAATTTCGAAATCTTTAGGTACTGGTTTATGAGAAATTTTCATTACTTTTTAAAAATTATAAAAAAATGCTTTCTACTTTTTACACTGACAGTACCCTTTTCAGAGATATAGAATGCAAAATGCGTTATTAAATATATCTAGCTTGAATCTCTATACAAATAAGTATCTTTATTTCAAACTCCTAATGAACAAAGACACAACCATTTAAGTTTTAATACAAAACTACTTGGTGTAACCTTGTCTAGTCTAAGATTCTAATTCAAATCGTGCTGCATAGATTAAGAATAAAAACGAAGGCGTGTGATTCATAAGTATTTTTCAGCATCATTTTCATTCGTATTTTTTTGCAAATTGTTACATAAAGATTAGGTTTCGTTATTTATGACATTGAATACCTACTTCATTTGTTGTGAATTTAAGAATTATATAAAAAAAAGCCTTTGCAGTTATTAGGAATTTACATGTTTGTATCGCACTATATGGTAATCCATTTCCGCATTTAAAAGCTAACTATGTCGTATATTGATAAAAATATTTATACACATATATTCTAGAATAGAGAAAACAATGTTATTTGATAGGATATAACCGATGTAAGCCGATTATAATGTTACTCGTTACAAATGCACAATAACATGATTGCAAATAGATTAATTTGAACAAAACAATTTGAAGCTCAATCGCCGCCAACAAATAAATTATAACCTCGGAAATGTAGTTAAAAATATTATTACATGAAAAATTAATTAGACTTTGAAACTTATAAATGGTTCTTATGGTTAAAAAAACAATTGCTAGCTAGCATTGTTTCACATCTACCCCAAAATATAGGTTATCCTCAAAATAAATTGAATAAGTTCGAATACAACTTTAAGTCAAGTTTCCTAAAACAAAAATTACTGAACATTGAAAGGAAACCAACCATCATTGTAGTGAATCTCATGATCAATTGCTATTGATAATAATATGCTATGCACCCTATAGAAAAGACATTTTAATTAGCCTTCCTAATGTTTGAACTTAACACAAAATAAATTTGAATGTATGCTGGCTTTCTAGTTTTGCTTGTGATATTTCAGACTTTAAAACACACCTATACATAACATAACACATAACATACCATCACGCCTGTATCCCCGAAGGGTTAGGCAGAGGTGTACCAATGTACACCCACAGTTCGCCGGTATGTTTAGGTCCCATGTAATAGGGGGCGAGCCTATTGCCACTAACCGGGCACAAATCCAAACTCCGACCTGCTACTGAGAATTTTATAGAAAAACCCAATAACACCTTGATCGACTTGGGAATCGAACCCAAGACCTCTAGCGTAGCAGTCGCGCTTAGCGCCACTAGGCCAACGAGGCAGTTTAGACATCTTGTTAATAATATATGCATGTATCATAATGGATTGGGTAAAATATGATCAATATTACACTGTTTAAAGATCAGAACAGAACACTATGTTTGACACAGCATGGACACAACAATTCAATCCGAAATCATTCATTCATTCACACGGATCGAATTATCGATTAAACAATCGAATTAAACTAACCAAATAAAGCTCACCTGTTAATATAAATTGATTGTTGAATAGCGATTGAAATAATTAATTGAATTCTGTATCCAAGCTTACATATTCGTATACAACGGTAAAATGTAATACAATTCTATAAACGAAATCGTCAATTAATATTCAGGGCGAGTTTGGTGACCTTCCTTAAAATATTAATCCTTATACACATTATAACGGCCAGTTATTGTTGACACAAATATTGGTGTCAGGAAAGGAAGAACTAGATATTCTGGTAATTAACTGTACTATGACAGTTATAGAGTAAAATTAATATAAAATTAGAATTTTGGTGCGAATTAATTTGGAAGTCGTGTTCACGTTTTTTCGAACGTGATTCATTCGAATGTTAGTTTGAATCTGCAATTTTATGTAACGTTCGGCATTTAAAATAAATGATGTTTTTTTTTTTAATGAAATATGTTTTAATGTAGTGAGGGTCAAGATTACACTTGCTGACTATTAGATGCAATTTTTATGAGCTTCCTAATGTCACGGAAGATCAGATTATCATAATATTACATAATAAGTCGTCATGTTTTATTTGTATTAGTAGAAACTTCGCGTTTAAACTATAGTTACGTCAGAGGCGTGTGACTACATCGTTTGAAGCGAGAAGGGCGTAGCGGAACTGGATTCAAGTATCTATCTACAACAATAAATCTCGAATTGCTAGGGCCTTAATAGTAGGAAGCGAAAGTAGGAACTTGTTTGGCAACCCACATACATAACAATACATTAAATTTTAGTAATAAATATCATCGTGCCGTGTGCGCAATTTAACTCGCACTACTTAACCAAAGTCATAACTCTTAACTACTTCTCTTGTCAAATAACCATAGAGTTTCGTAGCGAAAAGTTTTAATAATTTTACAACTGGCCATCAGAATTTTCAATTGGAATAAACTTTTCATATTATTCAAATTCCGCAAAACGAGTTCCATAATAAAGCTGGCAGAATATATCTGTTACCGCGGTGTATCT
Source organism: Autographa pulchrina (assembly GCA_905475315.1). Lineage (NCBI taxonomy): Eukaryota > Metazoa > Arthropoda > Insecta > Lepidoptera > Noctuidae > Autographa > Autographa pulchrina. Next base: position 3,264,377 of record FR997770.1, read on the forward strand.
AATAAAAATTCAATTTGTAAGTGACAGCCGTGACAGGAGCGCGAAACCGGCGGATAAACGGATTTGCAAATAGCAGATACCATACCAAGTAGGTGGTATATCGGAAACACAATAAACCGCTTTTGATACAATTCTGTGTAAATTCGTCTATTTTTACAATGTATTTACAACTGTTTGTCCACTCAAGCGTGTCTTCGCAGCTGTTAACCTAACCTTATCTAATTTAACCATTTTACGAACTGTTTTTGCATTCTAATCTAAAGACAAAACACAGTCGGGCACGACTTGGTAATTCCCATCAAGCTTTTTTGTCACAGTTTTTGAACCCACAATAAAGTTAATGAATACCAGGAAATCAGAACTCGTCATTAACTTATTAATTTCGAAGCCTAACGGTACACAAATTATGGAGACGATAAAAGTGGTCCAACATGATTCTATGACTATTTCGATATATGCGCATATTGCGTCATTATTATTCGCAATTTAATTGCCTAGTCGAGCATTCGTCGGCAAGATATAAAAAGGCGGGTTATAAAAATTCTAGGTCTTTTGAAACATTTAACTGTATGTTATATTCAAAATTAATAGAGCCTAGTGTTCATATCAATAAGTTAATACGATGAGTACAAACTGTTTTTAAAAAGGATCAAATTTATTTATTTACCTAATAGCAAATATTTTTCGACCCAAACAATAATATTTAATTCGATAAATAAAACAATTTATTTAAAAATACTGAAACCAATACCTTTACGTGGAGATGTCCAAATTAATGATTAAGGTCAAAAGTCTTTTAAGATCACTCATGATAAGCACTTGCGCCATCTGTCTGGTCGCTTTTATAAACCTACTTTACCTTGACAAGCCAAAGCGGTTGAAAGTTCAAGCAAAGATCCTTTCTTGTCACTTTAAACAAGCTCCTATCAAAATGAGGTAATGATTAACTGAAAACAACAAAGGGCTGGAAATCTTCAAGTTTTGTAATAAATCATTTATTTAATATTTGTGACTGGCCTGTTGGTCTAGTGGTTAGTGACCCTGACTGCTATACCGGAGGTCGTAAGTTCGATTCCCACCCAGGACAAATCTTTGTGTGATGAGCACGATCATTTGTTCTGTGTCTTGGTGTAATTTATCTAAAACATTATGTATTTCGAAATACATATGTATGTTTATCAGTTGTCTGGTTACCATAACACAAGCTCTGCTTAGCTTGGGATCAGATAACCGTGTGTGAGTTATCCCAGAATATAATTATTATTCGTATAATATATTTTTGCTTAGCTCAATTTAGTATAGGTTGCATAGTGTTACATGAAACTGAATAAGTACGTCTTTGACATAAAAACATGTAAAGTGCCCCTTACCATTTCAGACACTTGTTATTACATATCTGGATAAGTAGAACATTTGTATAAATAAAAAGTAAAATAAATTAATGTATTTTTGTTTTAATTGTACACAATAAGCCTAATTTTAACCTCGAAGCGCAGTTTATTGAACATTGTTTGCATAATACCGTGTACACGCTCACTTAGAAGCGTGGGATGTTGTTTCGAAAAACACCTGTGATTACCAACTCAATAACCAGGCCAGTTCGACGCAAGTTTCCCAGATCACAATGGTCAAATATGTGGAACATCGCAGCGACCATGTGAGAGAAGACCAAATTTAAGAAAGATGGTAATCTTTTTTCACACTACCTATACTACTACTTAAGATTTGATTATAATTCATATTTTTTGGGTTCCAAAGAAAGTTATACTGATTTTAAGTGAATACCATGAAGGACTTTTTATTGTCGATTTAAAAGAGCCAATTATGAGTATTTTGTGAATTGGCTTACTTATCGATAATAAAAAATACCTTAACTAACTTTATTCTCTCTGTGTGCGGCAGTAAATAATTGTCCTGTAAAAAAAAGCGCTTTAGACATATTATTCTTACAAGTGTTGCTATTTGTTTGTTAACTGTATACAATGTAGGCTCTTCTACATTTAGATACAAAGAAAAATATCATAATATAAAAATAGACGAGAAGGTCAAACGTAAATAACAGTCAATCTAATATGGTAAAGCTGTTTTTGTGAGTTTTCTGTTTCTATCAAGGACAATGTGACGTCATAAAGGTTCAAACTTAATTGTGCGTGAACCAACTAGGAAGAAATACAAAGTTAGATTTTCACAAGCACACTTCATCAATAATTTGAACATAAAATCGAGATGAAAACATCAGCCCAATGACTCAACATAACAATAGCTGTTAAACAAACACGTAATAACAGCCAACAATTTCATTCATACCCTTTTATTTGATAATAATATCGAATACATTGGCATCCTAATAAAATCAGCAATCATATGAGCGAACAATGGGACCCGTATTGCCAGGCTCTGCTATTATCGCAACAAAATTACCGTAGGTAAGAACCCCAAAACAATGGGCCTGGCATTCTAATTCAACCCTGTCAACCTTACCTGAACTTTAATAATTGCTTATAGGGAAGATAATTTCTGAAGGCAAGACTTTAAGCGTGTTTCTGTTTGCTGTAGGGAGTACTTAAAAGCTCTGCAGATAAGTTTCATTTTCATGTCCTACGGTGAATCGTTGTTAACTTCAGTATGTTAGTAATAATATGATTTAACAGGGTCGTAAATATATTTTCGAACTAGGTACTCTTTAGCTCTTAAAAATGTTCGTAATCGGGTGTTATGTCACCCTACACGTTGTGCCATTTATATGATTGAAAACTTTGTACATACGTCCCACAATGTACTTAAACATAAGTATTATGAAAAACTACAACCTTTAAGGACGTTTCCATTAATTATTATCATAATAAGTAAGTTTAAAACAAAAGGGCCACATTAGACACAGTCTGTAAGTCAGCCCGGTCACAGTATATGAGTAAATTGTATTGTATTGCGAACGTGTGACAATTGACATAGAGGTGACCTTTACAATAGACAGCCTTATTGTATGAGTAGTATGTGTGAGTTAATTAGCTGAGATATTAAGTAAATAAGTTCTTAAAATATAACTTAATAATATACTTATTTACGAAACGTTTTAGTGGCTTTGAATGTTAGGCAATGAAAGGGAAGGGCGAGCGACGTTTGGTTAGGCAGAAAGATCTTGAATAATGATGATCTTGATCTTGTTAAAAGTTATGATAGATGATGACTATAAATAAATAATAATAAATAAATAAATAAATGCGGACAACATCACATACATTGCTCTGAACCCAAAGTAAGTAGCTGAAGCACTTGTGTTATGGAATTCAGAAACAACGAAGGTACCACAAACACTCAGACCCGGGACAATGTAGAAAAGTTGGTTTCTACATTGACCCGTCCGGGGATCGAACCCGGGACCTTAGAGCTAGCGACACCTTGAAACCGGTGCGTACGCCACTCGACCACGTTGGTCGTGGTATATTACCTTATGGTGTTTAACCATTAGGCAATATACAACACTCACTGCGTGATTCAATAGTGATTATGTACTTTGAATCTTATATCACTCAAAATCTTGACGTGCCGCAGTATCACAAAAGAAATGACATTTGATTGTTAATCTCTCAATTATTTCCCACTAACTTTTCTTAGGCAGACAATGCTAAGACAAAACTATTATTTTCAATAAAACATCCGTGGAATCAATTCAACACCTTTCAATCGGGACCGATAGGAACAACTTCCTCATGTCCGTGTTGTATCGTTTGCCCCCATGGCCTGTTCACACGCCCCTCCCCCCACTCCGCCGCCATTGTTGTAAGTTGCGTCTGCACCGACACAAGCGTGAGATTACTTATGTTGCCACTATCTGTGAACAGATAAGACAATTTTGTTCCGTTCTAATTAATTTTATTATTTAAGCGAAAGTGGGTTACGCTGTTGTATCATTAGGGATTCTGTGTTAGAGTACTTGAGATTACTGTTAAGTTAATCATTTTAGTGTAGACGAGCGTTTATTAAGGTGATGCTGCTTGCCGTACGTGCCACTTTTTATACAAGAACTTAGGAACTAAATGTCCCACACAATAATTATTTCTAGAATCGTAGTCACTAGCCATCAAATATGAATCGATTGAGCTAGGATTTGTTTTGTCATTTAGTTAAAGCATTAAAACAACACCAGTTGAGCTTATTTTTAGGTTTTTAGGAAACAAAAACATAAGTAAGCAATATAACCCTGAATATCGACGATAATATGTATTACAGTTTTCATCAAACCCCGCATTCTACTGTAAAATATGTTTACCGCTCTCTCAATTAATATTTATTGCTGTAACTCATTGATTATTCTGCAGACACATCGGCTAAGATCATCATTTAAATAACTGGCTGCGGTTAACGGTTCGTAAGACATTATCTTTATCGTTTAATAATGTTTACCAAGTCGTATAGTAAACAGGCTTTATGAAAGTAAATATTAGAAGTCTAGACAGTTAGATACATAATATTCTTATATTAACTTTCATGAGGGTCAATCGTATCGTATTTATAATGAAAATAGAAGAAAAATTTTATGACCTGTTAAGGTGTTGGCATTTTAAAGGCATAATCTCACTACACTGTAACCAGTACCAATTACTACATTACAAGCAAAATTAAAAAAAAAACGCGCTCTTAATTCAATTATTTACGAGCAAAGGAAATTATATACAGCTTGTATAGTCACCTTACGTGATAACACCACTAGGGCTTGCTGAACTAAAACACAAAACCATTCATTCGTTCGCTCTTAGCTGATTTCTGGGACGAATAATAACTTTTAAACTATCGCGCTGCATGTTTATAGTAATATTTTATAAAACGAGGATTAGCGCGTACATGCATAAATACCTTTAGGGCTTGACGTTTCTACCGGGTTACACAGGCCGTGGTCGCAAGCAGACTCTTCGTTCTGGGACGAAATAATTCAATTGTCATCGAAGACTCCCATTCATTCTTCTTCGTTCAATCTTTGACATCTATGCAAAGGAATTTGCTCTAGTTCCGTTATAGTAAAGAAAACCAAATATATGCTCGGCTAATCTTTCCAGTCTAGTAGCTTAGTCCCTGAGAAAGGTTATTTGACGCGCAGGCATTGAACCGGGAACCACACCTAATGCACTTGCACTCGATAAACCTAACACTATCTTACATGTGACAGTTATATTATGAAGAAATATGTATGCCCTGAATAACTAGACTTAGACTCAAGTTCTTATTTATAGAAAGAGAGGACAATAAAACGCATTCCCGACACTTACAGATGTCCTAGAAGGCCAATAAAATTACAACATAGTTTACGTGGACATACAAATGGATCTCTTTTGGTCAAATGCGTGCTTTTCCAGACTTATATTTACTAGGCAGGAAGTCACGTTTAAATAACTGTAAACACTTTACAAAAAAATAGAGCTCTTAGTTTCAGGATGATACTCGGAATGTATGCACAAAATAAAAAAAAAAAACATTTTAATGGTAAACATGAACGTGAACATGATTTAGGTACACAAGGGTGTTCAACATTTTCTTAAAAAAAAAACACAATTTAGTTCATTGATATTTGTTTGTTTACACTTCACCAATTTGATAAACAGTAATTTTCGTTTCGCCTGTGAATTTATATCCTATTTTCCCACAAAACCCAACAATTTTAAATCGGGCAGAGCTAATAACAGGTAGCGAGTTAAAACTACATCATTACATATTAACATACTACAGTTTACTTGAAAGTGAGCTTTTCCTACAACATAATTGGTTAAATTATAACAGGTTTCTCATTACTTCGTATCACTGTTGCAATATCCTAACCAATATTACCTCCTGTAATATCGATTTCCCTTCTTACAAAACTACCTTCATCCATTAATTATAAATTATTCATGACGCTGCTAAAAGTTGATTTTATAACCAAAATTATAGTATTTGTTAATTGACGTAACCTTCGATATTGAAAAAATAACTGGCTGGTAATAAGTTTTAAATTACTCAATAATATTTTAATAAGTAACTGCTAAGTGAGTACCAACATGTGATTTAAGAGCTGTTTTATGTCTCATTTAAGTTTTAACACTAATTCAGCGGATGTAATCATTACAACATTCATCATTACACTTAAAGTGATTCATTTATTCGAGTGTAGTAATTTGTTTACCAACACGCCTTAAGTTCGTTAAATTGCTCACTTTAGTGCAAAATAATAATATCGTCGTATTATTATTAAAGGAGTATTACTGCAATTGTTTTTCTAAACTTTTAAATCTGGCCACCGAAAGCGTTCCAAATATAAATTTAAAAAACAAATAAGCTAGTTGTCACGAAAACTTTTAAGTAAAATTAAAAATAAAAGCTAGTAGACGCCATCTTGAAAAAAAACAAAAAATATTGTTTGGTAGATAACGAATTCATTCATACATTTACATTGCAACTAAAATTTTAAGAGGTAATTCGTACAATTAATAAAGAAACAAAAACACGATGAAGCAAGATTCCGGTTTAACGCGATATAAATGCCGCGTGACCTCTACAACCCTTTGGGAAACCAGATTTTAAAGACATGACATCATTGTACAGGTAAGAACATAGTTTCGTCTGATTTCTGGCCAAGAAATGACTTTAATACCTAGACACACAGTTTAACTGTTCGGTACGAAACGTGCTATAGGCTACCACCGAAATAGTTCCCAAAAACCTTACAGAGCGGAGGTAAAACAACTTTTTATGAGAATATCTAAAGAATTTGCAACCATTTATTTATGATGTTAATTGACCCTTGTTAAAAGCAAATAGGAATAGATAGGGATTCCCATAACATAGTATTAATCATCATTATTTTTACTATGCACAACGCAATAGTATACCCACAAATATTTAATTAAGGAACACACAATTACAATTTATGCTAATTAATCGATTGTTCGTGATAAAAAATATACAGTCAGACGGCCACAAATGATGACATCATTGAATGTAAAGGTCACTGCAGAAATAATATAATGAATGGTATGTGAACAACATTGATGATTTCGAAGTAATGTATAATAATGATGTAACTGTTATGTTAGTTGCCGTGGCAACTCAAAGTAATATACAGGTAATCAAGAATGATGATACTACTTATGCAGGTATATTTTTATTTTTATTGATTTGGAAATTGTTAGTGCATTATAATACGTCGTAGATAATATCAATTGCAGCAAATGATTATTTCGATTGAATGACCTAGCATGCATGCATCCAGTTTGGGTGCAATATGTCAAAAATTCCTTGTATAACTTTTAATTTTATTTTACAGAGAGTTTCTACTCAGATTAGCATTAATTACTCTTAAAACATGAAGGAGAAGATTGTGTTTCATCCAGTATTTCTCTGTTAGCTCTACCAGAAATAACAAAAACCATTTCATTTGCCCCTAATATTCATAAATAAACACGTTACAAAACTAACTTATAGAACCTTGAACGTTAATTCACAACATTAGAAATTCAATGCGCTCGTAGGTACTTTGAAATTTGCCAGAACTTCCTCCTGCAGTTTTACAAACTGGTCCTAAGTGCTGTAATGAGCTTACATTATTTCTTAATCTCGAGTAAAAGTTATATAAGTGCTTGCATTTAATGCATCTATTCCTCGTACCTATTATATAAATGTAGAGCTATAAATTAATGCTATCATCGGCAACGAATTGTAATTTGCAGTATTGCACACAATTAATGTTTTTAAACCTCCACATCACGGTGTTTTCAAGGGAGTAAATTTATCTCAAGATTGAGGTAAATTAAAATACATACTTAAGATTTAAGTTCTGATTTTAAATACAAGGTAAAACCCATGGTATTTAAGTAACAACGCAGCACGTCGATATGAAATTCCTTTCTGATTATTAGTCTTTTATTAATTGTTTTCCTGCCAATATAATTATTTACTTTATATTCAGTATACTCGTATTTTTTCTTGGTATTGCCAGACTAGTTTCAGACTTGAGTGGCGCGGCAATGTCGCGACTTGAACCAATAAAACTACTCGTTACATAATTGATCAATGAATTAAATCTTTTTGGCTTGTCTTTAGTAAACTTGGCCTTCAATGACCGCGTCAAGAACAGGTAATGCGGAAATCTGTTTGCGGTGATTATAAAATAACTATATTTGGTTAATAGATTAATAATAACTTTGATACATTGCCGAAACTTTATACAGTATCGACGCGTTATGAGCTCATAAGTAAAGGGTCTTTCTGATCCCAAAATTAATCGGGCATCTCCGATATCTTCGCATGAGTACAGCCGGGTTAAAATATCTCAATTGATTTCCTTTTATACTTCGTCAACACACTTCCAGTTACACTTCCAGTATGTCAACTGTATCACATTAAAATCCTTTGTGTAGCAAGTCAATTAAGTTCACTGACATTTTAGTTGTTTTTCCACGAGACGCATTTATCGAATATCCCGGTTTTCTATTATGTGAAAGAGTATTCTGTAGTATCCGAATATTTTTATGTTATATAAGCACTGATCATTTCAGTTAACTGTTACCGGTTCTTCAGACTTTTTATACTATAGATATAGATACTTATTCCTAAATTATGTACTTTACTATGTTCATATACGTGTACGCGCATTATTGTCAGTTTTATTTATGATGCAACTGAATAATTTACGAGTTTAAGTCATAGACAATACCGACGCCCGCGCCGCGCCGTCGGATTGAGACATTCGTTGCATGCACCTTATGTTTAGTAGTCGTATAATCTAAAATATTGTTCCTACTTGTCTATGCAAATAAATAAACATTACATAATATATTTCACAGTTATATTTTTACGAAGACTCTTGAATCAGCCAATTATTCTTAATTTGTTAATTCATAATTAAAAACGAGTTGGGAAATATAACTGTTTCACATATTTAATTTGGATAAACAGCTACAAGCTAATAAAGAACTTATTTTAGACTAACTACTAGACTGCTTGGCAACGTACTATCAGATCCATTCTTGCTTGACAAATAATTGTGTGTTTCATAAACATTAATTGCACTACCTGCACCTACGATACAGCATCCAAATACAGAGCAACATTTTAAAATAATAGGAAGTTAAGTTATTATCTGACCTTTCAATCATATTTGTTTCCTTTACCACCGATTTTTATATACCATTCAATGACAGATTGATTAATTCGTATATCCGAAACTGTCTAGCACCTGCCCTTGCTCTACTTATTACACGTTTAGTTGCTCACGCGCATGTCCGACCGTTTCTCTAGTGACGAAACATTCATTGTGCTTCGAGCTTTTATCTTATCTTTTAATTATAGTTCTGTTTAGTTCTCATAGTTTAAACTTACGAAAAGAATTGCGAGTTGTGAAGGAAAATAGTTATGATTTACAAATGGTTTAGTTATAGGGTTGCTGGCTTGTTGAGTTTAATTGTTTTGTTTTACGTTATTTATTTTTATAACTAACTACTCCTTTAGTAATTTATATGAAATTGACAAATAAACAGTTGTATTTGGCCCTAAATTTGTTTTACTACATCAAACTACCTATTCCTACAAAAAAAAACAACATAAACCACGATTACGAGGTCCAGAAGTGTAAATGAAAATAAACCTACAGCATTCTAAACCAAAAACAGAATATATGAAGAAATTTGAATAAAAATACACGTTTTAACTGATATACGTTATACTCGCAACATACTTGTCAGTTAAAATGGAACATTAAGTAAACGGTAGAGCTACACTTTTCGTTTTGTGATTCAATTCGGAATCTCTGTATAAATATGCGAACGTCAATTTCCTTCAATTAATACATAAACGGGTGCAGAATGGATTTTTGTTGTTTCCTCTCATTATTATTTATGACTTTCAATTTATAATAATTGCAGGGATAATTGATTATTATGATGAATAGGGTAATATGTGGGTATGGCTATACGTATGTATGACTGACACTTTGTAATTAAACAATGCTGAGATTAATAATTGACGATCAGTATCCCTTCTGCGCCGCTTCGTAAGACTCCAAAAATAATTGCATTTTTTTTAATTTTGGTACCTGTTGTACCTAGACAGGCTTTTCTCTTCAAAGTACTCAACAGAGTAAAAAATAATACAAACTGAGCATAGAAGCACATTTCCAACATTATAAAAGCCACTAGCGTTCTGGCCATTTCGTTTACGATTTAAGTTTACTCGCACGTACTGTACGAGTACTAGACTCGACAAAGTTGGAGGAAAGCTAACGTTATAATGTTTTGTTCGCAGATTTACGATGTTGATAAGGTGTCCGGCGGCACTTTGTGTCGTCGCGTTCCTACTGGCTGCAGTACACGCCAGTAATGAGGTAAGTTTCGTTTCTCTATTCGATAAAATAAAAACAGAATAAATTGGAAGTCATTTGAAAATCGAATACTTGATAAAGAAAAAAAATGTTTTAGTTCACCAGTGCTATAATACATTTGAAAATTTTGGTTATTGTTTGGGATCTGCTTTGTTCATTCATTCAATAAAAACAATTTATAAAAATAAATACAGAAAGAGTTATTTTATAAAATGTTCTAGAAATTAAATTACATAATAAATTAAGGCATTAAATATAAAAGTTTAATTACTTAATTTTTACAGACATCTTTACGAATTCGCTCTGAATAACTTTGTTAATAGTTTCTTTCAAATTGTAGACGTAGGTACTAAGTTTTAGTCTGGCTACATTGTAGTATACTGCAGAACATAACGAAGCTCGTATTTTCAAATGAAAAATTTTACATCCACTAATCGTAAAAGTAGCACTCGGTCAAGTGGAAATAGTCATAATCCGAAACATTCATTTCGACAATAACCATTAGGTTTTTTCAGTTCAAAGACAAATATTTATTACGCAATGTACAATCTCGGCGATTAGTCCACTCGACTATAAATCCCATTAAAATTGAATCGGATATCAATAAAAGCAATTAAGAACTAATAAATATATCGTTTGGAACAGTGATATGTGCAGTGACCTAAAAAAAAAACAATATAGTTTTAATTAAAAACTGATCTTAGTAAAATGGTATTGTTTGTTGGCACGGGCGGATGTACATACAGCCGCTCAATCATATTAGCGAAACATCTCATTGTATGGTAAACAAACTAAGTACACAATATTAGACAATGCAAGTGCAATTTTGCAATGTATTGCGATAACTTTTACCCGGCTGCTCACTGGCCGTAAAAAAACGTTTGGCACTCAACATTAAAATGGCCATTTCATTAAAAAAATAAGTTAATTAGGAACCTACTTAAATTTCTATTTTTTTTTATATTTTTACAATTTTGGCTGAGAGAGGAATTGAATTTTTTTTACTTTTTGGATTCTATTTGAAATGAGGTTTTCTACGACTGTATGTATGCTATGTCAATAGACACCAAACGCGCCAAGCACAGAATTTAACAATACTCGACATCAAACAAAATTATCGCTTCCTCATTTAGATTCAAAGCTAAACAGATGTTTTGAACGTAGATAGGAAACAAGCCTATCTCCGCATTGGAAATTGTTCCGGTCAATAATGAAGCTTTTATTTGAAGTTAATTTTGTTCTGAAATGCACTATAACTAATAAACATTTATGACTATAAAATAATAGGAGTTTAGAAAATCTGAAATTCACATAAATTAATGTTTTTGATTAGAAATGAAACTTGAAAATCTGAAATATTTGGGATTAGCTTAGACTAAATATTGTAATTCATTTTTGTAATTTTTTAATGTCCGTTCTTTCTTCAGTAGAATCACGTAGAATCTTTGTCCTAACACTTACCCACTCTAATGTTGATTAAGTAAGTAGGTATGTATCTAGTATTAAATATGGATTAGTGCATTAATTGATACTGTACGCGTAGTTAGTTAGTTCTATTTGGGAATATCAAATAGCTCATTAGTCGATCCGTTCAAAACCATATCATTATCGATATCCACGATCGCTAAATATCACTACATCTCTATTGTCCAATTAACGACTTTATTTGTTTAGAATCACGCAAATAATTGCAGCGTTTTGATTGTGGCAACCCTGATTGGTCTAATTAGTTGCCATAATCTGCCAATGCCGTTAAACATTAAATTTGAATTATAATAATCAATGACAACTCAATGCTTACATAAACATTAATAAAACAGATTTTTTTCATTAAATACTAGTTTTAAAAGTTGGATTAGATACAGCTATTAAGCGCCCAATCATATTTTATTACCTAGAACAAGGTAATTAATGCGTGAATTTTTAATTTCCAATAATATTGTAATGTCTCATAACTGTTAACGAGTTGTATAACCGCGAGAGATCTCCCGCCATGTTTTATGCCATCGATTACAGGTTGGCTACACCCAAAAACTATGAAACATTCAACTTTCATATTAGAGTGCCGTGTTAGTTCAAATTGATGGCTATCTGTCGGTAAACATTGCGAGCTACGAGTTAGCGCTTTCGGCATATATTTGATTTAGTAAAAGCACGTACATACCTAATACCATCGTGTTTCGACCACAGAGCTATTTACTTAATTAATTTCGAATTCAGCGTCAAGAGTACCGTTGACAGTATTACTGTACTGCAGCGTTGTGACAAACCGCAGAAGAATCGAATCAGCGGTATTTTCTGAATTGAAACCCGTAGTCATAAATCCGTCTATTCTCTTTCCTATCCCACAACGCGCCGAACAAAGTATGATTGCAGGCAGTCGAGAGAACAACGAATTGAAATGACTATTGTATTTGTTGATGGAGTAGGTACCTATTGCATTAATTACTTTCTATAATCGATACTTGGCCACCAACTGTTACTCTCATCAGGCCGCGCGCCGCCTTCATCTTACGTAACAATAATCACGAATAACTCTGAGCGTTTTAATTGTTTTATCCTACAAAACTTATTGGTTTGTTTATAATTATTTTGCTCGGTCACGGGTGGCAAGTGTCCTCGCGAGCTCACTTTCCCCTGTTTGGCAAGCCACTCGAAATGTTTCATTCTGTCGTGACCGACCCGTTATAACAATTTTCGAATTGAAAACTGTACGAGCGACCACAACTCTGATTTGTTTCGAGTGTGGTCTGAAAATTTAAATCGGTATTTTTTTTTGGTAAACACAGTTAATATGGCCGCCAGCGAATAAGTGAAGCGTGTCCGGAGGCAATAAGTTGCGTATTATCCTTTTAATTATCGAATCCATTATTAATTCAGTGGTCATTTCCATGGAAATACCTATCTGAATCAACAGCAGATGGGAATCTGAAAAGATAATGTAAAATTAAAAATTTACGAGTTATACTCGTATGAACAATGTTGAATTATAAAATGTTATATCTAGTATTTGGTTTTATAAACCAAAGGAGCTTGTGAAATGTAGTCATTATAATGAAAAGCTTGTTATAAAGTAAAGCATATTCTTACAGAAGATATAAAATTTTATGGAAGAATATAGGTATTAGAATTATTCACAATGCAGGATTGTTATTGTGCGGTATTGCTTTTGACATCATTACAGGCGTGGTCTAACAAACTATACAATAAACATATTTCTGCAACAACGCACTTTCCTATTAAATTTTATTTACCATCCAACGTTACAGCTTCGACCGTAACAGATATTCATTGTCGTAATGTTGTCACATGCAAGCTAAATTGACGGGCGGTGTAACGAGATTCTCAAATATGGGCTCAGTAATATGATGCCGAGCCCACACAAAGTTTACTTCAGTACAAAGGCTTTACAAGCTTACTAGCCCATATATTAAGAAACAAGTAGGCAACTAAGTTACCTAGATAAACAAGGCGGTTCCTATGTGCTTGCTTACTGTAATATAACAGGTTGTTACCGTGCATTAGAAAGCATTGCAGCTATCCAGAATTATAGACTTAAGATTACGGTAATCTCTAATCTTGTTTAATAAATTACTTAATTCGGAAAGAGAACAAATAAAAAGCAATTAGGCAACAGCCGGTCGCTTTTGAGAAGAGGCCAAAACTTTTTAAACTTGATCAACCTTGTTTTTGTGATAAGTCTAAACGAAAGGAATTTATACAATCTGAATAATTAATGGTATCTTATCTTTTGATTTTCGAACTAAACTTTCAAAGAAAGAACTTGGGCCGATGTCCATCAGCGGAACGTTTAATTGCGTATCGTTATGGAATAGATTGATTGATTTCAATACATTATTGTTTTTTTACTTTAATACGACATATTCAATTCGAACACTAAAACAATCTTGTATTATTAGATAATAATTCTAGACCAATGTTCTTCGTTAGCCTATAATATATTGTTCCTTTTTTAATTACAATATTAAAAATAATTAGATACGTGTCCTTTTCGTAACATAAAAGGATGATTATAAAAGGTCAGCTAACGAATTCTACGTAGCGTAGCCAACTCATCGGCTCAATAACCAAGTATCCAAAACCATTGTGTACAAGATCAAAGAACGATAAAAACAAACGACTCATCCCTCATTTCTCTTCCTTTACAAATATCTAATTTTTCTTTTGTTTTTCCACAGGGCAACCTCTTCACGTGTCCAAATGGTAAGTAAATATTTTTATTGTTTTAATTTTCGTTCATATAACTTCTGCCAATACTTCGAATAACTTGAAAGGGCGATCCAACTTTCTATTTAATTAAAATCGGGGCCTTGGTTTACCTCTAGGGGGATACAAAACTTCGCTAAATTGTTTTAACGGTTTAATGAACACCCCGTATATGTTTTCATTGTTTTATTTGGGCTTATTCATCACTTCTCAATTGTTGAATAAATTCGTATGTTAAATGACAGGACGTCCGATTTAAATCAGTCATTGTTTTCCACTTTTGTTTCTCAATGTATTTAAGATTATGGATACGATAAAAAGTGTATTATCATGTATTATTAAGTGTAATACAAACACATATAATCATAAAAAGGACTCAATTCTCTTTTAATAATTTTCAAACAATAGATGCTTTCTTTCGAAGTAATCGGTTGACTCCTTATCACAATATCGTGTAGTTAATACCGACTTTAATATCGAAACTTAACACTTGCCTACTGTTCTCTATACTCCCTTAACATATTACTATATTATCCTCTAAAACACGTAACTTAACTACACTAAAGATGTAGTGTATTTGTATATGGGATAACCTACAAACTAGATACAGACAACCACATGCCACCAGTATCAAAGTATAACGAAAAATCAATCTTATGACGTCGAGATAAGGGATATTTGAATGTTAAAGTGTAATTACTGATGTGTAGTTGATGATATTTAATATTAATTATATTAAGATTACACGGTTACACCAAATTGTATGTAAGTTATGCAAACAAGCAATTAATATTCGGACTTTAATACAATGTATGAAGTGTATGAACGATTAATCATGTGTGTAAGCTTTACCCAGTGTTTAGGTCTTAGAAGGTTCTATTAAGGCGTGTAATTGTAATTAGAAACTGCCTACACTGCTTTAAACATTACGAAACACATCTCAGACGCAATCTTTAGTACTATGGGAATCGTAAATGTTTGATTATCAACACGTTTTGGAACAAAGAGATTTTAAGCTATACGATAGACCAACTAAAAGCCACCCCTTTCGATAAGATAATTTGACCTCACTCTTATCAATCTACATAGAATTAACCACAAAAAAACGCTGTTTGCCAAGCTCTTTTTTGGAAAAATATTAAATACAAAAATCTTTATTTTCTTATCATTAGAAAACAGTAGAACGTTACACTTTATTGTTTTTGCACATAAAATAGAGACTGGTGTCAGTAGTGAGTAAAACCTGTGAGACATTACCAGATTATGAATGACGTAGATTCGAGCTTGAACTAGGAAGAATATATCACAATATAAAAATTACCACATAATACCTTACTCCCAATACTTCGTTATAACATAGATAAACAAAACAAGATGTAGTCCATCGATTTCATAGCGATCTCTAACGACCTTGCGTAAGTATCCGCTTAGCTAAATCATACCCGGTGACTTAATCTTGTGGTATTTCTCACTCACGCCTAGACGTGAAAAACTAACTTAACTAGTGTTCTATACATGTAACATATACATAATATAATAGTCTATGGCGTCACGCGGTTAATCAAGCCAGTATCAATCTTTGAATGATTCGGATAACCAATATAATGAAAGGAAATTTAATATTGAGATTATCTATTTATGTGTGTATTGATGTAAGTTACTATTATAATTAATCATTCGTTATGAAAATAAATCATGGATTAAATATTAATGTAACATTATCCATCATATCTCATGTCCTTAATAATTTTCAGAATTCATATTATATTCATAATTATTTTTGGAATTTTCTATATTTGTAAATTACAATAGGTATTTGGGTAGATGTATAACTCAGTCTGTTTTCTAACCGATTTCAAAAAAGGAGGATGTACTAAATTCGACTGTATTTTTTTTTATGTTTGGTCCCATTTTATTATGTTCCAGTTTTGACAGTGGGATCCATAAGAAATAAATATAAGATTTATTTTGAAGTCGGTTTTTTTTGTTAGAATAATCTAGAGCTTATAGACCAACCTGCCTTAAAAGTTAATGCTCCTAGTAACCAAACACTTTCTCAACTAAATGTAGCCGTTTAATTAAATTCCGCAAACAATTTATCTTTGTTTAGAGCGATACTGAAATATTTTGTGGACTATATAACACAGGCGGTGCGAAACATTATCAGCTCCTACGTATTTTATTAGCGAGTGTAGTTTAAACACTCATTACGAAAATTAACCCTTATATTATAAATTATATTCAGAAGTGTATGCCACGTACTAAGTGTGTCAGTAAAGGTCAGATAGGTAGTCACTCCATGTAAACCTCGGTTTTTATCTGTATCCAGTAAGACTAGAGGCCGCCACCGATTGAAAAGATATTTGATGTCAAATACTAGTTGTGCCCCGAGGTTTTACTTGCCAAGTATTATGCATGCAAGTAATATGATGAAAAGTAGCCTATATCCTTCCTTGAAAATTGGGTTAACAAATCCAAAAATACTTTTTCAAATAAGTACGATTAGCGCGTTTAAACACAAAAACTCTCTTTATTATATTAGTAAGGATGCAGTGCTGCAGAAACGCAGTGTACACTGTACATGTTAAGTCACGATTTTTAGATAGCCTAATCGTATGTAGTGGGAAATGTAGAGAAAGTGATTTTCTTATTCAGAATGAGTTTTCGCAGCACGTCGATTGCATATCAAATAAATTTTCTCGTGCGGTTTCTAGTATCCTAATAATATTATAATAGTGAAAGTTGTCGTTTTATTGCCTGTTGAAAAATTACGCTATATAACAGTATGGATTACAGGAAAAGTCTTCACGAAACACATATTTTATTCAGTATTTTAGATGTAGCAGAACTTCTAATGATATTTGAAGACACGGAATTCTATATCTTTATCAATAAATATTAATAAATAACCATTTCTCAGTAACCAATTAAAGGCGTACAAGGAATACATTTGCATTTCAAAATTCAAACAAATCAAATTATCCTACTAAAGAATTCTATATCCAATCAAGCACCGAAACGTAGGTCGTAATGAATTGAGTTTGTCACGTGGCACCACGTTTTCATCAGCCAGATAATTAGCGTAGGAAATTGCTTCCCGACACACGTACCCTTTACAGAACCGGTTTGTGTAATCAAACGTAGACAACCCCAGATTACTTACTGTCACACCTTCCCTAAAGGACTAGACAGACGGATTCTTCTTTTTAAAATAGCTCCTGGCATATTGGCTGAATAGAACGTAGGTACTTCAAATTAAATATAAAAGCATGTTTAAAGAGGTCTATCATTAAGTTAGGAACGAGGAATGAAATATACCTCATAAAAATTTACACCTTATTAAAATCATGTAATTTTGATTAAAGTGTGGGGTGCTTTATTAAATCTTATGCAATTACGTAAAAGCAAGTGATTACGCTTAAGTAAAGTTACTAGAATTTAAAGAAGTTATATTTTTTTAAGTCTTGGTCTTTAACTCCCTATTGAAAAACAAATTTACAATCAATTTTTACTTATTTTTCTTTCAAATCGATACTATGATAAACCAAAAATCTTTCAATATCAAAAAAACAACACATCATTAAATAAAACATTTCACCTATTTATAGTTGAAATATTAAACCAAAATCGAATACAACACGATTGATCATCATCGCATATCTATGTGACAACATTAAAAACTCATCGACTACTGTTAATCTTCCTAGAATAACGAATAACGTAACTATACTTAGATCATTCAACTTATATAAACATATTCTCAAGGAAGTGTAAAGATAGTCTCATTTATTTTAAACAAAAAGTTCGTACTTACTTGATTATTAACCAACTAAAAAAGGAAGGGTTCTCAATTCGCAATTTTGGTTTTGTAAATGGATTTTTTATAGTAGATAATAATAATAATAATATTTAAAAATGTATTTTGTATGTATTTAAAAAAAATAAAGAGAATAATAATATAATAATATAATAATATCCTGGGACAACTCACACACGGTTATCTGATCCCAAGCTAAGCAGGGCTTGTGTTATGGTAACCAGACAACTGATAAACTTACTTATATATTTCTAAATACATACATATTATAGATAAATTACACCCAGACACCAGAACAAATGATCATGCTCATCACACAACATTTGTCATGGGCGGGAATCGAACCCACGACCTCCGGTATAGCAGTCAGGGTCACTAACCACTAGACCAACAGGCCCGTCAAGATGGCCCGTCGATATTTTTAAGATTCATTTATGTTAGGTCTTAGAATAGCTTGTTGTGTCTATTACGTGACAACCTGTTATTTCTATTCCAGTGATTACGTAGGATATTAAGGTGACTGTGGTTGGGAAATAGATTGAGTCTAAAGTCACATCAGGTAGGAATTAACGTGCGGTGATTACACGGAACTTGATGAATTCTTGTGAAGGTTGTTTACGTTTGATTTTAACTACAGGCTTTGTTATTCAAAGGCTGTAAAGGAACTTTGATTTGACTCATAAACTTAATTCAATTTTGTTTGTAGGCACAAACTTAAAACAAAATCTAATAGGTATTAAGAATTATTATTTAATAAACATAAATACAATTATGTACATAATTTTACCCATGCAATAAAAATAAATATTTAGGTAACATATAAGATCCTAACGAAACGGCATGGCTTTTAAAAGATCTCAAATAAATACATTCTTTGTTTTGACCCAGTAATATACTTTTCCAAATGAAAAAAAAAAATACCTCGAAACCAAAAACGCCTAACATTAATCGAATACAAAAACTAGCAGACCGTAAAAAGCCAGCGTTAAACCGCTATTATGAAAAAAAATAGATTCAAATTTTGAATAAAGAATGTACCAATTTGAAAAAAGACCAACGCGTTTACAAAAAGAACATGGCGTCTCATATCTACGTGTTGAATGATTTGAATGAATCGAAGGTGTGATCCGTTAATTATTCACACATTTACGCATTCGTTTATTTGAACTTCGTGAAAGTAAAAGCTTGTATTAGAACCTACAGTTTTACGTGTGTTTATGTAAGATGTGTGTTAATTAGGACTACGTAATCGAGTAGGCTGAGAAAACAGTTTATGTTCGTCACTTCAAACCTTCAATATTCATTCAAGTAAGTAGCAATAAATTAAATTTTGATTTTTTTTTCAATAGGTAAAAACTATTAACATTATATTTAAGTTTGTAATTTCGTTATTTCAATATTTGGTCGTATCTAACCATGAAAATACTGAAATAATATTATGGAGGTATTCATAATTATTCACATTTTTTTTAAGTGAGTATTCACATTTTTTTAGTGAATGTGAATATTAGTTCGGCAAATATAAAAAATGAATATTTTAAAATAAGGATGTGTTACATTGTATAATGAACATTACTAACGCAGTACTGAAAAATGCTCTAGAATTTGTTGAAAGTAATTTTAAAACTATTGCGATAGTTTATTTATTACAATGATTTCACAAACTTTAAGCAGGAAGTGTATTATTTTGGTAATTTTATTAATAACTAAAATATTATTTTAATCTTTAACAGGCAATAACTAACACAAAATATTATACATAACAAAATGCATTCAGTATTCGCAAAGAGAAAGTTTAAATTATAAATAAAAAGTAAACATAATGGTTTACTTAAAAAAAAATCATTTTTTCTATTCATATAATGCGAAATTTCTCTAGATACCGAGAATCACTTCCATGAGCCATAATTCTCTTTGAAATAATTATAATCCTACTGCTTATATCATTAACGCTTCTGAATTTTATGGTTTATTAATTTAGAAGAGAGCTACGCAAACATACATAATTAAAAATACATATTACATGTTTTTATCATATTCGTTTAACATTTACTAGAGTTATTTATTTAATAATTTATGTACAAACACACAAACATTTAATAAATGTAACATATTGATAAATGATGTACAAAGGTGCCGCTTATTTCTTAAGAAATTTCTGCCAGCGGTAATCATCATTTGACAAACAAGCAAAAACTTTTTCATCGATATCTATAATAATATGTTTAAACGATTCGCGGTAGCTCCTCGTTAAAAATCAAAAGCTTATAAAATTTACCCAGCAAACACTTATTATAATTAAGAATCTACAACCAACAAGTTAAATAAATATTTCCCTAGAAAGCTTTTTGAACCAAGACCCTTAATATTCAAATATGCACAATAAACATCATTCTTTCTCGTTTGAAGTTTTAACTTACTGCTATTTAAATCAGCCAATCTTTAAAGCTAGCTAGCGAGCAGTTTTAAAAGGCTACACCTACGTAATTACAAAGGTCGACAACATATCTGCATACATTACAACCAGTTCTCCCTTTTGTTAAGTTTCCGAAGGCACTGTATGCCAGAGGTCAAAAGGTTACGTTAAAATACAATAAATGTATGTGGGCAGGACTATGTAAGATGCTGCAAAATGCATGCGTAGGCAACTGCAACTGAATTTACAAGCGTACCTGCCTAAATAAAATATTTAAAAATATATGAACTACGTATTCGTAGTTTATAGGTATCCTCCTCATAAAGTAAAATTTCGGGTGGCAACTATTTTGAAATAAACTGCCTAATCGCAATTTAAGTTTCAACGAACCACTTCAAAGCTTTTATATGTTAAACCAAAATGAAACAATATATGAAAAGAGCAGAGGATAAAATGTATGAACCTTTTACATAAATTCAAAACCCGTTTGTAATCCCGATTAAGTTATTTTAGAGTAACGCGACTGATGAAGTGTAACGCTATTTTATCCCGTACTCCACAAATGTATATTATAATTTAAATTATAGTTTCACATTTATGGTTAAGCTTTGTTTGTATATTAAACCTGTTTCCCGATAATATTTAATTACATTTCTCTCGCCTATAATAATATAATGTTAATATTTACCTTTATAGAGAACATAACACTTGACTTATAATTAATAAACAAACTCCAGAAAGGGGCAAAGTCTACTCTATAATAAGATACAAAAAAAAAGAATTTCTATAAGACAAGTTCTTCAGAAACTGTAAAGAAATAAGATAAACATTACTACTCGAATAAAAAGTATAGGGCTTTTACTCCTTCAATTTATTTAACCGTCATTACATTGTTTTTTCAACAACCTACTTTTATATTAAATATGATAATGAAAGCTTCTTATTAAGCTTTGGTTTCATTAGATAAATAAATGAGATTTCATTTTCATTACAGTAATAAGAATTTGGAGACAATTTCTTTTTGAAAATAATTGAGACAAACATTAGTACTGAAAAAGTTTTTTTCATTTAATCATGACTTACCTTGCTACTACAAAGCTTTTGTTGATGAGCCATAATTGGGATCAAAAAAACCTGTACCTACCGCAAAACAAATTGACTACTGCTTATCTTCCTAGAATAGCATATACGATAAATGAGATTAATAGTCAAATGCGCAAAGACCTATTTATTTTATATACTGCGACACTCGACTACTAGTCTTCCCATTCTGAAAATATATCCTAGATGTTACCCACACAACAACAATGTATGGCATTCTCTACTTTAATTAAAGTCCGCACACAATTCCTTCGACAAATATGACGATATAGCGAACGAAGAAAATACTTAAGACTTCATGAGAGAGGAAAATTAACTCAAAATGTCGAGCTAACAGACGCTGTTGTTCAATAGGAGACAGGGCTGAATTCCATCGCATTGGATCGGCGAGTTATGAAACGCGAAGATAAATGCAACCGACAGGCAGTATTACCACTGTTTACACAAGACGATCACGATACACCATATACTTTCAAATAATCGTAGAAGAAAGCCTACTCAAAAAAGTTAAAATAATATAAAATATATTTTTTATAAAAATGGAAGAAAAATATAATATAAATCATGTAACACCCATCATAATCTTGTATCTATGTGGTTAAAATGACGTGGATACTTTAATGTATTTTATAGTTTTTCACATTAATGATTATACTAAGTGTTAATCCTAATAGTAGCTAATAGCTTATTTAATTAATTAGTCTAAAACTATTATAAATCCATCAAATAAATTCTTAAAACAAAAACATTCCATATTTTGTTAATCTATTCACAATTAATTGAGATAGGTTAGGTTTTAACAACTTTGGCTCAGGTTATTTACCTATTAAAAAACAATTACTCCTTCAATGGATAATATAATAATTAAGTTCAAAATCAAATATAGCTAGCTACTAAAACACTAGCTTTCAATCTTAATTACAATAGACTAAATCATAATTTAATCAAAACTTATGTTCCATCACGTAACATGGCTTTAAATTCAATTTTGTGTCCTCTTAAGTTACCTAATTGTAACATGTTAGACCCATATAGGTCTCAAAAAGGGTTAAACTAATTACAGAATTAGTCTGTACACTACATACATTGATTAGTAAACCTATATTCAAGTTTATAAGTAAACATAAACACCTTTCCTGAATCGTGTTCTCATATCGCGGTCGTCAAGCATAAAACCGATACCGTATCTAGAATGAATGCTGTGTTATCGATCTGTAGTAATTGCAGCCTCCAGTTTTCTATACGATCCGCATCTGCGCACCGTTAGCTCCTGGCCTACAAACGAGCTAATCATAACTACTGCCTAGTACCTGCGACCGAGTTTATTAGCCGACCTTCTAATTATAGTTGGTGTTAGACACGGTTTTATTGGTAGAATATTCTGATATTTCTTAGGTTTTGCTTTAATTATAATGAAGGTATAAGTCATTAGACTCTTAGACAATGTTTTTAGTTACATAGGTAGATATGTTGCTAACACGTGAAATTAGGACCTAATAGGTGTATTAAATTGTCTAAAAAATGCTCAAAAATGCCTTTAGGACATATCCCCCAGGACGTAAAAAATTGTAAATTCATAATTACCTTTGACTATTAAAATTCTAAACATACACAAAGAGCCTCATAAATAAAACATGCCACTTAAATCATTAAACAATATGGAAAATAAATATCAAAACGTGAGCTTCAATATAAAATATGTTAAAATTAGTAAATCACTAGCAATTCTTTTGTTTATTTGACAAAATGTAAAGCCGAGACCACACATAGCTGAATGACCCAATGACCTCACCTATATCCGATTCGCTCAGCGAGTAGTAAATCTATCGCGAGGTGTAATGTTTTGAAGCCGGTTTTATAGTAGGTACCTTGTAAGTAAATACTCGCTAGACATACAAATGCGAAGTCTTTGTAAGCTTATAACAAGCTTCATTCACACTAACATAGTATAGGACTGATTCATAAGTGTCAAATGTTTTTACAATATTCGCCGTTAGGTACAATTTTTTAATTGTTGCGTATTAAGTGCGTAAGTTATTTGCAAAATATAGGTAGAACATAAGTATTAGCTATACTCCATTATCAATTTCAACTTTGCATATGTACGCTATCTACACTAATATTATAAAGAGGAAAGATTTGATTGTTTGTTTGTTTGTTTGTTTGTTTGTTTGAAATGAATAGGCTCCGAAACTACTTGACCGATTTGAAAAATTCTTTCACTGTTGGGAAGCTACACTATCTCTGGTGAACATAGGCTATATTAAATTTTCAAAAAAGTTAGGGATCCATACTAAAACTCCAATAATGTAACACAAGGTGTGAAAAAATTACCAAAAATCTTTCTTACATCGCGTGCGCTGCGAAAACTGTTGATTATAGAACAAAATAATGTACTACGTCTTTGTAGAACATATAATTATCTACAAAAAATGTCGCGACAGCATATGTCTAACTACTATAGTTATGTCACAATAAGTGTCTATCATTTTTAAAAATTTATATAAATGCCACCGCTATAAAAGCTCTTTTATTTATACTTTGGAATTAATCCTTATCAAAATAAATGACTTCATATTTAAGTCTGCTTTAATACCGTTATATGACTTTTTGAATTATTCAATTTGGACGTTCCATTCGAAAGATATCACAAGTTTAAAAATGTAAGTTATTTAAAAAATGTCGCATGCTCACGCCCGCTCTGTTAGACGGCACCATAATAATAAGCGAATTGATAATAATAGCATTTTAGCCTTTCGGGAATAAAAGTTGTTTGTTAATGTTTATTATTCCATAGTAAGTTTACTATTAACAAATTAGTAAAGGAACTAAAGACGTAACGGGGTTAAAGAGGTAGTACAAGATAGGTATGGAACCGCGAGGTGTTAGTTACACTATTCTTAACTCAAGAACGGGTAGACCGATTTTCAAAATCTTTAATTTTTTGGATTCGTCTCCGCCCCGTATAACAAAGTAACTATAAAGTCATCGGGAACGGAATATTAACGCGGAATTATTAATGGTATTAACGCGGGTGAAACCGCGGGGCACAGCTAGTTGTTTATAAAACTCTTCTAGATTTTACAAGTGGCAAGACCACTTGTAAAATCTAGAAGAGTTTTATAAACAATAGCGTACATATGCAAAGTTGAAATTGATAATGGAGTATCGGACACAATGTCTGGTCTCACCTTTAACTAAATTGGTTTGTTTTCTTACATCATGATGACTTAAGAATTGTGACCTTCCGTTAAATTCTTCCGCAGTAATTTAGAAAAATGAAATATAAACAAAAACCATTCAACTTTTAAGTTTACTGTAAGAAAGGTCATTGGCAGTTTATTTCAAATCTTTCAGAAAATAAAATAATAAATATTTCTATAGCTAAAAGCTAGTCTTGGGTCTTGAGTCTAAGTGCTTTATTATTAAACCAACTTAGAAATATATTTTATTGTTGTAGTTAACTGTATATAATGCGTTTATTTCTCGCTGAATTCAGACAAGCCTTCGTAAATAACTTACATGTACATCACATAACATTCAAAAACACTTTTACTTAGATCTATAGTCAAAATATACACTAGAATTATATTTATAGATACACGTAGCAACATTTCTACCACCTGTAATCTGGTACACATAACATGAAGACACGAAGATTGACAAGTCCTACATACGTGTGTTTCATGGTTGTCAACTGTGACAAACATGCATATGTCGGTCGGTAGTTATTAGTGTATTCTATATTAAACACACGTTTTATATAGAGCATCACGGTATTATCATTAAGATAGTTATCGCTACTGTTTTCTGTGGGCATTGATTTGATACACTTTTCTTGTTAACCGTAAAATACAACTCTACCATGTGTAATCAGATACATTCAAATTGTTGTAATTATTTTAAATATCGACTCAGATCGTCTTTTGTTTTAAAACCAAATCTTTGCATAAAGCTAATTATGCTTCTTATTTTAAACCATTTTTTTTTAAATGCGGTATTCAGCTGAATCCGGTAAGACTGGCAGCTGACCCCAACATAGTTTGGGAAAAAGGCTCGGCAGATGATGATTTTGAACCATAATTTTGTAGACATTATTATAGACTAAAACCTTCATGCAATGCTTTATCATGTAGTAAATTATAATCTATTGTCAGTTGTTCGGTATCGCACATGCGCGCTTCGGTGCATCTAACAATGCCATTTGATTATACAATTACAGCCCACTGAAATTACTTACATTCATGGAAATGAGTCATTCACATGGGTTTATGCAAATTAAAAGATAGCAAGGTTAAGTTAGTCTTTCTTTAGTATTTAAAATGATTGTGTGTAGAATTCCATAACATAACATAACATACCATCACGCCTGTATCCCCGAAGGGTTAGGCAGAGGTGTACCAATGTACACCCACAGTTCGCCGGTATGTTTAGGTCCCATATAATAGGGGGCGAGCCTGAGTATCAATACCTATTATTCAATTCAACATAGTTGGTAGTCACAATCACGTTCTTTTATCAATATTCAAAATCGATACTTGTAGGTTACATTCATGAAATTTTTATAGATACTACAAAATTTAAATTATTATCTTAGGCCGCAATTTAGAACATAGAGATTTTAAATCAGCCTATATTTGTGCTGTATATTACTTTAGTAAATGGTAATTGCATGTCTTGTAAAGGATAAAAAATCGATGCTAAATAAGTCAATTTTCGAAATTGTGCCTAGAACAGTAATTTTCTAATTCACATACAGAGCATGTTGCGACAAAAATATCATTGATTGAAAGGTTTTTATAACGAGACAATGTGGGCTTTGTGCTGCTAGAGTCAATTGAGCGGCGAAGCCTTGAAGGTTCACATTTGTAATGAGTGAAAGGAACCGCCTCAGCCATACATAGCAGGGACGTGACTCACCGATGACTTTAATATGAGAATATAACATATATCGACATTGAAATTAAGGCTTTTATGTATGTGTCAAACAGTGCCTAACGGTATTTTGGACGGTGCTAAAACACAGTGACTATTTAAAATTTTCTTCATGACACACGTCATTTGAAATTAAAATTCCACCAATTGGGTGTTAAGATAGTTATAAGTTTTATTTGTTGCTCAAAGGGTAACAAAAACCTTTGGTATATTAATTATAACATAATAAGAACTAAACATTTCGACGAAATGCGCGAGTAAGTTTGCTCATACAAACAAGCAGTAGGTAACAAAGATAAACTTCATTGCGAACGAGGATTTTTCTCACGAGCGTTGCGATTAGATTTACCGATACCAACATAAAATTAACGCTCCAGGCTAGCTCGAACCTATTCATTCCGCATTTAAAACTAGCGCTTTTATGAAAAAACAATATTTAATTGTGTTACGGTTGAATATTGGATACTAGTTGGTTTCATGCTTTCATTTCACCTGCAAACTTGGTTTATTTCAATTAAAAGCACTGAAATATTAGTGTTTTTCAAACATCAATTAAACAAAACGCCTGAAACACAGGATTACATAGTTCAGGTACACATGTAACGTAGGCTGTATGTATTAAGATTTTATGTACCTTAGTATTAATTGTAACATTTTAATTTGAATAAAGTTATTATTATTATATAAAAATCTCGAAAAAGCTGTGAGAGCCACTTTTTATACACAGAAATAACTATTTACGTACAAAAGTCTAAATACAATCGTATGAGTATTTTATAACATAATATCTAATGTACCTATCTTAAAGCGATAATTGCTTTATAGCATAACCGCCACAGACTAAGTGAATACGTCTACTTAGTGACTTAATAGGGGCAGTAAGTCAATCTCCGGTGCAGAGGCATATCCGTATATCCTTCAAAGGTTTCAGGTTCGCCTTGCTAAGAGGCACTCGGCACAATTGATCGGCAGACACCGTGTCGGCGACCGGTCGACATTGCCTCCGACCTAGTTCGCGACTGCCTTATTGACGCATAACTGTTTAGTCTTTAATACTCATAAACATACATTTTGTAATGTGGGCTTCGTCTATTGTCCTCTATAAGGCATAATTCGTCCTACATGCGTATTAACAATCATTATTGCAATTGGCAAAATTTAATCCCCACGCACAATTGATTTCAAGAGAGATTGATTAATATTTTGAACAACATAGCAGGTGTGTATTTTACATAACTCAAAAAATTACGTAACATAATTTCGATTGATTACATATTAAAAAAAGACTTCGCTAAGTTTGATAATAATTATGTGCGTAATCGATTTGATAGCAACTTTCTCCGCGCCGCGCCGTCAATGAGAAACTCCGAAGTAGGATAGACCTTGATGATTGAAAGCCACACTTGTCTTGTATCTCGATATTCAACAGTTACAAAGCCAGCCATGCGAGGCTATAGACATGGGAAATGAATGCGTTTCCCGATGAAGCCCTAACCTATGCTTGGTATTACATGCATGATTTGAGTGTATGTGAGACATTACGATTCATATTGGGCATCAATTGGAAATGTGCTTGATATAATCTAAATCTAGGCGTGCTACAGCTTAATGCACAACGTATTTAATAGGTCAGTACATAAACACCAGTAATGTCTTCTATGTTAACTTGTATCAATTAGGTGACCATTAAGATTGCTTGGTAATTATAAACGTTTCACGTATTTCTAATATGAAAATATGCTGGTTAGCTCATACTTGTTTTTTTTTTACTAGGTTGTAATTTTGCCATGTTTACAAATCTCACTTAAACAACACAAGTCGTAGTTTGAAGGTTGATCAGTGTACTAAAACCTAACTATATGGTATAGGCTAGCATCGCCTATAAAGTCTTTACAACTACAAAATCAGTCTATTACTCACAAGCTTTTGTTTCACACAAACATTCATTGTGGCATTCGATCATCGTGTGTCCAACACCAAACGTTTGTCGGCTTACACGTATTAGCGCTATTCAGTAAAATCGCGCAACTTGTCTGTGCACCCGATAATTACGTCGAACGCACGTAACTGTTATCTGCATAGACATAGTGCTCTCGCAAATTGTTTCATGCGATGCGTATATTGTACGCGACACATGGCGCGATTAATCGCAATTCAGTGAATTAACGCCTGTCGTTTAAATTCTCTAAAACATTTTATCAGCGTGAATGGTTTCGGGAATTTGAGTTGTTTTGAAATAAAATGAATACAAAATGTACCTATTTACCTAATTATTCTGGTAAGGATATAATTACAAGAAGTGATATTTATTGTATTTTAAAATGGTACATTTATGGTGAAAAAAGGTAAGACTTTATTAATCTTACCTATCGGACCATTCCATATAAATCAAATTTAAAGAAATACAAAAGAAGCTAATTAATTTAAACACATGTAGAATCGAAAACACAAAATTATGTGTTTCAATTATGTAAGCAAATCTTTACAACACAGCCTTGACATACACTGCTGTAAGTAATAACATACCTACATCTATAATTACTATTTAAACAGCTATCCTTGACAGTTGTCCACCAGTAATTTTTATCTCTACAACATATAAATGTCTGATGGCGTTATGTAGCGGCTCGTTGGGCCTCATAGAATGTGGTCGGGCTGAGCGATACCGATGCGATGTTCGTAAACGGTTGAACGAGTGTGAGCATCTGTGGATATGGTATATTGTGTTAAATGACAAATATATACGCAAATTATAATAATATTCCGGGACAACTCATACACGGTTATCTGATCCCAAGCTAAGCAGAGCTTGTGTTATGGTAACCAGACAACTGATAAACATACTTATATATTTCTAAATACATACATATTATAGATAAATTACACCCAGACACAGATAAACATTTGTCCTGGGCGGGAATCGAACCCACGACCTCCGGTATAGCAGTCAGAGTCACTAACCACTAGACCAACAGGCCCGTCAAATCTGTGTAAGTGGAGTCGTGGACGAAAATATAGAATTTGATCGACCCGTCAAATGATATATCGGGGATAGCAACCTTTGTTCTTTCTATATTTCAAGCTTATTGATCAATCGGAATTGTTTTCCTTTCTTCACTATGTTCAAGTCTTGATTTTGCTCTACATGCTGCTCTCATCGAATAAATAAACCAATTTCAATAAAATTTTATTTTGTACAAGCTCCTTCTCACATTGCATCAAGTACTTAAATATTTTTAACCAAACTGTAAAGTCAACACCCCTTTTTACTTAGACTGCCAATACGTAACTCCGTCTCTCTAAATCGATACATCAAGTGCTCGTCAAGGATTTACAGTACAATTTCACGCATCCATTTACATACAAACCAAACCAGTTTAATTAATCGCATCTACAACAAATATTTATTCGAGTTTCCGTCTAAATTTATTTGTGCTGTTGGCCCAACAAAAACTGCTTCCTCGCAACTAAATTGCCAAATTGCATGGACGTGTCGGACTAGCGGATCATCATCATTTTAGCCAATCATAGTCCACTGCTGGACATAGGCCTCTCCCAATTTGCGCCACAACACCCGGTCCTCCGCCCTCCGCATCCAGTCCCCTCCAGCGACCTTTTTCAGGTCGTCAGTCCACCTGGCGGGGGGGCGTCCTACCTTACGCTTGCCGAGTCGCGGTCTCCATTCTAGGACTCGTCTGCTCCAACGGCTATCGGTCCTTCGACAGACATGGCCAGCCCATTGCCACTTCAGCGAGCTAATTTTACGAGCTATGTCGGTTACCTTGGTTCTTTGTCGGATGACCTCATTACGAATTTTATCCTTCAAAGAGACTCCGAGCATAGCTCGCTCCATAGCCCGCTGCGCGACTTTAAATTTGTGGACTAGTCCAACCGTTAATGTCCACGTTTCGGCACCGTAAGTCATAACAGGTAGGACGCACTGGTTGTAAACTTTCGTCTTCAGGCATTGCGGTATAGGCGAAGAGAAGACTCGACGTAGTTTGCTAAACGCTGCCCAGCCTAACTGAATTCTCCGATCGACTTCCCGCTCGAAGTTGTTTCTACCAAGCTTGATGACCTGCCCTAGGTAGATATACTCTTGAACAACTTCGAGCATCGATCCTTCGACATATATCGGTCTCGGCATGACATGTTCATTGAACATGATCTTGGTTTTATCCAAGTTCATGCCAAGACCGACCCGTCGTGAAGCTCCATTCAGGCCATGCAGCATCTCGCTTAGTTGGTCCAGCGACTCTGCCACTATGACGATGTCATCGGCAAATCTAAGGTGCGAGATGTGCTCACCGTTCACATTTATACCCCGTCCAGTCCAGTCCAGAGTCTTGAAGACATCCTCGAGCGCATTGGTGAACAGCTTTGGGGATATAACATCCCCCTGTCTCACCCCCCGACGCAGCTCGATCGGATTGGTCTTATGGTCATGGAGCTGGACAGTCATTGTGGCGGTGTCATATAAGCATCTCAGCGCCTCGATGTATCGCCAGTCAATACGACATCGTTGCAGAGCATCCAGAACCGCCCAAGTTTCGATGGAGTCGAAGGCTTTCTCGTAGTCCACAAAGGCCAAACACAGCGGCTGATTGTACTCTTCGGTTTTCTGCACAATCTGCCGAACAGTATGGATGTGGTCTACGGTGCTAAAGCCTTTTCGAAACCCGGCTTGTTCTGGTGGCTGGAACTCGTCGAGTCTTCTAGCGAGGCGGTTAGTGACTACTCTCGAGAACAACTTGTAAATGTGGCTCAGGAGTGAGATAGGTCTGTAATTCTTCAGCAAGGTTTTGTCGCCTTTCTTGAAGAACAGAACCACCGCACTCCCGCTCCACGCTTGTGGTGTTAAGCCTTGATGAATGACGGAATTAAAGAGACTCGCTAGCTCTTTCAGGACTGTGGTCCCACCGGCCTTAAGGAGCTCGGTTGTAATTCCGTCATCACCCGGCGCCTTGTTGTTCTTTAGTTGTCTGAGAGCTGCCTCAACCTCGCCCGGGTCGACATCCGGGATGTCCTCGGTGTAATGGCGCGTGAGTGGGGCTCTGTGGTCATCTTCGCCTTGTCTCGATGGTTTAGTCACCCGTGATGCATATAGGTGTCTATAAAAACTCTCAATTTCCTCGAGAATCTCGAACTTAGAGGTGACGGTCCTGCCATCCCCGGTCCTCAGTTTCGCCAGATGGGGTCTACCTAATTGCTGAGCGAAGACTTTGGTGCCTCTATTTCGCTCAATCGCAGCCTCGGACTAGCGGATACGATTCGTAAAAAAGGCAATGCTATAAAAACGAGGTTTATGCTTACAGTTCTAGGCAATGGACTGCTGTGATTAGGACCTTAGTTTTAGGCAACTTAACTACGACTGTTTTCCATACAGTTGAAATTTCTAACGTAGTTTCGAATTTGATTTTACCATGTGGTTTTTGCTAAATTAGTTCGTGAACTAATTAGTAGTAAAGAAAAACAGTTTATAATCCAGCAGCAAAAGTTTAAAAGTGGTTAAACTCGAGTCAATTTGTAAAATCATCGTAACTTTAAATAGGTTCTCAAGACGATCCAAGCTTTTAACTTTAGGTCCAGTAATCTGTCTCGATTTTTCGCAAAATATTGATATTTTTAATATGTGCTCAGTCCACCTATTATAAAAGCAGTTATAATACGATTTATATACAGTGTGATTGCATTGCTGGAGTAACATAACTAGATAAGTGGGTCAAACACATTGCATCGAGTTGCGGGCGAAGCGGTGAAGCGTGGCAGTATCGCGGTCTTTGCGATCGGTCGTCAAACTCGCACGCTCTATTTATGCCTATTTACTTTTTTATCTTGTACGTTAATGCGCGGTTATTGAACATACATGAATTTATCTGTTACATTGAACATTGAAAATTTGTCGTTTCCTGAAACGAATGTCATCCCTCTCTAGTTGTCATAACGTGTGTGCCGTGTGGGCGGAAAAAAACTAGACAAGTAATGATAAATGAGAAGCGCAAAATTGCGTAATAAGCACAAAACAAACTTAAATACTTAAAGATTAACATTTAAAGTATTTCTTAAAGATTTACCAAAGAAGTAGAATAATATTCAAAGATTACGTCGCTTTACGTACTACCCATTAACACAATTTGACTTAGCTTAATACGTTTAATAAATGACAGGAACGAGGTTAGCAAACATAGTAAATCCCACACAAAGCAAGTGCCTAAGCTTTCCGAACTTGAGCTTGTCTTGACGTCCATTAAGCTGAGTTTACTGCTCGAGCTTACAAAGGTCTTAAAGGCACGTCAACAAGCCGACTACATACGATAACATACTCTGCTCGAATGTACCTATATTTTAATAGAAGCTGTAAAATATAATTCACCATTGTGTAATTTTTTTTCTTTCCTGTATTTAAAGAAAACTACCACTACACTACCATGTTGGTTATTTCTGAGTGTGCCAATAATAAGATTTAAAACATTCAATTACGAGGAACAAAAGAGAATTTCTTGGCAGAATGGAGTCTATAATTATAGCTTTCCAATTCCTTACATCCAATTAAACACACTACATAATATAAATTCTAAAATCTCTAATTCAATCTTCTATTCGGCGAGTTTCATAGGCTAGTTAAGAACACCTGTTGAGTCACAAATTTCGAATTAGTAATTGCTTTAGGCAGTTTCAAATTCACAATCAGGGTGTATTCAACTTCAGCTGTAGAAAACGTCTGTCGAAGTTATTTGTCGTTCATAATTCATAACCTGACAAATTGTGAGGTTACTTCAATTTTCATGAAACACGTTTTAGATATTCAAATAGTTTTTGTACATAAAGGCGGGTGCAAAATCAACACAATTTCGTCGGTCTTGCCGCGAAATTAACAGACTTTCACTTAAAGCCCTTTCAAAGGAGAAAGCCTTCACTCATGTGTACGTATCAACACTAATTTCTAGCCACATTACGTGTTCTTTGCAAATATACTCAGTCATTTAAAGAGTCAACATTTTTGGTAGAACTTTCCTTCACTAATATTTGTATAAGAAACAACATATTATAAACGATCTTTCTTTCTTTACAGGATGGGAGTTGAAAGGCTTACACTGTTACAAATTCTTCAACATCAGACATTCGTGGGAGAAAGCGGCGGAACTATGTCGAAGGTAATTAAATACGTATTCCATTCTTAAACAGATTGGTGCAATGACTACGCGTCCGACTTTCTGCATGGGTTCAATTCCCGCAAACGTTTTGTTTTTTCTTTTCTTGTTCATATGTTGAATCTAAGTTAAATTCGTCTTTGTATTTTCAGGTACGGCAGCGAACTTATGGTTGTAGACACCTACACAGAAAACAACATGACTGCCAGCATGGTTCCAGCCAGCCCAAGCAACAAACATTACTGGCTTGGGCTCGCGACGGTCGATGACCTTAGAACTAACACGCTCGAGTCAGCCGCTGGTACTCTAGTCTCACAATACGCAGGTTTCTGGGACTTACAACAGCCCAACCCTAAAGCTGGAGAATGTGTTGACGTCCACGTCACATCGGACAACCAGTCCTGGGAATTAACAACCTGTGAGAGCCTTCTGCCATTTATGTGCCGAGCTACCGCCTGCCCTGCCGGTAAGAATCGTTTATAGACAATCAACTTTTTCATGCTCATTACTGGTGTAATTATTCAAATTCAATGTTGAGGTCATTTACAACAATACTTACATAATTTAAATTTGTTTTAGGAACCTTCCATTGTTCTAATGGAAAATGTATAAACGCAGCCTTCAAATGCGACAAGCAAGACGATTGTGGTGATGCTTCCGACGAAATGGACTGTGCTTCCGAATGTCACTTCTACATGGCCAGCAGTGGAGATGTAGTCGAGAGTCCAAACTACCCTCACAAGTACCCTCCCTTCAGCGAATGCAAATGGACTCTCGAGGGGCCACAAGGACAAAATATTGTTTTACAGTTCCAAGATTTTGAAACTGAAAAGTCTTTCGACACTGTTCAAATTCTGGTTGGCGGCAGGACCGAAGATAAATCTGTCAACTTAGCGACACTTTCTGGAAAACAAGATTTATCTAACAAAATTTACGTTTCCGCTTCGAACTTCATGATTATCAAATTCAGTACAGATGGTTCTGTAGAAAGGAAAGGTTTTCGTGCGTCCTGGAAAACCGAGTCATCTAACTGCGGAGGTATGCTTAGGGCCACACCTCAAGGACAAGTACTAACCTCACCTGGTTACCCTAATGGATATCCTGGTGGTCTTGAATGTGTTTATGTTATTGAAGCCCAACCAGGCAGAATAGTTTCTCTGGAAGTTGAAGATTTGGAGTTAGGTATGAACAGGGACTACATCGTTATTAAGGATGGTAATACCCCATCTAGCCCTGTCTTAGCTAGATTAACTGGACCAGGCGAAGATAACCAAAAAGTTATTATATCGACAACGAACCATCTGTACATGTACTTCCGAACGAGCCTTGGAGATTCCAAAAAAGGATTCAACATGAGATATTCCCAAGGTTGCCGAGCAACTATTATTGCTGCCAATGGTACCGTTACATCGCCAGCATACAGTCTTGCAAATTATCCGAATAACCAAGAATGTTTGTACAGAATAAAGAACCCTAACGGTGGTCCATTGTCTTTAAAATTCAACGAATTTAGTATTCATACTTCAGACGTAGTGCAAGTTTTCGACGGAGCCAGTACTAACGGTTTGAGGCTCCACTCTGACAACGGATTTGTTATTAAACCAAGAATAACACTGACTGCTTCCAGTGGCGAAATGTTGTTACGGTTTGTGTCTGATGCTTTGCATAATGGAATAGGTTGGATGGCGACGTTCTCGGCAGGTAAGCTATTTACTTGAAGATATACTTGGAAAAACACAAGTAAGGTTTTTATTAAATCGTCTTATCCCTATTTTATTTTTCAGATTGCCCACACCTAAACTCCGGAATCGGTGCTTTAGCGTCAAACAGAGATACCGCCTTTGGAACAGTTATTACATTCTCGTGTCCAATTGGACAAGAATTCGCCACAGGGAAATCTCGTATCACTACAAAATGTTTGGACGGAGGAAAATGGTCAACCACTTACATTCCTAGCTGTCAAGGTAAGTGACGTACAATAAATAGCGACATTCCAAAATACGTTTGCTAAGGTGCGGTTTTATTTACATTGCGTAATAATAAATTGTTTAATATTAATATGAGTTATTTGTTGTTTCACAGAGGTATATTGCGGTCCGGTCCCACAAATCGATAATGGATTTTCAATTGGCTCAACAAACGTGACTTATCGTGGTGTTGCGACTTACCAATGTTATGCCGGATTTGCTTTCCCAACTGGACAGCCAATAGAGAGAATTTCTTGTTTGTCAGATGGTCGGTGGGAGAGAACGCCTACTTGTTTAGGTTAGTAAATACAATGTGACAGTTCCTTGTTCATCAGTACAATATTTTGTAACATTTCGTTTAAGTTATTTAATATTATATTTTGTAGCATATACTATTGTATTGTAAGATCGTTGTTGTGAGAAACTTATCTCATATACTATGCATTAAGATCTTTGAAAAGGTAAGAGCCTGTTTAAAGAAAACTAATATGAATTTGTATCTCTTTTAAACAGCTTCACAATGTGTCGCCCTTCCGGATGTTCCTCACGCCAATGTCACGATCTTGAACGGCGGAGGACGAAGCTACGGCACCATTGTGCGTTACGAGTGCGAACCCGGATACGTGAGATCTGGCCAGCCGGTGCTACTTTGTATGAGTAATGGAACATGGTCGGGAGACGTGCCAACTTGTTCCAAAGCACTCTGCCCCAAATTCCCCGAAATCAAAAACGGCTTCATTGTTGACCAGACTAGGATTTACATGTTTGGCGATGAAGCTCGTGTCCAGTGTTTCAAAGGTAATTGTTCAAACCTATGTAATAATGTATATTATAAATTATTAAAATATAAGATGCACATTTTTAACTTATTATTTTTATTGTAGGATACAAACTTAATGGACCAAGCTTGCTCAAATGTGGACCTAACCAAGAATTCGACAATCCACCAACTTGTGAAGACATTAACGAGTGTGTAAGCAGCCAATGTGACTCCGTCTCGACTGAATGTAAAAACACACATGGTGGTTTCTACTGCCCATGCCGATCTGGCTTCACGCCTAACTTGGACTGCAGACCCGTTGGTGATTTAGGTTTGATTAATGGAGCTATTCCTGATGAATCAATCACTACTTCAGCTCCAGAACTTGGATACGCTAAAGGAGTAGGTTTATTTACATAATAATTTAGTTTACGTAATATTAAATGCCTGATAACTAATATGTCAATGCTATTTGTAGATGGTACGTCTTAACAATGGAGGCGGTTGGTGCGGTAACAACTTAGAAGCTGGAGCCAACTGGATCCTTATCGACTTGAGAGCACCAACAATCATCCGAGGATTCAGGACCATGAGCGTGATGCGTGCTGACGGCAATATCGCCTTTACATCAGCCATCAGAATCCAATACACCAATGACTTGACTGATGTCTTCAAAGACTACACTAACCCTGACGGTACAGCTGTAGAGTTCCGTATCCTGGAACCCACTCTATCCGTACTAAATCTGCCAGTGCCGATTGAAGCTCAATACGTAAAATTCAAGATCCAAGATTATGTAGGTGCGCCTTGTCTGAAACTCGAAATTATGGGATGTGCTCGATTGGACTGTTTCGATATTAACGAGTGTAACGAGAACAACGGTGGATGTGATCAGAAATGTCTAAACTCGTAAGTATTTTTTGATTAGCAATTTCTTAACTACAAACGTATAAAGCATACTAATGTTAACTTATATTTTTTAGACCTGGAAACTTCTCTTGTGCTTGCAACATTGGCTACGAGCTCTATTCGAACAACGGTACAGCTGGTTTCGCCATCGAAAAATCTGAAACGGGAGACCGCGACGGCGACACTTACCAAAAGAACAAATCTTGTGTGCCTGTTATGTGCCCACAACTTGCGTCACCTGAAAATGGAAAACTGTTATCTACCAAAATCTCTTACCACTTTGGAGATACCGTTCAGTTCCAATGTGACTTCGGATATGTAATGTCTGGATTCTCAACACTTTTGTGTACATCCAGTGGAAATTGGAATGGAACAGTACCTGAATGTCAATGTAAGTAAAAATTATTTACATAATTAAACAAAAATGTATAGATAATTTATTGAGTCATGTTTATAATCAAAACGTCTTTTTTACAGATGCTCGTTGTGTAACACTCTCCGACAACAAAAGCGATGGCTTGAAGGTAATCCGGGACGACCCCGAAAGTGTATTGGTACCATACAGGGACAACGTAACTATCACCTGTACCTCACCTGGAAGGCATTTGAGAAACACTTTAACATCATCCTTCAGACAGTGTGTCTATGATCCTAAACCGGTAAGCAGAGTTATTTACTAGCTATTCCTATCAAACTGTTTATTATAATTTAATACGAAATTAACACAATGTTTTTGGTAATTTTCAGGACCTACCTGACTACTGGCTATCGGGAGCTCAACCTCTATGCCCGAGACAAGACTGCGGAGTTCCAATGCCCACACCTGGTGCCGAATACGGTCAATATCTTGACACCAAATACCAAAGCTCTTTCTTCTTCGGATGCCAAAACACTTTCAAGCTAGCAGGACAAACAAGCAAACACGACAATGTTGTCAGATGTCAAGCCAACGGTATCTGGGACTTCGGTGACTTGAGATGTGAAGGACCAGTTTGTGAAGACCCCGGCAGACCAGCTGATGGTTACCAAATCGCAAGAAGCTACGAGCAAGGATCTGAAGTTCTATTTGGTTGCTCTAGACCAGGCTACATTCTAATTAACCCTAGACCGATAACTTGTATCCGCGAGCCAGAGTGCAAAATTATCCGACCACTTGGATTAGCCTCAGGAAGAATACCTGACTCCGCAATCAATGCAACATCTGAACGACCTAACTATGAAGCAAGAAACATAAGGCTTAACTCAGTTACCGGTTGGTGCGGTAAACAAGAAGCATTCACTTACGTAAGCGTTGATTTAGGCAAAGTATACAGAGTTAAGGCAATACTCGTTAAGGGTGTTGTTACCTCTGATATCGTAGGCAGACCTACAGAAATCAGATTCTTCTACAAACAAGCTGAAAATGAAAACTATGTCGTATACTTCCCCAACTTCAACCTAACTATGAGAGATCCTGGCAACTACGGTGAACTGGCCATGATCACCTTGCCTAAGTACGTTCAAGCTAGATTCGTTATTTTGGGTATCGTGAGCTTCATGGACAACGCTTGTCTTAAATTTGAACTGATGGGTTGTGATGAACCATCCGCAGAGCCTTTATTGGGTTACGACTACGGATACTCTCCTTGTGTCGGTAAGTCAACTCTTTGAACCGCATTTTATGTTTTATGGTAATACTATGGTATTACGATACTGAAATTATATATTGTGCCTTGCAGATAACGAGCCTCCAGTGTTCCAAAACTGCCCTCAACAACCAATCTTCGTACAAACTGATGTCAATGGTGGTCTTTTACCAGTGAACTTCACTGAACCCACGGCTATTGACAACTCCGGTGCCATAGCTAGATTAGAAGTCACACCTCAGCATTTCAAAACACCTATCCAAGTATTCCACAACATGGTGGCGCGATATGTCGCATTTGATTTTGACGGAAATGTAGCTATTTGCGAAGTGAACATAACTGTGCCTGACTACACGCCTCCAAGGCTTAGCTGCCCTCAGAGTTATGTGATTGAATTAGTTGACAAGCAGGACAGTTACGCAGTCAACTTCAATGACACTAGAAGGAGAATAAACGCAACGGATGCTTCAGGCGAAGTTTTCCTTAAATTCATACCTGAAAGAGCTGTTATTCCTATTCGCGGCTATGAAAATGTTACTGTTATCGCTTCAGACAAATTCGGAAATAGAGCGCAATGTCACTTCCAAGTAAGTGTTTATACGATTAAATATACATAAAGGACTAGCAACAGGTTCGGATTATTTCTAATTATTCGATAATTTCAGGTTTCTGTGCAAGCTACCCCCTGTGTAGATTGGGAACTTATGCCACCAGCAAATGGCGCTATGAACTGTCTGCCTGGTGATAGAGGAATTCAATGTATAGCTACTTGCAGCCCTGGCTTCAGATTCACTGACGGTGAACCAGTCAAAACATTCGCATGTGAAACCAAACGTCATTGGGTACCCACATCAGTTGTTCCAGATTGTGTATCAGAAAGTGCGTATAAACTTTATGCTGAACTTATGAAATACATAACACTTTTTATTGAAGAAATTTATTATATTTACACATTTTTTTTACAGATACCCAACAAGCCGCCTATCATGTAGTATCAACCGTTCAATACCGCGCTCTTGGAGCAGTGTCCAACGCTTGCTTACCCCAATACAAAGACTTGGTTGCTCAATATGACAATGTTCTTAACGACAGACTTACTCAGCGTTGTTCTGCAGTCAATGTCAACATAAACGTTACATTCGTCAATGTAATACCAACACTGCTGGACGAAAACGTTGTCAAAATGGACTTCGTGTTAGCCATTGCACCTGCAATCAGACAAACTCAACTTTACGATCTATGTGGCTCCACATTGAACCTTATATTTGATCTGTCTGTGCCATACGCCAGTGCCCTAATTGAACCGGTATTAAACGTATCATCTATTGGCAACCAATGTCCACCATTGAGAGCTATCAGAAGTTCTATCACTAAAGGCTTCACTTGCAGCGTCGGTGAGGTATTAAACATGGACACCAACGATGTACCAAGATGCTGTAAGTATTAAGACATTAATATTTTTTATTTATCGTTTACATAAACAAATACTTATCAACTATTTTTTATTTATTTTAGTGCACTGCCCGGCTGGAACATTCGCCGAGGAGAAACAAAAGACCTGTACAATGTGCCCACGAGGATTCTTCCAAAACCAAGCCCGTCAAGGATCATGTCTTAAATGCCCCTCAGGAACTTTCACAAGGGAAGAAGGCTCCAAAGACATAAATGACTGTATACCTGTGTGTGGATACGGTACTTATTCACCAACTGGGTTGGTTCCTTGCTTGGAATGTCCTAGAAACAGTTACACCGGCGAACCACCGCTAGGAGGTTTCAAAGACTGTCAAGCTTGTCCTGTTAACACCTTCACTTACCAACCAGCTGCACCAGGCAGAGACCGGTGTAGATCTAAATGTGCCGCCGGAACTTATTCTCCAACTGGATTGGCTCCATGCTCTCAATGTCCAAGAAACTTCTACCAAAATCTGGTTGGACAAACAAT
Source organism: Autographa pulchrina (assembly GCA_905475315.1). Lineage (NCBI taxonomy): Eukaryota > Metazoa > Arthropoda > Insecta > Lepidoptera > Noctuidae > Autographa > Autographa pulchrina. The sequence goes on from FR997770.1 coordinate 3,305,572, forward strand.
GTGCACAGAATGTCCGACTAACATGAAAACTGTAGGTACAGGAGCGACTGGCTTAGAAGAATGTCTACCAGTAGAATGCTCAAACAGCGCTTGTCAACACGGTGGTCTTTGTGTACCTAAAGGACATGGAGTCCAATGTTACTGTCCTGCTGGATTCTCTGGACGCAGATGTGAAATTGATATCGATGAGTGCGCAAGTCAACCTTGTTACAACGGCGGCACATGTACTGATCTACCTCAAGGATACCGTTGCTCATGTCCTACGGGCTATGGAGGTATCAACTGTCAAGAAGAAAGATCTGACTGTAGGAATGACACTTGCCCCGAAAGAGCTATGTGCAAAGATGAACCTGGATTTGACAACTACACATGTTTGTGTAGATCAGGATACACCGGCGTTGATTGTGATATTACGGTAAGCATTCCTACATTATAAACTACACAGTTTAAAATCTTATTATAAATAGTTTACATGTTTGAATTGTATGTTGTATCTCAAATTATGTATACATTATTTACAAATAATTATTATTAAAATTGTTCATTTCAGATTGATCCTTGCACAGCAAATGGTAATCCGTGCACGAATGGAGCTAGCTGCATAGCACTTCAACAAGGCCGATACAAATGTGAATGCTTACCAGGATGGGAAGGACAGCTCTGCGAAGTAAACACTGACGACTGTATCGAAAAGCCTTGTCTCCTCGACGCACCTTGCACTGATTTAGTTAACGACTTCAGTTGCGCTTGTCCGCCTGGCTTTACAGGAAAACGTTGTCATGAAAAGATTGACCTCTGCTCTAACGAACCTTGCAAACATGGTATCTGCGTTGATAAACTCTTTATTCATCAATGCATCTGTGACCCAGGCTGGACTGGTCCATCTTGTGACATCAACATTGTCGAATGTGTTATGTCACCATGTGAAAACGGAGGGCAATGTATCGATGGCATTGATGACTTCAACTGTATTTGTGAAGCTGGTTACACAGGAAAGAGATGTCAACACACGATTGATGACTGCGCATCAGACCCATGCCAGAACGGTGCAACATGCGTCGATCAAATCGAAGGTTTCGTCTGCAAATGCCGTCCAGGATACATAGGACTACAATGTGAGACGGCTGTTGACGAGTGTTTGAATGAACCTTGCAATGCTATTGGAACAGAAAAATGTGTAGACCTTGACAACAAATACCAATGCGTTTGTCGCGAGGGTTTCGCGGGAGAAACGTGTGAAACGAATATTGACGATTGTGCTTCAAACCCATGCTTTAACGGAGGCTCTTGTAAGGACGAAATCGGTGGTTACAAGTGTGGCTGCCAACCAGGATGGACCGGCAAACGTTGCGAACATGACATCGGCAACTGTATGAACTTCCCTTGTCAAAATCATGCCAAATGTATCGATCTCTTCCAAGACTTTTTCTGCGTGTAAGTATACTTTCATAGTACAATTAAATAGTTTAAAAAAATATAATTATTGCAATGAATTCTGAGATTAATTATATTTATGTAACTTTTAGATGCCCAAGTGGTACAGATGGCAAGCAATGTGAAACAGCTCCTGAAAGATGTATTGGCAGCCCTTGTATGCACGGTGGAAAGTGCCAAGACTTCGGTTCTGGCCTCAACTGCACATGCTCACTAGACTACACCGGAATCGGTTGCCAATACGAGTTCGACGCGTGTGAAGCTGGTCTCTGTCAGAATGGAGCTACCTGTATCGATGAAGGCGAAGATTACACTTGTGTCTGCGCTCCAGGCTTCCAAGGAAAGAACTGTGATGAAGACATTATTGACTGCAAAGAGAACTCTTGCCCACCATCTGCGACTTGCATTGACTTACCTGGCCGATTCTACTGTCAATGTCCATTTAATCTTACCGGTGACGACTGTAGAAAGAGTAAGTGTTACTTCAAATATCATGTGGCAAATATATTCTTAATAATCAAGATAATTTATTTTAATATCCTCTTATTTACATTGCAGCGATAAGTGTGGATTACGATCTCTACTTCAGTGACCCGTTGCGTTCAAGTGCGGCTCAAGTAGTACCATTTGATACAGGCTCTGCCGATAGTTTGACTATAGCTATGTGGGTTCAATACACGCAACAAGACGAAGGCGGAGTGTTCTTCACTGCGTACAGTGTTAGGTATGTTACTCAAAGACTTCGTTATTTGATTTTATCTATGATATAAAATTTACCTGCATTGTATTTATTTTTTGGATGTATTAAGCTAAACTCTTTGTGATTTTCAGCAACTCACACATTGCATTGAATAGGAAGCAAATAATTCAAGCTCACTCAAACGGCGTCCAAGTTTCCCTGTTCCCGGAACTGCAAGACGTTTACCTAAGCTTCGGTGAATATGCAACGGTGAATGACGGACAATGGCATCACGTCGCTCTAGTATGGGACGGAAACAACGGCGGTGAACTCACCCTTATCACTGAAGGATTAATTGCTAGCAAGATTGAAGGTTACGGCAGCGGACGAACACTACCAAAATAGTAAATATCATTTAATATTTTATATTTGTTTTTACTATTACTATTTATACAACATTATAGTAATATTTTTATTTTTTCAGTGTTTGGGTAACACTTGGCAAGCCTCAATCTGACAATCCCAAGGCTTATACAGAATCTGGCTTCCAAGGCCATCTGACTAAAGTACAAATCTGGAACCGTGCCCTTGACGTCACTAATGAAATCCAGAAACAAGTTCGTGACTGCAGAACCGAGCCTGTGCTCTACAGCGGCTTGGGCCTGACCTGGGCCGGATATGACGACGTTGTAGGAGGAGTTGAGAGAATCGTGCCATCTCACTGCGGTCAAAGAGTCTGCCCCAACGGATACTCTGGTTCTAAATGCCAGCAACTGCAAGTAGACAAGGACCCTCCACGCGTTGAACGTTGCCCTGGAGATCTTTGGGTTATTGCTAAGAACGGATCCTCTATGGTCACATGGGACGTACCGGTATTCAGTGACAACGTTGGAGTCGCTAAAGTTGTTGAGAAATCTGGTCACAAACCTGGACAGAACCTGGCTTGGGGCGCATATGATATCGCTTACATTGCGTATGATGCTGCGGGCAATGCTGCTACATGCACTTTCAAAGTTACTGTACTATGTAAGTCATTTATTCAAATCTGTAAATTCAAAACCTTTTTATAAAAAAATACATTATTTTACATAATCTTTTTATATTTTCAGCGGAATTCTGTCCTCCATTACCCGACCCACTCGGTGGCTACCAATCCTGCCGCGATTGGGGTGCCGGTGGTCAGTTCAAGGTTTGCGAGATTGCCTGTCGCGACGGCCTCAGGTTTTCTCAACCTGTCCCACCGTTCTACACGTGCGGAGGCGAAGGTTTCTGGAGACCAACTCCTGACCCTACTCTACCACTGGTCTACCCTGCTTGCTCACGTAAGGAATCCATTAAATATAACGTAATGTATTCATAAACTGTTCAGATAAATAGTGTTAACATGGTTTTTTTTCTCATAACAGCGGCATCGCCAGCTCAGCGCGTCTTCAAGATATCGATGTTGTTCCCAAGCTCAGTGCTCTGCAATGATGCTGGACAGGCTGTCTTACGACAGAAGGTCCGCAGTGCCATCAACCAACTTAACAGAGACTGGAACTTCTGTTCTTATGCTGTCGATGGTATGTAAACATTCCTGAATTTCTATACTATGTAAAAAGAAAGATCATTTTCTAAGAAAGTTTTCTGTACAGGAACTCGCGAGTGCAAGGAACTGGATATCAATGTGAAGTGCGACCACCGAGCAAATGCCCGACAAACGAGACAAGTATCCACCCCTCCCGCCGTAGCTGCTGAAGATACCTACGTCCTGGACGCTATCATCCCCGTCGAAGAGTAAGTTCAAAACTTGTACTAATACCAACAATCCAATACAGTAGAAAGTGGTCATATCAGGTGCTGGCGTGAACCTTACTCAAAACTTGTAAAGAATTAATACCTGTAGTGCACTTAGCATGTGTTATCATAAATAACACAGTATATAAAGGAAGCACTGTTGCAACGTAGCAATATTGTGAAATTTTACCCAATTCTATTGCACTTTTAATGAGGTCATATTTATTGAATTAAACTGTTGCCAACTATATCATCGGCATTAGGCGTCTTTTCACGCCTGTATAACTTTTATAAAAAGTAAAAAATTTGGTCATACAAAATTCTTAATTCCATGTCTTCCACAACCGACAGTTTAATTCAATATATTTTAGTCTATTTAGTATTCTTAAACAAATAAGCATGTTCTCCCATCACTATTGCATGTGTTTTATGCACATAGGATACGAAGCAGTAGGGAGGGACGTCAAGCTGGCGATACGTACAACATTGAGGTCTCTTTCCCGTCTGTCAAGTAAGTTATAAGCATGCCTACTAGCACTTAGCACTTTAAAAGTACGAGTTGCTTTTGTATAATAATAATGATTTTGCTTGTACAGCTGTTTTAAAATAAATCAGATAGAACTAGTTGAAAAATTGAAACAAAAAATTAATCGATAAAAAATTATTTACAGCGACCCAGTAATTCACAATGGAAACAACGAAAGGTCAACCGTACAACGGTTACTGGAGAAACTGATTCTCGAAGACGAACAATTTGACGTGAGGAATATTCTTCCAAACACTGTCCCTGACCCAGCTAGCTTGGAGCTAGTTTCTGACTACGCTTGCCCAATGGGACAAGTTGTTATGGCTCCTGACTGTGGTAAGTTCTAAAACTCAACCAGTCTCCAATTATCAGTATCTAAATAAGACGAGCCTTTTGGTCTAGTGGTCGCCCTTACTGCTGAACCAGAGGTCGTGGGTATCATTCCCACCCAGTACAAATCTTTGTGAGATGAGCATGACCATTTGTTCTGTCTGAGTGTAATTTATCTATATATGTTTTTAAAAATACATAAGTATGTTTATCAGTTGACCGTATATGAGTTGTCCTATAATATTATTACAGACTTTCTTAATCCTGATCTTTATTGTTTTCCTTTTTTTTGTCTAGTGGCGTGTGCTGTCGGTACCTTCTTGGATGTTGCCAGTGACACCTGCAAGCCTTGTCCGCAAGGCACTTACCAGTCTGAAGCTGGCCTGGTCCAATGTACCGCTTGCCCAACAATAGCCGGACAATCTGGAGTCACGCAATCAACTGGAGCTCGTAGCGCCGCTGACTGCAAAGGTAAGAAAAACTGGCCTATCACAAATTACAAAACGGGGGTTGATTAACAAGAACTTCATTATCGATTTACCTTTGTCAGCTGGTGAATACCAGGTTGCAATGGCCGATGTAAATCCAATTATTACCTTCACTTTATGCCTAGCTTAAGGCATATTTAAGATCTCGCCTACAATTCAGTACAATATGACAGATAAGCACATATTTGTAATAGCACGGCCTTATTTTTAGAATGTTTTACAATTATTTTCTTTTCTCATCAATGACCCATTTACTATTTTCGACCAAAAAGTGGATTTAAATGGTTGTTTATAACTTACATTTATCTCACAGAGAGGTGTGCTGCCGGTAAATTCTACGACGCTGAAGCGGAACTCTGCCGTCCTTGCGGCCACGGATCCTACCAGCCGCGCGAAGGTGCCTTCTCCTGTCTCTCCTGCCCCAGAGGACAAACCACTCGAGCTACGGAAGCTGTGTCCGCTGCTGAATGCAGAGATGATTGTCCATCAGGTATGTTTTCTTACTATATGCCATGTATAAGAAACTTTTTTTTTTTTATTACCGGCCAAAGTTTGATTCACATAATACAGGCGAGCTAAATTCAAAATTAAGTCCTCTTACAGCAAACCTTAAGTGAGAATGAATAGAAGTGTATATTTTTTTAACAGAAACAATATTTATAAACACAAGCTTTTATATAGCGAAGACAAATCAAACAAACTCAAAAACGATAAGATTGCGTCGCCACCTGGCTTCATCATTCGACCAGACAAATCTTACCATCTTATATATAAAATTCTCGTGTCACAATGTTAGTTACCATACTCCTCCGAAACGGCTTGACCGATTTTTTTGAAATTTTATATGCATATTCAGTAGGTCTGAGAATCGGCTTTTATCTATTTTTCATACCCCAAAGTGGTAGTAGGTAGGTAGTAGGCAGGTGCTAGGTAGAAAAAATTGCATTGCAACGCATGCCTGATACAGCTAGAAATATTATATTGTAACCAAAATAGAAACATGAGAATTACATGTAAGCAAAATAGAAGGTTTAGAAGTATTTTTAATTGAGCTTCGAAGATTTGACCTAGTCAAACAATACATTATTTACATATTGGAAGATTTTTTTTAAAAAAAGCTTGTATTCAACATAAAAAAGTGGATTTTATCAAATATATTTCTTCCACCACCAGGCGAGCAGCTAAGCAGCGACGGCGGGTGCGAGGCGTGCCCGCGCGGCACGTGGCGCGCGACGGGCTCGGGCGCGGCGTGCGCGGCCTGCCCGCCCGGCACCACCACGCCGCAGGCCGGGGCTGAGTCCGCCGACCAGTGCTCCTTACCCGTCTGCAGACCTGGTAACTATACCTTATGTTTCTAGTTATATAGCTTTCGCCCGCGATTCCGATCATTGGATAAGTATTGCGGGAAAAAAATATAATGGCTTAAATGTGTCCGCTCTTTAAGGCAGTTGTTTACTATCGACTATTTTATCGCTCAAGAAATGTACAACAAGATGTAGATCCCGTGCAAATGAAAGAGATGCATATATAAATAGTTACTCGCTGACACACTGACGTGACGGAGAGAACTCTCTCAGCATTTGTTTCTAGCGGTGACAAGAACTTTCAAAAATGTACACGCTGAGCAATACTCGCTCATCCCCCGCACTGGGACAAGTGCGTGAGTTCAAAGTAAATTCATACAACAAAAAATAAAGAAATATGGTTGTGTACTTTAGTTTTGGAAGCGTACCAGACAGATTATACAGTTTGGATTACACGGTGTGCTCACGTGGACGTCTAGGGATTAGGATACCGACTAGTTTTGGGATTAATAGGACTTAGGTTTTATTTATATGCTGACTTGGCGGTCGAACGACCTTATATTACTAAGGCTATAAAGACATTTGACGAACTTGGAAGAAGGGGCGACCTTTGCCCTACAATGAGACGAAAACTGCTGAAAATCCCCATGAGTCCCAATAGAGTTCCTTTGTCCTAAGAAACGCGGAAGACAATACCTGTTACTTACCAGTTAAAACCAGAATTCTTCTGTATTCCGTGAACTAGTTGTTACTAACCCTTGTCATTATCAGACTTCCAGTATCTCACAAACCGTTCACAAAATTAGAAATGGCCTTCAAAACAATTCTCGAAATGTTAAAATACTTCGATATCAGAATTCCGACTTTCGAAACTTTAGGAATTTCTTGTAATCCAATCTTCTGTTGCTGAATGTTGATATTGCCGTTTTGGAGTATCGATTTTACTGTGAAACTTATTGTATTGTTTACTAATTACTTTTTGTTTCCAGGCTCATATCTCAATGTAACCTTGAACACGTGTGTTCAGTGCAGAAAGGGAACCTACCAATCAGAGGCTCAGCAGACAGTCTGTGTTCCTTGTCCAATTAATACCAGTACAAGAGGACCCGGTGCTGTAAGTATAATTAACATAACTTACCTCTTAAACAACTACTTATTTAGTTTTGAGTAGACTTTTATCATCGTCAAAACTTTTTGGGTGGGTTAAATAAATAAAAGCGAACGCTAGACACATTTTTGGGATTATAATAATATTCCGGGACAACTCACACACGGTTATCTGATCCCAAGCTAAGCAGAGCTTGTGTTATGGTAACCAGGCAACTGATAAACATACTTATATATTTCTAAATACATACATATTATAGATAAATTACACCCAGACAACCAGAACAAATGATCGTGCTCATCACACAAACATTTGTCCTGGGTGGGAATCGAACCCACGACCTCCGGTATAGCAGTCAGGGTCACTAACCACTAGACCAACAGGCCCGTCAATTAAAACATAATTGTTCATTATAGACTATGTGAAACTCGTTACAAAAATGTATAGTGTAGTTAGTGAAGTATGAACTATTTCATTCCATAGGCAGCGTAATTTAATCTCAAAATGTCCGTTACAACTTTTTATTCAAAAAAGAAATAACCAATATAATGAATACTTTTCCATTAACAGACTGCGGAATCGGAATGCACAAATCCATGCGAGATGAGCGGCCCGGAGATGCATTGTGATGTTAATGCGTATTGCCTTTTGATACCCGAAACGAGCGAGTTCAAGTGCCAATGCAAGCCAGGCTTCAACGGTACTGGAAAAGTCTGTATAGGTAAGCAGAATATTTATTTATCTTCTTTATTTATGTATATCCAAATTTTTTAGGCGTTTATTTTGTTGCCATCAATTGAGATATTTGGGGTTGATTTTTTGAAGTTTGTTACAAAACGCTCAGAAAATGTGATGCAAGCTTATGTTCTTTATAAAATAAATATTAGGTCTTACGTGAAAATATGAGAACAAAGAAGTATTTAAGGTTCTTGTATTTGAATCATTCAATGTCGCTTGATCAATCATTGGTCGTATCATTCGAGCTTCATATTGCCTAATCGTCAATCAAATTTATTTGATTACATTCAATTGATAATTTGTATTCATTGCGAAGAATATCTGTGCCCAAAATTAATTCAGAAATCATAGCTATATTGAGAAGCTTTTAATTTATGAAAAAAAGGCAAATTTGTATAGATTATCATGATAGATATACATAATATCTAGCTGTGTTATTTGAAGAAAGTTACCTCCAGTGCTGACCAAAGATATTTGCCCATATAGAGCAAGAACAAGCACTGATCACCACGTTTGCTCACTTGTGGATTGGCGATTTAAGATTCCACACTACTCAATATAACTTTATAGTTTACTAATTAAATATTTTTGTATAATTCCAGACGTATGTCTCGACCACTGCGACAACGGCGGCGAATGCGTGAAGGACGCGAGAGGCGAACCTTCTTGCCGCTGCACGGGATCGTTCACCGGCCGCCATTGTAGGGAGAAGAGCGAGTTCGCGTACATAGCGAGCGGGGTCGCGGGAGGAGTCATATTCATTATATTCTTAGTGCTGCTCGTATGGATGATTTGTGCCAGGTTGGTGAATTTTTTTTTTCCAATCTATATTGGGGTCGGCTTTCAGTCTCACTGGATTCTACTGAATACATTTATTATATAGAGTTTACGTAGAGTTCCATAACTCAGTTTAACAACTTTTTTTTACTTTTATGTTTGGTGAATCCGAGTTTTTGCTCATCATCAAATCAAAAAGATGATGGTCTGATTGTAACGCTCTATATAGCATTAGCTGTTATAAAGCATGTTAATTTACTACTAACTGCCTCGTTGGCCTAGTGGTGCTAAGCGCGACTGCTACGCTAGAGGTCTTGGGTTCGATTCCCAAGTCGACCAAGGTGTTATTGGGTTTTTCTATGAAATTCTCAGTAGCAGGTCGGAGTTTGGATTTGTGCTCGGTTAGTGGCAATAGGCTCGCCCCCTATTACATGGGACCTAAACATACCGGCGAACTGTGGGTATACATTGGTACACCTCTGCCTAACCCTTCGGGCATACAGGTGTGATGGTATGTTATGTTATTTAATTTACTGAAACGAAGAGAAAGTAATACAACAACAGTATACTAGGCGCAATAAGAGTTGTAAAAGATTTGTGTTTTGGAAAGCAATTAAAAACTTCAGGGATTAGGGATAATTAAAATAATAAACTGATTACACGCCCTTTGGAAACTCCCTGGGAAATCCGAGTAATAAAATAAAAATTACGGAAACAAAATATAAGTAATCCTACATAACAGTGGGTAAATCCGTAATTAATTGAATAACCGAAAATGGGTTATTTTACTCAATTTCCATGAAGGTTGTTTTTAATGGATCGTATACATAAGTATTTAAGCACAATAACTCAATTTCATGAATATAATGTAGCGACATTTTATATTAATCGTCAAGGTCTGAGTTGTTTTAAAGGTATGAATATTTAAACCCTCAGATATTTTACCATTTTTGAGCAGTAATTGTTTTGGTACATAATAACACCTATTTTGGTAGTATTAAGGCAAATGGCTATTGCCTGGTGTTTGGTTGGTAGATAATGGAATCAAACTTATGACTCCTATTAAAAATATGAATACTTTACGACTGTTAAACGCACGTATATCGCAGTCCTCTATTATTAATATCTTCTCTTCAATAATTAATATAAAATTTTAATTTAACAGATCAACGAAAAAGAAGGAACCAAAGAAGACATTAACACCAGCGATCGACCAAAACGGTTCCCAAGTGAACTTCTACTACGGAGCTCACACGCCGTACGCGGAATCCATCGCGCCATCACACCACTCAACATACGCACACTACTACGACGACGAAGAAGACGGCTGGGAGATGCCGAACTTCTACAACGAGACATACATGAAGGAGAGCCTTCATAATGGAATGAACGGCAAAATGAACAGCTTAGCGAGGTCCAATGCGAGTATATACGGAACCAAAGAGGATCTATATGATAGACTAAAGAGGCACGCGTACCCGGGTAAGAAAGGTCAGTATTTTAGCACTTAGTTAGTGCGCACTTGTTTTGTGAATGCAGCTTGCACGCATGGCTTTGTAGTTTGGGTTGGGTTGAGTTTGTAGCGCTGATCAAATCGTACTAAGTATATTAAATGCCGACAAACTGCTCTGCAGTTTGGCAGATGATATATTAAGTTAACATTGTAACATTAAGATTAGAAAAAAAAAAAAGAAAAATTAAGTGCAAGAGATTCATCATTTCTGTTGAACACTTAAAAAACAATAATTATAACTGTTTTAATTTCTTTAAATAACTAAGATGTCTTTGCCAAAAAAATCACTTCTTTACTCTGCAAGATCTTATTTTTAAATTTGCTGATAACGGTATTTTTTGTTCAGCGCTAATAACTTCTCTCGGGAAACTATCAATTGACTGATTTAATTAATTAATTAATAATGTTAGACTGCGCTTTTTTACTAAATATTACTTATCTAATTCGTAACTAAACAACTGTAGGAGTACCTACCTTTAAAAAATGTTGAAATATCATGAGTCATAACTTAATCTAAAACTCATTAAAGTACATTACTAAACTCGTTATTTACTACAACATAATTTACTAACTGTTTATTAATAGATACAAGTAAATGACGTCAAACCTTTCGAATAATAAACTAAACTACGTAAAACAATGCATGATGTAAATAAACACACTCATTAATATGAACAATGTACAAAAATTCCACTTGTATACACAATCAATATTATCGGTCATTGGGACGAACCGCCGCTGATGAAATCCTAACAAAAACGTATTATTTCTTTACAGATAAGAGTGACAGCGACAGTGAAGGTCAATAAATGTAACAAGGTACTGCGTTTTGTCGTATTCTGGTCAATCTTACATAATATTTCGTACTAGTTTCAATTCTCGGCGTACAGTAAGTCAAGTTATTGTATAGTACCAGGGGCCCGAGTCCGCTATTTTAAGTCAGTGAGTGGTGGAGAAATAAACGTTCCAGTGTATTTGTTATTGTGCCTAATTTTCGTATTCAGATAAGATCAGTCCCTTGCAATCCTACAATGACAACAGTGGCAAGTAGGTGTACATTTGTCATTAAACTAAAATTATCTGAATACGAAAATTAGGCACAAAAACAAGTACACTGGAACGTTTATTATTAACCCACCACTCACTGACTAAAAATAGCGGACTCGGGCCCCAGGGTCTACATGGCGTTAGGTACACTACAACGCTCGCGACTACAACCGAGAGTCAGTATGTTATTGTAGAATGTCTATTAGCTTTATTAAGATTTTTAGTTATAACTGTTTATTAACACACTCACTGTTTTAATTACAGCCCCCACCAAATATATTTAAAACATTCGTCACAAAGTCAAAAGTTTTATACGTAAAAGGCGTTGCATTATTAACCAAACAGTGAATGTGTTGATGTTCTAAAATAAATAATAATATAATCATCGACAAACAAATGCTCAAGTACTATAAGGCGAACGCCATATCCGATGCAGGGAAGTACTCCAATCAACGAATTATGTAAAAATACATTACAACAACATTCCGATTTATAATCGTGTAAATATATTTTATAAAATATTTTTGTATATTTTTGTAGAACTCAGTTATTTTATTGTAATGTTAGTAATAATTAAGCTAAAAATAGGACGAAGAATCAATTTAATTTTTATTTCCAAGTCTTGAAAACCCGTGACAGCATTGAAAGAGTTGGTCTTTTTGTTTAGTTTTATATACTGAACGTAAGGGGATATAAACAGCAAATTATTACTAACATACGAATAGTTAGGTAAATATAAATGAACGGTTTATGTTTGTATTATAAACTGGACTGTATTATTATAATTGACATGAATGAATGAGTGAATGATGTGAACGTGAATTGTATAGAATGATATTTTATAATAATCACGTGAATATATGGGACATGTATTATATATACGTTTTGTATTAAAGTATTTTTAAGCTGATATAATTTATAGTAAATATTCTTCCTAACACAATATTGGGCCGTATAGGATCGTTCGTAACAAAATGTATGAGTATTAGATTAGTTCTAGACATATATCCATTATGTACGTACCTAAAGAATTTTATAAAATACTCAAAGAATCTTCAGCGGTGGTCAATATTCCATCACAATCTTTTACCACATTAGTGATTACATTCATAGATATTTTTTTACAAAAAATAACGAAATAAATTTAATACTTATATTTATTATGAATTTTATTTTATTGTTATCTCCTAAACTTTTGTTACCCCACGTGAATTTCCTAAGTCCTTAAAGCCAAAAATTTTTTCGAACTCAGTCTACTAAACAACCTACACAGTTCAGTTGATTTCAGAGTTTCTTCAAAAGAGATCAGTCCGGAAAAGCACACTCCTTGTTTAAAGTTGTATCTACAAGCATTCACGAATACCTAATTATTTCATAAAATAAATATCTTCCGCATCGTAACTAAAAACTGGGTAATCAGGTCAGCATAGGCCAATGAACTAATCATATTATGTACCGTACGTCAATAAATATTCATGATGAAACTAGAATAAAATATTTCCTATTGATATGAAGTTTTAAGACTTTATTGACATATTTTTTATATATTCAAAAGTTATTTATTTATGTTATCAGATAGATAAAAAAATCACCTGATTTTACATCTTATCTTCTACTTACGTCTAGTATCCACGCAATTTTTTTATACAAATTCAATACAGGGGTAGTATTTGGGTTTCCTTATAAATGGCCGTAATATGATACAGTACCATAATGAGTAGGTAGGTACAGGTAGCACAACCAACAAGTTTGTAGTTTTCATGATATTTACGTGAATGTTAGATCACTGTCAAGAGTCTAAACAAAAAAAAGTGTTAATTCGCCATGTTTCGGCATTTTTCAAAGACAATTTACTACATAGCAACAGTAGATAAAATTAAAATAATACGTAGTATCAAGGTATAAAGTCATGTAATCTTAAATCTGGAGGTTATACATACCACCAGCAGCGATGTTATAAACATTTTTATCGCTATCTTAAAGATTATTTTATTATTATTACTTGTTTCAATGACAAAAACGTGTATGATTCATTTGTCAAGTAGCAGAGTTAATAAATAAATAGGGGGCGTATTTTTTTATCGAGGCTACTATCGTTACCTACATAGCTAAAAAGTCGTAGACACATAGCTTCGTTATATTCAATCGAACCATGACAGCAATAATATTAATTGCAGACGATGAATCTATAGTTGCAAAGAGACCAATTTTATTAATGGGTGTGTCTCACACACAAGGATTTAACGAAAATGACCTCGAACTTGATCAAGACCATTTGATTTATTTTATTTAGTATGTAGCTCATTTTACGATCGTACTATAGATACTTTCGTTTCCTAGCACAGGTATTTTACATACTTAAAAGGAGGTCCCTATGTAAGTTTAATATTTATTATGTAAAAGTTTTTTTTTATTTACTATGTATATTGTAAATTTTGGGTGAAAAAACATTTTACTATTTACTTCTAATATACAACTACATTATATCTACAAGCCAGGACTAAAACAACATATAACTATATTAAAAATATATTTATTCATAATTCAGCACAGCCAATACATCTACCTTAATTTTCAACACAATTTCTAGAGTATACAAAGTAAATACTTATAAAAATAAATAAACTTTAATTAAATTACTTGGAGTTTTTCTTCTGGAAATCTTTCATGTACTGCACTAGGATTTCTACTTCGTCTATTGAGACAGCATTGTAGATTGAAGCGCGAATACCACCAACATTTCTGGAAAAAAATAAACTCAATTAATATAAGCATTCTAGATTCCAAAAATTGGGTTCTGAAATCGCCAATCCGCAAGTGAGCAAGCGTGGTGATCAATGCTCGTGCCTCCTCTATATGGGAAGAGGCCTGTGCCCAGCAATGGGACGTTTATAGGCTTGGATTTTTATTTATATTATTATTATATTATATAAGCATATGATTCAAAATGTTCCCATGTCATGTAACGCATTTAGTTAAACATAACTAAATGCGTGTTAAAAAGTTTACACGCCGTTTTTAAACAGATTAGTATCAATAAAACGTAGTTTCTTATCTTTACTAAAGTCGTAAATAGAATAGAAAAGGTATCTACTTGTTGTTATTTTTCGACGATTACTGATAAGCAAGGAATACGCAAAAATGAATCTTATGTAAGTGCGTAGTTTCACAGGGTTTTTCAACCTTATGTCGGCAGACGAATTGATTGATATTCTAAATTATGAATGCTTGACCAAGCACAGGTTATTACTACAAATATAACAAAGATAAAAAGGTTAAGTTCCAAGCTAGATCCAATTTTTGCACAATATTTTGCAATTGTCGTTATATAGGTTTTTACTATAATATATATGTCGCTGTCTCTTATCAGGACAAGGGCCTTCCAAAGCAGTTTTACCATAATAAATAAAACAATCTACCAACCTGTGTCCTTTAAGCTGAATAAGGTTCAACGCCTCAGCTCCCTTCAAGAACTCCTTTTCCAACTCCTCATTGGGTGGGGTACCAATTCTGAACGGTACATTCATCTTACTCCTAGCATTCTTAGCGACTGGTGCGGAGTAGAATCCGTTTGATGCGTCTATGGCCCCGTATAGGAGGTTAGCTTTCTTAGTGGCCCGTTCTTCCATGCCGGCGACACCGCCGTTCCTTTCCACCCATTCTAAGACTCTGCCCATGACGTAGATCCTGTAAAATAATTTTCGGTGAGATATCTTACATTTATGAGTCTTGAAGCATGAGGAGTACTAAGATCTTAGTGATGTTTATGCATGTTCTAAAACTAAAATAACCGAAAGAGCTGCAACTCGGATTGTGCCAGTCATGTCTACTGTATTATCAGATGATCCCTTGGCTGTAACAACCAGAGTGGGACCAACAAAAAGCTAAAAAAAGGAAAGGGACCACCATGAGATCTACCGAAAGGACTTGGCCATCCAAGTACAGGATAGTACGTAAAAAGATGGAAGGACGCATTGCGTTTATTATAAGTTCAGATTTGTACGTGGTAGATGAATTCCCAGTTACGATATTATAGGTATTATCACATACAATTGACACTGTTTTCAAAATTTCAACAAACTCAAGCAACCTGACCTAAACCAGTTAAGTATTGAAAATTCCACTCCTTATCAAAAATATCTTCGTAACGATTTAATGAATTTATCACCGGAACGACTTGTGTACCTACATTAAAACAACGCTTCGTCGATAATTTCAAAAATAATATAAATCTAGTTACCAAGCAAATTGATAAGAAATCGTATGTTCGATACCATGTGAATATAGATAACAATCTATAGTTGCTTCAATAAGACTCACTTTTTTATCGAACAAATGTATACCTACAGCTCATTATAAGACAATTGATGGTATGATAATTTGTTTAATGGAATTATAACGAATGTTAAACATGCTCATTGAGATATAAGTGGTCTGCCTCAAAGAGTTATAAAAAGATTCCTTTTATAGAAAGATGCCTCATTTCAACCTTTATCTTCTTTTTGACTTGGGTATTTCTTAATAGACTTCATACATACTGAGGAGCTCAGTGCGGTGAAACAATAATACTACTTTACTATTTACAAACTTGTAGAACATATTAGGTGAGACAGATTATTAAGTAAGAAGAAATCAAACTAAGTACCTCCCACTCTACACACATCACATACTGATTTTCTAGAGTTTAATAACTTACGCAAACATAGGAGGAGTATTCAGAATAGATTCGGCCTTAGCATTGGCCGTCCAGTCGAACAGCGAGGGGCATATCGGCAAGGCCTGGTTGAGCAGGTCTTCCCTAACGATGGCGAGAGCCACGCCAGCTGTACCAATGTTCTTCTGGGCACCGCCGTATACTACTCCAAACTGGAATGATGGTAAAGAAAATGAGGAATGGTGATTTTTTGGTGAGAATGATCGCCTGCTGGATAATAACTATCCCTCCTTATTCTGAAAAGAAAGGTGGCTTAAAAATGTCTGCCTCAATTTGAGGTCGCATATTTATTGGTCGTATATAAAATGAAAAACTTAGTTTTAGCTGTAGACTTGTATGTAGGGATACGAATTTATCGAATACAAGTGTTTGTAAGTCAAATTCATCTTTTATTTTTAATATTAAAATACAAAATTACTCAGAAGTTACATCTTCAACTAGGTACTAACTAGGTACTATTTTAGGCAAAATTTCTTTAATGTATTCTATAGTAAGCTTCTTATTTTATTCTGATGCTTCTCGTTCACGAAATTGCATAAAGACTATAATTATGAAAACATTTCATCAAACATCGAAATCAATAATAACAATTTCATAATCATTTTGTTTTTACGATCATAGGTTATCAGTGTAGTAATTCGTATCAATTGCTAGCATAGCTGGTTTTATTTAGATGTGGTGTGACTCACGGAGGTAAACTGATAACATTGTGCTCAGATCAAGCTACCAAAAGTCATTTATAAAAGATTATAAAAATAAAACATAAATTTAATGTATCAGGGGATTTACCCTAAGACAGTTTCATTGCTAATTAAGGTCAAAAAGGTTCAATTGTTAGAATAATGTGTGTTATTTCAGTACAATTTATTACTTAAACTAAATCTATTCTTACCTTTGAAACATCGAATTTCCTAGACATAATATTGGAAGACATATCAGCTACTAATGGTACTCCTTTCGTGTCAGGAATAAAGTTGAACTCCACACCTGAAATTTAAAATATAATAAATATCTTTACATTAAGAAAATAACTATACAGTGAGATTTAAATTTGTAATCATTTTGAACTAATAGCATAGGAAGTAAGACCTAACTTATGTTCAATTTGGTGTGAATATAATAAAAGAAAATATCATACATAGCAAGGCTGTCTTGGCTTATTGTAACAGCATACATTATGCCTATACCTCCACAAAATATAAGCAAATGATAAACACACAGACAGTAACAATGATACTGATATTGTAAGTGACAACATTACATACAAACATTGAATCATTAAGGCCTTGCTGTGCTAATTATCTCAATGAGACTTATCAAGTATATAATGCCTGCTACTTCAATAAACAAAATATATTTCACACTTTCATATGACAATTACATTACTCCAATATGGCTGAGCTAAAGAGTGCAACATTTCTAGTATTTTATGCAAATTAATGGACTTTGTAATCAAATATCTTGCATATCCTATGAAGCACAGAATAAGTGGTTTTTAACAAGCCAAATAAGAAGCTATATTAACATGGACAAGTATTTGGTTTCAGTACCCAATGCTATCATTAGTAGGTCAATAAGATAGCTAGTTTAAAATAGAGTTTAATTCACACTAGACTAATATTTTGTACCTATTTCAAGTTTGAGAATCCCCTTATTACATAATTTATTTTTATATCAAAGTATACAGCCATTGCAACCGGCCAGGGTTATAATTTGTTTGCCATTTATCTTTAATAGCTTCAACAAGAAGGTCATATGTTAAACATTCATTTGTATTTAGAACAACAATTTCAAAACAAACAACAAGCATATAATAAGAACAAAGAACATCGCACAACAGATAACAAATGATTCTAAAGCTGATAATGTAAATAAATTCCAGATATTATTACTGATATAATAAAGGTCATTAAATAGTTACCGTGGATGGTTTCGTTGGCACAGATGTGTACATATGAGGCGTTTGGGTCTAGGTTCCATGTGGATTGGTCAGGAATTTCCACATAGCGGTCTGTGGGAGGCAGTACTAGGTTCACCTTGCCATATTTCTTTGCTTCCTTAGCTGCTTTCAGAGACCAGTCACCTAAAATTACAGGAAAGGATAATATAAAGTAAGTATAGCTGACTAAAATATACAGATATCAAGTAGTAGTGGTTGTAACTTTACACTTAAGTGTTGGATATTTTTTAGTCCATAAATCACATTTACTTGCGAATATATAATATTTACATTGAGATAATGAGTTGCAAAAATTTCGCAAATGTATTATGAAAAATCTACGAACAAAAAATGTGTGCATAAAATATAATTATCATCATTAATTAAACATTCAAAAATCTTTAAAGGTAGAATCTAATATTGCGTGTGTAAGAAACAGTCTAAATTAAGAAGCAATCAAATAGATAACAAAAGTTATAGAACGACAGGGATACAAATAAATATAGTTACCGGTAACAACGTAATCAGCCGTTCCTGTCCTTGACATCAAGTTAAGGGGAATTGCTGCGAATTGAGCCGTACCACCTCCAGCCATAAATAGAATTTTGTAGTTATCAGGAACATTTCTAAAACATTTATTTTAGTTAACATCGTAATTTAGATCTTCATTGTGATTTTCTAACTAAATATTAACATCCCCGGTCACCAGTTTTTTAGTAAGTACCTTGTGTAGTAATTTGTTGTTACAATTTTTAGTTTCCCGTAAAGTTTTCAGTTAAAACAAGAGTTTTACAAATACACATCGCGCATTATTTTCTGTTTGTTTTCAAAATACCTATCTGTCAATAACAAAATCCCTGTCAAAAAAACTATTTCATTCAATTTGCAATTCATTCATTCACAGTTTTTATTTCTTTTATGATCTGCGTGTTATGTTCAGTTAATTATGTGCAAAATAATGATGTGCACACAATAGTTTTACGATAGTTGACCCGTGGCCTATATCTTGGTTCATTGCCTACATTATTTTACAAGTAAAATGTATTGCTCAATGTGTTTTATCTTCATATCAAATTAATTTATTATTCTAAATAAAACATATTTAATAAAATGTATATGTATAAGTAATTAATAACGCTAGACTGCTTTAAATCAATCAATCAGTTAATTACTTTTCACAATCATAATAAAACCTTAATTTAATACAATAAACTACTGACAACTATTTTTTTAACCAAGAAGGTAGAAATAAAGTTTAAAAAAGGTATTAAAACAAGTACTTACAGTAATCTTTTCACAACGTTTTGCACTTCTAAATTAAACTTCATATAACTTTTTGACCTATGGCTCATTTCCAGCAAACTTATGGATGAACCATCAAAATTCGTCAGTTCATTCTTCATTATTTCGTACACCTGACAAGAAAATTATAAATTAAGATCCACATATTTAATGATTTAACTGTAAATAATTGGTTATGATTTACTACTTACTTCTTCTGGCAATTTTGCCGGTCCGGCACCAAAGTTGTGAACTTTCGGCATTTTATTTTTAATATTTTATGTTTCGCTAACAATAATCAGTTACACAATTAGTTGTACCGACTTATCGCGTGACACTGTCTCGCACTTCGCTCGCAGGGCTTGTTGCGGTGTTTCCACTCAAACTGAATCGCTGGGTTATCGCCCTGCCTTTATTATGCGGTGCTGACCGGTTTACCGGCACTGAGCACATGATGAACAACATTCGTTCGTGCGCAAAATATCACATTTAATTTGCGCACCACTGTGCACCCGACTCAATTATAATTTTGGACAGAAATAAATAAAACACACAAATTTGTTTACTCATGATAATAAGCTAAAAATGGAAAAAGTACCCACTATATATCTAAATTCATGGCCAATGAAACTTGTAGTTGTAAGGATCAAAAACAAAAAAAATGTTTGTAAATATTATAATGTTTTTATTTCAACATTTGCATATTCAACTATTTGCCAATTTAATAACCTATCTAAACTATCAAGGTCAAACAAGTATACCATGTGCTATATAAGCGGCGCGGTTGCGCGGTGTGCACACCTACCTAATCAAATACACACACCTCTTTGCACACACCTCATAATGTCTTAAAAATGCTGTCAGTACCGGTTATCGTACGCCGGTGTCCCGAATGCCCTAATAAAAGGAAGAAAGGGGGGGGGGGGGGGTAGGGAGTGGTAATTTGGTCAAGTAATGGTAAGATGAAATCTTTTAAATAAGACTTTCAGGACTTTCAGGCTCTAACTTATTGTTAAAAATAGTAAGCAAATAAGGCCTTAATATAATCTTCAATATGTCGCGTTATCTATCCCCTAACTTTTCTCCACACTTTTTCGACCTAATTACTACACCAATGCAAACTTAGTCTATGCAGCGGACTATCATGTACCAGTACTCTAACCACATAAAATATTAATTAACTGATTAATTACCCAAGTAAGTTTTAAGTTATATTGTGTTAATGTAAAGGTTAGATGAAAGGAATTCCATCAAACTATTACATAAATCTTCCTGTGTGCATGAGTAAACTATTTTTTTTTTTGGTAGAGATTTTTGCAGTTAGCCTGAGCGCAGGCTTTGACTGCTTCACCGGACTTTATATGAGTAACCTATCAAGTAACTATGTACTTGATTGTTGATTGAGATACTAAAAAGTACGCGATTCGATCACCTTACGACATTCACACTACGTAAGACAATGGTGTGGCTGTAAGTAGTCATTAGGGTTAAATTAAAAGCATACTGAAATTATCATCACAACTAAAATACCAAATTTTGACTAAATCACCTAATAATTTGCCAATTATCACGTTCTTGTGACTAGAGATTTTTTAAGCAGGCGTTAACTTAAACTTTGGGCATACTTGGTGTTGTTTATGCCAGTGTTGCTAAGACATCAAATAATATTACTTAAATTCCATTTTTGATTTCGCGCCCGTACTTTTATAAATTTTTTAACGCGCCAGTAGCGTCAGCTGGTGAGCGCAGTAACAGTAGCTAGCCCTATAAATTGTTTGTGGTCTATCTATCATAAATCATTATTCACCAATGAGTGACAGAGACACCAAAGAATGGCCGTGATTGGTGGAAATAGACTGATCGATTTAAATCTACACTAGCGACTTTAGCGGATTTTAAAATCGGCATTCATATTGCCACACTGACCTCTATTATAAGATGCTGGACTACCTATTTGCCTGCGAAATGACAGTCATGACAGCTATTCTTTATTTTAATTAACATAAATAAGTGGGAGATGTGAGAATACAGTGTTTTATATTACTTCCAAGTAAACTTACTACTGCTCTATTTTATACGCACGCATTACGTGTTTCAAGTTTACATATATTGAAGTCTGCTTTTATTAATAATGTGTTTTAAAATATCATATAATATAGGTAATATTCATACTTAGAGTATAGATAACAAACTAAAGAGTGAGCCTATCAGTGTATGAACCGTGAGCACTAGTATGAACTAGTTTTATCGTAAATTTTGTACCAAGACGGAGCGCGCCGTTTTAATAAAACTATCTAAAACCCTAATATTCAAATCAAATCAAATCAAATCAAAATCATTTATTGGAACAAAAACCAGTAAGTAACATTAATTATGCGTTAACAGCCACATTAGTTACAAAAAACTGTGTCGCAACTGTTAGCGCCCACCTCCGAGATGGGGACTGTTCCAACATAAAATTGTTAAGTATAACAACTTTACTTATAACTAAGAAAAACACAGAGTAATTTATGAGATAAAAATATTAACATAAGTGTGTATGTGTGTGTGTGTGTGTGAGTGTGTGTGTGTGTGTGTGTGTGTGTGTGTGTGAGTGTGTGTGTGTGTGCGGAGTGCAGAGGACTATACCTTGACGAGGATTTCTACATCTTCATAATTTTGAGTGGAGAGCCAGTCTTTGATAACCTATGATATAATATATTATCCTAACAATGTCGAAACCATCGATATTTTCGCATATAAGTCTGTCGTTGCGCGAAAAATAAATCAGTAAACGAATGTACTAGATACAGACAAAAAGTGCTCTCGCTTGGCACGAAGGAAAACTAGCGATACTATCGGTCTATAGTTATCTATAGTCTAAGTATTCATAACACGTTTTTAAAAGTTAGTTTTTTTAATTATTAGCTCTAGCAGCCCTGATGAAAAAACGGAATCAGTTCATTCATTTCGCATTCGCTCACTTATCATTCATTCGAATCATTCGATAGCTTGTCTGTCTGTCTTGTCTTCGGCTCTCTTCGTCTTCGATTGACTTCGATTTTCACTTAAAAAAGTCAGGGTAGGGGGTTACTTTGTTATTACTATACGGAAACTGTGTTTTATTACAAATAACGGCCAGTATTATCTAAACTGTGTTGTTCAATAGTGCAAAGGATATGCCGCCAGTAAAGGATGATTCAATAACAGAAACAAATTGTTTGGAAATAATAAACATTGTTGAGAAGAGTCCCGCTAAGAGTACTCTTGTAGATGTAAGAGCTTGTAACAAGCCTGCAGCTAAGGTAAGAACCTTTCATGTATTTTACTTATAATCTAAGTATCTTTAATAATATATAATTGCCTTGCTGAAAGTATCGATCTTATTCTCAGTTCGATGGGGTTTCGCTACAAATGGGACTTGTGGTAATTTACGTTACAAATACAACTTGGTCACTTTGATTGTTCCTATTTCTAAAGCATTTATTTTTATAAAAAAAATGTTTTAAAACAACACACATTCACTCATAATTTTAGTACATATCGCACAAAAAAACGAAGCTATTGAACAAATTATATCAGCATGTTATATAGTTTTTTTACACACTTTCTCATGAAGTATTTATACAGTTTGACTAGAATAACATGGTAGTTTTTTGCAACTGCACCAAGGTTTCTTTTGTATAAAGTTGAAACACTTTCACATAGTTTACACCTTAATTTAGCTATAAAACATCAAAATAAAAGTTAATTCGTTCCTAGATGAATGTAGGTGGTAGATACACTTTATTAGTTAGTATATAAATTCCTAACTAAATAAATTAATGAAACCATCCTTATGAAATTTAAATCAAAGATAAAAAGATTTTTATTTTTGCCATAACTAAGCTGTGTCCAAAGTATACTCTAATTAAAATGGTATTTTATTTACAAAAATTCTTAAGAAATAATCAAGCTGTTAACCTTCTTTGATCAAAGAACTACCAAATTTTTAGGCATTATAATTGCAACATTATAAATAAGATCCCAAAACAATAACTTTCTTTTTTATGTTAGCTTTTTAAATCTGATAATTTTGCTTAAGGAATTTGTTGATTGATCACAGACAATGTAAATTAGCATTTTTATTGTTCTAAACCTTGTTTTATGTTGTTATCTGATACAATACACATTCATTTGTTATCTTCATAACAATAAATCTATTCATATCATACATTGACACAATTGTAATTTAAAACTACTGAAGAATAAAGTAATAATTATTATAATTTATAATATAATGGATAAAAGAGCAATTAATTTTGAAATGGCAAATAATTTGGGAATCAGTTACGGTTAATGGAATTATCAGTCACAATGCTGAAAGATAAAATCCAGAATATTGTCTGTTTGCCTAAGATTTTTATCATTAGGCTAAGTCGAGGTATAAAAACCGCAAGGAGTGCCCTAAATTAATGTTGCCACATACTATAGTAGTTAGTTTTTCTGTTGCTCTGGCTTGAGGCCCTTATGGTTTACTGAAAATACTGGTGGAGCAGAAAAAGCCTGTGCTCAATACCAAGCGCGGTAGACCTTTTTAAAAAGGTTAGGATATAAGAATATAAAGATAAAAGTCTGTACCCCTAGTTATTCAACTTAATAAAATAATATTGCTACTAGCTGCAATTATGTTTTGAATATGTGACAATGTTAGTGAGACCTATATCTGAGGTAAACCGCTATGTTCAATTCTGGTAATATTGTCCTGATAATAAAGGTGTGGCCAGATATCGCAAAAGATAGACAGGTTTGGAGGACGGAGGGGGAGGCCTTTACCCAGCAGTGGGATCTGATTTAGGCTACAAAAAAAAAAATAAAAAAAAAATAAAGGTGTGATAAGCTTTATATCAATCTGATAAACCTCATTAAAGTTAATCCTAACAGATAAGATAGTAAAGCTTTCCCATGAACAATATCTGTTTATGGGAAATTATGTGCAATTACAAATTGCTATACATATTTGGTTGTAACAGGTATAACACAAGACATATAATTTGTAGTCATCTTTAAAATATTACCACCAACTGAACAGTGATGTAATATTAAAATATTGTACAGTGACAAATATATCTCTTTATTCAGGAAGACATCAATAATGTGGCCATTTTCTTTTTTTACTATATTAGGCTAATCTATAACTGCCCAACCCCATACTACCATGCAGTGTGGTATTTAATTAAAAATTCAATAGTAATTTATTAGAAAGTTATAGTTTACATAACACCATCCATTTAAATAATTACATTTTAGAGACAGCTCACATTAATATGCACCTATTGGTTGTCATATGAGATTTAAAACATAAAATTGAAAAATAGAAATCATGAATAGTAAACCTTGGTGTGGCTGTGATAAAAACAAGCTGTAGGACACTAAAAAAATACAAACAGGACAGTCAACTCACTAGGATAATTATTAAACTATTATACATTTGGTTTACATAGTATAGATATGCTAGATGGTAATTCACACAATATAATATGTAACACAATCGCAAAGTCCAAAAATACTCAAATACTTAGCATTATTTATAAGTAAGAATGTAAACTTCTCATTTAAACATCCTGAGGAAGAACACACATTTCTAATTATACTGTGTGTCGAAGTTTGGTAAATATTTTCGAATCTTTTTCGAGTTGTGAATATTTCTGTAGCACGTGCCATTTTTCGCTATAATGATTTGTCTTTCATTACATGGACCTTTTTACTAAAAGTTTCAAACTCACATCCTGGTTTTCCCCTTTATGCCTCTCTTAAAAGTCTCACGGAGTCTTTACCGTTTTCTCAATACCGGCGAGATTGATGCTTATAAATTTTAACTTCCATATCCCACTTTTTTCTATGTGCTGTTCGATTCATTGACTACACAACTCTCAAAAAAGTGAAATATTTTTAGGTATGTTAATGAAAGAATACGCTAATATCTCAGTATCATATAAGGCAGGAAGTCTCTTGTCACCAGAATACAGGTTAAAAAAGAAAGACTGAGACCGTGTAATTACCACGTTCTAACTACATTGCTAACCTTTTCTACCCTTATCTGACAAGCAGCCTGTTGGCTCTATATTCGGAAATGGCATTTAAACTTCCGGTTTTCGACACGCATACTGCGATGCGCAGCAGAAAGTTTCTGTTTCACGCCAATATTCCCGATAGAGCGTAGAAATAATCCGGTTCTGTCAATCTTGTAACGGGACATGCTTGTCTAGTTTTATTAGTATTTATTTCGACCATGACCGTCCAAATGCTAAGCAAAAGCAACCCTTCCCTCTGTATTCTATCTAACTGTACTGGTCTATTGCAGTCCATTATTTCTGTTAGGGAGTCAAGCTCGTCCGACTATCTCTTTCTAGGCCTGCCACGTTGTTTCACAATGTGGAATCTTAACAATGTGAAGTCCACATTGTCACTCTTGAAGTATAATAGTCGTCAGACATACGACAGATGTGTCCGGCGCATTTCAAGCTGGTTAGTGGCTTTAAATCCAAGATCCGCGATTTGTGTTTTGGGCCGCAGTGTTTGCTTTATACCTTTTCCTGTGTACTTTTGCGATTCATTTTTTAAACAGCTGCACGTAAACGATATCTTAATGTACCCATCGATTTGTAAAGTAAGGTTTGAAAGACAAATAGTATGCTTAATAATGTCACTTGTCTGCATAGGCCCTTAAACATAAGATACAGTCATAGTTAATCAACGATCCCTTGATATGAACAAACGGCCCACAGTAAAGTTGGCTATGTGCGATTTGCCTTCACAATTAATGTTTACCAATGACATCATACCCTCAAATTAAAACCACACTTGAAACCATGACATAAGTGCAAGTTGTATACTTTAGTAGTGTTAGTTACCCGTCTAAGTTAACTGTAGTCATTCTTTACGTTATGCTTCGCTGACTGTCATGTAACATCCTTATCTTTTGAATGTACAGTCGAAAGTGTTACATTGTTGCTAAATATTTTTTGTTGGAGTATCGTTGCTTAATTGTATCATTTATTTAGTATATGGCTTTTTTGTATTGTGTACCTAAAATGATTTTATTTGTTTTACCAAATATGTCCAAATTTCGGGTCTATATTGAATTCGATTTGACGCACCTTTGAAATTCTTAAATAAATTATTAAAATTAGAATCTGTTTCGTCATCATTCGTATTATTTAATCGATGTTCTATCGAGTATAATGAATTTGAATTTCTCTGTGAATCGACAGCGACAACGACTTTATAACGTGTGTCTTTTCACTTTTTTTTCTGGCGCTGTTCGAGACACGCGCTTCTGCCGTTAAACGCATTCGGATTATCATTTGGTAGCGACCTAGCACAGGTGTACGAACGCCACTGTAGTGACCGAGCAATCAGCCTTTTGCACATTTTGTGTTTTTTTTTTGTATAATGTTTTAATGCATCCTTTTTTGTTTCTTTGCAACTTTCAGTGTTAAGGTTCAGTGCATCATGTTGTGGGCAGCTGATTTTTATGTTATTTGTGTATACGATTATGTTATGTAAAATGCACAAGACTGTATAGTTTTGGAGTGTGCCTCTATGTAGTGCATGTGTTGATATCGCACCAGAGTAGCGTGGAGCATCATGACTAATTCACAGGTATGGTTTTTGTTTCATTGCACATTTTATTTTGTATGTTGTACACGTATTTAGATGTTCAATAGATTTGCTTGTTCATGCTGATGTGGTAATAAAAAGTGAGAGTACTATGGGAAATGGTTTGCTATACATGCGTGTAACATTGTGTTACAGCTACGAAATGTTTAAGTTAGAATTATTTTAATTAAATTTCAATGCATTTGTTCACACAATAACAATAGTGACTCTACTATAAATATTCAGTGCGTTATTTGAATGCAATGTACACAACATAAGTATAGGCAACTAATAGTTAATGATGCGTTATAAAATCGTAAGCCTTATATGTAATTGAAGCGTATATTAGTCGGAACACCTAGAGGCATGTTTAATGACTTATCGTTCATAATTATTGTACTAAGTACAGAGGAAAGTAATGACATAAAATAATCGTTAAGTTTCCCCGTAATACATACTTACTTTTTGCAAGTATATCTTCTCAATAGTAAAGTAGAAAGAAGTGCCGATGGAAAAAAAGAAAATACCATGACGAAAATATCCAAGAAATCAGTAAAATCTAAAATCTTATATCAAACAACATTTTAGTAATATAAAGCTTCCCATTCAATATAAGGACCGGGTAACAATTCTATTTATTGACAAACAAGAAAATAATTGTTTATGCATAGCTACTTGTATCAAACATTCCAACAGCAATAACATCCATTCATCCAGGTATAAGAATGTGTTTTATGTCCAAGCAATTAATTAGATAGCTATGAGTAGTTTTAGGGTCAAAATTTTCTTTTTTTAACCTGCTTAAAAGAAAGAATTTCAAAAGTAAAAGTTCTCAGCTTCTCACTGTCCTTATTAACATTGTTAGCAACGCACTAAGTCGAGGTCCGAACCCCGCAGGGGGTGCCCTTAGTCGACGTTACTGGACTTACTTTGTTAGTTTTTCCTATTGCTCTGGCTGGAGGGCCTAAGATTCTCGCCAAAACTCCGGTGAAGCAGTTAATGCCTGCGCTCGGGCTAACTGCAAAGATCTCTACAAAATAAAAGCTCACTATATACTGATTATTATTTGGGATTGCGATTATAAATAATTATCCTACTGTATTTGTCCTCAGTCATTGTATTAAATTTGAATAGAGATTGGTGGTACCATCCGTTCTTTTGATAAACGCACGTGGTATTAAAATATTTTACCTTTGTCTTCTTAAACCATCTCCGGCTTTCGTTATATTTAAAAATAGATAAAAAAAAAGTTCTTTGTTAACCCATACAAAGACATTAGACATGATGGAATATTTTTAATGTACCTCACTAACCATCCTGATGCAAGAAATTGTTTTTCCAAGGCTTGTTATATCCGAAAAAAGTTCATTTGTAGTTCGATAAACGAAAATTTCCTTTTTTTTTTTCTTTTGAACATACTCGAAATTCTTATAGAATTCCTCGTTTTCTTCGTCCAGGGGAATGTTAAAGAGATGCCTCTATATTCCCCATATGACTGACTAAAACCATTGGAATTTGCTCTCTTCCTTTTAACCGTACCTACAATCGGGAACGCATGCGCAGTTCACCGCAATCCCCCACGACTTGTCACATAACCTATCATTATAGCTGATGTTGATGATTACATTTTAGGCAAATCACTTTACAAAACAATAGATAGAAGTTCTAATTCACACGAAACTCATCTTTACTTTCATGTCCAAACAATTATTAAACCATGTTTTCCTTTTCCCTTCTAATGGGACGTTGAGAATTTGTTTCCGAATAGTTCCGCCATTAATGTTTGTTTGTTAATATGTATTTCATTCTAAGCAGTTGTTCACTGGATTGTATTGAATAGTATCAGTATACAGGTGGGATATCAGGATAAACTGTACTCTACATAGCAATTTTAAAATATGTTATGATTTTGTAGCCTTAGTGCCTATATTATAGATGAATATAATTGCCGCTTAACGTTCCCGATATAGGCACTAAGGGAAGGTTCATATCTGACGGAACATGCGTCGCGTATTATCGGTCGCGTAACGCCAGAACAGACAAATGTATAGAAAAACACTTGACCGTTCACACTCAACCGATGATACGTTAGTCTGTTGAGTGTGAACGGTCAAGTGTTTTTCTATACATTTGTCTGTTCTGGCGTTACGCGACCGATAATACGCGACGCATGTTCCGTCAGATATGAACCTTCCCTTATATTTACGGTTTCTCCAATGAAAATGGTTTTGTCCTTTCAAGTGTCCGGACACTTTGGCCAATCTTTCAGGAGTGGCACTGTCTGGCCGGGAAGGCCGCACTCGCACCGGGTTTCCAATAATGATCCCCAATTTGCCAAGTTATGTTTGCAGCGACCTACCTGGGTTCGCAATCAAATAATATTGCAATCTGTAAACTATCCAGAGAGATATCTTTAATAACTGATTCCTTTAATTAAATTAAGTAAATAGGTCTGCTCTTAAATTTAAATATTTATCTAAAGGAGGGAACAAATGACACGAATAGGAAGGTCTACTTACCTACTAAAACTTGATCACGGCAATCACTTGACGATCAATCATTATTAACGTTTTAATATTTTAGACTCATTGGTCCACTTGTAAAGTGGAGCGTGTGTAGACTGTTGATATTAATAATCCGTTACGCAATTATGGTGATTGCTCTTAATTCCCGCGGCACTTCTCTCTACGCATCATAAACAATTTAAAAAAGCCGTTTTCTTTTTAAGCCATTTAAATACGAACTAAAGAACCTCTGTTCTATAAGTCCCGTTTTGTTTGTGCCATATATTTTAAAGGAGTATGACCAAGTGACTATGGCACTTAGTATCACTATCAAATATATTGTGCCACAATGTAATATATCTTAATATAAAGTATAATTAAGGTACTTTTAAATGTAGTAATTTTTTTTTTAATAATTCCCCGCATTTTGATGGGTTGTGGAGGTCAGATAGGCAGTCGCTCCATGTAAAATACGGTATTCAGCTGAATCCGGTAAGACTGGTAGCCGACCCCAACATAGTTGGGAAAAAGGCTAGGGAGATGATGAATTCCCCGCATTTTGCCGTAGTTTACCTAATATGACTAAGTGCGGCTAAATGCAGTGGGCAACCGTCACTTTTATTTTTTGCTCAAAATATTTGCGTAAAATTGTATATTATTATTATAACTTACTGCTGTGGGTGAAATCCAAGAGGCCAGAGTATTGTAGATTTCGTCACTGACTTCTCTCAACGACTGCCAGCTCAAATGCCGCAGTCGAAGTGAACAATGAATACACCGGCGAAATGAACTTTCCATAATGAAATTAAGTAATAGAGTCTATATCTCACAATAAAATAAATTACAATGATAGTAATATGGAGTCTCTGTCTCACGATCACCTTGTATCGTAGTCGATAAGTAATAACCACAAAGAAAAATTAAAATATGACATAGCAACTAAACATATTGATTGACATGTTTGAGGTGTCAATGATTGACATTAGAGTGTAGGTAGGAACTAGGAATGTACGGAAAGTTGATGTAGAGGTAACTACATACAAAACAACTTTTATTTTTATCAGTTTTTGTCCGGGGAAGTTATGGTTATCTACTAATTGATCTAGGCTTTTAAATTAAAAAAAGGAATTATTGTTATCACCAACTTATAGCACAATTTGGATTGAAGCGATACTGGAAATGGTCATTCTCCTTTAACTTTGGTCTAAAAGATACAGTTAAAGATATTTGTGCTACTTTTAACTTGATTGCCAGATAAACAATTGGCAATAAAATAGAAAAAGAAAGGTCACATAAAATACCTTTTAATAGGTTCATAGATTAATCAAAGTGCCATATTTAATATGCCATTATTTTAGAAAAACTATAATTAAATGCAAAGAAACAGTAGTAATAGTTTTAAATGGTTTATGGATGTTGTAAATTTTTATTGCTAGACCAGTTTTAGAATCAATTTCACCGGCATTCGATTTTTTTTAAAGGAGAGTTCTTTTAAATAAATTCTATCTTGCTTCTTTAATTCAAATGTTTTTTATTTCGAAAATGTAAATTAACTTTTATTTCCCCATTTAAATCATTGGTTAATAAGGACAAAACATTAGTATTTTCTCTTGTTGCGTGCGAGTATCAAACTGTGTCCAAATGTCAGAAATGATTACAATTAGTAATGTCACTTCTTAACATCATTACTGTCACTCTTCTGGTATACATTTGACATAAGTGATTAGGCGAAAAAAAGTTGAAAAGTTTCGATTTCATTATAGCAACACTTATTGATTTTTTAACGAGTCTGTAGTTTAAGCACTTCTTCATATATTCTTAGATCAATATTAAGGGTTATTAACCTGTGTTCTTTATTGAAATTGTAATCAGACAACTAAGAAATTGTAGTCAAAACATTTGCAGTACAGTGTACATAATATGCACACCTGTTCTACTGTTTTGACTATTGGTTTGCATAAACAAAATTTATTGGATGTCTTATTTATATTAGATTTTAGGGTTATATTTTTGATAGACCTAAAAACATAATTGATGATAGAGAAAAGGGTAACCCTTAAATCTTTAAAGAAGGTATAACAGAGTATCCTCTTAAAGGTTTATACATGAGCATAAGTTGAAGATTTATAAGTTTTCTGTGTCTCTTCCATGGCCAGTAAATGTAATCTAGACCATGATCGTTGATCATCAATCAAACTAGCACGACTTGGAACTCAGAATTCGTCGCGGTTAATCTTTATAGTAATACCAAGCCATAATGATAGATACCTTGCTATAACATCTAAGCTATATCATACAAGTTTTATATGTATTACATTGTATAGTCGTGAAGTATAAATAACAAACAAATAACTATGTCTTTGTTCCTCTCATAACGGACCGATGAAATCATATTTATTGATCGTCTTTAACTTCCGAGGTACTTGTTCGTTCTATTGAATGATAAGTGTATTTAATTTAGACTTCGGTATTGTTGGTGACATTAAAATAATCTTGTGTTCAATATTTATTCTTATCAAGCGAATTAAATTTTGGATTCGCGCAACTGTGTACCGCTTACTTGAAATTAAACCATTTGTGGGTTTTAGTATTTACTTGCATTCCACAGTATACTTCTAAGACGTAGACTTAAAAGACTATTATAGCCTGGCCAGTATTTAGGGTTTTAGTAACTGCGTCTTTGCCATGCCGACTTTACTCGTATTACTAATCTGCAATTATGAAGTAGAAAACTTACTCATCATGTGAACTTGTTAGGTTAGGAACGGCAAAAAATAGTATATCTTAAATTACTTATATTAAATATTTCTGTAGCACATTCTTCGTATATATAACATTCCAAAACACATTTCAGGTATGGTTCCGTGGCGTGAGAAGCTCCAAATTCCGCCATGTATACGGCGTGCCGTTCAAACGAGAGCGTTGCTATGACAACATAAAGATCACTAGGAATGCGCATGATTCCAATTTCTGCGCTGTCAACCCTAAGTTCGTTGCCATAGTAACCGAGGTGGCCGGCGGTGGGGCCTTCCTCGTTCTACCTTTGGATAATGTAAGTATAATTTTAATAATATATTTATATTTTTTGAGACCTTAATTATATAAGTAATCATGTTTGTAATTATACATACAGCTGTCATACATAGATCTTTGGCAGTCGTTTAGTCAATTCTGACAACCAGTCTAACTATGGGATACTGTGTTTCCCAGTAAAATGGGTTGTGGAGGTCAGATAGGCAGTCGCTCCATATAAAATACGGTATTCAGCTGAATCCGGTAAGACTGGTAGCCGACCCCAACATAGTTGGGAAAAGGCTCGGGAGATGATGTTTGTAATTATAAATTAGTCATAACCCATTGAAAGCTAGATTTAAAAATGTCTGCTACAAAAAAGAGCTATAACAAAACGGTTCGGCGATTAGATAAATAAAAATAGCTGCAGGGCATTAAATAACGGTTTTAATAGCAGATCCCAGTTCTGAAATTCTATCCGTGCAATGACACGAGTTCGACATGAGAATGCCACAACTCATCATTGGAATACACTTTTTGTTTTCTTTTCGTCTATTGTAATTGAGATTATGATTGATGCTGTTATTTAGACCATTTATTATGACAGATGTTACTACTGGAAACTTACAAACACAAAATAAACGGCGAAATGTATTCAAGACAAGCAGCTCATTTTTCTTCGACATGATTTACAAGCTTTATAATTTAATAGAAAGAATATAATTTGATTATGAATACCCCTATAGAAACTTAGCTGAATGTAAATGTCTGAAATTGGGTCAGCGTTTCCAGATAGAGAACTTTGGAGCCTAAAAATTTAAAATCTTGAGTATCTAAGTAAAATAGTATTCCTTAGTTCTTTTAGGAAAATTTCTTTTCTAGTTAGCCATAGCAAACGGTCTATTTAACCGGGACCGTCTGATAATTATGACCTCAAGCAAGGCCCATTGGTTTGGAGAAATACGGACCATCGATCGTAGCCTGTTTGCTAGAGGCCAATATTTATGTTTCTTTACGGCACAGTGCCCTATTTTGCGGCCCCATAAACTGTGTGTACCCAGACAGTGTACATAAGCCGTATGTTCAGGCTAAGCAAGTACGAATTTGGGCAAATATCAGACTGAATTGTGTGTGTCTGACCAGTATGTCTATTCTGTAAATAATTTCGGTATCGAGCTTCACCTGAGTGACAATAAAGCTCACTTCAAAAGTGAACCCAATTAGCCTTGATTTAGAATTCAAATTCGAGAATACGTATTTGACATCTCACCGCGGATTCCGCTGTCGAGACGGGAATTCGCTCTAACGTTTTTAAGTACCTTTATGGGATGGGATGGGTCCTTTAAATTTAGAATATTGTTATGTGTTAATAGACAGGATGTCTTAATAAATGTAGGCATTGAGCCTTGTCATCATTTAATTTTTTTATCACTCAAAAATTGAAGTCCGTATGACAGGCTCGAAAAGAAAATGTATGTGTTGTGGTCAGTCGAAGAGTTTTAGGTTACATTAATTTTAAAACACCACACTATTGTTAGATCTTACTTCATAACGCATCCTTTGAAATTGAATAGTGCATTATTCGGGTGCATTATCAAGATATGAACGTTGCACCACTTCCCACCGTCTCGCCAACTTGATGCAACTGTTGCAACGTAATTGTTTGTGCAGCGATCATTTCACTGTCCGATGGTAAACGATATGACTTGTGTATATTACATATGAAACTTGTTATGTTTAATTACTTATTTGTAAGTCTTATTGTTTGAAGAAATGACTCAATGTGTTATTGAATCATAAAAGCTTATTCGTAAGCAGTGAAATCGCTCGAATTGATTACATTATTGAAATAAATATTATACAAGAAGTTTCTAATTTGGTTGTTCTGCTAGTTGTAGACCGTTACATAACTTAATGATAAAATAATTCATGATTTAATGTTTACGCCAAACTAGAAATCGTACAGTATGTAACAGATGAATGATTACATTTGTTGAAATGAGAGAACTTTTCCATTGCTTTTGAATTAATTCTACTACTGGAAGACAATTTTACAAGACAGGTCTTAAAACAGAGGGGCTCGTGGCTAAGTGTAAGCCGTACGGTTTGACCGATAATACAGGTTAAGCCGCGCTCGCCGCGGTTGGTCCGTGGATGGGTGACCATTTATAACATACCAAGACCCCTCCGTGTTTCGGAAAGCACGTTAAACAGTAGGTCCCGGCTGTCATACATAGTTCTTTGGCAGTCGTTAAGTCAATTCTGACAACCAGTCTTACTATAGGATACTGTGTTTCCCAGTAAAATGGGTTGTGGAGGTCAGATAGGCAGTCGCTCCATGTAAAATACGGTATTCAGCTGAATCCGGTAAGACTGGTAGCCGACCCCAACATAGTTGGGAAAAGGCTCGGGAGATGAGGTCTTAAAACAGAAGTTTCGAGACATAACCGACAGAAAACAAGTTTGTATAATTAAAATAATTTCTATTTCAGACTGGCCGATTGGATTTTAACGCGAGCCGTGTGACTGGCCACAAAGGCCCGGTGCTCGACATCAAATGGAATCCTTTCAACGATAATATCATAGCGTCGTGTTCCGATGACTGCACGGTAATTTTGTTTGTGCCAATTTTTTCCCCCATACTTTTTCATAGCAACGATTTGTTCATAGTAATTGATGTCTATTACTCGGGATGTTCCATTCGAACAATTTCTCGCTTTTTGTTGATTTGAAAGCGTGTAGCCTGGTTTGTCAATATATTATTATATCTAGCCATATTATTATGGTGTACGAGCATTGATTCCATTATCTTATCCGTTGTAAGTAGCTGTTGGATACATTGTATTGATCGCTACATATTTTAGCGGAAATTTAAAGAGACTTGTTGCATTCATTGATAAATTTTAAAGAATGTAACCGCCGTACTTAGAGACTTTGATAGTTACTTAAGGGATTCCTAATTCTAGATTTAAGTAAGCAACTTTGTATTTTGTGAATTGACTCAAGTCTCCCTGAAGTAACCATTATCGCCTATAATTGTAGATAAATAGGTAGATATTAAAATATCATAGATTCGGTGTAATTTAGGTAAATGTGTTAATTCTATACTAATTATGCCTTAGGAAAATTCTGACACGATTATATTATACTAAGCGGTAATGAGTCACCGATTAATTTGCCTAATTGGTTGACTTACGCGCACTTATCTCGAGTGTGTAATTATCATATTTCCGTTCCGTCTTCATTTAAATTCGTCTTATGTAAGATGTTACTTTTTATTATTATAACAGTTGTCTAACGATCATAGATACAACATATTTCTACTACACGATATGTCTGTAAATGTTAGAGTAATTTGAATTTAAGTTACTTTAGTTATGTTACTATTTTGTATTATAGTCATGCTCGTAAACTTATGCTCGTAGACTGCCTCGTTGGCCTAGTGGTGCTAAGCGCGACTGCTACGCTAGAGGTCTTGGGTTCGATTCCCAAGTCGACCAAGGTGTTATTGGGTTTTTCTATGAAATTCTCAGTAGCAGGTCGGAGTTTGGATTTGTGCCCGGTTAGTGGCAATAGGCTCGCCCCCTATTACATGGGACCTAAACATACCGGCGAACTGTGGGTGTACATTGGTACACCTCTGCCTAACCCTTCGGGGATACAGGCGTGATGGTATGTCATGTCGTAAACTTAGGTACCGGTGTTTTAGGAATCTTTATTAAACCTTCAGCATTAAATATATATTTTTTTTATGATGTAACTATATATAAAATAAAAGTATTCTAATGTAAAATAGGCCTGCGTGAAATAGCAGATATCATCTTATTAAACATAGCTCTTATATCAGGGCATTTTATCATTGACACCAAATTGTGGCTCATTTTCATTAGTCTTTTGGGCCCGAATTCGGGGTGCGAGGAATTTCTACGAAGCATGCCACAGAAATCGCAAGCTGTTAAAGTTCTCACTGGTCGTTAGGGCCCCAATTCGGGATGCGGGAGACTTTGTTAAAGCTCCTACCGATGACTTTTATTTGTTGTCAGCCCACGTGTAGGACAGGCCGCACGCAGGATTACCACTGGCAAAATTTCACTAGTCGTTATCCCGAAAACCACAATCCGTCTGCCTGTTTATAACATCCAGTGAAAATGAGCTATTAGACATCCTTAGTAAATTTGATAACCCTATCTAACGTCCTAACGTTTAGACGTTGAAGACTCATTTATCCTACTCATTATTACAAATACCTACTTTATGATTACCAGGTGAAACTATGGCACATCCCGGACGGCGGGCTCTCCATGCACCTGACGGACTGGCTGGTGGAGTTACACGGCCACAAGCGCCGCGTCGCCTACATCGAGTGGCATCCCGCCGCCGAGAACATCCTGCTCAGCGCTGGCTTCGATTACCTGGTGAGTACTGTACTGTATATAAACCAGGTGAAGCTATGGCACATCAGGAAGGAGTATTCTTCCCCTTCCTCAACCGAAGAAAAAGCAGTCAGGCCAGTGAGGAACCAGCCAAACTAAAGATTTTGTGATGGATGATATGAAAAGAATAAAATTGACAGATGAAGAAGTTATGAAAACTTGTATAAGTAGGAAAAGAAGTTTAGAGAAATGTCAAACTGAATAAGCAATCAATTCAGTTGAAAAAAAAAAACAATCATATTGTATTACTTATATGTACTGATTTGCTGTGCCCGCAGTTTTATCCGTGTTCTCTCCGTTCCCTTAAGACATAATTTAATGTTGCCCCTAATTCATATTTTTATATTTACCAATTTTATATAATTCCGCTAGAAAATTAGCCAAGTTACACCTTATATAATCAGCTAAATAAATACTAACATTATTATTTACTCGTGTCTCGTGAAAGGCTATTAAGCATTGACATGGAACTGGCTAATGGGTCTAGATAACGTTTGTATGAATTATTAATTTAATACATAAATTAGGTTAACAGCTGTTTCTGAGTAATGTTTACATGTATTGAATATTACATTTGCAGTAATTGAATTGTATAATATTCACTTTCGACTATAACTCTTCTTTTTAATGCCAGCTTGATTTACTAGGTTTTTTGTTGAGAAATTCGTTTTTCTCGTATGTAAGCTTCGGTATGTAGCTATACATATTTAAGGAACTTAGTATATTACTGTATTTAGTGTGCATAGAACTAGCTGTGGCCTACGGTTTCAGCCGCTTAGGTATCTAGTCCCCTTTTCAGATGTTTTATAGTTATTCTGTTATTCGGGGGCGTAGACGAATCAAGCAAATCAAAGATCATGAAAATCGATTGCGTTCTTGTGTTATAAAATGTATAAAATAACCCAACTGTATTTTATTTATAAAATTATTATTATACTTCAAATATTTTGACGCAGAATTCTTATTTACCAGCAGTTTCGATTGACACATGAAGCAGTTAAAGATGTTTACAATCCAAAAACTCATATCAATGAACTTGATCTCATTTAACCGCTTAACAAGTACTAATCAGCACGTATGACATCTTCACACGATAGTACTCTGTTCTGTGGACACTTTCAGCCTCGCGTTCACTCATACATAGACGGTAGACATTATATTAGGTATCCGAGCGTCACGCAATATCAAATGTAAGCGGACGATTTGAATGCTTTCGCGTGCTCGCTTGTAATCGAACTGAAATGTATTGCAGTACCGTTTGTTATTCGGTTATTTGAATCAGTTATAACGTGGTACACTGTTTTAAAAGTTACAGTAAATAGGCGAGAAATTTTGGTAAAATATTGGTTCAAGTAACTATTATTTTGTTGATTGTATTCAATGGATTTAGATAAACTAAGAAAAAAAGAGTTACATTTAAAATAACCATAATATTTTTTTAAAAACTAACTTTTTATGCAAAAATTATGGTTATATTTCAAATTTAATATAATTTAAGTTGTTTGGCTAACCCTTACTCCAAAGAAATAAATAATCATTAAGTGATATAAAAAATAATTGCATGATGTTTCAAGCATAACACACTGTACGTACATACACTACATACACTATTTTTTTTTTTTATTAGCCTAAATTAGATCCCACTGCTGGGCAAAGGCCTCCCCTTTCTTCTTCCAAACACTATTTACTTGATTTTATTAGTGTACAAGTAAAGTAAAATATACATAGGCTGAAAGAACACAATATAACATTAGTAAGACGTTTAACAGTTATGTATTGTTTAGCTAAACTATCTCGTTTCACAAATAACTTGTTCTCATTTCAGATGTTATCTTAGCCTTGATCTTGTATTGTTATCGCGGTTACTTGTTTTGCTTTGAAATAATTGATCACTCTGTTGTGACGTCATTTGTAATTAAACCTCCTGTGAGTTTTTTGGCGCTTAGAAAGAAATAGGAGCACACAGTATTTACTACTATCCCACATTAATCTGCTGCACACCTTGGCAATTTACCACAAAATAAACAACCTTTTACTCATTTTATACAAAAAGTATAATAAATCTATTCTTGTACTACATTAATTACACTGTTCGGTCTTTAAAAAAAAAGGAAAGTTGCGATCATTAATCAAATAAATTATCTATACTAATATTATAAAGAGGTAAAGTTTGTGTGTTTGTTAAATTGTCAGGGGTAATCTCGGAATCTACTGCACCGATTTTAAAAATTCTTTCACTAATAGAAAGCCACATTATCGCTGAGTGTCATAGGCTATATAAAAAACCGAAAAAAAAAAAAAGGCTTTTACATGGTAGTCCGTTTTGCAAAGTGAATCGGCGAAAAAACATTCGAATGAAAACGTTTCTTACGAACGCTGCCTTAACTATGAAAGATATATATTTTTGAACATTATGCCCAACGAAGTGGGCACGGGTCAGCTAGTTATAAATAAATGTAGCAAACATCACATACATTGTTTAGAACCCAAATTAATTGATGGTGTCAGAAAATAAATCTGAGAAGGTAATATAAGCACCCAGACCCGAGACAATGTACGAAAGTGGTTTTCTTCTTCTTAGCTTCTAAACTTAGCTTCTTCTTAGCTTCTAAACAAACTATGTACATCTATTCCAGATCTTCGTATGGGACGTGGGTAAGGGCGAGGCGGTGAAGGTGATCGACTGCCACACGGACGTCATCTACTGCATGTCGTTCAACCGCGACGGCTCCTTACTCGCCACCACTAGCAAGGATAAGAAGCTCAGGGTCATTGAGCCAAGGAGGGGGATTGTTTTATCTGTGAGTTGTATTTTTATTTTAAATAAAACTTAAAATTCAACGTAATAATTCAAATAAATCATAAAAACAACTACATGATCATCATTCAAGAATTTTGTTTTAATAGGTCCTCTATTTTGAGAATGTTGCAATACATAAGTTAGTCGTCTTTATGAAGTGAAATATTTCTTATTCTAGGTTACAATGTTTATTAGTTATGTAATCTGAAATCTTTATCACATAAATATCTGGAATCATTTGCATTTAGTAAAAAGATAAACCAAACCCACACAAATCGGCAAGACATTTAAATCTGGGATATACAGTTATGTGATCCACAATGGTTGTTGCATGTTTGGGTGTTATTTGTGTGTTTCTAAAAAAAAATTTTTTGAAAATAAAAAAACCGACTTCAAAAATCGATAAAAGCACTAAAAAGTTAAAAATAATTCTATAACCTACCTATATTAATAAACCTAACCTAAACTACGATTAACCAATAATACAATTTAACAATTTTTGGAGTCGGTGCCAAGCTTAATGAAACAACTGGTAATTCCTGAGTATATTGATGTGTATTGTGTTTGTAAAAATATATTATTAATATTGTTAAGTGTAAACGTTAGAATCTTTTGTCTTTGTGTCTTAATATTAGGTAATCTGTCATAAAGTATTTTTGTTGTTTTCCGATTAGAATTAATATTTAGAAGCTGTAAGTTTTGTATATTGCTTGGCCCCGACTCCAAAAAATGTTAAATTGTATTATTGGTTAATCGTAGTTTAGGTTAGGTTTATTAATATAGGTAGGTTATAGAATTATTTTTAACTTTTTAGTGCTTTTATCGATTTTTGAAGTCGGTTTTTTTTTTTCAAAAAATTTTTTTATTTGTTTATTTTTAGTGTCATATTTGTAATCTTAGATAATATGGGTAGGCCTTCAGCTGACACCCTTTCATCATCCTCGTGATAATTTCCATCAAACGAAATCCAGTGCCCCGCATCTCACATCCAACGAATTCCCGCTACATTCACAAGGTCATCTTGGCTTCATCATCAGATCTGATAGTAGAATGGTTCTTATTGAACGTAAATGCTGCACTTGTTGTAGAAAATACCAAAATCGCTATACGTTTTCCTATAAAATTTGAAGAGTTCCCTCGATTTCGCCAAGATTCCATCATCAGATCCCGACTTGGTGACTATGGGACCATTTGGGAAGTATACCCTTTCCAACAAAGAAAAAATATTTCAAATCGGTTGGAAAGCAACGGAGTTATGCGCGAACAAACATAAAAAAAAAAAAAAAAAAAAAACATACAAACATCCGAATTGAGAACCTCCTCCTTTTTTTTAAAGTCGGTAAAAAAGCACTGGGAGCCGTCTATTATAACCAAAAAAATCTTACTACTTTAACACACTTGTAGGTCCTGTACTTAATCGATATTACATTAGATACTAATCTAATTTCCATCTCCACAGGAAGGGCCCTGCCACTTAGGCACTAAAGCCTCCAAATGCACGTTCCTTGGCAGTGCGGGCAAGGTGCTGACGACAGGGTTCTCGCGCTACAGCGACCGCCAGTACGCCGTGTGGGACCAGCACGACCTCGACAAGCCGCTCGTCTGCGAGACCATCGATAGCTCCTCCGGTGTCGTGTTCCCCTATTATGATCATGATACTAACATGGTGAGTTTGTAGATGTTGCTAGTAGTGCCGTATAATATGAGAGAGAATATTCCGTATCTGTAGCCGTAATTTTTCTCTCCGTGTTTCTGTCCGGCTGTCATACATAGTTCTTTGGCAGTCGTTAAGTCAATTCTGACAACCAGTCTTACTATGGGATACTGTGTTTCCCAGTAAAATGGGTTGTGGAGGTCAGATAGGCAGTCGCTCCATGTAAAATACGATATTCAAGTGAATCCAGTAAGACTGGTAGCCGACCCCAACATAATTGGGAAAAGGCTCGCTCGGGACATGATGACTAAGCGCGCAATATAATTATTATGTCATGATGTACCAACTACCATCTTATCTCAGGCAATGTTGGTATCTCAGGCTCACATCGGTTTGATTAACCAGCAACATTGTTTCTCAGACTTGTTGTAAATCATTTCTAACAACTAATAATTCCGGTATATTTAGATGTCTACATTTTTTTCAATTCTAATTGTGTGTATTTTCCGTCCACCCAGGTATACCTTGCGGGCAAGGGCGACGGGAACATCCGCTACTACGAAGTGGTCGACGAGCCGCCGTACGTGCACTTCCTCAACCAGTTCCTATCGGGAAACCCTCAGGTAAACTAGCTTTCTACAGCATACTACTAAATATGCAAATGCTGCAATGCAATTTTTCATAAAAAAAAAAAATATATATTCCTATTTATAGTAAATTATTACTTGTTTACACTGTTTTGACCACAATGCATATCCCACACATAAATACCCCAATTTCCAGAAAATTTGTGTGAACAAGAAAGAGAAGATTGCTTTTTACTGGTTCCTGAATTCGTGCTTTGATCAGTAACATAGGTTGATATTTGATTTCACAATTATTTAAAGATTTTTTTTAGAAATTTCAAGCGGCAATTTGTGTACCCTAATTAATGCATATTTAGTATTTACCTAACATAATGTATTGTATTTTTGTAGCGTGGTCTGGGCTTCATGCCGAAGCGTGGCGTGAGCACGGGCGCGTGCGAGGTGTTCCGCTTCTACAAGCTTCACACGTCGCGCGGGCTGTGCGAGCCCATCTCCATGATCGTGCCGCGCAAGTCCGACTGCTTCCAGGTACACACATCATACACTAACTATGGTCCGGCCACTGAGAGAATGCCGTTCTTACACCTATTAGTTTTGATTTGTATGACGAAATAAAAAGCCGTGTTATATTTATTGTAACCTGGTTATAGTAGCATAGTTTTAAATTATTTTATAGGACAAATAAGTGATTTATTTGTAGTAAATTTTTATCCACATATGTATTATATCTTCTTGTTGACCACGACCTGTCATGAACGCATGCTCTCAGCGGCCGTACTGTACGTGACAATATACGAGAATAAACTACAATGTTTCATGTTGAAAAAAAAAAACTTTTGTATTCGTATTTAAATGCATGCTCCCAAAATTCTGTGTTTGTGTATGTGTGTGTTTATGTATTGTGTATGACAATGTGATCTGTTTGTAGGAGGACCTGTACCCGGACACAGCGGCCCCGCTGCCGGCGTTGTCGGCGAAGGACTGGCTGAGCGGGATGAACGCGCCGCCGCTACTTATTAGCATGAAGACAGGTACGATTTCACATTCGTATCTTACTTAAAATCTGATTAGATAAAAGACAAGAACTTAATGTATAACTATCCCAAGTTTTGCCAATAATTAGTGGTGTTTTTGTGTTAATGATTATTCGATGTAATCTGCTCAAAAGCGCAATCGATAATTTATTCAGTCATGATTAAGTTACAAACATTGACCTACCAAATATAGTTGATAGCCCCCAGCTCTTGATTCGACTAGCATTATGTGTATTTGTACTTTCTTACTATACACCAATCTATCAACTCACCCTATCACAGTCCATAGACCTCTCCCAGTACACATCAGTAACATGAATACCTATATATCCCAAGGCGTGACGATATCGACACACAAGCCTCGCACGAGCAACAAGGACGCCCCGGCGTTGCAGGCGCAGGACGCCAACAACCGCAAGAAGTTCGCCTTCCTCTCGCGCGAGACCACGCCCGACTACCGCCCGCTCGCCACCTGGGCCAATGACGTGCATAACAACCATGCTGAGCCTGAACAGGTATGACAAGAACTATCACAAACATTTTTAGTAGCATTTTTTTTGTGACCTGCGAATACTTCATGATACCAAAACTCATGGTTTAAAGACCTCCATGGTCGAGTAGTAAATACGATAGTTTCCGAAGACGAAGATTACGAAGTCACTTTCAAGAAGTGCTGGGTTGGATCATAAGGAAAATTTGGAAATAATCTATATAATTTTAAGAGAGTAAACACACCATTTTTTGGAAGTCCTTTTTCATGAAAGACCGGTTTCCGGTTTGTCTATGCGTAATCGGTATGCTCGATATACGCCGTACACTGCCCGAAAACAGCCGCGCAGTAAGTTTTCTTTACCACGTATACAGATTCCGAATAAACAAATTAGAAAGCAGTCATCTTGTACAACAATTAACATTGACTTACCCAGCAGGTACAAGTAAACGAGAAGTCTCAGAAGACGAACGCGAACCAGAACACGAAGTTCCACCAGCTGCAGAAGATGTTCGGCAAGCAGACCGGCGACGCCGAGCCCGTGCCGCTGTACAAGCAGATCAACCAGGGAGACGTCTTCAGTACTGAGCATGAGGTGAGGACTAATACAACTTATAGTAACAGCAGACTGAGGAATATTCAACAGTATAACCCACTTTGTCCACATGGGTAAAACATCACCCGGGAACAAAATGGATTTTTGGGGTCCTCATTTCACCTTGGAAACGTATCACCTAATTGATAATTATGATGGAAACAAAATATGTGGAAATAAGTCATCCAGTGAAAAAAAATGACTTTCTAATATCTAAGTTTTGTAATGTGTATCTATGTATAATATTGTATATGAAAGTGTAAGAATCTAAATACCTAGATGATTTCGTTTCAAAAACCTCCTGATTAAATTTAAAACTCCTGAAAAGAGTAAATAGAATGCTCTATCGTCCATTTCCAAGTGTAATATGAATTTCATAAACTTTCCAGTTACGCCTCGCATTCAACCGCCAAGGCGAGGAGTTGAGGATCGTGAAGCGACAGTTACAGAACAGCCAGCAGCGCGTACGCGAGCTCGAACAACTCGTCGCCGCGC
Organism: Autographa pulchrina; assembly: GCA_905475315.1. Taxonomy (NCBI): domain Eukaryota; kingdom Metazoa; phylum Arthropoda; class Insecta; order Lepidoptera; family Noctuidae; genus Autographa; species Autographa pulchrina. The sequence goes on from FR997770.1 coordinate 3,350,450, forward strand.
TACAGGCCAGGCTTCAACGCGACGGCTCATAAAAACCGTTACATCCACAAGATGGCGGACCGACCATATTCTCTATTCAAATGCTTGTAAAACGGCGATCAAGCTTTAAGCACTTGATCTGTTCTCAGCCTTTAATATTTAATTGTATTTTAGGGTTTAGTTGTCATTCCCTAGTCTAAAATCACTTCTTAATGTGACAAATGTTGCAGTACTAGTTGGAGTTAAGATAGACATAAGATGCGTTGACGCGCAAGTGATGTGTGCAGGCTCGCTCAAGCCCTGCGTAAGGTAAGCACTGTATAAAGAGGAAGTTGGATTTTTCTTCGTAATTACGTGGTATTGGATACCAAGCCTGTAGTGCCGTTATTCTAAGATTATACAATCTTCATGTATAGCTTTTATATGGACTTTTGGCTATACTCATTATAGCATTTTCTTTATTATTTTAAATTCTTATTGCTTTCCAATATTTTATTGGTTTTATTTTAATGTACTTTTCGTAATCAAAGTTTAGGTTTTATATATGGGATCAAAATTAATCATTCCAAAATATATTATTAGGCTTTTTTGGCAGCTAGCTTGACGTCTTGTCTGTGTGTTCGCTGAAGACCTTTCGCAAGGCCTAATATATTAAAATTGCAATTTATGCTTTCTATATTTTAGAAGGAAAATGTGATAAGCCCATGACATTCTGCATAAATGTTCATGTCACAAATTGTTTAATGTTTTTATTCTAATTATTACTTTTGTATGTTGTGATTTATTATACTGACTTTACAATTATTATGTTTATTATGCAATCAAAATCAGAGTTATGATTTTTTATACTTTTTTTGACATGTTATGTGATTTTATGATCTACTGGCCTAATGATCAAACTACTATCATAATAAAAGTTGTATAACTTTTGTAAGATAGATATGAATAACTATTCGCGTTACTAAGGCTGCTGATCTCGTGAAAAGCACTTATTATATGCACATAATAACATTGTTCCCAGTTTTACAATTAAGTTGACATCTTGTTTGTTAGTGATTATTTTAATAGTCTGATTTATGTAATAGTGTTACCTGTTATTTTGTAATTGTGTTTTGTATTTTCTTTGTGAACAATTTTATGACGATTAAGCATTTAATGTCATAATGGAAATGTATTTTTCTGTATTGTAAATCTATTTGTACATAAAGTTGCCTGAACTTTTTATGTACATGTGAGACATTAGATTTCTAAGCTAGCATAGCATAGGTGCTAGTTCTTCTCAAAAGACTATTAAGCTGTTTAGTTTGCACAACAAAATACATAGTTGAAACATACAATTTAATCATAACTAAACATCAATTTCTATGATTCAGTAAATTAAGCATTTGTGAGAAAACATGGCACTTATGAGGCTCTAGATCTACATATTTTGTCCCACTGGGTATAACAGTATATAATCGGATTTTATCTATCCATTTATTTGTATCTTCATTGCTTGCCTATTCGTGATCATTCATTATAATTTTATGGCTTTAATATATTAACTTGTATTTTTAATCAAAGGAATTATGACAAAGCCTAAAATGTTATCGAAATTTAATATTGGAAATTACGTTACATTCCATTTTCAGTATAAACGCATAATGTTAGTGTAAGTGAAAATGAAAGTATTATTGTGCATTAGCTGATTTAATTACTTGGCTAAGTCGGTGTTAATATTTATTATTATGTATTTTTATATCATGCTTGTGTAGCACAAATTTTCAATAAATGTTTGGATAGTATTTAATGTCTTTGTTTATTTTTACTTCTTTCCTTCACCTTTTTTGATTAAAATTCAGTGCAGAACTTGTGTCAGTAAGTTGAATTATTGATTACACATAAATATAAAAAGGAAAATACTTGAATTAAATTTATTTGACACTATCTCCTGTCTCTCTGAGGTACGTATACCCCCTTGGTATACCCTATAGATGAAAAAAGATTTTTTGAAATCAACAAATGCCGGTAATATCGCGTAACAACATACCAAAAACAAAAAAACATACCTTTAATTAGAGAACCTCCTTTTGAAGTCCTTGTGGCCCATAATACTGCTATTTTCATGGATAAATAAAATGCTGGAAAATCTATGTGAAAAAGTATATTGTACAAAAAGCATGTATATAATAATATTTCTGCGCAATATTTTATCTCTAGTCAGTCAGTTAAACAGAAACTAAACTACATGGATATGGAAAACCTAAACAAACAAAAAAAATGTAACAATACAAATATTTACTTTCAGTAACATTAAAAATATTGTCAATGTAGACACACTAATCACTACATAGTATAAAGCAAAGTCGCTTCCCGCTGTCTGTCCCTATGTATGCTTAGATCTTTTAAACTACGCAACGGATTTTGATGCGGTTTTTTTTAATAGATAGAGTGATTCAAGAAGAAGGTTTATATGTATAATCTAGAGGTTTGTAATGTAAGGTCGTAAATAAACACATTTTTTTGCACTTACATTGCAAACACTGGCTGAACCCTACGAGATAGATCAAAATAATGTACTACAGTATTGTACACCTTAAAAGGGTCTACAAAAAAGTCCGCGATGGTATATGTTTATCTCTTGGGGATAACCCACAATAACCATTTTTTATTCTTTACTTATTACTGCAATACAGCATTAATCCTTATCCAAATAAGTACCTTAAATACATTGTGCATATAATATAGATCAATATGGCCCTTTACAGCATGTAATTTAAATGAATATTTTCGAAGATATACAGATTTAAAATGCAGGGACATAGCGGTTGCGGCGGTACCGGCCGGGGGGCCGGGGGGCGCGTGCCTTTTAATAGTGCGTCGCATAGATATAATAAATAGATAGATATATAATAATAAATAATAGATAGTATAGTATCAGCATTGCACCCGTGCAAAGCCGGGGCGGGTCGCTAGTAGATAATAATATATTATGTATAGTTAAATGCAATTGGACGGACAAATAGTAAAATCATACGCAAGTTAAAATAAACATTAAGTTATTTTTGTACACATTTTAAAGCAGTGATGTTCACGCAGCAAACTTAGACTTACCTAAAATTATACTTCTAACTCTATAACTTCAAAATCAATTATAATTACAAAACTGACATATATTATGAGATTCATTATCTACCCACAAATAAAGCCTATGAGTCAATGTATACTGAAAAATATAATTCATATTAATTCTGGACATTTCACACAATTATACTAACTTCTTTAAAGTTCAAGCAATTAAATGCAATATGATAAATTATTTTCATAACCATAATAAATCCATTTACAATACATACACTGAAACAAATGAAGAAATAAAAAGTCATAAAACTAAACTACATAATGTAGAAGAGGAATGAAACATCTCATAATATGAAACATTTCACAATGAAAAGTGTGAACAAAACAATAGCCGATGTCTTTAAGTTAGTGCCAGCATTACATCCATCCGTACTACATGTGTATATACAAGTCCTGTACTCCAGTTTGTCTCCGGGCTGTTGCACATAGTTGCAATAGTTCCCCAAGTCCAATGACGAACAAAATCTCTTTGTGCTGATGCCACCTGAAATATTAATTAGCATTTACTTAGAGACCATTAAAAAAAGGGTTTAAAACACTTCAGCAAACTGTCTAGCTACATTATTAAAAGTTAGTTAACCAAGTAGTCATGCAAAAACGAATATTGGTATATGTACAATATGGTAAAATATTTAAGCTGGCTTCGAAATTCCAGTTATATATCTTAGTATATAAGTGATATTGTGCAATACTCACCATTCAATAATCCCACCAAGTTAGTGAACCTATTTTAGTGCCCAGTGCTGTAAAACTTAAATAACCCAGTGCATATAAGTATAGTGAAATGTTAGTTTATTCACAATATCATCACTCATAAACATTGCCCAAATAAAATTAGGTAATAATCTTGTCAAAAAATATAGGTGTGGGAAAGTTACATTAAAGATACTAAAATGTTTATGTTTGATTTATTGTAAACAATATTAAATACCCTTGAAAATTAATATAACACAGTAAAAGTGCCTCTATTTCCTGAATATCATACTAAACTCATATGATATTCTCATTTATTCCAATAAAACTATGAAAGCAACCACCCTTATAATGTTAGTATAGACCTGTAAGTTTAATGCAGTATCTAGCATTAAAGACATGATCGCAAGATGCCGGCAGCAGAATCCCCCCATCTAGCTTCATCAGACCATCACCACATTCCATAGACGATGAAGAGTTGCACTGATAGCAGTCTAATGCTACACCTATGTTAGTAGGCAAGTTATTATTTTAAATTCTTAGTAATTAATAGAAATTGATAATAGATTTTCGAATGAACAAAAAAATAAACTAATAAGGAAAAAAAATATTAAACATTTTTTACAATTATTTGATTCACAATTAAAAATTGCTACCATATAAGGCTAATCTTATGCCATTGATTGTATTTAAGAAACAGGAAAGTCTAAAGAGATGATAAAGATTTCAATGCATTAGTAATTCATTTTGATATAAGAAAATAATAATAGTTAAGAAGAGATGGAGTGTTGCTTAAATCAGAATAATCTGCTACCATCACCGGTTAGATTGGCTGTAGAACTACTATTCAATTTTCCATGACTTGTTTATTAAATAAAAAAACCATTATTCCCGAAACAAAACAAGCTACCCTTGTTATCTTGAGGTAAATTGCTCCTGTATCATTGAACTCTCACCTTCATATCTCCCAACATGTTTTATACAGTATTGAGCGTCATGTATCGTCGCACAATCAACAGGCACTAAGTCAACATCGTTTCCTAAAAACTCATTGCACTGAAACGGATTATTCGAGTCCGTCCCAGAACACTGGTAGCATTCTATGGAATAAACTAAAAAACCAAAACAATAAATAAAAATAACAAACTCAAACAATAATCGAAAGAAACAACGCCCTAAAACTTTTACCTGATTTAAAAGTTGCTAATAATACGCAAAGGTAAAGGAAGGCTTTTTCTGGCACCCTCTTCATGGTTTTCATGGTTACTATGATATTTTATTCATAAAATTTGGTCTGTAATTTAAAATTAATCAGCAATTATTAAAATATAGCCGCTATGTAAAGTTACAAACAAGTACACAAGTCACAAGTACAACGGCATTAATCAATAATCCTTCAAAAAGTTCGAAGTTGAAGTGAAGTTAAGTTGTCAAACGAACGTCAAATTCGTTGTAACAAAACAACATTTTTAGCATTAGATTCGTTGCGTTACTGATAAGAAAAGTCGACTAAGAACTAAGTTTTGTGATCACTTAAAAATACTAACTTTTGTACCTGACTGTAACTGTATACATTTTTAATAGAGACATTTTACCTAAAATAAAATGTTTATTAAACCATACTTACCTTATTCGAAACCTAATAAAACATGAAACATGAGAGAGTAGCATTCTTGACTTCCTGCTAGTAGTGCTAGTACTAGCCGTGCGGACACAGCCCCCACCACTGTCTACGTCTTCTAACTTCTCTGCCAGACTGCCACCACCCCCACCACCACTTATGGCAGCTCGCGTGTCGATCGCGAGTTGAGCGTCATTGAGTGTGCTCATGTTTTTATGTCACCAGGCAGGTATTTAAGTTATTAGGTTTCGAATAAGGTAAGTATGGTTTAATAACCATTTTATTTTAGGTAAAATGTCTCTATTAAACCTACTTGACCGTTATTCGAAACTTAATAAAACATGAGAGACGTGTTTGTTATCGCCTGGTGGTGGTGTCGCCAATGTGATCTAGAGTAAATGTGTATTATGATTGCAATGAAACAATATTGAAAAATCACAACTGTGTTGTCATTTATTAATCACAACAATAAGTACAACTATCGTTTTACTGTTAATATACATTTTGTACGTATGTGGCTTAATGGGAGAGCATCTCGAAACTTACAAATAAGCTATAATTAGTAATAATTACTCTATTAATGTTTTTTTTCTATTCTACAGGCTCAAAGAGAGTAGTAATCTAATCAGTCGTTGATGCATCGGCTCGAATCTCACGGCAATACCTAGAATTTCCAAAAAGTATTGGCCGATTTCCAATTACCTCTTAAGAGTATGTCGTCTAGGTGGAACTGTTCCATCCAGTTCTTTGATGCTACTGCTGATCGGAAGCTGCCCGGTGTGCCCTGTATTCCAGCGTCCTTTAACGTTTTCTTCATCCAACCTGTAATTATAGAGCGGGCCGCTGGCTTGGGGTCTCCAAAAGTGCTCAGAAACAAGTTGTCTGAAGATATTACTTCCCTTCTTACGCGTGACAGATGGATCAGATGTTTGACCCAATGGACTGGGTCAAAAACTCTTATTTTCTTTATTTTGTAGAAGTTTCCAGCCTGATTGTCTCCGGTTAGCTGTGTCTGTTTTCGATCCAAAAGCTGGCCAGAGAATTATATTATCATCGGATTGAATGTAGCGTTCTGGTGAAATTCGAAGGAGTGTAAGATCGTGAACACGTCGCCCAGAGCAGAGAAGTAGAATTGCGGCAGTTTGACAGGAAGCTTCCTAGAAGTTAACAGTTTCAGGATTTTTCTGACTTAAATATGAAATGAGCGTATTAATATCCCAAATCGGTGGCTTGGGTAGTTTAGGATGAGCCAACGAGATCGATTTTAGAACTTGTCTTACGAGGGTGTGTGAACTTATTTTTGTTTGATTATCCAGATCACAAAAAGTCGAGACCGCCGATTTGTGAACGAGAATCGTGCTCAGGGAAAGCCCCTCTACTTGATGCAGATCAGCTAGGAATCGTGCAAATTGAGAACCAGTTGGTTGTAGCGAGTTCACCTCATTATCTTTAGCCCAGTTCATCCATCTTTTCCAGGCTGGTCTATAAGTGTTAAGAGTAGACTTACGCCAACTGGATGATAAAAGGGACCTTTATGCTTCTGACCAATCCTTCAATGTTGGCTCCCACCCCCACATCTCCAAACTTCGAGCGTCATTGTTGCCACTTTTGGCGGCGGGAGACCGGTTGAGACATCTACTACTACTTTGGGTAGGTTGCTGATGGTGAACGGGGGACCTAGTGCTCTGCTCTTCAGATCTGGTCTCCAGTATACTTTGTCCCACCGAGGAGCGACTATCAGGTAAACGCCTCTTGCCTTGTTTAGGTGTGCTAGCACCCTGGGGATCAGGTGGGGTGGTGGGAACACCCAAGCTAGCGTGTAAGTCCAGTCCGCTGCTAGAGCATCGTACCTCCTGGCTCGCGGGTCGGTTCTATCGAGTGTGCAATAGTTCTGTAGAACATGTGCCCGTCGAGAAAATGTTGCATTAGCGGTGGTTTCCTCTTGAAAGGAATACGGTAGCCTTTTATAATTTTTTGAATGTAGGGCGGTGCCCCAAGCGCTTCCCAACGGCTGTGATAAAATTGAAGTTGACCGGCACGAAAAGGCATTCTCGAGTCAATATTTGCGTCTATTTGTTTCTCTCCTATCCCGGCGGGATGAGGGAGAGTTTGCCCTGCGGCCTTTATGACCCTCGTTATGTCTTCCTCCTCTCCCACCTTTGCCTCGAGAGGATTGATGATTTTGGTCACGGTTGTTCCTTTTAAAAGCAGGTTTGTTGTCCCGTTTTGGGGCGTGGGATATTTTTGACGAAGGACCGTACGACGTACTTGGTCGCTGCGATGGCCCTGGATCGTTCTGCGGTGCAGAGATTGTGCTATCCTTATTTTGGGCCAAAATACGCTTTTCACGCCTCCTGCTTTTTCCAGGACAGCTGTAAACTTGTCGCTGTCAAATAAGTGGGAACATGTCGGTGGAATTTTCCGCAATGCACTTTTATGATACGGGTCTTTTACCGAAGCTATAATGGCCTCTCTTCTGTATTGCACAAGCTCAGCTCTATGTCCACAAACAAGTTGAAATATGTCACTTGTTATTTTTGGATACTCACCTTTAGTGAAGATTTCGGTTATTTTCTCAACAATATTGGCATGGCTTAACTGCTCAGATTGCTGTGCCCATGTTAAAAAGTTACACATTTCATTTTGCATTACATCCCTTTGCTTTGATAAAGCATAAGTTATACCTGAAAAGGCTTTTTCCATCTGTGCTGTAAACTTAGAAGTATCTCTGATCCAAAAATGCTGATGAAGCACGAGGAACCGATGGTTCCTTCAATTTTGTACTACCTAATGTTTAGACTAAACGCATTATCGTAGCATGTTCCGGCATCAACAGCGGATGGGGTAAGGGGTGTTCATTGGCCTCCCCTTTAAATAAGTCACCACTAATGTTAGGATCTACATAAGAACTACATTCTTCTTGATAAAATTCTCTTGGAGTGCTAGTTTGCCGCCGGGACAGCTCATATTTTAGGTTAGACACTTCGGTTAATAATTTTTTAATTGTTTAACTTACTTGAGTCACGTTTCCTTTTGGATTTGTACTTCCTACGACGTCTGTTATTGCGGTTCGTATGATTGCTTGACGAGGAGCTTGAGCTTGTTGATGAACTATTACTCGAACTCGACTCTGTACTTGAAGATCGTTTACGCTTCCTTACGGCATTACGATTCTTCTCAACCGCACCTGTCTCCGTCGTTGCAGCGGATGGGCCTGCCTTATCCATGTTCGTATTCAAAATCACAATTAAGATGTACTATACTGTTAAATAAAAATGCAATATCAAAATACGTCAAAGTTTATAACGTAAAAAGATAACAAAAGATTTACACCGTAGGTATTGTGATTTCGCGATACCCACTCCGTTAAAAAATATAATATTTCAAATAAGTATATCGAACGGTATCACCGTTTAAAGTTTCTTACATTTCTGTAGGTAGGTAAATTATAATTAAGAAATTTTTCAATTACAATAATATTTCGTAAGTAAACCTACGTAATAAGAAACCGAATTCAAATAACAATGAAATCAAACTGTTACCGTTAAAAACAAAGTATTGTACGGATCAAAATTAAGTAACAGTTTAGGTTTGTATATATACAGAAATGGCAATGTACTTACCAAGCAAGACAGCGAATAATTTACCTTTGCTAATTATTTAACACTTTGCACTGTTGCACAATAATATCATCACCGCACGACCCAATAGTTTTAACAGAGTGACTTGTAGGACAAGCACTTTTTACTAGCGACCTATTTGGTCGGAAATCAAAACGCCAATGACGCTCAACTCGCGATCGACACGCGAGCTGCCTTAGGTGGTGGTGGGGGTGGTGGGAGAGAAGTTAGAAGACGCAGACAGTGGTGGGGGCTGTGTCCGCACGGCTAGTACCTACTAGCAGGAAGTCAAGAATGCTACTCTCTCATGTTTCATGTTTTATTAGGTTTCGAATAACGGTCAAGTAGGTTTAATGGCTCCTACACACAGTGCCGGCGGGTTTATGCCGAGCGGCTATGCCGCCGGCAATACGAGCCGCCGGCACAAGCCGCGCAAAGCCGCCAAGCATCATTAATATTTACACAGACGTCACACAAACAAACCGCAGTAGTGGTGACAATGACAAATGAAATGACGCCGGCAAGCCGCGTAACCCGCCGGCACAGCCCGGCGGATATTGGGATAGTTTCAAATATCAGCTTGTAACAGTTCCAAGGCTACAATTTAAAAAAAAATTGATATAATGAAACACACGTAGTTTTATGTGTTTACGTTAAAGAGGTTTTGAGTTATGGAAGGGTCAAAAGTACCAAGGCACCAAGTGTTTCGTGTAATGATACACTTGGCGCTGTCTAGCCAGTTTGCTTGAACTTTGCTTGACACGCGGTCGCGTGTCTAGATAAATACTTATAAAAAAAAAAGGAATTTTAAAAGACCTTATTTTCTCTCTATAATATGGGAAGTTGCCCTTGTCTAGACTCACGCACACACACGCACTTCCATACGCCCACACACTACACACGCGCATACACACCCTTACACATACACACACACACACATATTTGTTTTTCTATTTTACTTTATTTGATAAATAAAACTTCCTTTAATTATTAACTATGAATAACTTCATTTTTATCTTTTTTGTATAAATTGTTCTACTATACCAGTACTTGTTTACGTCTCACTATACCCAACAAATAATGTTATTCAATGTACCTTCCACACTCCGGCCCCCAAGATACAAGCTTTGGCTTAGTTTGGGGACCACTGTTCTCTACTATGTAAAAATTTAAATAATTACCTGTAAATGTGCTAGTCCTAAGAAACAATGTAATTAGGGTAAATACGCTAAATGTCGGCCCCCTTACGGATTTTCTAACTTTGGAATGCTCTGGCTGCACCAGTTAGCAACAAAGGATAGCTTGTGTTGCGGTTTTAGACAGGTTGATAAATCTATTTTATGTTTTTAGGCATAAATTTGACTTTTCTACTAAAATAAAAAAGGATTAAGGTTTAGATGCGTTGAAGACGAAAAAACCCTTAAGTCGGCCGTTCGCGGCCTATGGTCGACGGTGTTTTTCCTAAATGTCGGCCGGATATAGGGTGTTTAAAATTAAGACAATGAAAAATATAATCAACATGATTTATTTTGGAAGGAGTATACATTTGTATTTGTCTTAGGGTAATTTGTTTAAAAGTTACTATAATTATAACTAAGTTAAACATTGGAATAAATATAACCAGCAAATTCTAAAAAACATTTGTCAATTGTATCCCAAACCATATTTAGCTATTATGAATAATATACATTATGTCTTCGATACTGTCAACTTCTACATCCAAACTTTACCTATTTATAATGTTAATAAATTTTTGTATTAGGTACATAACATATATTCAATTTCGAGAAAATAAGTTTGATAAATAAATTAAAAATGACTACCCACACAATCAATGAAAAAATACAAAAGTAATCAGCCTGTATATTAGCGTTCAAATTCGAGGCTGGCCGACATTACGATATTTAATATATTTAAAGTCGGCCCCTGTTGTGTGTGCCTCATTTCTCGCCATTCAACTAATATCACCCCGGCCGGTATTTAGCGACTAAACGTAAAATATATTTATTAAACTATTAAGCTTTGCAAATACTCCTATTAAACAAATTGAATTGGTAGAATTGGAATTTGTAAAACAGACTGCATTTACTTTAAGTCGGCCCAGGCCGAGAATTCGGTTTTAAGCCGAAACTGGCATTCTAATGGCGGCCTCCTATTTTTCATTTAAAATAATACGAAAAACGTTAAGAAAACAATGTCAAAATATAGTAAAAATAACTTTTTAGTGATAACAAAGCTTAAAACAAAAATAAAGAAACGTCTTACCGTTGTAATATCAATCCCCGAAGCGCGGGTATTCTCATCAAGTAAGCTACTTTAACTAAGAACTTGACTCTTCAACGGCGCGATCGCTGCTGACGCTCAGTGTGTGAAGACCGGGTGACGTAATAGGATAGTGACAGTTTGTGCGTATAGAATATGAACTTAGGTTGCAATTCGAGTAGTAAAATTACCACTTCATTACCCTTGGAAAGAACGCAAGATAAAAATGTGCAGACGGCCGACGATTGGGGGGGGGCCGAAATATGGCGTATTTACCCTACGAACAATACAATTTATTCTTATTCTTATTCTTAGTTGTAATGTAAAATAAAACTCTTTTTTTTCCAGAATCCTTGACTTGACGCAAATCAAGCAATATCAAAGCCCAACGTAAATTTAGTACCTAAACCTTGTGCGAGCCCAATATTACTAAAAACTAAAAAGTGGCCATATTGTTCCAAAATAGGGCTTTCCATCCGTATCCTATTACCGTAAAAAGGAGCTAATATTAACTGTTTGGATTGTAAATAAACTTTATTCAGCAACATTTACCTAGGTATTCTGTGATTCTGGCAATAAGGCAGTGGTCCGACTTACGGGCGAGAAGCGAGTAACTATCGACAATTATCCGATGTAAATGAAGGAGATGCATATATAAATAGTTACTCGCTGATTGTTCACATTGGCCGCAGAGAACTCTCTCAGTGTTTGTTTTTGCGGCGACTAGAACTATGAAAATATAGGTACTCGCTTGGCGATCAAAAAAACACTCGCCGAAAACCAACCAGTGTCATTCTGCATAAAAGTGCGGTTTCGAATTCAGAACAATCATTAGTAGGGGAAGGGAGGGCAAGGTTTCTTTACGATATATAATAAAACCAGAACATTTAATTATTTTAGACTGTCGTGAAAGGTATTTTATTTTACTATGATGATGCCTGATATCCTATATGCCTGAATCTATATAAATGAGGATCTTACCAAACATATGCGAAACCTGTTATGGACAGCTAAGAACGAGCTAAAGCCTGCATTCAAATACATTTGGGTACAGAACGGTAAGGTGCTTATAAGAAAAGATGATCCAAACGATAACAAAATCAGGTCGATTCGCACACTTAGCGATATTAGTGTGTATGCACTCAACAAATGACGTCTCTTTTGTGTACGATGCTGTTAAATACGTGAGTATCGCTTTTGTCACAATTCGATAACCATACATCACATCTAACATGTAACATTGAGTACAATAAATATTTAAGCATAGATAGCTGGCAGCATGATTTGCTGCAATGCGATAACAATCTAAATATTATTCATTTAAACATAAGATCACTCAGAAAAAACTTTAATCAATTACAAGTACTAATAGATGATTGTAAAGGAAAGTTGGATATTATTGCATTGACAGAGATTAACATCAGAGAACATGAACTGTGTTTATATCATTTAGAAGGATATGACACATACATAAACACAAGGGAAACGAAAAGAGGAGGGGGGATTTTGTTATATGTAAACAAAAAGTTAAATTTTACAGCCAAAACAATTAAATCTAATTACTATGAGATGATACACGGAAAACTTTTTCAAGATGGGAGTAATATTATTTATATTTTGGCTATTTATAGGCCGCCTAAAACAAACAGACAAGGTTTTGTTGAAGAAGTGCACAGATTATTATCCCGCATCCCTTCAGGCTGTGACGTAATTATGGTGGGTGATACAAATATAGATCTGTTATGCAAAACCGGTTCAAGCAGCGTTATCAGTAACTACACAAATAATATGAGTGAGTTGGGCTTGGAATGTGCTATCCGTGACGTAACGAGAGAGGAGGTGTACGGCGACACAGTGACCCGATCGTGCATTGACCATGTGTGGGTTAGAACTCAGCGTGCAATATCTGCGTATGTGTTAACTGCTAAGATATCGGATCATTATATTATAGGTATGCGCCTCGTTAGTAAATCCGTCATCGAAGATATTCCAAGTGCATTGTGTCCTAACAAGACAATTATTTGTGATAAAAAGGTATTAGAAAAGCTTAAAAATGTTTCATGGAATGAGCTGCTAAAATGTGAATGTCCAATAGACCTATATGGCAGGTTATGTACATTTTTTTCTGATGCTTACATAGACGCGAAAACTCAAGTTTTAGTACGTAATAAAAGGAAAAGTAAACCGTGGATCACACAAAAACTAAAAGAAATGATAGGTATTAGGGATAAGTTATTTAAAAATTGGAAAAATAAACCTGATGATATGAATTTACGTAGACAATATAATAGATTTAGGAATCGACTAAATAAATGTATAAATAGGGCGAAAAATAAACACCGTCAAGAAGAAATAAAACAATGTAAAAAGAATATAAGAAAGATTTGGAATAAAATTAACTCATGGGTAGGAAATGAAAAAAAGAGTGTTGATTCTGTTATTTTGAAGTACTTGGTAAAATTAAATTGCTCGGTTGATAATATATGTAATAAGTTTTCGGAAACATTTACTCAAGAAATCTTAAATTTAAAACATGTATGTAAACAAAGGTTTTTGGAAAGATCTAGCTATGTTAAGTCTGTAAATGTATCACTGCGGTTTCAGAAAGCGTATCCAATAGATATTGATAAAATAATAAATATGTTAAGCTGTGACAAGTCTGACGGAGTAGATAAAATTAGAGTAAAAGAAATTAAGTTATTGAAATCCGAGCTGAGCCCTGTAATAGCTTCATTTATTAATTTATGTGTTGATAAGGGGTTATACCCCGAGAAACTAAAAACAGCATTAATTAGACCCATTTTTAAACAAGGTGCGCATTCTGATTATGCAAACTATAGGCCAATAGCCATACTGTCAGTCATAAATAAAATCGTAGAGAAGTTTGTTGTAAATCAGGTTAGTGTTTTCTTGGAAAATCATAATATCTTAACAAATGCACAGCATGGTTTCCGACGTGGGCGGAGCACGGCGACGGCCTTGGCGCAGTTCGCGGACTACGTCAATGATTGTTTGGACCGGCGGAAGCAGGTGGTGGTGGTCTACATTGATTTCAAAAAAGCATTTGATACTCTGGAGCATCACCAGCTGCTTCAAGCCATGGAAGAGTGTGGGGTCGCGGGACCACTTAACAGGTGGTTTCGTGCCTACCTCGCGGACAGGACACTACAAACGGTCATTGACGGCGTCGTCGGGGAGCCTAAGCGCGTCACGTGTGGTGTGCCGACCGGATCCGTGTTCGGCCCCGTCGGATACATCATGCATGTCAACAGCATGTGCAATGTCGTTCGTAAGTGTCAGATATATATGTATGCTGACGATACTTGTCTAGCTTATGCTGACAAAGATTTAAATTCAATTGAAAGCACTATCCAGGAGGATTTAACTAATATTATCAAATGGGCTCATGACAATGGCATCATAATTAATATAAACAAAACTAAATGTATGCATATACGATCACCTTACAGTAAAAAAACCGAACGTCCGCCGCGCATAGTGGGGCATAGCTATGAATGTCTGCACAGTGACGGATTGCCGATGTGTGAGTGTGCCAATATTGAGGTGGTGGAGGAATACAAGTACTTGGGTTTAGTCATAGATAACAGCTTCTCATGGAAAACACACATTATACAATTATGTGACAAACTCAGGTATGTGCTTGTGAAGTTCCACCACCTTAGTTTTGTGCTAGATAGGGCAACATTGTTCATGGTTTATTATGCGCTGGTGGACTCACTGCTGTCTTATGGGCTGGCGTGCTATGGTAATACGTTTAAGACATACTTAGATAAAAAAAAACAATTACAAATTAGATTCATGAAACTATTAGTAGATAAAAATACAAAAAAGCGTTGTAAAATTAGTGAGTATGAAAATTTATTTTTGGAATGTAAAATACTACCAGCTCATGAGAGGGTGGTGTTAGCAATAGCTTTAGAACAGTATAATAGTGATGTATTTAAAAATAAAATTGTACGTACGAGACCTCAGAGGATAAATAATATGAAAAGGTTTGTTGTACCCACTTGTAATAACTATTATGGTCGAAGATGTAGAAAGTTTTTAGTACCAACAATTTTTAATAACCTTCCTATCGATATAAACAGCTGCATTACAAAATCGTCTTATAAAAATAAAATATATAAGTACCTATTTAATGTATTTTGTCAAACCCTCAAATTTGAGGATATTTAGAAAGTCTTTACTGTGAATGTGTATGTTTTGTGCTAGACAAAAGGAGCTACATCTGCCAACAAACTGCTTTGCAGTTTGGCAGAGGTAATATTTATGTTATTGAATATGGATTTCTGTGAATAAACTATTTTTCATTTTTTTTTCATTTTTTTTTTTTATTTTTTTGCATTTTTGGTTACTTTTGGCAAATTAAAGTTTTTTTTCTTGACATTTGATTAACGATGTATATAGTTTTACAGAAGAACTTGCCCTTAAATACTAAACTCCATCTTGCCCAAAAGCTCGCCGTCAATCTTTCTTATATTACCCATACCGGAAGGAAAAAGGGTTTTATAATTTCAAACAAAATAATAATTAAAAATGTCTTATTCAGAAAATTTTTTTCCAGATTGTTTCAAATTCACAATAAGTTTATATAAAAAATATTTAAGTTTATATAATAATAAAGGAATACCAATGAACTGCATCATTGCTGTTAAGATATCTAATATAATACAAACTATGGACGTCTAAGAGTCGTTACGTTATATAAATCCGAATCTTCCATTCTTTTATTTATTTAATATACACAGACATCTTTCATCTTTCATTCATTCTTCAATTTTCAAAACACCTAGACGTAATAATCACAATATGCATGAGCTGACCTTAACTCATGTAAACTTAATTTGTACATTATAATTCTATTTTAAATGCATAACTTAGTTTTTATCTAATTATAGGCAGTTTGCAAGTTCAATAATATTATTGTCATTAGATACTTAAAGCTATGATTTTAATATTATATTCATCGTGGAATGTAATGTTACATATCAAAATTAGGCATCTAAGTAGAACAAGTAAATATTTCGTTTGACATAATACTTATACACATTAAAGTATAAAATAGATTGAATGGATTGTAAGTAGTAATTTATTGGCACTTGTTTTACCACAGAAAAGGATTGGATACAGATATAGTATGTAGGGGTATGTCTAGAATATATTTACGTTTGATGAACGAGGTGTCTTTTAAATCTGTAAAAAACAAAAGTTAGACCTGTTAGCACGTAAATATTTGGTCTGTCCGGACATACCCCAACACGAGACAAAAAGTATCAGAGTATTAGAAAGTAGTCTTACATTAGAATATAGTATACGAACGCCGATTTCTTTTACAATATTGTATAGATTTCGATGTCATGCAATATACATATGAATACGTGTATACAATATGTATTAAGTAGACAAGACAGTTTAGACAGTGAGGTAAGTTCAGTTGCTGAGATGTGGTCGGAGGGGTAAGGAGCCTTCGACCCAGAAGTTGGGTCTCTGGATCATGGTCTGCCAGAGAGTGACCTCCTTGCCCACGCTGTCCATCCAGTTTACGTTGGCACCCATGTATGTACCTGTGAAGGAAAATATTTGTTAGTCCAATGTGAAGAATACAGTTTTTTATTCAGATTAAGATCTAGACTAATATAGTATCAGATTCCATCGGGATCAGAAATTAGTGGGAAACCGTCAAAAATGTTGTAAAAAAACAACACCGACCGCGAGGCCTCGGTATGAGAAGCTGTGCTCCCAGCGCGGGGACATAGAGACCGCCTGATACATACCAGTGCCAAGCGAGAGTCGTATCCCTCCCATGAAGTCGTTGGAGGCGAGGCGGTCGCGGTCCCACAGGCTGAGCTCGAGCGCGCGCGTGTGCAGGTCGCGCAGCGCGAGCCCGCGGTACGTGAAGCTGTGCTCCCAGCGCGGGGACAGCGTGCGGCGACATACTGCCGTCTTCTGCTTGGATAGCCGTCCGCGCTCGGGTAGGAGGTAGCTGGAGGGGACAAAGTATTAGTATATTTAATAATCGCTATTAATTTGAAAAAAAAATAATTGGTTAGCTTTTATCAGAAATTCTTCGTTGCAATCCTGTACCTTAACTGAAGTTTTTCTCTTAAAACACAAGAAATATTCTGCTTACCTCTTGCAAAAGACATCGGCGAGTCCATTAGGCTTGGTAGCGACGAGGTTCTTGGCCTCCTTGACGAGCACGTGCAGCGTGCCCTTCCCGCGCGCGCCGTCCGCCAGCTCCAGCTTCAGCCCGATGATCAGGTCGCCGCGGCTGCCCTGCTGCTCGTCGAATTGCTCGGTCTGGAAGTGGTGGGTTTTATGAGTATTTGGATGTGAAACTGTTGTGTGAGTTAGTTGGTTGGTAGTGGTTGTAGAAGTTGTATTTTACATTTGAAACAGATTTTACTCACTGATTGAACAGATTTTAATTATTATCGAAGTGAGGTATGGTCTAAAGGTGATTTTTTATCACAAATTTTGCAGTATATTCCAAGTTACGTTTTGATTTACACAGATATCACATCTCGACTGTTTAGGCTAAAATCACCTATTGTTCTTATGTAACAAAACTATAATACTGGAGTCAAGCCTAAAATGGTATTTTGTGGAGAGTTTTTATTTTCCTTAATATGTACTGACCAGTTTAGATGACAAGTAGTATTGATAAATACATTGGGCACCGATCATGATTAATATGTACTCACCCTTTCATGCAGCTTGTACCAGCTGGGCGCGGGGTCGTCGAACACGACGTCGGCCAGCGGCAGCGTGACCTCGCCGAGGAAGTCGTTGCGGCCGAACATGTCGGCGTGCCACACGCTGAGCCACAGTGTCCGCGCGGACAGCGAGGCCAGCGGCTGCACGAACGACAGCGTCTCCTCGAACACGGGGCTGAGCGTGTTCTTCTTCACCTTCGTCTTCCTCTTGCCAGCTTTGGACTTGTCCGGTAACAAGTACACCTGAAAAAAAAAAATTACTATATTGAAACACGTAAAAATCTTTGTACGACTGTATCCACAGGGTGTACCTAAGCTAAATTCCCGGTAGATTCGATTCCGACATAAAACAATTTATAATTCTAGGTCTCTGTCGCTAGGTTTTATAGTGGACTTTTATATCTTTGGAAATGAAACAAAGAGATATCGTGCAGGTAGAACTTAGTGGCATATAAATAAAATTCGTAAAAGACAGATTAATTAAAGAAAAGATTAAGCAAAGATAAATTATCCCATCAGCTTTGATCCACCTGCCGCAAGATATTTCGTACATCTGAAGGAACAAGTATAAAGTCACCTGCTCTGATAATAACATAATAGAGCAGAGTGCATGTAAATTAGTAACGGGAAATAACAAATTAATTTTTATTTGTGGTCACACGTACTTAATTAAATATGCTAAAGCAGTCAATAACTGGCGTCGAAATATAAAGGTCGTTTATACTTTTATTAGTTATTTAAGTAATTCGATTATTTCTATGTTAATGGAACTAATGGAAAATTAATAGGGTCAGGGCAACCCAGAGAAAAACTTGATTGCCGCGGAAGGGCATGATTATACACATAGTTGTGTTTGAAATTTTTCCACAATACCCTAGCTAGGCCGTGATTTCGTTAGTTTATAGTATCTTGTCAGATTAGTTTAAAACATACTTTACCATAAGGGTCGGATGTATTAAATGTAAAACAAAACTATTCGGGCTTTCCCAAATATCTCCATTTACCGCAAACCCAATTGACATATGTCAGGAACGCATTCTCTCGACGGCTGGACCATAAGGCCAGGTGTCAACTAACCTTAACATAAGGATCGGAGCGATTCCTCTTGACATCGACAGGCGCGAGGTCCCGGCACCGCTTGACGCCCACCTCGAGCGCGCCGAGGCGGTAGTTGTACAGCAGCGAGACTTGCACCTCGCCTCGGATCGTCACGTTCGCGCGGGTGCCTTCGCCAGCGCCGGAGTACACTGATGCCATGGATTCTGAACGAGCCTGGAAATTAAGAACAGTTATATTAATATTACATTGTAGCTTAAAATAACGTAAATGAAATACAGATGGATTTATATGAATTATGAAGTCGGAATGCGGGATAATTCAATAAAAACACACTAAATACAATTTGCCAAGCCTTTTGCTATATGATGTAAATAAAAGACTGATGATATGATATTAAATTTACAGGAGTTGAAGTGGGACTCCGAAAAAGTGGCAATATGTGCGTAAAATTGAAACAACTTGCAAATAACATGTAAAAAGGGCATGAAGTATTTGATTACTTAATAGGATAGTTGACTAATTTTGAAACACTGTTTAATTCCTTACCATGGTGCCTGATCTGAACAAAAAACAATACAAATGCAAGAAAAACCATCAATTACATTATATATTTTCGTTTTCAAAAATCTCAAAACTGTCATTGGCGTCTTGGATGACGTTACGCTGTGCAAAATAATCCTATTATTTAGCTAAAATGTTATCAACACAAATGACGTTTCGGACATGTTTCGAACTTTGTGACGTCACGCATCAGATTGGTGTTTTCTGTCACGTGACTGAACACCTAATTTTGCTGAATTTATTTTACGAAAATAAGAATAAACTTTTGGGATTATTAATAACAACTGCGTCGTTTATAATTTTCACATCAAAAGTAATCCATGGAAACTCTTAACCATCCAATTTGCTTCTAATGGAAACAAGCCTATTATACTCAAGATATGAGGTCTATTTAAATCAGTAAAGTATGTGCGGAAACATATACTTATATTCATATACGACTACAGGCTATAATTTGAATTGAATATATAAGTACTTAAAAAAATATGAATAAAACTATTGGTAAGTTGGACAATGATGTGAAAAGCAACGACACAATCACAACAACAAAAAAACATTGTTCATTGATTGGTTCAAATGTTTATACTATTAGTATACAAGCAACCATTGCAAACGTGTCGATATCCGGAAGACATTGCGATGCACTTGTTTGTACAAATTACTATTATCGTAGATTAAACGATTTGTTGTGATCTTTATCACAAAATTAATCAGGATGACCACAAGATTAATATATAATGACAGTGCAATGCCGTTGAAAAATACACGCAAGTAGGTGAATATTAATTAAAATAGGTAATAAACAAACAGTCATTTTGAATGTCTACCAAATTTATAATTCTTAATTTATTCTTTTGTACTTTCAGCAAAGGTATTAATATCCATTCTGGTAAAATAATTAAATATCTACTGTTTGTACGATGAATAAGATTATTTTTTTGTTGAAAGTACATCCTAATCTACGTAAAAATGAAAGCATGACAACAACTCACCGCCACTGCTCACACAAAATTAGTTTTAATTCGTTGTAAAAATAAAACTTTAAATATGTTTGTTTCTGCGTACATTTTTCACTGATACGCGATTACAACTGAGCGGCAATTAGTAATTACGGCTTACCAACCGCACGGCACAATGTTTTTGTTTGGTTGCATTATCTGTCACACCGTCACACGATACTGCCATTCCTGCAATACCTGAATGACTCGTTTGCTATTCAGTTTGGGTATTTATTTTTAATATTCGACAGTTTAATTGTTGGGCTGATAATATTGGACGTTACCTAGTCATGCAGAAAAGTATTATAAAATGAGCATCAACATTATGTACCTAAAGAAGATTTATGGTATTAGAATTATGTCACTAATTGGTATTTAATATAATCGACGATAAAAAATAATATAGGCATGTTTGATGTCATACAGGAAAAATGATGATTATTTCAAAATGTTACAGGTATAGGTACTAGTTTATTTTTAAACGACAATAAGTTTTCCTTACATTACAGAGATAAACAATTACAAATTGGATATGGTTACGAAATCGTGTCATAGTTACGCTTTTGTTAATGACTTCATTTCATCGAATATCGTGTAATTACGGTTTTAATTAGAGCCATTGTGAAGCGGTTTCGGTATTTTTAACCCGTTTGAAAAGCAAGCTGTGCTGAAAGGAGAAATTTATGAATGTACCTAATTGATACTAGATTGCACGTTACAGATAAGATTTTTTTTTTTTTCAAAAACATGACTTAGTTACATAGCTTGACTTTAAAATATTTCATGTATAAGGTCTACCAAAAAAAAATTACCTATAAGAATTTATTTTCCATATTGCCTGAAATTCCGTAGTATTTCTAATATTCCCACTCATATTACGATTATAATATTATGGAAACACACGTTATACACATTTCCCAGGCAGTTATTTAATTCAATTCCCTTATGTGAAACAATGGGAAAAAATGTGGTCCACTTAGGTGCGCCTACACAATCTAAGGAGCTTGTCCCGAGTGGGCGCAAGCTCATTTTTATGCCATACAGAGACAGGCATTCATGTCAAGTTACCTTAACAAGATAAGGAAACCCATTTATTGGTTAATAGATCATTTAATATAAAGCAGTTAATATATTAAGTTGTTTCGGATTATAAACGATTGTTTGAAGTTCCTGTTCCAAAGTGGTTTATTGTAGACTTTGCTTTGACTACGAAGTATGTGTATATTTTTACAAATCCGACTAGTATTTATTGCTATTAAATTTATTCATTAAATGCGTGTCAACCCAATGTTACACATAATTAAACAGTTTAGTTGTTGGTTCTAAAATAGCCAGATGGAAGTGTGTTGTTAGTAACTGTTGTCCTACAACATACCTTAAAACATGTTTAGGAATACACAAGCATCTACTATTAATTCTTGCTATGACATTCGGAGAACTTTTCAGCGTCTTAGCTAAGAGTTTTAGACAAAGAGCCACTTACAAAAACGTACTAATCCTATATAGAATGATCATGGTCAGATTATAGAGATTAACTGACTTATACTGCCGTAGGTACATGGAATGATTTGCATGATTTTATAAACAAAGGAAGGTTTGCTTGCTCAAAATCTAATAATGTGTTACAATACTTGTAACTTATCTATACTTATAATAAATCTGTAGAGAGGTCAATTCTGTACATGAAATATATTTTCAAAATAACTATCAGGGGGTGATTAGTGATCGATACTGATGCCAAAAATGCAATCAGTAAATTGTTTGTCTGTCTGTCTGTCTGTATGTTCCTTATAAAAACAAAAACTACTCGACGGATTTTAACGAAACTTGGTACAATTATTCTTCATACTCCTGGGCAGGTTATAGTATACTTTCATCACGCTACAATCAATAGTAATAAGTTCGTCATTCATTGATAAGTTTCGAAGACGAAGTCGCTGGCACAGCTAGTTTTACATAAATGTTAAGAAGTACATCAAAGTAACATAGTTTGAGAACTGAAATTCTGTCTTCATTCTAGCATGGAATTTGTTTCCAGAACATGGAACAGAAATTCTAACCAGAGTGCAGTGCGCCAATGCCGCCAATCGGGTCGTAAAACTGATAATGAAAGGCACGATAGCCATTTTAAAATGTATGCCAATAATTGTGACGTCACTAGTAAGTAGAACATATCGTTTGTTCAACATACCGCGTCTTGTGACTGGTAAATAGTCGCTGCTTTTCTAAAACATTGCGTGACACAGTCTAACTTTAACGGTACCACAAAAGTACGTGTGTTAGGTACTAGATTTTATTTTACCTAGAAGGTGAACGTCAAATGTAAACGGACAAACGGTCACATATGGCATTGAGTAATAAAGTTTTATCAGCCTACACCGCGGCACTTTATAAGGGATATTATTACAACATTTTGAGTTAACCGCGATAGGCCGAGCCCAGTGCACATGTGTTCAATTCGTACTTTTATAAAACATGGTGTTGTTTTGATAGGTTCCTTATCTACTTGCTAAAACAGGTTATTAATAAATTAACTACAGCGTAGTAGGAATAACAGTGATTGCTAATTAATATATGTATTCTGAAGCCACCCTTGAAACCAAACGGTCTGGCGTTAAATCAATTTAACGATACAAATAACCTATTATCTACAGTGACATCTACGTATGTCCTTATTCCTACTAACTGTCAATTCGCGAGCTTACTTGACTGAAGGCAACACTATCCTAACTATAACAAGTTTATACATAGCTTTAGAATTTGTTACATTACATTAGAAATCTTTGTCATGCACCCTGCGTGAACACAACATTAAGGTATTCGCTCAAGTAAACGTTTTGCAAAGCCTCGTTGTTCGAGCGCCATGTTGCAAGACGCAGTAATATAATACAATGGCCAACGCGGTCATCGAGACAATACTCCTACACTTACAACAATACACGTGTATTTGAATCTTAAAGTTAATGAAATAAGGTTGGTTTTTGCTAAAGACAAACAGTTCTAAAACCACAGAGACGTGGACACATTTATGCGACACGGTTAATGTAAAATGTAGGTGATTCACGGTTACGGAAAAGACCAAAATATTGATTGTTTGTCTCGTGTTCTTATGCATATTATTTCTTTAAACTTTAGAAACAAAAGAATAGAGTTAACGTTCGAAACACCTTGACATATTTTGGTGTGTCGAAGCCTAGGTATAGTAAAAGGTGGTTTATTGCGTTTATAGGCAGTCGTTGATTTATTTACCTGTAATCCACTCCTGTTGAGTGAGTACCGATCCCGGTCGAGCAAGTCTCTCTCGTGTGGCAGAGGCGAGTTGGACCGCCTCGGCAGCGTCGCATGGTTGGGCGACACCGCGTCCGACATGTACACCTCATCTGGAAACAACGCAAACAACCGTTATCTACTGCAATAGTACGAAAATAACAAGGTAAAACCGAGGGAAATAGGGCTACGTGGAACATGGTATGTATATGAAAATTGTGACGAGATTATTTTGCACTCTGTTGCACAACATTAAAATCAAATCTTTATTAAACGAAGATTAAACGTAAGTATGAAAATGTGTTCATATAGAGAGCAAATGATCTCAATCAATGAATGAGTAAATAGGATTATCGCCATTAGGTAGTAAAGATCTAGTAGTGTGTGTAAAAAAATCATAAACATAAAAACAGTGCTGAATAATTAAGAGTAGTATAATAGTAGTATAATAGTTACTTAGTATTCATTGGAATGCAATAACAAAACTTCAGTGCAAAGTTAGTTGAGAAATATTATTTGTGACAGAAGACAGGGCGTGCCTAAATTCGAATCTAGTTTCGGTACCCTCGTTCTTCAGTTCTAGCCATTCGTCGGGCTTCACTAATCGACACCTCTTGCCTCTCGTCAATGTGTTATCACACCACTCCAAAGACTTCAAGAAAGAGTCTCGACACGATAATATCTCTCGAATGAATGGGATTTTCTCACCAGATTTTTGGGAAGACCCTTGACCGTTGCTGTCCGAATCCTGTGACTCACACGGAGACGCTTTAACTTTCGTGAAACAGTAGTTTTGCGAGCCTAGACTGACAGAACTGGCGTTTCGTTCAGAAGATAAGAGAAGTGTTGTGGTAGAAGCAGAATACTCTTCATCTATTGGTTTCGTGATGACTAATGAAGGAATACGGGTTTCTGGTACCGCGACACTAGGTCTGATTGTCTCGTGATGAAGAGTATAACTTCTCCCAGTGGGTCCCACAAGGGCCGAGGATGGGTTGGCGACACGCGAGTCGTGATCATCGTTAGAACTCCCATTGCAACACAGACACCGACGCAAAAACGAACCGAGCGTCATTTTCTTATCACTTTGCACAATGTCCTTGCGGTAAACATCGATTGGTTTATAAGTCCCAACACTTAATTGCTCTGAATTTTTATTTTTTGTTGATAAATAACTAGCTTCTGATTTATAACTAATTGAATAAACCATTATTTAAATGACATAAAACCGTAAAACACGACTGCATCACTGAACTAAATCACTATATTGTATTTCACATAAAATCCGTTTTTATCGTATCCTACATGTCATGGTCGTTTCCTGTTGTTTAATGTAGTTAGTACCTACGCATTATTATGGTGGTACTAAATACAGCGGGCAGAGTATGAATAAATGTTAATTTTCGTTCACTCATCTGCAGGATCGAATGACATAGAGGTCCCGAGATCGTACAGGTTGTGTGACCGAAGCCGAACTGACTATGATTTATGCTTAATTTAACACAGTGGGACGTTATTTTTAGTATGGTTAGCATAATAAATGTGTCATGCTATGGGGAATTTAGCAATAACAAGAATTTTATGGTTTATGCTCATAAAATACACTTTAACGTACATAAATCAGTTGCATTTACCTACGGTAAAATTTCATAACTATGAGGAAAGGTTACTTTTTAACATTAAGTCATTTACCTATATCTATAACATGAAGCAATTTCAAAACATGGAAACAGAGAATCAAGATTTACCAGCATGTCGAGATTGACGCGGTAAGTCGATAGTACTCCAACGTAGAGATTTCACAGGTTTGTCTGTATCACAGGTACCAACAGAAAGGGATTTCGTTGACTTCAAAATGTTCCTTTTTTGCGTCAAGTTTAGCGCAGGCAAAGATGATTTGCAATCTGGGTATGTATCTTCATAATGTTTGGTAAGATTCCGAATGCAAGGTTTTGTGTTTAATGATAATGTAGATTTATTTGATACTTCATTTATATTTGGCAACGAACAGCCTATGTAACCGGATTCCGAATTATCGCTGATATTGTCAGTTTTTACACTACTAATACTTTCATTATTTTCATCCGCAGTTATATTTTGATTCCTTTCACTATCATTTTCCTCGTTTTGTTCTTTGTTTATTTCTGTGGCTAAAGAACACTTGCTTGTTTTAACATATTTTTCATTTGATTGTATTTCAACTGCAGTATTTAATTGTACCGCATTTACTTCTATTGGTTGAGGTTTATCACATTCTATTGATTCTTGAATATTGGGAGTTTCGGGTGAATTATTTTGTTCTATGTGAATTTGAACACCATCCTTTGCAATATCAGTTATAATTTTATTTTCAATCTTTTTAACAACTTTGTAGTTCTTGCTTAGTTTTTGTTTTAATGGCACTGTCTTTGGCCGTGTAATTTCTGAAGCCAGTAATGAGTAAAGCTTGAATTGTTTACGGTTTTTCTCCCGGATCTCAGATAAAGTAACTTCATTTGGTGTATCGTCTTTTTCAACTAAAAAGCAATTCCAACACGAAACTTTCACATCTTTATTTTTTTGATCACCACTGGAATCACAAGCACTTTGATTGCTTTCAATGATCATTGTAAACTTGTGTTTTTTAAAACAAATATCTTAACCACTTGGAATTCTGAAGTAGACTAAACCTCTTCGATGGTGTCAACAGTTTAAATGAGACAAAACTCTAGTTTGTTCCATGAAGCAATGTAATTAATATTCAATAGTTAAGATAAAAAATGTTGCGCAACCACATTTAACATTTAATACAGTTTTGAAATGTTATGTAATCAAGATTGGAGACAACCTTTAGACTATATATGTACCTAACTGCAATCTCAAGATCAAAAAAAATGTATGGGAGATCAAACATCTTTAAATCGATAAAATGGTTGTTTTGAAGAAAAAAACAAAGAGCAGATGAGTTTTGGTATAAAAAATGTAACCGCAGAGTCGGATAGTGGTCACACCGGTTTGACGTGCGACGGACTGGCTGCTAATTATTGTTGACGGCAGGTCACAAGTTCATTCGAATTAGTCCCAATCTTGGTTTGCATCGTTATACTACCTACCTATATTCTAGTAACGGAGATTATTCAGCCTATTGGAATCCGCTACTGGCTTAATTCCTACCTTGTTTATATTTGAAGATTGATTTAGCCACGCAATGTTTTTGCAAGTGTTTAGGTAATATTCCAAAAACGAAACTATCTCTCTCATTACCTATACAAGTGTAATGTTCACTTTCATTCATGGTTCCGCTTTGCTCAATGAATTCTATTCTATTTTACCAAATATTTTTTTAGGTAAAGAGTATGTAATGGCGTTACGAATAAGGTTGAAATTTCAATGTCACAAAAGGAATTTAAAACAAAACCTATGTTACGAATGCGTGGCCATGCTGACATAGTCATTGTTCGCATAATGTCCAGTGTGGCAGGTCCAAAACGATGTCATTGTCACTAGAATGTTGCTCTCTCTGACGGATACCTTTCTAATCGTGTTAAAAATCATTCAACTCATCAATCAAGCTCTCGTTATTATACAAACATCTTGACTGTGTCGTAACTGTAAATATTACGCTGTGTAAGTGTATACTTAGCGAATAATAAAGGTTTAAATTATGTATATTTTACACTTGGAATTCAGGCTATTGTTAAACATAATGAACATAAAAAAATGGATTATTATTGGTATGATTTTCACTATTTTCAGTAAGGCAATAATTAAATAGCACAAAAGCTAGGCTACGTTACTATTACCGGGTACCATAGGGAAGGGTACATAGCAAAAATAGATGCCAATGGACAAAACAGTAAAAAATATGACGACATACCTAACTGCTAATGACTAAATCATCCTGTTGTTAGTTGAAGAGTTCAATCGAACAAACCTAGGCACTTCAACATCATTCGTTCACCTTCATCATTTTACTGCACAAATCGTGCAATTACGATTATAATGACGTTTATTATTGTGGTACAATATACGGGCAAATAAATAAACAATACGTTTGACTACATGCATGCCAAATTAAGCGTTACAAACAAAATGAAAATTTGCAAATTCACGTGAGAAAATATCTAGTGAGCCATGGTTGCAGTTTGTTTCTCATGGGAAGTCAACAGGGCCTCGATTCAGCTATTTTAAATGCATGTCAGTGGTCGGTCAGTGTACTTGTTATTGTGCCTAATTTTCGTATTCAGATAAGCCTACAATAAAATCTCATTGAACTCTCGAAGAGAATGATCGTAATGACCGATTAATGATCGTAATGACAGTTAGCAGAATGCCAATTATCGTAAAAAATACCAAATGAAGCAGGTTATTCAGTCAATTCAAGCAACACTTAAATAGCTGAATCGAGGCCCAGGGTATATTCACTTTCCATAATTCGATTACAACAGTTGTAAACCGAGAAACAAACCGTGTGATATTGTGGTCGATATGCAAACTCAATGTTTGTTCAGCTTAGAACAACGATTAACAGACGATTTGTGTTTATTATCTTGCGTATCTATATCTGGTGCCTTCAAGATTTTAAGTGAGAATTTTCTCTTGGAGTTAAAGTTATTACTTCCTAGAATTACCTTAACATGACTCACTAAATCGAAGTAGGTAATAAATGCGGAATCACATAAAATATGGCTTGGTTATTCAACCTTTTTGTGTTAATAATAATATTTTATAATACAGAGATGTAACCAGTCTTCATAACTACATTCTTGTCTTTTTGATATATGGATAAAAACTCTTAAGTATTGACAACATTCAGGAAAATACACGGAAACAACGTTTCTAATTACAACCATCGTTCATTGATTAATTCTTACAAACAGTCATTTAATTGAGCTCCAATTGTTCCGGTAAACACAAAGATTGTGATTTCACAACGCATGCTTGACAAGTCTTAGGTAATACTAACGTGTTTAAACTTAGAATTATAGGTAAACATTGTACCAATGTGGTCGATACTTTTAACAGGTATAGTAATTTCGACAGCTATCTCTATACATAATGTTAATGAGTTAAATAAACAACTCATGAAGTGACCATGGCCTGGTATCGCAATTGACCTTAAGTAGACATAATATGTAATTAATACAAATACAATTGTAGTAAAGCCAAAGCCTCCATGAATAGGTTATAAATACTATGATGAAATCACGTAGTCTAAGATTAGAATAACGATATGACCTAACTGGTAATAAAATACAATACAAGAAACTATAAAAATGTTAGTCTGAATTGCATTGTGAATACAATTCTACTAAAGCATTCAATTGCAGTTAGCAATAACTAAGAAATCTGTTACGCGATTGAGCCTATCGCCATCATAGGAATTGCCAAACCTGAGATAAAGATTAAGTTTCTTTTAGAAAAATACGAGTAATTCTATGCAATAAAAACAATACAATGAATAAATAAAGAACATAACCTTAACATAAAAGAGCGACGAAGCTAATGTGGTCGTTGATTTTATTGTTAGCAAGGCTGTGATTTCTAGGTAATACAAATCTTGATATGGGTCTAAACTTGTCAAATTACATCATTCTCTAGCGGCCTGTACGTGTATAACTCGGTGGTGGTCAAACGAGTTTCGTGTTTGGCATTCTAAAAAGTATTCATGATCAATTTTGTAGGGACACAAACTGGCATATTACCAACACTATTGTCTGAATTAAAAAAACAAGGATGAAGAATGCTCACGGGACTGGAACGAGATTCGCAAAAAATAACTTGTGATTTACGTTTACTTACCAAAACTGGTTTATTGTAAAATATATAATATTCATTTTATGCTTTTTATAGTGTAACTAACGATGTTAAATTATAACAAGGACTACCAACACTACCGACTCGACACTAAAATGGTTACTTTTATGGATTATTTCTTCGTTATCATTAGTTCAGGTGAATCATTATCAGTAAGTATTAAAATACGATTAACAATCACTGTCAAAAGAAGGAACTAAAACTTATGATAAGACGGCATGACTCATTTAGGTAATTGCGTTGCATGATCAGTAATAACTTATGATTATTTGACTTATTCTTAAAAGATGTGTCCATAAAAACTTTGTTCCAAATTTTCGAGCGTTTTTTGTTTTTTGTTTTGAAGTGAAGAACTATGTGCAGTCAGTGTTTCAATGTACCAGAAAATGACAAAGACGGACTACAAATGTCGTCAGTTTCAATCTAACACGAGTTTTTATTGCATAAATTACGAGCACTTTTCTACGTATCAGGTTTTAATCTAATGCTATTGACGTTATCGTATGCGTGGCGCTTATCATGAACGTACTCGATACGATGTTGGAATCGTGAGTGACGTCATCGGAAGTCACGTCAGCTAGCTGCCTTGACCCTGAGATTAGAAGAGTTGTGTATTCTTCATTGCGGAGGTTAACTTAACCGTCACGATTTAGCTTCTGAATCGAGAACCAAGCTCCTGTTCTTATTCTGAGAAATTATACTCAAGTTTTACGCAATTAAATTAAAAGAATGTATAGAAGTTCAACATCTAATCTTTAAACAATTGCGCTGCATGTTTATAGTAATGCATTACGACTCGAGTCTGCTTGCGACCACGGCCGGTGTAACCTGGTCGAAACGTCAAGCCCTAAAAGGTATTTAAGCCTGTACGCGCTAATTCCTGTTATTTCCCATATTACGATCAACAGCTGTCAGTATCTAAAGGAAGCTAAGAGTTAGTAACCGAAAATCCCAAACGTTAGAATAGAGGAACAGACACAAATTCAGAAACTAAGAACCGAAAAAATCACTTAATGGAAAGCGTATGGTTCTTAATGAGAAACCGGAACGTTAGCACATAGCTCAAATGCCCATATTTCTACATTAGATACGATTATCGTGACGTAGACTTGCAAGAGGGTTTCTCTTTTCTCAGTGAGAATGTTTGTAAACACTCCCATACAATGTGCAGAACAATGAAACGTACGAAATTTACTGCAATTAGATAAATGAATGATGGAATGTTTACTATCTTGGTTTGGAAATATTTAAACCTGTATTTGTGTGTAAAAATACTCCGGATGTGATTTTCAAATACGTTTTTATGTGATCATGAAGGAAAAGCAAAAATTCTGAAATGGTTTTGATAACTTCATAATTTGGTCGTTTGCTTTACATTTGCATACAGTATAACTACTGCATGAAGCAAAAAATGGTGTGACATGGAAAAGCCATAAGTATATTTCGGATGGTTTAAATTGTTGATGAAACGATGCCCAGTTCAAAACAATTACATTCTTCAATCCTATATGGTGAATGTTAGTTACACAGACGGTACCATTTTAGATTTTACTGTTTACTGTGTTGCGAAACATTCTATGACTTTAGCCAATCTGTGAGCGTCCAAGTTGGAAACATTAGCACTTATTTACGATTTATCTTGCAAGCTTCAATGTTTACGATCACCGCTCACGCACGATTCACCGTTTTATGGCAAAAGTATCAAAATTCGCAATGTAAAGAACATTGATGTGGCTTGAAGATCCAATTTATATTGGATGCCTTTCTCACACTTTTCAAGGTTTGATTTGTTGATAAACATTTGAAAATTGTTTCGGTATCAGATCGGAAATCCTTTTGATAAGTGAAATTATTTGCGCGATATCTTTAGTTCGAAAATTATGAAGAAAGGAAAGCAATGCAGATATGAAGCGTTACAAAAATGCAAGATTACTCACACGTGCATTGCTGTATTAGATTAAATTATGCTAGTGATCATTATCAAACTCTTGCCCAAAAAAAAACCGCTAAAAACGGAGGTAATTGAAAAAATCAGGCACCAATTATAAGTTAACAGACAAAGAATTAATTAGCAAAATACCTTAAAATCTTACGCTCAGTGAGTGTTGAGCCTCACTGATTCCATAAAGCAGTAACACAAAACAAAGTCTATTTTACTTTACAATCTCGGTGTAATTACTTAATTAAATTAATGATAACTCATAAACAATGTATTCAGACCCATTATTATTTAAACAAGAAGGGAATGAACTCAAAGTGCGCAATACGAATGTTCGCAATGGTACAGTTAACGTTAAACCGAAGTTAACCGGAGTACTGTTGGTAACCCGCGAAGCATGTCCAAGACTAAATAAATGGTTAATGGCAACAGAAAAACATAAGTACATGACACAGATTATACAGACTTGTAAATAGAAATAATGTAAATGACAGGTAATGGAAATCATGTAACAATGAATAATGCAAATTAGGCTAAGACAAGTGGTTATTTAATAACAAAGTACTTATATAATAATATTCATATTTAAAGATGGAGCATAAAGTGCACGATAGACCAAAGTGGCAAAAACAAAGAGAAGCCTATGCCCAGCAGTGACATGACTGAAGATGATGATGATAAAAAGATTGGATGAACATAAAAGGATAAAGGTGTACCACAAGGTTTTATTCTAGGACCATTTTTGTACTTGCTTAATATTTGCCAAAGTTACTAAATCCGATAAAAAGGAGTCGTGTAAGTTTATACTCAATAAGGAAATCCAATAAATCACAACGCTGTGATAAAAGGAAAAATACTCTTCGAGTTATACTAATTATAAAAATAATTAAGATTGCATTCCAATTCCACATAGAGATAACAGCAACGTCTTTAATATCAACAAGAATGTGTGTATTGTAGTATGTATCTGTCTTATAAAAAAATAAACATAACATAACATACCATCACGCCTGAATCCTCGAAGGGTTAGGCAGAGGTGTACCAATGTACACCCACAGTTCGCCGGTATGTTTAGGTCCCACCCATATAGGTAATAGGGGGCGAGCCTATTGCCACTAACCGAGCACAAATCCAAACTCCGACCTGCTACTGAGAATTTCATAGAAAAACCCAATAACACCTTGGTCGACTTGGGAATCGAACCCAAGACCTCTAGCGTAGCAGTCGCGATTAGAACCACTAGGCCAACGAGGCAGTTTGTCTTATAAAAACAAGGAAAATCTTTTAAAACATTCAATGCTATATTATTTACTCTAAAACTGAATCTCGTTGTAGTCTTTAATTCGTTATAACTATCAAGTATTCTAGTCTGTCTGTCTACTAGTCATGTACTATCTGTTTCTTAAGTCTGTAAATGGCATTTACGTTGTTGTAAGAGGTTCGTCTGTCTATCATTACGTCGTTAATTGTTTTATAGCGGTTCATGTCTCCATGATGTAAGAATTAAGTACTAGTAATTGATTGATTATTTAGAGAGTTGTATACTTCACTATTTGTTATTTTTTTTTTCTTTACTGGCAGGTGCTCTTATTTTTCAAGAATCAAATGATTAAAAGCAGACTGCGAATGAACACTACTTGTTTCAGATTATATTGCTTGATACATCTTAAATCAAGTTCAACAAAAAAGCATTTGTCTACACCACAATTTGCATTTAAAATAGCTCCACAATATAAACAAATGACAGCTACTAGTACATCTAATTTCCCGTACACTGCAGTGCACATTAACAGCGCAGCATCAGATAGAAAGTAACGACACCGACATGGCTGGATGTAGTTTTCCCATGCCGAGAAAGTGGTCTCACAACAAACCTTGCCATCTATCAAAGCCGTCTTACAAAAATTACGTACTACTCGTTTTTATTCATAGTTACTAAGAAAGTTGTAACAACTAATGTAGGCAAGATTGCGCAACTGTGATGATACCTCTCTCGATTTTTAAAACGAAATTATCTCAAATTACGTGTCATTTGTTTAATGTCTTTAACCTGTAGTTCTTTTTCCCAGGTAATGTAAAATCGCGTGATTTCTTTTATTCAATCAACAATGATAGAAAGCTAATAGGTTATTGTGTTGTTAATAACTGTTATTAATTGATTATATCCGTTTAAAGTCTAATCATGTATGCGTGTAAAACAAGGAACAGAAAGAAGGCATGTACTACCCGATCTTTGTTGTTATACTGCGTTTGCTATATATATGCCAAACATGTAAACAAACACGAGTTTTAAGAAAATACAACAAATCATAATGCTTTCACATAAGGTTCAATTTGCGCTACAACTTCTATCTTTATACGACCTTTACAACAGTACTAGTCAGTATAAAATAATCTTTTTTTACACTAGCATAAAGTTAATGTTTGAGTGGACATAAAAATTGGCAGCTATATAAAATCAGCTGAATCAGCCTAGTAAACCAACATAATAACATTAAACAAAAAGAGCTTACACAGACCACTTAAACGAAGTCAGCTAAGTAAGATTTATGGAGTTGAACAGAAAGTTACGACACTATCTCTGATTGCTCTCAGATAAGAAGACGCGTGGGTGTAAACACGTTTCGTAACGTCATGTCAACAGGCGACGACATTTTTACAATTAACATGCGCGTTTACCGAACACTTACAAGAGCAGTTTGACGTAAGACATTCCAGTTACAAAGGAATAATACTTTTAGTAGTTTTATGGAACACAAATTGTATATGATATGTATTGTGGAGG
The DNA here is from genome assembly GCA_905475315.1 of Autographa pulchrina. Taxonomy (NCBI): domain Eukaryota; kingdom Metazoa; phylum Arthropoda; class Insecta; order Lepidoptera; family Noctuidae; genus Autographa; species Autographa pulchrina. Next base: position 3,384,887 of record FR997770.1, read on the forward strand.
TCAGATAGGCAGTCGCTCCATTTAAAAGACGGTATTCAGCTGAATCCGGTAAGACTGGTATCCGACCCCAACAAAGTTTGGGAAAAGACTCGGGAGATGATGATGATGTGGAAATAACTTAGTTAATCTCATTCATAAATGATCAAAATATTTACCTAATTGATTATGAATAACACAAGAAAGATCGACGATTTGATTACTATCCCAATCGATAGAAGGCTAGTTATGTTATGGTAATTCCAAATCATTAAAAGTTCAGGTTAATAAATAAATTAGAAAATATTGAATTATGCACATGACTGTGTTGATGTTAGTTACTTATGCAGTTTTGAAGTTATTTAGAAATCAAATGATGCAGTAATTTGCGTGTTTCGAAAGTTATTTCCATAACCTACAACTCGAATTATCGAATAACTGGATTGTAGGCTAACAAGTAAACCTGTTTTGGTTATCAATATTTATTTTATGGCTTGTTAATTCTTGTGAAAATCGTTTGAATACCTGAGGCCAATAACAGTTCTGGGAACGTCTATAAATAAGAATAAATCGGTTTTAGCAAGAAGTTGAACTAATCGCGATTAAGGTGACCGGTGATCACATTTGGGAGCTGCTAAAACTCTGAACTTTGTACATTTTGTTAAGAATACTCATAAGCAACTTTAAGCCAAATGTCTGTCTGAAGCTTCTTTCTGTCTTCTTCTTTACACCTTAAAATGACAGAGATACCATGATACTGATAACGTTTAAGTCAACGGCCAAGAATGTCACAATTTTCCATCTTTTTATTTATAAAGTTGGTTGAATCTTTAGAATAAGAACTTGGAACGAAGGCTTTATTGTTTGAGAATGAACTCATCCGAGGCTGTTGCGTCATTTGGAAGCGAGCACCGGTCGGCCTCGCGGTGATCTGCAACTTTAGATTATATTTTCCTAACAGAAAAACATGGAGATTTACTTAGATTAGCATTTGAGTGAACATCTTAATTTGTAAGTTACTTTGTATTAAACATACACAAAATGGTTGCTTGTCTGCAAATCTACAAGATAACTTATTTTTTTAGATAAAAAGAACGTTAGAAAACCTCTTGAAAATACTAAAAAAAAAAACAAAGAAACGGGACACTCTAGGGGCGCAAACACTCAAATCTCAACTATAAGTGACAACCATATGATATGTGGAGCCATCATCAACCATATTATGACTACAGAAACTTCTATGACTTGAATATGTGCTTTATCTTTCTTATGTCTTTAAACCACGCTATTATTTATTCTACGTTCAGATCAATCAGATCTACAAGTACAAGTGAGGCGATTACTGTGTGTATTGGACCACGCTTCATGGCCACCCCTCTATAATTTACTGACTTTTCTTCATCCCACATCCTTCCCGTTTTAAATACATTATGTAAGCGAAACAGTTATAGGAACTAATCTGTGTAGCATGGTATTAACAAGTTATAAATGCAAACAGAAAGCTAATGGAATATTAGTCTGATATAAAACCAATAGATCGATTTCGATGCGGTATTTCGAAAACATCAAAGTTATTATTATCTTAGAGTAGATTGAGTAAGTAAAGTAAGCATAGTTTTTTTAAGACTTGACTTTGGTTGAGCGTAGTAAACAATTGAACACGCTGATGTGACACGTTACTCCAATGTTTTGCGATACAGCACGTTAGTAGAACCATTTAAAAAATATAATCACGACAGTGAACCCTAACCCATTACAATAAAGGTGCTATCAATTCCGAAGTGGTAGCGCTGTGTGGTCAACTGTACATAATTCTTGGTCTTGGTGCTTGTCACGACTATACGCGTGTTTATACAACAATGGTCTTTGTATCCGACCTTTCATTGGCTTCGGCATTTCGGCTTACGATCGTGACAAATGTCGCCTTGATCAGTTTCGGAACCCAATAGGATATAATGTTCGTGTTTAGTGATACAGGACATAAATGTGTGAGAAATAGTTAAGTCGTATGTTAGTCGAAACATACCGTTTATAAATAAGTGGTTTTAATAAAAGATATTAGATTTACTGTTGTATCGCATGCACAGATATTGAAAGAAAAGTTTAAAATTTTAGTTGCATACTTCCTATATAGTTGCATGAGTAAACATTTATTTTTCTGATGACTAAAGGTAGAGATAGGTTACAGTCGCTATTGAATTTGTCGCTATATCTCGGTAAAGCCTTTAATTGATATATAAACACGCTAAAACAAGTGGAGTATTTTGCCTCGAACGACAATCATTGCTTCAGTGCTGTGCAGAGGAATACCTCGGAACAGATTGGTTCGTCTTGAAAATCTTAACTTAGACTTGAAAGGCACGTTTGCGACGATAATATTAAAGAAAGTCGTTTGTATCTTGAACTATAAATCATGGCTATATACGTATGGACACTTCCTATTCGTCGCACCTTCACCAATAATGTTCACATTACGTAACACCACCTCATTACCAATTACGATGAGCTTATTACAATTTAACCGTAATTATACCATTTTTTATCCGCATACCTCGACATATCGCAAGAAGTGTTCAAAGTGAAAGCATACTATGTCGATAAAGTCATCGACAACAATTGGTCACATGGTATCGATAAAAAATCTATCGCGGCCGTGCACAATGGTTCCGAGTTTCATTTCTCTGTGACATGAAATGTGTGTACATTAATTGTATGACATGGATAAGAATAAAGTTGTTTAGATTTTATGTGATCACCTGACACGTATCATTAATAAAAAAAAAAACATAAAGCGCTAAAAAACGACGATCGATTAGGCGAAATCACATTGTAAAATTGATTAACCTGTAGGTTATTAGTTTTTATTGCACTTTGCATAAGTCTAGAAAGAAGAATAAGAATGACAAGTATATTTTTGTTATCGATAAATCTGCATAAAGATATTATACGAGTTTATATCTATTTATCTGATTTTTGATCGAGTTGTTTGACAACAACCTAAAAACTTAATCCGGGAGCAATAATGGTCAAGATCCGTGATAATTATCTGACCGATAAAATACAGAATTTATAGATAGGAAAATTTTAATAAAATGACGCAATAAAATTTACCGTCGCTAAATAGTATGCATTTCTTCTTCTTATTTCTATGATTAATGCAGTCATATTGTTCTATTTTCTATGTTACAAGTCACCTTTATTGCATGCTAATAATATGAAAATAATAATTAGTAACAATAACTTAGTATATCCTTTCTACAGCAACAGACTAAGACACATACGTTTTTTAATTATTTGTTTTTTTTTTATTTCCAACGGACTAAAAGACCCCTGAGGACGATAGGAGTGAATGCTATGATGACGAGTAGTAGAATTGAATGGAAGGTCGATACGTATTGCGCCAACACCAAATACCTAATTGGGAACAGGGCATGATGCAGGGCAGAGGACGACGCGATGATGATAAATAACTGATCTGTTTATCATCATTCCCTCAAAGACATTACTTTTTTTTTTTATATAACTTGTTAAGATTATATTCTCAGTCTTTTGAACGTGTTTGATAGTGTACTTGAACAGTTGTATAAACAAACGAGTACGCAGTAACAATATGCCTTACAATGATACATTTGTTATTAAATACATATTAATGTTTCAAATCTGTATTTCCGTTGAATACATAACATGTGTAGTTTTCTGTATCGAAGGTCTGTCATCTGCATATTTAACATTATAATAAATCAGATTACAATAAAATGTAATAGATGCATAAGTGTGCTGTAAATATTAATGTTGTATTTGACTCAATATTAATTAAAACTCTTTTAAACAGTAACGAAGATGAGAAAAGTCTATTAGTTCTTACATAGGTTAAATTCTTATTAAAATTGAGTCATCAGGAACGTAACTGTACCAGAAAATAGTTACAGATAAAAAACAATATAATTGATCTTTGACAGTTAATAATAACCCTAGATTTCTTTCAATCAACAAATACGTTAAAAAAACATGAAATCGATGTCGGTCAGGCAAGGGAAATCAGTGCATTGTTCTGTAAGCCAAAGGTTTGAATGTAATGGAGTGTCGCTAGCGCCCTGCAACCGGACGACGTTAACAGTGGCCATTCACCGTGAAACCACTGTTGGGTAAGCCAAGATACGCCATGCGTACTTATTTACTTAATACTTCAAGTACGCTTTTGTGAAAGAAAATACAATTGAGTTATTTCGTCTCAAGGATAAAAAATTAGAAGGAAAAATAGTTGCATGTATGTTAAATAGGTATGGAAGATCTGAAGAGAAATTGACGAACATAAATTGTAGTAGTCTTTGCAAAAAAGAATCGATGTACGTAAAATGGATATAACTTTAAAAACAATTAATAAAACAATTATGACGATGGTACGGGATCTGAAAATTAAATAGTGTGTGGTATGTTTTACTTTAAAAATATCCAGATGTTACAGTCGCACTGTTATGACGCAACTGTGTTGTCAATAAACCAAACACGGTTATAAACACAGCAGTGCCCTCAAATTCTATGGCGGTTCTCTTTCCGCACAGACTCTAAATTTGTCGTGTTTTGTTTTTATCAATGTCAACGATTGCAGAAATGCTACTGGGCTAGTTGGGCGTCTGTTTACTACCGCTATGCATATTTATGTAAATTATGTACTAATATAAACTATGGATGAAAGAATTCCAGTAATTGCTCTATTCATTACCACCGTCGATTGTTGGCCAGTGATTGATTATATACGGATGATATTTATAACCGCAGCAACAACATAAATATACTTACAATCCTAGTAATGATGAGTATAAAATGCGGACAACATCACATACATTGCCCTGAACCCAAAGTAAGTAACTATTTAGCACTTGTGTTATGGAATTCAGAAACAACGAAGGTACCACAAACACCCATAACCGAGGCAATGTAGAAAAGTGAGTTTCTACATTGACCCGTCCGGGGATCGAACCCGGGACCTCAGAGCTAGCGACACCTTGAAAACCGGTGCGAACGCCACTCGACCACGGAGGTCGTCAAAGTATGTTACTATAAATTATGATTTTATTATACATCCTTTTGAATCGTCCGATAACGCACTAATAGTTTAATAATCGTTCTGTAATTTAGTTATGCCATTTAATGTCAATACGATGAAGCTTCAAGGTTAGCCATACATGTGCTGTTTTATTTTAATATTCAATCCACGATCAACTTTGCTAGAACTATATAATACGTCAACGTACCTTTTACATACGTTTATTATTCATATTTGTTGTCAAAACAGACGCCATTTTGTATTTTATTTGCTTTCAAACTAGAATTTCTAAATTCGATAGATCGAAATATGAAATCATATTTTTGTTTTTAAATTCATTTTTATAACTCAATTTTAATATAACTCCCGGCAAATAACTTGGCAAGAGTCGTTAGATGCGCAGAAATCGTTTTTTAGGTCTATTTGGTGGTCAAGCGGGACGCGGGGTATGCGGTAGCGCCGATCCGAGCGCGCGATTGGTGCGTTAGTCGACCGAGTCGCCGATCCGAGCGCGCGATTGGTGCGTTCGTCGACGGAGTCGATTAGAGATTGGCGAGTTAGTTGAATATGCGCGGGTTTACCCCCACTACGTCAAAATCTTGCCAAGTTATTTGCCGCGAGTTATACAAGAATTTATTAACGTTAAGTAATAAAATATATAAAATTATTACTTTATAAATGTTTTTATTTAATATTAATGATGATATTTCGATATTTTTTGTGGAAAGCCAACAAAGAAATCAGAATCTAATTATGAGCTATAGGTATCATCGCCGCAGACACTGATCAAATCGTACTTTATCAAGATTAATGTCGATTAGATATTATACATGTTACTGTCAAATGTTCAAGTTAACAGTATTTTTATATCTCATATTAACGTTAACTAAATTATCGAACGTATGTAATGTAGAAATTAATGATTTCTGTGTATCTACTATCGAAGTTTATTGCGGTGTTCACTGTTACTTCGATTATTGCTATTTGATTTGATTGAAATTGATAATAAATAACAAATGAATACGAGAATGTTTATAACAATAAGGATACTCAATTTTGATAAATTAGATATCCGTCATTTATTAACTGCCAGGACACTCAAATGATAAGGTTTTATGTGATTTTGTTTGTATTTAACGACGTTGTAGGAACCTTTACGTTTCTGCGGGCACTGGTTTGCTTTCATCGCCTAAGGTCGCAGCAAAGGCCACGCTTTTAAAAGGATACCTCAGTTGTAAGTACTGGTGACGTCAAACTTAATCAATTGCCTGCCGAATCAAGCGAGAATTGGACACATAATACATTTGCCGTGTTAAATTAGGACAAGGCCAGTACTTTTCGTTGCTTAAACAGCACTTAGTGCGTAAATACATCGAGCAATGAGTGAATGGCTATGCTATAGTTTGCATTCGCTAGCCATAGAATGATTACGTCCGATAAGCCGGAAACACTGTGTTAAACAGGTTTTTGAAGTTTTGAAAGGCGTTACTTAGTTACGTATGAACTCAAGTGTAAAAGTTTGTTATGAAATCTATTTAAATATGCTAATTTCTGCGATGTTTAGCTTTGTGATAAGTTTAATTTATACGCTCGTACCATTTTACGCTCTGTGGTTGGATAACAAAATACGTATTCAGCTATGTATATTAAACGAGGCACGTCAATGTGTCTAGATTTATATTTACTTTACAAATTATCACTATCTATGCGATTTCATTCTCGTATTACACGCATTTTACCAATATGGCGTAGAAATTAGAAACATTTACAGCAAGATTGTCAGTAGTAAATTAATGCGTAGTGTTACAATCGTCGTCTGGGGCCAATTTCCAAAAAAGCAGGTTAAGAAAATTCTACTTGGCACTCGTTCGAGCGAAAGTTATAATTTCACTTGAACCAGTACCAATCAAAACTAAGCGGTTTACAACTACTTTTATTTATAGTTTAATTCCCTTAATTGATAAAAGTTACGGTTTATCGCTATCTTTCATGATAATGCTAATTATATCGCTGATATGTGATACCAATCCAGAATATTCTTAGGTACTACATTGATAATATTATCATAGCTCGTTGTAAATACTAACAAACTTTAATAACTCTACGCTCAGAGTAACTTGTTCAAAGAGTTTCAGGTCGTTGGGATATAAAACAGAAGAGCAATGGCAGAAACTAGGCAGTATTCAAATAAATAATTCCATAAAAACCATATGTCTTATGGGTTATGACCAATGGAAACATCTTGTACCAATGAGGAAGCATTAAGGTCAGCTGGCGAGGAATGTAAGAACGAAGAAATGTTCTATCTAAACAGTTAGGCCTACTTTTGTGGAGCTGTACCGTGACGCGTCAGAAACAAAACGGCTTGCCTAATGACGCGGTGAATTCATAAAGCACTCGATTGTTACTGAAAGAGTTTCACGATAGCGTTTAACAAATGTCTAAACTCAATACTGTCAGGCAATGAAGCAAGTTAACTAGGAACCAGGCCATTAGGCTCTCAAATGGGGCTTGTAAAGTTGTTAACATAAATTAATTAACTGCAATTAGTTTACACTTTATGTAACACTAACAAAAAATCCTCATACGTTTTTGTATTCCTATAATTACTAGCAGAAACAATTTTTGAAGTTTTCATGCATTTTATGCAATAATGCCATAAATGCAGTGCTCATCGTACAAACATTAACACAATTCGGGGAATTCAAGTCGTTTGCGAGCGATTAAAGTCAATTGCACATTTAGATACCCATCGCTAATGATTATTACTTCATTTGTTTTAAGGTAGAAGGTAGAAAAGCGATTAGTGAAGCCCTTCGTTCCCAGAAACCATATAAGTCAAGTGTAAGCATTCTTTGTTGGTTTAATAATATTTGTTCCGTTCGATTTCAATACAAGTCGGTCAGTTCCGACATCCTCGCGTGTCCACAGATTATGATAATTCTACTTTTCCTATCTGTCAGGTGTTTTGACAGATGGTTGAGAACGTCTCCAAACCGGACTGACAAATTAGACCAGCTTAAATATAAATCAAGATCGGTTATGCAAATAGGAAGTGACCACTTCCTACGGCATTCACTGGCCTGTTCTAATCAACTCATACGTAATCATAATATAGATCAATATAGACGAGTTTAATAGTAAAATGTGATGTAAGCGAAATAATAAGCGAATAATAATTGACTTTCCATTCATCTAAGGCTTTCCCTGCTTGATGAGATAGTTTCTAGTCTAATAAATAGCGTATTGGACACTAGTGATGACCATTAAGGCTAATTTAAATTGAGTAAGTTGTTGACATCAGTTTTGACGCAAGTTAATGCTAATTTGACACTGCCATCACGAAAATTTATCGCGACATAGCGTTCTGAAAAAATCTTGATCATTCTGATTTTTTTTTGGGGCAGTCTGGTTTTCCAAGCCGCTGTTGTACTTTGACTGATTGTATTATACGGCAAGGTATAGTCCTATAAATATTTTAGGCCTCTGACTGAGCAAAGCAATAGCAATCAATTAATTTACCGGTAGCTATTTAATACTGATTGGATGGTATCTAATGTCTCCAATACTTACCACTATAATTTTAATTTTATTATTTAATATTGAGCCATAATCTGTCTGTTGTTTTATCACGTTCGTTCGTGTGAAAGACATTAAAAATAATAAAATAGGCATAGTCTCAATGTAAATTACGCATTAAGCATGAAAGTGTAGACGCGTAAGGTTATGAAAAGATAGACTGTTACGTCAGAAACTTTTGAGTCTTTACAAAAATGTATATTATAACGGATATTTTTTAAGTATTCGAGAGGTGATTCCGTTGTCCGCGCCTTAGATTCCACACATTTTTCGTAACCACGGAGAATGGTATGTAGGTAGTGCAGTCATGTTGAACGTGACATTAAAACCAATGAGTTGCACATTTCGATGAAATTGCAGATCGATTACGTCACTGTAGGACATAGGTACTAGGTGTATACAATATACCTGTACGTACTACTGTACGTACTACGTCAGTTTAATATCAGAAACATTTGCATATACTTATCTTTCAAATTTGGAAAATCAAAACATTTTGGAAGTGAAAGTGCGAGTACGAGTTGCTAATTGTGGCGCAATAAAAGAATAGATCTTAAATGAAGTCTGGTAAACAAACATAATATGGAAATTGAAATCAAAATGACTGATTTAAAGTTTTATTTTACGCAAATAGAATTCCGCAATACCAAGATACCATCGACCATTCATTGACATGAGAGAACACAATTTTATTCAAATTAATCTTCAATAGTACTAGAAGTTGATGGGAACACAGTCACGCAATACTTTAAAGTAGGTTAAAGAAATACATGTAAGTAACAATGATACTTAGTAAACGCGAGTGATTTGCTTAGGTCATGGACATTCGAGTCATGGGAAAAAGAAGAAGGTTCGACGTTTAAAGTCGCATAGAGCCGAGCCAATTGAAGTCAACTTGACTTGACTTTAAGGTAATTTAAACTTCTTGCTTCCTGTTCTAAAGAAAGGTAACTGGCTGACATTGAAAACGAATGATGTTTAAATATCGAACCTCTTATTTAAAAATAAATGGTACGTGTAGTTTTATTGTCTCTTTAACATAACATTAAAGGTGCGTATTGTTAATAACAGGTCGTTATTGAATAAACAAAGGGAGCTTTTATTATATTGTTTTGGTTCATCAGAATGGCATAACAGAGTGTATGCGCTTGTTACGTTGACAGAACAATTATTGAACAGTGAATGGGGTGCTTAAGGAACGCATTAAAAGGGAAGAAAAAAAAATTTATCACACAAGATGATATAATACAAATATTCCAGGTTTATTAATGTTATTAGAGGTCACAAAAAAGGCATGAGCAATTGCTTATTTTCGCAAGACCTAAACAGTACCTTAAAACAGATACTTATCCATAGTCATATGGCCATAATCGGAAGTGTTGAGAAATATTACTCTAACAGTTAATTTAGAAGAATGTCTCATTCATGTCACCGAGTGTGAGTGAAAATAACTTTTTAAATGGTTTAGAAAGTACAATTCATCATTCTATTAACGAAGCTGATAATTACCTTCTTTACGTAACATGGCGTATTTTAATTAACTTTTAGCTGTTAATAGGTGTTTAAACAATCGTGACAATTCATTTCAAACTCCATTGTCTTTTTTTTTGGATTCCACAACATGGTAAATTGTAATGACAAACGAAACTTCCATAAAATGAAGTTGGATTTTTAATTGTATTCTCGAGACTTTAAATAAAATGCAGTAATATTTTCTGTTGGCTGTTTTTCTCATGACCTTAGCATGCGGAGTCAGGACATGTAATAAACAACCAAGCAGCTAGTCATTTATTGTAATAGAAGTGAAATTTAAATAAAGTTATAGTAACTAGATACGCTGGTATTTGTTGTGAGATATTACGGCTGACTCCTCAAATTAATGTTTAATTAGAAATAATTAGGAAAGAAAAGATTAAGTTATCTATTAATTGATCTAGCAAAGTGATTGAATGATTGTGCTTCATCTAAGAAAAGACGTTTTTTTTTGTTTTATCCATTATTATTTATGGTTCTATTTCCTCCTAAACGATTTCCGCCCTATTCATTCATTGGTGTCTTTACTCATTCGCCCTATCCATTCATAAGTGGCATTAATTCTGCTAAAGCGAAATAGCCCAGTCCTATGTCACAAATAATAAAGATTCCTAACGTTAATCAACTTTTAATTATAGTTAGTAGTTACACTGTTGACGTAATAATGTACTTTATAGTGAGTAAATATAAGGGGTATCTTACCTTGTAGGCTAGGTGCGGATGCGGGCGCGGCTGGCGGCGGCTGCAGCGGCGTCGGCGGCGGCCTGCGCCTGCGCGGCGCGTGCAGCCCCGGCGCGGACGCGGCCCGGGTCGCCGTGCGGAAACCGGGCGCACGGTACCGGGCCGACTTCACCGGACCGGCCGGTACTGTGTTCGTGCCCGTGATAGACGGCAGCCGGGGAAGAGAACCGGCGCGTTGCTCTTCTTCCGACTACAACGAAATGTCATGGTTATTACTTGTTTCTGACTATACGAAAGCCCGAATTTGTTAAGGGGACTACACACTCAATATAAATCACTTAATTTTGTAGATTTAGTACAGCGTACAGTAACGTACTCTGTGGAAAAGGCTTTAGCGTTATAGAAAAAAATGCACGGCAGTGTGTCAAAGGGCGCAGTAGTATTGTCGCATTTCGCATAAATGAAAGAGATATTAGATTATTTTTATTAAACAATTGTAGCTAATTACAAAGTTGGATTAAATAAGTAATTGTATTATACAATTATTTTAGCTAACTGACTGATTAAACTGTATTTTAATGTAATGCTGATAAATAATGAGACTAGCAAATGTCTTAAATTAGCTAAACTTAAGTAGTATTTCGATAGAATTACTAAAGGAGGCGATTAATTAGTTATTAAATTATATATAGGTATATTTGGCTTTAATAAATATATTTTTTAGCCCTGTTAGTTGTTGAAAGTTGTTAGAGAGCACTTCTCATCTTATAAGCATTAAACAGCAACTGTATGTGCGTGGTTTATCTACAAAAAGTCTTGTTTTGTTTTACATGTAAGTATGTATGTGACTTAACATAAAAGTAGAATGTTATACTGAATATCACGTACTATAAGTTTATTACCTCGAGATAATTTACAGATTTATGATACTATAATTTGATTTATTTTACAGTCTAATTTCAGTGTCACACGGAGTTACAGACTAATTAAATTGTGTTACTCATTAGTTATTATTAAACTCGTATACATGACGATTTGAAGTACCTTTTGTTTAATTTGATTGCTTATAACAATAAGGTACTTCAGGTTACTTAAATATTAGCCACATTGTTGATAAACTGAAGATGTTACAGTTAGTAGCGTGATAAATAGACCTTGGATATGGTTTATACAAAGTTATTACATTATTATTATTTAATTCGTGCTTTTGTAATATAACCAGGTTTTAGAAATATTGATAGTACAAAATATCAAGCATATAATAATTGTTCCAACTGTTGTGTCTGTGTAGAATAGATATGTTTTACATATATTTATATTGTAAGTATGTGTTTGCAAGGACGATTAATAAAAAAGCCAAGTGGTTGGATGGTTTTCACGCGGGTTCGATTCTCGCAAAGGATAAAATGTTTTTTATATTATGACAATTTGACAAGTGTGGGTGTTCATGTGGCAATCAGTGTCTGTAAACATTCGACAAAAATGAATAAACAAAACACTGCCCTGAGATTATTTGTTTCTTTTTTATAACTGTTGACTTGTGTGCCAGTGATGGTAAACAGTGTGCACCGCCTGCGTGTAGACTCAAACTACACGCTTCGCTGCTTATCAGTCAAACATTTATTTATTTACAAGCCTGCCTTATCTCAGATGTATGTATCTCGTTCAGAAACTTGTATCTAACGATTCTCGTGCGCGTAATGGTACATGACATTGACATTTTCGAAATAGTTGAAATAAATAGATATCGTGTGGCCATGAAATGTTATCGATATGTTTTATTCGTGCGCTATCTAAAGGTATTTTATATTGTATCTATGCATTAGAGAAATTTGTGAGTTTCATGTGTCTGCTAAGGATTGCGTTAAATGTTAGTCGTTTTGTACAGTATAGTGTTATGAAACTGTGTTTTATATGTATTAAATATAGCTTTACCTCAGCATCTGGTGCGGAGGCGCGTCGTCTTCCTCGCCACAGTCTATCCTCACTACCACCGATAGCTCCACAACTCCTTGAGTGTGACTTTTGTGCGGCCAAGTCTGCACCAGCCGGAGATCTTCTAGACTCACTACCCACACCACCCAACGTACCCCGGGAATCGGCTGCTAGGAGCGCCGATTCAAAACTACCACGCCACGAAAACCTTTCACTATCACTCGCGACACTGCCCCTACTCGCTGTGGGCTCCAATATGTCGTGGGAACGACTCCGAGCTAAGGCGCCCGGCTCGGACGCACTGTCGTCGTCGGTGCTGGGCGAGGCCCCGCCCGACACCTCGTGCATGAGCGCCACCAGTCGGCCGCCGATGTGGCGCATCACCTTGCCGAACATGGGCGGCGAACCCTCCCCGGCACGGCCCAGCGTCGCCGCCAGCCGTCGGTACGCACCCACCGCATCGCGCTCCAACGAGCCCGCGTCGTTGCTCCCCTTATCAAACTCATCTATTATTTCACGACAACTGTCTGATATTTGTTTTCTTAGCGCAGATCTGTTGGCCGCAGTGCCCTCCAAGTCGGAGCCTGCATAATCGGACGAGTCGTATGAATCACTCCACGTGTCCTCGCTCGATAAGTATTCAACTATTTCACGCACTTCTTCGTCTCGGATACCCGGAACTGTTTTCATTAATCTCGTTAATTCGCTTTCAAAATATAATAGTTGAGGTGGTTTAGGGGGGCGGGAACTTTCTGAATTGGATGATGCCGATGCCGGTGTTGATGTTCGCACGTTAGTCGTGTGCACCATTGTTTTGAAAAATTGACGCATTTTTGTCATCATTAGATTAGTTTCTTCATCAGATGACCAATTATTAAAGCTATCTTTACGTACTAGCGGTGTTTGAGGCGGGCGGGACGTCGGTGGACCTTCTACACGTTCCTCTATGTCAGGTCGGATTTCTTCGATTATTTCTTCTAATTCTATTTTAGGTTCATGAGATCTGGTAAAATCAGAACTAGAATCTCCATTTCTTAGTAGGTCATCGCAGCTGCCGACGAACCCGCTATCCCTACTAGTTTGTTTTTTAGATTCAGATAGTTCAGATCCAAGCGGTGGGAATTCCGGTCGGGGTGATAATCTGCCGTCTTCACCCTCCGAAACAGATCTAGTGTCGTCGCGCGTCTCCTCCGTAAACTCAGCTGATTGTCGGCGTTCGTCGGCGGGCGAACCGCGCGGCTTTTTGTTTTGTTTTTTTCTTTTTGATTCGCCTTGCATGTCGAGCCTTTCGGAGGAGTCGTGTCTGTCCTCTGTTTCGGTACTAGACGCGTCGGACACTTCCTGGTTATCTTGTGACGGTTCGTCTCCCGTTAATAAGTTGTCAAGTGAGTTTGAATGTGACCGGGGTGTCCCTCGGGCGCGTACTAACCTTTTTCTGCGCTGTTCAGGACTCTGCCGGCCCTCACTATCACTTCCGACGCTTCCCGATCCGTCCGAATCACGCCTTTCTTGATTAAATCCCATGAAGCCTGACAGAAAATATTTTTCCAACCGCGACGACACAAGTTCATCACTATCACCACTTCTTTTAGGTTGCTCATTATCCACAATCGATTCTCCACCCTCACTACACACACTCGATGTTTCCGACACTGCTTCCTCATCGTCACGAATATTTCTGCCATCTCCCAAACCGAAGAAAAAGTATTTCTCTAACTCCGTAGCGGATATAGGCCGTGGTTTTTTTACAGTTTGTTCCGTTTCGCTTTCTTCGCAACTTTCTTCAACAATAGTGTGTAAAGTGAAGTCTATGGAACGTCTGCAGTAAGCGAAGTCCTCCCCCCGCATAGGGAGCGAGGCTTCATCCCCGGAGTCGGAGTCGGAGGGTGAGGTGGCCTCGTCCTCGTTGTGGCTGACGTCCTCGACCCACGAGTCGTCGTCTGCGAGCCCCTCCTCGAGGCACACGACCGCCGAGAGAGTGTCGGCATTGCTAACAACAGTCACTCCGCCCGAAGGCTGCGGTGTTTCGTCGTCGGATATTCGTTCGTCTGATTCGTCGGGCTGCGAGTCCGGGTTGGGCTCCGACTCACTTTGTGAATTGGTGTGGTGCACAATAATGTCTTGCATGAGCTGCGTCGTGTCTGAGGTGACGACGGAGACGCGATCGTGCGTTATCATAACGCAGCTAGTGAAGCGCGCGGGCCCGTCCGCACGAGCCGTACGCGAGCGGCAAACTGTTGTCGCGGCAGGTGCGCACGCGCTCCCCTCCGCCTCCGAGCAAACCGGCCTGACGCCATGCATTTTCTCCTCCTCTTGGTCCTCCATTAATTCTTTCTTCAATAGTTCACTGAGAGTGCGTTCAATACCTTTAAACAGGTCTATTTTTTCTGCGGGCGATGAACTTGTGTTATCGTGACTGGGCTCCGGCGAAGGTGATAATTTAGTTAATGAGTCCGGTGGTAATTCTAACGAAATTAATTCATTATTATTATGGTTCTCGTTAGCTAATTCTACTGAGAATTTTACTTTCACGTCTGACAGTGAATCGTAGTCCGTGTTTTCAGACGATATACTTTGATATCGATTAACGTCACTATCTGTGTTGTTTTTCTTATCTAAATCGTTGCTACTCGAGCTACAACTTGCATTAAAACTATTGAATTTTTCACACGTTTCACTTTGAAGCATATTTTCGTCACAAAACTTGAAAAAATTAGTTTGTTTGATTTCTCCATGGTTGCTGTCTTCGTCACTATTATTTTCGTACGGTATAACGGAATATTCTTCAGTAAAATTAACCGAATCCAAAAGCACAATGTTTGATGTGTCGCTGATTTGTGAAAAACTTTCGTTTGAACTGCCACTGACGTTCATCTCATCATCCCTAACAACCTCGACTGCAATTCGTTCTAAACTATCAGATTTTTTGTCGTAGGAATCATCACAATCAATGCCACTGCTGTCCGCATTATCTTCCAGGTCCGACGACGAGTCTGCCGGGTTAACAACAAACACTCGCGAGAATCGTCCGCCGCCGCCGCCCGAGTCGTCCGAGTCTTCGTCAGACGTGGCGGGCTCTTCAGGGGCGCCACTGGTGAGGTCGTAACTCCTCCGCGCGACTCCCTGCTCAGAGTCACTAGACTCGGCGGACTCGTTTGACGAAGGATACGCTTTCTCCGCCTCCAGGTGATCCGGCATGGCATTTGCTGGATCCGATAACAAAGATAATGAGTCCTCCTCGGCAATCACCTTGATACCGACTGACGGTTCACATTCAACTGGCCGTTCGATGTTCTTATCATCCTTATCGTTATCGCGGGGCTCCGGCGCTTGTGACGCCTCGGACTGTATCGCTTTATCTGTCCTTTCGACGGTGGTCATCTCGAGCTTATACATATGCGGTGGTGCAGAGGCGGAAGCGGTGGCGGTGGCGGCGGCGGTGACGGCGACGGCTGCGGCCGTTGTGAATCGCGCGAGGGTTGCGGCATCTAGAGGCGCTAGGCCGGGGTAAGTGTTCCAGTGTGGCGTGGGTGGTGTTTGCGTGGGGAAGGCGAGGAGGGCCGGCCAGAGGGCGGCGGGTACGGGCACGGGCACTGGCACCGCGACGATACGGGGCTCGGCGCCGCAGGAGCACGGTCGCGGGCAGGCCTGTGGCGCGTGCTTGGGGGGCGGTGGGATGGGTTGCGCCGCCGACGCGCCCGGCTCGAAGTAGTCCCAGTCGCAGTCGTCGGGCGCGGGCGGCGCGGCCGAGGAGGCCGTGGACGAAGAGTCTTCCGTGTCTTCACGACACGACGAGTCCGAGCTCAGAAACACGAGGCGGTAGTCCTCGGGACGCATGCGACCGGCCTCCGGTTCGCTTACTTCGCCCGGTTCACTGCTGACGCCCCACTCTGAAAAAGAAGGAGTTTTAATTAATCAATATGTTTATTTAATTGTAAACGATTACGTTTTGCTTAAAAACAAAACTTTTTTATTTCCTTAGGAACTAATTTAAAAGAATACAGCTATTTTATAGATAGGTACCCTATTGGATATTCGATGCGCTATCCAGAGCATTATAATAAAATTTACAGTTACATAATTAACGATCAAGTAAAGGATCTACAATCAAACAAAAATGGGAACTTTTTTTTATTTCCATTTCGCTTGCCCGGTAAAGTTTTCTGCTCGTAATAAAACACGTTAAACGGGTAACTTAAAACCAGTTCTAAAACTTGTATAGAATACATACACTAACCTGTTATACGAGTGTGTATGTATTATTTTATGCATGTTTTATTTGTAAAGACGTGAAACAATAACGCCTGCAGCTTTTAAACGCGCAATAAGTTATCGCCTTGTTACGTGCTAGCGCGCGCGGTGCGCACGGCGTTTGCGGTAATGTCGGCGACAGACTGGTCGCCGGTTGTGTAATATCGCCTTACACCGCGGTCCACTCACTGTCCGTAATGAATACGTCATAGCTCAATAGGGGTGGCCAGGAACATTAGACCACGAGGCTCACTAATAGCCTTACGAAACCTTTCTTACGCATTACGACGGTACATTACACTGGCGCCTGTCGCTAATGATTACTACGGATGTTATCATGTTACA
The DNA here is from genome assembly GCA_905475315.1 of Autographa pulchrina. Lineage (NCBI taxonomy): Eukaryota > Metazoa > Arthropoda > Insecta > Lepidoptera > Noctuidae > Autographa > Autographa pulchrina. The sequence continues at coordinate 3,402,234 of FR997770.1, forward strand.
GACAGGATATAGGTATGTAGATTGAACATGGAAATAAAATTATTTGAAATGAAAATTACCTACGCGTCAATAAATCCTTATTTAAACGAGTTCTTTAGTAACATATAACATACATAACATACCATCACGCCTGTATCCCCGAAGGGTTAGGCAGAGGTGTACCAATGTACACCCACAGTTCGCCGGTATGTTTAGGTCCCATGTAATAGGGGGCGAGCCTATTGCCACTAACCGGGCACAAATCCAAACTCCGACCTGCTACTGAGAATTTCATAGAAAACCCAATAACACCTTGGTCGACTTGGGAATCGAACCCAAGACCTCCAGCGTAGCAGTCGCGGTTAGACCCACTAGGCCAAAGAGGCAGGCTTTAGTAACAGCTCGTAATTAAAATTTTAAAACATAGTATTAGTTATGTGCTAAATAGAAAATACATATTTAAATTAAACATAAAGTATAAAATATATAATATACTATTACGTGCAAAAATTATAACTTGTAAATAACACACAGATATCTGAGGACTAAGGATTTATTTTATAGAGTTATGTGATACGCGACCATTCGTTCTGGATCATCAAAATAAAGGGTATATTAAAACTCTTACAATACATATTGTACTAGCAAATAAATAACCAACATTACTACTTGTTACTTTATTCATAAAACAAAAAATTTAGCCTTTACTTCTAATACAAAATCATTCACTCGAAAAACAATCGCCAACCTGTCATAGACAATAGAAATAGAACAGTCCAAGATTCCGGAATGTCATGTTTGAGATTAGAATCATGCTAATAAGTATTGAATCTGTAGAAAGCACAACGGATGGGTGGCCTGCAGGCGCAGCGCGTGTCGTGAGTCGAAAGCGAACAACACGAACCTATAGACTTAAGAGTGTTTCATTGTAAATACAATTTTAAATACATAAAGACGGATTAGTTAACATTTTAACTTAATAACAAGTGGACCGATCTACATGATCTTTGATTTTTTGGATTGTCACCTGAAAAGCGGAATAACTAAGGCATCAGTCACGAAAAAAGATGTCTTATAGGAGTTGAAGAGTAGGTACTTCCACGGTTGAACCTGCGGGGCTGAGCTAGTACTATTTTTTTTTTGATATTTGGTATAATTTGTTTTTTCCATGGGAAATATGCGCAGGATATTAATAGATTATATCGCGAAGTAATTGCAGTGAACTGTATTGTGCGTCGGTTGGCGACACGTAACGCCCGTTTCCATGAGTATTTTTAATTGTAATTATATTTTCAGTCTTTAAAGGAAATTATCACAGTGATTTGTGAATGGAGCAATGGCCACTGAATCGAACCTTAGATATTGTATGAATCTGTCTGGTGGTCACACAGTGTAAATTAATAATAATAATAATAATATTTATTTCATTTCAGACAAAAAATATCCAGTTATTGTTAGTAAATAATAAGGACTTAAAAACTAATGTTAGTACCAGCAAATAAATTAACCTACAACACAGCACAAAATTAATCTAATAAGAACTGATATTAAATAGGTAACTCTATATTATGTTGCAATGCTATGTCAAATGCAATTGGACACAGTGCCACAGAATCGGACAATCATATCGGTCTGCGACCACCCTAAGAATGCTGTTGCTACTGCCGCGGGCGCGACTGAGCAAAGATGCAGCTCTCTTTCTTAGGATGGCGTGAAATCCATCCACATGAGCGTTTGCAAACATGCCTGAAGCACTACAATGCCTCGGCAGCCGCAATTAATAAGCAAAGAATCAGTATTAGAAATATCTGGAATGTTCACTTTTTTTTTATTATCAGTTCATTTGTCATTTTCGTGACGAGTGAATGAATTTATATTATCTTACGCTAATACACGAATTACTTTTATCTAATCGATAGTGCCTATAACACCTTTTCTCTTATCTCTGCTTCGTTTAATCGAGAATCGCATATAAGTGCGTAAAAAGAAGTGCCTCTCAGCTCTCAGTTAACTTGTGTGATATACCTTTGATCGATTCTAGATTAAAATAATCAAATTAACAGGAAGGAAGATATATACTGTATTTGTATAGCTATATATATCCTTTCTTTTGGGTCCATATTTCATTGAGTGATGTTAGTATCTTATACAAAAGCAAAACATGAAGAGATCACAACTACAAGAAATGCTAATGATTATGTCGCGGTCACATTGTATAATCCGCCGTATTACATTACGGCTAGCTGTTATCATAAACAGGGCCGTTTTGAAATGCATTACCAAACCACTACTTTTGTTAAGATCCAACAAGTGCTCAATAAGATTATAATACTAAGTGTACATAATCGCGTCACGTGTTATCTGCTAAGCTAATCTTCATGTGTTCTATAATTGTTTAGAATACACGCCATCACCTTTTAGAGAACAAAATGCACATGATCTGAATGTAATTATTTATACTTAATGTATGTGCCTGTGGTTAGGGGCTGAGCACACGCGATACTTTTTGCGATAATTGATTATTTAATAGTATGTATTTATATTTTTAGTGTTAGTGCAGTGAAAGTTATGGTTGTAGGCGTATGAAGTACAATACTCTTTGGTGGATAAATCTTTTGTACAATGAACGACTAAACTGGATTGGGTTTAAGTTGAATCATCTTGAACTTAGGTGCTTTGATTTGTAGCTCAGTATTGGTCATTTCTTACTATATAGAACCAGCTTATTTTTTTATGGAGTGGTTACTTTTCAACATTTATTCGGAACATTTTTAAAAGATATTTTAGTAGTTAAAAGGCCCCATATAATTTCGGACTAATACATATACTTGAGACAATTGTCATTTAGCGTGCACTTTAGCAAACCGTAGGTTACCACGAATATTATTGATCATGCGGGTGTCTGGACATAAACCCTTGTAGGGTAATGCATTTTTATTGCATTCGCTTAGTCTTACTGACAAGAACTATCAGTTGTTACAAGGGCTGCATACTATTTGCGATGCTGCTGACCTCATACAGGAATGAGACCGTGAAGATACATATCTTTACGGTCTTGTTACGTAAGTATGCAAACGCAACGAAAACATTGCCCTCCTTTTAACTTCACATCAGCCGACAATGTCAAAGATTTCAATATTATCGTTGTAAGAGCTAATGGTGTACGGAATTGTAAGATTATGTATTTAACAACTGGATTTTAGTATCATCATTATTACCATCATAGCCATCTTCGGCATAATGTAAACCACAGTTCACTAAAAGAGAAGTGTGTGAAGTATTAGCAGTAAATAGAGCCCATATTGTGAGAATACCAAATAATTTAATACACAATTAAATTTAATAAACATGGCTCTGGATAGCTAACAATATAGTACATAGTGCTGACTAACTTCATATAATAATAAATATAAAAATACTACCAAAGTATACCAACGAATGACTACAAAAGCAAAAATACAATGTTTTTAAATTATGATCAACAAAAATATTAATGAACATAACGGATATTAAATTAGCGGTAACTGCAGCTGCTGGTTAATAACTGACCAAGGAAAATATCTTTATCTCGATAATTACCAAAAGCTATAACATAAAATTGTTCAGCAAGTAGCTCAATTGAGAAACGACGAACGGAAACGATAATGACTGAATATCAAGAAAGACTGTAACTAGTTCAATGAGACTCTAATTGAGATTAGCAGTACATAATAGGTATATTATAAATAAATAAATAAATAAATGCGGACAACATCACATACATTGCTCTGAACCCAAAGTAAGTAGCTGAAGCACTTGTGTTATGGAATTCAGAAACAACGAAGGTACCACAAACACCCAGTCCCGGGACAATGTAGAAAAGTTGGTTTCTACATTGACCCGTCCGGGGATCGGACCCGAGACCTCAGAGCTAGCGAAACCTTGAAACCGGTGCGTACGCCACTCGACCACGGAGGTCGTCAAATCTAGTCGTCTAATTATAGTGATCTTATTTTATTAACTTTAGAGGTGCATTATTATTTCCTTCAGTTATTACAAGCTTGAACTGTCCCAGTGAAGGGAAAAGGCTCTCTTTCATTAGAGCAGCATAACAGATGGATATTGAACATTTATGTTTGCATTTCTATTTAGGGTGTGTGCTAACCTGAGAAAGTCTCTTTATCTACTAAAAGACTATGAAAACTTTGTCAAAGAAACAAGCGAACATCAATACTTTAATTGCACAGTACAATGTATGTATGTTGGTACTATTATAAACAATGTAATCTAATGACCAATTACGTATGACCACAGCCTTATTATACGTTGCATTTACCTACCTACTGCGCGATAGAAATAGAACTCGTCATCAATTGTAATATAATCAATGAAACGTGATTTGTTGAACACAAAGATAAGAATTCCACTGTTGTTCTGTACCCTCGTTGGATTTCAATCAATCGACTCAGCCTACTGCTGGGTAAATACCTCTCTCAAGCTGCGCCAGCTTATTTCACTTTTCCACCTTAAGAAATCAACTTCAGGGTGAAAAACATCTTGATTGAATATATATTCAACTTTCCCCCTATTTTCTTTTTCGATTTTTGCCATGAGTGCCTTTTTTTTTTAATCAGACGGCAATAACACATGCATGCATTGTCATTAGTATTTATTGTAGAATCTCAAGGGGAATACACATGGACGCTGAATTTTTCGTTTTGATTTCATTTTCCTCCCAAAGTGGATTATAAGGGTGGTATTGTGGAATGCCAGTTCGCCACAGCCCATATCAAGAGTTGGGTTGTTTCGAACCAAATATTGGAATATCTTATGAAATTCACAGCGGGAGCAAGGATTAGCTATCGATAATGGTCGCCCACTGTTACATGAGACTTATTATCTCTGACCTACAATGTGGTGAAATGTGGGTGTTCAACTTACCGTGTGAATCAATTACTAACCGTTTAGACAAATGCGTTCAAAGTTTCAGGACCTAAACCGATGACGTACAAACGAGACGAGCGAGGCGTTGGAGTCTAGAGATTGTATAATGATGTATTTAATTAAACTGATATATCCGTCATGAGAAAGCTCTCTCTGCCCTACGTTACGTTACTTAAACCATATCATGATAACTAAATCATAATAATAATACCAATCGGAGGACAAAGAATAAACAGGGCGTAATACAGATGAAATGAATACAGGTGGAATCAGTATATGCAGCGACCATTCTTTATATTGAAATTATAGCGCTACACAAATTTGGATTTTATCAGGTTCCCATTTTCCAGTGACTGAAAACAGTTAAGAATTTTAGCCACCCAAAGGTAAACATTTATGTATGTGTAAACTATTACAGGCCACTTAAGTGTACTTTGTAATAGTTAATTACATTTAAATGAGACGACATAAATCTCTTAATAACAAGTTAACAGTTAAGTGGTTCGGATGTCAGTTTTCGCTATGGTCTCTCTCACTTCCTGCGACGTCGATACGTTAAATTACTTGTTATTATAGATTGCTTCTTTAACTGAACGTTTTCTAGCATTTACAGTTACATTGTGTTTGTTTATTGAAAGGAAGGAATTGGATTGAGGCGATTTCACACATTTTTTTGTACAAGAAAACAGTTAATTGACATCTTAACGAGTTTATACGTTTATTTCTATAAAGGAACGGAAGGAATAATCATTGACGACTTCTTATTAGGCTGGCTTAGTTTTTCTGACATGTTCAGTATTAGCAGATGGTAGGTGTCAAGTATGGAAGAGGAATGCCATTGCCCAAAAATCTAAAACCTTCACACATCGAGGTTTGAAGAGCCTGAGTGAAGGTTCCTCCAAGTAGGGAATAAACGCCATCAGTCGGATGGCCTCATTGTAATCAAATCAACATTCAAACGGACAATGAAAGTAAGAGTTGGGCATACGTTGGCGCCGGCTCAAGGCTTCGGTTGCTCAATACGTCGCACGTGGGATGCGAGGAGGCAGCGAGGCCGTACCAGATACACTTCGTACATGTCCTTATCACAACCGAGGTAGGTTTCGATTTCGGAAAGGTTAACATTAGGAAGGATATCCGGTTTTAGAATCCAAATCTAATCAAGCAAGAGCTGGGAATCGGATTGTCTTCAAAAGCTTAACAGAAAAAGTATCTGTTCCCTTATGGAAACCAGTAGAAAAAGTCGGTTGAATTAAGAAGCCATGCAGCTTTTACTAATGTTGTGTTATACATAGGTCTATGCCTGACGATCTAGATTCTAAAAGATACAGAAAACCCACGCTCTGTTTCGTTGACGTAAGCCTGCTTCTAACACTTCCTTAAAGGATTAAGAGAAACATAGGTAAATAAACTTAACTGAGGAATAGAAAAGAAAAATAATAAATATTTGTATTTTTGCAAATTTATTATGGTCTCACAGATCTACCAATAGCTACCTAAACAAAAAATATGTACTGTTTTTTTAATACTTTTGCTATTGTCAATTTATATGGTCTCAGATCTACCAATAACTACCTAAACAAAAACTATCTAGTGTTTTTTTAATAACCTACAGGCTTATTGTACCCTTGCGTGTAAACTAGCCGTAAGTCATCAAACAATGACAATACAATCATTATGAATAGTGCTATGGTCCTTTCTCACCGTTGCTATTTGACACCTCATTCACCAATCAAAGCAATACTGGTAATTAAGACCTTAGTGTCAACGTGTTCTTGTGTGAGTCTGTTTTCTCAAAAACATGTGAGCAAAGTAAGGAAATGAGTTGTTTATGTGCATTACGTGTCACTACAAAAACATCATGTTGTGGTATTTCACACTTTCGAAAGACATTTGCAAGGAGATTACCAGTCCAGATAAGTTGGATGTAGAAGTTGTAGATGTTAGCCCTTTGTACAATAATGTACTTTACGTTCTATTACAAAGAAAGAAGTTACTCCAACTTTGATTTTTCACAAAAATAATCTAAATAAATGGTATATCGTATACATTGGGAAATGATCTTTGCTTAATTTAGTTATTAAATACTTGTAAACCTCACAAATTAAGGGTTAAAGTTTCGCGTTATTAGTCTGTTCCTTTCATCTTTGGGTATTTACGGAAAAACCCTAAATAATAATGTAACTTTCCGAATCGCGAGATGTTCGGTTATCCTTTAATGATTCATTAAAGTTTTAGGAATTTTTGAAAAGGTTCAAAACACCGGGTTCCTATAGTGATATTTTTATAAACTTACTCTACTTGAGTCGGCACTTAGATATATTTTACATCTACTATTCATTTCCGTTTTCCTGTTGAGTTCATCCTGTCTAATGGACCACTTAAAGCTGGCTTTCACCTTAATAGTCGGTAGTACAACTAAAGCTCTTTACCAGATTAAGACAGAAAAAAAATCAGAACGTGCTTCATAAAGAAATTGGAAGCTTTGTAATGATGCAAGTTATAAAAAAAACTGGCAAAGTGCGAGTCGGACTCGCGCACGAAGGGTTCCGTAACACCGTCGTATGAGAACTCCCCCTTAAGTATTCATTTTATGTGGTTTTTAGTATTTGTTGTTATAGCGGCAACGGAAATACATCATTTGTGAAAATTTCAGCTTTCTAGCTATCACGGTTTATGAGATACAGCCTGGAGACAGACAGACGGACAGACAGACAGCGGAGTCTTAGTAATAGGGTCCCGTTTTACCCTTTAGGTACGGAACCCTAAATATGGTATTTTGGTATAATTTTGATGTTCCTAAACATGTTTATTGTTGTTTAAAAACTAAGGGACATTACGACATCCAGGTCATACAATTGAACCTCTAGTTAGTCTATTGTTTCATATAAAGCTAAACAGTAATGTGGATCAGATGTTATCGATAGACTTTCTAGCGTTCGTGGACCGAACTTATCTGCCTATTAACGCTCCGATGCCTTAGATAGTTCTGAACCAGTGGGGTTTTATGGTGCGCCATATTTCAACACTAAAACGCACTGGGATACTTTAGAGTTGCATAATATATGGTCTTTCATTAACATGGGTACATAATTTGCAGGTTCGTGAATTTTTTTTTAAAAGATTGTACACACAATAGGAGACGTAGACATAGATTTGGAACCTGCTGTATAGATTTGGATGTATCAGATGTAACTACTAACAGTAGTAGGAACGCATTGAAATTGTTCTAATGGTCATTGTCGGTTACCGTTCGGGCTATCCTTTTGTAATGACTATAAGTAAGCCTTCCTTACCAAGACCAGGGAATATGATAGCACTAGAAATAGACAATAGAGCTAAGCATTCCCAGCCCAATAATAATGTTATTGGTTCGAATCCAGCAATAAACCGTAAGATTGTTCGTTGTCCATTCGAAATGCTTCCAGTCGTGAACATTTACGAGCTGATATGATCGTGCGAGACGGACTTGGTTATTGATAGTGCAACGCCATCACTGTATTATGTACTTCTGGATGGGGTTTGTACTGTAATTTATTAGATATGCCGTGACTATTGTGGGGTTCGTGTTTATCTAACTCAGTATCATACAGACTCATAATAATATTGACAGCAAAATTTCAAGTGGCAATCAAAGGCATCATCAATGGAAAAGCGTCATCGGAAGGGATTCATGATTAAGGACTCCAATCGGGTTGATAATAGTCGGGTTTTCTCAACACATCCAGTACAATCATATATAGTGCTTCATAATATAATAGCGGAAACAATTAAATTGCGCGTAGGCTGGACTAGCGATACAGAAACCAAACTATAGATAATGTGATTATGAATCTAAACATATCAAAGTAATCAAGTACCTACATATATTACTAAACTTAATTAACGTATTGAATTGCCTGGAAAATGTCAAGTTATTTTAACTTGTTAGTATAGTTTTAGAAAATATCGAATTTATTCCTAAACTAATTGGATGAATCGGTGAAAATTATGAAAACCTCTGTAATGTCGCTACATGAGTTACTGTTGGTATGGTCAGTTGAAGACCAATTACGTAAAAGAAAACGAGTATTTCTTGTGTACATACAAGAAACATAATGAATAATCAATTGATGAGAGATATAGTTATAGTGTAGTCACGATCATAGTTACAAGAAAACTCTTAGCTGGTCACACCGATAGTTTATACCGTAGTTGAGACGGACTTATGTAATTCAAGGCTCTATTAATAAATATAATATTTTATGAGCAAGTTTGATTAAAAATACCTATTTGGAGATTCTGACAATCTAGTCTAGGATCAAAATGGAAAAGCTGCTTGTAAGATTTTTATTTTCAAGATTTTATACTTTTTATGTTAAAGCGATTAAATGTAAGCAATCAAGAAGTGTGTTTCTTGACCATTGTAACGGTTGTTTTTAATATCTGGGAAAATATATGTGAAGCTACGGTGACTCACTCTACAATCAAAATAAAATTTTATGTTTGTATACTTTTATAAAGAGTTGATTGGATTGGATTGGATATAAATAAATACTTTCCTAGGTCATAAGAAAAACACCTACTCGTAAGTTAGTATCTTCAACTGTGTGTAATCCTTAATATTATTACCTCATAGAAATCGATTCTCTGCATCGTTCGACAAACGGGTGATATGTTTTACCACACATTTTACATAGCAACAAAAACGACCCTTAATAGTTGTTTCCACGAACATCTTCAACAGACCGTTACGTTAACAGTTATAGGACGTAATACAATGTTGCCATTATTATTCATAAAATACCACGTTTTAAAGTTAAACATTCTAGACATTTTGGAGCAGGTTTTGGATTACAATTACCTATTATAAACAGCTTTTTGAGGCATACAACAGGCTTTGTTTAAAATCTTTGTTTAGACCCTTTTATACAACGTTACACAAAAATAACACGTTTCTCAGATTTCAATGTGTTTACGTTATTTATAAGTAATACACAGTTGGATTACTCAATTATTTTGCTCAATAATTAATTAATTGGTCAATCAATGTTGCGGTTCTTGTCTTTTCTATCAATATGCTGATTACTGATATGATGGTATCACTTAAAGTTAAGTCACAAAGCTGTCACGAAATTGAATAAAAGTTTACAAAATTTATATTAAAACTTTTGTGATATAATGTAAGTTTTAAAACGTATCACAAGAAGAGAATAAAACTAAAATTAAATCCGAAATAACGGAATTAACAATCCAACTCAACGGCCAAGACAATGATCATTATCATTGTTTTTTTTTTAACCACATAATTTGCAGACGACATACTAATAGGCTGGTTGAAACCTTGACTAAAAACATTGAGAAGTATTTTTTATTGTACAGAGCTTCAATTAAAATAAATGATAAAAAATACAAAATATTTGATGGCTAGACTTTTAGTTTTTATAAAGGCGTCGTGGTGTCGGTCTTAGGAACAATAACCCGATAGAAGCCAGGCAAGTTCTTAAACCTTACGTCATCATCAGCCCATGCCGAATTGATTCTACTTATTTGAGTTAGCATGAAATAGAACGGTTGCGGTCGCACAAAAAAAGCTACTTTATTTTTAAATTTCAAATAATTATCAGCCTGATATTTTGAATTATAATGACAGAAAAGGTAGTGACCTTTTTGTTTTTATAAGTTTCACCTACGCTTACCGTGCGAAGGAGGTTGCGCAATTTGATAGTAAGTCTAATCCATTAAAACGCTTATCGGTATCCAATTACCAATTACTAAGACATAATCCGTAGTTACTTACCTATTTCGTCGCTGTATTGTTAAGGCTTCCTTGTAAGGTTTCGCCTCAGAGTTCACAACACGAATTTTCGAAACCACTAACAGTTTGTAACTGTTTAAACCTGACAGAAAGTTTGCTTTAAATTGATGGTATATTAGGTACACATATTGTTGAACACATTGTCACTGTTCACTTGAGTTTATTTATTATTTTTGTTTGTTTTTTGGATTTTGTTGTGGAGTGTTATGTGGAGCTGTGCGCGGGGCTGAGCGAGCAAGCGGATGTGCGGAGCCTAGCCGGCCGGCCGACTGTTGCGCTCGCCCGACAGTGCTGCGCCCCTACTCGATTGTTTACTCCGTCGAGTTTTTATCGACATTACGAGTTAAGTTGTAATGAAGTAACACTTGTTTATTTGTTATGTTGAATGTTTAATCGATTTTGTTGATACTGTTGTTAGCGATTGAATGAGTTAACTTTTTTTTCACATTGAAACTTAGTTCAGTGTTTTGCTTTTATCAGAAGACTTTGTGTATTTACTAATCTGGTTAATACTGAGTTAGTCATATTTTTACTTGCTTATAGCTACAAAAACTAATTTCATTATCTATTCGCTTGCGTTTGAACACAATGGCGATTAATTATTGTTAGATGAAATTGTGTAAATAAAATGCATAATAATAATAAGTTCATCGATAGTAAATATCGACTTTTACGCGTACTAACAACGTGACTCACCTCGCGTCTCAACGCCAACAACAAAACGTTTTCCAGATTCAAAATGACGTAAGTGACCGGTAACGAGTCGACAAAAACGCTTACCTCTGCCGAGGGCCAAACTACAAAACAAAAAGCAGTCGGAAAGCACCTGGCGTTTACGACCAATGTGGATTGGGACCGTCCGAACAATGAACTTGCACTGGCGAACTAGACCAAACACCGCGACCACTTGGATATGGAACAAGTTAGTTTGAAAAAAGAATAGTTGTTCTTTAAAAGTGTAGGTACGTAGGAGGTACCCTGCAGTCTGTACATTATACACCCACGCACACACGCGTCACAGTTAACTGAGTACACAACTTAAAAAGTTAACTGTAACGATGCCGCGATGTCACAGTTTCCTGCCATCTGACAAATCTCACAAAGCGTGAATGCTTCAATGTTTTCAGACAAAAAAGATACTTAAGAATATAAATATAAGGAGTTTTTGTAAATTTTTTTACCTGTTATGTAAAGACGAACCTTGTGTGTTTGGAGGTCATGAAATCAAATTAATAGTGAGCGATGCAACAAAAAGTAGTATTAAATTAATGTTACGTATTATAGCTAGTATCATCCTTGGTCAAAGTCGTAGAAGACGAATGGTAATAATATATCAAAGTTATCAATTTACGCTTAGCTATAGTATTTTCTAGACTATTTTAATCTATAGTTCCTTCGAGTCAGTACATTGACTTGGCGCCGAATAAAAGACTTCAACGATCTATTCGGAACTACGAGGTGTGAAAAATATGAATATATTAGCGTATCTTTAATTAATTTAAATGACTTGCGTCTAAAATTACATATAAATTAATAATATGCGAAGTTTTTAACACTATAGCAGCTATTAGACGAGACGATTTCAGTCTGTCTTAATAAGACAACTCAACGTGTAATAAGAGTAAGCCAGCAAGCACGCTAACTAGCGTGCTTCCTCAGTGCGATCGGTAGCTCACCGGTTTGTTCAGTCTAGTGTCGTCAACTATCGATATTTGCTTTGTCGATACTATACTGTAGTGAAAGTATATATACAAACAACACAAAGCATATATACCCTTAAAATATTTACAGGAAAGCTTATAGCGCTGCGGCGGCGCACGGCGCCGAACGGTTCTCGTATTGAATGTTTATACGCGTGATTACTAAGAAATTAATTATCTAATACTACATAAACATAAAGTGCTGTAGCGCGAAGCGCGGCCTTCGACGCACTATTTGGTATAGGCACGCGCCCCCGGCCCCCGGCGGGGCCCCCGCCCGGTACCGCCGCAACCGCCATGTCCCTGCATTTTAAATCTTCGAAAATATTCATTTAAATTACATGCTGTAAAGGGCCATATAATAATTGGATAAGAATTAATGCTGTAGTGCTCTAAATCGTTTTTTCGTAAATAATTTATAAGTAAAGGATAAAAAAATGGTTATTGTGGGTTAACCCCAAGAGATAGACATATACCATCGCGGACTTTTTTTTAGACCTTTTTAAGGTGCACAATATTGTAGTACATTATTTTGATCTAACTCGTAGGGTTCAGCCAGCGTTTGCAACGTAAGCGCAAAAAAATGTGTTTAGTTACGACCTTACATTAAAAACCTCTAGGATTATCTGTGTTTCTCTACTATATTATGCATGTATTATACATATAATATAAACCTTCCTCTTGAATCACTCTATCTATTAAAAAACCCCGCATCAAAATCCGTTTCGTTGTTTTAAAGATCTAAGCATACAAGGACAGACAGACAGCGGGAAGCGACTTTGCTTTATACTATGTAGTGATAGTGATAATAATATCCTATTTGAAAGTAAGTACCTACTAAACACTATTTCACTGCTTCATAAATACTCTTTATAACAAAACTGTTAATTTAAATAAGATTTAATACTAAGATACGAATTTATCAAAGTTCTGTTTCTACCGGCGATCTAATTAGGTACATATTTTAGGAACACGAAGGATACTATTATGACTTAACTATGATAGCTAGATATAGTACCTCGCGGACTTATTTGTAGGTAGGAATGAGTACTTTAATCACGTAGAACATATTTTTTATATATCATTAATAGTTTTCTCAGCGCACACCAAATAATGAATTTCCAGTACTATCGAAACCTTTAAACTTGGTATAAAAAAACCCTTTCCTGTTAATCATATTAGTATCGACAGTAATGTGTAAAAAAAGATGTGGAGTGGTTTATAAATGGTAACCCTACACCACGCAGCTAGCACGCAGAAAGTCTCTGTAGACTTTCTCGAAAACCAGCAAGCACGCTGCCGCACTGTTTAACCTTGTAAGCACGCGATTTGACCTCTACGGGCCGCCCGACGAATACACCTAGGGTTGCGATCTTTACGTAAGACAAGTGCAGTAAACTATTTCATGCAATTGTTAATAATAGGATAAAATTACAATATACCTTGATTACTTTTCTATTTAATGTTTTGGATTTTGCGATTTGACTTTTGAAACTTATTATTTTTTTAGTACTTCGTTTTAACTTCTCGATTGATATCTGCTATTGAAAAGCATTTATCGCTATTCAGTAGTTTTTTTTTGAGACTAAAATATCTATTATTTGCTTATCTTTTATATGATTTTGTTAACTAAAAGTAGTTAATTAAATTTATTGAAACTAAGCATTGCCATGAATGTCTTATATATTACGTTAGTGCAAAGATTCCAGTATATTTTTAAATATTTGAAAATAAAAATGTGCTACAGTTGATTTACCGTTGAAAATGTAGTACCAATTTTTCGTACCATATTATTTTCCTATTATATATATTACAATTTACTGTATTATAATGAACATAGTACGATACTATATAATAAATTGCAGGAGGCAACCCTACACCATGCAGATAGCCCGCAGAAAGTCTCGACTAGACTTTCTCGCGACGAGCAAGCACGCTGCCGCACTTTTTAACCTTGTAAGCACGCGATTTGACCTCTACCGACCGCCCGACGGATACACCTAGGGTTGCACAATCTTTACGTAAGACATGTGCAGTTTCAAAACTGCTAAAATAATTCACATGTGGAAAAATAGGATGAAATATAATATACACTATTTAGGATTTTGCGTTGATTGCACCTTCGAAACTCATTATTTTTATAATTCTAATGGTTATTTTTTTTAACTTGTCAATTCATCTCCACTATTGAAAAACATTTGTAACTATTCAGTAGATTTTAGACTAGCCATCTATTATTCGCGTACCTTTTATTTGATTTTATTTTCTGTACTTAATTTTATATGTGTTTATAAAACAAATAATTATATTTTTCATAATGCGAATACAACATAATATTACTTAAAACTAAATCTTTGTCTATACGTTAAGTATGTGTAAAAATGTTGGTAAACCTAAATTAATTAAAAAATAATAACTTATTAGCGCATTACTAAAAATATCGATATCGACATCGTCCACCTTGTTTACCTGACGACCAACACCAAAAACTTCACACTGGCGATTGAGTAGCATGCGATATTAAGTCCGGTGTAATAACGAGCATGCTAGTTAGTCTGTCAGCCAGGCTAGCTAGTCTTGACTGGAAATTGTCTCGTGTAATTGCCCCTTATCTTGGATTTTTTTGTTATAGTAAGCACTATAAATAATTACTTACTAGCTTTTAAAATATAATTAAACTTAGTATTGTTTTAGGTGGAGTGACTGACACTTTAGGACTTTGTTATAACATTATATACCTAGCGATTATAATATCCAATTATATTTTGGTACTTACATAAACGTAAGTACCTAAGTAAGTGGACCATACAACGCAGTTCATAATGAAAATCGGTAGGTAGCCAGCTTAGCGTATGGCATTACCACAATGTTATTTATTTTACATGTTTAATTAATGTAGGTGTGTACTATAGCAATATATAATATAGTTCATTATAGAGTTTTGTTTGACCAGTAGTTAATATGTTTTAATGTAATGTTATGCCGCCATTTTATCGCTACCCTGTAAATAAAAAATGTAAGAAGAAAGTAAATAATGCTCAAAAGCATCACACATATTTAAGAACAAATGAAGAACCTTTATCTAAAATAACAATTAAACCAAAAGCCTCTCATCAAAACTCACTATATTTTACAATACAAACCCAACTTAATAAACTTAAAACACACCAGTTGTTTCCACCCTAAAACACAGGTAAACAGGTAACTTCCCGCGGGGACAATGCGACCGGAAGTGCAGTCTGCCAGCTGTGGGTTCGTGTGGGTTGTAATGAACATAATGCCAATGCCATACGATATGAGAGATAATTGTATCTTGAAGGTTTCTACAGAAAAATCAGTCATATGTTCAAGGTTTTAGGACTGGTATAATAATATAATCTTCTATGTAACGTATGTGATAGACAAAATGTGTTCGGATTTAAAACCTTCTTCGGAAAGTTGCCAGATAGGGTAAATACGCTAAATGTCGGCCCCCTTCCGGATTTTCTAACTTTGGAACGCTCTGGCTGCACCAGTTTGCAACAAAGGATAGCTTGTGTT
Source organism: Autographa pulchrina (assembly GCA_905475315.1). Taxonomy (NCBI): domain Eukaryota; kingdom Metazoa; phylum Arthropoda; class Insecta; order Lepidoptera; family Noctuidae; genus Autographa; species Autographa pulchrina. The sequence continues at coordinate 3,418,173 of FR997770.1, forward strand.
GCGGTTTTAGACAGGTTGATAAATCTATTTTATGTTTTTAGGCATAAATTTGACTTTTCTACTAAAATAAAAAAGGATTAAGGTTTAGATGCGTTGAAGACGAAAAAACCCTTAAGTCGGCCGTTCGCGGCCTATTGTCGGCGGTATTTTTCCTAAATGTCGGCCGGATATAGGGTGTTTAAAATTAAGACAATGAAAAATATAATCAACATGATTTATTTTGGCAGGAGTATACATTTGTATTTGTCTTAGGGTAATTTGTTTAAAAGTTACTATAATTATAACTAAGTTAAACATCGGAATAAATATAACCAGCAAATTCCAAAAAACATTTTTTAATTGTATCCCAAACCATATTAAGCTATCATGAATAATTACATATGTCTTCAATACTGTCAACTTCTACATCCAAACTTAACCTATTTATAATGTTAATAAATTTTTGTATTAGGTACATAACATATATTCAATTTCGAGAAAATAAGTTTGATAAATAAATTAAAAATGACTACCCACACAATCAATAAAAAAATACAAAAGTAATCAGCCTGTATATTAGCGTTCAAATTCGAGGCTGGCCGACATTACGATATTTATTATATTTAAAGTCGGCCCCTGTTGTGTGTGCCTCATTTCTCGACATTTAACTAAGATCACCCCGGCCGGTATTTAGCGACTAAACGTAAAATATATTTATTAACCTATTAAGCTTTGCAAATACTCCTATTAAGCAAATGGAATTGGTAGAATTGGAATTTGTAAAACAGACTGCATTTACTTTAAGTCGGCCCCGGCCGAGAATTCGGTTTTAAGCCGAAACTGGTATTCTAATGGCGGCCTCCTATTTTTCATTTAAAATAATACGAAAAACGTTAAAAAAACAATGTCAAAATATAGTAAAAATAACTTTTTAGTGATAACAAAGCTTAAAACAAAAATAATGAAACGTCTTACCGTTGTAATATCAATCCCCGAAACGTGGGTATTCTCATCAAGTAAGCTACTTTAACTAAGAACTTGACTCTTAAACGGCGCGATCGCTGCTGACGCTCAGTGTGCGGAGACCGGGTGACGTAATAGGATAGTGACAGTTTGTGCGTATAGAATATGAACTTGGGTTGCAATTCGAGTAGTAAAATTACCACTTCATTACCCTTGGAACGAACGCAAGATAAAAATGTGCAGACGGCCGACGATTGGGGGGTGGCCGAAATATGGCGTATTTACGGGTAAATACGCTAAATGTCGGCCCCCTTACGGATTTTCTAACTTTGGAATGCTCTGGCTGCACCAGTTTGCAACAAAGGATAGCTTGTGTTGCGGTTTTAGACAGGTTGATAAATCTATTTTATGTTTTTAGGCATAAATTTGACTTTTCTACTAAAATAAAAAAGGATTAAGGTTTAGATGCGTTGAAGACGAAAAAACCCTTAAGTCGGCCGTTCGCGGCCTATTGTCGGCGGTGTTTTTCCCAAATGTCGGCCGGATATAGGGTGTTTAAAATTAAGACAATGAAAAATATAATCAACATGATTTATTTTGGCAGGAGTATACATTTGTATTTGTCTTAGGGTAATTTGTTTAAAAGTTACTATAATTATAACTAAGTTAAACATCGGAATAAATATAACCAGCAAATTCCAAAAAACATTTTTCAATTGTATCCCAAACCATATTTAGCTATCATGAATAATATACATAATTATGTCTTCGATACTGTCAACTTCTACATCCAAACTTAACCTATTTAAAATGTTAATAAATTTTTGTTTTGGGTACATAACATATATTCAATTTCGAGAAAATAAGTTTAATAAATAAATTAAAAATGACTACCCACACAATCAATGAAAAAATACAAAAGTTATCAGCCTGTATATTAGCGTTCAAATTCGAGGCTGGCCGACATTACGATATTTAATATATTTAAAGTCGGCCCCTGTTGTGTGTGCCTCATTTCTCGACATTCAACTAAGATCACCCCGGCCGGTATTTAGCGACTAAACGTAAAATATATTTATTAACCTATTAAGCTTTGCAAATACTCCTATTAAGCAAATGGAATTGGTAGAATTGGAATTTGTAAAACAGACTGCATTTACTTTAAGTCGGCCCCGGCCGAGAATTCGGTTTTAAGCCGAAACTGGTATTCTAATGGCGGCCTCCTATTTTTCATTTAAAATAATACGAAAAACGTTAAAAAAACAATGTCAAAATATAGTAAAAATAACTTTTTAGTGATAACAAAGCTTAAAACAAAAATAAAGAAACGTCTTACCGTTGTAATATCAATCCCCGAAGCGTGGGTATTCTCATCAAGTAAGCTACTTTAACTAAGAACTTGACTCTTCAACGGCGCGATCGCTGCTGACGCTCAGTGTGTGAAGACCGGGTGACGTAATAGGATAGTGACAGTTTGTGCGTATAGAATATGAACTTAGGTTGCAATTCGAGTAGTAAAATTACCACTTCATTACCCTTGGAACGAACGCAAGATAAAAATGTGCAGACGGCCGACGATTGGGGGGGGGCCGACATATGGCGTATTTAAACTACTACCATAGCTAATTCGTAAAGGACTACCTGTCTTTATTATCATCGCACATACAAATCCGGTGTGATGAATGACAGTGCTCCTTTTAATATCTATTACGTAGAGTTACGTAGGTTATAAAGTAAACGGTATATAATATCTAGACTCCTTATAAACAGAAAACTTATGACTCTGCCTACCCCTTTAGATATTAATAAGCGTGATTCTATGGATAATACACACTTCTGTAAGTTCTACAAGCAACGCCATCTGTGATTGATATCGTGCACCTTTACAGTTAACACCATGCTAACCACTTACGTAGCAAGCGAGTTGTTCTTACTTCAATATTGATATCTAGATGGCAGTGCGCGCGGTAATATAAATCTATGGCACTAAATGCAAGCGATTTACATTAAATTATTGAAACATAAATAATGTCACCATTTATACAGATGAACAGACACTTGAAACTTGAATAAGTTGGCTATATAATTGCAAAATAAAACAAGTTGCAGTATAAAGCGCCATCTGCAACTGCATAGAGTAAATACAGTAATTTTACTTGTCTGCCTACACATACAGATGCCGCTAGGTACTCGTTAAACGAGGATTGATCTTACAAAAGGTTCAACCTCCAAACATTTTGTGCTTTGACAACAAACAAATAATTTCGCTATACTTTTAGCTATATTTTATATGCAGTCCTGTATAGCCCCACTTCAGGGCCTTACTTGAGACGACAATATCTCCTTGGTTTAACTACTTTCCTTTGTCCAATGATATTCTAATAAACTTTGTCCCTTTTATTTAAGTTTATCCAGCACCTATGTTTTTAAATGGTTTCAAGCCTTTCTGCAGTCGTTTGTAGAAACATTAAGTTTTTATTCGCTCATTTCTTAAATGGACAAAATACAATTGGCAAAAATTCAAAATCAGAACTCAATTTTTTGCAGATTAAACGCAAAGCTAAATCAATTAATAAATATACCCGCTTAAAAATAATGGAATAATGCAAGTTTATAGGTAAGTTTTTAAAAAGTTATAGTGTAATAGAAACGCATATAAAAAAAATGTAAAACCGTAAGTAATATCTATTAATTGTAATATTCCTATAGTACAATGTCTCTTAATTGCATTTTAATATTCTAGATACCGCAATTACTGGCTGTGTCATACATAGCACTTACATAAGTAGTCATGTATTAAGTGCCAACATAAATGCAGACTGAATATTTTTATATAAAGGAGTTACTATACATAGGCCGAAGTGCCTTCGAAACTGGTCTATACAACAATATTCGAAAGGTAGTCATGTGAAAGGAGAATGGTGAAACTAGTGAAATATGCTCAGTAAGATAATGCATTCCAAGTTTATCCTACCAGAAAAACCGGAATGCGAAAATAAATGGTTAAATCAATTAACTCTTATGAATTGATTTTCCATCATTTTTAACCATCGAAATCGAATATCTCTCTGCAATATTCAATAACAGTTGTGGGAACGATTCAAAAACCTTTCATTTGACTTTTTCTCATTGTAATTGAGTGGGTCTAAATAATAGCACCCACAACAAATCAATGTCCTTCTTTGTAAACATAAAACCTTTACACCTACATTTAGATATGGCAATGGGATGCCAATTACTTACATAAAATATTTGAGCCTACTGTACCTACCTAACATTATATTTGTTTATAGTCCTACCATTGTACCTAACCTTATATTTGTTGACGAAGCGAAAACGTTTTCGAACAATAACAAAATTAATTACTCTATTCTTAGTCACGTGTTTAATTAACGTGCTGACTTTGAAGATTACGATTTTGCATAAATATTAGCTCGGTCTATCATACACACACTTACAATGTTCTATGTGTTTTACTCTCTCTCTGTGTGTAATCGTTTATGTCATGTATTGTATTCATCGCTACTTTTGCACGTGAGATCACGAACAAGTTCCTAAGTAACAAAGCAATGTATTTATTTATGTTTAACAGAGTATACAAAACGCTTACAACTTGTACATAAGTTAGTAACATAATTTCAGATTATTTCCTTGTAATGAATCATACACTCTCTTAATTTTAAGTTGCGTAGACTTATTGCGTTAAGAGCACCAAATTGGTTTGGGTAAATGGTTTTGATGAATGGGTGCTTATGATTAAACTGAGCAGTCCAAATATGAAGTGGTTAAGTGGCAAGTTTGTAGTTCAAATGAGAAGTGGTATTTATTTAACTCTACATTTCTGTGGTTATTTATTTATAAAGTGTGTTATTTATTTTTTTGTAGTAAATCCCTAATCGTACTGGAGGCGAATTCCAGTATCACCAGATAAAGTTAAATACCTGGATTTTACATGAAGCGATCTATCTGACATCTACAAGACCAGTATATCTAAAAAAAATACTGGATAAAATAAAATTTAATACGATATATACGACGATAAATTCTTCAAATATTTTTGTACTAAACCTTGAGGTGATCGAAAGGCCTTAAATTTTCAAAATTCAAGTATGTAAGCGAATTCCAATAAAACAAAGAAACGACTGAAAAATGCAGTGTAACAATGTATTGTTTTATTTCTACGAATGTCGATACTCGATATTATCTTTATGGCTTTATATATTATCAGATGACTCATTTATAATCCGTAGTTTCAATTTCAATCCTATCATGAAAAGTGAATAAATAACAAGGCAACAAATAATATACAATTATCAATACAATATACAATTTTCTTTTTTAATGATCTGAAAAATCCCACTATCCAGCGAGAATATTAGTTTCCGGTCAATTCCCCATTTATTTATCATTTCCATAAACAGAATTATGTCTCATATAGCCTAAGGTTTTAAAAACACATTTATACGTCACTAGACTATCAACCGGTCTTATTATAGTTGTCACAATAAATATTTAATAGTTCCTTTACGCAATAACAGTCGCGCAGCCATATGCAAACACTGATTCTATAATGATATTCATTTCCTGCACCAACTATAATGAAATAAAGAAATAAATAATGTCAATGACAATATGCACTGCATTTTCTTAGACCAGCCTTGACTATAGTCATTATGATACGTAAACAAATGCGGTCTATACATAGTAATTTCACGTGTCTATGCAAATAACCGTTATTTAGTAAGTAGGTCGTATACTAAACATGACAGAATAATAATAATTAACTATATTTAGTTTAAAACCGTCTGTTATAAATAATTGGTATTTACTTAAGTTCACGAGATGTTTAGCTCAAGATAACTTGATCTATTGTCGTGGTTGTAACAGGATCTCTAGAACGGCTGCAGAATATTTAAAGGTAACCTTTAATAGTACACAATGCCAAGATAAGGCCCAAACCGTGTATAAGGAAGACTAATATTTACTCTTGGTAAACAATTGACGACTGCAATAAGTAAACTAGCTTAGTTATCAGTTTTTCTTGAATAAGAGTATTCAGGAAAGCCTCGACTTTGTTTACTGTTAAGAAATTAACACTTCGTTACGCAGTTTATTAGTTTTTGAGGCATCATGATGATATAAATTATCTAACGCGATTACACTTACGTAAGAGAGAATCAACATTGTTATTTGAAGTAATAGGATTTAGATTACAAACTGAAATTGCTTTTACATGTTGATATGGTTTTTAAACGTTAAACATGTCAGTATTCTTATGAGAGAACATATATCAAAGAAAACTTACGTATCATGACATAGGACATGTCATGGACTCTTTTAAACACAAGGACTAAGGTTATAAATAAGGATATGGTTACAACATTTATGAACACATTCGAGGTTCTGTTATAAGCACAGTAGTAGGAACCACCTCGCAAAAGACAGTTCTTTTGGGTCCGTGATTTATAGAAGAAGTATTGACTACATACCTGGGTTTGCTGGCGTCCTTCTTCGCCTCGCCCTCCTGACGACGGTCGACACGAGCGAGTCCATCTCGCTCCCGGAATCCCACCGTGATCGCTGCGGCGCCGGCCTCGACAGCCGTCCATCGTCCTCCGTATCCCTATCACTACTAGTAGGCGGCAAGTTACTCTCGTCACTCTCCGGGGGAGGATCCACTTTAACACTATTAAACACACCGATCATACTAACATCGCGAATATCGTCCGAACACGTAAAAGGGTGGGTCAAAGTTCGTCGTATGTTACTCTTCCTATGCTTAACTTTCACTGACCCCTCAGATAGTGAACGCTTTCCGTTCAGCTTGCTCTCCGTTTTTGCGTCCCCTCTAGTGCATTTCAAATCGGATGGCGATAGGGATTTCTTTCTAGAGTTTCGCCTTTTGTTGCATCTTTTTTGTCTGCTTGATTCTCTTGTTGTCTGCATGGTTACATTGATGATCGCTGTAACAAAACATACGAATATGTTAGTATGTAGATACCGCCACTTGCATCTCACTTTATAGAATATAGTTTTACGATAAACATGGTTCTAATATGTATTTTTATCAGTAAAACGTTTGAATAATGTTTAACCTATTTTCGCTACATTTGTTCGAGATTATTTCCTATCGATATTCCCCTATCATAACCTGGATATAAAAGTGCAAACAAAACGTATTAGTTGCTTATCACGTTATCATTTAGGAAGAGAGGGTTCCGTTTTTGGGTCAGCAGATACACCCGGGCTAACTTTGTTTACTTTTAATAACCAGACATTTAAGTGGGTCTGTTTTCGTTCTTTAAGATAAACTGATAAGTATTTAATTAATACGCTAGGCAGTATATGTAAGGCTTACAGTATAATTTCTAATAGTAGTTCATTTAGGACCTGCAACTCAGCAACAGAACTTCGACCGATACGTGTAGAGGCGCGCAGATATGACTTTCGCAGTTTACAAAACTGGTAATCTTAATATACTTCTACAATGATATTAATCTACCCTGTCTGGTTAAAGATCAGCGAACAAAAACACTATTATTGCAACACTTTATACTTAGTAGGTATTACCAGGTTTTTGTAACATGTAAGAGGTTTTGCAAGAAGCGATTATAATTTTAAACTAGGTAATAATTTGTAGCGTCATACTACATAATTCTAGCTAGATAGATGCCCTCGACGACTGTTATCTCAAGCGTACAATTGCGTTTTTTCAGGCTATAAGACTAAAAACTATTTTTTTCTTCCAATTTACTGAAGGATGTTTGTTGAAATTATGTTTGAAGTATTTTCTTGACTTTTAAGTCACGAGTCTTAGTTTAATTTATTTTATGTTTAAGTTTTAATAAGACTGACATGTCAGGTTAATTAAAGTTAGTAATTAAACATAAAATTAATTAAGTGCATAATATACAACGTAAACGTTAATTTAAATAGCAATTTAATGTGTTTTAGCTTATTCGAGGTTATTATAAAATATTCGTAAGTCGATTGTTGAATGGAGCTATTAGCTAACTAATTATTTTTATAATAAGGAAAAATAATAATACATTACGATCGATCAGACTTAGATACGTTAATTACATAAAGTCGAAGAATATTAATATTAAAGTTATAATAATGTATTTTTTCTATAAAAAACTTATCATGAAAAGTTTTTTTTGTATTATTTAATAATTATAAAGTTAAACAATATTTGCACAACATGAAAGCAATATACACATATTATTATTATCTCAAACTATTAGATAATAACTAAGCAAACAGGCGAAATCACTAGAAATTCCAAATAATTAACAGATAATTAAATAATCCATCAAAGATTAAAGATATGTCTACGTAAAATAAATTACAATGTCTGCAATATTTCTAATTAACGTTGAAAATAAATACCTCGACTGAACGCAACCGCAAACCAAAGAAACGTTATCTACACTGCATAGTTCGTATCACAATTTCGTATTTCACTAAACAAACGCACGACCGCACAGATAATATTTATAATACGTTTATAAAGAAACTATCACGACACTGATAAAAATTTTGACGTTTACGTTATTTTGGCGCGAGCAGCCATACTGTTTCAAAAACGAGCACAGGCATCGCGTATTCTGCCAAGCTGTTTAAGAAGTTCTTCCGCGGTCGCCTCGATGCGTCTGTATCGGGCGGTACTACGAACTGAACTGCCTTTGCTTGCCGTTTCTGTTAGCAGTGCTCCTACGTCAACACGCCAAGATATAACAAAATTAATTTTCGTGAATTGTGCGCGAAAACCTTTTTTGAGTACCTAATCTACAGATAAAGAGGTGTCATCATGAAAACCTAATTAGTTAAACAACATTATAACAAGCTAGATATACAATAAAACACTAAAATAATAGAATATACATCACAACAAAAGAAAATACAAATCCCAAATTATCAAAACCATTTCAAGTTTTTAGGACATACCTAGTTCTAAATGGTAAAACTTAAAAAAAGAGTGTTAGAATGAATATGGATATTAACAAAATAATTATCATTTCTGAGACTTTTAGTTACTGTAGTTTTAATTGTTGAAAGTCGTAGAATACCTTATAAATGGTTAAAATTTAATTTATCTATATTCAACGTCTAGATTTTATAGGCTTGTTGCACGCCAGAAGCAAATAGACATAAATATATGTTTATTATTTCAGTATATTTTACTTGAACTCTACATAGAGTTTAAGTAAAATAGGTATACTGAAATACAACAATGATTTAATAAAACATCTATTTTCATGACAATGTGATTTGCAATGCCTTCGAAGCATTGAGCCCACCTTAAAAAAAAAAACGCTTGAAAATTTTAAAAGAGGTCATAGTCGTTCTCTTTTAAAATGCTTTTGCTGGCTTCGTTAGAGAAGCCAAAAGCGAAAAAAGAGAGCCATTTTAGAGCAGTGTCTTTTGTAGGCATCCTTTGATATTTAAGATCTTGTTTTTACACCTGACTGCACCATAAGATGTGTTTAAGTGCAATTTAGAAATAGTAGATTTTGTACATGAAGTAATAATTAGTCAATTTAGGACCTACAAAAAATAATAACAGCCTTTTAATCCTTTGTGAAGTTATAATAATCTGTAGATAACCGATTTAGAAGTCATTTTAGAAAAAAAATGAACATATACTTATTTACGTATAGTGTGTGGATAGTTTAGCAGAATTTGCAGTGTTATTGAAACCGGCGATGTTGAAGTATTTCTCACAGCAATATGATGTGGTACGGCACGGTCGTTACATCAAGGAAGCTGCCGATATCACAGCTATACAGTTAAATCACGTTAAGTTACCATTTAATACGCAGTTTCATCGACACTCGACTGTTGACCCGAATTACGTGACTGCGAAAAATTGGATATTGCATTTTGTTAAAGAAATATGGTTGATAAAGACTTACTCTTACAAGAAGTTAAGTATTAAGCCTGTTATATAAGAAGGTAACCAGGATGAAGCAAAGTTATAGGGTTAATTCGTACGTAGGTCCTTATTGCGATATTGTTTTTACATAAGAACAATATGACTTAACAAAAATTTCCTAAATATGCAATACGATACCATTACAATACTTGATAAGCAAATAACGCTTTTAATCGAATGTTGACCCGAATCACAGTTTGTGAAAGACTTGCACTATTACATGTGTAAAGATGTATGACAATGTTTGTACGGTTAGGGTGCGTCCACATCTGACGAACGAGCACTACACGAGCTGCTCGTGTAGTGCTCGTTCGTCAGATGTGGACGCACCCTTAAAATGAATTAATTTAGACATTATTATTTATATTATAAGTGTAAGCTTTAATAACTTTATACTTCATCAGTAATTAAATAAAAAACAAATAAAAATAAAATCCGTCTCATGAGCTGAATGTGTCTTATTCTTACCTGATGGTAAGTCAAGAGCAGAAATAAATTTAATTATTTTACCACTTAACAGACAGAGAAATATATAACCCTTTATAAACATTCCACGGCAACAGGTTTTAAATAAATTACATTAAACGAGACGTATTGAAATGCATCGCAGTAATAACATTTAAAAGTTAAATGAAAGAGAAAACGTTTACGGGTATGTCAATGGAAGACGTAGGAGATTAAGGTAATTTTCCGTATTAATCACAACTTAGGAATGAGAGATACTTATTTAGTTTCACTTGTATATTTGTGCTGAAAGGGAGAATGGTATAAGAGGTCACCGCGCCATTTTGACAACGATTCGCGGGTTCTTTCCCGTGTGTGGCTCAAAAAAGTACAATTTATTTATTTATTCCTTATTGCGCACCGCAAAACAAAAACAAATAGGAACATTTACAAAAGGCGGCCACTGCCTAGGTGGTGTAGGTTGTGTACAATGATGGTGAAATTCAGTATTATTTTTAGTAGGAGAGACTCCTGTTTAGATGTTCAAAGTTGATTAATTGAAAACATAAGAGCGCAGCAATGAGCTTTGCAATAGTTTGTGATGTGGTGTTTTTTATTTACTTCCTAGATGGCAAATAAATAAAAATACATAATTAATTCCATTGTTCACTAAGACGACTCGCAACGAGCTCATGTATGACGTATGTACGAAACTAGTCGGGAAGTCTTTAATGGTATGTGGAAAAATCAACATTATTTTTCCCACGATAACTCGTATATTAGAGAAGATATTTACTTAAATAAAATGAAACGGTATTTACACTCTTCAGACATATAAAACCGCACAAGAGTCTTTCATTCATTTTATCATTATAAAAAATTAACCTCTTGCTCTCTGCTTCAATTTAGCTATATTGGAGTCCGCTTATAGTCTTACCAGATTGCCGTGAGCTGTGTTTTACATTGCAGGGGTGTGCAGTTTTGGTGACATAAGTGTTTGATCATTGACGGCAATCTACTGCATCTCGCACAATATCTCTTGCATTGTCTAAACCAGAGTTTTCAGAATTGTAATGGCTAAGTATTCAGCGGTCATACATAACATCTTCATAACATACGTATGAGATGTGTTACACTCTCACACCTACAAGGGCTCGTACTCGGATAACGGATATCCACATACAATATAGAATCATGTTATCTAACGGACGACGTTCAGGTTACCTCATCTATCTTCCATACCTATCATTTATACCGTACAATAAAAGATAATTTCAGAGAAAATTGGTTCACCCGTTCTTGAGTAAATTGGCGTAACTATACCGACTTTGTTTTATATACATGGGTCTATACATACATAGATACACAGACGGCCAGATAGAATATCACTCTTCAACTTGACTGACATTCAATTCCCAAGTTTACGTAATAAAACTTCAAACAAGTTGATTAAACAGTTATGTCGATAATTGTGATGGGGAATGCGCGACAAGTTCAACTTCCCATAACAGTGTTCCCATGGCCTAAGACAATAGTAACGTTATCTTGTTATCTCCAGTACATTGACTATAGTACGTGTAGCTGCATAATAACTATAGGGCCGTGCAGCTGTGCGGCCGACGTAACTTGGCACGTCCGGAAAGAGCTACAATATATCATCGTCCCTGTCTCACACACCGCGCATGTATATTGCATCTCGATAGAACTATATTTTGTCTCTTTTTAGACGCGCCAAGTTATATTGACCGTACTATATGTGCCGTAACTATCGTCAGAATAAAAGCCTAGCTTTGTTTAGTTGTAGAATTATAATATTGATATTTGATATCTAACTTCTTAGGTTAGAAGCGAATGCTGAGATGATGAATAGTAGAGATGAATGGGAATTAAATACGCATTGCGCCGACCACAAATAAATGGGAACAAGGCAGGGGAAGATGATGTTGATATTTTTCTTTTTAATATGTAAAACAAAGGCGGGTGTTACACCATTTATAACTCAAGAACTTGGTGGTCCGGTTATCATTGTCTTTGGTGTGTATATTTTTGATCACACAAGATTTTAATTAAAGTGGTATCAAAGGTCCTTTACTGCTTATTAATTTCCATTTTTGATACCATCTTCATATATCAAGAGCCCTCTCAGTAAATGCATTTGTGAGTGATGGTTAGTAGAAGCATAGATGTGGTAAATCGTACATCAATAATTAAGTGACATCGACTTACACAATGGTCAATATTTATAAATAACACTTCTCTTTGTAAATCTTAACTTAAATGAAAGTAGACAAATGTAAAATTGATTATTTATGCGCACGTGTTTGTCTTTGGGTCAAACGAGAGCATTGTTTCTGGGCTGTAACTAATATATCAATGTTAAAAGACAAATAAAAATCTGCTTTATAAACCTCCATATCTTGCTTTCACTTGTATATTTCTAGTTTTGTAGTACACTAAGGCAAGGCCACAGGACAAAGACATCGACCTCAATTCACTGCAAATAACGCCAAACTAATCAGAACTACTTATATCGTTAAACAATGAAATTAATAAAATAAGAAAAAAATCAAACTAGCTTTCATTGTATATTACCGCAAACACGAGTACAGAAATTCCAACAATTAAATCTTAAAGTGCAAAAACAATAAACACAAGTTTTTTAAAGAATGCACACTTACCAGTGGCGCTTAGGCATGCGATTCTGTCGACAAGGCAAACTAGTGAGATTTATCGCAACAAGTTCCGTTATTGACTTGTGAACTAGTGTCTAGTGGGTTCATAAGTCACTAAAAAGACAAAAGTAAAAGTTGCTAAAACAAATAAACGATACAATTCATGTTCAATGTTAAACAACATACTCATGTCACTTACACTGTCATTTGCACTTGTAAATTAAACACATTAACTTAGGTAGAAATATTGCTAAGTAACTGATGTTTATGTATATTTTTCCTGACCTCTAGATTAGCATCTTTATTTTTGTATAAATTAGCAAAATAACATTCAAAATCTAGTCATAAACATTTAAATTTGAAGGAGTCTTACTGCATATCTCCAAGCCAATGTAAGACAAGATTTCGCAATATAAATTCCTGTTTAGAAATCCAACACAGTACATCTCACCAACGAATAAATTATATTAGAAATATGACTACCTGACACCAACGTCTATGAAATTGAATGTTTTTGTAGTTAAGACGGAGCCATCACTTACTTCATCGTCCATTACTTTTGTGCGAAACATGCATCAAAGTAATTATGTTTGTGGTAGCGAGAGAAGATTCTTACAACACTAGATACTTATTAAAGTGATGGGACATGCTTTTTGCAACAATATATCGATAAAATAACTCTTTTCAAAGTAAATGCCGAACAATTTGTTTTCGAACCTAACCTTTAAACTAAAGCACGAGCATTTGTCAAATTGTTCCAATATTTCAAAAGCAAGCGAGACGGTGCACGAACAAAGACTTAAAACCATAACCTTTTCCTTTGTGAGAGACCGTTTCAAAAACGTGTACTACTAAAGTTTTCGTCGACACAACTGAAGTGGCGTCCCACTTACAAAACGTAAGATCGGCACTTAGTAGGACGACTTCGAACTATGTGGGACACGCGAATGGCCGACTAGACGGGTACAAGTAAACAGGGTGTTATGAAAATATTAAGAAATAACGCGCAATCAGTTAATTAAAGATATATACTTGATGGAGTGGCTAGAATACATTATAGAACATGGATCTAGATTATAATGTAACACTTTATCTAGATCGAATTTTGAACAAATATTTTTTAGTGTATGGTATAAGAAAAAATATGCAATAAGATCATAATTTGTTACTAGAGTGTAAAAAGTTACCGGTTTAAAAATACTATGCCACTGTAATAATGCTGAGATTGAATGGCTACGAATCGAATACTTATAATACGCATATTAAATTTTGCTATTATTGTACAAAAAAAGGAAAGTCAGTAATTTCTTTATTTATTAAATCGATTTCGCTCAAAATAATCTGAGCCATAATCTTCTTGAATGTTATTGATTTAATGTAAAAAAGTTCAATTACTGCCATTTTATAGATTCAATCTAGGATTATTGATAGATCTCATTGCGGTCGCGAAAGTGGAACAAAATACGAATAGTCTTAAAAATGGTAGCTGTCGTTTTTTGTAGTCACGACTTTATTTATGTTGTCAATCATTCTTTATGTAAGCGTCTTTCATATGTAAGTAAAGCCATTATAAACTGTTAGAACTCGGCGAGACCTTTCAAACGATATTCATAGACTGCAAACAGTTAATTTAATAAGAGATTCAATTATCAGCTCTATTCCAATCTAGGAAAGTTCAATATACAAATTAACGGTACATAATATATGAAACACTTGTTTAAGCTATCGAATACTACAACAAATATTATTTTACAAATAGTTTTATACACTCAGAACTTCAAATGTGCACTACTCCCAATATACCTTTAGTAAATTTTCTATATAATAAAAAACTAACTAAAAGAACATTGTAACGTTGTGCCCAATTACAATTAATTGAACGAAAAAACGGTTTACTGTTATCCCAAAATCGAATTCACAATATAAATGATGGGTCGTGATGTGTGTGTCCTACAAGTCTAAAGGGAAAGAGACTATGGCACTAAAACGCAAAGATTGCTATTTACAACAAAAGAAGAAACTGCAAACCGTTACACAATATCATAATAAATAAATATAATCTATTGATTCTCACTGACATTGAGACAGCAACGAAGTGTAAAAGATTGCTCAACAGATCAAATTATTGTTTACTTATGAACTGTTTTTGTGACCATCGTACGTCATTTGTCATTGTTTGGAGAATTCACTTCCTACTGAGCTATCAGGTTTTCCTATAATTGTTAATTTTACTCACTTGCGCACTAAAGGTGTTAAAACAACTTTCTCGTAGTTATGCTAAAGAAAATGGCGTCACTCTGGCCCCTACGTGCTATGGTCGGACATCACGGGATTTATTTACTGAATAAAGTGCATTTTTATATAAGGTGAAGTTGTATGGCTCTATTCAATCATGGCTTATTCTTTTCTAATGATGCACCTTATATAAAGTAAAAGGACCATTGGATCCATATTAGTTTATGAAAGAGCAGCAAAGTTATATCATGACACTCTTCTATACATAGCAATGTAAGTAATAAGCATAAATCCATCATAAAAAACATTGTGGTTCTTCCTCACCTCTTTCCTTCGTTAATGAATATGTATAGCATATAAGGTCGTTACGGTAGTAATTAACACCCATAATTAGTTGACTTGTCTGAGCAAAGGGCGATGGTTCTTACGTATCTTTAAAACTTTATAAAAATATAAAAAGTAGAGGTAGCTGGTGATTGTTGCATAAAATATTTTTAGGATTATTTTGAGCTTAAAAGTATGATGCAAAAGAGAATTATAATATGCAGTCACTAGGTAATTCGGTATTTACTTTACCTAACCATTCCATATAGCTGTAAACATCATGTTCTTCCAAACTTACATAACACCATGAATCAGTTTACAGAAGAGAGCAAGGATGTGAAATGCATACCAGTTACTTTAACTTATTTCATAATCAAATGCGGAACATATTTCCATAATAGATAGACAAGCAGCCAATGAACCAGTACGCCTGCGCACCCTCCACCCATGCTCTTTATAATTAGGAGGCTTATACAAAAGTAATATTAAACCTTTAAAATAAACAAGCATTTATATTTACTGAAGGCTGACTTTTTATTTACGTGAACGTTTCATCATGATCTCTCTGCCCCGTTCCTAATTATTTTGAGTCGGTGCAATGCTTGTTCAGCTTCCATTCATCTCTGCTCACGTCATCTCAGCACTCACTCCTTTCTTTCTCATATCATCTTTCACACAATTCAATTTACGAGATCGCTTCTTTACATTAATTCTATGTATATTTATTAAATAGCAGATAACGATTTTAGTGTATCCGTGACAATGGAGCCTGCAAAAAATCGCAGAAAATAAGTTAAAAATAGCTTTGATTAATCAAAGGCTTGTTCACAATATTTTAAGTCAGTAATTAGTTAGGTTTTATTTTTCGACCTTGTGATTAGTATACCTAATTAAAAATCCCGTCCATGCGTAAAAAAGGAAACAAAAAACCTAATTATAACAACTTCAACGTGCATTTGATACTTAAATGTCATTCTCACGATTAATTGACGTGTCTATTAGCGAACGGAAATTTTGATGTGAATTGCTACCAACAAGTTGAATTATTTATTCCCAAAAGGTTACTTATAACCGGTGTAAAACTGTAGAGACAAACTATAGAATAGTGTAGTCGAAGATGCACTTAAAATGTTGAAGAACAAGAAGGCGTCTTTAACTCTTCGCTGTTATACTTAAGACCAATCCTGACCAAGCCCTTAAGTGTAACTGTCCGACTTAAAACATTTTTTTTCTTATGTCGAGCTGTGTAACTTAAGGCACGCGAAGAGTTAACTCTTCGCGTGCCTTAAGTTACACAGCTCGACACACGTCGTAGTGAATGGAGATTTACGAAAGTTTTATCAAGGAAGAGTCGTAGAGAGGTGTTCAACAATTTTTACTGAATTTTCTTGATAAGTAGTGTAGAAATAGGGTTCTTTTCCAACAGCGACATGACATTAAGTTAAGAGAAACAGTATTTTTATAAGCCAGCTTACATTACTTTTAAAAATAATAATGAATAATAATTATGAAAAAATCATAGTGGATGGTTTATTTACCTTCTTCTCCAAGTATAATTTCGAGCTGCTACTACTCGTGTAAAGTTTTAAAATCTTAAAAGTGTATTCGTAACAAGTTGTAAGTCGATTCCAGCCTTGTGCCAGTAAAGATAAATGACAATTAACGATTTCCTGCGCTCAAACATACCTGTACGTTAGCTAACGTATATCACCGGCGCCGGCGCACCTTTCTATATGAAGCTTGGGTACAGACTACTATTAACCTGATGACCGGTATAACATACTTGATTCGGAGGGAGATATTTATATCAAACGACTTTACTTTGCTGCAGTTAAGATGCAGTACCATCTTTTTTAAACCCTGACACATAAAGAAGGGTGTTATAAATCTGACTTGGTTTTATTTTAAAACTTACGTGATCCACATGTTTTTTAGCTATAATTTAAAAAGATTAGTTCAGTATTAGGTATAAAAATTATGAACAATTATTTTAAGTTTAATTCCATTAATAAAGAAATACATTATTTTAAAGACATCAGGAGCTTCTTTAATTTTCCGTTTGTATTTATATAACTTTACAGAGCATAAAAACAGATTAGATATTTAAACAATATCCAATGACACAATTATCTACTAACTAGTTTCTCCAGACGGAACTGCAATGGCAGCGTATCTTACACAATAATTGACAAGTAACAAATAATATCAATAGAAACCTCAACTACAGGGACTACAGACTATTAAATCAAACTGATAATTTTAGAGGTATTATGTCCTAGTGTCATTTCAGACAAATATACGATTTAGATAATCCCATTTGAGGTAGTAAAATTTACCCAGGATTAAACAATTTCTAAGAGCATTGAAATTCTTTAGGAATAGAACTAACATCTACCTGATATTTTCCCAAACTATGTTGGGGCGGCTTCCAGTCTTACCGGATTCAGCTGAATTCACAGCACTATGCCCATTAGGTACTCAATATAAATGGCACAAAGACTTTTTATACACACCGAATAATTTTTGAGGGTTTTCTCCACCCAATATAAATCTTAACTGCCTCGTTGGCCTAGTGGTGCTAAGCGCGACTGCTACGCTAGAGGTCTTGGGTTCGATTCCCAAGTCGACCAAGGTGTTATTGGGTTTTTCTATGAAATTCTCAGTAACAGGTCGAAGTTTGGATTTGTGCCCGGTTAGTGGCAATAGGCTCGCCCCCTATTACATGGGACCTAAACATACCGGCGAACTGTGGGTGTACATTGGTACACTTCTGCCTAACCCTTTGGGGATAAAGGCGTGATGGTATGTTAATATAAGTCTTGAAAAGTCTGTATAGCTCGATCCTTCTGTCACTAGGAAAATTGTCACAATCATGGTTTTAAACGCCACACCACGGCCTCAGGTGTTCTACCTATAATAATTATCGATTTAATGGTTTGTTTACTAGTTCCTTAATTAGTCTTAAGACTATACAAGATAAGGAAAACATGTCGGAAGCGGACGGTATCTGTAGCAATGTCACGTTACTTTGAACTTTTTTATGAGCTATGTAAGAAGTCGCATTTATGCATCATGTTCTTACTTCCTTGAAGGATGTTTTATCCTATGTATATTGAAAAATGCCGTATTTAACTTTACTATGAAATTCACAGTTAAACGTTGACCCAACAGACACAACAGGTAATTAATTGATCGTAGGTCACCGGTGACCGACAGGGCTCTAGACCTTGACTTTCTTTTATGAAATCTGAATGTGTCGTCCCTAAGTACGACATTAAGTGTTGAGGTACATTAGGTGCCTACTTGAACAGAGAATGTTAGTGTTACCACAAAATGCGGTCGACATATGTGGAAATCTAAAACAACAGCTGTACACATATAATAGTACAAGAAATGTGTAGAGAATATTTCAAGGTGCATTAATATTTACATATCTGTACCTATATAAACAGAATAGAATAGAATAGAAAAACATTTATTTAGCACAGTACACAAGACAACGCAAAAAAAAAAACACAAACAAACAAGACAAAAAACGAGGCAAATCAAAAATAATTAAAAAATACACAATACTAGTAGTGTTGTCCAACATACAGTACCAAAAAGGTCACCAACTCACACTCATAGTAAATCTTTACGAATAATAAAATATTGCTGCTGCGTAGTTTAGTGAGGATAGACTTTTAAAGCTGTTGTGAGATATCGTCAACCGCAAAGCTATTAGGTGTCGCTTGGGTCTGTCATTCACTTTATCGGCTGCAAAAACAGTTACCTGTATCTGTAGTTTAGTCTAAAGACTGTGTTTCTGATATATTCTACGTCTCAAATCGTTGACACGTTTCAAGTAAGCTTCTTCCAGTTGTACTCATTAGTATATACTATATTATTATTTTCGAAGCGTCTTAGTCATCCTTAATAAAATCTAAAGTAAAAGTCTGAAGCTAAAATCGTCTAATCAAGACGATTTTTGCTTCAGACATTGGTTAATTTCTGTGGCTTATCCTAATAAGAAGGATAGCGTATTGGTTACAGCTCATCACGATGATGTCAGGATTGAATAACTTCAAACAATTATACAATCATACAGTTTAGTGTAGGTTTAAGGTCACCAATACCTAATAGGAGGTCCTATTAGGTTTATTACCAGATGATTAACCACGCAAAGAATTAAAATTTACATTAAAACAAAAATATCAACCTTATTGATCTTTTACTACACAGTTCTACTCATCATTTATTAAGTTTATGTGCCTAATTAATAATAATACTGTATCGACAATTAAAACTCTTTTCTTTTTAATATTTTATGGGTCACGGCCCTAAAAGTAAAAAGAATGTCCTAAACAGATGTGTGTTGCCCACACTAGTATTGTTCCATTAATATTACCTTGATCCACGGTCACCTCTCTAAATAAACAAGGTTACAAAATCATTAAAAAATAATTAAAAAGTGAACAAGATTGGTAAACTGTGAAGGTATTATTATCTTTCATTGATAGTTAAAGATGCAAAATATTTACTAAAAATTTATTTTTGATATCATTGCTTGCAATTTTCTTTATATTTTGTCTGAATTTTGATTGTCATAGCATCAAAAGTCATGGTCAAAAAAAACCTGTTTCTATTTTTATGACTAGAGCAGCAAAAACCATACATTACATTAATTAACGCAAAGTCTTCTAAAATTAATTCAATAAATTTGTTATCATCATCCTATCATAAAAAGATAATTTGAACCTTTATTGAAATTTAATAAACTTTATTAATTTAACATTTCCTTTCTTTTATCTAGTGATGTGCTAGCCAACAAACATAATTTAATTTGTTATTTCCGTCCTTATTTCCTTCTTTAAACATTAAATAAAGGTGAACAAATATAGTATGACTCTACGTATTAATCATTTATTGCATTAATAGTTGGGTGTGAAAGTGGAGACGCTTTCCCTGGTGCAAGAACCTCATGAATGGGTATTGGTTTTATAATAAAATGCAAATTAACAGTGTTTTTAACTAACATGAGATTTCCAGGCTGCATTTTCTCTCAGTAAAGTTTAATATACGGCAAACAACATTCTAATCGGTTAATATTTTAGATACGTTTCGCATATTTAAGTCATATAATTGTAGGTATTTAGAAATTGTTAAGTTTATTCATATGTATAGGTTTACTTATTTGTACACCTATTCCCAATAAGCTGTTTAATTGTTGAAATCAATATGACTGCTCAAGAAATTACAAAAAAATAAAAGCTCTTGTAAAAAAATCTTAACAGAACATAGGACCTCATATAAATACAGCAACTTTACGTCATTCGACCATGTTTATGGAATTCACATTAGCTAAATGTCCTGAATTTAACCTCGTGCATCTAGTTTTTATGCACACTAGGTTTTGCGTCATTATCTTGATTATACTAGTCATTGAGTAGGCCTTACTTTCCACAGTAATGTGCTAATGCCGGACGTTCTGCATGCTCCTGATAATCTTAGTTTTTTTTTCTATCGTTATTATGCTGTCAGAATAGTACATGCACTAGTAGGATCACTAATCAACTGTCAAGTAAATAGAGCAAATTACACCATCCTATTAAATCTCACCACGACTTACGCAAAAAGTTGTAATGTCGCAAAACATTTCTAAGCTGTAATGGTACTTTTGGAACACGATATTCATGAGCCCATGTTCACTAGATTTCCTATTCCTGTATTAAATTAAGTAGATACATATACTCTTGAGATAACGGCAAGGCCACGAGGAAGACTGCTTGGAGGTGGACTGACCAAATAAAAGTGGTAGTAAATGGCTCATCATCACTACATGAATGCACGAGGAAGGCGGCCATCAGAGAAGAGTGGCGGCGTGTTGTGAAGCTTGCCACCAACACCCGAAGTGATGACCACGACCACTCTGTCAAGAGTGACCCCGACAAGGAAGAAGAACGGCAAGGCAAAGCGATTGCACATCCACATTTTGTCAAATACATTGTAACCAATTCTCAATAAGTTTGTGTAACGAAGAACAAATGTTGCCAGCATTTACTGGCATTATGGTCTAACGATCACTTGTGAGACTGTGATTAAATACACGACCTTACATGTTGCACTAGTTTTTGCTCCCACGAGACCAAAGTATTCGGCTGATGGTTCATCAGGCATTTTGTAACCTAAGTCGTTAAGTATCGGCGCCAAAGCTGCCGACGCAATACAAATCGTACCATAACTATCAAGTTTCAACATTAGTTCCTTACGCTTCAGTTAATATTATGTTATTTTAATTATATCTGCCGAACTTGTCGCCAAGGTTACTCTGAACTCTGTGAGAACGGGCCCAAGCGAATGGATCCTGTTTCAGACCGCCAGTTGATCTTTCGAATTCCAATGCATTAAAAATGGTGCAAATTTGATTTAATTTGACATTTCGTATTTTATGCACGCATTAAATTAATATAAATGACATTTATTAGT
The DNA here is from genome assembly GCA_905475315.1 of Autographa pulchrina. Classification (NCBI taxonomy): domain Eukaryota; kingdom Metazoa; phylum Arthropoda; class Insecta; order Lepidoptera; family Noctuidae; genus Autographa; species Autographa pulchrina. Next base: position 3,440,193 of record FR997770.1, read on the forward strand.
AACACTTACAAGGTGTTTAAAAGTTTAAGGCTTCATTGGTTTTTGATTAATTTTTCCTAAAGATACTTATTGATTTTGATTCTAGTTCTAAAGATAATTATTCTGGTACAAACAATGTAGAACCTACTTAAATAACAAATTAACTGTTTTGTCCCTTCTTAATGGATATCCCTCAAACATTAAGGTCAAATCGTGACGATCAGCAAGTTATAAATACCAGGTTAACAGCACCGCGTAGGCGGTTCGCCTTGCCGAACTTGTCACGTAGAAAGCCTGAGACAAAGGTCTGTCAGTCAAGCTATTTGCGTAACTAGCAATCTGCATGTCTAATAAACGCTTTCAGGTATTGCGTTGATTGATTGAAATGTTATGCAAAACAGGTTCAAAGTGCAATCGTTTTAGATTAGCCCTTATTGTTACGGTCACACCTTTGTTGAACAAGTGCGAAAATGATGCTTGAAATTGCTTTTGGTTTTGTTTTGAAATTTTGGACCATTGCCCAAAATTATCACTAGACAACAAGTTAAGAAAGATCTCATTTGGAAACGCTGGTTCTATTCGTCGAGATTAGACCCCAAATCATTTTTTTTTTTATATCAAAAAATCATTGAGTGTTTTTATTAAAAGCATGCGTATTACGTAGGCATCAGCAAACAATTCATGGAATGAGTACATAATAAAATAGTCGTCTCAACGAAAAACTAATTCTAACTCTAAATATTTGATGTATACTGAAAATTGAATGTGTTTCCAATTTAGGTTATTTACGAACTTAAAACAAGACCAATTTCAAAGCTTTGAAAAGCCAACCATAATCGCTGAGAAGAAAACAATTCACTTTGTAATTAACACCAACCATTTGGACATCATTTCAATCAAAAAACCTGGCTAATAAACTTCTTCGTACAATATGATAAATGCATTATTTACTGACATAACTCCGTGTGATAGACTAACAGATTGTGCAATAAATATGTAAATGCAATACTTCCATGTTCCTTTCACACTTCAGTCATTAGTATTATTCAAATTGGAAAATTATGGTGCACGAGAAGTCTTCAAAGAGCGTAAAAGTGTTACGTATGCTATCTGACCTAAATGATGTTATTGTATAGCGAAGTTTGAAGATCGTTAGGTAGGTATAATTATATTTTACGCTTAGTTTCACATACAGATCCCACGCATACGAAACTAAGCGTAACATAATCAATACAAATATCTATAATATAATCGAAAATCACTACATCAAACCAAATATAGCAGTTTTTCGAATATCTTTAATCCCCTTAAACATTTTGACATGTAAACGTAACAGAGCGCTAGTTAAATAAAAAAATATCTAAGTTCGGATCCTAATATAAATAGAGCCTACCCAGACCTTTTTTTAAGCCGTAGGTCCCGACTGTCATACTATGATCTTTGGCAGTCGTTAAGTCAATTTTGACATCCAGTCTTGCTATGGGATACTGTGTTATCCAGTAAAATGGGTTGTGGAGGTAAGATAGGCAGTCGCTCCATGTAAAATACGGTAATCAGCTGATTCCGGTAAGACTGGAAGCCGACCCCAACATAGTTGGGAAAAGGCTCGGGAGATGATGAGAGCCTACCTAGACCTTCTGATCTATGACATCATGACATGTAACAACATCTATTTCCAGACATCTCAATGTTCCACATTCTTCCTTGACAAGGTCTAATTGCGGGTTATTTCACGTTATTAATTAAAATACGCAGCATTTGTTGCCCAGATATTTAGCATACATACCAAATGAAGCGGCTCCTAATTGTTGGCGTAATTACCACAAATAATTACAGACTGATTGATCGGTACAGGCAGTTCAAACGTGAGACCTAAGATTAATCTAGACTAAGATACAGATCACTTAACATATCGTTGGTAAACTAAACGAAACTTGATTTGAACAGGGTAAACCCAGATTCGAGTCTTGCTTAAAACTGGAGTGGTTTTACAAGTTTTTTTGCACTTGTGTATTTGATAGTAGGTTTTTTAGGTGCTCTAAAATATAAGAGGGCGTTTGAATAAATGACTCCTAATAAGCACAGCTGGATGGAAAGCTACTATTGATACAATATCAATTTGTTTAATGGTATTTGCTGACAATTCTTATATTATTGTCGCAGTCCCTATATAATCCTAAATAGAGGGAACATATTTTTTTACTATGATTAGTAGCAACCTCTCTAGAATCTAGATAGGTTTACTTCTCTATGTGGGTTTTATCTACCAGAAATCGACGAACAAAAGCTCTACAATCGCATTGCAAGTATATGAATACTTAGAAAAGTTGTTTTATCTCTTTTAACTTTCAAGAGAAATATAAAACGAAACTGATCAATTTATTGAATCAGACGAATGTGGAACATGACGAATTTATTCTATTCTATGAAGTATCGAGCCTTAATTAGTATCTGTTATCGATGGACAAAATGGTAGGCGTTAGAACACACAAGGAAGTAAGCTACAGATTACCTGAAAGGAAAATAGCCTGTATGACGTGTTACGAAGGTACATATTTCTCCGGATATATCGATTAGGAAGGAGGTGTTAGTATGCGCACCGATTTGTAGGAAATAACGGAACGACCAGTTGGTTGACGACTGTCTAAAGTTCTCTATATAAGATTCTAGGAACTTGTGTTTATGTTTATTTTAATTTTTATAACGTTATTATCTGTGTTGTGTACAGGTTTTGTGTACTTTAGTTATTGAAAACCTTTTTTGATGCTCGTGTTTTTCTCAAGTTAAAGCCTTAATAGTTTTATTTCTCTTTAATATGGACAAGGAAATGCAATCAAGATGACTATGCGATTGTGTGATAAGCCAATGTATAATATGTACTCTTTGTCTCGACTTTACATACTGGCTCTCTTAAGGGTAGGGAGGGGGTTACTAGACGAAAACTTAACGAGAACTAACAACAAAAATTGTTTATATATGTGTATAACAAACAGACAAATATTACATATTGCGGGTTATAAATGTAAGTAGAGTCATGTAAATTTAACAAGGCCACACTTTTTAATATTAATATGGAGTTTAAATTAAATATTTTCTTAAGTATGACGGTAAACAGACTCCATAAAACCAAGTACAACTGTACCTCTCCAGACGTCATCGCGTCATATCGTTTAGAAAATAAACTGGGAAGATCCTACTGTTTTGATTTAACTGGTATTAAAAACAAGAGAATCCTTTGGTTTACCTTTTTATGCGTATTATTTGACAACACCGGATGTATAATACTGTGAATAATGTCATTATTCTGAGGTATAATATTATTGGTTCAACATCCTAGTCTGTGTGTTCTGAATTTCTTGTAGCGCTTATGGTATTAGAACCCTATGAACTAATAATTATCAATGAAGCACTCACTCTATGCCAAACAGTGTCATTTATTGTTAAAACAGGGTATATCAAAGTTAATTTTAATAGGGTTACAATTCTTCATCTTCGTAGTTTTGGTCTAACTGATATTTATAAATAACCCTTTCTTTTAACCCTCGATATTAATTAACTATGTTTTCAAGGTAATCTGTTCTATTTTTCCCTAGTAGATCCAAGCTATAGCAGTCATCTCACCTCTCTTTTTTTTAAGTCTAACATCAATAGATACCTTCTGTTTCAATCAATAAGTACTATAAATAATACAATATTACTACCACAATTACGGTTATGTTTCAGCTGCGGTGTTCGGTACAAGTGTGTCAAATTATAATATTGTAGTACGTGATGGACTATTGTGGCCATATTGTGTCGGCCTCTGTATTCAGGTCGGCCCGAATGGATGGCCTATGTAAATTGATATGACGTTTCAATAATTACACAAGTTTTTTTTTTGAATTGGATGAAGATATATTGGAAGGCTTATTTTCTTAATATTCATTGTCTAGCTGATCGCGGTCCACTGTCAAAAGCTGTGGAAACACAACTATATATATACATATATTTTTGCAATTTCGACACAGCGCTCATTTCTGAAAATAATGTATATAAAAGCTAAGCAGATTCTCGGCTTTTCTTGTAAAGCTAGTTTAATACCTCCAATAGTTTAATAAATATTCTCTTCTTCTATTCGATATAAAAGAAACAGGTAATTAATTCTACGAAACTCGTTCAACGAATACCGTTAAACAAATAAATCTATTTTTCGCAGAATTGCTCTAGGAGCTGGCTTATTATTTTATATCAATCCTGTGTTATTTAGTATAAGATTTAATTTCATGATCAGACAGAAGGCTGGTTTGTTCCTTGCACAGAGAATCGGCATAGCCATTTAACGTGGAAATGCTGCCAGCCTTCTGGGCACGTTTCCCGCCATTGACAAGGATGACTGAAGGATGAATTTTTTGACGCGTGTTATATTTAATTTTAGTATAGTTGTAAGTGTTTGTTGTTGTATTAGATTTAAGTATTGAATTGTAAATAAAAATATAATTTCGTATAAGATTTTATATGTTAATGGAGCGAAGATTTCAAAACTAAAGAACCGGTCAAGCGGGATTAGCAAAGATATATTTTATTTTCCTTCTCATCCCGCACAAGCTGTTACTTGTAAGTGTCAATCGCATGGAACAGGTTATTCAGGTGTTTATAAAGCCTAGTTTATATTAGAAATTAAATTAAGTTTAATAATATGTTTATTTATGTAACAACTTATCATTTAATGATTCCAGAAATTCATAGTGTTCTTTACTCAAATACTGTTTTGATTTTTGTCAAAAACGCTGCGCATATTTTGACGATTAAAATACATAACATCTACTTTTGAATGTAGATGACAGATTCACTGTTAATTTTGACCGACTCATGTTAATTTCTAATTTCCAAAATTCCGAACAACTGGTATAAGGTTTACCGCAATGAGGATTGGTTTACCGTGTTAAGGTCACTTTTGCATTTCATTTTTTTTTTTAATATATAACACCATTACATAAATTCCAGTGCGATGCTGAATACTTCAAGGTAACTTAATCTAATAACTCTAAGAGACCAATGACAATTAATGAAGGAAAGCATCGTAAATTTCCTTTACGATGTTTTCCTGGAACACACGGAATCCATAATGAAATCTACAATCGCTAACCCCCAAGTGAGAAAGCTTGATGATCAAAGCTCGTTCCTACTCTATGTGACATGAGGCCTTCGCCCCGCAATAAGGATATAACAGGCCGGTATTATATACTTTATTTTTGAAAGTGTATAAACAATTTTCATTATAGTAGAATGTTGTTAAAGGGTAGCAGTGTCCGCTGGTATAAAACTAGACTTATGTGGGCAGAAACCGGTCGCAGAAGTCTCGTTTATTTAGCTTTATTTTGATTTAACGCAACTACTAATGCAGTTTGTGATGTGTCCCATAAATGGCAATTTGATAATTGATAACAGCTTATGTTTATAATTCATATACAGTACTATTAGATATTGTACAATCGATACGAGTGTTTTCTTGATCGTGATTAAGATAAATATTGACTATGGTATTCTAGAATCGTAGAATCGAAAAAAGTTAAGGTTGTTTATAATCAGATAGTACTATCATAACGATGTCAAAATCAAAAAAGGGTGATTTGTTAATAACTTAAAAATCAATATTCAATAATGCCTAACATTTAAAGATTTCGATGGGAAAGCTTTTGGTTCGATCCGTTAATTCGGTAAATCGTGCGTATAAATTTTTGAAAATATTTATCGTTTGCTAAAATGTTGACATGTATGTCACTATATCCGGAATAGCGGGTAAATTACATTTTTCCACCTGTTAAGAATTAAATAGAAAGTACTGATAGACTTTCACATAAATCATAGAATTTACAGCCGATGTAACAATGACCCGGAAATAGGATTCCACATATCTCATGAACATTATCGACTTGCATGTGTACTATTTAATATTGCCTGCTTATTAAGACGGTTACAAGTTTACAACCAAATACTGAACGAATTGAATATTTGAAACATAAAAACAAAACACTGGTCCTGGGTTTTCTAAATAGCCGAATTATAATTCACTAAGATTATAGATTCTTCAATACATACGTATACATGAGTCGATCAATGTTTCTAAGCCACGATACTTATCCACCCTAAGTAATTTACCCCGTTAAGGACAGCTAGAGCTTAGAGCCTGTTAATTAATGGCTTCCATGAAAACACTATGGCTTTACATACTTGCTTACAATAAAAACTGGATAGAAAACTATTGAACTTGCAATATCAGTGATCCATGAAGCACACGTCATAATTAACTCAACTGAAACAACTTTAAAGGACCTTTTTTTTCACTGGTCTATGACATCGATCAAGAACAGTTGAGTATTTTAAGTAAGGGTAAATGTCCTTTTGCAGAAAGGATTCTGCAAGGTTGTATGTCATTGTCACGTCATCACTCATCCATGATTTTAAAGGAGTAAAGCTCTCGCCATCTAGCGAATCGAATAGAATTAAGGAAAAAAACGATATTATAGATGGTAGCACAATCTGCCGCGGTCCAATGGTCATAGGCTAGGCTCATGTGTGGCAGCGTGAGAGGCGAGGCGGCGGGTGCAACGTCCTGCGCGCGCGCCGCCGCTGACTCGCATACGTAATGCAGGCCCACTAGCGCCCGCTGCTAGGGTCTGTGCTACTTACGCGCTCAAACGTACAGTTTTACTTTTATCGATAACTAAAATTATAACTGTGTTGGGTTTAAATCTTTTATCGTAACGGAAAATGACTTGGCAGGTTATTTTTCTAAGCGTTCATTAAAGATTTTTCTCGCTAAGGTATGCTTTACATTGGACATAAAGCGCTTAGTTGATTTTTGACAACTTTTTTGTAGTGATTTTATTTACTTACATGCAATTATTTACCCATTTGTATTATGTCAAAATGCGTAAATATGATACAGTTGCCATAAAATCTCGCAAATACTATTTAAAAAGGAATTAATTTTAGTAGAGTGATTGAATATCTAAATCATTTCTATTTTTACACAACTATCTAGATAAGCTTTTGACATTGTTATGCAGCAAGAGGTAAAGGACATTTCTTGGTTTATTTATAAATATTAATTAGAAGGTGTATTTAATACAATTTTATTTCTATTTGACGGTACTATGGAAGCAAAAATATTTAAGACAGGTTAGAAAGATTCTGCTGTCAATTCCGTATCGAATGTTCGAGGATAATTTATTAGTAGCTGTAGTTGAGTGACCTTTTAATATTATGCACACGTTTATTATGGCGGAGATATGCTGACCGTTGTGATTTAATCTAATTCCAAGTTATAACAAAACAATTTTCAATTCTAAGTTATAACTAAAATGTGGTGATGAGAAACCTAAACTTGTTACGAAATATTGATCTTATGTTTCACGTTTACGTGTTTCTTTTTTTAAATGGTGTTCCATAGAGGTGTGTATTCTTTATATGATTTGAAAATCGAAGCGCGTATCCTATCCTTGTACCTATGTCCAATTTTAATACTGAACAAAGTCCTTCTTCCACGCATTTATTTCCTAGGGAAGTATCCAGGATCACTAAGTTTTCCAGAAACTTGATAAAATTGACATGTTATGTGGTTGAGTACATTCTGATTAAAATAATAACAAACAAAATGATACCAGCCTATAAACGTCCCACTGCTGGGCACAGGCCTCCTCCCACATAGAGAACGCACAAGTTATTTCATGTATGGGACATACAATAAATAATTAACCAACAACCAACTCACCTTTCATTCACATAATAGTTTTAATGTTATGCATTACGGATTTCTTCACGTGAAGTGTGTGTAATGCAAATTTTAAATTCACGTGTCTAATTCGTTACGGCATGGCTATTAGACCGTTATTGACAGAAGATGAATAACAATAACTTAATCTGGTTTCCGCTCTACATATTAAGTTTTAATTGAAATCGCTATTATTATAATTTGTAGTCTCATTACATTGACTTCTTTTGTTTTATAAGGCCCGTTTTTTTTTTAACGCCACATAACTTTTATTCGAGAGAAACAAGTTCACGTCTGACCGATTTTCTATTGAAGAACTGTCATAAATTCGAAATTATTCTTTGGATAATATTAACTGTAGTTTCAAATCAGCAATAAATAAATCAAATTGGTAATTTCTTACAATACAACATTGTAAAGTCAATGTATCTCTACCGTATCTAGTATATGACGACGATGAACGTAGAAATAGATTAATAATTTACAATGTAAACACATAATGCATGAGCTAATAGTGAATAATTTTATCGATTCCGATAATACATTACATTACAATAGAAATAATTATGTAAGCAGCAATAGTGATCTCTAGTGTATTGAGCGCAATCGTGAATGAAGCGATAGTAATGTGGAGCAGCGACCGCATTCATAGTGAGCATTGCAAGCCTACATGACCTATCATTAATGATGATTTGAATGTGACGATGTGACCTAAACGTTTCAAAGAGAAATGTTGTCATACATTTGAGAGCTAAGTATCCACACGGAGACACAATGACAAAATTATATCAATGCTTATTTGCGTTAGGGGTTAAAAAAAGAGCTTTGCAGCGGCCTCCCAAACATTGTTGAGAAACAATGAGAAATAATAAATTACTGTGATAAGGTAAAAGTTTGCAATCATTTAGGATGTCTTTGATAGAATATGCAGTATAGCAAAGCGCATGCAGAGTGGTCTGTCTATACAGGTATTAAGGCTATTGTAGTGATGAATCCTATGCAACAAAAACTGATAAACCTCGTGGAATTTGGCTTCAATGTAGTACATCTGTACGCCAAGGTCGATTATCTTTCAATTTTTATAGTTATCGACACGAAATCTTACATATAAATGCGTGACCAAATCTAATATGATAATAAATATAGACAAGCATTTTAAACAAAATAAAGTGGTGCTAAAACACTTCATTTTATATGTTTGTAAACTATTATATGAACATAACATACCATCACGCCTGTATCCCCGAAGGGTTAGGCAGAGGTGTACCAATGCACACCCACAGTTCGCCGGTATGTTTAGGTCCCACCCATATAGGTAATAGGGGGCGAGCCTATTGCCACTAACCGAGCACAAATCCAAACTCCGACCTGCTACTGAGAATTTCATAGAAAAACCCAATAACACCTTGGTCGACTTGGGAATCGAACCCAAGACCTCTAGCGTAGCAGTCGCGCTTAGAACCACTAGGCCAACGAGGCAGTTCTATTATATGTGCCTATGTTAAATATGAGGTGATAATTGCTCGTTTAAATATTTTTGTTTGAAAGTAATTTTTCTTATTGGTTTTGTGTAGTATGTACATTCGTTTAGAATAGTAAGGGAATATATTATGGCCACCTCAAAAAGTTATTATAAAATATTCGACGATTTAATAACTGTTGTTATTAATTATCGATAAGAAAAACGTTATGTACTAAACGTTAAGTCTTCTTTATCACAGTTGCATAAGATTATGTCAATTTAAAAAGCGATTTTATTTCCTTTACATTAAACCCTGTAACTCTACGTATAAAACTAGTTCTTAATGTAGGAAATAATTATTATGACGGAAATTGCAAGTTTAAGACAGATGACATGTAGAATTTAAGTTATTTTTTATCGTATGAAAGTATTGGTATTTTCCGTCAAGGTTCATGCGTCATTGATTTACTTGTCTGAATCACTCTATGAGAGTCCCGTTGAATTATTAAGTAGTACCTACTGTAATTTACTTGAGGATTAAGATGAGACTAAGGTATCTAGTGTACCTACATCATAAATATTTGTTTTAGAAGTCTGGACCTCAGATAAACTAAAACGATAATAACGCCTTATATTTTTATATAATAGAACTATTGCTTTGTTACATATTTTATTTTTTTAACGTTTGTATACATGTCTTCTACTTTGTTCCTTCAATCGAAATGCAATATTTCCAATTTAGAAACCCATCACGAGCTCAAAAAGTATCTCTACCACGCAATAACAATCGTTACAGATACCAGTACTAGTTATTATTAATGATTAACTCTCTCAGACCACTTACGAAACCTCTGTAACCTTTGTACGTTTATATAACTACAGACAAGTATAGTTTGTTGTTCGCACTATTCAACCCTATACCTGCCGGCCGCCCGATGGGATACTTTCGCAACACCTAGAAAACGTAACGCACGATCGTCACGATTTGTATCATTTTTAATGGTTGTTTTGTTTTCAAAATAAATTTCGCAAGTATTTAGCAAAATATACAATGTTGCAAGTTCGTTTAATAAGTGAATTGCGTGAACAATTATGTCGAGATGGTATTTTAGGTGGAAAGTGTCAAGGATAAAAGTGTTTTTTTAAAAAACGTTAGGGGCATTTTAAGTGAATCCAAGACTCGAAATTGTTATTATTTTAGGTATTTATTGATGGAATTATATGACACATATGTAGAAATCAGTTTTAGAAATAAGCAGATTACCATTTTTTATAATGTTGTCAACTTATAACAGCGCATAATGTAGGAAAACAAGTTGTGCATATACATTCGTTTGAAGACCTCCTATATCTCTAAAATGGGGTTTATATGATTTAGAAAATAAGTTTTATAAATAAAACGCCAACACTCTCCTTTAACGGTTTGTTTCTTTGTTTTGTATCTTTATAAGTTTATACATATTTATAGTGCATCGATTCCAAAGGCGAGTAAAGCCAATGACTAATATTATGTCTGTGGTCATCGCCGGACTTTACAGATACACCGACATACCATTTATATAGATATATCTGATTGTGTGGCTGCATGTAGTTTGCGTGTTGATTGCTCATTACTCTTTATGGTCTAACTGTGACGTCAGATCTCGGAGTGTTTGATTTAGAATAGAAATTAGAGACTGCTAATGAACAGATACTTTGTTTAAATGTAACTTGAGTTTTTAGACTATTGGCTGTTGTTGGTTAGTGCACAAGGATGGTAGAGATTGATAGAAAGGATCTCTACATGCCATCCGATTTTTATTAAACATAAGAGTATTTCATTATTTTATCGTTTTGATGGGAATCTGTGTAGAATTGTAGATGCGCTGAGGTAGAACGCACTAAAGCGCTGCTTTCTCTATCTCTACAGTAAAAAAAAAATAGTTGGTACCTAACTATATATCTATAACTATACCCTACAGTACTTACTGTAAAAAAGACGCCCGGAGCCATAGCAGACTACAGAATAATACTGGACAGTCATAGCCACAGAAAACATGTATGTGACACATGATAGCAATAAATTGTACCTTACTTAGGTAGACAACGTTGCAAGTATAATCGTGGATATTTAATGTCACCATTGTTCGTAAAACGCAGCCTTTGTCCACTTCTCTTTACTCGAAGATGAAGGTTATCGATTTGTAAACAGTGTACATCTAAGCCTTAGTTTAACATCAGATAACACGGTTCAATACTAACTGTACGTTAAATTGGTAGCCAATTGATGCAGTTTATGTTTAGGGTTATAAGTCGTGGGATCGCTTTCAGTTGGGACAATGACCTACGGATTTGTACAGTTTCGTGCAAAAGATTTATTTTATTATAACTAAAGAGTGATAAAAACAATCGCGATAATTATTCTTAATCAGACAATAGGTTCATAATCTTAAGGAGTGAGTAGGTACTTAATTAGTTCTTGTTCAGCCAATGCTTCTGCTTTCGCCAAACATTCAAATTCTCTCCTCTTTGAAAGCTGAATAGAGGAATTGTCTGTGATCTACACGAATTTAGACTTTATTTAATTTAACTGTACGATGAATATAGTATAATGTATCCAATAAGCGAATCCTTATTATTATTGTTTATTGAACTCCATAGAGCGCCGAGTTTTAATAATTTTACCGTTACCTATAGAGCAGCTAAATTTTATAAGATTTTGCTGCTTGCTGTTGTTGTAACTTGAACATATAACTGTATTTATACTTATGTAAGTATTAATCTCATCTACCTTCCAAATGTAATAACGTTATGTGTGTAGGTACTAATTAAGCAATTAGGCTTGCTTTAAAATTACCTATAGGTTCCTAAACAAGTTCATAACATTTTGTTTGCTAAAATCGTAACACCATTGGCTAAAATACGCTACTACCTGTTGACAGCCAACCCGACTTTAAAGCTGCCCAAAAAGGATTAAAAAGGCAAATTCCGACACGATAAGATTCCAAGAAACATACCTACAAAGGTATAGTTTCTACAAAAGAGACGCAATATATCTAGGTAGGTTTAAAGAAGAAACTACATGGTCCTTGGTACCAAGATTACCTAGACATTCAAGAAACATGTACGAAGGACTGATAGTTTCAATCAACTCAACAAGTATATACCTAGGTAGATACTTACGTTTTGTACCTATCTATAGAAGAATCTATACCTATAAGCTAGTAAGCTCGGTGACACAAGATAGGTAGTTACTAGGTAGGTATTTGAGTTCGGACGTAAGTCAATACAGGCAATACCATAGGTAGTAATATCATAAACACGACGAAAATAATATACTAAGTATATTTCAAAGCCGGTCTCTAAGAACTGCTACGTGTTAAATGCATAAAATAATAACATGATCGTGTACTTATTACAACATAATTATAATAAGATTAAGTTTGGTGGATAAATAGAAATAATAAAACTTACCTCAGCTCTAAGTCAGGCCGTCGCTCCTTGCAATCTTGATATTGAATAGGTACAAAATACAGGATCAGTTCGTCTAAACAAACAACAGAAAAGCTACTTTCAATACATCGAGGGCTTAAAATCTGGTTTCGCGATACCGCTATGCACTTAAGAAGTTTACGAACGCATACCTCGGCCGTTTCAAAACCGCGCACACTCTACCACACAGTAAATGTTTAAAAAACTGTCTTGTTGTTCGTTATGCTTAGAATACAATATAGTTCGTTTGACGGTGGCGTTCGTTCGATCGTTTATCGTTGAACCGGTAGGACGGGGCGCGATACCTGCCGCGGACCCGTCAACTAATCGACTGTCTGAGTGCGACTATAGAGGCACGTGTTTACACGAGTTCCATTCAATGTGTGCGTGCGAGAAGGCTTTGCTGCGCGCGAGTGGACTGTGTTGCCAGGACAGTAATATTACCGGTTTTTAGGGATCTAAGACTGGCTGAGACTCTCATAGTCACAATGAGAGCGAACGTTACATTACTATTCTCACTATAATTCAGTACGTAGCTGAAAGATTGTGTTCCTGACGCATGTCGGTCTTATTTTCTGTGAAAGTAAAAAAAAAAAACAGTTTTGTTTTTTAAACATTGCAAGCTTTGATTATATAATGTCTAGATGGAGCGTCGCCCTACAATCATAAAAAAAAAACGAGGCAACAATTTCAAGTGTGTGTTACCAGCTATTACAAATTCTCCCATAAATCACATTAAATAAAGACTAATTTATAATAATAAAAAAAAAAATAGTTTTATGTACTTATGTGGTATTATTCAGTTTAAGTGTATTTTTATTAAGTAGTTACTTTTTTAAATAATTAAAAAAAAAACTAGATTTGTGTGTTTGAATGGAGTATTAAATCAACTAAGTTAATACAATATTTTGAGCAGTTAGGATTTTGAAATTTGAAATGAAAGATCACATCTCGTTAATTAGGAATGAGTTTTAATTACAGGCGATCGTTCGAAGTACATCAACGAAATTTTATAAACGTAATGATAAACCAAAAAATTTACCCAAAAAAATGGGAGAATAAGAAACAGAAACTGGCAACACTGATAAAATATGGCGCAATTTGGTAATGATAAAAAAAAACTAAAATAAATATGAAGTTTCTGGTGTCTTGTCTACGGTGATAGGTGATGTGTTTGGTATTTTTTAGCCTTCCTTTATAATTCCGGCACACTTTAAAAGCACATACTGTCATCTTATCGCTGTTATGTGGTTATTCCTTAGAGCGCGTAAAACGTAGTGACACGAAAGCGGCACGATCTGTACTGGTTGGCGGGAATTGCGGGAAATTACATAACAACCAAATTTGGTTGTAATTTTTTGACGGGTCTGCGCGCACTTGACAGTCCATCTAGACATTATATAATCAAAGATTGCAAGCTGGCATAATAATATAGTTTTTAATGATATTATTCGCTTATATTACAAGAACGTAATAGTCATTCGTAGTCATTTCTTCGCCTCATTGAAGTTTGACAACGACCTGTCAGGAACGCGCTCTCTATTTGGCGCTACTGATGCGTCCGAAGTCCAACTTACAGCCGCGAAATAAAATCGTATTTTAATATCTTAAATCCTAACCTGCAATCAAAATATCGTGTATGGTGAAAATGTGACTTTGGAAACAGTAAATAAACCTCTATAGGCTCGCTATAGTGGTTGTCCACAAAAGCGTTAGTTGCTCCAAATAGGCGGAGTCGTGTGTTCTTTGTAGTTATGTTTTACCTTTTGTATTTTATTATATGTTAATTTTGTAATAAATTATGCTAGTGATAAATAACTCATTCTTCTTATTCTTATCGTTTCGATGACAATTTATTTTGGGTATATTGTGTCGTCCCAAAATTCATTTATAACTCAGTTAAAAAAAGATAGTTCATGTTTCCTTTAGTTTGTTTGGGTATTTTTTCTTTGTTTTATTAAACATTCAGGGTTACTTAATGAAGTATTTCAACATTAAAACCATTATAATACCTGTGTGTAAAAAAAACGTAAAAACAATTTATCGATTTACGTGGCAAGGAAAAATAAAAAAATGGCAACACATAACTTAGACTAGTCAAGTGGACATACATGTACGCACTACGCCATCACTACGCGCGCACGATACGATTTTTTTGTTTGTACACAAAGGAGCTTTATTAAAGCACTGTTGTGAGGTATCCTTCGGGTTTAGTTTTATTTTCGGTTATAAATAGCCTACATACAGGTTTGACTTCTTGCGGACACAGCACTAATGGCTGGGTTTCTCAAAACATTCCAGTAAGTTTAATAATTATGTACCTACCTTCCATTTTAAACAGCAAACGGGTTTATCCGGTTATATTTCTGATGTCCGGTCGTTGTTCCAATTGATTACTTAACAAAATCTATTATTCAGAACAGAAAAACAACTATGAATAGTTTAAGATGATTGGCACAAGGTGAAACTTAAAATAATGACGAGTAAAGGTAACAATTGTTTCTGCCAAAAGGTAAAGTAGAGCAGGATCTCTTTTTGCGGGTATATCTAGATAGAAGAATTTAATTAGGAAAGAAGACTAAGTTATGTGATGTGTGTGTATCTGTAAAACGAAGGTCTGTGAATTCCGCTCATATGAGATAAAAATATTGTGCTATTATAACAGGCATTGCAAGAGTACCTACTTTGTTCTAAGAGTCCTAGTCTACCAACAGTTGTATTCCTAAATCAGTTTTATTAGGATAAGTTATTTTTGTTTCTCAGTAATTTTCTACCTAAATATTTTTTAGTATAGTTTATTTTTAGTAGAGCCTGATTGATTGGTATTGTAATAGTAGTACCTTAGAAACTTGGTGGTAAGAAAATGGAGGATTTATTTTATGTCTGGTAAATAAGTAGGTATGTAAAATAATGCATATTTTTCTGATTTGCATTTGAATGAAAGACTTGTTATAATTTTTAGATTTATTTTATTTTCAATAACATAAAAATGTTATGTTTTTTCATTTTACACATTTTGAAATGAATTCAGTGGGTACCAACCTGATTGCTAAAATGTTCACATAGAGTTCAAAATATTAAATATTCTACAGTACAGTTTGGCTTTGCATTAACTTCAGAGTCATGGGTCGCATGTTACCTTATTTAGAATTCTTTTTCACTTATTTCCAAATGCTGCTTATAGTTGTACGAGCACAAAATCTACTTCACAGCAGTTCATTATAATATTCAACAAAATATATAATATTGTAATCATTTACTTGCTTAGATGAATCATTCAATTTGATTTTTGTTTTTTTTTTATAACGTGATATGCTATAAATTTTTTGTGATATTTTCAAATTTTTATATAAAGAAATTATTTACTTTAAATTACCTAAAATAGGTAAATGTGTAAAAAATTACTATTTGGTCATACAAAAATCAATATGATGATCCATCCAACAGCAATATTCACTACAATAAATAGATCTAGCTAACTGGAATTGAAGGTCCCTTAAAATTATGTAATTTATGCTAAAGCTGTGATCAACTAGACATACAAACGAGTCTGGGCCAAGCTCTGACTCGGCTCAGCCACAAACAAATAACATTAAAAACTTGACTATTATTCGAAAACGAACTTTTTGTTTGAATAATTGACCACGGCTTTGTATAATACTAATTTTATTGTTTTTCGTAATAGTTTGACTAACTCTAAAGAGGCGTCCATATTCATAGCATGAAGTAAAGATGCGCAAATCATCAATTTACATAGGATTGCGGAAGAACCAACAGTTTCACATACAACTCTAAGGTACAGATATCTCATAAACTGTTTATTTAAAACTTGATTAACAGTAAGTTTATGTTTGAAAATTTTACAATATCTAAATGAATAATGGTGTCATGAGAATATGATAAATTTTTCGGGAACTTAATTCCATTTAGAAACAATTATATTTGACAATTTGCGCTGCGCATTACTCAATATATGTATGTATAAAAAAATCTTGACAATAGTTTCTTTTAATTGCGCATTAAGTACTTAAAATATTTAAAATGGAACCAAACATTTGAAAATACGTGAAATTAGATTTTGTCAATTCGATGCTCATCGCAATTTTTATTCCTATATAGGTAATATATAAGTATAAATACTTTAAAATAATGTTTTTATCTATGTTAAATAAAATTTATTTTATAAGCACTTCATTATTATTGCTTGTTTGTGTATCTGAGGTGGGCATAACGAAACAAAAATAAGATGAGCATAGATGTAACATATTTTACTTTTATGTTATTATTTGCGGTTTGCACTTGTAAATAGAGAAACGTTTGAGAGCACAAATACAGTACTATCAACATTAACTTAGATGATAATATGAAATCTATAATAAATATAAAATTGCAAGCAAGATCCTCTTGTGCTAGTGTGACATACTACATGGTCAAGGAATCAAATTATAAATATTCTTACTTATTCAAACTCAAGTTAAGGAACATCTGTACAAAATAATTGCAATATCAAGGGACTAGTTCAATATTACTAATAAAAGATTATTAATGCAAATAGAAGAACTGAAATACAGTGCTGCGAGTACTATTAAGAGAGGGAATTGATAGTATAGTAACAAGGAAGAGACTCAACAGTTTAGTTGTTGGTAGCTTACTGTACTGGGCTCCAAACGCACGGACTTGTAAAATAGGTATGGTAATTTTGTATTTACATGTAAAACCATGTGTAGATTTTTCTTTAATTTAGTAATACTATACTAAACTGGCCGTCATATAAGTATCTGCCATGTTCTTCTCCTATATATAACTAGGTAATATAATATTCTTATCTAAATTCATATTTACAAATAATACAGTTCATTACTATATAGAAATTAAAATATATTTCTATCATTCTTCGATTCACATAACGCAAAATAATTTAACAGAGTTCATTTTTGCACTCACATTTACAATATACTTTGTAACTAATTTGTTACCATTTATTTGTTGATTTAAAACAACTCATTTAGAATATATCACCCAAAAGCGAGTAGCGTTATACTCACGAATCCTATCATATCTTACCATTTAAAAATGCAGAATATGCGAAAACTTGAAGGAATATGTTTACAGTAAATGGCAATTGAACATTATAGTTCGCTCGCATCCAATAGGAACTATAAGATTCACAATGCCCCCGGACGGGCCGGCCGCGCTCGCGCTTAGCCTATACGTACAAGGAGCCGCCCAGCCCCGCCCACAGTACACAAAACAACTAGCACAAATAAAATAACTCCTCTTTATTATTTACAACCGGTCAACTATTCACAAATTATGGGCACAAATCAAAAACTCTAATTGATTACAGTTATATCGAATAAGAAGTTGAATTATTAATGAAAATTTGTGTTACAGTTTATGCTAGAGTTTAGAATATTTAAAGGAGCTCAGTAGCGCCACCGTATGTGCGGCGGTGCGAGGAACTATACATGCACAACACCGCAGTGTCTATGGCCGTTCGCCTCCAATACTTTACTTATTTACCTAATAAATGTTCTCCAACACCATTGTTTCAACAATCGATGTCTCGGCGCGCCGCTGTGTTCGACACGGTAGCTCTGTTCGAACTTCTACGAGACGATAACACCTTTACAAGGTGACAGAGATTCTGGTAGTATCTACTGTCCGAATGCTCTGCGATGCTGAACACAGCGGCGAGTGGAGAAGGAACTAAAATCTAATATCACAATATCGGGCTTCTGGCTTGAATGCGAGTTGAACAAGCGCCTAGTTTGACTCAGACGAACAAATCTCGGAACTTGTGTAACAAGCGAGTTACGTAGACGGTTCAAGACATTATCGGGAACATTTTGATTACGTAAGAACGACAAATTTAACTATGTTGGAAGATAATCGAAAGTTAAGATTCTTGTTTCTATTTCCAGTTGTATGTTGTGTTGTTATAATTGACAATTCTATATGTAAGCCCGTCTACGTACGTCTCGACAGGTTTCACTCGTCCCTGTATTTGTCGCCGTTCACTCGAACAGTGCCAAAAGGTCGTCGGAGGAGGGCGCTCTGGGCGGGTGGCTCCCTGCCGACGACGACGACGACGGCGGCGTTGCTAGCAGCTCTCCAAGCGCTGGCGCGTCTAAGTACGACAGTAACTCCATTGGATCCACACTCGTCTCCGGCAATAACTGGAAATTTAATTACTACGTTATAGCAACAATACAGAAGGTAAACTTGCGCTAATATTTACTGCATGAAATATGTAACATAATCTATTAATCGCTTCTGCTAATACTATGACTTGCTATTTTTTTGTTGCCAAAAAAGTTGCTAGTAACTATTACTCACGTTGAGATTATCCGTGCCTTCCCCGTCTATAACAGCGGCGGGGTCGAAGTTAAGGTCGGCTGGTATGTCAACGTCGGTGAGCGAGTGGTGGTCCACGGACGGCGGGCCCGGCGTGTGTGACGAGCCCGGCGTGTGCGCGCCGCCGCCGCCCGGCGTGTGCGCCGAACCTGGCGTGTGCGGCGTGTGGGGAGTGTGCGGCATCTACACAGAACGTACACCGTTAACACGAAGCCGAAGAAATTGTCGTCTGATACTTGGTAAGTACTGTCACAAATTTTATCGTTATCGATATTATAGCTCGACAAATATTGAATGAAATTTTCTAGTACTAAAAATCTTTCAAGATTTTGTTACATACCTGATCATTTAGGCTCTTTTCCATCGCGTTGAGTGGGTCTAATGAGTTGACGCTGTCATTGAGATGCGACAGAGGTCCGTTTCCAGCGAACTCGTTGCTACCGGGTCCGTTGGTCATCCCGAAGTCGTAATTCTGATTGTTCGAACTTGAGTTTCTGTTTTGTCCGTTCTGGTTGTATGAGGAGATCATAGAGCCACTGGCGATTGTGTTCATGTCAGGTGGGAGGTAAGGAGAGAGGGCCTGATTCATGTCCCAGTTGTTCATTGTAGGCATGTTCATAGACCCCGGCGATACTGCCTTGCTTCGTTTTCCTAAGCTTCCATCGCTACTGTCTTCTTCTTGCTGCAATGTCATAATAAACTTTACACATCTAATACATTTTTGTTTAATAAGACAAAATCCTTGTACAAAACCACATTGTGATTTATTGTAGTACTGTACTCGGCTAGGATAAATACTTACCTTAATGCCAGTATTATTGGTGATCTTAGTCGCCTTCCAGTTAGCGCCGCTATCGATAGTGACTTCATCGACGTCTGAACTGTTCAACGTGTTGAGGATACCCCACATATATTGGTCGACTTCTAATCCTTCTAACTGTGCTGGTTTGCTGCAATATAATTATTATGTTAGAACACCGCATCTCGAATAAAAATGTTAAGGAAAGAAGTATTAATTTGCTACTTACTTGCAAACCGGACACCTCCATGACCCCCGTTCACAGTTAAGTTGTAAATATGACTCGAGATCAAAGCATTGTATGTGTTTGCATTCATGTCCACGTGCCGGTAGCGTGATCTTTTTAAACGTTATTGGACACTTCAGCGATACTTTTAAAGCGGTTTGTTCTATGCCGTCCCGGTCGTTAGCTGTGTTGGATCCATTGCTACCATTCGTCGGCGTCTGGTTGAAGTTCATCTTTATCTTGGCGATGCAATGATCCGCTGTTAGCAGGCGCTTCCTTAATAAACCTTGCAGCACACTTCGTACGCTCGGCCGGTGGACTAATTGTAATACAAACAGGTGTGACTGCAAAGAAATAATGTTATTAGTCTTTTGTCTTTTACCTCAATCTTATATCAAATAATTGTTAAACTCCTGTCAAACGCCAGGATATAAAAGAATACTTACACAACAGCAGGCTGATACAGTAATTTGTATCGTGTTCCTGCCAGGCTGGCACACTTCTTTCAGGTACAATGGTTTGTGTGATGTTTTGTTCTCTCCTCTATCTATAACTAATGGAGTCGCGTTGACCGACACTTGAACACTCGCCGGCCAGTTTGTGTTCATCTGCCTATCCTCGTGGTGGAAGCATTTTAATTGTAATTCAAGGTCCGATCTGTAAAATAATAAGTTCATTATATCTGTGTTCAAGAAGACCTATTTACATAGGTTTTGTATCATTCATGTTTGCAATATTTACCTCCATATTAGCGTTGAATGGACCGTGGGTTTTAATTGAAATACATGATTGCTAACTGCTAAATTATGTTCTAATCTAAATGGTGGTAATATTATACCATCTCTTACAGGGAATGTTAACCGGAGCTCGTCATCTGAAAGAAGGAAATAATAAGTTAACTCGTGTCATTTTAAAGGCAGCTAACAAAATATAATAATGTATGAGAAATTGACATATTTCTTACTTTGCATGCCTATTTGAGGCTTTAGCTCGTTGAAGTGCGGTTTTACATCAGCGTTGGGACTGATGTACGGAGGCATACTGCTGGCAGGCGTAAGAGGCGGCGTGGGGTTGCCAGGAACAGGACTGTGCTGGTAGCTCATGTTCGTTCGCATGGCAACCTCTTGTGCGAACTGTCCGCCATATTGTCCACCGTACTGCGCGTTGCTGCTCTGGTGCTGAGGAAACTGGTTCGGCACATTGCTGCTAAAGTATTGCCCTTGATTTGTGTAAGGCGGCGTCGACTGTCTCATTGTTCCTCTCATGGCTGCCCCGAAGTTCCCACTAGGTCCTAGCGGCTGCTGGGGCGGGTACTGTCCTTGAAAACCCGGTCTGCCACCATAGCTCGCTGGGTACTGGTTTGGCCCAAAGCCAGGTTGGGCACTTATGTACTGCGTTTTGCGCTGACCCATTAGCATTGTACCCGAAGGGTAGGGCGTATGTCGCCTCTGGTATCCCGGTCCCATTTTCGCCGAGCTGCCCATTTGTCCAGGCCCCATTTGTGAGGGTATCATATTGGCGTGCATACCCATATTAGCCATTTGCGCCATGGGGTTCATGCCGTTCATGGCAGCGTTACCCATCTGGCCCATACTAGTCATACCATTCATTCCACCATTGCCTCCCATCCCCATCCCGGTCATGCCCGGGTTATGGCTGCGCTGTTGACCGTAGCCGTTCATCGCGCCATACTGGGGATTTCCCATAGTCATGTTGTTTTGCATCTGCAAAGTGAAAAAAAAAACATTGAACGATTGCGTACGTGACTGCTTCCAGGTTTGATTTGTATTTTGAGCTCTGTCCGTAGTTAATAGATCTATAAAAACTAACTTATTGAAATCATTACGAATTTGTAGAATTGTTAAGTTTCGGAACTTAGATACGTTTTTTTTTCTGCATAGAAAAGGATTAGTGGTGCTTTTATTACCTGCGAGAAAGGCTGCGAGTCCTGCATCGCGGCCGTGGTGGCCGCGGCGACCATTGCGGCGGTGGCGCCGAACTGCGCGTTCTCGCCGCCGCCGCTCATCGCGCCCGCACCGCCGGCGCACCCATAGCCGCTTCAAACAAATACCAACAATGTAAGTCAAACATCAACATACATTATCTTATCAATGTACAATTTGCAAAATGAACTTAACGAACAAGTGCTTGTCACCATGAGATTAAAACTATTTAGGTTTTATTCGATTTCACCTCTCGGTAACAGTTAAGTCCTCAAAATGTCCCTATTATGTAAACAGTCAGATCCCTCTTAATCTTAACCTACTACAATTGTTTCATTGTTTTTAGACTGAGATAATGAAGTTTGAACATTGCCATGATTGGGTGCGCATCTTTCTCGGTACTGATTACTTATAGAGTAGACCGACTAGATACACATGTACGTATTAAATGTGAAATCGGTCCAGTTAATATTATTTCACTCGCGATACAAGCAGTTTCTATTGCAAGCGGCCTTGCAGAATCGAACATTCCACACGTTAACGCTTCGATTATTAATAAACTCAGACTCAATATTCAACCCAAATTCTATCGACGCAAGATCTTTTTTTAATACGCGCTGTGATTTTATTATTTTACTAACAATGAGAGAAAAAATCAATATGGACGTATAGTGACGCGTTGTAACCCCTGTGTTTCTCTCGGGATGTGTTTGATTTTTTGTACGGCGCCGGAGTGGGAGAACGATTCATGTGAACTGCTTTTGGGGCGAATTCCCGAGCCTTCCCGGAGCCCTTTCTAATAATTCCCATTCGACAAATGCACGACAAACACTCGCACGGGCTACCCATTGTTGCGAGCATCTGTAGTGGTGCAACAATATTGGCCCTTTGTGTTCGTGTATGAAATTATTTTAATGAATACACATTTACATGTGTGTGTTTATGTACACTAACTGATTACGTACGTTAACTACTTCATTTAGTAGCGAATGTCAACTTCTGATTTCTTGTTCATAAATGTAATGATCGATGCTTTTAACTTAATTAGGAAATGAAAAATATATTTTTCTTTTAAAATATAAGGTTTATGGATCGCGAGGTTTAATTAATAAAATCATGTCAAACGTGTCATCAATTAAGATGATTGTCAGGTGTTAATAAATTAAAAGGCGGCGGCTGCCTCTAGATACTTTAAGTATTCTCGTAAATAGCTTAACAGATACTTAGTAGCGTCGACAACCAATAAACACACGAGTCAACAACGCTCATCTCGACATCGTCTCTATTCATCGTCGCTGTAGATGATTTACAAGGGTCCTTCCTTAGGTAAACTTGGCCCGACCTACACTTCTTTTTATAGTTTTGTCTGGACCTTTTTTTCTTTTTGCCGATCGAAATGTGTAAGCGACAAAAAATATGTGTTCTGTATCCTGGTGCACTTTTTGTTAAAGTGGTACCACATCCGAATAATCACTTACGGTCTGCTCAAAATATTTGGGATATTGAATGCGAGCGGTCGTCTCTGCATTCTTTTGGGATAATTCTTAGAACGCCTTTACAAAGACTTATCTTTCGTCAAATGCGCCTGCATAGACGTAACGTCTACTTACAAAATGGTACTGTACCGTCTGGAGGGTTAGCTTCGAGCTTTGTGCACGGAATAATATGACACGATCTATTCGTGGGCGCGTTACACCCGTTCTTCGACATACGAAACTTCTAAATAAATCAATATGAATGAGTAGGTAAGCCGCTATTTCGAGAAGCTGGAAGGTGTTTGGCATAGTATTGAGAGATGTGCGAGTAACGCGTAGGTATTTTGATACATAGGCTGCAGTTAATTTTAGATTAGAGCGCAGACGTGTCGGATTCCTGGTTAATTGGCAGTCGAGATAATCGCGTATTGAATTCGACTGTTTAAGAATTGTACGTCCACTTTCTTATTTATAACTAATTGTAAAACACTGTTGTCATTTCTATTGTTAAAATTTACGGTTCTTGTTTAAAATTCCATAAATAATTAGTTAAGCGTGTATAACTGGATGTTTAATTTTATTTGAAGTGAAGTGTTAAATAAGGCATTAATTGTGAGTCTCGTATAGATTACTATCGCGGTAGCGTGAAGTCGCGGCGTGTTTCACCCCTGTGTTTCGACGACAGTTGGTCACCCCCATTTAAATACCACTTCACATTGTGGCTTGTGCGCACACTGACATCATATAAAAGCGCCAACGTTGAAATTATTCGATCGATATTGGTTTGAGGTCTCAAACTTTTTGTTTTTGTACTGTTAACTATAATAAAAAACCAGATGAATTAGTATTATTGAGTCATTATTACATAGAAATATGACTCGAATCTGAAATAACATTATAAAATCGAGATTAAAGTTTAGATGAAAATATTGTATAGGTTTTTGATTTTTATACTGCAATAACGAGATGAGACAAAGCAATAAGTTTAATTACGTTTGCTATATCCATCTCATTCTCATCAATTGACGCGGGGTCCGGAGAATGAATCATGCTTCAAGAAGCGGATTCCGGGGGTTTACAAATGCGAGCCGAGCGTTCCGGGGTAAATACGGTACAATGAGCGGGGAAGGGTCGGTTACGTCGCCTAGGGTAAGTGGGGCCGGTCACGTCAATATGGGGCTTTATTACGGCGACGCTCCCGATAATAATTTGTTTGGATGTGATGATATTGAACCGAAAGAAATCATTGATTAACAGCACGAATTAACACGCGATAAGTCATTTGATATGACTTAAAGAACTTAGAAAATGCACGTTACGATACGATAGATATAAAAACATTTGAGGTATCCTATGTTCGGGCATGCCGCACGTGGTGTAATGTATGTTGTGTCAGTGCATCCGCCCCCTGTCGTCTCGCTCGCTTCAAACTGACGTTTTTTCCCACGATCACTTACTAACGGTTACAATTCTCTTATTTCTAACTTATAACAATAAACAATTTCATTGTACTAATCGTTACCAAAATGTTTAAAATTAACACTTTATTGTTTGATATTCAAAGTTATAAATTAAAATACATTTTCTGCTACCCTTGAAGTTAAGTAGACTTCCTGTGTTATATTCACACAATCTCGTTGCCGGTCCCCATTTTATTATTATTTACTTATTGGTTTTGTATAGAGGCAGGCTGCCATCAACAATATGTCGTTTGTAAAGGTGACTACTAAACAAAGCCGTTGAGCGCTTCGACTTAGCACCTGCCCAGAATTTTTTTTATTACATTGTAATATAGCTCGTTATAATAACTCATTAAGAAATGTTATTGGAACAGTATTTTATTAATAGAAATTCAAAGAAGTGATAGTTCAAAGAATCAAGGGAGAAAGTTACGTTCCTAACGTAAAACATGGATACTATTAAAATGAATCTTAACTGTTCGATGCTCTCGGTTGTGTTGCTAGTTTAAATGTTTTGTTTATTTGTGTTTATTGTAAGCGCTAAAGTGCAGTCACCGCGTGCATTCCCATTATATGGTTGTGTGGGTGAGTTTCGTAAACGTGTGCGTGGCTCTGCGCCTGTGTGAGTGCAATGAGGTGCGACTGTGTGAGTGCAGGGTGCCCTAAAGCGTTTGTGCGTGTGAATGGAGGAGCACATTTCATTTATAATTGCGGCGATGCGCGGTCGACAATGTCACACTGGTGTATACTTTAAAGTTATGTTATGTTTATAGGAAAATACATTTCTTTGAATTTTTAATTTTGTTCTTTTGTTTTAGATACGATATGAATACATTTTCTTGAATTGTAAAATATGATTATAATATATCTCTAATTGCACAGTAATTTTCACACATGAATCGTAAGGTAGTTTAAGATATTTACGTAGATGGTGTATTTTTGATTTTATTGCTTGTTAACTACGATAAGGTGGCACAGGTAAGCCGAGTCACGTTTCAGCGTTTTGTTGAAATGTAAACAAACTTGTTCCGGATAAGATAAAAACAGTAAAGGCAGCCAAGTAGGTACCTAATACAAGTCAAGAACGTTAAGTTTTGGTAACTGATAACGAGAAAAAGGCCTACTCATTATTTATCGCTTCGAAATGAATCGCTGAATGAAACTATTGGCACTGTGTAATTTTGCAACGAAAAAGTAATAAGTGGCTACGGCGTTAGTGTTGCGCATTCCATACTAGAAATTCAATTATGAGAGCAACAAACATTGTTTCGCCTGCTTACGATTAGATGCCTTTATTATGACGCGGTTTTTTCTACCTGACTAGCGAAAAATTCAATTAGTGATTTTTGTACGAGTGACTTTCAAAAAATATTTCTAGAGACTCACCTAGGGGCGTTGACTCTGTATCCAATGGTCCCTTGCAACGGGTTGTGTTTTCCACTATCGGGAGCTGGTGCTCCCCCGTAGGTGATGATTGAGCCCGCGTACCCGGCCGTACTATTGGAGTGCGCCGTCCTGCCGTTCCTAGGCACCCCCTGAAACACGATGCACCTGGTTTGTTGCGGTCCAAAAAAATCGACGTCAGCTCGAAACTGACATTTTCTCCGTACGACATAAACTCCACAAGAAATCCATAGTTTAAGATTTTTTTTTTTCTCCAATATTGTACTCGTGTCAGTCGCGAGCGTACAGTCGTATTTTCTGTTATCGCGTATCGCGCGTAAATTTCGCTCCAGCCGTTCGTCGAACGTCAACAATCGACGAAACGTTCATCGTTTACCTTTGTGAATTTTTATCGTCGTCATCTATTTGTGAATTGCTTCTTGTCTTTCAATTCTAATGAGGTGGTTATAATTTAATTCTGTGTTCAATTTAATTAACACGCTTTTCTTATCACCACTTATTTCACTATTATTGCGATCACGTATTTTTTAACATTCAATTTTTCATCACATTATTTATTCCGTCAACGATGAACGCTTCGCGAATACATTCCGTCTTCGAATCAGCTGAGGAAAAATCCAGCGTGTACGTTTTTCGACAGGTGGTGTGTTCTGGTTTAATTCTTTCCACAAGTTTTACTTGAATTTTCTTAATTTCACCGTATTTTTTTTTTATTTGCATCATCTTAAAAAAAATATAATTCTTTCAAAACTCGTAGAAAGTAGTAAATCCAGCGTTAAAACTTTAGAAAAACACTTGTAATTACTTGAATGCCACTTTCACGTAACACAAATCTTGAATTCACTTTAGAAATAATTATTCATAATCCAATGTTGACACTTAGAAGAAATCCTTTTTTGGTGGTCCACTTCACAGTTTGTTCAAAAATCCAAATTGTCACTTAACACAACTCATTAAAATCCAGATCCAGGGAGTAATGAGATCAAAACTTGTCACTGTGTTCCAATATTCGATAGCCAATAAGTTATCGTTCACTCACGAGTTCGACTTTGAAGTCACCGAAACATCATAGACGTGTTGCACGAGTGTCGACACCGACGTAACTGGCTACGACGGCGAACGACCGCGCATTCGACCGTCAAAGGTAACACTGGATGATGGCGATGGCGAGCCGGCGACGGTGAGTGAGAGGTTGCGGCGCGGGGCGCTCCCACCCCGCGCGACGTTGCCAGCTCGCCGCGATAAGTGGCGCACCCCCGCTTCCCCCGCTCGTAAGTCGTCGTCTCGGCACTCCGCGATCGGCCGCGTTCGGGCGCCATCGTCACCGTATCGGCTCTCTGCCCCACCCCGCGCGCTCGACGTTTTCACGTAACGGTCCTCAATCGAGCGCGATACTGCCACTGCGATAGTTGCAATGTTCTCTCCGTCATTGCGATTTCAATGATCAAAGTAGAGCGCTATCGATACGACTGATATAAATATTGCAATGAAAGGTCATTTTAGGAAATTATATTATTTAAATAATAATGAGGATATAATTAAATCAGCTCGTCTAATTCTCAGGTAGATATTAAGTATGAGAGTTTTTGCGCAGCGACTCGACGCGGTGCGGCGGTCGACAAGCGTCTGCGTTGGGGCATAATAATTAGCAACGATAAACAATGGGCCTGGCGTCCTCTGGCCGCTACCTGCGCATGACGATAGAGGACGAGTGACTTGTCCTGAGATGTCCTTGCTGCGGTGCGCCGCGCCGTCGTTGCACGCATTTCGCACACATCTTTACTAACATTATTATACTAATCACTGATTTATTTACCTTCGTTGTTAATAGTATTACATGTGATTGATTGATTATTCCTTTGATATCGCCGCTTTATTTTGTCACGTATATTGATAATAGTAGCCCTTTAAGTAATTGTATTTTTATAAAGCTTTTAATGTTTTTAAAATTCGGATGGTGTGATCATTTATCAGTATTATAATTCTGAGCATTCAAAGTGGTCAGGGTTTTCAACAAATGTCCTTGAAACGATAATATGTCATTCGTACAAACACGACTGCTGATATTTTGACAAAAAAAAAAACAATGTGAAGACAATTCATTATCATTTACATATAAGTTATAAAAATGTAATGTATTCGTAATGCTTATCTATAAAGTAATATATTACTGTTATGAGGCTTAAATAAATAAATTTTAGCTTGACTACATTATAATTCCACCTGACTGACTTCCGCGTCTCTAAACAAACAAGCATCAAGATTTGGAACCTAAAAAAATATGCTTACTTCTGATAGATATACAATATAACGTAATACTAAGTACTATATTTAACAATGGTGTTCTATGTTAACATTAGTAAAGTGTTCTACATTAGTTCGGCACGCACGTCGCCTGCGCCTGCGCAACTGGAAAGTCGGGAAAGCGAACGTAGAGCGCCGCGATCTCGTCCGCGTTCCGATGCGCTCGCGCCGCCCTCTACTCCATTCATAAAAATAATTAACTACCTAGCCGCTCAACAATCTAAATATAAATAGTGTAAATATACATTTTCACGTTTATATCGGAATTAAGAGTTGTGTAACATAAAATGGTCGCGATTACGTTGAATTAGTATTATGTAATAATAATAATAATAATCCGGGACAACACACACACGGTTATCTGATCTCAAGCTAAGCAGAGCTTGTGTTATGGTAACCAGACAACTGATAAACATACTTATATATTTCTAAATACATACATATTATAGATAAATTACACCCAGACAACCAGAACAAATGATCGTGCTCATCACACAAACATTTGTCCTGGGTGGGAATCGAACCCACGACCTCCGGTATAGCAGTCAGGGTCACTAACCACTAAACCAACAGGCCCGTATGTACTAAATTAAACTAAAAAAAATCCTTAAAAGTTGCGTGTTCTATACGTACATTAATAAATAATATGTGCTTAATAATTAAAAAAAAAAGCGCGAATAAAAAGATGGATCGCTAATCATAACCAATTTTAAAAGCTTTACAGCGTTATAATTCTGACAATGAGTTCTGCCCTCTAAACCCACACAATTTCATTAAATACCCAAAAAAATTACATCTAATACATACAAAATTATATCCCAAACGTTTGCAAATTATTATCATAATTAATGCAACATGTATTAATTTTCCTCAATCTTTTGTTAGTTACCAACCAATAGTTACTGAGTATTTTATATTTTAATAATGTTATCAGTTGATATGTATGTAGGTATGGTCTTCAACTACACTAGGGAATTCCATACATAAACATGTTCATGTGTTATTGTTTTGTATGTGATTGTGTTATTGATTTTACTCTATCATTTCGATTTTAAATACGTGTAAAGATAAATTGAGCTTTCCATTAACGTTTAACATAAGAATAGTATCTGCACTCATAAGAAATTAAACTGATTGTAAAATTATGTAATTCGGTTCTGGAAAATTTCTGCTTCGATGTTATTCTACTCGCAAACAAACCGGAAAATTTAATTGTAACAAAGGCGATTAATACGTGTTTAGTTACATTTCTTCCGCAGAACTTTATCAATACAGATAGCGTTATGACGTAGGCCGGCTGATAACACCATATTCCATGCAATCCATCGCTACATACCACAATACCTACTGATATTGTTATTATATTCACATTTTTGGTGCTACGTGACTTCACGAACAATCTGAAGGTTACAAAGAAGTATTGGTGGAATCTAATCAGTGTAAAGATCTTTACCTTAGTTTACATACACAATAATATAAATAAATTATACTTAAGGTATGTTGATTGTAAAAATATTACGTTATGGAAGAAAGTTGCCTGTTTAATAGTTTTGTTTAGCCTTGGGCGGGCGGAATTCCTAACTTACCAACCTTATTTCTATAACTTTTGATTTGTGTAGTCAAATTAATCGTATAAATAGATGGTGAGGCTTATTTTATGTATTTAGTTTTTTTTCTCTAGTTTGTAGTAGTGGTAGTAATGTTATTCTGTTTGCGTGGGCGTCATTAAGAGGTAGCTGAAACTGCTTTCAAACGTTATTTTCTTCAGAGTGCAGAGACGCAAAAGGGCATTGCGAAGGCGGTGAACCTTTTGGCCAATTTGAGAGAATGGCATTATTATTTGTATCTCTAAATATTAATAATATACTATAACGCCTGTAATCCCGTAGGGGACGGCCGGGGAGCCTACCGTAATTTAACACCCACATTTTACTGATGACGGCATGAAATCCCATGTAATAGAGGTTTCGTAGAGGAAAACATATTGCTATTGAGATGAAGACTACGTTACAATATTTTTAAGAAATTTTCCCTAATATTATACTCATACGTTTTTATGTAAAAAATGTTTACGATTTCTGCTATTTCGCTTACTACGCAACTTTACTTATTATTGTGTAATAAATACATAAAAATAATATAGAGCATTAGAATCAAATAAATCTGAGAAAAAATCAGGTTTATGTTATAGTATTGCCAAAATTACTATTATTACATCAGAACGTCGCGCCCATTACTTCAGAAACTGAACGACTGAAAAAGTATAAAACTAAGATAATGTGACATTTCCATGCTACGCGTGTTGTTTATTTACTACATACGGATTATTTTTCATGTTTAATTTGCTTTAGCAATCAATTTAGAAGAAAGGAAAGCTTCTTATAGAAACAGAGAATTAACGCACGTCCGTATATTGATAAAATAAGGCATATACGATAAAGATAAGTAGGTAATAAAGATGAATTAAACACTTTTGCAAGTAGGTATTTGAAATTTGGGAGTTTTCGAATAAGGATCCAAAACATTTTTAAGAGCCGCCTGGGTCCTATGCTATATATAAAAAAACAGACATTCGGTAACTCTTCATCTTCTCTGCGCCCTGTTTTAAATCATTTGGGCATATGTCTTCTTCTTCCAATCAGATTAGTGGAAAATAATATGATCATCTCAGCATTCACTCCTTCCTTCCTCATGACATTCACACAAGCCATCTCTTTTTCGGTATCTACTAAGCAGTAGTTTATACAAATTAAGGTCACATTCAATATGCTAGCAATCATCTCTATAATTCAACAATAGCTCATCATCAAAGCGTTGAAAGCAGAGAATTAAAAAATCAGTTTTTCCTCATATGTTGACAACGGTTATAAATCACAGTCGCCGTGTTTATTTTATGATCCAGCTATTATCGTCAACTCGGCGGTTTTGCAACGTGGCCGCTGCGCCGACTCAGAGCTGTACCATGGTTATAGGGTTGTCGAATTATCAACACTGTTGATAACATACTATTTAAACTACAGAATTGCCTTAAATTGTAACCAATAATTCCATATACCCAACTTTCAAGATCTTTTTCAGCATTCTTATATCACTAAATCTAATTAATTTTTATATGGAGTATCAGATATGTAATGCTAGTAATTCATATGCCATCCCTACGTATGTAGAAGTCGTAAAAAACAGATATATTATAGTTGTACAGTACATGCATCGGCTATTTCTGTACCGCTCTGTACTTCCAATGCTGTGGTGTTTTGTGGCCATATCATTTAGTAGTATTTAATATTATGCTGCTAGCTTCTTGAGGAAAGTTTTGTAGCGCACATAGAAATTAAATGCCTAACAATAGTAACAAAATCAGTTTTTTATTATGTGGAACATTTGGTGACTGTTTTAGGACAAGTCTAAAAGACGAGCCTACGCGTTGTTAAAACAACATTAGAATAAAAATCTGTCATTTAAACCATAACAAAAGCTATTTTTTATTGATGCTTGGCAATGAAAAGTCCTGAAATGACAATGTGGCATTTGGAAGGGTTCATTTACTAGTGGACGCTGTATACCTAGGGTATGTTTAATAAATGTTGAATCATCAAAATCTGGACCAACTGGCAGTCGACCTAAACGAAATTTAGGAAGAGACAAGGAAGAAAAGAAGAAATTATATAAGGGTTTTAAAACCCTGTTTTATGTGTTAAACAATTACCTAACCATTGGCTGTAATAAAACAAAACACAAGTACGTGTATTTTGGTCGCGGAACGTAAACAGCAACGCTATCGCACGTGATGACACCGACAAAATGATAACGATTACGAGTTTCACTAATGTTGGAATTTATTACTATTATTATCATTTACTTACCTATTCTGCGTATAATTAAAACGTAAGCAACAAAGGAATATTTGAAGGCAGATCAATCAATTCGTTTGTGATATATTTTGTGTTCTTTCGAAAAAACTGGTAGTAAAACGAGAATACAATATGAAAAAGTAGTTAACGATGTTCGTAGACTTTCCCGAATAAAAATAAAATAAATACATTGTTAGATTCGCTCAAATGCGTAGCCTAATTATTTTATTATTGCAGATATATTCAAAATTCTGTAATAGTATGAGTTCCATATACTTGTATTATTTACGCAGGTATGTTTTATACAGTATCATTTTTTCTAACCGCAATGATCTCAGTTACTCAGATTTTCACTCTCGTTGACAGCTAAACGCATTGAAAGAGTTTTCACAGCGTTCATGTCACTTTCTTGCCTTTGTTCATCTATAATAACTTGCAGATGCATAAGATATTGGCATTTTTCTTCAATCATTAATGCTTTTAAGTATTTATATTAAGAATCTTTCGATATCACATCGCTGGGAAATAGGCCTTTTTTTAATTATTGATTAAAAATTTCTGTGATTGCAATAAAAAAAATGTTTAACAACATTTGCTTTCTTGTGTCTTTGCTTTGTGTCTTGACTGTTTTGCAAGAATACATTTACTGAGGAATGCTTCATCATCATCATCATATCAGCCCGGAATCACCCACTGCTGGGTATAGGCCTCCCCTTTTTTCTGCCATTGTTCTCTGTCTTGCGCGTCCCTCATCCAGGAATGCTTAAGTGAAATAAAATCAAAGGACGATCCCGTTATTTTTTTAACGTTCCTGTACCAAGATTATTATCTCCTACAAAATATTTCATGCAATTATTCATTTGCCTATAATGTTTCTCACACAACAAACCCCAAGTGATTATGTGTTTCAGTTAGAACTCAAAGTTATAGTTCACGGACAAATTCATAACGGAACTTACGCTCGGTTTACTTATCAGTAGGCTTCAGCCAGTGTGACTAGCATGCATTTCTAGTTTGTAGGTATATATTCACAAATTTATGTTGTCATGTACCTTATTCCATATGTACCGTAAGAGTGTAATTATTCTGTGGTTTGCACATTTGAAACTAGCTTTTTATTTTTCGATATGGAGTGGGTCAGAAAATAGTGTTTTATGATATCTATACGGTGTTTAAAATATGATTTGCGCTAGATTTTATAGATTTAAGACAACATCAATATTAAGGTTGTAGTCAAAATATTTGGATGTTTACTGTGAATCTGCAACCCTTTCAATGTTTTATGGTGGCTAAGTCAGAATTTTACATTTATTTGATTTTTTTTTTAATTTTAATTGAAAATATTGAATCAACGATAAGTAATTAATTTACTGAGAAGCTAAAATGACGTAGAATTTGCGCGAAATGTTAGGTCGTCATCGACGTTGGATGCAGTATCTCTGCGTATCTCTCATTGTGATTCTCTGAAACTTAATCACCATATTATTATAATTATCGGGTAAAAAGGTAGCTTCTATTTTCCTTCATAAAAAAAATCGAGAAAATACTGATAAAAATATTATGTATTTCTTTTCTTAATCTTAATAAAAGTTAAATTGATCTCCTCCTAATTGGAACTCGACAGTTTCTCATAAGTGATATTACAAAAATAAAATGATTTGTCTGGAAAAAACATATCTATTATCCGATTCTGATGAATTTCAGTGAGCTTTAAGCACTAATTTTCCACGTCTAATACGAAAACAAAACGAATTGATTTTCTAATATCGAATTTATTGTGGAGGTCAAATATGTCATTTGAGATCGAAAACGAACTCTTATAAAATTGTATGACTATAAATAAAGAATAAGTAGATATTTGACTTATTAACATCGAAGTAGGAAAAGGAACCATATAATAATATAGTCGAATAGTTAGAACGTTCGTAAGTGGCACATAACGCGGTGTAGCAAGCAAGCGTATCGACTGGCAAGTTACATGTATTTAGGGTTACCATGACAACCACCAAACACCAGACACTTGTATAAAAATAAACAAGTGTAAGTGATACTTATCTATGAGCTGTTATTTATTTTGGGTTTGATTGTTTTTATTGATGTTTTGATGTGTAAAGAGCTGTATCATTACTTTTTTCTTTATTAATTGAATAGCATAATTTTTGTTTCACGTTACGAATGTGTTATTTATGTTATATTCTTAAAGCCCAAAATAAAATCAATTTTTGGGATATAAAAAAAAACCTGTACGTTACAATTTCTTTGTTCATCCAAGTCCATATTTAACTCTTCATGAGACTGAAACTAATCGAGCTTTAAAAACTTACAAACAATAATTAAATTTACAGATTAATGTCGTATTAGCCTTATTAAATTGTCAGAAGCGTGTTGTCAAAATGTTGCAATTCAGCTGTCAAGACGAACTCCCGGCGTCTGTCGTCGTCTGGTAACCCTACATTCGCCAGCGCAAACCAGTTCCGTACTTCGGGAAATATGTCGCTGATCACGCGTGCTCGCCTGCTCACTCTTCGTTACACTAATATATACTTTTTTTCGCGATTACCAACCAGTATGCGCTTGCACTTGTTAGACAATTTGAAAATCGAAAGGAATCGTTTAGCTTTTGTTCGTTTATTTTAAATGTTTGGTGCGTGTGGGTAGTTGATTATTTTAGCAATGATAAAATTAATGAGAATCTTCGTTTGTAACATGCACTTATTTACATGTTTGGTTACTCATCGATCGTTCGAGTACAGGCCTCTTGATGGAAAAAACAATTTTCGTTGCGAGGTAGACGATAGTTAAAGGACATTTTAATTGTTGTTTTCTAATAATAATACTACTTAAAAGTATTTTAAGGACCAGATATATTTTTATAACTGCACTTTAAAAATCTTTTTGAGAACTACTTGTTTTTATTGTTCACTTAATTATTAATTAGATATCAGTAGTAACTATTAGTACTGTATTCATTATTTGTTAATATTTAGTGTATAAGATTTAGAATTTTTCCTACTATATAAACGTTTTAGTTGCTAGCATTCGTCTAGTGTCTCAGTTTTGAATGTAACGATCACATCGAGGGTTTTATCCCGCTTCCGCTCATGCCTTGTGCTGCTTAAAGTGTCGAGTTAGTCGTACGCGCGTCTATATTTATTATTTACAGGCAAGCGATGATTTCCATTCTTCGCGCTCGATGTCGCGTCTACCAGACGAGAAAGCCACACTCAACATGAAAATATAACATTCTTCGTTCTACAAATGCGTACGTTCTAAAAATTCACATTGTTTATGTTTTCTACACCGTTTAGTTTTGACCTACGCTCGTGACACTTGTATTCATTGGCTCTTTTTTTACATTGCCTCTTTAGTATTTTTCTTATTAAAGCGACAAGATATTATTTGTCTTTAAGTATTCGCCCTTGACGTACCTGTTTATGTCAACGTCGTAAACATCGGTTTATTAATTGTCTTGTTATGTACGTCAATTGTGTTTAATGTGTATACCTACAACGGTGTACCGATCGGACAAAATTTGGCCTTAACTTAAAAGACAGCGTTGACAAAACGAATTCATACGCCGTCGTAATTTTAATTAAGCACTACAATAATTAACAAGAGTGGAGGTAATGAAACAATGATGCGCGTGAGATGGAGTGTTTTACGAAAATAAAGGCAACAGAACGGGCACAATGACTCAGATGGAATTCAGCTTTGCCCGCCATACTGAGCTTCGTCGGAATCAGAAATACAATCCTAATTATAATCGCACGCATCCGTCCAGCACCTCAATCGGTCGCTAACGTTCCGACTAAACCGCATCGTGCTCCTGGACGCACTCATCTCTGTGGATTGTGTGCAATGAACGTTTAATAATTATTTTCGTAATACGCGTCACGTAAAGTTCAAGCGTCGGCAACACTCGCAGCGAGGGAGCCGCACTACACCGCGCGCTCGCTTTAATAAGCTCGGAGAATAAACACGCTATTGATATCTTGTTAATTCTTATTATAGCAACACATTATTGTTGACTTACTACATTAGCGCCAGCTACGACGTTATTAGCTGCTTGCCATCCGCGATTATAATAAAGGATATGCCCACTTACACAAACAGTGCCTAATTGAAATCAGGCCTATATTATTTATATTTATTTATTTTTATTTATTTATTTATATCTGACAAGGTTAAAATATTTATTGCACATGTCGTTGAAGAATAGTTGCGATTTTATTGAAAGCGTCTTTTTACGTCGTTACGTTTTTCTTGTCCTTAATCTGCGCATCATTGCGCCAACAGTGGTCGTTTAGTTTATTGCATTGAGCAGTTGTGTGTGCGTTTTGACGATACATACATTTATAAATACGGTGCGAGTATTAGCCGGCGGAGTTGTTCATAATAACGTATGTGTACATAGGAGCAACATTGCCGCATTGCGGTGAGCCGCCCATATGTCGACATATCACTTCTGCCCTTTACTGGATTGTGCTATACTCGAATGCCTTTTAGATCAAACTATTTGAGACTTTACATTTTCTTACAATTAGGAATATTGCAATATAATATATTGAGTATGATAAGAATGATTTATTTATCTGTTTGAATAACAAGTTGCATTAAAAATATAAACTATTATATTATGAAGCAAAAATTTACGTTAACATAGTGTGCATCTTACAACTAAACGTCATCTTTTGTATGCAAAATATATGTGTGGAAATAAAAGTTGTAAATCACAACAACAATAAACTGTGTTTGCTCATTAAGAGCTCAAAAGAAGGCTGCCTATCAAGAACTCCTTTCCGGGTCAGGTAAGTTTGTTCCGCACAATGATTTTGAGCACTTCGGCGTTAACCGAATAATAAAACGTGTAAAGGAATAATAAAATATGTATAAAGTTTTTTATTTGTTTTTAGTTTCACGCCTCAGACGCCATGTATCGGGTTTGTAATACATTAGTCGGGCGTTGATTTACACGGCTACATATCGTGGGCGCGTCTATTCATAGTACTAATGTACTATATTTAGTAGCGATTCCCTATTATTTCTCGCGACTGACTCAGTATGTGAGTTGTTCCGCTTTTAAAAGTGGGCTCAAAATTCATATCGTTAACAGTATTTAGTTTTCCTTGTTGCGCAATATCAACGATAACTCGGGATTTCATCTACACAGCGCGGCAGCGTTCGAAATCGTTAATTAGGTCACAAAAAGTAAATGTTTCAACATAATTAAGTCCACATTACTGTCGTTTTTACGTGAAATCCATTCTGTATCACGAATCATGACAAGAAATATTAGTAAATGAGGTTAGATTTAACCAGGGCGTTAATAATTAATTTAATACTGTCTAGCTAGTGTGTTAAAGAGTTCATGCATAAGAACTGTGGCTTCAAGGTCGTCGAGTTCTATGTAAATAGCAAATAAGCGCATATGGAGAGGCGTCGACTATGCAGGTAGGCAGCAAAGGCGCGTCGGCTGCGTTTGCGCACATCTGCCGGCGCGAGTGGCGCGGCGGGCGGCGCGCGCGTGCCAGCCGCGCCTAGCACCCGTCCGCCGTCACGTAAGCTACGAGCGACATACCGGACACTACACACACATTATAACCACACTATATAGGCACTATAACAGCCACTTACTCATTATCTCAAATATTAATTTTGCTCTCATTTAAATTCAAACGGGTTCTTATATGTCTGTTTTGACATTTGCACTTAAAAATTGCAATGATACAAATGCATTCATGCTCTTTTATGCAGGGGGTACTTGGTAAATATGTATCACACGTAGCACATTTATCATTACCACTCGCGTATCATAATTAAACTATTTTCCACCACTTATTATGATGACAGTATGATTAATGTTCTTAAACACGGAGATGTAAAAAAAAACATTAAGTTATTAATTTAAATAAAGTAATTAAAAACTATATGCCTAATTGTTTGCAAACAGTTCATTTATATACAGTTAATCTACATGGTAACTAGCGGTATGACGCGTGTAAACGCTTCCTCTTTTAATCTGAACCACGGGCGATGGGTTGGCAGCGCGGCTAATTATAATCTACTAAACATCATCGAGTGCTTGTAACTTAGGGTCGCACCTCTTGTATTTATTTTTAAATCACTTTTTCTAGCTTCACGGCCTAACGTATGCACGGTTTTAAATAATAGAAACTGCATAGGAACTTTAATGCACAGGAAATCGAGTATATATTTACTTGATTACTGTTTGTTTGCATGTGTAGAAATAATTGCTTAAATAGTACCTATGTGTAGTTTATACGTATGATAGTGATGTGTGTTTAATGCTGAAGGTTGTTTTAGCAGCCCTAAACCGGTGTAGAGGCGGTGCGGCGCTCGGCGAGCGAGGACCGGTGCGTGCGACCCGAGCACCACATCGCACCTTGTTAAAGACTGCACGATGCGTGGCATATTAGCAACGGCATTAGCATTATTTATTTATTGATTTATACTCCCTCGCTCTACATCAAGTTATGATTTCGTTACGTTTGCTGTTTCAATCGACAACCGCTAAACTTTTAGTAATTGCCAGCGACGTTGACAACATGATAAAGATCTTGTTATTTAAATGCGTGAATATTAAACAAAGTCATGTGTCATAATAATTAATCTGCCTACTCGTGCTCTATTTAAAATTATCTTGGGTTGATGCCAGCTATTCTAAATACCATACGTGGTCTCGTTCAAAATTTGTCTATAACAATAAAGAAGAAATTCACATGGAATAGAAAGGTAATCAAATTTGTAGCAAATTGTACGTATTCGAATGGCTTCGTTCATCGCTGCTGAGAGTCGCGAGTCCATTGTTCAGTCGGTAGCGTGAAAATCAAACTTCCGTACTGCTATTAAAGATATTACAAACATTTTGTAAATATCTATTGTAGTCTGTGCGATTTCAACAGATAGGTAGTACCTACCTACGTTAGATGCTCGAGTGTTTTTATTTTTAGTGTTACATTCGCGATTGTTATTGATGTAGACAGGTATGCCACCTACACCGTTTTGCTAAAAATATTAGGGCACGTGAGATATTTGTTCACAATTACCGATTGCCGCTTCTGATAATGACGTCAATGCTAAAACACTCTAAAATAATTATGCTGGTTTGGTCAAAACGCCGGCGCGGGCGCGCTGCCGGGCGAGGCGACGGTCGTCGGAGATTATCCGGCACCGAATGAGCGCGATTTTTTTAATCTGTTGCGCGTTTCCTTGTAAATCTTAATTCGTATGTTCCGTTACAGTAATTCCAGCGTGAGGGCATGGACGTACATTTTTTCCTCTGGAAACGTATCACCTTGTCGTCGGGTAGCCGGTTACTTACCTACAATTAAAAAGCGAAAAGAGCGCGGATTCCGAGGCGAATTTCGAGAAATATCGACGGGGTCAACGAACCATGTCGACGCATCGCGGCCGCGTCTCCTCACTTGATTTTTTTACATTTTGGTATTATGCGAACAATTTAGGATGAGGTTTTATTGATGTGCTTTACTTAGTCACTCTTGAATGGCTACACTAACAAATAAATTAATCGGTCGGTGTCTGAAACTAGCATGATGAGCCTTACTCATAGACTTTTCCTATTTCACTGCTAACTTACTAGAATAATATACACTTACTTCTAAATAAAATGAAATCTTACGTTTTAAGTTATATTACCTTTAAGTAATCTAACGATCCTACTTTTTGTTGAAGTGCGCAGACGCTCGTGATTCAGACTCATCAATTTGGTAACAAAAACGCTACTAATTGTGCAGGTATCGACCGGCAGGCTTTGAAGGGTTAAACGTACACCAAATATTAGACTGGATCTTTTCGATCCGGCCGGTTTTAACTTGGAGATATGTGTTTTTTTTGCGCGCGTCTCGAAGTAAGCCGTTATCGATTCTCAGTAGCTTACGCGGGATGAGACCCGTACTCGACGGAAATATATTACCAATTCGAATGCTGCCTTCTTTTAATATATTCATTTATTTTATTATTTATCACTTATACATGGAAATTAAATGCTCATAATTGCTCATATTAAACCAGTTGAATTAAGTCTTTATTTAAAATTAGCACGTGTTATGTTTTAACTTAGTTGTTAGTCATATATGATTCACATGAAAATAAGTTATTGTAGGTATCTTTGAACGTGTAGACTAGTTAGTTTGCCTCTGACTAGTAAACGTTTTATCTAAATGCCCGTATGTTCTCACCGCACTACACATTTTATTGCGTGCAATTTATTTTGTTAAGAATTCTGAGTTGTCTATTCTTGCTATTTATAAAAAAAGCTATTTTTGGCACGCTATAAATATTGAGAAAAGCTGCATTGTCAATTTAATTACCAATTGCGGTTAGCTGCGCGCAGAAACTTTCTTATGGCTCTACATTAAAGGTTCTTTTAGCGCCGTAAACTACAACTCAGTTTTCACAATGGATATATTTTTTATAATTGCTACTTTTATTCTTCATCTCAATCAATATAACCATCATCATTTCAATAGCACACCATAAACCTTAATTTTGAATTAAAACGCAAGTCTCATATTTATGGGTATATTATTTAAATATTTAATCATCGGTGGATAGAATGTGATCGTATGTAGACAATTCAGTTGACGAGTGGACATAAAAAGGTGCACACACTCGCGCCGCATTTCATTTGTGACCGCCATCGCTTGCGAAGGCGAACAATAAAAATATCACCGACGTTGAAATAAATAAAAAGAGCAGCCGGTCCAGGTGCCGCAAGGGCAGGTGGAATAATTGGCAATTCTTTGTCTCAAACCATGCACCAGCTACGAAAACCCACTTAAATGTCTCAAGTCGATGTCTTATTTTTGAAAAAAGTTACGCATTCTGCATGTGACGATTAGATAAAGTCAAGAATTACCCATTAAGTAAATACGGTAGCGTGATCGTCCGTCAAGTTCTTGTTTGCCATTGTGAATAAAGATAAAGTTTATCCAGAATGACGTCTGTATTGTTTTTTTTTGGGATAACGATATAAAAATAGAGCAGAAGATTATGCGTTCGTACATATGTATACGTATATGAGTAGTTGTATAGTCTGCATTTTTTTCTTACGAATGCAATACCAGAAGAAAGGATGAGGAAAAAGATGCTGTGAAGAAACAACAGTAAATTGACGAAGCTGGTGAGATCGATGAAGACAGTTTCTGGGGTACTGGCGACGCGAGCCGCGGTAACCGTAGCAACGGTACGTTTTGACAGATCGTGAAACTGGAACTCAGATGCGCACAAGATTAAGCATCGGTAATGGTTTGCGAAGCACTGCCGCCGAAGATCTCTCAAAGATAAATGTTCGGGAATTTTGAAGACAAATAATAATTACTTGATGCAATTAACTGATACCTGCGATTGAGAATTGAAAAAGGGAAGGAAAAACAAATTAAGTATTAATGGTGTACTTAACAAATAACTTGTGCTATATACAGTAGCGTTGCCATTATAAATGTGCGGTGATAAACAAAGCGACTATCGAACGTATTTCAAGAGAATTTACTCTAATAGCTTTAGTTATTTGGCTGCATTGCTAATTTACATTTACCAACAGCGCAGAATTAATCTGATGGACATCGATAAACACAGTCATTGTATCAGTACATTGCGACTGTCAACGTGAGTGAAATTCCGGAAGGCAGGAATGTGGGTGAGGTAACCCCATTCGGTTTCTGCACATGCGCCATGTTCGCAGCGATTTCTGTTGTAACCCGACCGAATCGTAAAGCGTGCCGTTAGCCGTAGTGAGACGTATACCAAGTTTTTATTTACAATTTGGTTGGATATTAACCTCATTGTGCGAGTAGGTAGCGCAACCCGGTCACTTAGCTAGTACGCATATTATCTCCATTTCCATAGCGCGGACAAGTAGCGGTGTCGACTTACGCGCCACTGCCACCTCTAATGTTGTTGCCTTCAACTGTCTAAATGTACAATACGATGTATAACTTCTCTTTACACTACTCGTAACACTTTTAATTATATATTACCTACGTTTAAATTACCTATTGCGCTGCTGTTTCTTCGGTCTGCCTAAATCAATTTTAAAATAGAGTAAACCCAAGTAAAATTATAATCCGTAATGTCCCAAAATTGTCCTGTAATTCCGCAGTGACAATAAGCTGCATTTAAATGTCAACCATCAAAATGTTCTACTACATTAACTACGTTATATATTGTGTTGGTATAAATCACTAAATAAATATATTCAAGCAGAACAGTATCGCTAATAAAACAGCGACATTGAACAAAACACGCGATCACAATGGCTATGAATGGACGCATACGTACCCGGATAATGATGTTATTTGCTTTTTGCCTTCCGTCATCGAGGATCATTGCTGTAAATACGTTGAGAATTGGTACACTTTTGTGCTTACCTGTTTCCGTTGTTTTACGATCTGAGATAATTGATTTAGATCTTTTAACGTTAGAAGAATTAATAAGGTGTTGGTAAATAGAGGTAAATGAGGATGAGGGTGAACATGACAGATTTTTACATCGATCGACACAGCAGATTTCATGCAAACATTTTTAAAATTTTACTTTTATTTTTTCCGTATATTCGAACACCCCTCTACAAAAAAAAGCTTACTCTTGTCTTACTGGATATTAAAGTTTCTTTTTTAATTGATGTATATGCTTTCTGTTCCTCTATCCTGTTCATATTGATCGATTGTCACCTTTTACAAGAATACCTATTTAATTTGATTGATTCTTTCCTATTAGGAACGAAATGTTCTCCAAAAATCTGTTATCAGCGGCCATCCTGTTATCATCTAATATTCGCCAGTCATGTGCGTTACAGTAAAGTTGTATAAATTATAATTATTGATGACGTTGCTCAGTCTTATCACCTTACCTTACTCATCGTGATAGCTACCCTACGTGATAAAGTTAACACTTCAATGAGCTCATTATTCATTTATTCTTTCACAATGAAACATGCCGTGGTGTAATAATTACTATTAACGTATGTATTTCCTGCAAGTGCTGTATCCGCAGGTCGTTATAACCCCATGTATTCGTAATCAAACTAGGTGAGCTATTGCTGATTATGCATTTAACGAGAACCATTTTGATTCCTGTTAATGTGTGTTGCAATATTGGCATAAATTTTGTAGCCTCGAAATTGCATTTGCTCAAATCCAGATACGAGTGATAATAGCCCAGAAATACAATTTAAAATCAATTCTGATTAATTTAATTCATGTAATAATAACGAAGTGCCTTATACGTTTAATAATTCCTAATTTGTATATTATCTCCCAAAAGAACACGTTTACGGAGCGATTGATAAACCATGATAAGAGACAGGTGCTTATTATAAAAATAGACTAGAAATCGTCAAATGACGTAAATTGTCACAACCGCAGTGTCCTTGTTGATTGTTACTTATTTTATTAAAAAATGCAGTAGAATAAATTGATAAATAGAGTAGATTTTTGTTGCTCTGTTTTAAATAGTTGTCCAGTTGAAGAAGCTATATACAGTGGGTTTGTGTAGTTCAAGGTAGAGTAGCTGTGCCAAATTCTGAATGATAAATGCACTTGAAACTATACATCAGCCACTTTAAAGAAATAATGACCGTGCTTTGGGATTATGAACCTTAATTCAATGTCTAACAGTTCAGTTTCCATCACATTCAAATTACTTTTAGGCCCTTTTCGGTAATATTTGTCATTCTAAAATGAACTTAAACACATGTTGTCAAAGTTGATAATTGCGTAATTAGTAATAACGTTTAATTCTCTTTCCAGATTGGCTTTAGTAGGTATAGTTCCGTTCTTGTGTATTTAGGGTTGTGCTTCGAATGATACAGAACATCAAATTTTGATTGTTTAATTCGCACTTGATAAAAGTTTAAGAAAAGGAGAAGTTATTTCCGGAAGATTGTAAACATTTTCAGCGTTTTATTTGAGT
The DNA here is from genome assembly GCA_905475315.1 of Autographa pulchrina. Taxonomy (NCBI): domain Eukaryota; kingdom Metazoa; phylum Arthropoda; class Insecta; order Lepidoptera; family Noctuidae; genus Autographa; species Autographa pulchrina. The sequence continues at coordinate 3,484,629 of FR997770.1, forward strand.
TTCGGATTTTTTGCAATTATGTAACTGCAAGTGCAGATGTATTCTCGAAACAGTTGTTGGCTAGGTCTTCACAAGGCTATTTACTTACTACATAGCTTTCTTAGAAATAAATAGATATTTTAATAGCAATAAAAGATGTCACTGCCGGTGTACCTTACAAGTGACCTTAACCGATATAAGGACAAGTTGTCATTTCATCTCGAAGTCAATACAACCTTTTTCATTATGACTGTGGTATTAATGTTTTTAATTAGTTCTTAATCGGGTCAGGTTCATATTGTGTCTATATGCCTTGGAAACGTCCGCTTCATACATTAGCTGTAGTATTGGCGTCCTTGTCGCACTGATGTTTGTGTGTGTGGGTGCGCTTGCGACGACGCCGACGCCGATTGTTATTGTCAAGTATGTGTAAACAAAACCGAATCATGCGCCGATGTGACAGCGTCGCGTTATCGCCGTTATGTTATACATAAATCAACTACAGTAATTTATGTTCATAGCAAAAAATCCCAACTACGTGGCTTTCTGAGATAATTTTCTAGACCTTTATTTTTATTATCTTTCTTTTCCACAATGTCAACTGTTTACTGGTACATATTTATAAATTATTTCATAATTAATTGGTGCTATAAAACAGTCAACTACTCAATACAACGTAACTCATAAGATTATAATCATAAAAATATTTTCTCCTTATCGTAGAAAACATTGCTGGATTTTGATTGAAGTTTTCTGTAGTTATCGAAAACATTCCTTTATTTATTATTGAACGGGGTGGAAATCAACCTTAAATGATGACGTCGTCAGTTTCGTAATTAATAATTAGTAACGATTCGGCTCTTTCGGACTTAAAACATTGATGGAGCCATTTTCAGCTGACTTGACATTTAAGAACGTCCGTTGTCTTTATTTGCTGGTTATATATTTATTCTTTAGGCAGAAAAAAAACTTTTCTTTTCAGCTGAATCCTGTATGACTGGTAGCCGACCCCAACATAGTTGGGAAAAGGCTCGGGAGATGATGATGATATTTATTCTTTAGGCATCCGTATGTGGTCGGTCATATATGTGTTTGGAAATGTTCTGGGCATTATGACTCATTTACTTCAAGTTACCGGGCATCATAGTTGGTACGGACGAATTCGGACTAATCTGATGACAAACACCAACAAATATTTGTCCATTTGGGTACTTATTACCTGGCAAATCTTAGGTAAGACTAGTTAAACTGAAGAATGGTTCTTTATCTAACATTTTAATAACTACTTATTACTAAAACATTACAAAACAGCTGCCAACTGTGTCATTAGCTGTTGTGTTTACAGCTTACGAGTAAATTATCGTCATTGTGTTATCGGTTCATTTTATGTTTGTATCGGCTGCATTCTTACTCTTTTTTTATTTTCAAAGTAAGTTGGATGTCAGAAAAATCTAAGAAAACCTCTGAATTGAGGTCTTTTGCCTGTAAGTCTTTCAATAAAATGTTTTTTTCATATAAATATTTAGCACGACAATGCGCTAGATAATTGAGGCATGGAATTTACAAATGGGCTAAGGGCCAAAAAAATCAAAATTTTAATTTTACCTTTCATAGGAGCTATGTTGTACAGACATTCAATTTCAAAGGTGCATAGTGCCCACAAAAGTTTTAGCACTTAGCCCATTTGTAAATTCCATGCCTCAATTTACTGATTAAGGCAATTGATCCTAAAATACCTGAATAACTGCAATAGTTTCGTCATTCGAAATCATTAACTCAATCCATTATTTGCGATTTTCCTCATAACGACAATCACTTAGAGTAACTGGTAACCGACAACTTCATTTAGGTGATAAGTCCAGACAGGTCCCTAGTTATGTGCTGGGAATTTCTTGAGTTGGAAAACCCAAGTAATATCCTCTAAATATATAATTACTTCATCAAACTACCCAACAATTGAGCGTTTAGAGAATCTTATCTAGGTTTGATTTTGTGGTTTTTTGGAAGTTCAAGGTTTTTCCTAGTGACGTCATTATTTCTGAAAATTATGGGACAACAATACCAGTAGGTAATAGACAAGTGTTTACAGAAAATTGATATGATCGCAGTCGGCTGCTGCTTGACCACAAGATTATCTCTTACTTATCAAGATCTTCTGTCGCGATTTAAGTAAATAATAAAACATCAAAGTTGACAAAATCATGCACAGAACTGGGGTTTAGCCACGTAGATATACTTGTATATACATATTGTGTCATATTGTTGTTAGCCAATATGCCTCTATGTTAAAAATTAATCTGTTAAACAAAAGGATAATTCATTTAATATTTGAATACGACAAACGGTTACAAATTGTGTCATTAGCTGTAGAGTATGTACAGCACAAGTCGTTTTTAACGTGTATGTTATCGGTCAATTTTATGTGCACGCCAATTGGCTTATTTTTCCACGCTTGTGTACGTGCGCGAGAGTTGTATAACTCGACGCACCTATAATGACATGTTGCTATTATGTTTTACCTTATTTCAGTTTAATGCTCATGATTATATTTAGTGAATTTAAATGGATTACGTAATTGTTGCGCGTTTTTTGAAACATCTCTCCATTTTTGATGTTGTAATGATTTTTATTGCTTTAGTCGTTGTGTCCTGGTCTCAAGCATTTTTGAACAAGTTTCTCAATTGAAATTCAAATTTTGAACCGTGTGAATTTTGAATTCGTTTTTGGGTTTTGAAATTCACTATCGCTTAGTATTTTTGAGTAGGTACCTACGTAAACGTGGTACAATCAGTTCTCGTCATAGCGATTTGAGAAGCTTTATACAGACGTTTAAAGTTTGTGTAGATTATAGTTAGAAACATATGGAAACTGATATTCTACCAAAACGAAGGACGGAAGGACTATCAAAATATTGTTTTCTACAGTTTAAACTGTAAAGTTTACCACCTTTCAGTCGGATTCATAATCAGGATTCAGGATTAACCTACATGTTCAATTGCATTCGCATTTGTTGATTATTATTGATAAGCACCTAAATTAAGTACGAAAATCCTGAAAAAATATATTAATTACGATTTGAGTTTCTAGAATTGGAATGTCTCGTGTTAAAATTAAAAGTGTTGAGTTCTTAAAATATTTACTTTACCTAATACATTTTATGACACCTGGTTAATTAATAGTGATAGCTAAACGTCGGATTATGGTAATCGATGCGTATAAAAGTGCTAAAAATGATGCAAATGTGATATAAAATGCTAAAATATGCACTAATAAAAGTCGAAATTTGTAACATTCTAAACATCAAGCTTCTGTGTTAGATTAAATGTTTTGGAGCAACTAATGACTTTATGTCTACTGATAGCCTTACATTTACTAGTATAAAAAAATTACATAGAACTGGCCATAAAATGAAATTCAGGTAATTAAGTATCTTATATTTCAGAGTTCGTAATTTTTATTATAAATTATCTACGTATTATTTTGTCAAAAGCCAAAACTGCAAGACTAATGAAGCCAAATATAAAAAAAAAATATGAAAAATACAGCTGCTGTTAAGTTTACACACGTGTGAAAATATATTTTAATTTAAAAATGTCCGCTTACTTAGCTGTAGATCACGAGATGTAAGCTAAATAACTCAATAAGTAATACACAAGAACTTGACTTTAAGCGTATTGTTTGTCCTATTGTCAACATAAGTTGTGAGCCTTGATGTCCATAGCTGAACTTTGACCTCTCTACGCACGACAACTGTCGGAATTGCAGGATTGTTACATCATTGTAATATTGAGAGGCAAGCGATTTGGTGACAGGTTGAATATATCTGTTCCATTTGTTTTCACTTATTGTTACTTAACTGCCTCGTTGGCCTAGTGGTGCTAAGCGCGACTGCTACGCTAGAGGTCTTGGGTTCGATTCCCAAGTCGACCAAGGTGTTATTGGGTTTTTCTATGCAATTCTCAGTAGCAGGTCGGAGTTTGGATTTGTGCCCAGTTAGTGGCAATAGGCTCGCCCCCTATTACATGGGACCTAAACATACCGGCGAACTGTAGGTTTACATTGGTACACCTCTGCATAACCCTTCGGGGATACAGGCGTGATAGTATGTAAGTATGTATGTATTACTTAACTAATATTGTTAGTCACTTTTGTGATTAGTATATGTAGGTAGTTTCAAATTTAACTTTTTTAACATGAACTAATTGATAGTTAATTTTACCATTCCTCAGGACCACTCATCACTTCACTTTTGAACAGACTCTTTACAGCCAATCGTAAAAAGCGACCTCTAGCGTACAACGCGATCTTTACACAACAATTACAGAAAAGTAAACGTTTAATAATCACAACTGTTTAATTCTATCTTGTTGTCACAATGCTCACATATGCATGTCTTGTTTGTGCTTTGTAACAGCGGTTACGTGAGCTTAGTCGAGTTGCGAAAGCACAGTTCGCACTGAAACGAATTTAGCGCGACTTGAACAGGAAGCCGAATGCATGGTACTATTGCCGAGGTGTGGTTCAATGGAAGTGGCATTAGTTTGGTTGGCTATGATACTACGCTCGTTATATCAAATTAACCAATAGCTAGAAATTTATTCAAATTAGAGTTTACTGAAAATTACATACCAAGTCAATAAACTACCTCCTTTGATTTCTGAAGGACTTGGTATTCCTAGATACCTAACTATTTTACTCTTATTGCTTTACCTTATTCTCAAGAAGTGCATTAAAGTTGTTAGATTCTAGGTTGTATTGCCGCAGCAAATGTTGTATTTTGTCCAAATGGAGATAAATCAAAACGTAAAGCTTCCTAACAAATAAAAAAAAAAAAAAAAAAAAGGTTCCTAACAAATAAAATTGTAGCGAAGTACCACCTTGTTTACTGGTGAAAATAAGCAATAAATACTGCAACAAACATCACTGGAAATCGTGAATAAAAAACGTTCTCGATTCCCTGCCTCATCTAGTCGATATAGCTCGTCGTGCATTTGGTAAGACGCTCAGTGAAAGTGATTGCGCGGATGTCGCGTGCGGCGGCGCGGGCGCACCCGCCGACCTTGCCTTATAGGCGGCGCGCGCGCATCGCCACCGCCCGGCGCCCGTGCGTAGCTACCGGTTGTACATCGCATGCGGGTAAGCTGACACAGCCCCTTTACACAAACGTGGCTAAATTTTCCAGAAATATCCATTTAAAATTAAATAAACAAAAATTAAACATGTCTTATTTATTAAGCACAAGAAGAAACTTCAAGAAGCTTTGGAAACGAAATCGCATAATTTAAACACGACCTCAAAAATGGAGATGTGAGCGAGAGAGAAATACTTTAAGGTCTTAAGCATAATGCAAGCACAAAAGGTCAAGTCAAGTGTGACAAAATGTTTAATATGAATATTTGTGCACATGAATAAGGCTGGATTCAAGACCTTGTTATGCTGCGCGTACGCAAGTTGATTCCCATCCGAGTGTGTGAGTACAATTGGAAATTTAACACGGCGTTACTTAGCAACAGAATCGTTAAGCATTCAGAATATTATGTTCAAAAGTCATACAATTATATTTTATTTTACTTTTATACAAAATTGTGTTCGTTTTCCATTGGACTTCGAATCTACCTATATTGTAAGTTCGCGTTGTTTATACTTTTTGAGGGTTTGGTTACCACGACAGCTTAAAAATCTTTATTTTATGAGGTATTTTAACTAAGGTTCAGTTTGAATAATGTTTGATAGAAATGTTCGTCCATTTCGATTGACCAAAACCTATTTACATAATTTAGTGACTCAAATATTTTAAAAATTTGTCATTTTCTGTTAGGTTACAATACGTAAACGTCTAAGGTACAAATCTGTTGCACATAAAGCCCATTTCCTTAAGTCAGATTTCCCTTACAATCGTAAATTGCAGTATTTATGAGTTGGTACTGAGGTAAACATGCTTAAGTTTCGCAATTAGGTACAATACTAAATAAACATTGAAGAGTTTACCTCGTTGCTTGGTAATCTTTACAGATGACATATGTTCCGTGACATTGCAATGGTAAAAAAAGTTGTGGTTAATGACAGAAGCGTAAGCTTGCAACCACAACATGACGAAGAGTTTAGATAGTCAACGATCGCTCGCGACGTTTCCAACAAAAACTTTGATATCGTCGTTGAAGTGTCTATTGATTAATATTTATGTTCTTTTTTAATGATTCTTTAATACCCGTTTAACACGTGGCGCGTCCGGCTGACTACTGCCGACTCGTAACTCTATACGTACTGCACCACTTACCTCAAAAAGGTTTTTGTTTCTTTTTCCATAATCAATATGTCAGTTGTCGTGTTGCCTCAGCCGGGTGCAAAGCGTCTGGCCACACATGAACACAACCCGTTAATAATATCCCCTTTGGAATTATATTAGCACGACTAATGTACGTAGCTATATCATTTCGTCTTCCCTGAAGGGGTGAAGTGAGTTGTTGCTTCACACCTGACACATATTTTGGCAGTGGGTTATTAATTGCACGATTCCAAGCCCGAGACAGGTACTTAAAGTGTTGTAACGTACAATTCCTATAGCACTTGGCTTGGCCTACCGACCTGGGTCTTAATCCTCACGCCTCCTAACCGTACGCACGTTACTCGCGTTTACGACCACGCGACCTGGCGACATAGTATACAATAAACACTTTATAATAATGCGGCTTAGTAATAAATTGATGTATTAAACTTTTACAAATTAATATGTGGTGATTAAAAGCATTAGATGATGAACAAGGTTGTGGATTTAAAACCTAGAATTAATGTGTACTTAACGAGTTTTTCAATGTTATCATCTCGTGTGTACCTTTTAAGCATTCAATTGAGCTATCGTTGTAAACGTTTACAGATTTTCTTTATGAAAAGTCCCAACAGTGGGACAATTCCAGGCTGCTGATTATTTATTATTATTTCTATACTTCACCTGCATCGTACTGACAATGTGAATGCGAGCTCTGACGTTAATTTATTTATTTAAATATGATAATAAATGTAAATGAATACTTGACTACTAAATAATAAGGCCGGTGATAGCCCAAACAGTTCGTGTGTGAAGAGTATTTCTTTAATGAAAACATCGCACTTCACGTGTGTATCACGTGCAAATGTTATATTCACGTCGCGTTTGTCGAACTATTGTATAGGTACCAAGGAAGTGTTTACGTAAGAAGTAGTTTTCTTCGTCTGTTTAGCAACACCTTGACCTTAATGCTTCGTGTCATGACTTTATTCATCAATAATATTTGCAGTATCGGTAGGTATATGTTGTAGACTCATGTTATCTTCATCTTGCGCCTGTATTTCCTTCATAAAATAGGCGACAGTGTTCTATTACAATTGTCTATAGCTATCTACTAGACGCAATGAAAAGTAATGTAGGTATTGAGTATTACCTAGTGGAAAAATTAATTTACTATCACTTTCCAATCAAGCATAAAACTTCAAACAACACGATGAAAAGTCGCACTTACAATCACAACACCAATAAAATGTTTATTAGCGTCCACAGCTGTAATTATTATTGAGCAGGATGATGCACATGTTAGTTGGCGCATGCGCTGTACACTCAGTTATTGTTATAATAATTGTACACGCGCTCACGTGTGCCCCTGAGGACACCTACAACTCCATGAAAAGTGGTTTCATTTCAATAAACACTAGCGACGTACAACATTAGTACAAGTTAGCAACTTGCTTATGCATCCAGCTCTAGTTTTCACTTAAACAGTTCCAGCTTAGATATTTAACGAGACATATTTGTGCGATATTGTAAATTCAAGCGCCAATGACGTAATGGTTTGTCGAACACCGCTCGATTTAACCTTAAATGTAGGATATAAAGGCCCTACGTTGAGTATTTCAACAAATCAGATTATGTGTTGCAACCGCCTATAATACATTAAGTTAATTCATAGAGTAGATACAGTGACACAGTATTAAGATGGACGCGTATTGGCAAATAAGTGCGCGTTTGTTTGGGGGCCGCCGTGTTAGAACGGGCGACCTCTCGCCTCCGCGGCCCGCGTTCGCCTTACTACTAGCATTGAGGCATTTACCTTTCTTAGGTCGGACTTGTCCTCAATACAGGCTAGAAGCGTTGATTTATTACGATGCACGGTATGCCGGCTCAATTTAGAGACAAATTTTGTGCAATATGCGCCCAATCCGCGGCTGTGTTTACGTTCTAGTAGCCGTGTGGCGTCAACATTAGCCCAGTTGGCCAGATATGTCGATTGGTTAATATTCTCTTGTACAAATCGGTTGCAAGTAAATATCTACTTGGATATTTATAGCTAAAATGAAAGTACAGCATATGGTGTTAACGATTGCATTTTAATAAGTAAATCTTATTTTCTGACACCTGTAACTTACCAAATTCTGGTATTGTACCTACTATATAATGAAATCTCATGTTCCATATAAGGAATTTACCAATTACCAGACATGACAGTAATATCATCAGTAGGTATCACTAATGTTACCAATCTAATTAACTCGTATCTAATTATGAAAATTAATACACTTAGCTTTTGTCCTAATTTGGACATTTTTCGACTGTATCTCAGCTTGTTCGCCCACGTTGCATGTGTATTGTTCGGAAATATGTCCAAGGTTCCATATAAAAGACCCTGGACGACATTTGAGTAACTTTTGACTTCGTAGATGTACGATAAGGTCCAACAAATTAACTGAACCTAATTAGCACATATTTATAACAGACGTGTTTGTGGAATTCGAACAAAACAATTTGGCTATGGAATTGTTTCTGCTCATTAGTAACCTATTGTTACTTATTTTAATAAATGCCTATTACTTTAATTTCGCAGTTTGTTTAGGAAACCGAAATAAATATACGAAATCTCACTTGAAATCAATGTAGATAGGCTCTAAACATGTAAATTGATAACAACTAGAATAATTAAAATTAGAGGAAAAATACTTGTTTGTTTTGTATGGCGTGTTACAAAGAGTGGACTGTATCTATTCACTATTTGGTTGGCGATGAAGAAATCATTCAAGACATTGTTATTATGAAGTTTGAGCTAGTTGATCTATGCGTAATAACCTCTTTGAGGGATTATTTTTGATATAGTATTTCTAGGGTTGTAATAACTAGCTAAATAGGACAGTTAGGGGATTATTTTTTTCTGTATCATAGGAAATAGAGTGGGATATGAAAATAATAAAAAAGTAAGATAATGACACATCAAAAATAAGTACCATTTAAGACCTTTATTATACACCCACGGTTAGATAGTTAGGTATCTACTTAACTTCTAAACAACAATAATGTTTATATCAATGTTTTTTTAGGTAAACCAAAACAAAATAAATCTTCATTATTTCGACCAAAAATTAGGCAAAAAAACTAACACTTGCCGTTTAGTAGATAAATCAACAAAAAAACTAAGCTCTATAAAAAATTACGCGAAACATTGCAGTTCCAAAAAAATCTAAATGTTGTATGTTTAGAGTCAAGGTTATGATATCTCGGCATCAGTTTATTGTTATCAGCCTAAGTGACTATTTACTGTAAACAGATTGTATCAGAGGAAGCAATCTTTGTCCTCTTTGACGCAGCACCTTGTAACGTTACCTTTGGACCGTGCAAGTTATAAACTTATCTCGATCTTTGTACTTAGATAATGTTTCTTGAGTAATTTGTGGTTTTGTAGCTAAAAAAAGAGAGATTACGATTCAAGTTCAATGACTACAGTGAATTCGCAAAAATATGGTGATAAAGCGTTTTGATACATATCATAATCTGTGACCTAAATTAAATATTCTTGCAATCTTTTTAAATATATTTATTTATTTATGTTTTTGATAGTTTCACATTTGTCCAGTCTTATACAACTAAAGTAATCAGCTCAAGTTTTGCCAGAGCAATTCGGTTTTTACTTTGCCCTATAAAAAAACTGTTCTTTCTCAATTTATTTTAATTAAGACATATATTCTGGTACATCTACTTAGTACATGTACCAGAGTACATCAGCTAATATAGTACTGCAGCACTATTTGTCGAATCAAAGCTAAGTCGCGACAGCTCGTGATTTGCGTCATTCGTGACGTCGACACCGATGACATTGAACGCTCGACCCGATTAAGCATAAGCAGACGATTCGCGAGGCCGCAGCGCCAATGTTCTGACCACTGTCCTACTCCACTCGTTATTGTAAAACAATCGTCACACTTATTGTTTTATAATTGTAGTGTTCCTACAGAATATTGACATATTCATGCATTGTTTCAAGAATCGCTACTCATACTGATTGAAGCTGAGTAGGTAGTCATTTATAACGCTTAACATTAGCATTATCAAATCTTTAATACCTCATTGATATACCTAAGCTGAGTGACATGACTATTTTTAGCAAGTTCAACCAAGCCTATAAGTACGTAATTATCAATTAATTAAACGTTTATTTAGTCTCGTTTCGTAATAACGGAAATCGATATTAAATAGCCCACCCAAATGATATTTACTTGCTTTACCATTTCGTACAAGGTTATACCTATCGAGCGTTAGATAGACGATAGACGAGTATTTAGCCATTAAGCAGTTGTAGTGCTTCTAGTTCAATTAACGGCACATGCCTGTTAAGATAGCGATCTGTATACTTATACATTCGCAAGTGTTGATGTGTAAGGGTGAGTCGGAGCCAGCACGCGACGGACTGAAACCTGTGACACCGGTTGGGCTCGCACCATTTCTGATAGCCTTCATTGTCGGTCACTCTGTGTGGCACAAGATGCGAAGTTATTTATACTGCCCTTTTTTATATACGATTGAAGCGCTTGTAATAACTTGTTACATAGATGCGTTTTGTGTGGTGACAAAGGTTTGCCACTATTGATGTAGGAATAAAACAAAATAAAAATCAGGTAATCATTCGATTAACTGATGATAGATATCGTAGAACTGTGTTTAAGGATATGAAGTTTGTATTTCATTCATCAAAGAAAAAAATAATCGATCCTGAAATATTAACGTAACCAGTATGACCCCGGTAAGGCTTAAGTAGACACTTATACTGATAACGTAGTTCTGACTTTATGTTGATTTTTTATATTATTCAAACAATAAAAACATTAATCACGTGTGCGACGCGACACGGAAGGACAAATAAATAAGTTAATTTCACGTTTACAATTACAACAAATTGCTGTAGAATACGTATCGCAGTAGAAACAGAAGTTCTTATATAGATTAAATAATATTTTAAATTTAAAATTAATAAATATGTATTTAATTATGTCTCCCTTATATTACTCCCTTGTATTAATAATATCAGTTACGCCGACGATATGGTGCTGCTGAGCCCTTCGGTTGGAGCAATGCGAAGGATGCTAAGTCTTTGCGAATCCTATGCGAGGGCCCACGGGCTCAAGTACAATGCACTCAAGAGTGAACTGATGGTTTTTAAAGCTGGTAATAAAAGCTACTCTAAAGTACCACTTATCACACTAGACGGCGTACCATTAAAAAGAGTTGCTAAATTTAAGTACTTGGCCCACTGGGTGAGTGAAGACCTCAAAGATAATTTAGATGTGGAAAGGGAGCGCAGGTCGCTGGCTGTCCGATGCTGTATGTTGGCCCGTAGGTTCGCCCGTTGTACTGCACGAGTCAAGGTAACACTTTTTAAAGCCTTCTGCCAATCCTTTTACACGTGCAGCCTGTGGGTGAACTTCACGCAGAAGGCATATAGCGACCTGCGTATCCAATACAACAACGCTTTCCGGGTGTTGTTGGGGCTGCCGCGTTTTTGCAGTGCGTCCGGTATGTTTGCCGACGCAAATGTTGACAGCTTTTCAACCGTCATGCGCAAGAGATGCGCATCATTATTATATCGGTTTCGCGCCAGCACCAACACTATCCTGAGGACGTTGGCAGACCGCTGGGACTCTCCGATTCTAGGTCGCTGGATTCGACTCCATGCAGTAAAGTAGATTGGGATGGGAAAGTCTCTAGCATTAGTACTTAGTTTTGGTATAATTGTTACCCGTTAGATTAGTTTATTTACTACTAACACTAGATATAAGGCATTTTATAATGTTACTAACAAAATATGGAACTTGTTTCTGAAATAAATGTTTTATTATTATTATTATTATTATATTAGGCTAAAATATGTGACGTAGTTCGCAATTAATTTGTTAATGTCCTTCTATCCTATAATTAAATTAAAACACATAGTTTACATTTGGCCTGCAAATCCAATGAGTTATTTGTATCTAAAATCCGAATTATTTACCTAACCTAACCTTGGATATATTTTGATACATTAGAGCTCAAAAACATGTGTGCTTATTCGGGTCAAGTACGAAGTATTTGTTCTTTCTTTTGGTTTGAAGTTTTGAAGTAATTTGGTATAAGATTTAACAAGCTTTTACAATTTTAAGTTATTGGTATATTTTGAAATGTTTAGTTTGCATTATTGATTGATTTGGAAGGTTAGAATGCGTACCTTGACTTCGATACGATTTGCATTTCGTTATGATAAGATGCGTGGTCAGAAACTCTACTAATAAATTATGATGCTTGTGTTGTTGACCTCTACCTTTTTAAACATTCGCCCGTTATTTTTCCGCTACAGATATAATTATAATCCTCCTTCATGGATCACTTATTTTATCACAAATAGAACCTACATTTCTAATTTTCTTGATTGTCATATTGATTATAAATTATAATATCACGTAACGAAGGCGTTTCTGGTTGTTATAAAGTCCTAACTCTTGTCATAATGCTAACATTTAGAGCATTGCGATTGCTTACACAAGGCTTACTGTTACACCGATTGACCAACCATTAGCTATGTTCCCATGGACCATTAAACTATTATCTTTAAGTTAGAGCTGTTACTGTCACCATGATGTATATTTTAGATAGTGTGTTAATCAACTAAGTTTATTCTTCTTTAAGTGCCACTCTAATTAATAAAGGTCGATTACCAACTGCCGGAATCTATGTCCGTCTTTTGCAAGGCTGCATATTTTTTAATGACTTTTGATTTCGCTTTTCGCTTATACCTTACTCTGCAATATTACGACATCAAAACGCTACCGTACGTGATCCTCTTCTGTGCCCTTATACAGAGATTTATTTTACCTCCACTTTATCACATACAAAAATTCTGATAAGCAAAATACCTTTTCAATAAGGTCCGCGACCTTTATACAATAAGTATTGCAAGAGAAGTAATCGTCCGGACGACTGTAGAAGGACGAATCTTTTATTGTCGATGTAGGTAAATAAGATTTCAATAAATTATTGAACAATTACTGTATTTACTTTGTGTCTTCTTTTGTCTTTCTGACTAAAAGTTAAAAACAAACTGTAGGGCTTAATAATACAGAGTCAATTACATATGCCAATTTCAATTTAGCCGCCAACGGGTTTTTTCCATCAAACCAAGCAATTTTTCCATGCACACAAATCCGATGAGCAATAAGTAAGGAATTATATCGAGTAGAAAGAGGTCAAACGACGCGTCGAGTTAACTTAATTTACGAAGTCTATGTCAACATTAAATCACTAAATAAACAAAATAGTTATTACATTTAAATAAACAAACGCTCCATCGTTCGGCGCCGAAAATTCTCATTTGTGTGTGATATTTATGGCAGTTTTATTCGACAATCGGCAATGTCATTTACAAGAAAGGACGAATTAGTATTCATACACGTACTGGCTACATAGAGATATCAAATATTATAGTTGCTTCGATACACGTGTTACTATTACGCCATTTGTTTTGTAATTTACTGAACACAATGCTTGTGGTCGGTGGAACGTCTGCTGGATTAGTTCATAGCCACAATGTTACATTTTCGAATTATCTCCACGTTACAGGCGTGATAAGCCTCTTTTGATTTCAATTACATTGAATACTATTGGATATTTTGTTTCGCTTTTTGGTGTACCTGTTTCGGGCTGAGTTTGCGGCGCGTGCCGGCTTGCCATTGCCGGCAAATGTTGGCATTGTATTACCACAGTCACTGCGAATATTGATAGTGTAATTTACGGATGTTACTCGATTTATAGAGCCAATGTTAACATCGCTATCTTCTTTGGCATTCGATTGTATTGGAATCGCATTTGATATTACTAGAACTAATATTATACACTCGGTTGTACCAATATAGTGTACCTGTTAATTGCAGATGTAAGTAAAAGCGTTAGAGGTCAAAAAGGGAAACAAATCATCATTATTATTCGTATTTACATGTTAATTTAACAACTATGTAATTCCTTGCATTTCTTTAAATGCAATTTCCACGTGTATCGCAAAAATCACCGCAAAAACTGATTATAATTCTAATCCGATAAACATGAATGATTTACGACGCCAAACACAAGAGTTTCCAATTTGAGAATCAATAAACAAGGAGGAATTATTGTGTGTGGCCAATTATATGTTAGCACGTTAAAATAGTAACAAGAGTATATTGTGGTGCTTGTAAATCAATACGAGTATAATGTAAATCGTCTCGATTGTGATCTCGACCGGCGTGAGGCATGATGTCACTACGGCTGACAAGGCCTCGAAACTACCTCTTTATTTTGAGCTACACGCACTGCAGGTGTGAATTTATTGTGTTTATTTATATGATTTATAGATGATTGCCCACTTAATCCGACAAGACGGCTTTTTAATACCATTTTTGGTATTAAATAATGAATATTAGCAAAACTTATTTGCCTAATAGTTATAAATTTGCGTTATAAGTTAAAGAAAGGTTAAACAAAGAATTGATAAGGCAAAAATTGAACGATTTTTAGTATAGTTTTTTTTAAATGAATGTTATACTGTATCTTGCGTGTAAGAACTGACCAGCTCTACATCGTATGCAACATATTTATGAAGCACGTATACACCACAAATCAGTGGTAACAATGAGCTACTGAATTCAACCTTGTACCATTGAAATAAAGCCTCTGTCAATGTCAAAGTCTTAGCGCTGATGTGCGGTCAACTATACCTGTATGCTATAAAAATCATAACGCGGAAACCCATACACCAAGTGTGGCGATTATAGCAATTGACGACCTTTCATTATCGCATTTCAATTCACTTCATTTCACGGTCAGAAGGCCAGTGTTACTTTATATAAGTGTGTTCAATCCTTATTGTGATAGGAATAGAGCGTTTATATAACTGTGTGTTGTTTGCGTTCGCGTTTCCCCGAAAAGAGATTTCAGGGGTTTCTCATTAACCAATTTTATGTCAGTGTTTTTCCTTATATGAGCTCTTCCTGTCGCATTGGTTTAATTAAACCATGATGTCTAGGACTTCTATTTCTGATCTTTAAAACTTTAGTCCTGTATGCAGTCAGCGACATTCTCAACTTCTATATGCTAATGTTTCATTAGGTACAGATTATTACGCTGAATCTTGAAATAAGGGAAAAGTCTCGACTAAATCAAAGTCTTAAATTGTATAACCCCTAAAACGATACAGCTCCACCTGCCATTGTTTGTCGTTGTGGTTTTGTCAGTGTGTTATATAATAGCCTGTATACCTTACTCGCACAAGTGATTCGTGTAAACATCGACCCGTCAAATTGATTAGAACGTAAATATTTTAGCACCTCAGTGGCAAAACGAACGAACGATCAACGTCGATCAGTACCGATTGTCAGTTTATCATAATATTAATAAATAACTATTACATTTGCATACTAGTTTGCGTCGATCATACCCAACTTTCAGTACGTCCACACATTCTGACCATATTTAGCGTAGCAACTCAATTTAGAAGTTTATGTGCTCAAGGCAATTTTTGTTTAATTCTTAAGCGGTTTTGACGTATTGAGAGGCGACTGCCGACCTGATGGCATAATCACGGCTTGTTATGTAACACCGACTGGTTTCAAGTATTTTTTTGTGTTCTCATTTTGTTTTGTTACGCCTTTATGCCAAATTGTTTGAATGCCAGCCCCCTATTTGTTACAGCATTCGATTTTCGTAACGTCTGTACTACGGAGGCACGGGCCTAATGAAAACGTGATGATTAGAAGAAATTGTAAAGAAATATTTAAACGTTTTTCTTTTGTTTTTTTGCGTAGATGTTATTACGTTTGCTGATTAGTCCGGAAAGTACAACAAATAATTTACATAATATTTGGTTGTACCCGTATTTTTTATAATAAATACTGGAAAAAATAGGCAAATACTAGTAACATTAAACGAGTATTTGTTAACGAAACTAGTAGTTTGTTTTCATATAAGTGATACATGACACATCAAAAATCATAGTTGTGGTCAATAAACGGAGTTCTCCTATTAGATATCAGGAATTTCTCGTTTATAAAGAAACGGACCTCCTTCAAGCGTCATTTATATAAGGGACACAGGGAATTTCCTACATTGTCCAATAAACACTAAACGGCTGCTTATATCAGACACGTGTAAAGTATTAATGGGACATTACGTATGCATTGTCACCATGACCACTGACTGGCGACGCGACGGTCCTAAATTATGATGGGAAGCTCATCACAACAGTGTTGCAAAACTATTGTTGAAGGATAGAACGAGTAATAAATCAACGTTCACGCAGAATTATACAAAGAAAATGTTTGTCATTTGACGAGTAAATTTTGTTTACAAACATAATTATCAGACTTGTTTTAATATAGGACTTACATATTTGATATTTGACATTAGGTCTCGTTTTTATATATTTATGGAGGTGATGTTCATGGTATATGGTTCTAATTTAATTGATTAAAATATTCATTTGTTTAAGAATTACCATAGATACAGTATAAGTACAGATATTAGAATTTGTTTTTCTGTGTGATTTGCGGTCCGTATTTCGTGGTCGGAAAATTAGTAGTCTAATTGCTTGCCAATTTATTTTTACGTAAAATATTTGGAGAAGCGCAAATTATTCTAACACCTTGACCTACATCCTAACAAAACTATCGTCAAGCTGACCTTAATTTTTTATTGTTTTAGTCTAGAATCAGTCACGTAATACTTCCTTATGATCTTTGAACATCAGATCCGTAATGCTTTTATCAAATTAACAATGATTGCTTTAATAATACACAACTATTTTCTGGGGTTCAAACACATATGATGTAGGAACAGCCTTGGGACTTCCCGAGTTAATTCCAAAGTTTTGTCGGACGTTTCGGCAACACCTATAAACACTTGTGTAATCGAGTCGCAAAACTCGTGTAGCTATGAAGAAGCCCCGACCCATGTACTGAACCATTTAAATTAATCCGAGGGTATAACTGAGCAACAATAAAACAAAGTTAATATGCCAGTAATGTGTCTGTTTTGTCTGGAAACTTATTATTTTGTTAATTTGTTTGCTATCTGAGTAATGTCTTTATAGAATTATGATATCTCAGTGCATTAAACCGTTTTTATATCGCCTCGAGTGTGTGAACTCTTACTTTGTTTTTCTACTTTATCTGTAGAGTGCACCTACCAATAGTTTAATGGGCGTGTGGGTGTTATGGACATGATTAGTAATTAATTCAAGTATATCACAGTCGTACGGTACGTGGGTGTTGGTATTCTGTAATAAAAATGGCGTCCATTTGATCGTACTATTAACATCTCGATGCACGATGCCGCGGTTGCATCAAGTGAAATGTCACAGAGCTACTAAAAATAATGTAAACTGATAAAATGCCCTTCAAGAAAAAACTTTCTTATTTTAGTTGATAAAAATTCTTGGCGTCGCCGAGGCCGGCCCAGGAAGAGGTGGCGGGATGACTTAGTCGCATACCGCGAGGGCTGGTTCGAGGTGGCGCGGGATAAGGTAGTATGGAAGGAATTGGGGGAGGCCTTTGCTCAGCAGTAGGAAAGTAAAGGCTAAGAAAAAAAAAAAAAAAAAATTGTGGCAATAACATTCTCTGTTGTTGGTTTAAAATATATTTAAGAAATAGAATTCGTTTAAGTTACCTAGGTATTTTTATAAACCAAATAATCAGTTAATGAGGGTTTGATCATAAGTAAATAGTTTTGTGCTTCAATGTCTCATTTTATTTTATTTGGATGCGATCCACACTAATTTATTAAAGACCGACTGCCTCAATCCCAAACGTATTTCCTGAAAACATGGAGCTAATATTACGCTTACTGAATGCCATATCCAAACCTTATTATATTAGATACGTACTGTGGGAGCAAGTGGTACTGGTGGGCGAGCCCTGTCTACTCGGTACAAATAGTTGGGCGCCTCGGTCAACGCCTGTGGATACACCACCGAATGATCTCTCGTTCTGTCTCAACGTACGCAATGTACATTATAATTTCTAGAAAGTACCCACTGACTCGTGTTCATTTGGTTAAACTTTCAATTTGATATGAATTTATGAAACGAGTCTCAGTTTTCTCTCGATACTTTCATAGTTTAACTGTTTTACTCTATCAAACGACGTTTACACATTTAATTATTATTAAAAAGTTGGCTTCGTTTAAAATCATGGTCGAAAACTATTTGTAGTTCCTCAGTAATTGCAGTTGCTATAGGTACGTCTTAATTCCCATGTTTGTTTGTTTATACATAATTGTGTCTTATAGTGTGGGCGAAGTATTTACATATACATTAAATACTCAATCGATTTGGCGTGCGCTCAAATGGAATATTGATGTTAAAATCGAACAGAGGTGGAAACTCGTTGGATTATTTTTGGAAAACTTGATATTTTTTGCTAGCATTGTTTCAGTATGGAGATTTATTCCATTTTAAAGCTAGGGTCGTGTGATGCAGGTCATAGATACAACGAAAAAGTCTAAACGCTATCAAAAACTAGTTTGTTTGTTGACGAGATGCCATACCACTTCCTCAGTTACCTCAGAGGCGGTAACATTTACTAAAGATAAAATAAATTAATGATAATCTCATACAGAAGTGTTTGCTTTTTAAAACGCTACAAAACTGTAAATTACAATGGAGCGCGATGAAGAGTGTGTATAAATTTCGCTGGCATTCCCACACACTAACGTCACCGCGCCGCGTACCTACGCAGATGTCCTCTGCACCTGTGTGAGTGCACGTAGCGTAAATACACCTCCCTTAACAGACTCGTGCAACATCCGCTGGACCTTAACACAACACCATAGAGTCGATATTAGCATGGTACATCGTTAACAGGTACATGAATAAGGTTGTGTTACTGTACCGTATTGTTTCACGTTTACGCGTCTCTGTGTGGCGAGGTTAAGTAGAGCGGCGTTATCTTAGAACAGAGATTCCGTAGAGTCCGGATTAAACTATAAAACAATATATTGATGTTATATACATGAAAATTATACCTAATTGCTTTTTAGTGATTGAATTGAGAGTATTGGTAAAATTTTGCAACACATAATTGATTGAAGTGGTAAAACAGATTTTATTGCGTTTTTAAATTTGTTTTAGTAATTGTTTATACTCTTCGTGTGTAATAATTATAGTATGTTTGTGTATATTGCAGGTGATAATGGTGATTCACCCAAAGTTTACGTAATAGAATCTTACCTACCTGCTACACAAATAATCACGTTTCAAAATTACCGAGGGTTTAGTGCATTGTCCGTCCAGTCTAAATGTCATCGAACGGGGTTTCGCAAGAGCGTCAATCACGGGCGGTCACCTACTTTCGCGATCGACTCGAGGCGATTAGTCGACTACATTCACCGAGGCCTCGGATCACCTCTACGCAACAATTGTTTCTGTAGGAATCTTTTATTTATGGCAGCGTGGCGCTGCGCTTGTGTGAGTGGGCCGTAAGCGACCGTGCCCGTGTTTTACCTGTATGGTAAAATATTGAAAATAATGTCAACCGTATTTGTATATCGTTAGAGTCTTATTTAGCGCGCGCGCGACAGACACAGAAATGCCCTACCGGCAATAAGTCAACGCTCGAACTCGCCTGTTTGACAAGATTCCAACCGCGTCTGTCCTGTTTGTTTATTGTAATCGGTTTGACAATGAGCTTAAGGTGCGGTTTCGAGTGATCTCCTGGCTCGCGCTCTCTTGTGATTGTTCTCGGCTACTCGGTGCGAGACTGTGTTTGTGTTTGTATTATACGTCATGTATACCGGCTTACTGTAGATTCGCCTCTTAGCATTCATAATTGCTTGGCGACCGAGCGGCTTTTAAAGCTTGCCGTTGATTGGTTTTTATTCGCGGTTCGAGTTCACATTTTTATTTATCCGTAATTATCGGAATCGTTACATTGAGTTATAGGTATGCGTTTGATTCGTTTCATTAGCCGGAGGAGAGTGGAGAGGCTCGAAAGTTATAAAAGCAGCAAAAAGCGGTTGATAAGTCGCCGACAATCATAGTGTAGATAACGGAAGGTCAATGAAGAATACGTCAGACGATTGAAATGGCGCGCTTCGGCGGTTGGTATGGTCGCGTCGCGCGGGAGCGAGCGTCGCGCGCGCGATAGCGGCGTCTCTGTCGCGCGCGGCGCTCCACCGACCTCCTTGGATGTGCGGCCTGCAAGGTCGGCCGCCTTAATTAATAAACTCACCGTAAAGTATTTGAGGTCGATCGGAGAAGCGTCTACAATCTTACTCGAACCTTTGTCTAGTTATTGACCCGTACCCGTCCAACGATGAAGGCTTTTATTGCTCTATCTATGTATTGTAAAGATAAAAATAAACGACCAACTAATTAAATAAGCTTGGTATTCAAATATTTATATAATTTTACACATGGGTCATTCGGGGATTAATCGCTCGCGCAATATTTGCTTATTGTGTAATGAAAATATAAACGTTAATTATTTGTTTTATACACATTTGCGAGATTAAGTAGACGATATCGTTTCAAAAACCTTCTTGTCGTTGGTGAATTGTTTAGTATAGTCATAACAATGCTCAATGTATGCAAATGATATATCGCATAGTTCTCAGTGAAATTGTTAACGGCGAAATAAAAAAAAAATGAAAGATTTGACTTACCCCCGCGGTAGAGAATTAAGAGGTTTCGTCAGATCCGTGTCTGATTATATCTTAAATGCGATGCTGTGTCGCGACTATATATTTATTAAATACTTACGAACGTTACTATCACCGCGTATGTTTAATTGTTTATATTAACATAGAAATTTAAGACATGTTTATTGCACGCACATTCGAAAATGATGCAGTAAAGTGTGTTACAAACTGTTAAATCTAGTTTTATGTAAAACCAAATGGAACTGGCAGAAAAGGTAAGAAAACCGTGCAGCAACAGACACAAGGTGACGAAAGGCTAAATGAGATTAAATACAAAATAATCCTCTTTTGAGCTTAAATAATAGAGCCATCACTTATTTGTGGATTGCCTCTGACTTACTCTTAAGGTTTTGATTTTAGCACAGGGTTATTCAAATTTCTAGATTCGAGGATGTCATTAGACTACTGTCGTTCATAGGTTAGGACTACATATTGATTGTATGTAAAGTTATATTTTTATTTTTTTTCCTTCTTCTATAATTTCTTTTTCCTTTATATGTTCGTCCTTTGTAAATGAGTCAGTAGATTTAACGTAACGTTTCTTAAGCGCCTTTTTTTTGTTTATGAGAAATAAAAATATTTTGAATTTGATTCATATGAATCATTTTTTAAGCCATAGAGCACGAATGAGGACTGGTCATGGTAAGAATGCTGGTGGATCGATGGGTTTCGGTCATGGTCAGTTTTCCATGGCTTAACCCTGACACCCCACCGTATATTGAAAATCATGGTGAGGTAAGGATGGTACCTAAGTCTAGCCATATCGATTAGGGTGATACCTTAATAAGGATATCACGTAAAGGGTAGACGGTTAAGGTTTGTCACTTGGTATTCATTAGATACTGAATTTTTTTTATTTCAATTGATGTTGATTACGTCTAAACAAATTTTTTGATGATGATGATGTGCTTTAATTTCCTTCAATGGCGTACCATGTTTGTTCTGATGAAATAGTCTACCAAAAAAACTTTGCTTTATGAAGATCCTGTTGCAGGGTACAAAAAATATTTTTTTAAATAGTTGGTTTAACATGTAGCTAATGTACTGGATACACTAAAGTTGAAATCCTAAATAAGAAAGGTTGTTTCGTTTATTGTTGTAATTATATATTGGCCAATCTCATACAATATACACTTCCGGTTACCTAGAACTGCTGACAAAACAGTCGATTGACATAATGAGCACAAGGTCTTAATTTAGTCACAGCGGAGTTTACTCATAACAGTTAAACTGTTAGTTATATAATTTCTAATCATTACATACTCGTTGACGATATTAAACAAAAGTGTTATACAAGTTATTTAATGTCTTAATAAACATTTTATTGCAGAAAACGAATGTTTTACCAGTATAATTTTGTACAAGTTGTCCATTTACACTCCTTATAACTGGTGAATCCTCTAGTGGATTTTATTATTAGACTAGCTGTGCCCCGCGGTTTCACCTGCGTGAATACCTAGGTCCCGTTCCCGGTGCTTTTGTATTATTAGGGGTGGAGATGAATCCAACAAATCACTATCGTAACAAAAGTCAGGATTACTTAATTTGGTGGTTGAGTATTCTTCAATTTCCTAATTTTCAGCGCAATTTTGCAAACTTTTTCTTTAATAAGAACCTTCTCCTGACAATAACAAACACAAAAAAAAAAGAATTAGCGAAATCGGTCTAGCCGTTCACGCGTGATGCCGTGACCAAGGGAAATAGGGATTCATTTTTATTATTATTAGATATTGGACATACAAGACTAATTAATAGAGATTTCCTTTGTAAAATTGCTACTACTAGATTATTTGTTTCGGGCCTAAGCAAATACTGAACAATTTTATTTGAACAACTGCAAGGTGTGATGATTACTCTTGGTCTTGTGAATTGATAATTATTTTTATTAAGATCACGGAGAAATGACTTATTTATTTGCTATCATATCACTGTCGTTAGCAATGCTTTTATATTTCATTTCTTACATTTCAATTTATGTAGAAAAGATCACTTACCTATCATATACCATTTTGCTCAGTCACCACATAAAAAAAGAAATAGGTGTATGTTTATTTGTGAATGCATAATTTCATCGTTAGAGCAATTTTCTTCACTTTTCTTATTGTTTCAAAACTACATAGAAAGTTTTTTGAGTTATTCATTGTATTAATTTGTGTGTAATAAAGTATTCTAGCCTATTGTTAAGTTGCTTTGTCTTTGAATGCGTTATGGATAACTTTCTACAACAAATTATAATGTTATAATTTTTAATGATGATGGTGACTATTGTAAATTATCTAGAAAGCATGTTTCATTCATATTTGTTTTTGAACTCAATATAAGAACAGGATGAGATTGATCTATGAGTGTGTCTAATGTTTTGCTTATGGGATTGCTATAAATAGCGGTTTTGCAAATAACTGGATTGACGCCGAGAACCATGGCCGTAGCGAGACCTGTGTTCTTAATAATTCCCACAGATTTTATTATGCTCACCAGATATGAGTTTAGGCATTCATATTGATCATTGTTTTCAATAATTACGTTTCAAAACAGTTACTCTACTGTATTTTCCGTTGCTGTCTCAAAATATCTGTAAAAACAATAAGCAGTTAAGTCAATGACCTTTTAACCACGTAGGTAGCTTTTATATTTACTTGTCAATTCTATATTTATTTTGATTTTATACGGTCAAAAAACAGACAAAGAAAATTTCTGCAGTTCTATAAATAAATCGAAGCCAGTCTATATTTTTTAGGTATGGTATCGCGCGTCTGCGTTGACAAATAATTATAATCTATGCGTAGCGTTCGCCGGCGCACATTGTTGCCTGCTTATGTAAGTCGGAACGTCTTCCACTTTCGAATCAAGTTTATTGACACGGCAAGCTCGACAAACGCAGACGCTTCACAGTTACATCGGCAACGCTTTGATTCTCGTACTTACCTGTCCGGACAACGGAATACTTACCGGCAACAATTTAAAAAATATCATTATGCTACGACTCTTGAGAGATTCGTGCTCATTTCGTTTCGGTATAGGAAGTAGCGATGCGCGCCGCGGATTGTTATTCGACGGGTGATCACTGTTTGCACATGACATTGTTTCCCTTCTTGGTTTAATAGATTATTTACTGATCAGTAGATCTATTAATTGTTGTAATTTACTTAATCGCGACAGTTCATCCAGTTATACAGAAATTATAAAGTTTTTTAACTATGTAAAAAGATATCTACAAGTATTTATGGGTATATAGAAATATTTTAGTAGTTAGTAAATCTATTACTAAATGATGATTATAATTATCAAATAACTCAATAAACTTAGTCCCAAACAACTAGTTTTGAATATTGGCGTACTTTGGCGAAACCATAACTCATCAAGGCGGTAAACACAAGCTGTTAATAAATTAATTCGCTTACAATTTATATACTTATATTAAGATGTTTAATGTTAATTTTATGTATGGCCCGCCCCCAGCTATATTAATCCTAAAGACGAAGCGCACTCATTAAGTTTTTTATTAGCTATAAATCTAATAGTGTAAACGGTTTGTCGCTAACAATCGCACTGACTAAACACTGACTAATCGCTGCGCTTCTCAAATCTAAGCTGCTTTCGCATGCCCCCGCCACTTCAGGTGCGGCCTATCTGCAACGAATTTAAATTCTTCAAACATTCTCACGTAAATTAATTTGTCACATTTATTTGAAATAAATTTCTAATTAAGTAAATAAATAAATAAAATAAATAAATTTTTCTTCAAATAAATTTGTGTATATTGCCTAGAATATTGTGACTTTGAAGAACAATTTTTTTATTAATGAACCTTTTGGTACCTATTGTTACCTTATGGAATTGTAGTGTTACAGGTTTACGAATAATTTAATTACTTTAGTGCTTAGAATACTGACTATGTTATAATTGCAAATATATACATCCAAATGACTAATTAAACCTCAAATAATTTCCCATTACTTTTGTTGGCGGAGTTGACGATCAAAACGAAGACTGTTCTCTTTATAATTTTACATTAAATTCGGCGTTTATAACCCGCAATGTCGCAACACAAATAACTGCGCATGTTTTCGTGAACTCTCTTAACCGCAAAGTGTACTTAAGATGTGTATACTTCTTGTTATAATGTATCAAATTGTTAAATATACGTATCATTGATTGTTCTTATAATCGAGTACATTTTACGTAGATATATGGAGCAGTATATGATATATGGAGCTAGATTCCTATATAAAGGACTGGTCCACGTTTGCCCTCAATAGAGAAGAATGGAAGGAAGGGAGGAAGGCCATTGCCCAGCAGTGGGACAACATGGGCTGAAAATAATAATAATAAATATATGGAGCAGATAATTTAAATTCCCGATAATTACACGTTTATAGTAAAGTATACACCCACTTATTATCTAAGTCTTGTTGCCATGTACTTACTTGTATTGTTTTCTTTCTAATTTATTCATTATACAAGAGACTTGTTGAATATTTATTATAAGTACTGCGTAGCAACAGTTTTGTAAAGAAGATCTGTTTTTTAAGTAAACTGGTCAAAAGATGTTGTCGGTTATCGTTTTTGAAATTAAATAGGTAGGTAAATAGGTATGATGTACAGAGCTAAATATAATAAAAAAACCTGCTATCAGGTTAATTCCGTGTGAAGATGAATCGTGAAGGGAATCCAATCACTTTAATATCGCATTAATTATTTCGCCTTTGTTTTAAATACTCGTGAGTTTCCTATGTAAATATCAATCAATATCAAACTTAACAGGTTAACTGTCCCGCCAGTAGACACAATAGTTAAACAATGGAAATGTTCATATGTGACTCACGGGACAGGGAAAGGGTTAATTCAATCATCACATCATACATTATATCACACACTTATTGTAGCAGCATCGTACACCACCAATTTTTCAGTACGCTTTCCATTCATTCACTCATTCATGAATGAGTGTGTGAATTATCATAATTAGTACGCTTAGCTGGGAAGCTCCGTAGGATGTAGATCAACGGATTACACAGACACGGATGCCGGGGGCAGCCTGTTAATATCCGCCCCTTTAATATAGGTTACAATAATATATTGATAGTTACCCGGGTTAAGGATACTGAGTGATGATAAAGTCATATTATTAGGCTTAAGTTTAGACTTACATAAGCCAAAGAACACTATTTTTGGCAGAAGAACGTATAGCAGTTCAGTTAAGTGTCAGATTAGAATAGTGACATTGTAGGTAATTGGTCAGTTACCTGTTTTTTCTTCAGTCTGTTAGACTGGACAAATAATTGTGATGTAATGCTGGACAACGGTCTTTTCTTAGAAAACTAAAAGTCGGCCAATGATGAGTCAGTATTCAAAACTCGTGGTGTGAATGCTCAAAACCCATTTAAATCTACAAGGAATTCCCCACGTAATAAACAACGTATGAAGATAATTTCAGTTTAGCTTAATTATTAACCACCAATCAACATTTAACATTAAAATTAGTAATTATTCTGGTTTAGATTACATCTGGTAACAGCCTAGGCAGGTCGCCTACCCATGTTAACATTTTTCCGGACGTTAAACACCGCATCTTAAGAAACCATATCATTACAACAAACACTTCATGCACTCTTTAATGCTAATTAGCATATGATTACACACGGCTAAAACAAAAATACTATTACAATGATTTATTAGCTTTGTATTAGGAGACCACGCGAATACGCCATGTTGTATATTGTGTAGGTCAATGACCTGCGCGTGCTCGGGAAACGGTTTTAGTTACTACGAATGTCATTAATAGACTGAGTTTATTAAAAAGGTAACTAGAATTGTTTATATTTAGTTCACTTTGAATAATAATTGTCGAGTGGTTTTTAATGTGAATGTTATTTCATATTTGTGAAATTCAGTATTTGATTACTGGAGTGGTTAAAATATTAATAGCTTTTTAAAACCAATAGTTTTAGGTACCTTTAGCTAGTATATGTGATATGGATAAATAAAATAGCATTAATAAAGTAAATCTTTGTTAGTCAAAATAAGATAAGCTTCGACATAAATATGTTATTTTGGGATGTATTTTATTATTATTGTGTATTAAAAAAACAGGTATCTATGTAGAACAAAAGCTAAGAGAGCATTTATTTTAAAAAGTATTCTCAGAAAGTAACATGTATAAAAATAATCTTGTTTCTTAGTAAGACGTCTACGGCCTAAATAATATCCAAAGTGTTATTTTGACATTAGAATTACGTTCAGAATGACATGTTTTGATAAAATAGGATTCTAGGATGATAATCTGTTACTTTTGCTTATTACTCATATTTTATTTAAAATAGTAAAGAAAACGTACAAAATAAAAACAAATTATAAAATGTATGTGAATGTAAACTTGTTTCTGTGTACTAAAGAACGTCTGCTGTGTGTACCTGTTTTAATTTACATACTAAACATTTTTGTACCTACACAAAAACTTATTTCAAGTGGTCATAATGTTTATTAAATAAGAGACAAATAAGGAGTTGTTTTAATAAAAAAAAAAAAAAACAATAGTTGGTAAATAATTTCCATTACAAAAAATATTTTCAGTGATATTAAATTACGCATTTTTAGTGCAGCATTATTATTGTATTGAAAAATCTGTAGACAGCTAACTATCTAGATTAATATACAGGTTGTGATCCTAAAATGGCAAAGAACTGTATAAATAACGGATACAAATAAGAACATACAGTTTTTGAAAACCGATTAGAATCAACATTACTAACCCTTTGTCTGCATGTTAAATTTAATTTAGTAGCTGTATGAGTGTTTATAGTAATATTATAGAACGGGGATTAGCGCGTACATGCTTAAATACCTTTAGGGCTTGACGTTTCGACCGGGTTACACAGGCCGTGGTCGCAAGCAGACTGGAGATGCGGTGAAAGGTATTTAAGCATGTACGTGCTAATCCCCGTTCTATAATATTACTATAAACATGCAGCGCGATAGTTTAAAAGTTATTACTGTATGAGTGTGTCACATTAAGATAACACAGGTATTATTTGTTGCAGACAACACAGCAGCCTTGCTAGGTGCTTGCTGATGAAAAAGACTTCAATGGATGAAGTTTGTCAGCGATTATTGCGGTCAACTCTAACGAGCAAAATGTAAGGTAAGTTTTTTTAACCCTACAGATTTGCCATGACATTCTCGAACGTTTCATCAGAGCGTCTGCCTATCTGACCTCCACAACCCATTTTACTGGGAAACACAGTATCCCATAGTAACACTGGTTGTCAGAATTGACTTAACGACTGCCAAAGATCTATGTATGACAGCCGGGACCTACTGTTTAACGTGCTTTCCGAAACACGGAGGGGTCTCGGTATGTTATAAATGGTCACCCATCTACGGACCAACCGCGGCGAGCGCGGCTTAACCTGTCTTATCGGTCAAACCGTACGGCTTACACTTAGCCACGAGCCCCTCCGAGCCTCGAGCATATTCTCGAACGTTTAGAATCATAAAATTGTGCTTACATTTTTGCCGAATCAAAAATAATGTTAACTTTCATTTGAATCCAAAGCAATTCATTCGCTTAATTAAAACTTAGACGGGATAAAAAGAAATCGTAATAAAAGTTATAAATACCTATATAATTATGTGAGGCATAACACAAATGATTCGAGCTCGGGTGAGTGAATCCGCGTATCCACACATACATCCATAACGTTTAGACGTAGGTATATATATGTATATACAATAGTCTGCGGTGGAAGCGTGTTTGTAAAGTAGACTGTAATCGTTAGTCACTGACATCGAAACGCATAGCTGAGACACAACTGTAGATGCGACAAGACTGCGTTTTGTTTTCATGCCTTTTATAATAAAGTTTACTCAAAAAAGAAAAGTGGGATCAAAAATGTGGGATGACATTAGCAAAGTTCAATCAACTTTATGATAATAAATAAATCAATAAATAAATGCGGACAACATCACATACATTGCTCGGAACCCAAAGTAAGTAGCTAAAGCACTTGTGTTATGGCATTCAGAAACAACGAAGGTACCACAAACACCCAGACCCGAGGCAATGTAGAAAAGTTGGTTTCTGCATTGACCCGTCCGGGGATCGAACCCGGGACCTCAGAGCTAGCGACACCTTGAAACCGGTGCTCACACCACTCGACCACGGAGGTCGTCAAATGGTGATGATGTTGTAAATAATAAGTTTTATAGTTTTAATAAACTGATAAGAATATATTTGCTTGCGCAAAATCAGTATGAATTTTGGACTTAGTAATCTATGCGCATGACGCTTACTTTCAATGGTATTAACATTGAATCAACTTATTTAAATAACAGCTGATCGGTAATTATCATTATTATTCATGGAATTAATTTTGACCTGCAATTTTAAAAATAGGTTGGTATAAACCTTTTTAAATTGCTTTATTTTTGTTTGACAAACCACCTTTTCTAACGTTTTTGTTGATGAGGAAACCCGCTTCGTACCTACCAGGTCGAAGGCAAATGACTAAAACTCATTCGAATTTCTTAACAAAACATCGTGCTACGGCAATATTTCTATAACAGACACAGGATTATACCATAAGGGAATAATAGTATTAATGACAAGTCTGCGCTTGCATCGTCTTTGATATCATCTCGAAAGCGTACCGAGCGTGTAGGCATTTACATAGATCGCGCCCACTCCGCTTCATCCACCGCGATTTTTACTCAGATACAAACAACTATTACACGGCCGAGTTGTTACGTTAATAGAATATGAGACAATGTACTGAGAACGGGTGCTCTTTAACTCGCGAGTGTTTGATTTCACCCGTTGAGACAGGTTTGGAGGCCGGAATGCGCGCCGTGCCGTACGCCAGAGGTTAATAAAGCGCGCACTTGCTCGCTACTTTATTGCTTTTTGTGGTCATAAATAAAAACGCTTTCGAGAAATAAACAATTTATGCATTATCGAGTCTGTTAATTTCGGTTGGAACGTTCGATATTCAGATTGAAAGTAGAGCACAAGTGCCTTATCAATTAAATATTCAGCAAATAATTATTTAATCAGTCTTCAGACGGTGTAACGGTACTTCTTTTTAAAATAATAATGACATGCACATTATAACGTTTCCGATTGTATTTAAATGTTAACAATATGGAACGTTAAGCCATAGATTAAAACAGCGATAAAAGTTGGTTGAAAGTCCAATTGAATATTGGGTTGATTTTGTTCTTTTCGTTTATCGTGGAGTGCCTACGCATCACCGTAGCCGTCGTAGGCGCGAGCGTGGTGGTGACGTCAGTGCCCTACGAGGCGCTACGAGAGCTACGCACCCACGCGCTGGCCCGACACACCCTCGGCTGTGGGACTCTACCCACACATACGACTTATATTAACGGACTTTTATTCAATAGAGTCCTTGTATAACTAGCGGCTACTTTTTCCGTAGGTGTGTTCTTTAACGTTTGCTTAAGTCCTAGTATAAACCTCCTTAGGTATTATCGCTAACTACATTTGAACTTATATTTATATGGCGAAAATCTTCTATTCAATCTTGGTTTTTGAAATATACCTAAATAATATTATAGTGGGAGAACTCACACAGTCATTTGATCCCAGAGTATGGTATGGTAACCAGAAAACTGATAAACATACCGCGAGAGATAGCTGGTTATAGATAAATTGCACACAGACAAATAAAAATTATTTTGCTTATCACATGTGGGGTCCATGGGTGGGAATGAAACCTATGACCTCAGTTCAGCAATCTTATCTATATAGAATAAAAAATTCTATATCGTAGTAAAACAATGTAAGTATCATACCGATTTTTATTTTTTAATAACAAATATAAAAAGGATAAATAGATTCACGCAAATACCTACTCTGTCAGCAAAAGTATAACAAAAACGACTTTAAAATAAGTCTTACATTTATTTCTTATCCATCCCACTGTCAAATCTGGTCTAAATAAAATGGGACCACACTGGAAGCACCAGTTTTCAAATAAAAATCATCAAAATCGGTTCACCCAGTCAAAAGTACTGTGGCAACAAACATAAAAAAGTACAGTCGAAATGAGTACCTCCTCTTTTTTTAAGTCAGTTAAAAACTAAATTATCTCGTTTCTAAAAATAGAGATCTTTATGAAATGATGTACCCCCAAAGTGGGATTTATATTTAATAATAATAATAAAATAATATTCCGGTACAACTCACACACGGTTATCTGATCCCAAGCTAAGCAGAGCTTGTGTTATGGTAACCAGACAACTGATAAACATACTTATATATATCTAAATACATACATATTATAGATAAATTACACCCAGACACAGGACAAATGATCGTGCTCATCACACAAACATTTGTCCTGGGTGGGAATCGAACCCTACCTACCTGACTGCTATAACGACCTCCGGTATAGCAGTCAGGCTCACTAACCACTAGACCAACAGGCCGTCAATTTAGCCCATAAAATTCATTATTTGGCGTGCGTATAGAAAATAATGATGATATACTACATTAACTGATTAAAGTATTCATTAGTTCAGTCAGTTCTTATTAAAATAAATCGGAATCAAAAATAGAATCGGACATGTAATTTACAAGTTTTCACAAATATAATAATGTTCGATTTTTTTTTCGCAATAGACATTATTACAGAGACATTGCTTATACCGCGGTTTTAGGGATCTACGCGCTCGCATCTGTGCACTGTGGCCCGAACCGGGTACCTAGCCATTTTGTCTAGTTATCGATGTCGCCGGCCCGCGGCCGGCCGCGCCGCCGCGCGCTTGTGTGAGTGCGCTAGCTGCGGGACGCGGGGCGGCGGCGACAGAACGCTCCCCACCTACCCGCAGCACGAACTCATTCCGCGGTACTTCGCCAAACAAGCCACACGCATCGCAGTTGCTATTATGGCAGCCCCAAGATTTTATTTTTTGACCGATTCTAAGAGAGGATTCAAATGGCATCCTCGCTATTTGGAGCTGTTACACTATTTTAAAGATCATCCGTTTTTCTCTGTGAAATATAAGAGAACTGCTTCCTGCCTTTATCAGAGAGAAGATTTTATTGCTATCTGTAATAAAGCGGCCTTGGACCTTGATAGACTCAGTAAGTTCTTTAAGTGATTCTTATTTCCTTTTTGAGTAAAATTAAGAGTATTTTCGTTTTAACACAACTTGTTATTTACTATGAAATGTCCTGATTTTATTTCGTTATTTTGACTTGAAATAATGAGAAAATAAAGGAAGTAGTAAAAAATACAAGATCGTGTGTCTGTTTATATTGCATCCTAATTCTATTCAAAGATAGTTCTGATATTTGAGCTTCATTGTAGTAATGATTAAGACAAATGTAGGGATAGTTTAAATGATCAGCCATAAGAATACTGACAGACGCAATTAACTTATTACTACTTATTACTAGGTTACTGAACTGAGTTGCGATGTTGAAATATCCACGCGTTTGATTTTCGTGCTAGACACTAACGAAATATTATAAAAAATAGTTTTTTTTTTCATTATTTCGAAACTATTAAATTACTTATTGATTCCAAACCAGGTCTCATAATTTGGTCATTCATTTTAAACTAACCCTGTATATTCATATTTCATACGTTTAGAAAAGCAAATGGTGATATTCTGGGTTTCTGGAATAAATTAATCGCTTTAGCGCTCGTGCACACATGCTGCACACAGGCTGCCGCCGTGTAGTGGCGGGCGTGGCGGCCAACTCGTGGCGTTGTCTGCGCGAGCGCTTACGAAATATTCTAGCTCGCTTACCTAATTGCTTTCTTTTTCTCCCTATACATTTTGGTTCGCGTTCATATCTTTTAAACGTCTATTGAGTGTAATAACATGTTTAATACTTTTGTCTGCATTGGGTTGGTTTGCATGGGTTATTTGTGCTCTTGTATTTTGTATTTATGCTCTTCATTGTTTGTCCTTATCGCTAGGCATATAAAATTGTATTTTATTTTGATAGCTTCTTGGACGTGTAATGATACTACTTGTTTCTTTCAGAGCACCTAGTCCGCCAAAAAATGAATAATATGATACTAATATATGCTAAGTTGAACCTTCTGATATCCAGTGGGGAAATTTTAGAAGAACAAGTTTTAAATCACCGATGCACTGGAGCATATTTAAAAGGAGAACTGGATTTTCTGAAAATGTTTGTCAGCGGATTTACTGACGTTGATATACCTCAACCGATACATGACTATTACGACAATTTGTTCAAAGTCAACGTTTTAACTCGTATCGGGGCTCAGGACGTGACACCTGTCATGACACTCCCTGCACGTTCTGTCAAAAAGCCAAAGTCCAAAAAGAAACATAAAAAGGACACACAATATGAACGGCAGTCTAGTGATATACGGCTTTTCGATTATTTTAAAGATCATCCGTATTTCTCTGTAAAATATGAAAGGACATATCAATGCTTTTATGAAAGAGAAGATTTCAATGACATCTGTAATAAAGCAGGCGAGGATCTATGTAGAAACAGTAAGTGTTTTTTAATGTTCGTGTTTTTTTTCTGCCTAGCCTTTTCCCAAGCTGTGTTGGGTTCGGCCCATATTCGATATGGAGCTACGGCCAATCTGACCTCCACAACCCATTTTACTAGGTAACACAGTGTCCAATAGCGCAGATGAACTTTGTAGTACAAGTACTCATAGTTGCTTGTCTAAATTGTAAAGACTTAACGACTGCCAAATATAAATTTGTTGATCGACGGCCTAACGTACTTTCTTACACTAATTATTATAAAACAAGTACAATCTGCCATTCTACCTACTACACAGAAATATGAAATTATAGTTTTCCTAAATATCTCAATTTTGTTTTTTTGGAATATATTAACAGAATGTTTTGTTTCTATAATTTAAACTTGAAAGCTGCTTAATAGATCATTAATTAAAACTGTTTTTGCAGAGGGCAAAGTCAGAGAAATAATGACTAATGTAATACTAAAATATGCTAAGTTAAATCTTCTATTATCCAGTGGGCAAGTAACAGAGGAAATGGTTCAGAATCACCCATGCACTATTGATTTTGTAAAAGGAAAACTGGATTTTCTGAAAGTGTTTGTCAGTGGATTTACTGATGCCGATATACCTGACTGCATACATGAATGTTATGACAATTTTTTCAAAGTAAGGTTCTTTGCTGAACCAAAGACTGGAGTAACATTTGAACACGTTAGTATGTATATAAATAGCTTAGAAAGACACAATGAAAATGATCTACACAGCATGGACATGATATATATAAATAGTGTAATTAGACAAGCATTTATAGGGGCCTATGATGAAGAAGGGACGGGCTATGAAACTAAAATGTTTAAAGACTTGGGTCTAGACAATTATGAAGTTGTAAAAGAATCTTGTAAAGATACAACCAGCCGGGTAGCCGTTGAGGTAGCAAAATTTTTAATTTGTCCAAATATAAATATTAAGAAGAAAATAACTGATAGCAACCCAGATACAGTCGAAAACAGCTTTTCAGATACAGTTGTAGAAGGTAGTTTAAGGAATAACATTTCCACCTTTACGTCTGTAGCCACACCACAAAAATTAACGTGGTCTGCTTCACCTATTATAAGTATTAAAACGAAAATAAATGATAGCGATAAAGTTAACGTCGTCAGTGTTTTAGATGGAAATGAAGAAAATAATTCAACGAATATCATTCCCGCTAACAATGTAGCCGATACAGAAACTATGTCTTCTGTTTTGCAAAATACAAATACTAAAAAGAATATTGAAATTGATCTACACAACATGGACATGATATTTATAAATAGTATAATTAGACAAGCATTTATAGGACCCTATGATGAAGAAGGGACGGGCTATGTAACTAAAATGTTTAAAGCCTTGGGTCTAGACAATTATGAAGTTGTAATGGAATCTTGTAAAGATACAACCAGCCGGGTAGCCGTTGAGGAAGCAAAACATTCAATGTTTCCAAATATAAATATTAAGAAGAAAATAACTGATAGCAATACAGATACAGTCGAAAACAGCTTTTCAGATACAGTTGTAGAAGGTAGTTTAAGAAACAATATTTTCACCTGTACGTCTGTAGCCACACCAGAACAATTAACGTGTTCTGCTTCACCTATTAAAGGTATTAAAACGAAAATAAATGATAGCGATAAAGTTAACGTCGTCAGTGTTTTAGATGGAAATGAAGAAAATAATTCAACGAATGTCATTCCCGCTTATAATGTAGACGAAACAGAAACTATGTCTCCTGTTTTGCCAAATGTTAATACTAAAAATAATATTGAAGATAGTGGTATATTTGGGCACGGTGTTTCCGATGAAGAAGATGCTTTAATAAATGCCATTCCCAATGTTACGAGTGGAGTTGATATAAGTAAGTACATGCAGGATATTGCAGAGTATCTGTGTCAGCGACTGCCAATGGACGAACGCAGAGGTTTTCTAAATCAAGTAGAGTTGATAGTATTTAAAGTACTTCAAGAATAAAATAACGTGTTTGTTTTATTGATATCATTATTATATTGTTATTTAAGCTGAAGTAAAAAATAAATAAATCTTTTGAAAGAAATTTAATTTACTGTCCCTATTTCTTTCCGAATCCCGAATTTCTTCTTTCTTGTAAAGTTGATTTGGTATAAAGAGTAGATGATTTAGAAAAAAGCTATGGTTTTTAAAATTCGATGTCTGAAATAAAAAATGTTTATCTACGGGGTAACATTTTTTTATACTCCGTACATAAATAAAGGTACTAAATAAAAAGTTTATCCATCCATACTTCTTTATCTTCTTAGCATAGTATGAAATAATTAATAATAATAGTATGAATAAAAAATTCTAAATCGTAGTAAAACAATAATAATATAATTATCATACCGATTATATTTTTTAATAACAAATATAAAAGGAAAAAAAGATTCACGCAAATTATCTGTAATATTGATATCTCGACACAATTTACCTACCTACTGTCTTGTACAATTTGTCAACAAAAGTATAACAAAAACGACTTTAAAATAAGTCTTACATTTATTTCTTATCCATCCCACTGTCAAATCTGGACTAAATAAAATGGGACCACACTGGAAGCACCAGTTTTCAAATAAAAAAATAATCATCAAAATCGGTTCACCCAGTCAAAAGTACTGTGGTAACAAACTTAAAAATAATACAGTCGAATTGAGTACCTCCTCTTTTTTTGAAGTCGGTTAAAAACTAAATTATCTCGTTTCTTTAAAAAATTGAGATCTTTATGAAATGATGTAACCCAAAGTGGGATTTATATTTAGCCCATAAAATTCATTATTTGGCGTGAATATAGAAAATAATGATGATATAGTTACTACATTAACTGATTAAAGTATTCATTAGGTTCAGTCAGTTCTTATTCAAATAAATCGGAATCAAAAATAGAATCGGACATTTAATTTACAAGTTTTCACGAATATAATATGTTCGATTTTTTTTTTCGCAATAGGCATTATGACAGAGACATTGCTGAGACATTGTTTTAGAGATCTACGCGCGCGCAACTATGGCCCGAACCGGGTAGCCATTTTGTCTAGTTATCGATGTCGCCGGCCGCCGGCCGCCGCGCGCTTGTGTGAGTGCGCTAGCTGCGGGACGCGGGGCGGCGGCGACAGAACGCTCCCCTACCCGCAGCACGAACTCATTCCGCGGTACATCGCCAAACAAGCCACACGCATCGCAGTTTCTATTATGGCAGCCCCAAGATTTTATTTTTTGACCGATTCTAAGAGAGGATTTAAATGGCATCCTCGCTATTTGGAGCTGTTACACTATTTTAAAGATCATCCGTTTTTCTCTGTGAAATATAAGAGAACTGCTTCCTGCCTTTATCAGAGAGAAGATTTTATTGCCATCTGTAATAAAGCGGCCTTGGACCTTGACAGACTCCGTAAGTTTTTTAAGTGTATTCTTATTTCCTTTTTGAGTTAAATTAAGAGTACTTTCTTTTTAATAAAACTTGTATTTTACTATGAAATGTCTTTATTTTATTTCGTTATTTTGACTTGAAATAATGAGAAAATAAAGGAAGTAGTAAAAAATAAAAGATCGTGTGTTTGTCTATATTGATATATGTTATATCTCATACAGGGATAGTTTAAATGATCAGCCAAAAGTTTACTGACAGACGCAATTAGGTTTCGGTCGCAAATGCCGGGCGTGACGGGGGCATGTTGCGGAGCGAGGCGCGGGGATAGGAGCGGGGAGGGGAGGGAGGGGTGCCGACAGCCTGACGCGGGCGCCTTATGCCTATTGTGAATCAGTGTACTTGTGTGCGTCCGCGCTCCGCCACTTTTATGTGTGTTTATTGCTATTTAGGTTACTGTACTGAGTTGCGATGTTGAAATATCCACGCGTTTGATTTTCGTGCTAGACACTAACGAAATATTATAAAAAAATATATATATATTTCTAAACTATTAAATTATTGATTCCAAACCAGGTCTCATAATTTGGTCATTCATTTTAAACTAACCCTGTATATTCATACGTTTACAAAGCAAATGGTGATATTCTGGGTTTCTGGCATAAATTAATCGCTTTAGCGCTCGTGCACCTATGGCTGCCGCCGCCGCGCCGGGTAGTGGCGTGGCGGCGTGGAGGCGCAGTCGCGGCGTAGTCTGCGCGAACGCTTACGAAATATTCTAGATCGCTTACCTAATTGCTTTCATTTTCTCCCTATACATTTTGGTTCGCGTTCATATCTTCTAAACGTCTATTAAGTATAATAACATGTTTAATACCTTTGTCTGCATTTTGTATTTTAATTAAGCTTGCTTTCTTCTCTGTATTAATAGTAAAAACGTGGGTTATTTGTTATGCTCTTCATTGTTAGTCCTCATCGCTAGCCATATAAAATTGTATTTTATTTGGATAGCTTCTTGGACGTGTAATGATACTACTTGTTTCTTTCAGAGCACCTAGTCCGCCAAAAAATGAATAATATGATACTAATATATGCTAAGTTGAACCTTCTGATATCCAGTGGGGAAATTTTAGAAGAACAAGTTTTAAAACACCGATGCACTGGAGCATATTTAAAAGGAGAACTGGATTTTTTGAAAGTGTTTGTCAGCGGATTTACTGACGTTGATATACCTCAACCGATACATGACTATTACGACAATTTGTTCAAAGTCAACGTTTTAACTCGTATCGGGGCTCAGGACGTGACACCTATCATGACACTCCCTGCACGTTCTGTCAAAAAGCCAAAGTCCAAAAAGAAACATAAAAAGGACACACAATATGAACGGCAGTCTAGTGATATACGGCTTTTCGATTATTTTAAAGATCATCCGTATTTCTCTGTAAAATATGAAAGGACATATCAATGCTTTTATGAAAGAGAAGATTTCAATGACATCTGTAATAAAGCAGGCGAGGATCTATGTAGAAACAGTAAGTGTTTTTTAATGTTCGTGTTTTTTTCTGCCTAGCCTTTTCCCAAGCTGTGTTGGGTTCGGCCCATATTCGATATGGAGCTACGGCCAATCTGACCTCCACAACCCATTTTACTAGGTAACACAGTGTCCAATAGCGCAGATGAACTTTGTAGTACAAGTACTCATAGTTGCTTGTCTAAATTGTAAAGACTTAACGACTGCCAAATATAAATTTGTTGATCGACGGCTTAACGTACTTTCTTACACTAATTATTATAAAACCAGTACAATCTGCCATTCTACCTACTACACAGAAATATGAAATTATAGTTTTCCTAAATATCTCAATTTTGTTTTTTTGGAATATATTAACAGAATGTT
This sequence comes from Autographa pulchrina, assembly GCA_905475315.1. NCBI lineage: Eukaryota > Metazoa > Arthropoda > Insecta > Lepidoptera > Noctuidae > Autographa > Autographa pulchrina. The sequence goes on from FR997770.1 coordinate 3,523,391, forward strand.
TTGTTTCTATAATTTAAACTTGAAAGCTGCTTAATAGATCATTAATTAAAACTATTTTTGCAGAGGGCAAAGTCAGAGAAATAATGACTAATGTAATACTAAAATATGCTAAGTTAAATCTTCTATTATCCAGTGGGCAAGTAACAGAGGAAATGGTTCAGAATCACCCATGCACTATTGATTTTGTAAAAGGAAAACTGGATTTTCTGAAAGTGTTTGTCAGTGGATTTACTGATGCCGATATACCTGACTGCATACATGAATGTTATGACAATTTTTTCAAAGTAAGGTTCTTTGCTGAACCAAAGACTGGAGTAACATTTGAACACGTTAGTATGTATATAAATAGCTTAGAAAGACACAATGAAAATGATCTACACAGCATGGACATGATATATATAAATAGTGTAATTAGACAAGCATTTATAGGGGCCTATGATGAAGAAGGGACGGGCTATGAAACTAAAATGTTTAAAGACTTGGGTCTAGACAATTATGAAGTTGTAAAAGAATCTTGTAAAGATACAACCAGCCGGGTAGCCGTTGAGGTAGCAAAGTTTTTAATTTGTCCAAATATAAATATTAAGAAGAAAATAACTGATAGCAACCCAGATACAGTCGAAAACAGCTTTTCAGATACAGTTGTAGAAGGTAGTTTAAGGAATAACATTTCCACCTTTACGTCTGTAGCCACACCACAAAAATTAACGTGTTCTGCTTCACCTATTATAAGTATTAAAACGAAAATAAATGATAGCGATAAAGTTAACGTCGTCAGTGTTTTAGATGGAAATGAAGAAAATAATTCAACGAATATCATTCCCGCTAATAATGTAGCCGATACAGAAACTATGTCATCTGTTTTGCAAAATACAAATACTAAAAAGAATATTGAAATTGATCTACACAACATGGACATGATATTTATAAATAGTATAATTAGACAAGCATTTATAGGACCCTATGATGAAGAAGGGACGGGCTATGTAACTAAAATGTTTAAAGCCTTGGGTCTAGACAATTATGAAGTTGTAATGGAATCTTGTAAAGATACAACCAGCCTGGTAGCCGTTGAGGAAGCAAAACATTCAATGTTTCCAAATATAAATATTAAGAAGAAAATAACTGATAGCAATACAGATACAGTCGAAAACAGCTTTTCAGATACAGTTGTAGAAGGTAGTTTAAGAAACAATATTTTCACCTGTACGTCTGTAGCCACACCAGAACAATTAACGTGTTCTGCTTCACCTATTAAAGGTATTAAAACGAAAATAAATGATAGCGATAAAGTTAACGTCGTCAGTGTTTTAGATGGAAATGAAGAAAATAATTCAACGAATGTCATTCCCGCTTATAATGTAGACGAAACAGAAACTATGTCTCCTGTTTTGCCAAATGTTAATACTAAAAATAATATTGAAGATAGTGGTATATTTGGGCACGGTGTTTCCGATGAAGAAGATGCTTTAATAAATGCCATTCCCAATGTTACGAGTGGAGTTGATATAAGTAAGTACATGCAGGATATTGCAGAGTATCTGTGTCAGCGACTGCCAATGGACGAACGCAGAGGTTTTCTAAATCAAGTAGAGTTGATAGTATTTAAAGTACTTCAAGAATAAAATAACGTGTTTGTTTTATTGATATCATTATTATATTGTTATTTAAGCTGAAGTAAAAAATAAATAAATCTTTTGAAAGAAATTTAATTTACTGTCCCTATTTCTTTCCGAATCCCGAATTTCTTCTTTCTTGTAAAGTTGATTTGGTATAAAGAGTAGATGATTTAGAAAAAAGCTATGGTTTTTAAAATTCGATGTCTGAAATAAAAAATGTTTATCTACGGGGTAACATTTTTTTATACTCCGTACATAAATAAAGGTACTAAATAAAAAGTTTATCCATCCATACTTCTTTATCTTCTTAGCATAGTATGAAATAATTAATAATAATAGTATGAATAAAAAATTCTAAATCGTAGTAAAACAATAATAATATAATTATCATACCGATTATATTTTTTAATAACAAATATAAAAGGAAAAAAAGATTCACGCAAATTACCTGTAATATTGATATCTCGACACAATTTACCTACCTACTCTGTCAACAAAAGTATAACAAAAACGACTTTAAAATAAGTCTTACATTTATTTCTTATCCATCCCACTGTCAAATCTGGACTAAATAAAATGGGACCACACTGGAAGCACCAGTTTTCAAATAAAAAAATAATCATCAAAATCGGTTCACCCAGTCAAAAGTACTGTGGTAACAAACATAAAAATAATACAGTCGAATTGAGTACCTCCTCTTTTTTTGAAGTCGGTTAAAAACTAAATTATCTCGTTTCTTTCAAAAATTGAGATCTTTATGAAATGATGTAACCCAAAGTGGGATTTATATTTAGCCCATAAAATTCATTATTTGGCGTGAATATAGAAAATAATGATGATATAGTTACTACATTAACTGATTAAAGTATTCATTAGGTTCAGTCAGTTCTTATTCAAATAAATCGGAATCAAAAATAGAATCGGACATTTAATTTACAAGTTTTCACGAATATAATATGTTCGATTTTTTTTTTCGCAATAGGCATTATGACAGAGACATTGCTGAGACATTGTTTTAGAGATCTACGCGCGCGCAACTATGGCCCGAACCGGGTAGCCATTTTGTCTAGTTATCGATGTCGCCGGCCGGCCGCCGCGCGCTTGTGTGAGTGCGCTAGCTGCGGGACGCGGGGCGGCGGCGACAGAACGCTCCCCTACCCGCAGCACGAACTCATTCCGCGGTACATCGCCAAACAAGCCACACGCATCGCAGTTTCTATTATGGCAGCCCCAAGATTTTATTTTTTGACCGATTCTAAGAGAGGATTTAAATGGCATCCTCGCTATTTGGAGCTGTTACACTATTTTAAAGATCATCCGTTTTTCTCTGTGAAATATAAGAGAACTGCTTCCTGCCTTTATCAGAGAGAAGATTTTATTGCCATCTGTAATAAAGCGGCCTTGGACCTTGACAGACTCCGTAAGTTTTTTAAGTGTATTCTTATTTCCTTTTTGAGTTAAATTAAGAGTACTTTCTTTTTAATAAAACTTGTATTTTACTATGAAATGTCTTTATTTTATTTCGTTATTTTGACTTGAAATAATGAGAAAATAAAGGAAGTAGTAAAAAATAAAAGATCGTGTGTTTGTCTATATTGATATATGTTATATCTCATACAGGGATAGTTAAAATGATCAGCCAAAAGTTTACTGACAGACGCAATTAGGTTTCGGTCGCAAATGCCGGGCGTGACGGGGGCATGTTGCGGAGCGAGGCGCGGGGATAGGAGCGGGGAGGGGAGGGAGGGGATGCGTGCCGACAGCCTGACGCGGGCGCCTTATGCCTATTGTGAATCAGTGTACTTGTGTGCGTCCGCGCTCCGCCACTGTTATGTGTGTTTATTGCTATTTAGGTTACTGCACTGAGTTGCGATGTTGAAATATCCACGCGTTTGATTTTCGTGCTAGACACTAACGAAATATTATAAAAAAATATATATATATTTCTAAACTATTAAATTATTGATTCCAAACCAGGTCTCATAATTTGGTCATTCATTTTAAACTAACCCTGTATATTCATACGTTTACAAAGCAAATGGTGATATTCTGGGTTTCTGGCATAAATTAATCGCTTTAGCGCTCGTGCACACATGCTGCACACAGGCTGCCGCCGCCGCGCCGGGTAGTGGCGGCGCGGCGCGGCGTGGCGGCGTGGAGGCCCAGTCGCGGCGTAGTCTGCGCGAGCGCTTACGAAATATTCTAGATCGCTTACCTAATTGCTTTCATTTTCTCCCTATACATTTTGGTTCGCGTTCATATCTTCTAAACGTCTATTAAGTATAATAACATGTTTAATACCTTTGTCTGCATTTTGTATTTTAATTAAGCTTGCTTTCTTCTCTGTATTAATAGTAAAAACGTGGGTTATTTGTGATGCTCTTCATTGTTAGTCCTTATCGCTAGCCATATAAAATTGTATTTTATTTGGATAGCTTCTTGGACGTGTAATGATACTACTTATTTCTTTCAGAGCACCTAGTCCGCCAAAAAATGAATAATATGATACTAATATATGCTAAGTTGAACCTTCTGATATCCAGTGGGGAAATTATAGAAGAACAAGTTTTAAATCACCGATGCACTGGAGCATATTTAAAAGGAGAACTGGATTTTATGAAAGTGTTTGTCAGCGGATTTACTGACGTTGATATACCTCAACCGATACATGAATATTATGACAATTTGTTCAAAGTCAACGTTTCAACTCGTATCGGGGCTCAGGACGTGACACCTGTCATGACACTCCCTGCACCTCCTGTCAAAAAGCCAAAGTCCAAAAAGAAACATAAAAAGGACACACCATATGCATGGCAGTCTAGTGATATACGGCTTTTCAACCATTTTAAAGATCATCCGTATTTCTCTGTAAAATATGAAAGGACATATCAATGCCTTGATGAAAGAGAAGATTTCAAGGACATCTGTAATAAAGCAGGCGAGGAACAATGTAGAGTCAGTAAGTGTTTTTTTAATGTTCGTATTGAATAACTATTTTTTTTTTCTGCCTCGCCTTTTCCCAAGCTGTGTTGGGCTCGGCCCATATTCGATATGGAGCTACGACCATTCTGACCTCCACAACCCATTTTACTAGGTAACACAGTGTCCAATAGCGCAGATGAACTTTGTAGTACGAGTACTCATAGTTGCTTGTCTAAATTGTGAAGACTTAGAGACTGCCAAATATCTATTTGTTGATCGACGGCTTAACGTACTTTCTTACACTAATTATTATAAAACAAATACAATCTACCATTCTACCTACTACACAGAAATATGAAATTAAAATTTTCCTCAATAACTCAATTTTGTTTTTTGTAATATGTTAACAGAATCTTTTGTATCTATAATTTAAACTTGAAAGCTGCTTTATAGATCATTAATTTAAACTATTTTTGCAGAGGGCAAAGTCAGACAAAGAATGACTAATGTAATACTAAGATATGCTAAGTTAAATCTTCTAATATCCAGTGGGCAAGTAACTGAGGAAATGGTTCAGAATCACCGACGCACTAGGGCATTTGTAAAAGGAAAACTGGATTTTCTGAAAGTGTTTGTCAGTGGATTTACTGATGTCGATATACCTGACGACATACATGATTATTATGACAATTTGTTCAAAGTGAGATTCTTTGCTGCACCAAACACTGGAGTAACATTTGAAGACCTTAGTATGTATATAAGTAGATTAGAAAGACACAATGAAAATGATCTACATAGCATGGACATGGTATTTATAAATAGTGTAATTAGAAAAGCATTTATAGGGACCTATGATGAAGAAGGGACGGGCTATGAAACTAAAATGTTTAAAGACTTGGGTCTAGACAATTATGAAGTTGTAATGGAATCTTGTAAAGATACAACCTGCCGGGTAGCCGTTGAGAAAGCAAAACATTCAATTTTTTCAAATATAAATATTAAGAACGAAATAACTGATAGCAATACAGTTGGAGAAGGTAGTTTAAGAAATAACACTTCCACCTTTACGTCTGTAGCCACACCACAAAAATTAACGTGTTCTGCTTTGCCTGTTATAAGTATTAAAACGAAAATAAATGATAGCGATAAAGTTAACGTCGTCAGTGTTTTAGATGGAAATGAAGAAAATAATTCAACGAATATCATTCCCGCTAATAATGTAGCCGATACAGAAACTATGTCTTCTGTTTTGCCAAATGTAAATACTAAAAAGAATATTGAAATTGATCTACACAACATGGACATGTTATTTATAAATAATATAATTAGACAAGCATTTATAGGGGCCTATGATGAAGACGGGACGGGCTATGAAACTAAAATGTTTAAAGACTTGGGTCTAGACAATTATGAAGTTGTAATGGATTCTTGTAAAGATACAACCAGCCGGGTAGCCGTTGAGAAAGCAAAACATTCAATGTTTCCAAATATAAATATTAAGAAGAAAATAACTGATAGCAATACAGATACAGTTGAAAACCGCTTTTCAGATACAGTTGTAGAAGGTAGTTTAAGAAACAATATTTTCACCTGTACGTCTGTAGCCACACCAGAACAAATAACGTGTTCAGCTTCACGTATTAAAGGTATTAAAACGAAAATAAATGATAGCGATAAAGTTAACGTCGTCAGTGTTTTAGATGGAAATGAAGAAAATAATTCAACGAATGTCATTCCCGCTAATAATGTAGACGAAACAGAAACTATGTCTCCTGTTTTGCCAAATGTAAATACTAAAAATAATATTGAAGATAGTGGTATATTTGGGCACGGTGTTTCCGATGAAGAAGATGCTTTAATAAATGCCATTCCCAATGTTACGAGTGGAGTTGATATAAGTAAGTACATGCAGGATATTGCAGAGTATCTGTGTCAGCGACTGCCAATGGACGAACGCAGAGGTTTTCTAAATCAAGTAGAGTTGATAGTATTTAAAGTACTTCAAGAATAAAATAACGTGTTTGTTTTATTGATATCATTATTATATTGTTATTTAAGCTGGAGTAAAAAATAAATAACTTTTTTTAAATAAATTTTATTTACCATTCCTATGCCGAATTTTTTCTCTCTTGTAAATTTGATTTGGTATAAAGAGTAGATGATTTAGAAAAAAGCTAAGGATTTCAAAATTCGATGTCTATAACAAACAATGTTAATCTACGGGATTAATTTTTTTTTATACTCCGTCCATAAATATACGTACTAAATAAAAAGTTAATCCATCCAAATTTCTTTATCTTCTTCTTTACATAGTATGAAATAAAGTCGTTTCCACTGTCTGTTCGCTTAGATCTTTTAAACTACTCAACAGAATTTGATGCAGTTTTCAGCAATAGGTAGAGCGATTATTATTTATTATTACTAATAAACCTTACGAGGTACTTCACATGAATGTATTACGGTATTTTATGACCTAAAAAGATCAATAAAAAAGTTGGGGTATATATTTATTTATTTGAAACATATAACACCACCTGTAACCATTACAGATCCATAAAATTCAATGCGATGCTATACAAATTATAAACCTTATATACCTAATAAACTATTCTATTATTTATCTCCTAATAACCCACGGTAACCATTTTTTTTACATATTTATTCCAATGAGTTATGCAATACAGTATTATTCCTTATCCAATCCAACACAATACATACTTTGAACATTTCATAAAGATCAAAAGTGCTCTTATCAGATACCTTAGAAGAAATGAGATTTAAAAAGCGGAGGCACAGCGGCTGGCGAGTGTTTGTATGACTTTTTATGGTAAGTTTCTTCGCTGTTTGTATGACATAGGTATTAGTAATGTAGAATAGACTAATCATAATATTGTTAATCACTGCACACTGCCGCCTATTATTATCTACATTGCACCCGTGCGAAGCCGGGACAGGTCGCTACTCTTTTATTAATACGAAAGTAATTATTTCTGTCTTTCTAACTGGTTTTCTTTTTACCCGACTGTTGTCTGTCAGTTAAATTTTTACTGCTCAGAAAAGCCATAGGTAGGCTACTTTTTATCGCGAAAACCGATCCACGCAGGCGTACCTGAGAGCAAAAACTAGCTATTTATATTGTTTTGGTTATCGGGACGGCCGCCGCGAGATTCGCGTTAGGACCGAGTGCCGCGGGATGGTAGAGGGGCGCGGGGCGACGGCGGCCGACGCCACGCTTTGCGTTTCGTTGCGGGGCGCGGGGGGCGACAGCTGTCACGACGCGCGCTCCCCGCCCGCTCATTCCGCGGTAAATAATCAGACAAAACGCACGTATTACATTCTTTCGTCGTCATTTTATATCATGACCAATAATGATAGTGTATTCAAATGGTATTCCAGTGATTTGGAGCTTTTGGCGTATTTTAAACATCATCCGTATTTCTCTGTTAAATATAAACGTACTGCTGTACGTCTTGACGAAAGAGAAGATTTCAAGGTTATTTGTAATATAGCGGGCAGGAATCTACCTAGACTCCGTAAGTATTTTTCTGATTGTTATTTTATTTACTTTATTGAATTAAAAATACCTACGGTTCAAGAGAACTTGCTATTTACTTTATGTAAACAGTCCGCCATTTTGACAATGGTAGACACCCTTGTCAAAATGGCGGATGGTTAAAGAATTATATTCAGAAAAATAAAGGATAGTGAGTTTGCCATTGCATCCGAAGTCGATTGAAAAATAGTGTTACATCAGTAACACTCTTTTTCTATTAGTTTATTTAGTTATTTTTTTTTAATAGTTAAAATATTAATTTTAACTTCTTTTTTTAATGGATTTAGACATGACACAGCGAGATAAAATTTCCGACACTTTATTCACTGATTAGACTTCGTCTCTTTCGTTTTGGGAATACTTTGTAATGCAATGAATGTACCTCGGCACTCGTGTTCACACAAGTGTACTGAGTGTATGGGTAGGAAGTTTCGTAGAGCAAATTATATATTCTGTTTCTGACATAAACTAATCGCTTAACGTGATATTCTAGATCGCTTACCTAATTCCTTTCTTTTGCTTTTTATATATTTCGTTTTCGTCTATGGCTTTTAATGTTATATAACTTAATATAACATAAGACTTGCTTAATTATTTATTACGTGTATTTAATTACCATTCAATGAATGAAATCTTTTGTTATTTTTAAGTAAATTATTGTTTGTTCTCACAGCTAGATAGTTATAATTTTCCAATATTTGCTTAACTTTGTGTGATTTTTGTTCATTGAATTGATGTTTAGGTATCACCTTAATGTGATAACTCTGTTATGGTGCAATAATACATCTTTTTTTATTTCAGAGCCCGATCTCCATCGAAAATTGTATAACATAATAGTCAAATATGCTAAGTTAAACCTTCTTATATCTCGTGGGCAAGTTTCAGAGGGAGAAGTTGTGGGTCAACGATGCATTCCAGAACATATACAAAAAAAACTGCATTATCTGAAAGTGTTTGTCAGCGGATTTACTGATGTCGATATACCTCAAGCCATACATGACTATTATGACATTTTGTTCAAAGTGAACGCCTACGTTGGTCCAAACACTGGAGTATCACTCGACGAACTTAATGCGCATTACAGGAAAATTAAAAAATCAAGTGAAAATGTTTTGCACGAAATGGATATGAAATTTATAAATAATAAAATCAGGCAATCATTTAAAGAGCCTTATGAAAAAAAACTAACCAGTTGTGAAACTCAAATTTTCCAAACCTTGGGAATAGACTACACTGAAGTTAAGAAAAGGCCTAGTAAAAAGAAAACCAGAGAAGTGTCCGTTAGGGAACCAATGTGTACTATTTTACCAAATAATAATAAGAAAATAACTAATAGCTTCATGGATATAGTTGAGATTATCGACTCAGATGACGATGTAGAAGATACATTAAGAAATAACATTCCCAATCATCCTAAGATGGCCGAAGATCCCGAATCCATGTGTTATGTTTTCACACATGCAAATATTAAAAAAGAGATAAATGATAGTGAAATGGATGTAGAACAGCACAGTGTTTTAAATGATATTGGAGAAGGAACTTCAATGAATAACATTCCTAGTTATACTTATGTTATACCGCCAGAATTCGCGCATTCTACTTTACCTAAAATAAATATTAAAGATAGTGTATATTCTATATTGCCAAATATAAAGAAGGAAATGAATGGTAGCGACATGGGTACGATCGGGCAAGATTTAGGAGCTTGTCAGAAAGTGATAGACGGAAATGCAATGCCCAATGCTGCAGGATCTGATTTAAATAAATACATGAAGGATATCGCAGATTATTTGTGTCGAGTATTACCAATGGACAAACGCCGAGCATTTCTAAATGAAGTAGACGTGATAGTAAGTCAAATTCTTGAAGAATAGAAAAGATGTATAATTTAATTACAATATTGACATATTATGATTTTAATAAAAAAATTAAAATATTTATAAGAAGTTTTAATTTCATATTACCTTGTTATCAAATATATTTGCTTATACGAATTAGTTTTAAACAAGCTTTTGCCCGCGGTTTCGCGTGCGTGAGTGCCGGTTTTTTCGGCTTAAATATACTTCCTATATCCTTTCTTGAGATCCAAGCTTACTTTCATACCAAGTTTCATCAAAGTTTAGTAGTTCGGCAGTGAAAACGTAACAGTTTATGAAAATAGGATGGATTCGATTTTCTTTACATTATTATGATAAGTAATAAGTAAGATACTATTCATAAAGGGTGGTATTTTGTCCGGCAATGTTTACAGACAGACTGATGCAAGCGTATAATAAAATGAGAAAATAAAGTACTCGTTTTGTAATTAATATATTTCCTCCAAATTATTAAATAACTAGCTGTGCCTGCGACTTCGTTCGCGTGGATGACGAAACTTATCAATGAGTTTTTAACCGCAAAATTAAGTTTGTTTTTTATTGTTTATACTGTTCCGGGATAAACACTACCCAGTGTGGTGCCCAGGATAATAAAGAATAATTATACCAAGTTTCATCGTAATCGAATCGGTAGTTTTTGCGTGATACCTGAACAAACAGACAGACAGACAGACAAAAAATTTTTTTTCACTCTTTTGGGTTCGGTGTCAGTCTAGTAACACCACCCGCCATTTATTTTTTTGATATTTTCAATGTACAGAATTTTCACTTCTACAGATTTATTATAAGTACCTATAGATTAAAAAACTAACTATGGGTTAGGTACTTTCCATTGATTAATTCTTGAAAGATTAGCTAATTATATTTTAAAATACTGGAACCGTTAAGGAACTTGTTGGTAATTAAAAAGATTCAGTGTTTTGGGAATTATTCTAATTCATATTTATCTGGGGGCACGGCAGTGCCCCAGCCAAGTCTCGAGCAAAACGGGCACGGCCGTACCATTCTTTTCTCGAAGCGTTTCGCGGCTATTTCACCCCCCCTGTATCATCGATACGGACAAAGCTAGGGGTTTAGGTTTTCGATGACCTAGAGTAAGTATTAAAACAAGCTCAGCCTCAAAATTACATGACATTTGAACCAATAGTTTACGAGTTATGAGCGATCAAAGTTACACCATTTTGTCACTCACTGACTCACTCACTGACCGATCATCAAAAATCTAAGGTACTTCTAGCAAACTTAGAACCTTCAAATTTAGCACCAAGATAGGTTTTTAGCTACATGTAAAGGGAAAATTATAAAAACGGTAATAAATTATATACCTTAGTAAATAATATGAAACAAATTTATATTTGCGGTTTTACAAGAACATGGTATATGAATTTTGACTGCATTGTTAACTTTGTTCTTTGTTTATGTACAAAAAGCAAATATTTTTTATAGCAATTTTGTTTATTTATAAAAAGAAAAGAAAGAGACCTACAAAAAATAAATGAGATCCCACCAAAAACATTCAATGTAAAAAAAAGCCAAGTCTCTCTATGCAATTCTTCCATCGTAAAAAGTTTTGAGATCGCATAGGAGCCAAGTCCTGTTCAACTTAATTTGTAATAATAAATCAATATTTTGTGACTATATCAATAGTTTTGTTTACATTACAATAATAGTGACTTGGCCATGAGATAAAGATAGAAGAGATAAATAATAAATAATATCAGGACACCTTAACCGACAGTCGGTATCATCCAAGATCAGTGAACTGCACATACACTATGGCGCATGTTTAGTCCATAGTGATCTCAAATTCCAATCAGTTACAAAATCATGTCCATAATATATATAATATATAAATTCAACGGTATTTGCACGTAATTACAAGGAGCAAACGACCTTTAACTTGTGCTCATGGCTAAGTCACTGTTATTGTAATGTAAACAAAACTTTTGATATAGTCACAAAATATTGATTTATTATTACAAATTAAGTTGAACAGGACTTGGCTCCTATGCGATCTCAAAACTTTTTACGATGGAAGAATTGCATAGAGAGACTTGGCTTTTTTTTACATTGAATGTTTTTGGTGGGATTATATGTTCTGCAAAGGCTAATAAAAAATAGTTCTGATTTTTAGAGATATTTCTTTTTACTTCTAGTTATTATCAAATAAATATTTTATACGCGTTTAATAAAAATATACGACCTATTGCATTATGTATAATGCAATAGTAATTGATTGATTAATTGATATTAATAAATGATATAGTAAAATTATATTAATTATAGTTTAGTGACACATGAGACACAAACTTAAAAGTTTGTGTCTCATGTGCCTTACTTTCTGGTCCTAAAGGACCTACGTATTTTCAGTAATGCCTAAACATGAGAATCATCTAATTAAAATTTCTATGAGACTTCTGTAACAAATAATGGGACTTACTCATGATAATTTATTGAAATGTGCATAAAAATAAGAGTACGGTATGTCGAAACATCAGATATTGTTTGTTAGGAGGCACAGAATGCGGCGCTCACAAGAACCGTGACGGATTGGTCTCCGTGTCTTTCAAATCGCCGTTTCAATTGTTGTGAACTGGTTGTGGCTTAATATTTGTGTTACCAAATTTCTCTGCCCACGAACGAGCCGTACGTACCGTAAGTGGTATGGTTCACCGAGATACAATCAAATGGACTTATGCTTACTACAATGAACTTTCTAAATCATACTTTTGGACGCTAAAACTCTGACTACTTAATTTTACCGTCCGTTTCTGCATTGATGAATACTTCCGTATTTGATGAAATTTGTTCATAAAACTTTAATTTTAAAAGCGTTTTTTGTAATCACAATACGACGTTAAAAAGATAAAGCGCTTCCAATCTCCCCTAAATAGTTTGTTATAAGATAACACTATGGGCGGTAGGTAAATATTTCCCGTGATAAATGCTTTACTTACCTGTCGCGACCGCAGCGCGCGTTTCAATAATAACCGTGATATTGCGATGATACGGACTGGAAAAACTCGTTCGGTGGATGTCGATATCCTTAAACGACCACGAATCGACCGTTGATCCGAACGTTGATCCAATTATTATCGAGTACATGGCGGGCTGGTCACACAGTGCCTGAGAACACTAACGCGTATTTAACGCGTTGTATAGTTGCCTTGTAGAAAAGTCCGGTATTTATTTCATGTGTGCTCGTGCTGGGACGGTCATAGTGTGTTGCCAGCGAGCGGCTTTCATTCATGCCGCCTCGGGCCACGTTCCACGAGATCTCATCTCCCAATTATAACCAACTTTGCTCGAGTGTTCTGTTCTGCGATTTTTTGTCAATTTTGCCGATTTTATTGTTTCCATATTTTTGTAGGGCCGCTGTATTTTGACCTGTTTTTTGTTGGATATTCCTTTCTAGTCGTGAGTTTTTATGTATTTTGTTGATTTAAAAATTTAATTGATTTGTATTTTTAAAATGTTGACATGATATTCGATTTTACTAAATATTATTTGTGTGATTTGAGGTATGATGAGATTTGATGTAGTCAACATTCCAGTGCCTTAACAGAAGGCAGCTTATTGACGCATAGCTATCGAAGGCTCGTTTCAACACAGGTGTACATTTTCGAGGGCCAGTTGATTTGGTGGAGCATTGTGCCGGTGTATTACACAAACAGTACTGAGCGCAATCGCTCAGCGTTTCACAATCGTGGGTTCGCCGACCGACACCAATACCTAAATTAATTTTCTTTTCGGTCCCGCGTCGCCGCCGTTCATTGTTCAATTTGTGACTCCGATTTTGGAACTCCGAAGCGCTATTTGGTGACATAGAATCTGCCTAGAAAGTAACCAAAAATAAATGTTTACTTCTAACTTAGGTACGACTTCCTCTAATACTCAACACGAATACATTAATCTAAATTTGTTTGCGTATTAAGTCATTGAGTGGATGTTGACTACTTTGTCTTGAATTTTTTGTTTATGATAGCACTAACCAGTTCGGGTTGCTTAAACACGAGCATGACATTTTATAACTGTAACAAGGTCATTTACCGTTCATATTGGGGAATTATTACATTATAACGTAGACCTCAGTATAATACGCGGTCGAAACGAGGATCTAGGTTTGATGGATTCGAATGTCAGAGTGAAGGTCTGTGTACAATTTTATATCCGCCTCGCGGCGCGTGATTGAAATGCGTTAAACAATTCGCTCATTTTAATATTGATTACGCGTCGTAATTATGGTTAATATAAGACTTTTAGAATTGTAAGTCTCTACATGTTAAGTATGTTTTTATTTCCAACATGGTTAGCAGTCACAAATAGATTTTGTGAAATAGCGGAGCCGATACCATTTCAAAGCAGACATCGAAACTGTATTTACAACGCTGCGAATTGGACATCAGAGCTGGCATAGTTGAGATTCCCGTGTGATTGGCGGAATTATGGTGCTTTCCCAGCGATTTGTCGGTTGCGTCGGTTGCAAGGAGCGCGGGCTACGTGATCTGCACTTGCGACATTTTGACAATCTGCGTTTACGTAACGGTCTGTCGTGTTACTTCTTTACTTGTTATTAAACTTCATTTGTTCCGGGATGTGTGTGTACCTGAAATCATACACTCTCTTTCAAATTTGTCGACCATAATATTACGTACTTTACGTCTTGATCCAGACATGTTTTATGGCATCACTTTAGTACTGGTACTAGAAATGTTTCATAACCTATACAGAAAATAATATAAAGATAAATTAGCATAATAATATAATAATTATAACTAAGAAAGAAGAGTTAGTCAAGCTCTCCTTTGTATAGCCATGAATGAGTAATTTGACATATTTTACGACCCGATGCTATATTATTGTTATTGGTTACCCAATCAGCGCTGGAAGTGGTACTCATTGAAACAAAACTTGTTTATAATGCATGTGAATATTAGTAATATTTCTATTCGTGTGGTTTATGCAACGTTCGTGTTCCTGTAGTGAGGTGATTATACGAAAGTGTGCAGTACTGGTGTCACTCGTGCGCTAGCTCGGAGCCGCGTCGCCGCCCGCGCCTCAATCGCTGTTCGCTTCAAAACAAACGGAGAAAGTCACGCTATTTTATTTATACATGCGCTTCGCACTATTTCCTACTTCCCCATGAAGCAAATAATTGTAATAGAGAATAGAAAATTAACAATAGATGTTCAAACTTCGTAATTCGAACACGCAGCGTATTAAATTAAACGCTGTTTTCACTACGTTCGGTATGGGTGGATTTTCCTTATTTATTTGTCGCGAATTTGCTTGAGAATCAATTAAAATGTTAAAAATAAAGTTTTGTCTTGATTGCGAGGATATTGTGATGGATTTAGCCCGCGGCGGAATCAGAGAAAGTATAAAATTAGGTATCTGATTAGGTGCGTAATGGTAAAATACTATCTAATCCACGTCAGTTTGATTGTGGCGTTCACTTTTTACTAGTAAATAGAAGAGATTGATTTGGTAAATTACAAGTGAAGTTATTAAAAAGGCTGGGTACAGGTGATTAGTTGTTTGGAATCGGAGTTACATTGTGTAATATTGGCGGGCGATTAGATTACCTTCCACCGAGACGTTTCATAAAATGATTGTTACTTTCATTTCTCTTCGGCCATTGCAATAGACAATTACCACTACTATTGTATCTGTACGAACTATACCTACTTTATTTCAATTTCGTTGGATTAATTTATATTTATTCAGAATTACTAGGTTTATTATTTAAATAATCTTGAGGATCTAACATTAATTTTATAATCTGATCTTTAACTAAGTATAAAGTGCAAACAGACAAATTATGACGACCACTTTGGTTTCCCACAAGTATTGAGGTAATTACTAAACATAATAAAATTTAAGATGATTAAATTATGAAAAGGGTTTGTATATTTTAAGTTGAATGAATAAATGAAAAAAACTTAAAATATTACTTTAGCTTGAAACGATCGAAAATCTTGCTTAACAATATGATATTACGGAAGAAAACTTCCAAGTAGAAAGCACTACACAAGCTAAATAAGCATAGACTCAGTTGTTCGATTTATGATCACAAACGAACTCCTTTCTTTAAAACGTATCATGTTTTTTTTTAACCGACTTCAAAAATGGAGGAGGTACTCAATTTGACTGTATTTTTTTTTATGTTTCTTACCGCAGAACTTTTGACTGTGTCAACCGATTTTGATGATTCTTTTTTTATTTGAAAGCCGGTGCTTTCCGTGTGGTCCAGTTTAGTTTAGTGGTACAGTTTTGACAACTGGGTCCATAAGAAATAAATATAAGATTTATTTCGAAGTTGGTTTTTTTTGTAAGAATTATATTGACGAACGAAGAATGTTATTTAACACTTTATAATATTAGCTTAGGAAGCATAAGATACTAAAAACAATAAAAAAAGAAAGTACATGTCTTGTTTATTCCTTTTTACTACACAAATATACCTAGAATGGGTATTAAGTTACGACATTGATTTTCATGAGCGACCTCAATGTGGTTAATTGCGTTATAAAGTAGGTATTACGAGTGTGGAAGTGTACTTATGTAATGGCTCTTCATATACTAGCCAATATTAATGTACTAGCTAGCATTGATACCTATATTACTGTAGAGAACTATAAGTCAGATCACTAATGCTGTTCTTAAATTTATGAATTAGTATCAGGAGTAGATATGGATAGGTAAATAAATTTAATAAAATAGGGCGGTTATTTTTTTTATTCATTGTTTTGTTTAATACGCATACGCATACTAATGTGTTTATGTGCTCGGTTTTGGTAGATTCTTGTGCAATTACTAAAAAATGCTTTATAACAAAATATTATTAAAATTGGTAACTTAGATACCTATGTCCAAAAAAAGTTCAGTTATCGTTATCATGATCGGTATTCACAAAACTGTTAAATTCCAAACAAACTGCATACTGTCAGCAATGTCAAGAACAGTGCAGTGTTGAAGAGTTTTCTAGAATGTTGATAATTTTATATTTATCGCGTTCGCACGTTCAATACTACGATAATATAGTAGGGGACAGTTCATATCTCGGCCATATATGTACCTACATTACATATAGGTAACTATGGCTCAATTATTGTTTATATATTCATCAGTCATTCGTCATGGTTGCCAATATCGACGACATACATATATTTGAGCTCGAGCGGCTTACTTCAAGGCCGTTTACCAATAAATCATTCGATTTACGCGTTTCCATATTCTGTGACGAGTCAATTATTCAAATTTTTGTAGTTTTAAAAGTAATTTTAGTGAATAAAAATTAAGGAAGTTTATATATTTGTTTTAGGTGTTTTAAATTTCAGATCAGTTTTAAGAGCATTTTAATTAGTGCGTAGATAAAAAAAATGTTATTATAAGTAGGTATTAAATAAGTATATGTAGGTACCGGATAAAAAATTACGTAAAAATCGAAACATCACGGACTTTAAGTTTTTGTTGTACAATGCTGTGTCGCATGTATGGCATACTTATCCATATGTACAAATCAATAAATTGAAAAAAAAACCAAACAATATTAAAATAAGTGACACGTATTACGTATAACAAAACAAAGGCCATCTTATGCAACACGCAATAGAAACAATATTTTTTACTGCTGACCTTAGCAAGGAGGTTCGATGCTATTTCCCTTCTAAAGTGGGCTACAACTGGCTTCAACTGGCTACAAGTAAGCGTTAGACTGCGAATGGTTGGGCTATTAGTCACTGAAAGCATTCCTTGCGCGCCGATGCTGGCCCGATCGCCGATCGGTGGCCGGAGGGACGGACCGAGGGGAACGGCCAAAGAAATGCGCCTCTTTTTTCGGTACCAGTGTTGCTGTATTTTCCGGATATATTGAGGTTGTTTGTTTGCTTTTGTTAATGTAACATGATACTTTTCTTTGGATTTTCTTTAAGCATTATGGGAATAGGGTCTTAGGTATTTAACTTGCTATAATTTCTGCCTTGGGAAGATTATTGCAAATCAAACATGGCAATTTCCCTGTAGATAAGTAACTAATCTTGAATTAAAGTGTGATCAGATTTAAAAGCTTAGAAATTCTACCATCATTACCCTACCCTTTTCACTTGAAATCCAATTATTTCGACCATATTTACTTAACCCACCTGCCCTACTGGTATGGCACTAACTTAATAAGTGAAACAAAACAATTGCTTTTAATGTTGATCTGTCGAAAGGCGTCAGGAAGCGGCGGGCCGTGAAGGTGGTGACACACTGCGGCGGTTACTCAACGTCAGCGACGCGAATCGCGGCCCGCTGCGCTCGCGCATTCCACCCGCACTCGATTATTTATAGATGCAATGGGAGTACTTATCCTAATAGTGCATATGTTACTTACTAACTCATTTAAAATAGTAGAGAAACTTACGTGCTTCAACAATTTTGTTACAGTTGTTTTTGGTGATTTGGAGTTCCTTGTTTAAACACAGCAATAAATTAGTCATCCAAACATAACTGAAGGTCAGAATGAATCTAAAATTACGTTATTAAAATACTAGTTCTCACAATGATTTGAAATTTCAGTTAAAGTATTTATCATGTAAGACACATTTCTAATCTAATCATTTAAAAGCCATCCTTGGTTCGCGTTTGAATAGCCAACCCAACATCATCGATTTGCAGATTGAGATAGTGAGGTATTTTCTAACACTACAAACAACAGGTCTAGGTAAATCACAGTGCGATTCGAGCCAACAAGCTGTAGATAAACGCAGAACGTGCACAGCCGACATCTGCATAACTGAGCCGCTCCGTTCTCATTAGCCGACGCCCGTTAGCGCGACCCGACTCCCGCGCACAACGGGATCGCCCGACCTCGCCGTCGCCGCTCGCTGCCTTTTAGTGTTTACTACACTAAAAGTAAAACAAACGTAGTTTTAACTCGAAAGTTTTGAATGAGAAAGGACACTTTCAACGTTTCCTAGAACTATAATATACTTCGTTGTGAACATTGAAACTTGTTTTTTAATTCATGTGGTACTTTTATTTAATTCGTGTGGTATTCATGTGGTACTTACTAGATATTAAAATTAAACATTTCTGTGTACACTCTAGATTAAGTAAAGAAAACGTTATAACATCAAAATTGTATCCATCTTCATTATTAGCTTTTAATTTATAGCAAGTGGGGTGTAGTGGTAAAATGTCAATTTATAAATAGAAGCACAATTTATGCTCGGCCGTGGTACTGGCACGCAAAAGTGCCACAAATACTGCTTCGTAGTAAACAAGCCCTGCGGAGGTGGAGGTCAAAGGCTTTCTCCGTGGGCAGCTAGGTATCATAGAGGAGGAGAGGGGGGGGGGGAAGTCGCGGAAGGGGGGAGGACGCACGCGCGAATAGAAAGTCCTTAAGTCATTGTTTTCTTCATTACGACATTTATCAGTTGTCACTCCACGTTCGCTTATTGCATTTTATATGCAAATTAATTTCAGCTGAGTGCGTTTTCGTTGCAGCGGATCTTCGACCTTTTTTTAACGTAAGTTGGTAAATACGTATTGTTTCGGCGCACTTATAAAATTTATCAAAACAGGTTTTTATTGTAATTTCGACGCTGAAGG
Organism: Autographa pulchrina; assembly: GCA_905475315.1. NCBI lineage: Eukaryota > Metazoa > Arthropoda > Insecta > Lepidoptera > Noctuidae > Autographa > Autographa pulchrina. The sequence goes on from FR997770.1 coordinate 3,542,959, forward strand.
TATTTGGGACGCTGAAGTTCAATTAATGCAAGGTTTTGTAAATTCAAAATTTTGTTTATATTATGGTCAAGGGATTTAAGCCTGATAAACGAATGTTTTAATTCGAGATCACAACTACTGGTCTCTTGGTGTCATCTTTCATTAATAGTTCCAATAACCCTTCTACAAGTGTCTAGAAAAATACACGACTCAAAAAAAACAAAAGAGAGTCGGCAGGTGGTTCAAAATTTTAATATTTATTATCAAAGGGCGGCGACAGGCCGGAAGGTGAGTGTGGGACGGAGTGCTAGACAGGCGACCTGCTGAAGGTCGCCGGGAAACTTGGGGCGAGGCACGTGATCAGCGAATGACAGTTAAGGATCACGTGACCTGACGAGTGATTGTGGCTAATCCAGAGGTTTGGTATCAGGGCTATATGAGTTTGATGAGGAATAATTTAAGTATTTGAAATTGGATAAGGATGAGTTTAAAAATAGAGACAAGAGCTATTTTAGGTTGTAATATGATAGTAATCTTATATGATGTCGCAAGGTAAATAATAATTCGACCTCTATGGTAGCAGAATACGTAATCAAATTGTAAATTAAAGTAGTTGCTATTATGGCATTGTTGTTATGGAATGCAACTTCAGTGACAGTCGAATGATTGTTTACTTTCATAATCGACGTTGCTTTTCATTGTACCTACAATACATACTTAGAAGGTCCGTCGTAAAATTATTAATTTCATTTACTAGCAGTTTTAAATAACAATCCTACTAATATTATAAATAAGAAAGTTTGTGAGAATGGATGTGTGGATGTTTGTTACTCTTTCACGCAAAAACTACTGAATGGATTTTAATGAAACTTTACAGTAATGTAGCTTATACATCGGAATAACACATGGGCTATAATTTATAAAGATAGTGTATCAATTGTCATTCATGCGGGTGAAACCGCAGGGCACAGCTAGTAGTTCGAATAAGAAAATGATAAAACATGCCAAACAGAAGTAGATGCAGTTAAAACTACGCATTTCCCCTACTACGTAAATAGAATCAAAATATCTATTGTTCAGGAGACGATCAGGGTCACAAGACTCAATTTCGTCGAAATAAAAAGGTCACCGTCTAACATAGAATTTAAATCTCAATTCGTTGTCTGTCGCATGCGTCGGCGCAGACGGACCGTGACCATAGGATTTCGGGTAACACATCATTTGTAGTTGCCAAACAGATTGGGTCATTCTTTTGTCCGCGTGGGAATGATGCAAATGAGCTGCTTCGCTATTTCTTTGTTTGATTTCGTGAAAGTTTACACGATCGACGAGGAAACGCGGTCGACGACGGCCCGATGTGAACGCCATTTTTATGTAATTGTTACGTCGTGATGTACGGCTACCTTAAGTCACTAGCGTTAAGCGTTTGGGTACTAAAATATATTCAATACTTACTCAGTTTATAGGTCGTTCTTCTTCGTTACCTTAAAGTGAGTAAAAAAAAAGTATAAATAATATGAAGTAAATAATCATACGTTTCTTACATTGCGATTCAGTTATGTGATTGTCTCTCAAACAATGTTTCATCACAAGAGTAAGCTCTGTCGTGCACATTTAACTAATATTTCGACACAAAATATTGTGACCAAATAATGACAACATAATTTGGTCTTTTGACATTTATGGTTTGACATATTACCTTTCAAAGACAAGCTTAACTAATGCGCCAATTGAGTACAATTGATGGTTACCGCGGTCAGTGAAGGTATTGGTCAATGGGGAAATAGCTTATGGATACACTTGTTAGAAGTTCTATTTGATCAAAATTCTTATAACTAGGCCTAGTTTTATTTTGTGCATGGGATATAAATCCTACGGTAGTAGAACCGCTATTCTTTCAACACATGTACCGTGACGCGCTGCGGAGGGGAACGCCCTTTATGAAATCAGCTGCACTCGGTCAAGCAGACGAATTTTCGTGCTTTAGGGAATCAAATATACTGACCTGTTATTAAGTCCCATTGTATTGACCAGGTTCCACATATCTCCAGTTGGTACTCGTCTGAATGTCAGTACAGTTATATTCGACATTGTAAGTCTTGCTTTAAAATATTTATGGGGCACTACCACGGTAATGTTAGTGTTGATTTCACAGCTATGTTTAAAGTTATTTTATTTATTCGAGACGCAAATGCGAATACCAATATTTTTTTATAAATTGTTAGCACAATATTTTCCGCTTAAGAAAACAAAATGTCTATAGCTAAATTGTAATTATGGGTCAACGACACCAGAAAATGCGTCGGTCATACATGGATGAGATTAGCACATAATATTCGGTCTGTAGATTATGCCTATGATAAAGTAACATACATGGATATTAGCTAGATCTACTTTTACTTGATAAAATATTATCTTTGCAACACTAACATGTTTTTCGTGCCGATTTTACTCATAGTTGTTTTAAACAAACAAACAACGTGGGATCCCCATAGGTATATGTTACATAGAAAGTCATATTAAATGTTGCGCGAGAATAGTCCAGCAAAATACATGATTAAACAAAAACTAAACTGCATTCTTGGACTGCTGCGAAATTTAATATTCGTGTTTCTCAATATTGTCACCTCTAGTGCCCGTAATGACACAACATTCAATGTTTGTTTTCTCAACTCTAGAGGCGTTCACTTAAAGCTATCTGCCATGAAAATGGAGCATGCAATTAATCGAGCATCGTACGGTTACGACACCATCTCGGCCAAGACTCTGTACCGCGATGTGCAATTTACACTATAATCTATATCAATTCACCTTCCATTACTCGGTTACAAGCGTGACCTAATGTTCTGTCTGGTTATCGGCGCGTAATCTATGCGGTGCTTTAGATAGAGATTGCTAGTACTTGACGACCCTTATGTGCCTGCATAGAAAAATGTCTGCGAACGGTATGTCACGCAGCGTCAATCCACTCACTAAGTGGGCGTAATTTACTTGGCTTACTTCATTTTCGCAATTTGTCTCTTTTTGTTTGTTAGTTATTTATTTCGTTCTATTAAGTTTCACCTGTAGATAATTGCGTAGGATGCTCTTATTTTCCTGAAATGGAAATAATTATATTAGTAATTATGCTAGGTACTTAACTATTTCTCTTGATAGTTCGCTGACCTATCGAAATGCCTCGACATCTAGACATTCTTAATATATTTAGAAAGATGAGTCAAAAGGTTTTTGAATTGGGAACAGAAAGAATTATGTTTCACTTTTCTTGCATATTGAATCTCAATGAGTATTTGTGACTTTCACCGGTGGAACAGAGAAAACGTACTTACTTGAAGGTATTTCTCAATAATTACGCGGTTTGATGTCCGTCGCAGTTTTAGTGAGCAATGACCAAGAGACAGGCATAGAATTATAAACATTATATTTAACACTTAATATTGTTACAATTTTCATTACACTGTTTCCGTTAAAAGGGTTTTTGCCTTCGTATTAAAAAGGTACAGTTACAACTAAAGTACGTTAGGCTTGCATTTTATCAGATTACCATTAAATAATCGCCAATCATTTAGCTAATTAGAACAAATTCTCGCGCATTAACGGTAAAATTAATTAAAACTTTACACTGGTAACTATGCTATGGTCTTCACTTCTGACCACGTCAGTAACATAGGGTGTTCGTCTGTCAATTGTTTTTACAAGAAACAAGAAATATAATTAGCAAATGTGTTAGTAATTAATCTTTGACAGCGTTACCGACCTAGTATTATAAATGCTAATATTTTACCAGGAATGTATCGCATTGTTAGTATCTTAGCACTTTCTTTCTTCGTTTCCAGTTCATTGGAGAATAACTTGCTAATTGTAACTGAGCGGGTTCATAGAAGCGGTTTTATAAGATGTACATAATTATTATCGTTTCTTTTATTTCGTAACCTTTTACATTAAGCGTCTGTAACTAGTTTTTAAGAACTAGTTGTAAGAGTAAAGAGGTCTTTGCTCTGAAGTGGGATCATGGTTAAACTGAGGAGTTGTTAATTAGAACTGTCTACCTACAGTCAATTTCAATAACTGAAAATTATGGAAATATTGGTTTTATTTATTTGTTTGTAACATACGGGAAAATGCTCTATTTTTTACAAATGAATCGGTCAATAAGATGGTAGAGTTACCATTAGGATGCGCCACGCACCTATTTATTAATGTAAAAGTAAATGACATAATATTGCGACATACGAATTTGAATTAAACAGCTATGAAATACCAAGTACCAGTGCCCTTTAATGCTCAGGTGAAATAGCAAAGCAACCATCAGGACACCATATTTACAATTACCGTTATTGAAGATCGGTCGATCGGTAATTATCAATCAATTCAGCTCAGCGGTCAGTAAATAATAGTTGGTAAAATATTTTGAAACATTTACCTATTTTGCGTTAACCACTCGATAAATTATTATGTCTGTCTTGTTAATCGTTTTCGAAATAAGCCACCTTCTGTGTACATAATAATTTTGTATTATACCTGACATTTATAATTATTCAACATGATACTAAGTGTTCGATTAATTAATTTATTGATATAGTTTTTGGATTTACAGTGTGTACTTATTAGTCGTGTTTTGTAACTGTTTTACTTAAAGTTCATGTTTTGATTTACATGAAATTAAATGTGGATACTTTACTAATATTATTCAGGCTGTTTACTCTCAGTTCACTTATATATTTCAAGTTTATTGGTTTCATGTGTGTTTCTGTTTTGTTGAATAATTATGAATGACATGACGTTTCATTTGCTATTCTTATAGATATCTAATCGATATCAATTAACACATATTGGCAATTGGGTTTTACATTACACAGCGGTATATTTAAATAAATAAATAAATAATAAATGCGGACAACATCACATACATTGCTCTGAACCCAAAGTAAGTAGCAGAAGCACTTGTGTTATGGAATTCAGAAACAACGAAGGTACCACAAACACCCAGACCCGGGACAATGTAGAAAAGTTGGTTTCTACATTGACCCGTACGGGGATCGAACCCGGGACCTCAGAGCTAGCGACACCTTGAAACCGGTGCGTATGCCACTCGATCACGGAGGTCGTCAGATATTTAATCTTTATATTTCCTTTTTCACAGTATTAGGTTTTTTTTTGTTATATAATTTCAGGCGGGGCTTGCAGAGTCGAGAATGCAACCCTTAGCCCAGTTTTCTAATTACGTGAGTGCTTTATCAAGCAGATAAATGAATAAACGATCAATAATTAGGGTAAACAAATTAAAATTAATTGAGCATATAACTCAACCATGTCATAGACGAACACCTATCATTAAACAATTTGCTACATTGTCAACGATTGACGTTTCTGCGTTATCATATGAACCAAGCCGACCTTGGCTGACTACATATTGTGATTATACCTGAGCCGTAACGATTCCCTGACCTAATACCCTATTTAAAGGCTGTAGAGTTAAATCTGTTGACAAATATAAAGTCAACTTAGGGCCGGGTTTTCCAACGCCAGTTTTTTTTTCTGGGGATAATTTTAATTTTTGATAGTACTTCAATACGAAATAAGTGAGACGTGAGTTTTATTTATCAAATAAAAAAAATATCTGGTGTTTTAAAACGCCCTTAAATTAAGAAAAAATTAAGCTACGTATACACGACGAAACCTTTTGTCTAGATAGTGTAACAAATTTCAAACACTCGTTTACATACATTTAAACTTCGTGTGGTACATTGAGTGTACTTATAGTGTACAGGGTGTTAAGAAACCCCTGTCCGACCCGAAAGGGTGATATAGGGCTCATAATCACAAGCCCAAATAAAATATTAAATTTGGAATATTTATGATAGTAACAATAATAATTAATTTTGAAATAACCATTTTTTGTCGCAAAATTCCCTAAATTTGAAGTTAAGTCAAAAAGTACACCACCATTCTCGTCGGTATTATTGGCGGGCTTTTGTATGATCATTTGCCCAGCCACTGTGACGACATCGAAGCTCTCTCTCGACTTTGGAGAAACATTTTTTTTTTAGGTTATTATTATTTTTTTCTCTTTTCCAATTTATTTTAACATTTATGTAATCAGATATCGATACCTAACAACACCTTAACGGATCGTACAGGGGTTTCTTAACATCCTGTATAGTTCCATAGAGTAAACGTAGCATAACAACCTATCACTTTGCAAAGCATTTGGTATTTAATTAACAAAATAAAATCAATTGTCCTTTCAGACCTGCGAGTACAGACCATACAGAATAATTAAATCTTGATAAGAAATATATTGAATATTAGCATACTGCTTTCACACTCGCTGATTGAAATATAGAAATACGTAATTAAGTGAAGCGAAAGCGTGTTCGTAGTTCGTAGCGAGTGGAAATCTGTCTTTATGTTTTCCTCTTGTACTTATTTATTTATTTCTCTAGTTCTGTACAGAACTATTTGAAATCATCGGAAAGATTTAAATAACATTAACCTACTCATTTATATTAACAAAAACTAATAGATATATTACCAAATTTGGTAGTTGTTATTTTGGTGTATTACCTATTTCAGTTTTTAGAAGTGCCAAAAGAGCTTGCTGGCACGTTGCTGGCGACATAAGATTATAATCTGTTTATCTGTTTTTAATCACTAATACCTACAAAACAAATGAATACCACGAAACCATAATTTGCATCATTCTCATCATGAGTTTTGTTTTTAAAGATGACACTACAAATATGTAAATTAAATATCCCACTCCGGAAATGATACCACACAATATTATATTAGTAGGTGTTATAGAAGAATACTATCGCTACGACTGATATCGCGAAATTAGGCCGGTTACATGCTTTAAGACTATTATGGAATAATTTGTAAAACGCTCTCAACTGTCTGGATTAAAATAGATTAAATTATTTTCCTTTCTTTTTAAGGTATCTCTTCATAAAACCAAATAGTTAAGATTGTATTTTAACTACACACCTACTGTTAACTTTGTATATGTTATTTGCTGATCTACTTTTAAAATAACACAATAAATAAATAAAAAAAAATGTTTAATACTAAAACGGTTGATAATTAAAACGTTTATTTAAAAAACACTTATTTATAAATTCTAAAAAGTGGTAAAGAGACAAAACTTTTCATAATTTATTTATTAATAACAGTTTGAACACCGTGTTTCTCAGTATCGGCCAACAAGACTGCCTTAATTGTCGTATAGCGTACAGCAAGCCTAAACTGCATCGATTATTTGATAAATCGCAGTGTTATCGCCACATAATAGCGCGCTGAGCACGTGCACACGTGAACTTAAGCCTATCAATCATATCACACGTTATCGCTGAGGCGACCACACGTTACGTTTGTGGGAAAATGACGGGCCTGTTGGTCTAGTGGTTAGTGACCCTGACTGCTATACCGGAGGTCGTGGGTTCGATTCCCACTCAGGACAAATCTTTGTGTGATGAGCACGATCATTTGTTCTGTGTCTGGGTGTAATTTATCTATAATATTTATGTATTTAGAAATATATAAGTATGTTTATCAGTTGGCTGGTTACCATAACACAAGCTCTGCCTAGCTTGGGATCAGATAACCGTGTGTGAGTTGTCCCGGAATATTATTATTATTTTTATAAAATCTCTTTCAATTTTGATTCGCGTCCATTTTATAGTTTACGGTTTGCTTTTGTTTGTATTATGATTCTAAACCATTATTTTTGTCTATTAGGAAATATATACTCTATTTGTTTATATTAATGTATTGTATGTAATGTTCATGTTTATGAAAAGAAAAAATGAGGATTACTAGCTGGATTCCATTTTATAGTTGGGATGAATTGCTATGTAAGAAAACTACTGCAAAAAGAGTTATTTTATTTATGTCTCATTCTTGCGTAACTTGTGTGCTAATTAATATAATATAATATAATATTCCGGGACAACTCACACACGGTCATCTGATCCCAAGCTAAGCAGAGCTTGTGTTATGGTAACCAGACAACTGATAAACATACTTATATATTTCTAAATACATACATATTATAGATAAGTTACACCCAGACACAGAACAAATGATCGTGCTCATCACACAAACATTTGTCCTGGGTGGGAATCGAACCCACGACCTCCGGTATAGCAGTCAGGGTCACTAACCACTAGACCAACAGGGCTGTCAATAATTATGCTTAAATACTTTATTGAAGCTATGAGCAATGCTATTTTTGTTGCGTTACTAGGTATAACATTAAGACTAGTTGTAGTAGTGCTTTTAGTTTTATTTTCTACGATAAGTATTTAAAAACCGAGACAGGAAATATCCCCAGATAATTAAATAAATATTGGTCATTTTAGTTTACTAAACGCTGCAAATGAGCAACCTCTATATTGAAATGTTTGATACGCAATATTAACTTAATTACATTTTCCACATGAACACAAAAGTTCAATAAGTTTGTACTCCCGAAACAAAATAATGTAAACAGTGTTTTGCTACTACTAATACAAATTAAAAAGACCCAAGTTTTATGAATCAAAATACACCAGATCCTTACACCAGACATGTCTATTACAAATCTATTAATACTTCAAAACACGATAAACCACTCAACAATCAACAACAATTTAGCCTGATTGATTAAAACTTTGTTACAACTTATCAATGTACTTATCAAAACAAGTTATCTTCATAAGGAAGGAAGAGGATGTAAAAATTCGTCAATGTTAAATGACATGATAGTCTTAGCGGTGGATAGGCAATTAATCAATTCCGCACACATAATCAATCTACTTCCTTAAAGATTAATAAGGAAGCATACGAATATCGGACAAATGTATAAAGATAGTAATGAAAGAAAAGAAATAATAAATAAAATAAATAAATAATGCGGACAACATCACATACATTGATCTGAACCCAACGTAAGTTGCTAAAGCACTTGTGTTATGGAATTCAGAAACAACGAAGGTACCACAAACACCCAGACCCGTCCGGGGATCGAACCCGGGACCTCAGAGCTGGCGACACCTTGAAAACCGGTGTGTACGCCACTCGACCACGGAGGTCGTCATGGAGAAGGTATTATGGTCCTTAGTAAATAATTACAAATTAGATAATGTTGCAGGGCCTGATTCCGCTATTTTAAAGTCAGTGGGTGGCAAAGTTTACACTACTTTAAAATAGCGGAATTGGGCCCCTGGTCAATGTAAGATAAATGATAGTAAATCTATAAGGATAGCTGTAAGGGATATTTTTATGGGCCCTTAAATCAAACCAGGCAGGACTTACAGATGTTTTAGGGTGTATTTGATTGTAAGAAAAAAGCTTTTACTGTTAGCCTGTCTTATATACCTACGAATAGCCTGATGATTATTATGAGTCATGGACTGCAACTATAGATCTCAATTTACCATTTACGAGTATGTTCTGTTTTTCTACTAGTACCTACTCAAATATCTGTAAGCGCTCTCTGTATGGAGCTTAATTTTAATTTCAGTGAATGTAATGTTGGGTTCAGAGATAATTTTAATTGATGTAGAAAAGCATAGGTTCTTTAATGAGATACGTAAACAAGGAAATCTCTAGGAAATAAAGCCTAGGTATGATTTCTGTGAGTAAGAAGTGTGTCAACAATGCTTGTATTCTCTGAACTGGCTTATTGTTGTTGGGGCTAATGATTTTATTATTTTACTGCCTTCTGGTTACGAACTAAGTGGAATTTTCAGATTTGATATTTCTAAAAATATTATTATATCTTCAGGTCTGATTAAGTTTACTAATGTTAGTGACAATGGTTTATCATTCTTATCATACCATTTATCCTTAACATATATTATGTTACTAGCTGACCCGGCAGATTTCGTACTGCGCCAATCGATAAATAAAAGCCTAAACTTTTGTACTTGTTTTTTTTTTTATTTAATTCCGAGCATTTTCAGGTTTATTCACCTTTTAAACCTTCTCTGGACTTCCGCAAATAATTAAATACCAAAATTAGCCAAATCGGTCCAGCCCTTCTTGAGTTTTAGCGAGACTAACGAACAGCAATTCATTTTTATAAATATAGACGATAGAAGATTAACAAAAGCATTACGTATTGTTGTGAAACTGCTGTTTAGCTAATTTTAAACTACATAATTCCAAGTAATATATTGCTAAGTTTATGATCTTAAGACTAGCATATTTGTGTGATTTAATACGTGAGAAATAACAATTGAATGCGTGAAGATCATTGGAATTATTAGCAACCAAGGTGGCGCGTGCGCACTGCAACCTTGCGAATTAGTAGGTACTATTGCGGAACTTGTAATGATAATGTTCATGTTTTATGACGAATGGATGACAGAAGCGTTTAGTATAACGTTCTATATGTTAATATGTGAGTGAGGCTGGGAGACCGGTTGAAGTTCACATCTTATAATGTTTTAAAGGTTTCGCCACATGACCACTGCGTTAAAAGTCAAATTAGGTCAGAATAGTTTGTAAGTACTTGGAAGACTGTAACGTAAAACGAAACCCATGAAAAAAAATGAATCTATCCAAACTTTCATTTCGTTACCTTTATCTTTTAAGGGCGGAAATCTCCAACTTTCCAGAATATTTCTGAGTTTAACTTAACTTTAAATATAATGTTTGAAACCTATTAAACTGGCAACAAGAGTGTTATTATTCAAATTAATATCAATAACCATCACTCGACGAAGAAGACCGGCAACAATCAAAAGAAATTATAAGAATTGACCTACAATGAATACAGTTTTTCCACAATCGTGCCAATTGATTTCGAGTAGATGAGGAATAAAACTAATATGTATAACCGCTAACCCACCCACGCGAGTCGTAAGAGTTAATTGAAGGAAAGGGGTCACATTGTTTGTTGCTGGCGAACTTTGTTTGTTATGCATCACCCAACGTGACTACTGGAGGATACCTCCCTATTACATGTTGTAGAAAAGTTATTAAGCTTTAATGTCCCCGTATAATTTCCTTAAATGTTAATAAGAGCTCATATCTCTTTTTTTTTGTTGCCCCATTGCTAAAATATCGAAACATACATATGATCTGTATGTCTATTCTGTAAATAATTTCGGTATCGAGCTTCACCTGAGTGACAATAACGCTCACGTCAAAAGTGAACCCAATTGGCCTTGATTTAGAATTCAAATTCGAGAATACGTATTTGACATCTCACCGCGGATTCCGCTGTCGAGACATGAAAATAATGTTACAGAATAGCACTTCTGGTCAGTATCAGAAGTACAGTATAATTCTCTTAATTCAATCCTGCATAGGTTTTCTGGCAGAGATGACAGTGATAAAAAACGAGTTTTGTGTAAGTCTCTTGGTGTCTTGGTGTACAATGAACTTTATTATTATCTAATATTAGTATTTCTGTGCATCAGATGTTTGTTCGTCTTGTCTTTTGATACATACATAAAAGCTACAAAAGCTTTATTAAACAATTTCAGTTAACGAATCCAATTGAGCGTCACCTCTGGGCTTCTCAATTGAATTGGTTAGCTTTTATTAATTAAAATACGCTTTCTCAATCTGCTGCCATATGGTATTAATAAACATCGATTGTATGACTTAATATTGTGTAATGAAATAAAATTGCTATTCAGCAGAAGAAAATATGTTTATGGTGTAAATAAATGGGATAAGAAATATTAAACATTAGCTTTTCATTTTCCTTACCACCATTCAAGGAAATTTTATTAAGAGTAGCTTCAGTTTGCCAGTGAGTATTTTTCTACGAAAATTATCGATGGCAGCTCTCTTGGTTCAATACTATGAATTACGTCGTACAAAATCTTTATATTAAGCGAACTTAAAATGAACTAAACGTTATGTTTTTTTTCAACGAGATATAAGTGGGTTTTTTGGATTTAGTAATATTATTTGACTTGTGTAAGACACCATCTTGTGCTCAACACGTTCTGCTTCAAGGAATATTTCCCAAAGCAATGGATGATTCCCGAATGATAGCCAATAAACAAGCACATACATTCCTGCGTTAAGTGCAAAATGTATTCGCAGTACCGCAATGTATTTAAGAATAATTTGTAATAAACACAAGCCCCGTTACGATCAATCAGTGGCTGTACTAAACAGTGTGGGAGCGGTCGAGATGGTCCGTGAGAACTGCGCGCGCGCATTGTTTCTTGTTGCGCCCGCACATGAGCTCATTCTGAGTGTACCGTCAATTCCACTTCGAAGGGGATAAATGTGTGGGTTAATTCGATTACTGTGTTGCCTTGAACTTAATTGAATTAATACGTTTGTTTAAAAAAATGTTTTGTTCTAGAACAGACTTGATGTCATGTAACATCAAGTCATAGTCGACTACCACATCTTCTTGAATAATTATAATTTAAATAACATGTATCAATATAGGCAGAAAATATTAACTACTAATCGTTATCAAGTCTAATTTGCCCTACTTTGATAAAGTTTTTGCATTTTGTTTACAGTCGGACTGGGGTTATCTTATAGGTGCTTACCTACCTGTATGTCTATTTTGTATTCCTGCTATAAAACTATGGCTACTTACACCATAGCTAATAAACTACTTCAATTAAATATATTCATAATGCTAACATACAATATTTGTATTTGTATACACGTGTCATATACATCGATATATATGTTATAGATACAAATATAAACATCAGCTGATACAATTATGCACGTTACACATAAGTTCCTTAACCGCTTAATCTAATAATCTGGTATCAATCGTGAGTGGCCGCGGAAGTTTGTCTTAGATCGAGGTCTTCACATTTAAGTGTTAATTGCTCTCATTATTATTTACCAACTGGTTTTGGGGCTACTCTTCCTTTTGCAAACTCAGGGCCTTATCGTTCACGGAAAAATTTACATAGGTACCTACATGTTTTTTCGTTTGATTGGTATTTAGCTCAGCAAATATAAATAAGGTCCCAAGAGTACGTAGTGAGCTCTTGATTATAGGATCCGTTTGATCCTAAAACTATTCGGGCTCTTCAACATCTTCGCGGAAGTACAGGGGCCCGAGTCTGCTATTTACATTTGCTTGAATCGTCTGAGTGGGTGGGGTTAGTGGGACCATTTTACGATAATTGGCATTCTACTAACTGTCAAAACGTCACAATTGGCCATTGGAACGATTGAGCCGCGAGTTGAGTGAATATGACCGATGGCCGGTTCAATTTCGTATTCCGCTATTTTTTGACAGCAGTTGCATCATATCTATGGCTAAACATTTTTTATTTTTCATAGACAATGTGTCAATTTCAACGAAAACTTTCCTTTTTTAAAACATAATTATCCTTATTTACAAGTTTTTAATAGAAATTACATATTGTATGGGCTTTTACAATTAATTAGTATTCAAAAAACAATTAATACAATTTTTTGCAACATAAGAAACGATTATTAATAATTAGTGCCAATCGGTGTTGCCTATTAATAATTACAAAATGTTTGATACTTTTATTTTTAATTTAAATTGACAACACCGCATCCCACTCATGCCAGTATGCCACTGATTGTTGTAGGCTTAACTGAATACGAAAATTAGGCACATATTGGGTTGACACTATCATCCCACTATGATCATAGTAACACGGAGTGTAAATAGCAGACTCGGGCCCCAGTCGGTTTACGAGTTATCATGTTATTATGTCATATTAAAGTTGTCATGCAAAATAATAAATTAATTCATAAACAGCAAATAAGTCATTCCAAAAGATGGTATAATAGAGCTGTCGTTAAGGTTATTAAGTTAGGTCAAGATTCAAAAGAGTCGAAAATGTGTAAGAAACCGAGACATTTATTTAAATTATTATAGGTACTTCTATGAAGCACCTCTTTACAATTTTGCGTTAACAACTTGACACATTACGTATTAGATAAGCAAAATAGAATGAATTGGTGTTACCAATAAAATTAGCACATAGGTAAAAAACTCATAAAAACTTTTAATTGTTGTAGTGTTACTAACTTGTTACTGATAGCAGCACATTCACAATTTTTAAAGTGTGTATGATAAGAAAACTGGTTTTCTTTCATAAATTAAAACATTTATTTACTTCGTGTAATTTCCTTGGTTGTGCAATGCAATTAATAAATAATAATAATAAATGCGGACAACATCACATACATTGCTCTGAACCCAAAGTAAGTAGCTGAAGCACTTGTGTTATGGAATTCAGAAACAACGAAGGTACCACAAACACCCAGACCCGGGACAATGTAGAAAAGTTGGTTTCTACATTGACCCGTCCGGGGATCGAACCCGGGACCTCAGAGCTAGCGACACCTTGAAACCGGTGCGTACGCCACTCGACCACGGAGGTCGTCAATTGGTTAATTTCAAAAGAAATCATAGTGACGTAAGACAAGTAACTACCTAACAGATTAGTATAAAAAGCGGAAAGTAATAATTAACTTGCATCTTGTCTAGAGAGCATTTCATCGCTGTTGTATCCAATGTTTTCTGTTTGACCTCTTTATGTAAAAAAATATGTTTTACTGATAATAACTGATAATGATTAAATCTATGTATTCGTGTCCTTCCTAGAGATTGCAATCAACATAAATCATATAGTTCCTAAGTCATGTTCTGCCTTAAGTCGGGCGAGCTATTTATGGCTAAGCTATTAATAAATATGGCCTTTAGATAATGCAGAGATACTACGCGGGGTTTAAACTCCAAGCGCACAACATCAAACGTTAAATCGATATTAGAATAACTGCAACACGTGTAAACTAGTGGTCACTTCTCACTTCTGTCTGTCGACCGTGGCAAACAACTGAAGCTCGCCTACGCTCAACCAAGGACCAGCGAAAAAGACCCCACAAGTGGTACTAATGTTATCGAAGAAAACAATAACATAGGCCAAGAAATACTGGTCGTACGCTCTTATCGCCTACGCCGCGAATGTTGCTATGGCGCCTTTTTACTAATTAGACGTATCGGTCTTTGACACTTGGCTACCAATGTTTGTACAATAATTTAACTTGCGTCTGAGACACACTTTCACGGTAACATCACCTTAGTCATTAGAATGATCGTAGTTATAGCATATGTAATGATCTAGTGTCCTTTGTGTGTTTTATTCATGAGACACTCTTGTTATTGTGATTATGAAGCATAATTTAGTAGAATGACGTATTCCTTTTTACGTATGTTTACTTGGCTGGTTATTTACTGATTGTCTTGCTTGTCGCTTGTGTGGTGTAGGTACGATGCGGTCTAAGTGATAAACAATGAGCGTTATCTATTAAAATTATCAGCTGTTTGTTCGAACCTTAGGTACCTAAATTGGATGAAATGCTGGGTTTCGCCCAGTGAGTTCTTCCTTCCTTGTTTTTAGTTTCTGTTATAATCCTGGAACATTTTAGAAATAGTTGTGTCAGAACTACACTTTTTTCAAATTTATCATTTTCCATGCCAAGTAGTGTCTCTTTACAAGTTATAATTTGTTTGTATAATTAATTTGGTTCCCGAACGTTGACCTCGTATAATGTACCGAAATAAAGTTAAATCCCAATAACCATTTTAACAGCAGCAGCCATAATACTCTTTATTTCATTTAACACGTATCTGTTAAAATTATTTAAAACATATCATTGAACAGCAGGTATATACGAAAATGGTGGTTATACACTTTAAAATACACAACTTTAGACGAATAAAAAAAAAATTGTATTTATAATTGTATGTATATTTTTAATGTAATCGCCTGTAGTCAATAACTTGTGAGAATCGTTCATGAGGTCTCCACTTGGCCGTGACCAGTAATTGTGGCTCAAAGTATGTAGGTGACCTCTCGGCAAACCTTCGAAAATACGGTTTTATATTGACATCCCGCTAAAAGTTTTTTTACGAGTACCTATTTATAGAGGAAGGGGTTTGCTAAGAGTTTTTATAAATGGAAGCCCTTTGAAATTGGAATTCTAGGGCTCTGTTTTTTAATCTTAGATTAATCTTATATCTACTTTATTGTTCTTTCCTGCGTAAATGTTTTTCTCTTTTGTAAAACAAGTGTACAGACTTTTTTTTGTCATTTGCTTGTCATTGATGTTCAATTATTTACATTTATTTCATAATTCTATGTAATAATACTATTAGCGGAAAGATTGCAACTTCCCTTTTAGTATTTTATTGTTCTTATGTAATAATGCTGTAAATCTTATGGCGTATAATAAAAAAATATTTTATCCATCCATTTACTGTTTCTATTGCCATTTATTGAGGATAACTTCAAATTTAAATTGTTTAGGTACAGGTTTTTTACTGTTCTAATTTATAGAGACATTCTAATTTTACGCAGAATCCTGGTAGTAAATAAATAATGATCTTAAAAACTCTTAATAATGAGTATGTTATAAGTACAGATTGTAAGATAGAAACAAATGAATAAGTGCCAGTTATAAATATGAACATGTGTTACGTCCGAAGTGCATACAATGCATCATTGTGCAAATCATCTGCCGGCGTCGATAATAATATATCTTCTAATTATTATGTGTTTTTCCTCTTACGTAGGTATTATAAACTGGGAATTTTTGGTCGCAAATTTAGAACATAATCGAAGCTTTTAAATAATTGTTGAACACAATCTATTAATTAATTTTGAGGTTTAATTAATTGCGACCAAAACTAGTGGAAGAATTTTCAGTCTTTAGAAGGTGGTAGAACTTTACACCGCTCGTAATTACCGTCATTCTGGAAAATAACGCTATTTGATTAGAACGTATATCAACCGCAAAATCAAAATTTAGTAGACCTCAATATATTATTATAGAATATTTATTTAAATCTATTTAAAAGAGTTTGATTACTATTTAATCGTAGATTCAATTTAAACTAAAAAAAAAACGTTTGCCATGCGTTGGCCATTATTTTTAACACTTCACATACTTACATAAACAAAGTTATATCACTGCAACTACATCCATCCGACAATTGAAGGCCACACTACTACCATTACTTACCTTATTACTTCTAGTGTATCAACGTAAACGTACTTCATTTTTTCAAGCCATCAATTACTTGAAACATGGCGGGCGAGCCGGTGACATGTGCTACAGCCACGTGACTAGTGGCACGTGCTCGCAAATCTGTCGATACTGCGATACTGCCCATTACCTGACTGTTACTAAGTTTAGGCTTACCCCGCACTCGCAACTTTTAATTATTATTACGCTTTGTACTGAGAGATGATGTAAGAAGGGAAATTTTCCTTTTGAACTTTTGAAATTTTCGTTTTGTATTTTATAGCCTACTAAATTACATAATACTGATATTGTCCAAAAATGTAGCAAGCTGAAGTGGCAGTGGGCTAGCCATGTCTGTCGCAGAACCGACGAGAGGTGGAGCAGGAAGGTTCTCGAATGGAGACCACGTTTAGGCAAACGTAGTGTAGGACGCCCCCCGGCTAGATGGACCGATGACCTGAAGAAGGCAGCTGGCAGTGACTGGATGCAAAGGTCGGGAGATCGTGCGCTGTGGCGTTCCTTGGGGGAGGCCTATGTCCAGCAGTGGACTGCAACAGGCTGATATAATGATGATGATGATGATATTACATAAACGATCTTAAGGAGTTAAATAATATAGCCAGTAAGATCACTTTTTTGTTTCCTATTTTTCCTACTTAGATTAGGTAATATTAAATTTATTTGTTTTGTAAATTAAACAAAACAAGGAAATTCGTCAAGGATTTCTCTCATGCGGAGGATTGTACAGGAAAACTAACGTTTAAAATGTTCCAAATATTTGATTTTATTTCGCATATAGTTAAATCAATATGTGGTCATATTTTATTATACATAGTAGTATTAAGATAGTCAAATAATGATATTTAAAACCATTACTCTTGCAGATATTAAGATTTTTTGTAGAGTTAAATCTTATTGTAAAATTTTGTTAATTAATTAAATTTAAATAATCGTAAATTAATTTTATTTTTTTATTTAACCTCTTGCGTGTCCCGCAAGTTACACATACACATGATTCATTGCATCTGAAAAATAAAATAATTACGAATAGTGTGTCGCCAGCCTAAATGTTTATTAATACCGCTTTGATGTCCATGGAAACTAATACGCGAGATGCTATTGTGACGTTATATAATAACTATGCCAGTTCCTAGTTTATCTTTGTATGTATTCAAATTACTTCAAAAATACTATATGCTAAATTGAATGTAACAATTAAGTAGGATTACTTGAAAATACATTGTATATCGGGGAATTCCTGTAAAATGAAATAACATGATGCAATGTTATAGGGATTTTCTGTAAATATCATTACGATGATGTTTTCTATGAATGACAATCACCGTCTCAAATAATGATATTTTTAATTTTTTTCGTGTGTGCTTGAACAGTTACGGCGCGGCGATCTTTCCGTACCTTGATTGTCACTTGTTTTACTTTGTAACTGCATTGTTTCGTCCAAAACTATTTAACTAGTTTACAGTAAACTGAAAAATTGTAACATGCCTGATAAAGAAATAATGACAGCCATAAATACTAGTTAGAAGCGACCGCTTAATTGATCAATTAAATTATTATAGTTTTACGTTACGATACTATTTGTACGTTTGCAGGTTTAAAGCCACCTTATTTTCATAGATAACGTGAGTACTAACTGTTAATAAACAGTTACTTTTGACCGGTTTTAGTTTATTTTATATCAGGACAGTCCCAAATAGTAAAGGTTTAGCAATGACTCTGTAATTAAATGCAAAACTATTTGTAGTGATGTCACTTCTTATCAACCGTAGGTGCAGGATAATTTTTACTTTTATTTTTTTTATTCTTGAATGTAAAGCAAAGTATTAATAACGAGCTTCCAAACTTATTAACTTCCAACGTCATGGTGAAGTTAGCTAATTTTATCTTCTAAAATGAAAATTCTTGTTTATATACAGATAACGTGAATTCTGATTACAAATACGCTGCGCCAAACGGCTTCACAATTATAAGTTACTAATCGCAATTGTCGGCAACAATCATCAATCAAACTCATTGATCTTGAAGGACTTTGAATGTACATTTATACACTTGTATGAACGTTTTCACATTCTTCGATCCGATATCGGAATCGTAAGTTTGTTACATTTTACTTGCCCAATATCGTATCAATATCGGAGTTCGATACGATATTGGGGGCAAGTAAAGGTATGAAACATGTAGAATAGGGTAGATGAGTAGGTATGAAAAGTCAAAATCAATTTAGTCCGCCATTTAGATAATCAAAATATAATGGACACGTATTTTTTCTTTTATCAAATCAATTACACAATAAGAAGATAAACCGCTTTAAAGTTGAGAAGTGGGGGCTTGTGTCGTCACGGGTTGGTACAATTTATGCTTAGACGTGACGTCACGCAAGATTTGTACTCACTGTATCTTCATAATGTTTTTGTTTATTTTATGGTACAAACGAAAAAATACGTTTCTAATATTTTTACATTATCTAAAAGATAGCCAAAAAAATAAAAATTTGTCACTATCCCTTATTATTGTAGATGTCTTTCACATTACCCGATACGATATCAAATATCGGGTTCGTACATTACTTGCCCCAATGTATTTGTGTCCGATACCGATATCGTGTCGGATAATGTGAAAACGTTCGAACGCGTACAAATACAGCCAGAAGCGTCATGCTCATAACTATTTAGTCTATTTACAGACACGTGTGATTAGTCTGTTATTATACACGTGCTAACAAATGGGTCACTCTTGTTACTAATACCTTAACACAAGCATGCGTTTGATCCGTGCGGTATTGGTTTATTTACTTTCAAAAAGATAAAGATGAGGTTATTCATGGGGTGATAAGATGTGGCTTGCTGTAACTGAAATTATATGGTAATTAGGTTGTACATTTACGAACAAAATAATACCTGTTTAGGCAATTGTTTTCTGAAAGTCACAATTTTAATTGCAGAATATGCATTAAGAAATTAAAATCCGAGAAGCCAAAAAATAATCAAAGTGATGCTTCGACAGTTACCGATAGACCCTTTGAATTTATTTCTAACTCTTAGTTTCAACGAATAACAAACAAACTGAACTTTAGCTATTAAAAGTTAATTCTTTGTGAAATTACTAGAATAGTTTATTTATTTTATAACTAATCAAACAATCGTTTGTTCACAATAAGAAGTTTCAAGTGTTTCTATGAGATAGTCATCACCCTCTTGACTTTGAAGGAGTCAAGTGTTAAGCTCGGCCAATGAAGAAGCTTATTAGATACACGTTGGCTGGCACTTGTTTACACAATGGACGAGGCTGGTTAGTATTTTGATTAACGCAAATAAATGCCTAATATAAGACCTCCTTAATAATTTTGGTAGTGTTTTATTAGTATTTATTATATTTTGTGTAAGTACTTAATTATATTATTAGTGGACTATTGTTGTCTAGCTTCTAGGATAACTACATAAATTAATAATATTGTTTTGTTTATCTGTATTTTTACAGCAAAAACTATTATAATATCTAATTCATAGTTTCTGTAAAATAAACGCTTTTTTAAATAACTTATACAGTATTGGCTAGAACTATCTTAGTTAGCGGAGCGAAGGCTTCTTCTAATACAGAGAAAGAACGAGCTAAAATTACAACTCTGACTTCGTGATGACAATTTACGTGTTATATGTTTATTTACAAAATTCTTAGGATATAGGGCAATAGTAAATAGATAAGGAGAGCTAATGATCAAGGTCACTGGCTCATGGGAGAGGCCGATGTCCAAGACAGTTAAGGACAATGTTAAACAGTGACATATGTAATATTTGCAATAACCATCAGTATCACGCTCATTATAACGGTGACAACATCACACTCAGTTATTTGCCACCCTAGACGCACATTGACTATTAATTGTTCATTAAGAACGGCATTAACTATGCTGATTACAATTACAATTAAAACATCCATATACCTCTCTCTACTATTTATATTATTAACGATTATTAACATTAGTGCTGCGTCAGATTGAAATTTAGATTCCGAGACTGGAATGAGATTCAATGTACTCAGAACGGTAAATATTTAGACAACAATTATCAGTTAACCGTGATCGTCTAATAACAGTTGCTACCTCTCAAATGGGTGCGAAGCCGCTTCGTTAATACGCATACAACGCTCCTTTAGTACAAGACATTGTTTTACACTTCGAAGGATGGGAGTAATGGATGTACAGGTCCGCGAATCGTTCCGCGAAGTGATATGTATAACGTTTTGGCGTGGTAACTGGTTTGATTACTACGTAATCGTCTGGTGTCGGTATGATATCATTTGTTGAACATCGTGGTCACGCCCGCAACGAGATTTCAAACGCACCAAGGCTGATCGCTCACTTGGGCACTTGCCTCAACTTGTTGCAACCCAACTTACATAATTATGTATATCGATATCAAAAATATTATCGTTTCTTTCATTTGAATGTTACAACATCGCTGAGACGGCTTAGTTATTTTTGCGTCTCATGATGAGCGTAATAATCTGTATTTGAAGATGTTTTTCACACACCGTTGATGCGTTATTGTGGATACTTATCAAATATTGACATTCCTCATTCGTCATAATGATTTATTTTCGAACAAAACAGTTTTATCGCTTTTAAGAAGTTATAAACTCCAAATATTTCCTTAAAATTCCATATCTAAAAGATTGAGTAAAGGACTTTGAGGCGAGATTTAATTGTAATGTCTGCCTAATAAGTTTTGATGTCAAAACATCAGTTCGTAGTTAGGTTTATGCAAATATCTTATCCACATCCTGCCTCGTGCGTGGCATTCAGAGTGTTTGCTAAATATAGTTGGCGACATAATCGGTGATACGGTCGTGTCTCGCTCCACATCTCAATTGTTATTTAATTAATGTCGACGCCTTTACTACGATTTCGGTGTATGATCACATTGCTTTATTGTTCTATATACTTCTTTATGAAGATATTGCTTCTGCTTGGTTATGTAGTTCGTTATGTAATGTGTTCCGTAATCGAAAGTTTAGTGGTTTTTTTATAGTGCGACGTGTATTGTCGACTCTTGACTTGATATAAAATGCTAATAATATTTTGATACATGTTATACCAGTATTTTGCTGTATAATTGCTAATACCTAAGCGGATTCTTCTATCGATCCGGGTTTATGACAACTACTTGGTATAACTTTAACAGCATCTAGGTAAATAGGTGGTAATGGTAATGGAAACCTTTCATCTGACAATACTATATCCTTACCCTAACTGAGAATAGCTAGCTAATTTCCAGGCCAGCAGCTTCTGTCAGGCCACTGGCCATTGGCCTAGCACTGGCCTTATTTATATCGCAACAAAGTTACACTTTTCTTTGTGTTTGCGACATTTATAAGGGCATTGAGCATTGCACGTAAAATCAAATAGTTATACGGTGCTAGTAGGTTACAGTTATTGTACTTCGCTAGAAAGTAATCCGATTACTTACGGCTCCGAAGTGTTAAGATTGTTACTTGTGTTTGTTTGTAAAGTGTTGATAGTTGCTTCGGCCAGATTTCCTCTCCTTATAAAGATACTATAAAATGTTACTGTTTTGCAGTATAAACAAAAGCTTATTTCTCAGGAAAACGGATATGAAACTGTTTGGGTTGTGAAAATCTCTTGGGATCACAGTTCAAACTACAGCAACAAAATTTTCTTTTTCGATAGAAATTAATATACCAGCAATGGAGGTCTCTGATATGTTATAGAGGTATATTTAGAGACAAAAATTAAAATCACACATCAGTTTGGTATTATAGTGTTTTATGTTCGATGCAAAGCCACCAAAAAAATACAATCCAGTTTATAAATTACACTGGATTATTTTATTTCTTTGTAAGTTTCTCAACACTTTCAAGTGTGGATAAAGACATTCAACATACAATAAACAAACTATTAAAAATCAATAACATAAATATTAAAGAAGATTATATTCGAGCGCATTAATGTTTCGCATAAATTTCAAATTTCGAACACAACCGTCCTTGTATTTGTTAATGGCGCGTAAGATGTCGCGTTTGATTGGCGGCAAGTTCCGCGTCACGTGATTGGACCACACAAGATGCGCTTGCGCAGGTACCCGCGCCATACCGAGTCGCCCTTTATAGCCGTCGGCATAGCCTCCCGATTTCAATCGATTGTTCCGATTAATTAATGATATCGATTTATCATGTTTGTTTGCGATGTCGTAGGTGTTTGTACCTAATTGTTGAGTTTGAATAACTTATTTAAGTTTCATTGTAAAAATCTAACAAATATGTAATGTACAGAAGTTATTTCCAATATTATGACGTGATGGGAATATCCAACGATAAAGACTTCCACAGTTTATTCTGATTCAGATACAAGCGGGAAAGGAACAAAACAAAATACAATTCATACAAAGCTACAGGCACTAGCGGTATCTTTGACGAACTCATCTTTGAGAACACATACAGATCTATAAAGTTTTAATTTTAAAGGGAGCAGGTAGTAAAAAATTGTCTTACGGCACCGCTCGGGTGCCGGCAACCATCAAAGTACGCCGATGCTCCCACGACACTATTTATAAAATATAGAGTTTTTTTTAAAGGTTTTACAACTCTTTTTGTTGCACGTATGTGACCAGTATTTGTTTGTTTTTTGCCTCCTTAAGAATAGAATTGGATAGACTTAAACTTTGGTATTTCATCTTTGTACTTGTAAGTACATAGCATTACAATAGAACTACATAGTTGTTGCTCTCCTGAGAATACGTGGCGGATAAATCGAGGCTTCACACGGGATTTTGGGTCTTGCACTTGACACCTGTTACTTAGAACTTTGTTGTTGGTTTCTAAGCATGTGAAAGGGGATCGCCTTTCTTACTAATAAAACTATAGATAAGGATCTAGTTAATTCTGACTCCATATTTGGTTTTCAAATTCTATTTCATAATATTAAAATGAACCCAATGAATAATGTCTAAATTCCACAGTGAGGCGCATCATCATAAGCCACAATAAAATAAACCACGCTTACTAATCGTTGCAGGTTAAAACCGGCTACAAATGGTAATAAAATAAAGGTACACACATACACGTGAAGTGTCGAAACGCAGTTCTCTCTTTCCGATATAAATAGTGCGAGGCGAGGCGAGCGAGCGCGGCGAGCGCGGCGCACTGACCGACCATCGACAGCGATCCCGATAATCGGGCGAATGTTTGAGTTTCTCTATTTTCAAATCAGGCGACAGCGAGTCCCTAAACGGCGAACGAGGTAACGCGCACGTTTGCGTTGCTGGCGGCGTGCGGGTAGCTCGCGCTGGGACAGGTTAACGCTCGTTACGCGGATGGTGTGCGGGAAGGGTATCGCGCGGTCGGTCGGTCGTGTGAACGCGCCGCGTTAATTGGCGTGCGGAGTGTCCGGCTGTCTTCGCGCCACGCGCCTGCGTGCGCTGCTCATCTCGCGACCGTTTATATTTGAATTCAGAACAATAAAATATTATTTGATTGCGGATAAAGTATGGCTATATTTTTATTAGTGTTGCATATAAAACGCAGGAATGTTGGAAAGCGTGGATGTAACAGTCGGAACTAAGATCGTTATTAAAATAAATTGTTAAACGAAGCTTTTGCGGTTATTCACGCGAAAAGAACTAAATGGATGATGTTATTAAGTAAAAACTGTATCGGTGTATTTTTGGTAAACAGGCGCGCTTGTAGCAGTCGTTATCAGCGCTGAGCTCTTGTTATCGATGCTGTAAGTCGAACAAGGACGTCGATAGCACACCGCACTCGTCCTGTTTGGTTACAGCGTATCAGCATAGGTACCATCTGTTGCCTACCTAGATAATATTCTATCTGGTACAAAACAATTGTAATCACTAATTGCTGAACCGAAGTTGAACCTACTTTTAATTTTGTTCCTTCCACTCAAACCAAGCTTTTTACATACTTGCATTTTCACTTTGAATATTGAATAATATTGATAGTATTGATTTACATAAGCTTGATATCTATGTACGTAATAATATATCAATGCAACAGCTCTCTTAAAAACAGAATTTTTCTCACTATTAATCATCCTCCTACTTAAGATTTAAATATGATAAATCGATAAATTAATCGTTTTCGTGTATGACGTGTTAACGTTATTTTATTTGAATCACGTTAAACCTTTGTCAACTGTAAATGCCTGTTTTAACGTTATACAAATTGCCAGGTAATTAATAAAATTTACCAGAACTGGGGTCAATGACTTTAGTTGCGTGTAACTGTTAAATTTTGGTATATTTGTAACACAATTTGTGAATTTTAATGTGTTATTTGTATCTACTATAGAAATGCGGAGTAAGGATCCATTCATTTTTTATATTATTAAAAAGTCTGGCACCAGTATGTGATGAACTGAACATAACAACTTCGTCCATCAAGTTATTATATCACCTGAAACTGCACTTCCTACTCTCATTCTGTTTTCACTATCAATATTATGCTCTAGTAGTAAGTTCTAGGCTTCAGCCTGCATAGACTATGAACCTAAAAAAATGATGTTAAGTTGGTTTTATGTTACTCTATCTTCTAACACTTTGCTTCTTTACGCCAAGCATGTTAAAGAATCGAATCTATTCAACTTACATAAATGAATACAGAGTACTTATTGTTCATAATACATTTTATATGAATATACTCACTTTTTTTGAGTATTTTCTCATATAGGAAGTATTATAAGTTTTGAACAACTATCCAGGTCACTGACCTGTCACATACGAATACGCTTTTCATTTGTTTTCTGCCCTTTGTTTTAGCAGTTTTGTATTTGTGTCAGTTACTCTGTAGGCGCATATCGTATACAATTACATTCTGTATCTAGTCTGGACCTCTTTCACAATAACCTGTAAGTTGCTCTTGGATATTTAAAGTTGTTTTATTTGATTATGTTCTTATTTTAAACTAAAGGACGGCTGTTTTATCAGCTGTTCATGAAATAAGTAAAGACTGGAATAAGTGCTTTTGTTAAAAATCTGTAGGTCTAGTCTTGTAAGTTGACATTCGAATCGAAAATATAGATATAGTCAAAATTAAATCCACGACCTAAATAAATGCACCAAATGTTGTCTAGTAAAAGCTAGATAAGCTAGATCCCTGTGTAACTATCTGCTTTATTATGTACTGGTATTCGTATTTTTATTAGAACCCAGTTTTATATTCTGATATCAATTATATTTTTTTAAATATTAAAGTTGCACTTTTTCACGCGTCCTAAATACCTCTTAATTTAACTACTTAATTTAATTTATAACTTTTGTTAAAATTGGGTATGAAATTTCATCCGCCTATTAATCTAGGTTAAGATTTCCCAATGCTTAAACAAAAACAGCAAAAATAAAGGACATACAAAACTCTCAAATCTATGTCAATAGATTAAAATAATCAATCAAAATAATATGTAACCGGGTGATACGTTTCGGAAGAAACACTTTATCGAAAACAATTGTATTTCAATTAGTATGATTAAGATCGTTTCCGTACCACTTCAAAGTACCTTTAATATGAAAACAGAAAAACATGCTTCGATAAGATAATATTAGATATACGTGATTGATTTGTGTTACCATGCCTTGTTAGGCTTTTGTTAGGTTTCGGTAATTTGATGGAACTAAATCAGTTGATAGCTGGCTGATTAAAGAATGAAAAACTGACAACATATTGAAGGGAAGTTAATACTGACCCGATGATGTGATGTAAAATAGTGCAAATTGCTCTCAGCAGAGCTGATGTAAATATTCGCAATGGAGTATTTTGAAAACATTCGTTTGCTTGTGTAGATCATATAGAAAAGATTGTAATGCATAATATGAGAGAAAATATTTACTTTAACTCAATGGAATGAGTTTCAATACATAGATATATCGAAAACCCTGCAACACAGGGATTAAATTTACTAGTGCGGGATTCGTATAATTATAGATAAATTACACCCAGACCAGAACAAATGATCGTGCTCATCACACAAACATTTGTCCTGGGTGGGAATCGAACCCACGGCCTCCGGTATAGCAGTCAGGGTCACTAACCACTAGACCAACAGGCCTGTCATCGGCGGTCATCGTCGTTTGAGAAGATAGTAGCCGAGGAAATAAGTTGAGAGGTTGTCAACCTACGGTTGTTTTTAATTTGAATTATTTTATTTATCGTTTAAATTTTCCAAATCTTAATTGGTTATCATTATATTTAATTTAATGTATCAGGACATTGAGAACTAAAATTGGACGTCAATGCAACTCTTTATACGAAGAGTAAACGTAAGGTCACAATAAAAGATGAACATTGACGTATGGAAACGTTTGGGGAAATTAACCTCTATCAGAAGTAAAAACAGTGGAAAATGTAGACGTTTATGTAGAGTAATAACAAAGATATTAAAGACGATGGATGTAGGTGGTCATGTGGAAAATAACCAAGAGTAGCTCCTTTGTATACGTATATATCGAGACTGTATGACGCAGCGTCTGGGCGCGATCGGGATACGAACACTGCCACTTGCGAAGCTACGGACTTTAGCCTTTACAGACTTTCGTTTTATAAGGAAATGTATTATTTTTAATTCTAATACGTAAATGGAAACAAAATGTAAAGTAAACGTAAAGTTAAAACGTAAACGCAAAGTGATTTGGTTGTAAATATTATTGAAACTGTTACAGCTTTAAATGTTAGTTAAGATTTATAATCCAATCTGTTTTTTGAGAGTAGTTAAATGTATTAAAAGCTTAACCCAATATAAACAAATTAGTGATATAAAACAAATGCTGAGAATGAGACAGATTTAAGGAAGAATAGCAAAATACTTCTTATAATAAAATACATGGCGGAAGGACAATGAATCAATTGAAGTAACCATGAAAACGATTAAAGTATACATTTGCTCAAGTTCACAATGTACGCAGTGGCGTTACAAATACTTGTACTGATGTCGGTTTTGTAATCTGTATATTGAGGTATGTTTAAGTTCAGTTGTAGTCGCTTACAGAAAACTGAAGCTATTTATATAGATGCAGCCAATTTTATACTATTTGTTATCATACAGGCCACTATGGACTGTGGCGCTAATTCCATTATTTATTTATCTGATACATGCTTAACATCATAGAATCACGGAATTCTTTGGAAGTGTAATCAAAGTATTTACACGTCTGTGTGGTTGTGAATCAATTGTTACGATAGTCGATAACTCGATGGCTATATTATATCATGATTCATGTGATTGAATAGCCATTTTAGTACTTGAATATAATTTGCATTGCGAGCACGCGCCTTGGCGATTGCAATAGAGTTCTAGATAGATTTCTAGAAGGCTAAACCAAATATTTGAGTCGTATTAACACTATTTAAATAAACCTTCAAAATATTCCGTTGATTGATTTATTCGTCTACGTATTTAGAAAGACGATGAGGTAAGGATTATCGAATAACATCACCAAATAAGACAGTTGTAGCCATTGTTCTATGGTGGCCGGTTTGCTAACGACGTTCAGTTAAACGTATAAATAAATTATCAATGTCGTCGTCCTCCATACTAGTCTATATAGGTTCGTCTAGCCACATATAAATATCTGTACATGTAATTGTTAGCGTGTAATTACGTTTATATAATACGCGCTATATTAGTTATGTACATGTAAACTAAATGAGCGTCATTGGACGAGTACGTGCAACTAGCCGGCTGGCCACTTGAAATAAATTTATGATTATTTTGAAGCGCCGTGCCAACGCGTCGCTCACAGAAGGATGGAACCCACAATGTATGATGAAAGCTTCAATAGCTTTGGATGTGATAATCGTCTCGTAAACTTCAACGCACAATGTCTCGTGTTTGCCAAATATCATTTTATGACAGGTTTTCATTATTTTTAAAGCTGTAAAATTTGTTGATGGACATTTCTAATATAATTTTAAATATAAATCACTAACGTCTTGTGTTTTAACGTTTTATGTTTTCAAATTGTACAGGTGAATGAGAACTAAATATGTTTATATACTTATTTCGCGGTTGAATGCTTTGTGACACTAAAAAAGAGAAAGTCATATCCTGAATTTGCTTGCTTCAGAATTATAGTAGCATTTTTTTATATTTTAAATGTTATTCATATAAAGTGTGATGTAACGACAATCGATGTTGACTTTTACATGATTTTAAGCCTGTTTATACAAGATTTTACGTTGATGTTTTATATACATATTTTGTTATACATTTTACACTATTATAAATTCTACATGCTTTCACAAACAGCAATGCATTTAAAATTATTGTACCTCGTAGCATATTTTACTCATAAAATAATTCCATTTATTATTATTATTATTAGGTACATCTCCAATACCGCATCCATATCTACAATACAACACATTCATAGCTCCATAACACAGTATTGACGGTGCGCAATTCTGTTATAGTTTAACGACGAAGCTGACATTTTGTGCATACGGAGATGACCGCCGGATGCGAGAGAAGTACGCTCTAATACTCACAGCCAATCTCGCGTATCATATACTCATAACTTACATACAATAATAAACATATTCGTAGGAATTCTTGAGGAAAATACCGTGAAATTTCTCATTTTGTACTCTAAACATGACCCAAAGATTACGGAAATTGCATCAGTATTGTTGCTTAGGTGAATAATTAGTTACAATTATGATTTATACATTTTATCGTTTAATTTTAATGATGTGTTATTTAAATGATCTAAGTTTACATACTTATGTAGTTTTATAAGGCGAATCAACAAAGGATTTCTTTTATTTCTAGGCATACTTACTGAAACGACTGTAATAGAGAGGCATTTCAGAAACAAAAATCCTTGATCTTAAAATAACCTATTTGTGATCAACTGTACCTTGTTTTAGCCTATATTAAATTAAACTACCCCTTACTACTTAAACTAAATTAATATGTAACTTTAATGGTGTACAATAAAGAATATTCTATCTATCTATCTATCTAAGGCGATTGAAAAAAGGTTACATTTTGATGTTGATCTAGCATCTTTGATCAATTCATTGTAAGATTGACTTATCAATATTGTCCTGATAACATCTACACATAATAAAGATGTTTATCGAAGTTCAAGTATAGCCGTATAATGCGGGATTATTGTCCTAATCACCCCGATTTAACCGGATTATCATCGCTATACATGTATTGTTAGTAATTAAAGGGATACCACAGCCCCGTGATATTGCCTTAGGCAAGCCGACTCTTAATTTGGTCAGGCGTGAACTAAACTTAAGTTCATTTAATTTTAACCATAAAAATATTTAAGAATAAAATTAAGTAAAAATTTAAATTATTATCAGTTACTCGATATAAAGTGGTATACGTGTCCGTAATTCGGTATTCGGCTGAATCCGGTAAGTTTAGAAGCCGACCCCAACATAGTTACGAAAAGGCTAGGCAGACGGTGATGATGCTCGTGTTCAGGTAGTCCTGGAAACATCTTACCACATCATCATTACCTGATTTACATTTAATTTTTTTCAGCATTGTCTTTGAATGTTTGATAGGATTGCTACGGTAGAGTGTATGGAAGAATTATATAAAATAAAAATGTTTTTTTTTTTTTGTTTCTATCCATATAAACGTTTAGCAAAAATCGTAAATAGTGTTCCTCGTTTTAAGGTCGCACGGATAACTGACGTCAGTATTATCTTTTCATACCTTTTAATGTTTTACCATTATTTATCTGGTATTTAGAAATATCAAGCGTTATAAGTACGTATAATACATCGTTGCATGTGCTTATCGCACAATACGTGACTATGTTTGAGCAATTCACTTGCGCAATAGGAAATTTTACACAGTATAGAAAGTAATGATTTCTAATCTCATTGCCATTGTTATCTTAATATGTTCGCCAGATGTACGAAACGTTTGCTTTTTACGTAAATAAAACTATAGATTGGTGATTTATTATTTCTGCTGTGAATTATGGTAATTGAATGACGTACAATTTTATTAAATTCATCATCGCTATTTTCTTACGTTCTATCGTATATGCTAGAGTGCCCAAAGTGTTCGGACACCTGCACTTTGGAGGACTTAAACCTCGCCAATGACGCTGCAGTTAGTGTGGCCAACTACTGGGCGCAGCGTATTTAATTTTTAAATAAACAAGATTACCATCGATTCGAAAAGAAGAAGAAGATCGTATATGCATTTCTAAACATGATATTTATATAACATAAATAAGTTTGACCTTCCAAAACAACTGAAGATCACAAAAACACCGCGTACCGGGATCGAACCCGCAACCAACAAAAGCGGTCCTAATAATACCTAGAAGTTCACCGATATTTCACAATAATATGTAACAAAACTAATGTAGTCATTCTACCCGGTTGCTTTTCAATTTACATGTATGAAATTCTGTTTACTTTTTTCCTGACAGAAAAACCCAAAAATTCTATTGTGCTTGGGATTTCAAATCTGGGTGATTCCAAAATAAGAGCATTAAATCATATTTGAGGTAACTGGTTGATCTTTCTAGATAAAGTTCATGTGCTAAGTGGGCTAAGGTTTACCGCTAATAGGTAACTGCCTTGCCTTACAAGCGACGCATGCAGTTATTATGCTACATATTTATATGTAACTAGCTGGCCCTTCATTAGCTTGGATTTAGTTATTTAATTTACAATTTTATTTGTCAGAAGATTTTTGTGTTGAGTTGCTCTTGGACCGAAAGGATTGAAGTCAGTATGCGGTTTGGAAGCCAATCATTTGTTTTCCATAATATTTCCAACAAAAATCCAATTTTTCCATCAACAACTTTATTTTACAGTGTTTTTTTTTTAAATAACAGTTAAAACAACATTAGTTAGCCAGGTAAAATCCAACTTCTGCTTTTTTCAAAGATATGTTTTTATCAGACGATCTGCGACAGGAGAGTGCCTTAGTAAATATGTAGATATGTAATAAAAATATTTTTGAAAGTAAACCTTAAAATATTTCGGTGCTAGACATAGCACGTAACTTGCCGCAATTACTAAGAACTTCGAGGTGTGGACTCGGAACTGGAATGCAAGCCTTACACAGCGTAACACAAATGCTTTGACATTAAGGGTCCACGACCATTAACTAATATTCCACTACTGATATAGATACCGCTTAGCAGTTAATCTGATCATTAGATACGTACCTACCAATTTTATTAATGATACCAAATTTTGCATTGATACTTATTCGGTTTGATATCTATTTGAGAAGTCCTATAATTGATACATCTTCAGCAGCAACAGGACCGTATCCAAGTGAGTATATTTCCTAGGATTGGCTTAAAAACCGTCGCGAAAAGGTCGACCTTTTCTCAGTTACACCATTACAGGTTAGACCGTCTATTTAAGGATCATCACTTTCTCCAAACATATTATTCGCTTTAGAGCTCAATTGATCTCCAGATCGTTCACAATGTCTATCATGACAAATCAATTCGTCAAGACGCGTTGTAGGTGGCGAGCTAGCCATACCTAATACATACCAACAACATTACTGGCCACATAATGCCACAATATAACTGCGAAAAAATCCTCAGTTGTGGTGATATCGATAATTGAGTTGCCCGTTATCAGTAACGTGCGTAAAAATTAACTACGCTGTAACAAATGACACGAGTTTTTCCTTTACCTAACTATTTTGTGAGAAAACAATAGGTTTAGTTATAGTTTTGTTATATTTAGATGATTTTTGATCATCCTGCTTTTCTGGCAGTTAAGTAATTTTTGGTTTCTTAGGTTTACGCGAATGTTAGACATTGAAATAAAACTACTTTTTACGGATTTTTTCGCGGTTTAGGTTTACGGGCAGACTGGCCGTGACCATGATACCTGCAAAGGTGTCGAAACGTCGGGACCTAAAATCTAAATATAAACCGCGAAAAAATCCGTAAAAAGTAGTTTTATTTCAATAAGTAATTTTTTTTATAGATTATCACGGTTTGTTCCTGCTTGTTGATGATTTTTAACAAAACTATGTTTTTACCCGTTTTAAATGGTTACCTTTATACTTTCTCCAACCTGGGCAAGTTAAAAGGAAGTCACTGGCAAAGTGACATTCCTCATCAGGTCTGCTTGTTACATCAATGACCACACAATAATTTGTAGTGTATCTTGAACGATTCAAACATCAATATTTTAAGATAAAAAGTGGATGACAGTCAAAAATAAAAGAAACCAATCAGAAGCGAATCAGGCGAAATACTAAAAAGATTAATTAAAACAATAACAAACGAAGTAAATCCGATATCGTTTAAGTACATAAACATTGGAGAGTGTTCGGCGTTTCACCGTTGTCGGCATAACGCGATCTAATTCGAAAGCGATACGCCTTTCACCTTCCGACCGGCGTCAGCGTGCGTTATGCCGCGCTGTACGTGGGTAAGCGATGCGTTGTGAGGACGGGTTATGGATTGGTGAGCATGAATACACGAAAAATCATCTGCTTATCAGGTAGTTGGTTCAAAAGTTCGCCTCAATAGAATTATCTTCTGAAAGGGGATCAGGGGATAGGGATCCATCATAAACTCTCATATTTTCTTCTCTCTCATATAGTCTTATATATTTCAAGGCTTCTAATAATGAATATCTGTGAGTTATGTTACCTATTGTACCCGTGCATGTTTTGAAGGTTGCATGATGATGTCCAGCTGTTTAGCACCTACTTACATTAATTGAGATATTCAAAATGTTTTCTGTCTTTTGTTTCCTGTTTATAAACTAAGATTTTTATTGTTGTATGTTTATGAGCCTTTAGATTTAACTGGTTGTTAAGATATTTCGAATTAATTTGCTCTTACGCGAACTCTGGTTGGTTGCATACCTTCGTAACTATTACATAGAATTACAGACGTAACAATTTGGAGTGATATAATACGAATATATATTAAATCAGGTTTTCCCACACGATTGCTCAGTACGAACAACCTCTGAATAATAAAAAGCTGGTGCATTGTTCTGCTTTCACTCTCAGATCGGTACAGAAAAACGTTTATTTAAACATGTGACGTGAGTAATAATATTTTGACAATCCAATCGGTGGGGCTTTTGAACTTTGAAACTTGAGTATACAAGATCGATCTTTTTCGTCTTATTAATATAAATATGGATAAACAAAGGCTATAAAGATAAAATAGATGCAAAATAATATAAGATTAAAATATTTTAGGACTGAATAATACACCTAAAACATATCACACCAAAAACTAACTAGCTAAAGGTTGCTCATCAAACTTTGATTTCAATCTTCTAGCACAAAAATCTTGACACCTAGCAAAATTGCCATGCTATGATTAATAATTATCTAAAGAATAGTAAAAAACAAAATGCGATGACACATTTTCCAATGTAGCATACCTATAAAAATCAAATGATTCACTCCTTATAATTTTTCTGGACAGATGGTATAATCTAACAGGCATCCTGCCGCGCTTTAAATTAAATATACAAAGCAACATTTAAGGGATGAATTCTGGGGTCGGACGTTGCTTAGGGCGTTGCTAGGGTCAGCTAGGGAGCTGGATCTGGTTTTGATTACTTAGGGGTTGTTTAAGTATTAACTAGATGAAGGGTGCATACTTCAAACGCTACTAATTCTTGTCGTTCATTTGTGGAATTAAACATAAAATGTTTTTAGTTTTTGTAATGAAAATCGGTCTTATTTTTAGTGTACCTGTGTTTTAGAGAGAAACTCATATAAATTGAGTGAAAGATGAAAAACTAGTCAATTTGAGACATCAGATTAGAATGGAACGAACAACATTCGCAGATGATACGAGACATACTAATAATATACACTCGAGAGCAATGAATCCGGGTCACTTAAAGAATCCTAAAAATCTCGGAAACTAAAAATGCTAGGTTAATGCAATAAATTGTATTTAATAGACAATGTAATAATCCTTAAATGAAGGTATTAAAACTTCTTAGTTATTGTAAAGTTATATCATAAAAAAAACAAATTTGAATAAAAAAAATATAATTAAAAATTAAAAAACACGCCTGCCATGTAAAAAAAAATTAAAAACAAGTCAAATATTTGCAGACGGGTTCGGTTACTTGGAACAATTCATTACAGGTCCCCCGACTGCAAATATTTGACTTGTTTTTAATTTTTTTTTACATGGCAGGCGTGTTTTTTAATTTTTAATTATATTTTTTTTATTTAATACCTTTTAGTGAACAACAAAAAAGCATGACACAACACAAAAAAAAATTTCGTTCGGAACCCTTTGCAGGCGATTTCGACTCACACTTGACCATTTTTTAATGTCCACATAGCCTATGTCACTCGGGATAACTCAAAGCTTCTAATGATACCACAAACATTAAAATCGGTCAAGCCTTTTAGAAGTTATGGTGGAATAAAGAAACTCACAAACATACATACATACATACCTACATACATACATGAACCCTGAAAACATAATAATAATAATAATAATAATAATTTATTAATTTACCAAAAAGATTTACAAATATGATTGCAAAGGTTACAATGGTCAATTTGTTGCTAAAATCTGCACTATGTAATAACTGCTACCTCTTAAACTAGGTATTCCTGTATTTTAAGAGATAGCGTTGAGTTTCCAGTTCATAACACTCCTTTTTGGGCAGTCGTGTAAAAAGGGCCACTTTCGAAGATGGAACTACGAAATTACAGCATTTGGTTTTGCTTTTGTTTGTAATCTGTCATTTATGTGGGTACATAAACCATGTTGATAGTGCTCTATATTCATTATTCAAGCTGAAATTATGTCGCTTACGCCTGAAGAATGCACCAGAATACTTACAATGCTGGAAACCGGCCGGAGTCAGCGCGATACAGCCAGGACTGTCGGTGTGTCGCTGTCAACAGTACAAAGAGTTCTCCGACGTTACGAAGAAACTGGTTCTAACCTACGCAGACCAGGAACGGGCAGAACCAGGTGTACCACAGCACGAGAAGACCGATACTTGGTGAACACCATGCTTCGAAATCGCTTTCTCACAGGAACTGAACTCACAAATCAGTTTCGACGCCTCGGAGGAAGTAATCCAAGTGCATGGACAGTAAGACGTCGGCTTGCTGAATCTAACTTAAAACCCCTTAGACCTGCAAACGGCCCTAAACTGGAGCGTGGGCATCGTATTTCAAGACTAAGATATGCCCAGAGCCACGTAAATTGGAGTATTGAAGATTGGTCAAAAGTTATGTTCTCCGACGAATCAAAATTTATGCTCTACAAGCACGATGGAAGACACAGAGTGTATCGAAGACCAGGGGAAAGATTCAAGCAAGCATGCATCGAAGAAAAAGTAGCCTACGGTGGTGGGTCTGTACTTGTGTGGGCCGGAATTTCTTCTGAAAGTCGCACAGAGCTGGTGATCATAGAAAACGGCTCTTTAACTAGCGAAAGATATGTGGAAGAAATCCTCAATGATCACGTTGGTCCATTTATGGTCAATTTAGGTGAGGATGCTATATTTATGCATGACAATGCCCGACCTCATACAGGTAGGATTGTGAATGACTACCTTCAAGAGATGAACATTACTCGTATGGAGTGGCCAGCGCGCAGCCCGGATATCAACCCGATCGAGCATGCTTGGGACGAGCTAGGCAGATGCGTAAAACAACGAAACCCTCCCCCAATCACGCTTCGTGAGCTCAAAATTGCTCTCACAGAGGAATGGGAGAATATTCCCCAAAATCGTATAAGGAACTTGGTGTACAGCATGCCAAACCGCGTAAACGCAGTAATGGAAGCACGAGGAGGCAATACGAAGTATTAAAATTCAAGAAAATCGTAATAAAGTTCAAAAATTTCATGTTTCCTATTTTTGTTTTAAGGAGAGATGAGCAGTTTTTTTCTTTATGTAATTTTGTGTTAATAAAATGTATGGTGACTCATATTTTTTTTACTTTCATTTAAGGAGTATTACATTGTCTATTAAATACAATTTATTGCATTAACCTATCATTTTTAGTTTCCGAGATTTTTAACATTCTTTAAGTGACCCGGATTCATTGCTCTCGAGTGTAGTTAAGATTATTATGGCTTATAAGTTAACGGGTGGTCTTCATATCTGAAATAGAACGAAGACTTCAGCCAATTTCACCAGCTGCTTGCAAACGATCAATATAGATGATCAATATTATTTGAGGAATATTTAAAGTGTTCTAATAATATAGTGATGGGCGTAAATCGTTAATAAATCTGATACAGGAAGCGTGGGCAGATCATCGTTCGCAGCTAACTGGATTGAGTCTGTAACGGAACCCACGTAACGTAATAAATACTATGTTTAACGATTCACCCGTAGTTTTAGGAGAAAGAAATAAGAAAATTCTGTATTAGAATTACCCTTTTTATGGACTCTGCCTAGCTAACTCCCTCCATTCTACCTTAATCGTATCGCAAAGAAAAAAAATTGGGCAGATTAAAAAAAAAGTATTTGTTTTTTATATATGATATTAAAACAGATATTGTTGGTCAATAATATCTAGATAATATACTTAAATACCGTAACAAGTCATACGGAAAAGCGTGCATTATTACATCGAGGAAATAAAGCCTGAGTAATAACTGAGGCAGTCAATAGACAAACACAATAAGAAAAGTTAAGACTAAGTATACAAAACAATTATATATACACGTACCTACCTATTTACCGCTGCGCAAACGCTTCCGCAAATACGTTCATAGCGTCGTATACGTTCATACGTAAAGTACATCGGCATCTAATTATAACTCGACGTTTGACTTTGACGTACTCGGTGTCTCTCTGAACTCATTGTTAGAATATGTCATGATACGTTGGAAATTCGCGTAGGCAGATCTGACGCGTGGAAAATCAGATGACAAGGACACATGTGAAGTACTCGGCTATTACAAACAATTGCTATTTAAGGCGGTATTTCAAAGTAAAAACATTCTGCGTTTTCAACTAAGAAAAAAAAGTTTTGGAACTCGAAAAGAAAATTTACGGATTTGAGTCCTTGAAAAGCTTTAAAAGTTTTAGAGGTGACGATTATAGACAACATCGGGAATCAGAAAAAAACATAAGTAGGTGTACTTAAACGCGGAACAAATATTAGTACGATTACTATACAAATATTTTTCTCGATAGGTATGGGAAATGAACTTGCGACCTAGAACGAAAAACAAAAGGCGGATGCTTCTTTGTAACGTCGTGTATCTGGTTCACGGGATTTTGAAATCAAAGAACATTTATAACTAGAAATAAGTTCGTTATTCGTCAAAATAATTGGCAATGTAGTATCGTACGCAAACTGATTACAAACCACTGTATGTTATCCAAATACCTATAACTAAGTATGGAAATTTTCGGAGTGGAAAATAAACAGCAATCGTTGTGTACAAGGTTATACATTCCACCATATTACTGATTCTATAGCCACGTTGCAATTCCGTTCATTCTTTCTTCGACCTTTCTGACATGGGTCTCATCAGGGAGATATGATCAGACGTAGCTTAGGCACTATTAAGAATAATATTAATAAATAAATAAATAATATTCCGGGACAACTCACACACGGTTATCTGATCCCAAGCTAAGCAGAGCTTGTGTTATGGTAACCAGACAACTGGTAAACATACTTATATATTTCTAAATACATACATATAATAGATAAATTACACCCAGACAACCAGAACAAATGATCGTGCTCATCACACAAACATTTGTCCTGGGTGGGAATCGAACCCACGACCTCCGGTATAGCAGTCAGGGTCACTAACCACTAGACCAACAGGCCCGTCAGAACGATGGATTTAAATGCTTTTCGAGTCACAGATAGCAAAAATCTTCCACAACTTATTTTTTTTAAACCCCATGTGAATATTTCTTAACCCCTGAGGCGTGAAGGGATAATATTACCAACTAAACAAAGTATCTAAGAATAGCATTATTTGGAACACTAAAAACGTCTACATTAAATAGGAGGACGTTGATACATGAAACATATTTTTCAATTTCGTTTGTGATGTTTTTGTACGAGTTTTAAATAAGTTCAGTTTAGTTTTGCGAAGCTATGAATTATTATTGAGAGACGAAAGAATCATATTCGAAGGATCAGAAGCTTTCATTTTTAGCAGGGAAATGCTAAATCATCAAGTTTTGATCTAACTCGAAAAAGGTCGAAATTTTCTTGTGGACTAATAAATAAATGACGTGACCTAAGAAAATAACGAAAATGTTTTCAGGAAATAAAGGATTTTCTGTTAAATCGTTATCAAATTCACAAAAAAAGCAGTGCACAATGTATCATTTTCTATAAAAATAATTTATCCAATTTTGTTTTATAATTGTATCAGAATTCAAGTCCAAAGTACAATATGCGATCCCATTCGACATACAACGGGAATATGAGCGTATTAATGAAGACTAGCTAGTTTAATCAAAGATATTGGGACACTAAACGTCCGATGACCTACAAAATGACAGTTTATTGCTTTAATCGGCGTCTAATGCGTTGTGCAATACGTCTCCATCAAAGCCATTGTCGATGGATCAATCTATTAACGCAGCAGCCATTTGAAGATGATATAAAAGGTTAAATTGCTTACTTGCGTTTTTAATTGTATTTTTAAGATGAATGTCAGATTATAGAGAAGAGCTAAGTGCAACACTTTTTGTGATTTAGTTCCGCGTAATACAATATTTGTGTAACCAAAGGCTGTTCGCCGAAAATGGAAGTCCTGGTATTGGTAATTAATTCTGGGTTTTGAGAACTGAGGATTAATATTTCTTAAGAAAATATCAGTTTATTTAATATAACATGATCCATATGATTCTTTGTATATATCCCTAATCTTTTGGGTAGGATAGCTTGTTTCGCCATTTTTGCCTATAATTAAGTTAATGGGCTCTTAAATTAACAATATGTGGCAATAGGCTCGCCCCCTATTACATGGGACCTAAACATACCGGCGAACTGTGGGTGTACATTGGTACACCTCTGTCCTAACCCTTAGGCGCTGGCCAGACAGAAGAGACGTAAGACGCAGACGGGGCGCGGACATTTGTCTTTACCGCGACGCTTTCATACAAAATGTATAGAAGCGTCGCGACGCAAAACATACAGAAGAGACGGGGCGCGGGCGCGACGGTTCTATACATTTTGTATAGAAGCGTATTATGTCCGCGCCCTGTCTGCGTCTTACGTCTCTTCTGTCTGGCCAGCGCCTTAAGGGATACAGGCGTGATGGTATGTTATGTTATGTTAAATTAACAAAGAAAGTTTATTTGACATTTCACTAAGTAGATTATATGTGACCTCACAAGTTGTACCTCCGGGCAACCACGACTAAAAAAATATTCAACTAATTCCATATAATTATGCATTCTAATATTATTAAGAATCATAATAGTTGTTCACTATATTAAACTCGGCCCTTAGAATCAAATGAGGTGTGATAGAGTAAGGAGTGAGCATCGACTGAGTGAAAGTCAACTTTCTTGCCGCCTTGTCTCAATGCGCCGATGATAAACGTATGAACTACTGGAAGAGACAGATATCTGTGACTAATACTTAACTATGTTGGCTTAGTTTCCTTTGAGATTTGCAAGAAAGTGTGCTATGATTGTGAATGTAGATACGCTTTTGAAGTGGTACGATTAATTGGTGTATCAAACGCGAATGTTTGTTTTTGAGACCAGTAAGAAATCTTTTTTTAAATCTGTATATGAATATTAATTAAGGTTTTATATTTAGTGTAAAGATTTGTCGCGAAAGTTTTACTTTCAAGTCAAGTTCATTAGTGGTAAGATCCAGTGAAACTGTTGCTGTGTTGTTAACTATAATTGAGCAGAACTCGTGTGACGGTTTTCCCTACAACACTGTAGGTTAATGTATTGTGGCTTTCTTACCTTCGTCGGACGCATCGCTAATTGTGCGACGGTTCACCCACTAATTTAAATCTCTTATTGGTTTTAGAAAATGTTAAACCAATTCTCTACGATGTAATGGCCATGTTTCACTTGTACGACTAGCCTTTTAATTAGTTAGAGAAAACTTTCATTTTTTCTCACTCAAAATAGTCGTCGATTTTACTTTTGAACTCTTGAACATGTGATTCAAATTAAAGAAATGTGGACGGGTGGTTAAAGAGTGAATTATGTAAATGTGGCGTCGAAAGTGGAAAATCATCATATGTCAGATCGTATACCGCAAAGAAAGGCCAATATGCGGT
This sequence comes from Autographa pulchrina, assembly GCA_905475315.1. NCBI lineage: Eukaryota > Metazoa > Arthropoda > Insecta > Lepidoptera > Noctuidae > Autographa > Autographa pulchrina. The sequence continues at coordinate 3,584,181 of FR997770.1, forward strand.
CGTATATCACACTGAGCACGATGTCAAAGTAACTAACAGATACATGATTACAGGAACCAAATAACATGAGTTTGTTCCTGGTTAACCTCATTACATAATCTGTTGTAACATAGAAAACTATCGTAACAGTCGAGTTGTAGAATCTATATAACAAATTAAAACGAGTATAAATAACTCCTGTTTTTTAAATGTAAATTATTCAGACACAACCAAGGTGTCTACCCAAAAAAGATGTCATTGCCGAAAATAGTATTGATCGGGTAAATTATTAAACAATAAATTAACAAAACTGAGGTCTCGCAGTCGATTGAAGTCCAACAATCATTGGCATGTATTCAAGTACGAGCGATGTACTAAATATTTACCTGTCTGCAGCTATTTGGTGTCACGCGGATAAATTAAATGGTCATTGCATTACGTACGGCGTAAAAGAATTCGTTGCGTTTCAATTTCGTCGGGTATCGGTACGAGCAGTACTTTTTTTCTGATAGCTGTTTATAATTAGAGTGCTGGTGTTTGGCATACATTTCATTGAATTCGTCATGTTGGCGGGAGACGTGAATGTTTACAAATCGCGGACAAGTTGCCAGGCTATTAATTTTTCACCTTTGTATGTCTTCCCTATCGTCGCGCCGCCGTCGTTTGCTTTCAGTATTCGGTTTAATTTTGACATTGTAGACAAGCGGAAACTTAATGTTGACAAGCGACAAGATATAGATTGACATTATTCAAATCTCAATACTTTTCCCAAATCTGTACTATTTTATTTATCGGAATATATTTTAGCGTCTGGGAATTTTATTTGACCCCATTTTGGTTACAAAGTCTTTTTTTAAGAATAAGAAAACTGTTTATCATTTGTTTTCGATTGGAAAGTTCGTTTCCTTTTATCCGGTGTATGATAGCGTGATTAATAGAACAGAAGGACAGATGGTGAAGGATTATGAAGGATTCTATGAACAACGAGGTTACAAGTTGGGCCCCAATGACTTACGCATCACTTAGTGCGGACCCGTCCAGTAATACAAGTTTGTTAAGTTCTTTACATTTGAATGTTGTACAAACAAATAAAGTAGATATTATGTCTTTATTTTCGGAACCAATTTTGGCCAAATTTTAGTTGGTTAGACTATAAAAATGACCTCAAATTAGAGTGGGTTCATTGCTTCAAATAGTAATATATAATTTTACCAGTTTATGAATATTGATAGATTTTTTAAATAAGAGCAGCCATTATCAAAAATAGAGTTTCCTCGTGTCGTTCAGTTATTTACATGTCCCGAATATCCCGTGCTACTTACGGATTTAAAGAGATCGGACGGAAGTAAGATCTTTGTGCGATGTTGGTTCGATGTTCGATCATCTATTGCTGAGCATTTGTCTGTGTGTGTTAGTCACGTTTTATACGCATATTGTATTACTGTGTATGTGTCTACTGTTGAAGAAGCGGCGTAATAAGGTCGCGGACGCGGCTGCGTGGCGCCGCGGGTCGACGCCCCCTTCTACTAAGTGAATTATATTGTAATCTTTACATATTTATTATGAGCTTGATCGGTTACGTAAAATTCACTTTTACCACAAAATTACTACTTCTCAGTTCTTGAAAAGAAACCCTTATCACTAGGCAAACCATTGTTCTAAATACAAAAAAATGTATGATAAGAAAAATAGGTCATGTTTTGAATGTTATCAAATATGAGGTCAAGGTGAGTTCAAGATGTGTCGCAGTAAGTTGGACGTAACTTTTCATACAGGTCACGGAGTGTATCGACACTCGACCCGCTCAGTCGTCCTTGGAGAGACGTCCTTCACTCGAGTTGTTTAGCTAGCACCAACAGATGCATTGATACCACTTGCTCTACATTCATAAGCTATAATAATATATCACGGCATTGACCACGTGATTTCTAGGTCAGAATAGAATAGAATAGAAGTTTTATTTTTGCAGACACAAATTTATTAGGGTTCTAACATAGAATATCATCAGTAACTAGTCAATAAATAGTCATCCTCTGTAAAACTGTTTATTTTTATCATTTCGACTGTTTAATTTGCATTAGAAAAAAAAATACTTTTTTTATTTTTTAAAGTAATAGGAGAGAGAACGGATTTCTAGCCCTTCAGTGGGAGACTAAGGAATAAGGATTCTTACTAGTATTTTGTTACGTTTTGATGCTTCGTGTCAAAAATGGCACAAACCTAGAACACTAGCCACTACATATGCGATTAAAACCGTAATGTAAAGTAAAGAGACAAGATAAATCTATTTTGTTCGCTCCGATTATAATGTCTCTCAGCGACCTACTCTGACCGACGAGACATAAATAATTATATTAAAATAACCAGTCTTCCGTCGATTAGAGGTGAGAAGATTTTCGCCCACATTATGTCTTCACAATCATTTGTAGACTGATGTATAGCCAGACGGTAGCGTATATTACATGCTCGTTACATTTTTGTTTTAATTATAATTAGATAGGCAATTAAACACGGTATTAAGTGTAGGTAAGTTTAGATGAGATCTCGAGAGATGTCGTGGTAGAGATTGAATTGGGTGGTAGGTTTGTTTACTGACTTTATTTGTGCATAAAATTGTAGTCATGGCCTAAATACGGTGTGCCTTAGATACAGTCTACTAATTTAACTTCTGGTATTTACTGAGACTAGTACATGTAATCAAAAAGTCTCCCGAAAAGTAGCTTTGCGACAGTTCTGAATATATCTATTTGATATAAGGTCATAATTAACTATAGTTCTACTACTTGGATAGCAGAGTACTCGACATCATAATTTAATTTAAGACAACATAAAGATTAAAAATAAACAACAATATTAATAGAAGTAAGAGTACTGATATTAATTATAAAGTGTTATTGTGAACAGACTTTTTATCTGGTACGAAATGAAAGTATTTCAATCTCAAACAATTTTGACTAGTATTTTTTCATACACGTTTGTATGACGTAACTACTAAGAAAGTTTGAGAATTCGTTTTTAAGTATGACTCATGCAAATCAGAACTATAACTTCCTTTTATAAAAATAACACGAATATTTGTTTAACACAAATATATTACGTAAATATATTTATATAACATAACATTATTTCAGACTGAAAAGTGGACCGGATTCGTTTATGTAAAATATGTTTTTTGTATTATTGTGTCATTTATTACTTAGAAAAAAGTAATAAAATTGAATTTCTGCTGATAGCTAGCAATAAAGCTCAATTTATACAGGATTAATAAAATTATCAAAATACGTGTTCGCAATATCATTTCTTAACAATAACACAAACATTACATAACTTATATAACACAAAATATGGGACAGGAGACAATCGTAAAACTATTTACTTATTCAAAACTGGGTGTAGCCGCCATTGTTATTCTATCCAAGTCATGTCAAGTCAAGCTTGCAAATGACATCTTCGTAATCACAAATTGGGTTCCATGACCTGTGTACGTCAGTTCCGTTGCGGCGCGTGCGTCGAGATCACTTCCGCCACTTGCGCACGCGCAGCTGATAGTGATAAGAAACTGGGCCATATCGCGTACCTGAGGTGCTGTTTGTTTGTTTTTTAGCGATGGTGTGCGAAGATGTCTTGACAACTGGGAATAGAGCTTTAATATAAGCGTGTAGCTTCATGTTTTCTTCGCGATAGATTATATATTATAAAGACAAGATAGCTTTTGAGCTTTAACACTGAGTTAAAATACATAGTGCGATGTATAGTCTTATGTTGCTTCTGTAAGATTTTGTGTATACATAAATGATTAAATTAATAAATGATGCTGTTAATCAATTCCTCTTCAATAAATGACTTTTTCTTTTATCCTCAGATATTATCTCTGCATTATGGACTGCCCTTGTCTACAATCTGCTGGAATAAACCACAGTCACAATCCACTGTACCTACGCCAATCTAAAAGGTAAGCTGCACTTTTAATCTACCTGGCTAGCCTAGATTCTTAGAAGAGTCATAAGGGACCTATGTCTAAATTTGAGAAATTTCTTGTCGACCATTTGATATTGGTAACTTAGGTAAGAAGTTAAACGGGTCAAATCTGTGACTATTTTTAGATTACAATTGTTGTTTCGGATAAAAAAATGGGAAACCCGTATTGCGCACGTATTATCTACATGACGACTGCAAATCGTGATTGTTTGTTACATCCTGAACTCAGTGAGTTCAAGTTAAAGTTGTGACTCATTTGGGAATCAATCCTTTACGAAAGTGACTAATATCTGCAAAAGGATGGGTGGCTGACTCATATTATGGATTTAGAATTGTGGTCTGAGATACTGAGATATTTTCGATTCTTAGTTCGGGTCTATTATTGTGAATAGTATTTAAATATGACCTGCAGGATCTTTAACTAAGTCGAATATGTTAAGAGAAACTTATCAGAATGCAGTTGCATTTATTTACATTCAAGAGGTTTTACAGATATTTATTACGAGAGGTAATTTTCAGAATGTTTTAAATTCATGTTTGTTGCATTGAAAACAAAAGCGTGGTAGGTTCTGTCTGGTCAAGCACGTGGGTTTATTAGGTAGTATCACGCTGTCAATTATAGCAAACTATAGCTGTCCAAAGCGGCGGTGCTGCAGTCTAGCCTACCAACGAACATTAGGTTCCTTTGAATATGTTTAAAACAATTGAGAAGCAACTTAATTTTAGAAGTGTTTTTGTCTCCTAAGCTTTTATACTCTCTCTTTTGTTTGAACTTATCTGCACTTGAATCTCCTTTCTAATGTAACAACAAATTGACGATGATATCAAATGTAGTTGGCAATTTTATGCATGTTTACGTAAACCTTATTGCGTATTTCTTACTCTCATTTAAACATATTTAGCGAAAGTATACGAGAAGGAGAAACTGAGCAAGAAATATAACCATAAAAGCTAGTGTCAACGTTTGAAACACTGGGAAAACGTACTGCTGGGAAATCTTAAGGAACTGTTGAAAAAATTCTGCATGGCGAAAAGAATAGAGGAAAAGACAGAACTGAACAAGGAAGGAAGGTTTTAGTAAATAGTATAAATATAGGTACGACGTACGTCTTTTTGGTTTATTTTTGATTTTTCTAGTTTATCTATACTTATAATAAATCTGTAGAAGTGAAAATTCTGTACATTGAAAATATCGAAAAAATAAATGGCGGGGGGTGTTACTAGACCGACACCGAACCGAAAAGTGTGAAAAAAAAATATTTTGTCTGTCTGTCTGTCTGTTTGTTCAGGTATCACGCAAAAACTACCGGTTCGATTACGATGAAACTTGGTATAATTATCCTTTATTATCCTGGGCACCATACTGGGTAGTTTTTATCCCGGAAAAGTATAAACAATAAAAAACAAACTTAATTTTGCGGTTAAAAACTCATTGATAAGTTTCGTCATCCACGCGAACGAAGTCGCAGGCACAGCTAGTTACATATAAATGTGTTACGAAAATCCAAATCTGTAAGAGTGGACCAAAATTTAATAATTACATAAAGTCATGAGTGTGGCTAGTTAACCCGGAAGCAGTCACAGGCACAAAAAAAAACTGATTTGACTGGAGAAAAAAACTTAAGAAAGCACACAGCATCATATTATGATAATGCTAATCAAATACGTAAGTCAACCGATTTCGATAGGACAACCAACCCGAACAAACAATGAATTTATAGACATAACATTAGTACAACCATCAGTTTGGATAACGGAAGTTAGGTTATAACAGGGATATTGGCGAATCGATTCCCGCGGTTTATTAGTTAATTTAACGTACGTTTTAATAATAATTTTTGTCTTATCGGTTGGTAAAAACCTCGGTGATGACGTGACGGGCATGTGCCGCCTTGCTGGTTGGTACACTCCTGAACTATATGGTATTATGCCTGGATTTATTCTCATTCCAAATGTGTCATCATGATGATTTTGATTTGGGTGGTAGTTAAGGAAATATTATAAAATATCTAGGTTTTATAGGAACATGACTAGGTGTTTGACTAATTTCGCGGCGTATTGTGACTTTTTATGCCACGCTAGTTTTAGTACAATCTGGATACAGTTGTGTGGACATACAAATATATTACCATTTAACTGAATCCCACTGTCACGGCCATACATTAATCACAAAATTTTACTATTGCCAAACTGGCATTTGACAATAGTAGAATACGATTTCCAGGGCAATATGTTGTTCTTAAATATAGTATAATATTCTTCTTAAATATAGTTTTAGATCAGACGCTTATTTATAATTATAGTACAGAAGGGGATCTCAAAACTAGGTACCCCTGGCCGTAAAACATGTGTATTTGCTAATAACGATGTTTAACTAAGCATATTGTTTTGTAAGCGGTTGTACACTTGTTTGACGTATATTTTGACAGTATAACAAACAGATAACAACATTTACATACACGCACATCCGGCTTATACTGACTTATGAAGAGCTGAAGGTGGAACTTACGTAATTTGGAATCATTTGACAACGTATTACATGAAGACAGATAACTTGTTTTTATCAGCCGTACATAATTTCACAGGTCTTTCACATTTGGGGCAGGCAAAAACAAAAGAGTGTCACTTGACACGTTCCTAACTTCTTTTGTTTCTCATACTTTCACGCAAATTTTAATTGTAACTTTTGGAATTTTTAGCACATTCAACAAAAAAATTTCAGCGTCCTTGTTTACTTAAATAGCGTTGATAATATGTATCTGTTCAGAGGCAATTGCTTTGAGACTTTGGCTTCGCATCCAAAAGTCGATACAATGTGTTATTTACGTACTATATTAGCTAACATTTTGAGTATCGCACGTCACTCGTTTAGTACCGTTTCTCTGTAAAATCCGTAGACGTCACAAACATTAGGTAATAACAATGACATCATGACCATCTTACGAAGAATCGTCCCTAGTTCCATAAAAACGTAATTCTTGTAAAATAAATAGAAATGAATTTTCCTCGACGGATTTTTATCGATAATGTACTAGTAAGGATATAGATATAACTTATTTGCGTAAGTATTTTACGAGTAAGTTTTCCTTGACACGCATGTGTACAGTACAGACATTGTTGGTTCGTTTGTGTTATGTTATTTCGGGTTCCGGTTTGAAATAGTGCTTTTCTGTTTATCGATTGGATTCTTTCGGGTTTACCACCTTTACTAATTATGTGATGACATGTTTATTTTCTTACTTGTGTAGATTGTTTTATGGTTTGTAAACCTCAGGCTGGTCAGTAATAGGATAATTAGTTTGACTAAGTTTCATTAAAATCATGTTTTTACGCTGAAAATAATAATTGTTCTTATCTATTGTTTATCAGCACTTTCTTTACAGAATAGTCAAGGCACTATTTATGTCCTTGTATACGCTCTTAACCGAACACTATTAGAATAATGAAAAATACGAGAACCCTGTAGCTATATCTCTCTCTATCGATCTCACGGCCAAAGCTTTGAATAACACGGGCTTCAGCCGAATCATATTGATGTATTAGCTTCTATAATTATGACGTGTGTACATTAGTTGTGAGCGATCATATCAAGGATCGCGCTTTCGTCACGTGCTGGTCGGTCGATTGAGTCATTGCTTGTCGAGTTCGCTTTAACTGTGTCAGCGCGACCGTCGCGGAATAGAATCAAGGCTGCTCGATATGGATCGGTACGCCGTAAAACACCTGTGTCCGCCATCTTGTCATTTTTTATGGTTTTTGGATAAGATTTTGGGATTTCCGTCCCTCGTTCTTGGTGGCTGAAGATAGGTCTACGATTTCCTGAGGTTAATATCGACTGTTTTGAAAGCAGGGTGCGTGTTTTATCCAAGTTTAAGTAAATAAGTTATAAAAAATATTTTACTTAAAACAAGATTAATTTTGTAATGGCTTAAATAGGTGCGTCTAACAAGTGCATCACTATTCATTATCACGGGATGATGGTCCTATAATCGTATAGGACCAATTTATGGTAAACCAGAAACAATTTGCTAAGCCGTACAGCGCATGTCGATCAGAGAAATGGCAAATCAAAACGCAAAGATCCTTCGTCCAATCCGTGACAATCCCCACGTGAGACCTCGACCCGATTAGAGTAAAGAAAACCCTCCATACCAACCACCAAAACTAGTGAAATATAGAGTGGTGGTAGGTGGCTATAATAAAGAATGAGAATTGAGAGAAAACTCTGAAGTAGAAACACTATTTGAACAATGGCGCTGCTTGATTAGCTCGCTTCAACAAGACTGCGAATGTCTGACTTTGTCACTTGACTAGTCTCCCTGTTAATATTTGAAATAATATGTAGGTAGAGGAGGGTATTTATAGATATTTTCGGCGCGAATTCGGGTGGCGGTCGAGGGTCCCAAGATTTATGGCGAAGCGGGTGGGTCCCATCCAACAGGGATCTTCGCGCGTCGGCCGTAAATGGCAAGCGATAGCGAATAAACCTAACCCCACAATACTGAACAATTTAACTTTAAAACGATCTTAAATATGACAAATGAGACCCAACAGTGACGACATACCTACTGGTTAAACCATACCCCGATTGAGTAATAACCGTTTAGAAGAGTAGAATTGTTTACAAGACCTTTTAAAAGTGTATGTCAATCAAGTGACTTTCAATGCCGTATCTATTGCTTAACCTGTTGTTAATCTACTTGAAGTAAGTACTTAATATTAATCTTGCTATCGTTGCCGTCAATAACAATCGTATTTTTTTCAATGGTGTCCTTAGGCAATTTATTCTACGTTGTCTATTTTAGGGTTTAACGTCACTATTTATGTTCTTTACCTTTTTTAATGTTATCTAGTATTTCCTCTCGTAATATTAGTGTAGGTAAGTATTTGTTCTATCCCCGGTCGCTTAACACGGGCACCGCGTCTGAATCTCGTCTGCCTCACACCCTCTCCAACTACGGGCAACTCATTTCGCCGCTCAGTTCAGTGCTATCTGCGCCCCGAGATATTTTTCTTCGTAATGCTATTGTTGCTAGAAATTGACGATTCTCATCAACTGTATACTTAAATCCACCTAAATAAGAACAGAATATTTATTCGCAAATCTATTTGATAAAACTGTCCTAAATTATTTCAAACCGTCATATTTTCGTCTAGACTTATTTACATTGGCAGCCCTTAAAACTGCATCGTTATTTATTGACTGAGTACAAAATTCGTAGTATTCGTTTCTAATTGTTATGTCAACAGAAAAAAAACAACAGAATGCAGAAGATAATAGTCGGGGTAGGTGCGTTGAAAACATCGGTGTACAAGCTGCAGGGCAAGCGCACGTGGCATTGGGCCTTTCCGCTCTTTAACAGCAGGTAAACATTTTTTATGAGCAAATTAGATATTTGGGAATATTCCAGGCGGGTATTGATCGAGTTGTGTAGATTTTCATTCAAGTGTGGCGGATTCCCACATTTTGTCAGCATTTGAATTGCCTCGTTACATTGAAGAAGGTGATATTGTGTTTTGTCCCTTTCCTCGGAGTATCAGATAACAGCGACTTAGCCTAGTTTCTTCGGACGAAGATTACGAGCTAATGTAATCTTGGACTAGAAAAGGCTTTGTTGACAGCATAATAGAGATATGGTTAAGTTAATCTTAATTTAAATTAGTTTTCACTACATTCTTATCGCGTCTAGATTGACCTCCTGCAATGCGATTACTGCGAGATGCACATTACGATGGAGCGTCTAATAAAACGTTCTTCAACCGTAAATAAAAACATTGCCAACATATTACATAACACTTTACATCAATTACGTAAACAAGGCGCCACGGTGTAAACCGTAACAGGATGGTTTCCGATACGATTTTTTGCATGATGAAGTTCCATCAATTCGGAGTGAAGGACAAAAGGGATGCGCCATGCTCCGAGGCTATAATTTAGACGATTTATAATAAATGCTCCTCTTCAAGTCACGGGTGCAACATTCCGATGCCGATTCCCTAATTTGTGGTCCTTTCTTTCTGTTTTATGTTTTTTGCCGGCAAGGGTGGCGGTGCGTTTCGAAAAGGCTTTTTTGCTTGACGTCGACAAAGGCCGCCCTAACGGTATGTATTGCCTGCGCTTGGGCATTATTCGGCCGATAGTCGGAATTGTTTATTATTTGATGCCGCTTGACTTACGTGTGTATTTTGGGTTTACTCAACAAGTTTTGAAAGCATTGGAAGTTTCTTCATAAAATTTTTGCTATCTTCGTGAATGTCATTCTTAAAGGTACTGAAATTCTCAGCACGTTTATTTAATTTGTGTGAACTGTGGCTGTCAAAACCAAATATATACCAAGTCCTTTGCTAAACAAAGCTGGAGCCTAAATCTAACAATGAGCTTGTTATTCATTTCTGAAGATCAGTCTGTGGGAAAAGGACTCGCTCTACAATAATATTCAATGTTTAAACCAATCTAAAATACAAACTGTTCTGAAATTATCTCTTATTTAGCGTAGGTGAGCAAAACGACAAAAGGGCAACACGTACTTATTGGGCAAAATATTTTTAGCTCTTGTTATATACTTCCATTATTACTTTCTTATTTAGCGTTGTTTAAAAATAGATCAAATCGACGTTAATATATTTGCTTCGGGGAAATCGGATCGGGATTGAAGGAATCCCTTGGGAGTTGGATTGAGTCTAGACCCAGACACGTTTGATTTTCAGGCCCCACTTTATACTACCTTAAATGTTTGACCTTACGGAGTTTTATTACTTGAAAATATTTTGTTTTATAGTGACGTGAGTTAAATTAACAATGATGAGTAATTTTGGACCTTATTAGACTTAGAGTTTTCAACACAAGATAATTCTTGTTCGAGAGATAAAATTCACTTGTATAACATATTTTGTACTGAACAACTGCCGGTAAATCAAAATTAATCCTTAGACAAATTTATCTGGCGCTGGGAAAAACATCCTTTTTTTCAACCAGTGACCATGTACCTGTTCCTCATCACGTTATGATGTTATGGCGATACATTAAACCAATAGCAGTATAAAGGTGAAGATTTAGATTTTCTTCATCAGGCTGCCTCATTGTCTCACAGAATACCAACAAAACATTACGAGATGTTTTAAGTATAGAATTTTCGTCGGCTGGTTGTGGTTGCCCGCACCCGGTATATCGGAAGGACTGAAATAACTTTATTAGTTCACGAATAGACGAGGAGTGATCGCCCTCTTATTACTATTTTCAGTTTAACACTCAGAATAACTACACTGGTAAATCAGACAAAACTTTGTAGATACAAGGTATTGACTTGGTATCATTACGCTTTTATTTTGTGAAAGGATAAACAGAGAGAATCAAGATTTAAAAAGAGACATTAAAAAAAAAGGCATTTAAAGGTAGTATTTACGAAACATCATTTATAAAGACAATCCCAAAATCAAAATAATGCAGTACAAAATCCAAAAATTAAGTAGTTTTTTTTTGTATTGTTCTGAAAATTCTTTTACAGCTTAGCTTTTGAAATTGTTGGCTTGTTAACCTGTTAATACCTGGACCTCAGATCTACAGATTATACATAACATCAGAACACAAACACATACAGATTGACTTCTATTTATAGTAAGCGCCCGTTACCTGTTCTCGTAGGAGACTAGTCTGGAACCTTTTTTACGTGTATACTTCTGATCGTTATTCGATTCTATGTATTATCGGAAAACCTCTGATTCTTGTATCTGTTTTGATATGTTTATCAAGAAATCTTCATTAAATTAATTAATTAATCTCTTGAAACGTTATATATTTTTTTAGACGTACTTCAGGCGCTAAACATTCATATTATTAATTATTCTTAGAAGCAACAAGGGTAAAAGAGGGTATTTTTTTAGTATAAGTACTCTTATAGTTACTTTGTATTTTATAAACCAATCTAAAATACAATAAAATTAAATGTTGTCCATGTCTCTTCACTCATTTATTTTCCATATCTGTTTGTTGGCGCCCAGCGTGGGGCTAACAAGTGAACTTTATAAAAACTTCAAATTTGAATAGGTGCAAATTAAATTTACATAGATATTACAAATCTAGTAAAATTGTTGTCAAAAATATGTAAAACATCACTAGATAATCGAAGTATTACTTCTTTAAACACAAGAATGCATCAACAACAGCTACTATAAACATCCAGGTGAAACTAGTTCGAACTGGTTTCCTCATCAACAATACTGACAATGGCATTATGAAGTATAATTGTTTCAATGTGTTCTCAAAGGGATGCCTATAAAGAAGTAAGTGAAGGCATCCGCGTGAATAAGAGGTACAAAAACAGACGCCACGGGTGTCGCGACAAATTCAGAGGATGTTTGCAAGAATGGTACAAGTTATGAGCGTATAGCGTTTCTGCTGTCGAAGTCTTTTATGGCTTAATTAAATTGTGAAAAAAAAAAAAAAAAAAATTGGCCTTTTCTAAATAAAAGTTTTTATAAATTATATATCTGTGCTGTGATAAAATAAATAGATAAATATGTTCTGAGAGTAAAGCCTAGTTACGAATGAAGGTATCATTTAGTTATAACATGCTTGCTCAATACTACACTTCGTTAGTTCTTTTTATTTGAGGGAACGTCGTATTCTATGCAGCATTTCTTATAATACTATTATTATGTAGGCAAGTACGTAAGACTGCCATCCAGTTCCTCTTATGAAATGATTATTAATTTTAAGGTATCAACGTCAATATTTACGCTTTTAACTTAGACCATAAAATTATAGGCGAAAAAGTTCAAACAACGTGGATTGTTTTAAAAACAAGTTAATTAGTAGGCCGATATTGTCAAAATAAGCGATCACTGACGGACACCCCGTGGTCAAGGGTCGGTGTCATTTACGTCGGTCCGAAACAATTGCTCTTTCAAGTCCATTCCTTTATTTTGTTTGACGTTTACTACCGAAAATCTGTTTCGTGGAGCCCGTTTTTTGTACTTTTTTTATACAACATTCCGGATAATTGTCCATTATTGTGTTTTAGTCAGTTTATATACTGTTTGTAGCCTTGTTTCTATGACTAAGTGAATTTCACAGACAAGGCTTTGAAATGAAACCAAACCGTCAGGTTTCGAAAATGAAAGCTGTTTCTCGATTAGTCTTATTGCCGGCAAGTTTACGTAGCCTCCTTACACTAAGCAAGGGTTAAGATATAATACGAATCTCTTCAAAGAAATTAAAGATTTAGGGCGCAGTAATTTGATAAATAAATTTTAATTACGAACTGCGACCGCGGCTACGGTGTCTACCGGAAAAACGAGAGCTAAATAGGGCAGAGAAATGGGAAGCTACCTAATTGTAAATTAAAAAGTTCGCGGAGTTACGACACCACAGTCCACAATGACACCCCACTGGTTGAGCGGGGGTGCGCGCCCCCTCCCACGCTGCGCCCTCGCCCCCCTCGCCGCCCGCCGGGGTGGGAGCAGACACCCGTGGAAAGCGTGTGACATTTTGTTTTAAAATATTGTCCGCGCGAATACATTCACGTGGATCATTTTTAATCGTCTTCTTTTTAGTTCGTTTCGCAAAACAAAAAGCGATACGCAGCAAAAATGACACATTTCAACGTTTCTTTTTTTTACAGCAGCGGCGTTTCAGTTTTTGCAATTCTATAAATATTTGAGGGTATTTTGCCATATCGCTGTGGGAGAAATAACGGGGTTTTATGTTCATCTAAACAGTTTGAATAACACGCGCGACCGCTGAGTCTTAATTACCGTACCGCGATAAGAAGCGCCGGCGCATTAGGCGTGAAAGCTCAACGGTGTACGTCACCCTTATATCGGGTCCACAGAACGAGACACAACTACTTTAAGAAGTTGTGACACTGTCGTTTCGAATGTAACTTTCAAGTGTAGTTTTATTGTCTGTGGCTATTTGGGTAGGCGCACCAAATATTGTGGTGTCAAGGCCGTCGGCTTTCCTCCAGCATTCCGTTCCCGCCGCCCACAGGGATATCTCACGCTCATGTTATGTAACACCTCAACCAAGATTCGGTTACAATTGATATACTAAATCAACATGTTGCCTCCTCGGCCAGGTTAGGTATGTTGCCGGACGCACCTGTATTATAAATATAATACAGAAATTATTCTACGAATACAAATGTGGCCTTTTTTGCCGTAATAATTTTTGCAGGTCATACGGAGACGAGTTTGTCAAGGTCGAACAAAAACTTGACTACAAAGAGTTAACAAGTGACTGGCGACTAATCTTTGGACCGCATAAAAATAGTAAAGAAACAAAAGAATATTGAATTTCAAAGTGTATTAGATTGCTCCTGTTGTTATAAGCGCTGGTGTAAATAAAAGAGACGCAATTATCCCTAACGGTATTTGAGGCGGTGCGCCTGTTCACATCCTTCGACCCGTGGAGAATCTCATCTCCACGCGCGCCAGTGTTGCCACTTTATTTATTATTAGCCCAAATGTTTAATCCAAACTTTTTTCTATTACAAAAAATACTTAATGTAAATATTTGAAACATGATAAGTGTAGGTACTTGATTTTGAATTGTGCTTGTATGTATAGTAAAATCCAGAAGGTTGTTTTTTTGCAGATTATTTATTATGGTTTTAATAATTTGTTTCTTTGGTTGTCTATACATAAATTTAAATAATTCATTTGATTAAGATATAATTTACTGCAAATCTAAGTGCGCAGTAAGTAGGTAACAAGCTACATTAGATGTTAATGTAATAAACATAGATCATATTATTTATAATTAATGCTTATTCTTTTTAAATATAATAATAATTATGTTTTGATTTTTAAAATATATTACTTTATAATATAAAATGTAGACGGAAGTTATTTTAATTTGTAATTGCTCCTCACATCTTGGGAGATTTCGTTCACGTCGATCTTGGTCCAGTGTAACGTCGAGTAGGCAACTTGGGGCGGCCAATGCACCTTATTGACTGAGACCGACCGCAGCCGACCTCTCCCGACTCATCCCGAACGTAAACGACAATAAGGTTGTCACTACAACACTTTAAAGTTATTTCCAAACTTTGTTGTCCCGCGCAGCGCCGAATTACTAATTAACTTGAATAGTTTGTTAACTTAGATTAATTGGCTAATTCTAGATAAACTGTCTTACGTTAAAATTACGTCACAAATTGCGTAAGGATCTGTAAGAATAAGCGATCGGTAAATTTTCTAAATTAATAAAGTCGGCTAACTAGAACAGTATTGCACCCACACCACTCAATTCTCTTATAATTCGAGATTCATAGCGGCGGCTTATTCTCATAAAAAGTTGTTCCCTTCAAAATGTAGTAATTTCACAGGGAGGGTGATTCTCCCCGGCGCCCCCTCCCTCAATCTACTTGGGCTGGCCTTTTAACGTCGGGGATATTGTCTCTTTAGTTAGATCTGTATTTACTACAGTATAAGTGAGATTCGAAGAGAAAACGGCTCGCGTGCGTAAGTTTACACGTACGTAAGGAATTTGTACATACATAAAACATATGTTGTGGAATGTAAATGTGGTAAATATATGATAATATTGGTTACAAACTCGGTGTGAACATTAGTTCGTTAGTCGTTTTGTCTCGATCGTTATCTTTAATATTGTCTACATGCTTCGCGCTCTTAGCTTTGATAAATTTCATTGTTTTTAATTAAAACGATAAAATCAAAACCGTATGTTAGGTTGTTATTATACGTAACTTGCGAATATTTAACTGAGTTAGAAACTCGTTTTTCATCATAATTCTCGTATAAATATTTCAAGACACATTAATCAGTTCGTTTTCAGCTACTAAATTGTCCTGACAAATAATTTATACTATTTTCACATGGGATTCTTAATTATATTTATTTTTCATAAAACGATAGCACAAAATTCCTCGAATTCAAACTAAAAACTTAAGTTCAAAATAATAATTATTTTTATTATAATTAATTTTGTGTCTTATCTATTCCAAAGCTATGTTGGGTTAGATATTTAGCTGGATACCGTGTTTTACATGGAGCTGAATTCCACAATACATTTACTGAAGAGCACAATACATTATCTATTTCTTTGCTAAATATAAAATGGAATAATAAATAAAT
The DNA here is from genome assembly GCA_905475315.1 of Autographa pulchrina. Classification (NCBI taxonomy): domain Eukaryota; kingdom Metazoa; phylum Arthropoda; class Insecta; order Lepidoptera; family Noctuidae; genus Autographa; species Autographa pulchrina. The sequence continues at coordinate 3,600,234 of FR997770.1, forward strand.
GGTCACATTACGAGCTAAGATATTTAATATCGACTTTTATGTTGATAGTAAAATGCATAAGAATTCTAATAAAGCAGTATTACATACAAATAATTGTATATCACAATATACAATTATTTGTATGTAACAATACAATACTGGATATCAAACCTGTAGCGCCACAAGCCATGAATTTAAAACAGCAATAGTAGAAAGTCAAGTTATACACACGGACGTACAAGTTGGCTAACAATATTCACGTTATTAATGAATACGCTTTAGGATTGATTTTGATAAATTTATTTTAGAAATTAACTGCATTTGGGATGTTCTGTCATACATAAATAGGTTTACTATCCTATGTGAAGTAATATTTTGGGAGTCCAGTGAAAAAGTCTTGCGTAAATCGATAAAGTATATTTCTGCGTTCTTTCTATGGTGTATAATTTTAATATAGACGTCTGTTTACTCTGTATACAACTGGAAGTGTGAATTATATGGTTGGGAAAAATTATAAATAGAATGGTAACAAGCTTTTATCCATAAAACAAAATAGTTGCAGTGTGTAGTTATTCTCACAGAGGACGAGTCTGGTCGAATTTTATTGACCTCTAAGTTCATGACTTTAAACCCGTTAGAAAAAAGGTTGCGCGATACGTGGGGGGAGAAGGGGGATTGTCTAGATGAGCTTTTATTGTATGAGTACACCCCTAAGAGAATAGATAAGAAACTACAGTGTATGTACCGTGAGCACTAGTGTGAACTAGAAAGTAAAAAAAAATAGAACCAAAACTGAAGGCAGTGTCTTAATAAAACTATCTCAAAGCCTAATATTATTAGAACATTTGATATTTTCGCGTAAATGCCTGTTGTGGCACGGAAAATCACTTAAATCTGTACACGAATGTTCTAGATACTGCCAAAAATGTGCTTACGCTCTGTGCAAAAGGGCTTTCAGCGATGCTTGCACTCTATAGTTTTAACTTTGTTTTAACTCTATGGTACACACACAAATACTGCACCTTAGTCATGTTCAGTCTGTTTAAGTCGACTCGACTCATTTATGCTCCAAAACATTTTGAATTCACAATTTGTTTCCCATTTCCTTTCGCACAGGTTTTAAATCAATGCTATTGGAAGTTCATTCTCTTCCCACGGGAAGTTAGGCTGATGTCCTTAGCCGGCCAAAGGTCAACAACCTTGATCTGATGCAATTATATTCCGAGAACTACACACACTGGCTCCAACCACTCCTGGTAAAAGGTCGCGGTAAAAAAGGACAGATAATTTAAAATTAAATTTAATTAAATTAATAATTAAGTCTAAGAAAGTGAAATATTCCTTAAACTTTAATAAGTTTATCTTCCAGAACCTGCTCGGCTAAAATTAATTTGTACTAATCATAAAACCGTTTCAACTGAAAAGATTACTTAGTAGAAAAGATTCTGTCGAGTTCCAAAATCAAATCAGTTTTATTTTTTATTCGTTTGAGTTTTTTGTCTGGTTGTCTATTTGTTGTTTTTCAGAGTGGTAGTTAAATCAAATTGCTAAAAATAAAGCGTTTCCGTTTTTATTTTTTGCAGTTCAAAAAGGGTCGACTTTTGTTTACATGAATATTTAGCAGTCAATTTTGGTCGTTATTTAGAAATTGATTTGGTATCGTATTTGTTAAAAAACAATTCAAACATTAAAATGGTTTTAATAATATACACTGAACAAATTATATTTTTTTTTTTCTGCAATGTGAACCTACGTATAGTAACTGTTTTTGCTATATTTTGTACGATGTTTTTATGCACTACGATCACAGAATCGAAACGAAGTTAGAAATGCACTTAAATTACTTGCAGCGCCATCTACTAGGACTAGTTGACAACAAAAAAAATGTAGGGTAACTCATTTCAAAAGGTATTTAACAAAAGATGTTACTTAACGTTGTTGACATTTCCAAAAACCATTTTACTGTCAAAGTTAGCCTTAAAATTGTTTTGTATCTTTACTAATATCTACATTTTATTATATAATCATCAAAAACAACCTTGAACTTCTAAATTAATTAAAGACAGGCCATTAAATGTTATTTCAATTAAAAAATCACTTACAATACAAAATCTAATTAATTCCGTCTCAATATTAAAACCAAAAATAAAGTCATTTAAAAATCACGGTGCTTAACTTTTAAATCTGTTCCGTAGCTGGTAATACGTTATTGATATTTGTGAAAAGGCAGGATAATAATATTTGTATATTGCTGTCCAATTTAAGTTGAGCCCTCCCCGCTCCCTGGTATCGTTCAAAATAGGTCGGGGAGGGGGATGAGTGTGTTGTTTAAGGGGTCTTTTAAAGCTGGACACGTTATAGTGGTGTCCACAATGGATGGAGAGGTAGGGTCGCGCCACAATGAGCCCTGCCGCCTAATTGTTAAACTGAACGGGGGTTGAGCGTCCTGTCAACTGTTCCGTCACAGAATAAGTAATTGAGAATGTTTGGAGATTTTGTGCCTACAACCTCGTTAGTTGAAATACTTTTGGCAGTAATTAATGAATGATACATATTATTTATGATCTACTTATTCTATTAGGTGTCTTTTCCGATTTTTTAGTTTTTTTTTTGCGTGATGGTTTCGATTTTATCGACATGTGAAATTGACATCACTAAGCGCATCAAAGTTCGTCTGATTCATTCATAGAGTTATTAATTGATAAATGAAGTCGTTCTATGCTAATTGTTGTTCATTTTATGGGATATTGAGAATGTTAAAATCAATGTATCGTACAAAATTAATATTGTTGTAACCAAAGCTTACCTTATTAATACCCGTACTAAACAATTATGTATATTGAATCATTACCAACACGCGATCAATGTGCCCTACAATAAGCCAAACAATTTTCATCGACACAATAGATGTTAAGCAGTAAACAAAACACCCAAGTACCAATATTTTAATTAAACAAAGCCGACGCCACTAACCGTGAAGATGGCAATAAACTTTATCGTTACCTTTTTAAATCTCAAACAGTGCCGAGTGGCCCGATACCGATCACAAACTCCCGCTCAACAATACACTTCATCCCTTATTAATTATTTTATTGTAAGCATAAAGGATGTCGTAATCGTCAGAATAATAATATCATCGCGCCGCATAAAGAACCCCAAGTAGCGACAACACAAGCGTAAAAATGACACGCCGTGCCACCAATATGTTTGTGTGTAATATTAGATTTATTCGACTGGGTCACGCATACAAGCGTAGGCAGGCTACCCCGAGCGGGTGCCGATGCCGCCATGCCGTGGGGGCAGCACGCGCACATGCCCAGCGCCGCCGCGCCGACAGATGCTCACGCACACACGCGCGCCGCGAAAGGGAAAGCTACACTGTGTAAACAAATCGCGGGAGCGAGTGCCGTCCCTCTCGGTTACAAAGCCCGTGTGTGTCACATCATTGTGTGCTGTCGACGCGAACCGACGTAGATCGTTCTGTGAAATTGCCAGGTAATAGGCCGAGGGACTATAGCATTACACTTACTTATCGGTGGGTTTAGACGCTCAACGGCCTAATCGAATTGAATATCGTCAACGTATTGACTTTTTGAATGTTTAAAGGATTGGGACTGAATTGTTTGGATTTGAATTAATTTAGAACAAACTACACACAACTACTATGAAAATATTTTTGTTAAATTAATAAATACACAGAATACAATTCTATCAAACAAACAAGAAGGTAAACTTCATCATCCTCGAAACCGCATTCGTTTTACGTCGGCACTTTAAATTTTCCCACCATAAACAATGGTCGAACAAAAAACAATGAAAAAAATAAACTATTAGGCTTCCGTAATTTGAGATGAAAGATGCTCAGTTATGATTATGTGACGTCAAATATTGATACAGTGGATATGTTTAGTGGAAGTGTCACGGCGGCGGCGCTTCGGGCGTGACGACACAGATTAGAATTGATCCGAGTAAGACGCCAGAGCCCAACTCGACACCTATTCGTGTATACGTTATTGCCGTCTGAGCAATGCCACCCCAGAATTAAGTGGCGTACGCTCCGTCACTCGACTAGTGATGTGCGTTTCGTACTATTTGTTTTATCGATAAACTTTGTTTCGCACACAATAGAGTCGACAAAAAGTTTGGTGTGAAATTATGATGATTTACTTTCTAGCATCTAATATGTAATAACTTTGTAATGCTATTTATTTATAATGTTGTAGAACGTCATTGTTTCATTTTAATTGATACATACCTACGTTGCCTGAATAAATTCATGTAAACTAATATTACCAATGCCTAATTAATTATCATACGCTCTAATATTCCTTTGAATAGGCTACGTATAGATTAAATCAACTGTAAACACACTGAATGTCATCATAATATTAATCATTAAACATCGCGTTGAATGCGCCGCAACAGGCTTGCGAATTATGACTATGGTATTGTTAATTCAGAATCGTCCCAAAATTTATTATGGGGTCGACAAAGCGAGACAAAACATTCTATCGATACAACTAATGAGCGAGACGGAAGATGTTTAAATGAGGGGTGTCGTAAATAAATTTTTGCGCTTGTGTTTCAAAGATCCTTAATGACCGTCTGTTTAGATGTAAATGGAACTTTGTTAGTGTTGTTATAAAGTCTATATTATGTTGTTTTTATGAAAGCTAAAGAACAATGTGGCAGTCTAGAAAGAGGAAACGGATTACGAGCGAGTGTCGGAAGCTTTCACCGTATTTAACGTAGATTACAATTCTTTTTCGATATTATGTTAACATAAGTGTTGATTGTTTGTTGATTAATTTAGTGATTTATGGGTTAAAGTAATAAAACAAGAGCTGTTTTGTTTGTTTCGTAGCGTCAAGCTGACTGACATTGAAGCCACACAAATGACGCACCGATAATTGAAAATGAATCATTGAGGTTTATTACGCGCTTCTATAAAAGCTTTGCCCTTTGAAAAATTTGTACTTAGTCATTAAACTATTGTATCTTATAGTAGCTCTATTAATTCGCGCAAAGTTGCCTCAAAGATAACCTCAAATCAAAATATGGTTAAAGAAGTAGGTACCAATATCATTATATCAATCACAACTAAATATTTTATTTATTTATTTAATAGTTGAGCACACAATATATTTTAGCTGGGCAAGCTAAATTATTGCACTCTAATAAGGTAATTAAGCAATAAAACAAACCAAACATGACACAAGAAAACATTGTCCTAAATATGTAATATCACTTCAAATAGAAAAAAAACAATGTCTTTCTACTTTTCGATGTAAGGTAACCCCTGTCTACAGGACCCGCTAGGGACGCAAATCCGATAGGTGCTAATCATAAATCGGATCTCGTCTCGATTCAAATGAATCGATCAATCAGGAAGCAGCTCGTGGTGACATCGATGCAGAAATCTGTCTTTGTTACAGCCAGCTTTTTTAGGGGGAGGTTATGTTAATGCTTTAACGTTTAACTGATTAGGGATTGCTTTGCTATGCATCGATATAAAAGAGAGTTGAGGTGTTAAAAAATATAATATACAATCTCGTTTATTACTTACTTTTCAGACAAAAACAGTTTTTTTTTTAAACAGTATTAGTGGAAAATTTTATGTGATTTTTTGTGGCTGGACCAAGCGTGATAAGAATTTTGCTTTGCTCGAGAATTGTTGTAAATAGGTAAATATGACTGTTTTTTTATCACCTATTCTGCCATGTATTTATGTCATTGTCTTTTTTGCAAAACAAACATTGTAAGCAAAAAAATATACTTATTCTTAAAATAGCTGCTATAAACATTAGCCAGTTATAATAAACTTTATGATGTAAACACGTTTGCGAACAAAGCTGTTAATGATAGGCTAATGTTGTGTTTTATTATAGATTTATTTAATGATTAAGTAGTTGTAAATCTAATTATAAATTGACTTAAATGTGTTTTTATAAAAATAGGTTTTATTTGAAACAATAAACGAAATGAAGATCTTGCCCTTTTAAATTTCTTAATAATTTTGTCCACTGGTGGATTCGCGTTTACGTGGATAGGCATATCAACATCTACAATTATAAATGCCTAAAATTAATAAGAAATATGAATAAATTGTTCAAACAAGCCCTTGGAAGCGTTAAAGTTAGCAAGGGCTTCTTCAAAGAAGTTTTATAAATAGCACTTCTTGTAAGTTATTTTAAATTAAAATATATTTCTGAATTTGGGTCACCTTAATTACAAATGTTTATAGAGAAAAACGTGTTTAATAATAAATAATTATATAGTTTTATTAAAAATGCAATTGCGTGGATATTTCAGATGAACGTCGCATTTATGTGATATTAAATAAATATACATAGTAGGTATCCAACGTATGTCATGCTTCAATCTATTAACGAAGCCAGAAATGTTAGTCTCATGCGGAGCTCTAATTCACACGTCAAAGTTATTTGTATTTTCTTTTTTTAATAACCCATAAAATAGACAGCACATAATAATAGGGTCTTGTATACGGATCACTAATGTTGACCATTCTATTTCATTTCCGCATTCTTATAGGCGTCATCTCAATTACCGAGACGCCTTATAAAACACGTTAATTATTACTTTATAAGGTGTAATGTGTCTATTTAATCATCAACCACGTACTTGCAGGCATTTTACTTTTGTTTTATTTATATTGTAGCAATTTACATAGTTAAGTTGTGAGGCCTCTCTTTCAATGCTGTGATAGTTTTCCGGAGTTAGAATGTGAAACATGAGTATCTTCCTGAAGTGGTATTGTTAGCTCTACATTCATGGGACATTTCCAAAATTAAATATTTCGGCGAATAACACAGAAAATTATATTTATTGTACGATTCAGCTCCCATAGCATACTCGAAAATAGCCAAGAACCTGGGTGTACACATGGATTGTCATCTGTCGTGGGATGCACATGTTTCTGAGGTAAGTAGAAGGGTCTTTTGCTCGTTTCACTCCCTAAAGCGTCTCCAGAAGTTCCTGCCTTTTCAGACTAAAATCACTCTTGCCCAATCTCTTCTTCTACCTCTTCTTGACTATGCCGATGTCTGTTATCTAGATGCAACTGAGGAACTTTTAAATAAGCTCGAACGTCTACAGAATTTGTGCATTCGCTTTATTTTTGGTCTGCGGAAGTACGACCACGTGTCGGAATTCCGGGCTAGATTGAAGTGGTTGTCTATTCGGCGACGTCGAGATTCTCATATTCAGGCTACCTGCGGGAACGTTTTGAATTCTTGGCCTTGTCGTACTTCTTCCTCTCTTCTCCTTCGCACTCCTCTGCACTCCTCTAGTCGTTACGACGAATCGTTTACTATTCGTGCTGTGCGCCTCTGGAACTCACTTCCACATTCCTTGCGTAATAGCACTTCGCTTAACGTTTTCAGGAAAAAGATAAAAGAACATTTCCTTTCAATTTGAGTTATGTAGTCTATGTATGTCTATATCTAATATATATCATAGTATATACGTACTGTATGTAGTATTTGTGTGTATGTATATTAAAATATATATATAAATATTATAATAGTTGTACACTTCTATCTGCCTAACCACTTACAATTAATAATCTCACTGTCACTCAAAGGTTTGCTGGAAGAAAACTCAATTTTGAGTTAAGCTCGCCTGTGTACATCAACTTATTCTAATAAATGTAATGTATATACGTGTATGTGTACAATAAAGAATTAAGAATTAAGAAAATTAAATTTTAATGTTTTTCAAATCTTAGATATGATTATATTATTTATCGATGTCATGAAACCATCTTAGGTAAAAATGGTTGTTGCGAACACCTTTGAAAAAAAATTACTTATACCACCAAACAATTTAAATAAATATCTACTGTTTGCAATAAATTATATCAAACCCATAGTTTTTCACAAACAATTTTTTTTACAAACGATAGCACAAATATATTCAAATTCACTCTAACTGTTCAAACTGTAATCGAGTTTTTCAGTACAATCCTTACTTAACACTAACGGTTGTGTATGACAAAACACATTATCAGTAGGTACGGTAATAATGTCATTGACACGCACTTAGAGAATACCGTATCCACTAGTGTTATTGTAGAAAGTTGTTTGTATTTAAATTAGTCTCTTACATTCGTACAATGCACTCCAAGTTTAATAATCACTTCTCGTTTATTAAGATTCAGATTTAGACATAAAAATTTTGAAATAATAGAAATATGTTTATCAACTATGTTTTGTATTGCCATTGTTTTCTACTCCTATATTTAACAAAAAAATCTAAGGTACAGGCTCCATCTCCCTGTTATGTTACTTACTTACTGCCCTTGCTTGTGACTTCGTTCTATAACCTTAACTCTTTCAACTTTGTCGTCAATTTCCAATAAATAGCTGCTCCAATGATTGAGATTTAAAAATTATAATTAAAATAAAAGAGAAGAACATAGAAGAAAGTCATAAATATATCTTTCCTTAGTAGATTTCCTATATCTGTGGTATTTTACAGTAAATTATCGTGAGATAATGCTGCTATAATTACTCAACAATTTATAACCTTTGATCAAGCCCTATCTTTCCTATAGTCTCTTTCTCTCTATTTAATAAATATTGATAAAATAAAATGCATAACATCAATAATTTATTTTTATTTGTAACAGCCATCAACACACTATCAATTACAACCATACATAAATTAATAAATAAAATAAAATAATTCAGATCTTCTTAATTAATTAGGGTCATTCGCTGCTGTATCCACGTGTAATACATGGACACCCGTGTATAGACGCCAGGGTATTGGCTGCTAGCACAGCCTTCGCCCCAGGACACTAGTCCCACTAAATTGTTTCTAGCTACTAAGGGGCCACCGGAGTCTCCTTGGCAAGCGTCTCTTAAGGGATTGACGCCGTTCGCGCAGACCATGCCTGATGTGATGTCGGCGATGCGCAGGTATGCGCGCAAGCATGTCTGCTGGTCGACGATGTTGACGCGCGCGGCGAGCAGCACTGATGATGCTGTGCCCTCGTACTGGATAGGGAAAAAAAAGCGTTTATAATGAACTAACTTCATAGCATATTAGTTACAAAATATGTGGATGCTGCTTGTGTAGTATGTAGCATCTACTCAATTTTTTTACGCATACCAAATAAACAAGTCATGTCGCTATATCTATTGAGCTATTTTAAACATCACAATTTTGTACACGATGACATTTTTTATTTTCATTTTTTTTTCGGCTTTATTACTGGGATAGAGGCCCAGATTAAGAAAATCTTTCATAAATGTTATCATCATCGTTTTTAATCAATATAAGGGTATATTATCTGTTAAGGCAATCTTCATGATTCACATTATTCAATCATAGTTATTGATGTTATCAAAAAAAACTTTTTTGAAAAAAAAAAAACCGACTTCAAAAATCGATAAAAGCACTAAAAAGTGAAAAATAATACTACAACCTACCTGTATTAAACCTAACCTAAACTACGATTAAACTATAACACAATTTAACAATTTTTGGAGTCGGTGCCAAGCTAAGTAATGAAACGACTGGTAATTCCTGAGTATGTTGATGGGTATTTGTGTTTGTAAAATATATTATTAATATTGGTAAGTGTAAACGTAAGTATCTTTTTACACGACTGCCCAAAAAGGAGTGTTATGTTTTCAGGGTTCATGTATGTATGTATGTATGTATGTATGTACGTATGTATGTATGTTTGTGAGTTTCTTTATTCCACCATAACTTCTAAAAGGCTTGACCGATTTCAATGTTTGTGGTATCATTAGAAGCTTTGAGTTATCCCGAGTGACATAGGCTATGTGGACAATAAAAAATGGTCAAGTGTGAGTCGAAATCGCCTGCGAAGGGTTCCGAACGATATTTTTTTTTTGTGTTGCGTCATGTTTTTTTTGTTGTTCACTAAAAGGTATCAAATAAAAAAAATATAATTAAAAAAATTAAAAAACACGTCTGCCGTGTCAAAAAAAAATAAAAACAAGTCAAATATTTGCAGTCGGGGGACCTGTAATGAATTGTTCCAAGTAACCGACCCCGACTGCAAATATTTGACTTTTTTTTATTTTTTTTTGACACGGCAGACGTGTTTTTTAATTTTTTTAATTTTCTTTGTGTCTTAATATTAGGTAATCTGTCATAAAGTATTTTTGTTGTTTTCCGAATAGAATTAGTCTGTAGGTAGGTATATAGTAATTTAAGTTTTGTATATTGCTTTATTGCTTGGCACCGACTCCAAAAAAATGTTAAATTGTATTATAGGTTAATCGTAGTTTAGGTTAGGTTTAATACAGGTAGGTTGTAGTATTATTTTTCACTTTTTAGTGCTTTTATCGATTTTTGAAGTCGGTTTTTTTTTTTCAAAAAAGTTTTTTATTTGTTTATTTTTAGTGACATATTTTTAATCTTAGATAATATGGGTAGGCCTTCAGCTGACACCCTTTTATCATCCTCATGATAATTTCCATCAAACGAAATCCAGTGCCACGCATCTCACATCCAACGAATTCCCGCTACATTCACGAGGTCATCTTGGCTTCATCATCAGATCTGATAGTAGAATGGTTCTTATTGAACGCAAATGCTTCACTTGTTGTTGAAAATACCAAAATCGCTGTACGTTTTCCTATAAAATTTGAAGAGTTCCCTCGATTTCGCCAAGATTCCATCATCAGATCCCGACTTGGTGACTATGGGACCATTTGGGAAGAAGCCCTTTCCAACAAAGAAAAAATATTTCAAATCGGTTGGAAAGCAACGGAGTTTTGCGCGAACAAACATAAAAAAAAAAAAAAAAAAAAAAAAAAAAAAAAAAAAAAAACATACAAACATCCGAATTGAGAACCTCCTCCTTTTTTTTAAAGTCGGTTAAAAATTATAATTATTAAATTGAAATAGCTTCTTAAACTTACCGAAGTAAAACCAAATCCAGACACAAGAGCTTCAGTTCCAGCTGGCAAATCAAAACTTTCGTTTGGTATAGCCACTGGAGCTATCGAAGTACTGAAGATCATTGTCCTGGAAGTACCAAGGACTGCTATATCATGTTCTAAGGTATCAGGAGAGTATTGCTCGTGAGGCAACACCCTTGATATGTCGTACGTCCTTCCACCGGATACTCGACTCGTTGTGCCGACTGTCACTCGCAGAGATGACGGCGTTGCAACGTATCTGAAAAAGATTAGGAAGATGGTGAACAAAATAAGAAATGTATGCTATGTACAAGGCTTAGCCATGACTATGTAGTTTTCTCGTTTATCAAGCTGGAACACTGGTGTAGGTGATTTTGCATTGTTCTTTTACTGCGACATTTTTACAGGTCTTCTTGGAATGTTTATTTACGACTTTTTGCACCTCTATCTTACAGGTAATGTTATTTTATAACTTTATACGACGACCTCCGTGGTCGAGTGGCGTACGCACCGGTTTCAAGGTGTCGCTAGCTCTGAGGTCCCGGGTTCGATCCCCAGACGGGTCAATGTAGAAACCAAAAATTTTCTACATTGCCTCGGGTCTGGGTGTTTGTGGTACCTTCGTTGCTTCTGAATTCCATAACACAAGTGCTTTAGCTACTTACTTTGGGTTCAGAGCAATGTATGTGATGTTGTCCGCATTTATTTATTTATTTATTATTTATTATTATATAGACTTTATAAATGAATTTTGTTCATGAAGGATTTTTTATTTTGGATCTAAAAACGATCGTCCAAATATATTTTTACTTACTGTGTAACACAATGTGCAGCAGTTAACAATCCTCTGTCGCTGATGATCACAGCACCACACATATGAGTGTATCCTGATACACCCCTCCTTCTTAACGATGCTTGGTACGGAACATCCCTGATGTCCACTTCATATCCATTCACTATCCTCGCGGCATCCCCTGTCGCTGGTACAGGGGATGGAAAAACATAGCTTAAACATACTGCAAAATAAAAATGAAAATTACCATTAAACCCAAAAATACAACAAAAATGCACAATAATAAGGACGATTTTTTGGATAATATTAAATCAACACTCTTACCTAAATAAAATATGAAGAAAACCTGCATTTTAGTGAGAAACACTATCGACTAAACAATAGTATCGGACAGTTGTCTAAATATAAGATACTTTATCTCATCGAGTCAAGATCAGGTAAATATTATCTGGGAATTTACAATTTTTTTATCTTTTGACGATTACGTAGCTATCAGAAATCTGGATGAAATTGGATGTTACGAAATACTATTGATTATTGCATCTTTTTATTTGGCTATAGTAATTAGATTCTGTGTCAACAAATTAAGGGTAAGATCCCCGACTTACTTTTCAAGCACAACCCTTAGATCTGTAGTTTTTTCACTGTCCATGTTTTTCCAAGGCATGCACGAGTGCGTTTAGCAAAAAACCCAAATGGCAAACAAGTTTTTATCATATCAGTTAGATAAACTACTGATATGCTTTAACATTTGTTTTCATTTACAGTTAACTCTAGTTACAGACACGATATTAAAATCGAGGATTGGATGGCAAGAATGAGGACCAGGTGTATTTCGTCCATATATACACCTGGTTCATATATAAACTACATGTTCATAGAATATTCTATTAACTAACTACACACACTACAACTTAACTAACATTAAATTAAGAATTCCAACGAAAAATTTGAAAACTTATGATAAAACAAATGATAACCAAATCAAGATATTTCAGATGAATTTTATCTTGCCTCTTTCCGCGATGAAAAAGGCTTTTCCCAGACGAAATTCAGTATTTTACACGTAACCTTTGATACATTTATTTTGAGTCGGCAAAATATATTTCCTGTGACAAAATGAGATAATGTTGACGTCATGATATTACCTTTTCTATCTTTAGATATTGGGAACATGGGATTCTACAAACAAAGATGCTGACCTTCTTTAAAAATAGTTACACAGCCTACCTTAATACGGCGATACTTTTTTGAAGTTTATTTTTGGCAATTCTTATTCTATGAAGATGTTATAATTCAACCTATAATATTCGATGATAACATCATTAGGTACTTTCATAGGTAACACTTAGTTTATCAGTTGTTTCTTTAATAGACAAAAGTTCTCTCGATAGTTATCTACTAGTGTTGTCATCCTGTGTCATCGATATCCAATTTCTCCTGTTGAGATGGTCTGACGCATCACTCAATTTTGGAGAGAGAGTACAGGGAGTTCAAAAAAGATATTTGGCTGTTTATTACCTGATTACGAGCATGACGACATAAGAAGTTTAATTTTCCATCACTGTGTTATTCTCAGGACGAGCCCCAATCATAACGAGGTGCAAATTATATTAACAGCTTTTTAATACAGAACTGCCGTTGCGGCCGTCGTTTTATCGGCAATCAAACCGTTGTCCCGGGCTCAGCAAATTTATGGACACATTAAACCATCGGAAATTGCTCGGTAATGAGCTTCATTGAGCATAACTTTACAATATCGTTTAGAGGTAACATACTCGTTACTACATGCTGTATAATTATCTCTTCTTTTTGTCATATGCTGCGGATATTTGCGGATATCGCTTTTGATGTAGTTTGTTGGTTTCGCAAGTCTAATTATCTTCCTGCTCTTTTCCTATTTGTCTTTCGTTTTGTAGTCTGTGCGATCTCTTTACGTTATGATCTTTTTGAACTTTGCCGTCTTTTGCACTATATGTATAGGTTACCTATTAATCTCCGATCATTTCTTATTTCATTTGCTTCTTTTGAAATTGTTACTGTGTACCATATTGATGATTAATTACAATAAGTAAAGACGAATGCAGTTTTCAAACAATTCAAAATGTCGTTGTGTTGCCACGTATTTAATCAACTTATGATAACTTAATCAGTTGAACGCGTTTTGGATTAATTAATTTAATCAGTTCAGCAAGTAAGCACTTACTGTAGTAAATGTTGCATTGTATACTATTGTTGCTCGTAGCGCCATCTCTTATCGATCCAATGTACGATACATTACATCTTAATTGCAACAAAACCCATATTTTATAAACACTCTATTTTATTATACTTTTAATTAATTAATCTTTTTACTATCTACAACTTATGAGCTGCGTTATTTTGTAACATTAATTGGACGAATGAACGACGAAATGCGTAAAGTGAGCGTAATAAGCCTATTGGGTAAGATAAGATAGTGTTCATTAAATCAATAGAAAGCCGTGTGCTTTGTGCATGGGAGTGTATGGCAGTGTATGGGATCGGTTCATCCACCCACGCGGGGCACATTCCGGCGGGAGCCAAAGACCTCTCGCTTCCTGGATGGCACACAAACGAATAGTAGATCAATTTTACCGATGTTTAAAACTGGATTGTTTTAATGTGGCTTGTTTGGGCGACCGGCCCGTTAGCTGTGGGGACACCTGTGGAAAGTAATCTCACGCTTATGGTATTCGGGTGTTATTAGGAAATTAATGTGGCTTTAGATTGTGTAAGTGGAATTTAGCTTAGCACTCGATGTGGGGTCCGTGTACAAACAATTCTGTCAGTCATGGGAGCTGATTAGGAGTGAATGGGGTTGACAAACATGTACCTGAGCTACTGTAAGGCCGTGTTATAGAATTATAAGGCAATCTTCAAATCACCTGTAAAGCTGTTGTATGGAACAACACATCTTTTGTTTCTTTGTCACGCGTTTATTCCACGCTGATTTACGCAAAGTGTTTACTTGCATATGTTACTACTAAAAAATAAACAAATGTCACTGGATCTTGGAGGAACAATTTGAGACATAAAAGCTTGCTATTTTGCACCTGCAGAATCAATTAAGACTTAAATTTAATTATATTTACATAAATGACTTACTTGATATGATTACAAATAAATTAATCAATCTTTTGGAATGGAATCATGATTGGACACTGGACAGTCTATTCAAGATACACATATAAATTGTCACTTAATTAAGGAAATAACACGTGCTAATGAATACTTTGTTTGGCTCTGACGTCATCGGTTAAGATGTAGTGAGGAATAGAAAACAAGTAATTAAACAATGCTGTGTGTTGCTATGTGCATGTTTGCGTTCGTGTCGCGCCTGTTCGACCGTGAAGGACGCCTCGCGCCGCGATTTGACGGCCGACTTCTAACCGCCGCTTGGCTGTGTTAGGCCGTAAGATATAAGCGATAGCGGGATATTAATTGGGTAATTTTTAAAAATAATCTGTCGTTTGTAAAGTGATTTCATATTTAAAATGAAGACTTAATTGCTTATGTTGTGAAATAAGAATTTAAGTTTATTTAATTAGTAGGTACTAAAGATAAACTAAACTAAAAAACTATTTTGTGCATCTAAATTAGATATGCATATTTCTAAAGTTTACCACCAAGCTATCAATGGATTGTTTTACATTTTTATATTTACATAAAAATAAATATTTACATAATCACACACATAATATAAAACGGCCTTTTTATTTAGAACCACCCAAATTCGTTTCATATCTACATTGAGCTTATGACAACACAAAATTCCGTTACACTTTGGTAAATACACGTGCCAAGTTAAAAACGCTCTTATCTTGAAACTTGTACCTCACACTAACTCAGGTATCAGATGTCCAACAACTTGTTAGTATTATCATTATTGCGACTGTCGGACGTTTTATTGACAGTTATTATGTTATTTTGTCATATATATCTTACTGTGAATTTATTTATTCATAACTTGTGAATATTTAAATCTATCGCTCAGTGAATGGTCAAATCATTCACAATCACAACATGGGGACCACACAAATTGGTTTTATTAGCTGGCTGTGGTTGAAGGCTTTGATGTTTTTCGCATATATTTAAATTTGAGCGGTTTGTTGACATTTTATCTTTGATTTAGTTTGATAGCTTTCTTTATATCTTTATAACAATATGGAGATGTGAGATTAAGGAAATGTTTAGGTAGAATCTCTTAGTTTGATCCAACTTTAAAGGATGAAGATACAGGATTATTATTGAGAAAAGAATATGATTTTCGTTGTCTTCTGTAGAGTTGGTTTTTATTCACTTCTTCAATCAGCTTATATGAGAAAACTCATGTTTGGAAGTCCTTTCCTTAAATCATCGTGACTTAGCAAACGGACCGTATAAATAACTGACAAGTCATTCTTTATTACTTAACTTAGTAATCAGTTCATGGAAGATTTGTAAACATTACACGAAATGACATAAAACGTAAAACTCGCGAGTAAACAAGGTTAAGCGGTGATTGCCGAGGTCGGCGACTAGATGAGTAATTGTTCCATACTTCCTATCCTGAGTGTTAGGCTGTTAGCACGTCAGGTGTCGCTCTAATTGTCTTATTTATGACGAGAACTGGCGTTGGAAGAGATGTCCGGCATGTAAGGGATCTGTCATGGCAAAAAAACAAAAGACTAAAGTTACGCATTTATTTGTTTAACGTTATTTAATTGTTACGATAATACTTAGAAAACATAATCCGTAAAAACATGTGTACAGATATCTTAATTTGGTGTGTTGATGATGGCCAAAGGACAATAGTTTCCTAGCTTTTTCAATTCTATTGAAAAAGCTAGCCACTGATAATGCTGTCCGCGTGGCTGAGTACTGGTCCACAAAAATCTAGCCATGATGAAAATAGTCATTGATCGACACGCTAAGAAGAAGAATTCTATTTCCTATTCCTAACTGAATAATGCCAGGTATACAATTCGATTCAGTGCTTAGCAAAATATATTCAGTATTAATATAATCATGTCCTGTTATTCCCTTCTTTAGCGGTTATTCATCAAAACGTTGCTTCATTCTCGGATTCCTCGCGAACCGTTACAGACATGAATCCCACGCAGGTCATACTAATATTTGTCCCGTACGAGTTCCAAACCCACGACTCGGCACAAAAACCATCAATCGCGAAGCCAAGCTAAAGGCTCTTTACAGACGGGTGCAATCACGATTCGGTCACACAAAACATAATATAATATCTATGAAATAGTAAAAACAATAATTGCGTCGTTGAAACTGAGCTAATCACATGACCAATTACTGTACAACATTATGTACAATCACGACGTTTGTACGCACGGAACATGACTGGAATATTTATAATGTAACCTTTGTATGAAACGTAAGAGCAAGACGCTCAATGATACTGTCGCGCTCGACTGTATCTTCCGTGTAATTAACTAGCTCCTTATTACGTTGTCATAATAAACATGCGATTGGATTACATTTTTTGTACGTTTTTACATATTTTTTCGCGCTTAATTGAAGTGGTTCAATGACAAATGTATGGATTTCTTAGAAGGATGAGTACTGAAGTAAAAAATCTGGGAATTAATTTATATCACCAGCTTCGTAAGGTTCGTGGAATTCAATAAGTATATATTATCTTAAAATCGATAGCTGCTGAAGGCCTGAAGGATTTCGAGGAATCGTTGCTCGGTATCACGCGGTATGAAACAACCTTCAACTTAATCATGAAATACTTGGGTCTACGGTTAACATAAGTGTTACCCGGAAACCAATTAGACCTTGTCAACTACTTAAAAACCTACCAGAAAATATGGATTTGAGTTTCAATAGAATGCAGCTTGAACCACGACTCAAACGGTTAATAATGAACAATGTTACTTTTTCCGTCTGAAAGTTCATAGTGCAACACTATTCTAATTTGATAAAGTACCGGTGTGTCAGTGTTTATGTGTTCAATAAACAAATTTAGCACATCATTTTGGAAAATTGTACTATTGTCCAAAATGAAGCCTCTCAAGGACCGCAGCTCGTGCTGCGTCTCCCATACCGCGTGTATTGTCCGCTCTGAATAAGCTTGCACAGTCCAACCCGGACTGCGATTTGTTTACCGATGCCTTTCCCAAATTAATGTTCAGTTGTTTGCAATTCAATGAGAGTAATAGTATGTAGTAGATATTTCCAATTTATTGTTATATATAAGAATTATGTTTTTATGTTTTAGTTAGAATAATGTGCATTTTTGAATGATTAGTTTTAGTTTTTTATGTGATTTATGTAATTGGCTCCAAGCCGTGTAAATAATTAAATAAATAAATAATTTTTATTATTCTTAAGTTACCTCCTTGGATTATAACAGTCATAGGAAACTTATTAACGGAGCAAGATTCCGGATTCCATATTATCCTTATGACGTTTAAGACACTTCATACACTAAAAATGTTACCGTAGGTCAGTTACACAGAATCTAACAATGACGTTTAATCCGTTTTAAATCTTGGCACGGAATATCATGATTCATGTTCTGTGCATCATACCAGAGGCGTGTGTCACACCATTCTTCCGAACAATGTTAATATCGGAATAACAATATACACTTTTAATACCTCCCTTTCAATTATTCCTCAAGGCTTCGTAATTTAATGCATTTAAGATCTACAAATCCTCATATGTACTAAATCGTTTGCTTCTCCTTTTTTGAACACCAAGACAAAAAGGTCATTGTTAGGCAAGTAACATTCATGAACGAATATAATGTCAGAGTGTAAATAAAAGGTTAATCTCGTCAAGTAACCGCTGTGAATTCAATTTGCATACAAAATTACAATTTTCATGTGAAACTCAGGTTCTTAGTGAATTATCCGAGTCAGTGGAGCGACGATTTCCTATTTATGCCTCTTTGCTATTGTGCCTTTATTTGTATCAAGGTAGTGAGCGTAAAGAAATACCTCTGAGTTGGATAACTTTTACAATGCGACCGCATACACCCACTTTATAATCTACACTGAAAAAAATAATACATATTTTATTCATTTGTTTCATTAAAAAAAAAAAAATTACTACAACTTCTTTATTAATTATGTTTTCGGCAATTATCTCTTCAGTTAAGTATCGTTCTTAAAGATCCTTAACGAAGTATTGATTTTAATCCTACCGTGCAGTAAAAAAAGGTTTTATTACTTTGAAGTTTGTGGTAATAAAGTGCCATATTAGGGCGTTAATGGTCAATGGTTGGAGAATTCTGCAGTGGATTCAGTAGTAGAAATGCTTGTATGGAGTCTCCAATAGGCTGTTCAAATATCCTCCTATGGGTTTAAGTAAGCTACCTATTTGTTTGTCCATATCGTAACGGGACTGCTTACAGCATCGCCCTTGATTATGAGTCAGCTCTTTCCCAAACTCCAATATTTTGGCACAGACCTATGATACATGTTTTTTGTATTTGTTTTATATACAATATAAAAAGATGCTTTTTTTGTCTTTGTTTTCTACATACTTTCCTTCCTTCTTTCCATTCTAACTCTAAAAATAATGAGAAGTTAAGTTAAGTTACTAAAAAAAAGAAATGAATTTGCCTTTTTTAAGGTTTCCAGGTTACACCTTCAGTATTTTAATACAACAAAGTTACCTATGTCTAAAGTTTAAGCAGTGGTTCGAGTGGGATTGGTCGATTCGCTCTCACAGACGCAGCGGCGATATAGTGCATAGCAAGAGGGCAACCGATGTCTCCTCATACTCTCACGCTATTCCTAACATAATATAAATTACTCATTGTGGACATTATACCGGTTCAAACCGGATTCTGAATAAGAGAATGTTGGAAAGTTTTCCAGGTAGTTTTCTTCTTTGTGAAATATCACTGTTACTGTAATTATTATTCTTGTTCTTAGCTTAGGGAACTTAGGTTTATTTATAATATTCCAGTTCCTAGTCTAGTAAGTCTTTTTTATTAAAATGTTTTCCAGTTGAAGAGCTCTTGCTAGTAAAGAAATCCTTCCGTAAACAAACTAAGCAAGGAGATGAAGCATTTTTAAAATTTTCAGATTATAAAATTATTATTTTTAAGATTAAATGAAAAACTTAGTTTCGGAGCGTAGAATCTGACTCCCACTTTCTAAGAAAAATGTTGACGATCTAAGAAAAAAACGCGGTTTAAATTTTTTTATGGTAACAGTTAGCGCCATCTACAATATAATTTAGCAGCTTCAGTGCTTAGTTTCCTAATATAATCGTTCAGTACAATTGTTCATTTGTATAAAATTTTGTGTGTGTAGGTACATAAATCAATAAAATTAAAAAAAATAAATGGATGGACTATAGTCCAAACAACAGCTGCTAATTAAGCATTTATAATTCCTAATAAAATCAGGCTTTCTAAAAATAAAATTTTAATCATTAAATTTAACATAGTAACCTTTTAAACAGATGTCTGTCGAGTGGGTGTTCTTACGGTATTACGGCTGTAGTATCCTTGTAGGCGTATTGACATCCCCGCAATCCACCTACTAAGTGTTGATAATGCTTTGAATTTCAGTGTTAAATTGTGTTTTAGTGGGTGGCGTTTTTGTCTTAATTCTTATAGATTTTTGCATACTGTCATACAGGATTTATGGGTTGTGCTCCATGTTAAGTACTAGTGTATCCTTAAGTAATTTTTAGTAAGTAACAAAATTTGAGTTGTCAGCCATTTCCTCAAAACTTTCGACAGTATCTGGCCATTACAAATAATGTATATAATGTATTGAATTGTTCACAAAAAAGAAAAATAACTTGCCTGTATACCTGTGGAGGATTGAATCTCGCCACACAAGGGCTGTCAACAACACCGAATTTTCTGTTAAAGCTAACATGTAGCAGCTATTGTTATCGAATATCGAAGAACAGTTTAATCGAATAACGTCACATGCTTCCTCCATAGCATAAACTGTGACAGTCCAGTTATTTACATATAGAACATTGTACACCCACAAGTTTTCTATTTTTCAATCGCGCCGTTCCGCCTTTCGATACTTTCCTATACTAATACATGCACTAGACCAGCTTAGTGTGGTCTACCCCTCCTCTCTGATGCGTGTTGAACTGATAGTAATGAGGGGAAGATGTGTAATGTTGGGGGTCTTGGTAACTGGTCATTTGGAAGCGGAAGGCGCCTGGAGCGCGGACAATGGCCGGTCGGCGATCACCGCTAGTTCCCAGCTCATTACGTATTTACTATAAAACTTCTATTAGTTTAGACTTAACTCTTTACAAATAATCGAATTAAGTCATTGGTCATGACAATGCGTTAGAATTTATTACCGTTTAGTTAGATGGGAATGATTATTTACTAAACAGTCACAATGAAGTAACTTCACTTTGGTGTAAGTAATTATATTTATTTGTTTGAAAGTTTAATAAAAAAGCTAGATAGAACAAACTTAAAAATGAGTTTGTTACCTGCTTTATTGTTTCATGGTACCTAACCTATGCAGGTCAGATGCAACGTTTACTTTTCTCGCGGACTTTAATAACACACAGTTTGGAATTATGCTGAAGTTAATAAATACAGAAAAATATTTTCACTATTTTAATTACTAACTAATGTATAATTAACTTACTGAAAAAGTAAACAGGTTTTTTTTTCAGGAATTAAGTTTTTTTTTTCATTTTATTCGTAAATCTCACTATGTATTTTTTTATTTTTTATATCAGTTTATATAATAGATATAATAAGAAAGTTTGTTTTTACTTGATATAACTAATAATGATTATATACACCTACTAAGAATTGTGAAAGTACGACTTTCGTTGGTTTTCACCTTCATTGATGTCTTATAAGAATAATCGAACAAGTCACGAAACGTGATCAATACAAGTACCTAAAGTGGCTTAAGTTCAAAGTGTATGCATCTGCAGCTTATTTGGCCCGTGCAAGTACTCGAACTACCTGACTGCGCTGACGGCCTGATCAAACACTTGATTATGCATTTCGTAACTGCAGTTAAATCGATTACCACCGATCACTGACTGAACAGTAAATCGAGACAATTATCGAGTAAGTTTAGGAATGTTTGCTAACGAATGAGTCAGTGCTGTTTAAATATTTAAGATGCAAGTATACTGCATTACTAATGTTACGATGCGTTCTTTACCAAGTATAAAGCTATGTTCACACTTAGACACTGTGTTCGCACACGGACGTACGTGTTCTTTACTTGTAGTGTTTATAATAGGTATGTATTATTAAACTTTTCTTCACTTTAATTAAAATGGTCTCATGCTAATTAAATTAATTAGAGAAAATATGTAAACATCCATCACAGTGTTCCAGACAGTCTGACAATAATATCTAGCATCTATCCCAAACAGCGAATGTTTTTCGACGCCTGATAAGAGAATGCTGAATGGGACAGGTTATAAGAAATTTGATAGATGGCGCTAGTGATGGTTTAGGAAACAATTGATAACGTGTAAATGAAGAGTTTCTTTTAGTTACTAATACAATGAACTCTGCTTATACTGGTATGCTGTTAGATTTATTATGCTTCTCTCAGGTTACCATGGCAACGCACAGCGGGTCAAAACACATGGTTTTCGGCCTTCCCAATCCACTTAGAATGTCATTCTAATTACTGTAGGTACGTACATATTCAGTCACTGAAAATAAATTAGCTTAATTTTTCAAGTTAAACTTGAAGACTTACGGTACGTCATTTTCCTCCCATTTTTTAGTTGCGTAGGATTTTGAGAAACCAATCAACTTATATTCCTTGCTTTTCCCGAAGCTTCCTTGTATCAAAATTCACTGGAAATCGTTACAGTATCTTGAAACTTTATGGCATACGGGGAAGTGTACTAATTAGGAAAAGTTGTGCTTCGCAATTTGCGTAACGTTGGTCGATTGATCAAAACTATCTCGAACCTTACGTATTACAGGTAAGTTAACATTATACCCTCAATAACATCTCAAATATGTATACGATCATAGATTTTGAAAATATTGCCCTTGCTCTCATTAAGTTAAAATTTTAACTTGTGTTGACAAGTTTTTTTTTAATGTCTTCTGTATAGACTAGATAATCTAGCTTGCAAAAATAAAACACTTACTAAATAAGCAATAAATAACTACTTGGTTCATTATCACAGTTTTTTCGACTATTAGGCCCACACGGGTCATAACTTATTTTTTTTAAATCAGTATAAGCAAACAAAACGTACGAGAGTGACTAATGGTGGCCAGTCGATATTTATACTCGTTATGGAGTTAATTGGAATAAAGAGGTTTATTCAACTTGATACGGATGGTTCAAATCAAGAATAAAGAAGTGGGGGTAATGATGTGTCAAGTGACATTAAAACAAAAGACGATGTCAGTATGTCTCTTTTTCTGGATAACGTGCTAAATTGTTTGTTGAAATTAGTGCTAATTAAGATATTTAAAGTTCTACAGATTTTAATAAATAAGAAAATATGTATTATAACATAAAGGACAAAATTCTCTTTAGTTAGAAATTATTAAGTACAGGATATTTTTGAAGGTTTCCTTAATTATATTATCATGAAAATAAACTTTGTTTACAAAATCAGTAAGATACTTTTACAAGAGTCCGAAAACTTAGGAACATTTGACAAGGCAATAATTCAAAGTTACCTAAGATGTAAAAGTTCCAAGCTTTACCTAATATTATTCCAGATGGCGAAGATACAGGTATATTTGATTTATAAGATCGATTGTTGAACTTTTGGACCGTTATAATCAAAACAGTTAAAGGTGACCGATGTTTTAATGAGCTCTAGGAAACGGCTCGTACTCTCGATGTGTGAATAACGGGAACCAATCACGATGCGGCAAGCGTGGCTAACACTCACACGGAAGCAAGTCTAATAGTACTATTGTAATTACATTCTAGTACATATTTCTTCGTTGTTCTGCATATAAACGTTTTACGTAGACTCGTTAAATCGAGAGACGAAGGTGCCGCAGCGTAGGCAGCTAACTTAATGAACCACATTGTCTTATTACTTTAAATGGCTGTGCGAGTTTTTTTTCGTCTGTACTTTGGACACATGTAAATAACATTGTGGGTGGGTCGTATCCGCTATCTCATACGTAGGTAGCGAATTCTGTGTTTTATTGTACTTATTTCGTTTGAAATTAACAATAATATGGATGAAATGCTCACCAAGTTTTTTTTATATGTCGCTTAAGTATCGTAAAATTTCTTAAAACAAACCGGCAACCATAATGTTGCGCCGCCGAAGACGTTTTTATGTCCAAGTATTTAATTTTATTAATTTAATTACCTGCAATTTTGTGGGTGTAAAATCTGCCGAAAGATAATCTCATCGACTTCATTTTATTATTTGATGGTTAGTTTGCAACGTTTGTTCGTAGAACACTCACTTTCAGTTTCATGATATTAGGTCTCATAACAATAATTGCTACCTAGACTGTAAACTTATAATTACACCTGAGATAATTATCATTCTTTGGTCTTACACGTGTTTTTATACACACGCTATCTGTACAGATCTAAACGGTGTGTTTATAACTCATCTTGCTTCTGTAGTGTCGAAATAAGTACCATTCTAATAGCTACTCAAAGATCGCACTTAACAATTATGTATAATTTATGTATATCCAATACGTAATAAATTATAGATCCTTTTACATGTGGAGTTATGGTTGCTGCGGGATTTCCTCAAGGTACACCACTTGGACCAATGCTCAATTAACCTTGTTATTTAAATTATGTTAATAGAAAGAAGATCTGTAACATTCGTTTTAGATAACTCTGTACCTAGGATTAGCTGTTAAGGTTGGTTAACCTTATTAGTTAAACTAAGATGTGGATCAGCAAACAATCACCATTTCTATCTACCGCTAAGTTTCTCTTTTAACACACCTAATATATTATCTACTGTCAATACAAATGCAAATAAATCCAAATTCTTCAAGCCACAATAAATTCTGTGCCATTCGTGTAAACATGTTATAAACAATGTCAATCAGATTTATTGGCCGGCTTCACAAAGGGGTTATGTAGTGATATGCCACTGAGACAATTCTGCCCAATATGGCCGGACCTTGGTGCCCACACGAGTCGGTATTGGATCTTTTAATGTGCGTAATTGCGGTCATATTAAGACCTGAGTCCGACTGATTCTCCCACGTTAGTTAGCCTGGTTAATTGTGTTTTACTTTTTTATAGATATTATTTTACTTGTGATACGTACATGGAAGTATTATGAACTCTTTGGCGATGTCAAGATGGCCTTGCTGATCCAATATTAAAATAGTTATACTTAAGGCTACTTGTATGGTCGTCGAATGCTCGAATGCTCGTAATAAAATTCTTGGAGATAAATACTTTGTTCTGGTTTCTTGCATTGATTCGTATCAATTTCGTCTCAAAGGACCAAATGAGGTACTAAAGACTACTGTCCTTGTGCCATTGGTGATCTTAGAGAATGCGGAAGAAAATACCTAAGTCTGAATATATTGAACACCTTCATTATAATGTCATGTTACGTTGTAAATCAGTTTTATTACACGTGCCACCAGCGTTAGCAAGTAAGAGCGTGCACTTACATTCTGTTATTGGCAAATGGTAGCTGTAAAGACTGGTCCTTTTAGATATCTTATGTAAATATAACTTGATAAATGGTAGTCTATTTAAGTGCATAATTAGCGTAGTTACCAAGGGGTTAAGATCCTATTCAAACTATCAAAAGTGTGATTAGCGCAAATTGAAGCTTTAGATTCTGAGATTTATAGTTTATGAACATTTTAATATCATAATATTTTTTTGTGAAACAATTGTATCAACCAATCAGCGTAAAGAATTCGGGACAGAAACTGTTGGTGTCGATATATAGCGCCTTAACTGCACTAATATTAACCAATTCGATAATTTATTGTAATAGTGATCGATTGCTAGAGTCTATGACATCACATCAGGTTAGGCAACAGGTCTAAAGGTCGTCCAGCGCATCTAATCATTCACGAACCATGATTATTGCGCACAAACCAGTTATGTATATACAGTAAATAACTATGTTTTGACATTTGCGTTCAACAAGTTGTTATAAATATAGTCGATACGCAAAATCAGTGATCGATTTATTTAGAATTATTTGGTTTATTTTTTTGCGGAAATAAACTTTTAATAGACGGGTTTGTTCTACGCAAGGCTTGGAAACCGGGTTAAATCTCGTACCGGTTAACGCCTAAGTAGGTAGGGAACATTTTATTTCGGTTTCGTTCTACCCTTAACCGCAATTAACCGGTTTCCGCAATTAAAGGTTCGTAAAGAGGTTTTGTTCAATTAACCGGTTAATACCGGTTTTTGTCGTCTACCTTCAATGCGCAGTCGTGCTGAAGGTCAAACGAAGAGGTCAAACGCGATACAAGCAGCTATTAGACGAGACGATTTCAGTCTGTCTTAATAAGACAACTCTAAGTGAAATAAGCGTAAGGCAGCAAGCACGCTAACAAGCGTGCTTCCTCAGTGCGATCGGTAGCTCACCGGTTTGTTCAGTCTAGTGTCGTCAACTATCGATATTTGCTTTGTCGATACTATACTATAGTGAAAGTATATATACAAACAACACAAAGCATATTATTATATACCCTTAAAATAGTTTCAGGAAAGCTTATAGCGCTGCGGCTAACGATTCTCGTATTGAATGTTTATACGCGTGATTACTTCTTCTTCTTCTTCTTCTCGAGTCAATGATCGCTAAACTCTGTTTGACCAGAAAGTCGCCACTTGAATGGCTTTTTCGTTGGCTTCCATTAAGTCCTGGAGGGTGACGGTGGTGGTGCAGGACGGGCAGGACAGAAGATGCGCCTTGTCTTGAGTTGGGGCACCGCATTCACATTGTGTATGTGAACATTCTATCATGCCCCATTTGCTCAGGTTGTCTCTGCAGCGGCCCACTTGGGTCCGTAGTCGGTTGAGAGATTTCCAAATGGGCCACTGCAGTTCGTGACCTGAGGGCAGTTGTTGTTGAGGAGAGACTAAATGTGGAGGAGTGGGATGTTTAATTCTCCACAATTCGTCCCTCTCATCCTCTGCACTGCGTGATTACTAAGAAATTAATTATCTAATACTAGCGACCCGCCCCGGCTTTGCACGGGTGCAATGCTGATACTAAATATACTGCATAATCATAAAGTGCTGTAGGGCAAAGCGCGGCCTTCGACGAACTATTTGGTATAGGCACGCGCCCCCCGGCTCCCCCCCGGCCGGTACCGCCGCAACCGCTATTTCCCTGCATTTTAAATCTGTAATATCTTCGAAAATATTCATTTAAATTACATGCTGTAAAGGGCCATATTGATCTATATTACATGCACAATGTACTTAATTGGATAAGAATTAATGCTGTATTGCTTAAAATCACAATATTTTTCGTAAATAAGTAATAAATAAAGGATAAAAAATGGTTATTGTGGGTTATCCCCAAGAGATAGATAAATATATACCATCGCGGACTTTTTTGCAGACCTTTTTAAGGTGCACAATACTGTAGTACATTTTTTGATCTATCTCGTAGGTTTCAGCCAGCGTTTGCAATGTAAGCGCGTATATAGGGACTAGGGAATGCAATCTTGTTCTCGCGAGATCTCGGCCTTTTTTAGCGAGATTGATCTCGGACGAAATAAAGGCGAGATCTCGCTTGTTTAACGAGATTGCACTCGAGCACAAAAACGTCTTATTCGAAGCGCGGACTGACACGGACGGAGTTGCGATCTGTCGGTTTCGGTCGCGGACGAGATGTTTCTCAGATTCGTTCGTGCGTCCGATTGGTCGAAAATTGAGCCGGCGTGCAACGTCATCAGCGCGCATTTGTTTATTAGAAAATTATAGGCAGATACGTCAAACAATGTTTGATGCATAAAAGTCTATTGAAAAAATTCGTAACAATAAATGTTTATCCTACAATACTTATAATATTTATTATTTTTTTCCTAATTTATTCAAATATTGTGATTATTTGCAAAAAAAACACACCAAACTGCTAATCTCGCGAGATCTCGAATTGGCGAGATCTCGCAGTATTGTTATTCATAAACTCGTGGGATCTCGCTTGAGCCCCAATCTCGCGAGATTTGCATTCCCTAATAGGGACAGACAGACAGCGGGAAGCGACTTTTCTTTATACTATGTAGTGATAGTGATGATATCCTAATTCAAAGAACTAAACACTATTTCACTGCTTCATAAATACTCATTATAACGAAACTGTTTATTTAAATATAAGATTTAATACAGCTGTACACTTCGACACGGAAACCCGTTGTCAGTGTGGCTCAGGACTCTAGAGCCAAACTGACCCGGCACTATACTGAGGACATCCCAGACATCAGGCTGTACGAGATTAGAGTGGCTCTGAAACAGCTTAAAAACAACAAGGCGCCGGGTGATGAGGAGTGTGGTGGTGCTCTTCTTCAAAAAAGGCGACAATACCTTGTTGAAGAATTATAGACCCATCTCGCTCCTGAGCCATGTGTATAAGTTGTTTTCGAGGGTCATTACGAACCGTCTCGAACGCAGGCTTGATGACTTCCAGCCTCCCGAACAAGCTGGCTTCCGAAAAGGCTTTAGCACCATAGACCACATTCACACGCTCCGCCAGATTATACAGAAGACCGAGGAGTGTAATCGGCCACTGTGTCTAGCGTTTGTGGACTATGAAAAAGCCTTCGATTCAATCGAAACCTGGGCTGTATTGCAGTCCCTCCAGCGATGTCATATCGACTATAGGTATATCGAGGTGTTGAAGTGTTTGTATAGTAACGCCACCATGTCGATCCGGTTACGGGACGAGAGCACGAAACCAATCCAACTGCAGCGAGACAGGGAGACGTTATTTCTCCGAAACTGTTCACAAATGCGTTGGAGGACGTCTTCGAGCTCTTGGACTGGAACGGGTTCGGCATCAATGTCAATGGCGAATACATAAGGTTCACTCACCTTCGTTTTGCCGATGATATAGTGATCATGGCGGAGTCGCTGGAGGGGCTCAATACTATGCTCAGCGACCTCAGTATCGTTTCCCAACAGGTGGGTCTCAAAATGAACATGGACAAGACGAAGATCATGTCCAATATCCATGTCGCACCTGTACCGGTTGTTGTTGGGAATGATACTCTCGAAGTTGTCGACCACTACGTCTATCTTGGACAAATAGTTCAATTAGGCCGGTCCAACTTCAACAAAGAGGTCGCCCGAAGAATCCAACTCGGATGGGCAGCGTTCGGGAAACTACGCGACATCTTTTCGTCCAAAATTCCGCAGTGTCTGAAGACGCAGGTCTTTGACTAGTGTGTGTTGCCAGTGATGACAAATGGCTCTGAGACGTGGTCGCTAACGGTTGGCCTTTTGGAGAGGCTCAGAGTCACTCAACGAGCTATGGAGAGAGCTATGCTCGGGGTTTCTTTGCGGGATTTTTCAGGATCCGGAATACGGAAATTCGCCAAAAAACTAGAGTTACCGACATAGCTCGAAGAATATGCAAGTTGAAGTGGCAATGGGCAGGCCATATCGCTCGAAGAACCGATAACCGCTGGGGAAGAAAGGTTCTCGAGTGGCGACCACGAACCGGAAGACGCAGCGTTGGCAGGCCTCCCACCAGGTGGACCGACGATATCGTCAAAGTTGCGGGCACCCGGTGGATGCAATTGGCGAGTTGTCGTTCATATTGGCGTTCTAGGGGAGAGGCCTTTGTTCAGCAGTGGACGTCTTCCGGCTGATGATGATGATGATGATTATGACATCTTTATTACTTTTCTATTTCATATTTTGGATTTTCGATGAGACTTTTGAAACTTATTATTTTTATAGTACTAATAGTTATTCGTTTTAAATTTTCGATTGATCTCTACTATTGAAAAGCATTTAGCACTACTGAGTTGTTCTATTATTTGAGACTAAAATACCTATTATTTGCTTACCTTTCATATGATTCTGTTAACTAAAAGTAATTAATGAAATTTATTGAAACTAAATATTGCCATTAATGTGTTATATATTACCTTAGTGCAAAGATTCTAGTATATTTTTTAATATTTGAAAATAAAAAAGTGCTACAGTTGATTTACCGTTGAAAATGTAGTACCAATTTTTCGTACCATATAATTTTCCTATTACTATTACAATTTACTGTATTATGATGAACGTAGTACGATGCTATATAATAAATTGCAGGTGGCAACCCTACGCCACGCAGCTAGCACGCAGAAAGTCTCGACTAGACTTTCTCGCGACGAGCAAGCACGCTGCCGCACTTTTTGATTTTGTAATCATGCGATTTGAACTCTACTAACCACCCGACGGTTGCAATCTTTACGTAAGACATGTGCAGTTTCAAAACCGCTAAAATAATTCACATGGAAAAATAGGATGAAATATAATAACCACTATTTAGGATTTTGCGTTGATTGCACCATCGAAACTCATTATTTTTATAATTATTCTAATGGTTATTTTTTTTTAACTTGTCAATTCATCTCCACTATTGAAAAACATTGTAACTATTCAGTAGATTTTAGACTAGACATCTATTATTCGTGTACCTTTTATTTGATTGTATTTTCTGTACTTAATTTTATATATGTTTATAAAACAAATACTTATATTTTTCATAATGCGAATACAACATAACATTACTTAAATTAAATCTTTGTCTATACGTTAAGTATGTGTAAAAATGTTGGTTAAAGTAAATTTATTAAAAAATAATAACTTACTAGCGCATTACTAAATATATCGATATCGACATCGTCCACCTTGTTTCCCTGACGTCGTGAACAAACACACATGTGAAACGGACGTAATGTGGATCGTACAAATCTACACCAATATTTCCAGTCCGCTCGGCCATGCTCGGCGGTCGCGGAATATACCGGTTAATAAGGGTTTTCAATAACGCTCTTTTAACGGTTTGACTCCGAACGAAAAAACGAAAAAACCGATATATACCGGTTAGTAACCGGTATTTTTCAAACCGGTTCCAAGCCTTGGTTCTACGTTTTATTTAGTGTTTGGTTCTGGTGGGGTTAGATATTCATATTTTTCTTCTTCTTCTTCTTTTCGAGTCCAAGATCCAGTTTTCAAACCCTATATGACCAAAAAGACGCCACCTGGATGGCTCGGTCGCTGGCCTCTATCGTGTCCTGGATAGTGCAAGTGGTAGTGTCACCAGATGATAAGTGCATACTGCCGCCGATCTTTTGATTGCATAGTGACCTATAAAATCGGTTTGTTTTATAATAACTACATACACACGAGAGTGACAAATAACTTAAGACTGTTGACAAAGAGGTACTCGTCATGACTGTACTGTAACTGTCATCACTCTTAAGGTCGAGCAATGCTTAATACCTGTCCAAAAGGGTAGTTGACACAAGATAGCTTAAAATCATGGATTTAAATGTTCTTCGCAGAAAATAATGCATACTTACAAGTTACTGCAGTGAGTCAACGAGGTCTGATGCATTAATATCAACCTTCCTTAATCATTCGTTTAATCGGATTGTTTGTGTCGTCATTTCTGTGTTTAAAAATAACTGGCGACTGTTCTTACTTATGTAAAACATACCCCCAAAAATTGCCTGTGACCGCTGATAAGGGATATTTTGAAAATAGGGCGTTAGAGATTTTGGTGGAAGAGTTTGCCCTTAAATGTGCCTGTGATTTTGAACTGAATGTGTTATGAAGATACTGACCTATAGTGTAGTTTCCCTAGTATTTACCATAACAATGAGGTCCCGTAACTGTGGAACACTAACGGACAATGAACAATAAAAAAGTACACTGTTTGCTATAAAAATATTTTCCGCCTTTTCTGGGAGACATTAAATTTTTCTGACATATTGTGCTACTATTTGGAATAATTTACTTTTGTATCGACATGAAACCGAAAAAAATGCATGGAATCTTGGACCAGGATCTTGTCATCACAACATTTAGTCAAAATACTATAACATAAGTCTATACGATTTAATCTATCGCCTCATGACATTTGAAGAGAATAGTTGTACCTTTTGACATTTGAAGTGGTTCTAAAATATGTTCGCAGCACCTAATTAGTATTCTTCTGTCGATCATCGACTTATATGTTCAGATGTCTATCAGTGTGGCATCCGTAATTATGTTATAACACTTAAATTGTGAAGTTATCGTCAAGAGGCACCGCAAGGATACCTAGTAATAATATTAACACTTTTTTCATTTTATATAAACAAGTTCCTGTGCTGTATTGTCCGTTTATTAATATTTTTATTGTTTGTTTTACGCGGAAATGTTATTGGAATTTGTCTCGTGCTGTGAGTGAGCTTGCAGCCCTTAACTGTGCTTGGCTTTGTCATGAAATGGTCATGTATTTTAATCGTTCATAACTTACAACTAGGTATTTATTTTTTTCCAACCTTATTAAATTGGTATTGAATTCCGATTAGCGTTTTCTATTCTAATTCGATACTACCTACCTACTGGTGTTCATTGAATCTGGTTAACATCAGGCTTATTTTTAAACACATGAAAATCTATTAAAGCGTTTCACCTCTGCACGCGAGATTTCCACTAGTCGAAAGAGTTTTCATTTTCTTTTAATTTTTTTCTATGCGCAGAGAATTTAATTGTAGGTTTTATCTTAATGAATTATAGTCATCCTTTCAGCAGCATCATTTTCCATTACGAACTATCCAACTTGTTTCGGACTTAACCTCTTTAGTTTCTTACCTCACTTCAAAAGCTAAGACGTCCTACAATATGAGAACGATAACCCATTTATCACCAGTTAAGGCGACTAGAAGGTTAAACGTGATTGTCATGCACAATTCTTGGAAGGATGTCCGTATGTCATCGAGGCAATGCAGGCTTCCAAAAACTCTGTCAGTCGGTTATGCCTACTTATTGTTGTATTATGTATCATCATTCAAGGTAAATGATCTGATTACCAACCTCTAGAATGAAAAACTTTGATTGAAATATTAAAAGAAAAAATGTAGTTTAGAACATCTGTTGTAGTCGACGATCCTTCTGTGTGATTAAGTTAGCTTGTTTGTGTGCAACGAACGCAGTATGTGGAAACCTTATGAGGTACTAATCAGCGGGGATATTTCAAACAACGCTGAACCTCCTATTGCCCCGTAACCGTATTCAATGTTTACCATCTCGACGCAGGACTTAAAGCTCTCTTATAAGCTCGCTCCCAAACAATCCCACATCTCTTGATGAGCTATCTGTCATCAAAGGTATGCAGTATCTTTGTTATGATCCTTATGACGGTATGTGACGGTCACGTGCGCCGTCATTACCTGGCTGGGATGCGGTGACCGCCACCGACGCATGCAGCTCTGTGTAGACAAGCGTTTTTACAGCGTTTTTACAGCGTTTTTAATATTTATAAAAATATATTTTTTGATTGCTGAATAGATATTAATTAATTGCTTTCTGAGATGTACGCGAATGTTAGTTTTATAATAAATCAACTTACTTTTGCTGATTATTTCGGAGTCTGCCCGTGACAAGACACCTGCAAAGGTGCGGAAACGTCGGAAACTAAAATCTGAAATAAATCGCAATATAATCTATAAAAAGTAGTATTATTGGATATTTGTTTCATACACAATAAGTTACTATTAAAGAAACAAAATATTTGAAAACAATACCAAAAATTCATGGATATGTAGAAACTTGGTTATCATCATCGTTCATTGCGATTGCCGAGCTATCGTGGGTAGGCGGGCGAGGAGAATTAAGAACAGCGACACTCCACCGAACACGTTTTGCTTCAATGCGGAGCCACCAGATTCCTCTTCATCCGACGGCCGCGAGCAAAAGAGCCCGGAGTTGCGTCAGTGTCAAGAAACGTCAACCCGCTTGTCATGTTTTAGCAATTCCTTTTCACGTTTCTTAACACTAGAAATAGCGAAGCGCCTACAGATATATTTCATACGTATATGCAATTCTAGGAATAATTTTAATGTAAATGGATGGCATGTTGTAACACAATAGGTCCCATTCAGTTGTTTGATATTAAATCTGTTTCCTGAAATATATAAATGTATTACCCACACAATATACGTGAAATAATTCAAGGAATCAACTTGATAATTACATTAGTTACCATGGTTTACAGTTAAAACAGTATTAATTAAAATACCTGCGAATTATTATTGTGCATTAAATTTCAGCATGAAACATTGCGATGAGCTTTACGCAGAAAAGTAGGTAGGTACCTACTTTTCTAGGTAAAGCTCACACTACGGAAAATCATACGCTTTTTCATCATTATAATAAGGACAATAAACCTTTATATGACATATTATATTGTTACCTTTATTAAAACAATAGCTATAGGTACTTAAAACACAGCTAACGTATTATAAAATATCGTTTAAATGAAGTTCTTCCTCATATTATTCATAATTTACTTATTTATTTTACTTACTTACGCGTTTTTTAACCGCTCGTTTGCAACCGCCGAATGTCTTATTGGGCACCGACGAAGTGCACCAACAAAGGGGGTTTCCAAGAACGCCCGTCCCGCCTCGTCCGTCCCATTGACTCATACTTATTTGTTATAATTTGTATTATTAACCCTACTTCCTTTGCGAGTCGGTTCGCACTACTGCGAGCTTCGGTTTGTAAACGATTGTCAGTTGTTAGTAGTTGTCACGCATCAAGGACGATTCGAAACGTTATCCAGACTTTCTGTTAGGTATATGCAATTGTTACATTTATAAACATTTTAATTAGAAAGAAATAAAACATTCAACCACATTTTTTTTTCTATTAAATATAATTTAAAGTTAATATGTTATGTCGTGGTGGCCTAGCGGTTCAATGAACGGATTTGTATGCACAAGGTTGCAGGTTCGAACCCAGGCAAGTACCAATGTGGCTTTTACAAAGTTATATGTACTTGCTTAATTATTCTAAGACACTTCTGACAAAAGATGAAGGAAAATATCGTGAGGAAACCTGGATTCCAAAATTTGGGATCTGAAATCGCCAATCCGCAGAGAGCAAGCGTGGTGATCAAAGCTCGTGCCATCTCTATATGGGATGAGGCCTGGCCCAGCAGTTTATAGGCTGGATTATTTAAGTTGATATATACTTAAAATTGATCTTATTGTTTCATACTTACTGCCTTATGTAATACATACCCCTTATGTAATAGCCAGGTTATGTCGCACATGGGTCGAAAATTTGCATGCTATTAATTTAGTATTTATAGTAGTTCATGAAACAGTCAAATAATATAAAACCACAAAAAAAATGATATTTCGTATCTTTAAAATTGATCTTATTGTTTCATACTTACTGCCTTATGTAATACATACCCCTTATGTAATAGCCAGGTTATGTCGCACATGGGTCGAAGATTTGCATGCTATTAATTTAGTATTTATAGTAGTTCATGAAACAGTCAAATAATATAAAACCACAAAAAAAATGATATTTCGTATCTTAGGCATCTTTAATGGGACCTATTTTAAAACCGATAGCAGCTCAACGAAATCGGCGTCATTTGTGTTAATTATTTACCTCATACCTAATTCTTCGAATCAATTCAGATTTATTTTAGTATAACTTTACTCTATTACCAGTTTAATATATAAAAAATATCTTGACATTAAAGGAATGCAATAAATGTTGTACATTGTTTGACTGGCCTGTTGGTCTAGTGGTTGGACCCTGACTGCTATACCGGAAGTCGTGGATTCGATTCCCACCCAGGACAAATGTTTGTGAGATGAGCACGATCATTTGTTCTGTGTCGGGGTGTCATTTATCTATAATAATATATCGAATATGTATTTAGAAATATATAAGTAAGTTTATCAGTTGTCTGGTTACCATAACACAAGCTCTGCTTAGCTTAGGATTAGATAACCGTGTATGAGTTGTCGCAGAATATTATTATATTATTGTGATCTAGATTTCCTTATTATTTCTTCTTTTATTTCTAATTCTGATTATTTTTCCTTCTAATACTTGTGGCGTGGATTTCGAAGAAATATGTGTCTTTTTCCTGTCGAAAGGAACTTATTATTATCCAAAAATAACTCATGTATTTATAAAGATTATAATAAGTTTACTCAGAGATAAAGAATTTGTAGCATTGGTTACTTTTTCTCAGAACAGTCTGAAGCTTAAATTATACATGTAGGGTAGGTACAGAATTTTAAAATGTATTTTTTAAATAAATAAAATAGTACGTCCAAAAGCTCAAAGCAAAATACTGGCAGATATTCCACGAAGAAAAAAATATAAAAGCGAGAGAAAATTGCATTCACTACCATGAAAAGTATTTTTTACGGAGAATACAATATTCGAATATACATTGGATTCCTAGGTTCCTCAAATTAATTAATAAATGAGATGGTTCTGAAAACCCAGAATTATTCACTTTTCATTTAAAATTGAAACGGCTTATCTTTTTTGTTTACTTTCCCATTAATTAACATGAATATGAACTTAAAGGAGAAATTCATCACTGCAATGTAAAATATATTTTTTTGTACCTAATACTTACTTTTTTTATTTGTTATATTTACAACTAGCTGTGCCTACAACTTCGTTCGCGTGGATGACGAAGCTTATCAATGAGTCTTTAACCATTAAGGCTGCACACGCGACGTAAGCTTAAAAAATTGAGTAACTTCTCCCGTTTTCCCAACATTTCCCTTCACTGCTCTGCTCCTATTAATTGTAGCTTGATGAAGAGTATACTATAACCTGCCCAGGAGTATAAAGAATAATTGTACCAAGTTTCGTTAAAATCCGTCGAGTAGTTTTTGTTTCTGTAAGGAACATACAGACAGACAGACAAAAATTTTACTGATTGCATTTTTGGCATCAGTATCGATCACTAATCACCCCCTGATAGTTATTTTGAAAATATATTTAATGTACAGAATTGACCTCTCTACAGATTTATTATAAGTATAGATAACATAATACACACTTAACTTTATATACACATAGAAAAATCACACGAAACTATTGACTAATTAAAACCTAAAACCTAGAAAAAAAGAGTTTTTCCTTTTACTGAAGACTAGACCTTCAGTCACTAATTAAGAAAGCTTTTTGACCTTATCTTATAATTTGGATGCTTACAGTTGCAAGTTAGTAACTACAGTTAAAATTATAAAACAATGATCTTGAGAGAACAAAATAAATTATTATAAAATGACTAAATAAATAAATAAATCAATCAATCTTTGTTTATTCAATACGTTGATAAAACAATGAATCAGTATAAATAGACGGACATAATTCCATGGAATTCTACAACAATTAGTGTCAAAACAGTACTGCGTAGTAGATAATTAAATCTAATCATTCTTAAGTACGGGATGCGTAACACGCAATGCGTCATCATGTTGAATGCATCTCAAGACCAAATGTGTAGGAGCACTAAGTGTAAAAAAAATGTTTATGTAATGCAATATATTTGTGCCCAAATGACAGACGAAATCGAAATGGAATTCCGATCGTGTATCCTAGGTTTTATAATTTATTACGTTATTTTTCCTATTTATTTGGAGGCTTTTTGTCCCGCTGTAGGACAAGCTCAAAACAATAATAATTTTCCTAATTTCCCATCTTTTGGAGGGCTTTGTTTTGCAGTGGGACACTTCAGGCTTAAATAAATGATAATGAATAACAAAATTAAAACCTAATTTAAAATAATATAAAATGATAAATTATAGTGCGCAATATGTAATTTAGTCGACTATATATTAATTTTAGTAGAGTCAAATGTGTAAATTATGTCATCATCATTACTTTCGTCACTTTAATTATCGTAGGTTCTGTCCGCCACTTTACTGGTCTATGGCAGCATCATACGAAATTATTGTTACCTAACATTTCCTCACTTTCCCGATGTTAAGTTCTTGCAATTACATCTCATGCTCCATACTTAACGTCTACAAGCTTGTCCTAAGCATACTTCCTTTTTATAATTAATTGACCATTAAATAGAAACTTCTTCATATACTTGAATGATAAATAAACACTGGCTGGCTGTATGAAAAGTAAAAAAAGAAAAACAATTGAATTAAATTTAGAATATCGTTTTTCTTTTGTTTCACACCACAAAGTCCGTTAAAGATGCAGACAAATAAAGCATGCTATATAAAAAATGTACTCTGTGATGTGAACGTTTAACACTTAATGGAATTTAAAGATGTCAAAAAATTAATAGAAATGAATTAAATCTAGCAAGAGTATCCGTCAATTCTGTGATTTGCGGTGTACACGACAGGGCGCTTACGCAATACACTTTCACCATGCGTTTAGCGAGGAGAGAGTCCCTGAGATTGCCTATTACTAGATTACCTTGTGAAGTCGGGAAAATAAGAAAGTGTGTAATATGTCCTCGTCTATAGGACGTAAACGCGGCTGATTTCACTGCTAAACATGCAATGAAAACTTTATTTGTATAATCGAACCGTAAGTCTTGTTGAGAAGCGATATAAGCTTTTCTATTTTTCTATATATTTAAATGGTAATTTTGCGTGAAGTTCGTAAAGAAAAATTAAACCACATAGCGGGTCTTGGTGTTGTTCGAAACATAAAAAGAATCTTTATGAGAAATGAAAACCCTTTTGCAAAAAGATAATTATTAAATAAGAGGATTGCATTTATTTTTATAAGTCGTAAAATATAGTTCGTTTTAAACAGTTATCAATCAAATTTAGAATGTTAAGGTAACAAACATATTGGGTAACATGACATGCTTCAGAAAAATATTCTAGAAAAGTTAAATTAATTTAAAGAAAATAACCTCAAGGTTACATTACCAACAAAATAAAAATAGTTTATAAATTAAATACGTTCTTAATAATATGTTATTTGTATCAAGCTGTAGATCAGCATTCAAATGTTGCATTTAAATTAAACGTATCTTCGTCTTAATGCTACGATCAAAGCAATGTGGGTGTGTTCCGATACTAACTAACACGGGTGGTCTCTAGGAAATAATTGACAGTAAATAATCGAGTCTACGACTAAATGACGTCAAACCGAAGATTTTAAGAGACACATTTGATCAATTTATGAAGTCTTTACAAAAGTCAAAACCACAAAAAATGTCATTACCAAACAAATAATCCTACGGTAAAATATGATTCTAAAAAATAAACCAAAAAAGTACAAGAACCGAAAATAATTACATCAAACATGAGTTCTCAGCGTAACCAGTGGAATCAATGTTTATAATTACGCGTATATTTTATTTTTCGTGACATGACAAAGAGGTACAAAAGCTGTTTATATTTTGGGTGCGACCTTTGCGATGAGCAAGGTTGTTCCGCGGAGGAAGAAGGAAAACTTCTGTTGCCATAAGAGGCAGCCTTGCTGTGACAATGGTCAGTGATGCACCGTACGTACCTACAACACACTTTATTTAAATGGAAGTCTTTCACCCACTTGTTTTTGACGCCTGATATTTATTAGTCGGTAATGGTTTCCTCTTTTTGTCGTGATTTTATGATGATTGGCAGAAGAAACTGAGATTGAATCAAAATTAAATTAAAAATTTATTTAATTCATGTTTCGTTTAGTATAGCAGTACCTTATGCTTGCAATAGTAGCGTAATTTATGAATCTTTTCATATTATATTTATTTATTTATAAATTAATGTACACACAACAGACAGACAAGTTAACACATACAGAACAAATAGGTACAAAGGTTATATTACTCAGACACAGAATAAAGCTTAGCCTGATTTCAAAAATGAAAATTCCTGATTGAAATCTGAAACAATTTTAACGATTTAATGCTATTTCGTCTTTTAGTTCGAAATAATAAAGCTGCAAGAAAGGCATAAATATAGTATTTAAATTGTCATTAAAAGAAAAAAAATATGAATTATTTTGATCCGGTCAAAACGTCAAGCCCTTAAGGTATTTAAGCATGTACGCGCTAATCCACGTTCTATAATATTACTATATGAATTATTATTGTTTGTTCAAATTCAAAGTCAGAAGCAAAGGTCTTCTATCATGTAAGTCACTTACAAGGACTCAAGCAACAAATAATTTAACAACAACCAAATACACTTTTATAAAGGTACGTGTTTAGATATCTTTCTGTATGTTTATGACATACCCATTATTATTTATGTCTATATCATTTGACGGGCCTGTTGGTCTAGTGGTTAGTGACCCTGACTGCTATACCGGAGGTCGTGGGTTCGATTCTCATCCAGGACAAAGGTTTGTGAGATGAGCACGATCATTTGTTCTGTGTATTTATAAATATATAAGTATGTTTATCAGTTGTCTGTTTACTATAACACAAGCTCTGCTTAGCTTAGGATCAGATAACCGTGTGTGAGATGTCCCGGAATATTATTATATTATTATTATTTACCTAAAACTTGCTTTAAACATTGTAAAAGTGACATAAATACTTGCCTGTATTTGAACTCAAAACCTCTAATCCGACATTCTTAACAGCAATAAAGTTTAATTAATGAAATATTAATGCTACACAAATACGTGGTTCAATATCTAAATGCTACCTAATTATTGATCAGCCGTATTAATTACTAACACTTTGCTGGTATTTATACAGTTTCCTAAGCTATCGAATAGTATTTACCATTAAATTAGTTGTGGTAACCATTCGTTGGTAACCGTTTGGTAAGACTACGGGTAAAGGTGAAACGGGTCGCTATAAACTGAAATATAATTTGTATTAATTGATTATTATTTGGTCAATGCGGTATAACTGTCAAATCAAAATCCTTAACTTTCAAGGCGTAAATATGTATATATAATGTTGTTACGTAAAGAGGTTATTTACTTGTTTACATAAACGTTAATTACGACCATGTGTTAGATTTTGTGTCTACATTCTCTTAATCCTAAGAAATAACTTGTAAGTGAAAGGCTAAAACATTAAAATAACAACATAATTTACCCTGTTTATAACATAAACTACTTGTAATTAAATAAATTTCATTCACTAACTGTGCAAGTAATATCTAAATCGTAAACCATACTATACTGGTTTTAGTGCCTTCGCAACAAATAATATATATGTCACATAGTATTAATTAGACAGGTTGCTTAGTCCTACTTTTAATACTATCGTATGTGAACACGTAGGTCTCATTACCTTAAATTGAATGCGCCTGGGCATAGAAGCGGGTCACAGACGTCGTATGACATTTCGTAATAACGTCATGATTATTTTATAGAATTACTAGCGGCGCCCCGTGGTTTTACCCGTATATCTCCTCTTTTCGTGAACTTATCCGAGTAACAAGTATCCTATGTTTCGATCCAGATTATAAGCTATCTATATGCCAAATTTCATACGTTTCTCTTTGGTAGTTTTAGCGTGATAGAGTAACAAACATCCATCCATCAGAAATTTTTGCCTTTATAATGTTAGTAGGACTTACTGCGTAATACCTAGATACCTAGACTACCTATTGCGATTGTGACCTTATAAATAAATGAGTTTTTCTTTGATAGATGGCGGTAGACACATGAATAATACGATGTCGTTTGGGTTATTGTATGTGACTTCTGATTTGTATTCACGAATATGACTTTATCGTAGAAGATCGGTTTTCTATATTTGCATAGAATAAAAACTACACAGTTGTGGTCTCATGTTGATTCCCATATCGCATGTCAGACTCTGATTGGTTTTAATTTCATAGTCAATAAATGATAGTTAAGTACTGAATATCATATGTGATAGGTTTAAGTATGTGTTAATAGTAAAATTAATATTTGAGTAACGTATTCATTTAAATGTTTAAGTTAACTCAAATGTTTTTCATTGATTTAAATTGATTTTATTAGTAGTTATTGATTATTTTAGATTGTCTTTGTTAAAGTCAGATTCCCGTATATTATAATCAGTGCCTACGTCTGTATGTCTGACCATTA
The DNA here is from genome assembly GCA_905475315.1 of Autographa pulchrina. Lineage (NCBI taxonomy): Eukaryota > Metazoa > Arthropoda > Insecta > Lepidoptera > Noctuidae > Autographa > Autographa pulchrina. The sequence continues at coordinate 3,641,879 of FR997770.1, forward strand.
TTTCTACAAAAGCTAAACTCTCTAAACCAGCTAATTCTATGATAATATCATATTTAACACCTTGTGCAGACATTTATATTTACAGTTTATGAAAGGTGATTGTAATCTCAGGTCCGAGTCTTTCAAGCATGACCGCTACCGTAATATTTTTTGCTAGAACTAGCGGGTCATAACGTTAATATGAAAAACTTGTTTTGTTGTTAGTTATAAGATAAAGCCGTGTAATCTGTCTACTGATAAAATAAAACTATTAAAATAAGAGTAATGGCTTAATGTTTGTTATGTTCTGGAAAGATTCTGAGGTCCTTGTGTTCCTAATTTGGCAAAGTTTTAAGCCGTAAAAGATAGAAAGATTAGGAATACAAGAGGAATATTAGTCAAACTTCTACAGTCCAAAGACTGAGTAGGACATATAATTAGAATTATAAACTCGACCTTTTGCAAAGAAAGGTTAGTTAGACATCGGTTCCTTCTTGAAACCACCATTTACGTAGGCCTACTTAACAATTACCTCCTAACATATCCACACAAAGTAATTTATAATAAAGGTTTCAACAATGTAAAAGTAAATCTCAATGAAACAACAGAGACAGGTGAAGCTCATAAAGCTCAAGAACGTAATGCATGCAAACGTGTCAAATAAACAGATGTCACTGCAGTCACTGCGACTCTTAACGAATATCGGATTCTCACGGTCAGACTTATATTCGTGGTCGCGGAGACGAGGAGATAGGAGGCAAAATGGAGTGGTAAGAAAAATACTTACTTTTAAACTATCACGCTGCATGTTTACAGTAATATAATTCACTGGAATAAGCGCGTACATGTATAAATACCCTTTCTTGGGCTTGACGCTTCGACCGGGTTACACCGAGCCGTGGTCGCAAGCAGACTAGAGATGCGTGATGTAAGAAAAATAGATAGATTTTAACAGATATAAACAATAATATTTGTGTGCTAATGCAAGGTGAAGATGCAGGCTCCTCTTATATAGAAGGATAACATGACTGTTGTAGAGTAATTACTCGTGAAGGTTCCCCTTTCTAGTATGTACCTAAATGTTATTGTTTATCAATTCTAAGCTTGATTTTGTTTTAGTTCTGTAGGAGCTCTCGCAAATTCAGTAATTTTCGCATTGGAAATAGTCAACATTATGGAAAAATTCTAGGCAGTCGAATAATAAAATTTATCTTTATATATTACATAGCTTTTTATCTAAAGTTTCAAGTACAATTTAGATCCGATTATGCACTTGCTCTGATTTACAAAACCGGTTTCCCACACCATAAGCACCTGGTTTTGTAAAGGTATGTTTTAAATGAGAACTTTTGTGACCGCTTTTGCTTGTAAGTATAATTTGGGTTTGATGACGTAATCATCTTTAGGACTGATGATCTCATTATGATGTTATTAATGTACCGTGCGAGCCTAAACGACGATCTACCTGATGTTGCTCCTTAGTCATCTTCCCGATTGATTTAAAGCCATTGTATCATTAAAAGAAGCTCAAGATAATTTTGGTACTCTGCAGAATTGGGACCTTAGAGTTAAACGCCTTAACGATCCAATTACCCTTTGTTGATAAGTTTAAAATCGTTAACGCCAAAGTAAGTCAGCTTTACTACATTTACTCGTGTACCTTTGCTTCCCAAATTCCAATATCGATTTCTCAATAATTGAAAAAACAACATGAAACAGGTTATCAAAAAAATACATACAGTCAAGTATTATATAGAACGTCGTCTTATTTGGAATTTTGGTAAAAGAATTGCGTAAGAGTCAAGTTTTTTTTGAAGACCGGACCATGAAGAAAAACTTGCTGAACTATCAATAAGCCACATCCAATACATTGCACATGCGGGTGTTGTGATCGCGTAGCTGCGCGTACGCCTCAGAACGTTCTATCTGGGTTTATTTATTTAAATATGCGTAAACTGCGCTTGCCTGTGCGCCTTTGTCTTGGTACCTTGGTACTAATATAGCCGGCTTCCTGCTCATCTCGCCCGCTTTATCGTTCTTTTGCGTCGAGCCTGACAACCGCTTTCAATATTTTTAATAACAACAACGTTTGGCGATGTTCTTTTTTCATTCCACACAATTTAATAGAGCGAGACACTTCATTCAGATGTCTCCAGATAAGTTCATACATTTTTTATTTTATTACCCGTTTGTTGTTGCTTTTAAGAAACATGGTAACGGTCAAATAATTTTCTTACTTCGAATGGAATCTATACAATAGCGGGTTTACGTCCTAATTAAGTAAGTATTTATGTAAATCGATAAAGAAAAATACTGATTTCGTAATGTGGCATTCAAAGAATGATCCCAAATATATAACCAAGACAGGCACGCAAGCCTCACACAGTTGAACCATAAAATGCTTTGCATACCGAAAATAAAATAAGACGCTCGAAGGACCAATATTATGAACACGAAACAAATGAGCCAAGTTACCTTTGCGTTCTGGCTTTTGTTTTACATGGCCGCTATCGCTGTTCCCATAAGGTCGAAACTTGATTATTGACAGCTCAAATCTTGGGAGCGGGAATTTTGAAAACGGAACAAATGCTTTTGCCTTCGCGTACTTTCTCAGCACTACTCACGTCAGAGATATGCGTTTAAAGGGTTTCTTCGGAACCGTCACGTAAATTAATGAATACAGAGCTTTGTAAGTTGCGCAAATGATCCAATGGTTGCGGTAACTCATCGCGGTGCGCTCGTAAAATCGGCTGCGACAATCATGGCTCGGTTTATGAAAGGTACACTTTATTTCTTTTTTACTCAGTAACTTTGGATCGTATAACGCCTGATTTTGTAGGTATTTGTGAACGGATTTGTAATGTGCCTACATGGCGGTTTCTGTGAATTTTATCTGTGTTCGTATCCAAAATAGCGTTGGTATGCATAATATCTGCACGTTATTTAATTTATGCTAATATAATATTCATGTTTAATTTAACACATAACTGCCTGTTGTGGTTATTTTTGGGTAATTAGTTTGCAATTATTTTATTTGTTGTAAAATATTCACAGTATAATATAATAATATAATATATAATATAATAATATAATATTCCCGGACAACTCACACACGGTTATCTGATCCCAAGCTAAGCAGAGCTTGTGTTATGGTAACCAGACAACTGATAAACATACTTATATATTTCTAAATACATACATATTATAGATAAATTACACCCAGACAACCAGAACAAATGATCGTGCTCATCACACAAACATTTGTCCTGGGTGGGAATCGAACCCACGACCTCCGGTATAGCAGTCAGGGTCACTAACCACTAGACCAACAGGCCCGTCAAAAAAAGTAACAGGAATAATTTTTGTTCCACTGGTTTCTGGTGTATAACGATCGATATTCCGTTGTACCGTGGTTAAATCTGTATGAATGTTATCCACTATATTAAACTGAAGTGCTGGTCCTGTAGTCTACAAAGTTTTGCATTTAGTTTTGGAATATAAATACTCAGCCTATGTATGAAAATCACCGTATGAAACTGATGCAGACAATTTGAGGCAATTAGATAAGATTCTCTGGGAATATTTGTTTATATTGAATATTTTAACAAATGCATTCGTTTAACTTATTGCAGTTTTTTAATCATTTAAGAGTGTTTTATCTCTTACTTATTCCTTCGTTTGAGAGCTATTAACAAGTCAAATGTAGGGGCTGACCAAATTACACGGCGGTGTTGTAAACGCCAACTTTTTATAGTTTTTTTTAGCGACGTGATTCAACCGAGCGATCTGTCTCCGGGTCATATACCCACAATTGGTTAGCTGCCTTTGTTATAATACTTTGAAATATATTCAGTTTACAACTACTCTATTTTGAAGTTTTTTATTGCAAGAAACTGTTGTGATTTTTGCAATCAAACAATGTGTCGATTGTGCTTAAATATTGGTATCACATTTTTGTTGTGATGTGATAGATCTATCATGAAATAAGTTTATATTTTGAGTAACTTACAATGCTTGTTTACTTCGTAAACTCCGTTATTCGCAACCCTACTCGCAGTTGCTACAAAATCTAAGCACCGTTATGAATATGCTTAAGTATATTTTCTAATATAGGTATAGTTTCCAACATTAATAAATGTCATTTTCACATTGTAATAACAATAAAATCTTTAGCAATATGCATTTGAATGTATTTGAGACGTGACAACATTCCAGGGTTTCATTGCATCACAATTTACAGCCTTCGTCGTATCGTCACCTATTCGCGTGTGTCCCACACCTATAAGCATAAAATCGGCTGCGAGTATTGCATCCTGCTATATGTGTGGGTGAATATTATTGGCAGGTCTCCGACACGACAAACGAAAGCCAACCATTCACTGGCCGAATGATTTCTAAGACGTATTTGATTATTTAAATCTAGCGTACCGAAGGTTCCTTTTTGAACGGTAGTGGAGATCGTTTTGTGCATGGGAGGCTTTAGTCCCCTCTGGATGCAGGAAGGCTCCACAAATAAAATATGTGACTTGAAGGCGACGGCGAGGTGCCGTCGAGATGAGGCTGCGCAGGCTGGGGGGAGAGGGACAGAGAACAGACTTCACCTTAGCGAGAGCGGGAGAGAAGAACGCTTGGCTATCTGGAGAAATGCGAGCACCTCATTTAATCGGTACGCGCTTCGTTTTGTAGGATAAAGGAAAATTTGCGATGCTTTAAATACGATGGTATTATATGTGTGGGTGTGTGATAAAACATTATTATTATCGCTACATCGTCTATTCAAGATTCAATCAGTCTATTTAAGCTAGACTTTGTGTGGACTTACTTTAATGTACTTCCAGCTAGATAAGAAATAGGTTTTGTTGAGTTTTATGTATTCTATCGTTCTGTAAATCAGTATTTTAAGGAACAAAAATCGTTTGACTTTTATTACTCTTACTAAAATCACAGAAACGCATTTATTTACAAAATATAGAAACTCCAATTAAAATGTTCAAAGAAAAATGTTCTTTATAGAGCAGCACTCGATCAACCAAATATTTTATTGCACAAAGTTCTCATACATGATTCCTGAAAAATAAAACCTGTGTAATATTTCGTTTGCACAAAACATTGCAATATCGGAGTCATATACGTTCGAATATTTTCAGCTTGGGGCCGAAAAAATGGGTTACTCCGTTTGTCGGTCAGTCACGCCCTTACTTTATACGTATGCAATATTGAAAAAATCGTTACCAACGTTTTTTATTCCTGATCTACCTTATTCAGTTGCTTTTATATTAATGAATACCGGAATTAACGTTATCTTATAGAGACGATGGTAAGATGTATGTATTTTCATGTCGTTTACACCTACTTATATTATTATGAAACCTCTGTAAAATGTTACAATAATTAAAAACAAAATCTCTCCGTCTGTTTGTCTGAACGTGACAAACTCAAAAACAACCGAACGGATTTTCATATGATTTTCACCAAAAGATAGAGCGAATCAAGAAGAAGGTTTGCTGTTATATATCATTAAAGTTTTGTACACCCATGCGAAGGCAAAGCGGATCGCGAGTCTAAAAGTAAAGCTATGTTTATCATAAAACATTTTAGTTCATCATACATAGAAAACTTTCTGCTAATTAACCTAAAACAAGTCTAGTGAAACCTTATCTTAATAGTTCCCAAATGAATGTCACATCCTTAAGTATTCTATAGTTTTAAACGCTTACAAACAAAAGTAACTTATAGCGATGCCGACGGCCGGCAAGTTGCATTATTGTCATAAACCCACACTCGGATGGCCAGCGAATAAAACACGACCGAATATGAACATAAGGAAACACCGTCCAACCACTATTATACACAGACCCACCACATTTGGCCGGGTTATGCATAATCGTATGAACTGAGGAAACTGCACGTGTCTAGTAATCGTCGTTTCATTTGTACCTTTGCTTATTTAGAGCTTTCGACTTCAAATGTTTATGAATTGTTTGAGGTCATGATTTTCTTTATATACCTACTTCTTGCTTTAGTGTCATCTTTAATAACTACTTAGTTTCCAACTGAATCCATTTATTGGGAAAATGTATAGCTGAAAATTACTTTTCTTAGGTGTTATCATTGCCTAATAGGTATGGTCGCTAGTCATTCACTATCATCATAAACTTTAAAAAAATTAACCGTTTTATTTGTGGAAATATTCTTCATAAAGAAGTTCTTCAAGTTCAAAAAGAAAACCACAAGTACTGCCAGCGTAACTTTCACCTTTCTAACCAAAATTCTGCGCATGAAAATTAAAGTTACAATACGAAACTAATTCTCTAACATAATGTTAATTTCAAGATGTAAGTTCCAGTCGGCACCATAAGACGGTACATGAACCGAGCATTGGGTTCCTATTCCCGCATCACCAGTCCGTTTTACTTAATATTTTACAGACCTATTAACATGGCCCTTTATCCTGTACAGCGTGCCGCCAAAGTGCACGTAGAATTAATACGCATTTAATTTAAATCCGTTTTATTCTAATTTAATTAATTTAGAATTAAAACGGACTCATGCAGTACCGACACAATAAAAAATAATATTAAAAAAAAAATGTAAGCTATCATTTTTTTTTAGTTTGTGAAATCTAAGTCGTATACTTACTTGCACATACTACATACCGATGCTTTATGTTTTACCTAATTTACACCCAAGAAAGCAAAGGTAAGGTTTTAGAAAGTTTAAGTACCAATTTTTGTTTAAGTGGACGAAATTGCCGTGTAGTTGACACACTGCAGGCTGTCGTCAATAAACAATAAAACGACAAATTTCACCAAGTGATTGATGCTAAAGTGCTCCCGTACGAGACAAAAGCCGTCGTAATTATGTGCCAATCTGTGTTATTATGTGTAATATAAGTTGAGTACAAGATAATGTTATTGTAGTCATTTTGTGGGTTATCCGCCAAATAAAGGGTTTGGGTGAACAAAGAGGTCGGATCAATGGTACGGATGCATGCTAATGTGGGATAAATACCGACGCATAGCTTGCTGTCCGACCCACGCACACAGACCTCAGCGGATACACATACACAGCAACCTGTCGCTGTGTGCGATACCTTACCGCACACACTCACAAATCCTGTTAGGGTTGAACATAATTTTGCAAAATTAATTTTGTGAGCATAAATGTAATGCGGTGGATTTTATGTGGATATTACAGGTTATAGAGAAATTAATAAACATATTTCATTTAAAATTAGTTTAACGATAACCTTTAATGATATAATTTGCTTACATTATTTTATTACTAATTGATTTTATTAAACAATTTTTAATTCCTGTCTGTTGCAAGTAAGTTTAGTTGAACATTCAACTGCGTATTATGACCTCTAAGTACAGGTGAAAACTCATCATACTTATTTGAGTAAACAACTAAAATGTTCCACTTCTATGAGTCATTGTAAACAATTATTTTAAGAAGTATGTTAATGTCAAGTAAATATGAGGCTGACGTAAGGGCGTCCTAGATCATTGTTTACTAGAACTTTGTTGTAATATAAATGCCCTTGTCTAATATTGTCACAAGATTTTCCTCATCTCATGTCATCAGTTGTAACACGATGTGGCATTGAAATATTTATTATCTTCGTCTTTATAATTAGAAACTGAAATATATTTAGACTAATGTTTATATGTAAAGTCTTAACTGCGTCTTGTGTAATAAAACATGGGTTGTGAAGCGTTTTATTTTTAGTATGTAGATTTTTTTTCTGTTTTATTCGCCATTAGTGTGCAAATTACTAACAACGAATATTTTTACCTTAAAATTGACGTTTTTTTACTAAGACGAAATGTAACTGGTCTGATACCTACCTATTGCAGTTAGGTCACGAGATATTATAGAAAATAATACTATACTTTAGACTTTGGTCAACCCTGGACAGGTTGTGTAAAGTGGATTATGACAAGAAAGCAATTGTCTTTGGTAAATATATCCAATATTTCCAATAGCATTAAAACAAAAACTTTTAAATAATTTATTAACTAATTAATGTAAAAATCCTTGTCATAAAAAAGAATTAAATTTACGCAGATGACACGATTGCAGTTTAAAATTTCGCGTGTGGCATATGGCAAACGTATAATGCGAAATAAGCTCAGGTAACACGGATGAGTAAAATTATTAAAACAGCATACATTGCCTACATGTTACAGTGAACTTTGTTTAAAACTTAACAAAACATGCAATGAAAAAATACGTATGTCAATTTGGATAATCACGTTTTAAAGTTGCAGTTTAGTAACTCACGTCGCCAACCTTGCGGATTTACTTTTTTACTGTTTTTGAGGACACACATTGCCATTTAACAACATCAAAGTTAAGGTCCTCTTGTCATTCATTTTTTACCTGTGAGTGGGGACTTTAAGGTTGATAGGTACCTTTTTATTCCGACCCAACCTTGATAGAGAGGCAACAAGGACAAATGACAATGCTTCACGCAGGATGTATTTAGGCTGCAAGTCGACTGCAAAATAAGCCTTATCAAGGTGATACTTTCAAATCTAGACTATTGTCTTGATAAGCTAATATTATAGCAACATTTATCAATAGTAATAGAACTAACCTGATCTTATTAGTCATGTTTATCGAAATTCGTGCATTAACAATTCAAGTGAACACAAAGCTGGGTTATTCTAAACCGAGTATAAACCTCAAGTATTTATTATAGGTAAGTGCATGTAGATTAGCGCGTGCAAGACAACACCGATAGCACATAATCCACAACGGTGAACGTGCAAAACAATAAATAGCTCGGTCGGCGCCACTTCTAATTTCCTATGCTCTAGGCGCGTTTGCAACTGATCCTGAATCGCGATTCCGTATTCCCAGGGAGTGCGGGGTCAGCGAGCTAGCCCGGGAGGCAAACCAGTTTCAAACATTTCAATATCACACCCAACCAGTAATAAAGTGTATACAATAAACTTTACAATATATTTGTCACACCTCTTTAAGTTTTATGATTTTGGGAGATGGATTTTGGACATCGATTGGTTATGTGATGTTTGTGGCACGAACACTTTGTATTAAGGTGGTGGCTAGCATTCCTTGTATAACGACGAAGATTGAAGTCCATTTGATGATGGCATAAGTTTCCATGATATAATAACGTACAATTTAATAGAAATAAACGATGCACCAGGTCCTAAGTAGGTAGGAACCAAATTTCGTCGATAGTCTCAAGTGATGAAACTTACATTTTGACACAAAAATTCAATGTTACTTTTAAAGTGGTATTTGTAGCAAACTGAAATGCCGATACTGATGTTTTATTTCTTATTACAGTTCTTTAATAATCTGCGCATTATCGTAAATGTGTGGTTCACGGTTCAATGGCTACTGCGCACTTAGATCAATCTGTAGCGTTTAGCTTGCCTCGGTCAGTTATTAAGTAGTTAGCTATCCTTTACGTGAGAGCTTCTTTATACACTTATTGATTCTGCATTACTATTTATTCAATTTATTGAAGTAATACTACACTTCGGGTGTATGTATAATTGTATACTCTTTCTTGACTTGAAAATATTTTAGGTAAGTAGGAAATGAAAATACCACAATTTCACAAATTGAAATGGGATCTTTCAAGCACAAAAATATGAAAAATTACACACAATTGTTTAACACTCTTCTGTCGGCGCTCTGACCCAAGTTATAGTTCGGAACGGGATGCATTAATAACTGCTAATTTTCTCACAACCATTCACCGTTCAATAAGTGCTCGAAATAATCGTCCATTAATTAATTACTAATATCTACTGTTGGCCCTACAACTCTCTCTAAACGTTACGATAATAGCATGAAGAATGTTGACGTACTTAAACGCTGGTTATTTCCAAACCAGTTTTTATTGTTAATATAAAATGTGACGCCTTCGTTGTCTTTCGTTTGATTACAGAAATATTTACTATCAAGAATGTAAATATCGTTTAGAGTACTTGCGACCTCCATGCCCATAAGCTAGCCAGCACCGTTATACCGTCCCGTGTTCGCATTATTTTGATCTATTTGTTTACATCATTCGACCGACCAATTATGAAGTACAGTTTTAGTTGTTCAAAATTCCAAAATGTTTATTTCTTTCCAAGTTTAAGGTTCATTAGTCTTTTAAATTGTAGATGTATTTTCTATCGGGTTTTATTGGCGCGTGTACGTTTGTATCAGTTTTTATTTGAGTACCGTTGTTCTACTGTTTTTATTTTACTGATTTGCTAATATGATCAACTAGTGGGTATTTACGTCCACGTATACCAACTGAGAGAAAAAGTTTGAAACTATAAGATACACAAGAGTTTACATACTTTGTTCTCATTTGACTTTACATTCATAAAATCCAAACTTTTAATTAGATTCCTAGAAGAATAAGCTAGGATCTGAGAACAACAATGACCATTGAAGACAAGTTTGCTATGACGGATAACATCACCATACTGCCTGATATGAAAAACTATGAAAACGGTTTTCTGTGGCATTGTTTTAGTAAATTAGTGGATTCCTAATAAACATAATGACTAAATAATAAAATAATATAGTTTGCTCTTATTAAAATAGTTATGAATGGCTCAGTAACAGCATAAGAAGCTAGAATTCCGAGTTCGTCAACATCATACAATGACAAATGTAAAGAGTCACAAATGACAATGGTGTCTCGCTGGCCACGATTCGATAATAGTGAATAAACACGGCGATGAGTTATCGGTGGCATCTCGGGTCGTCGGCCGCGGTACCGTTCCACTTGCCCCTGGACGACGAAACTCACTACCTAGAGTGTGAGTTAATGTTGGATGTGGTATTGTTGCAGCCAGGAATTTGTATTTTTTTTCACTAGCATTTATGATCTTCAAAATAGCCAATTTTGGTGTTTCTCTTATTGTTCTTTTTTATCAATGGTCTTTATGGTCGTTCAAATCTGTATGCGTCGTGCAAAGGGAAAGAGGAAAGCAAGAGGTTTTTTTTACTATGTAAGCGTGCCAACTTATTTCAAAGTGAATTTTGATTAACCCTTGACCTCAATTTCTCACAATATAAGGAAAGTAATTTTACATATATGAGCAATCTGAAGTCAATAGGGTATTCCGTACAAAACTTGTAATATATTTAATTTATTACTTTGAAAAAAATATTTAAAAATCTACTGACCTCTCAGAAAGATTTAACGAAATTGAAAAAAAATATATCAATTAAATTATTCTTCAAATATAAACTGTAACTAAAAGTGCCGCATCTACAGGTAACACGTTGATCTACATTATTGTTTTTACTATTAACGTCCATAGACGAATTCCGACGTGACTATTCCGCTAATCAAATTTTGTAACTGCGGCATATTGTAACCATTAGGTAGGTCTTGAACCTACATTTTTTCAGTCAATTATGTGTTACCGTTAAGTACATACTTAGATTGTTGCTCCGAAGTCCGAACACATTTTATATTTAAAATAATGTGATAAAATGGAACTACTTTATCTTTAAATCGACTACTCAATTTACTCAGTGGGTGAGTGATTTTAGTTTTTTCCCTAGAGTCTGAAATTTGCAACAAATAGTAATTTTATCTGTATATATGTTTTCCCTATGCATTTCTAGGCTTTTTAATACGATGCCCTACATTTTAAAATCTGGTAACGGGAAGTAGGTACATGAAATCTGGAACATCAGCATTCCTGATTCTTGAATATTAGTGAAACCGCTTGCCCTATGCTTGCTCTATGAAAGTTCTTAAAGCCATGTTGTGACACACGAACAGAAGCAAGGAAGGAAGCAGGTTGTTGGTTATATATTGCACTGGGAGCTTTAAAAGCCGAAGAAAGCTAGTGAAACCGATCAGAAACAGTCCATATAACACGGTCGTGACGCCTCGTACAAGCTGCGCGTGCGCCGCCAGCGTTGACATTACACGCACTTTTATTGGGCCATCGTAAACGCGTTCAGAGAGGTTTAACGCCGATCACACGTTGCCACGAGCTGTCAACCCTTGTGTTAAGATGTCTTCACGTTTTTAATTGGGTTTCTTATAAGCCATAATATTAAGTAAGTCGGTAAGGATTAAAAGCTTTTAAGGCTCATAATAGCTTTTCAATTTTAATAAGACAACCTTTATTTAATTAGGTTATTATTTCTTTAGGTATACATTGAAAATGTGGACCCAAATGGACCTAATAGAAATTCTATCTGGCCAAAATACCTCACCATTTCCGAATTTCCGTTTTTAGGACATCTCTAGAATTGGATGAATGTTGGCAATTTTAGGTAACTATATTTTTCGTTTTCGCTGTGTAGAGAAATAAGTCCATACTGATCTTCATAGAGCTAAGTTCTTATGTTATGTTATACATCATATGAACGTAACTAAAAGTTGTGACACAAAACTGATACTCCAAATGAGAAAGCGTGAAAAATCTACTCCCTTTAGTTGAGCATCATAAAATTAGTTCCGGATTAAATTAGCACCTCGTTTCAATTTTAACTTATAATGATTAGATAAGATTGTAATAGCATTTGAACATTTTGGGGTCAACAATTCGTATCGAGGTGTTTTTCATTGCACTTTACAGTTATGAATTTATTCATTATCACCAATTTTCTACGGAAGTTAGACTGTACTATTGGTCAATGAGTTATTATATAGCCTCTAAACTATGCGACTAAGTTTACTGTACATTTAACTTGATGTAATTAAATTTCATTTTAAAAGTATCTAGAGATTTCCACTTTTTTATTTATGTAAATAGGTTGATTATTTATATAATTAGGTCGATAGCTGTTAAATAATATAGATACTTTTATAGCACTTCAATATTACATTTTATTTTTCATGTTAATATAATATAATATTTACTTAACAGAGCTTTATAAGAATTTATTTTGCTACTTATATTAATTACTATTTATAATACTATGTTTGACTTTTCAATGTTACTGCTAGGGTAACGCCGTGTTCCCCTTAAGCGCTTGCGCAACTTGCCCATGAACATTTTTATTTATTGTTTAAGGGTAATTCATATCACTGAACATAATAAATACGTTAATTCCATTATAAATTAAAGGTTAAATTACTAATGCAACAATACCAGTGAGGTTGTTACCTGAATTTTTATTTTACCTCCGATTCTTAATGTAAAAAATAATGCAAATAAGAGAGTTCGAGGTTAAAAAGTTATTTATGATGAATAATTCACATTAAGGCCACGACCGTCGCACCTAATTTGTACAAGCGTCAACTAAAATACGTTATTAATTGTCTAGAAAACTAGAAAAAAAATAGAAGTAGGTATTCATATAAAATAATTCTAACAAAAAAACCCGACTTCAAAATAAGTCTTATATTTATTTCTTTTATTTATCCCACTGTCAAAACTGTACCAAAATAATAGGAACACACAAGAAACATCAGCTATCAAATAAAAAAAAAGAATCATCAAAATCGGTTTACCCAGTCAAAAGTTCTGCGGTAAGACGAATTGAGTACCTCCTCCTTTTTTGAAGTCGGTTAATAAAGTGATAATTTTTCTGAGTTTTTTTGACCGGTGAGGTTTGTAAGCGGCACAGTTGTAACTTTACGGTTAGCTCAATCAGATGATGGTGCGCCGGCGCAACGCGGAAATCAATTGGATTCGCCTTTATCATTTATGGATTGCGAACCCTTAGGCATCACGCTTCAGTTACACAACTTACACAATGACTCGAACCATAATACATTATGTTCTTCTTTACATAGTCTAAAATGATCGCTTCCACTGTCTGTTCACTTAAATATTTTAGTCAGATTTTAATGCAGTTTTAGCAATAGATAGTGATTTAATAATAAGGGTTATATGTATTATATACACATATTATAGTACATACACACGTGCGAAGACGGGGCGGGTTACTAATATTTCATACACCTGAATTCAAATTACTGAAAATTTAACTTAATCACATTACACATACTTGTACGACTATTGTCGTTTTATCAACGAACTGAGGTTCGAATTTAAAGGTCGTGTACCTAAACAATTGCAGAAAACAGGTTAATGTGATGCACGATGACGGAACACAACCTGTCACTGCTGACTTTGACCTTACAAGTCTGCATACATTGTCTCCGTTTTCAGAAGTAACAATGGTTTTATACCAGCAGGCGGGCCGGAGGTCGTTTGGGTTCTATTTCCACCCAGGACAAATCTTTGTGTGATAAGCACGATTTTTTTTATATAGAAATACATAAGTATGTTTATCAGATGTCTGGTTACTAGTACAGGCTCTTCCTTATTTAGGATCAGATGACCATGTGTGAGTTGTCCTGGGACATTATTACATATTGTTATTACCTGTGAGCTCTAAAAGTCGTCGATCGAAATCGTATTTCAGTAATTTTAACAGCTCTTAGAACAAATAAATTAATAGCCAATTACTCGTAAGGCACCGCTTTGGGCTAACAATGGGCGCAATAAAAGCTATAAACGTCACGATGTTTGGCGTCCCATGGTGCTCGGCTGATCTGTTAACGAGAATGAAACACGTCCTAGTGCTACTGCCAAAGACTAAGACGCAGAGGCGTTTGTTCCTACTTCCGCATTGCATCTGGAAGTGGTCATTTGGTTTTTAAAGCAAGAAAGTTTTAGGTTTTCCTGTATGCAACTTCTTAGGTATGCAAAATCTGAATTTAGTGCATTTAAAAAAAGTAAAGTTTAATTTAATGGTTGGTAGTGTTTAAAGAGAAAGAGGTATTATGATTGTCTATGTCTTAAGATGAGCTTTTGTTTACCTAAATGTGAACTTCAAAACGATTAGATATTTTAATAATTATACCTAACTAAAATAATAAAATGTGCTTAAGCGATTTTAAACTTTTTCTTACAGCGTTTCTTAGTTAAATCTTTTAGCACAATTCATGATTACACAGTACATGTTTTAAGCTACGAAATATTGCCTCATATCAGGCGAATAATGAACTAGATAGGAAATCTGATATAAATGAATTAAAAACAAATAAAATAGCGGCTTTTGTATGAAACACGTTAGGTATTTTTGACAGGTATATAATCAAAGGTATTTTTATATTCAATTCTGTGCATCAATTCCATGAAATATTTTATTTAAATCCATTGCATTGATATAAATAAAATGATAATTGAATACGTATGAAAGTAGAGCAAATATTGGGAAATTGGAAATATTCTAGGATTGCTTTGAATGTGGGATTTTTATATGATGTGAGTTTAAATGAATGATGATACAGACACAGTTTAATGATAATTTATTTTTCTTGAATATATTATATTATACTATTCAAGAAAAATATATTATATTATATTCGTATTTATTATTCTTTGTTTATTTAATAACTTTAACTATCCTACCGCAGACCAAAGGCCTCTCTCTTATTATTTACTGTAATTTTTTTTAAATATTCACCTTTCCGCTTAAAAATCATCAATTATAATAAAAAAACAAACTTATACAACTTTTTATACAACAAACAAGTAAGTAAAGTGGTAAGTTTAATATTCACAAACTTTAAGACCTCCGTGGTATTCCGATATAAGTTTACTTTATAAACTGTATACTTGCGGTGTTTAAATATCTGCATTTTCTTTACTTAATGTTTACACCTAATATTATTTGGTATTATTTTCGAATGTATTTTTAAGTGTATAATTGTAAAAATAAATTTACATCTCAGCTCTGTACCTGTTAAGTGTTTTTATATTTCTCTAAACTCGATTTAAATATAACTTGTTTTGCTTTAAGAAACACAAAACGACAACATTAATATCACGCCCAATATTGACATAAATACATTAAAACAAATTATTGCAACTCAAATAGAAGCGAGTGATTAATCTGATTCTGCCTACGCACACATCTACTGCTACTTGGTCTATAGAACGAGTCTGTCGGGTAGGGCGACGACAGGCGCTCGCGCAGGTCGGGGTCACTGACCGGCCCGTTACGCGGTTACGTAATAACGTAGCTTACGGCTACGCGTCTTCAACCCCGTAGCACTTACTAGTGCCGAGTATATACTTGCAATTAATCATGTTATGCAAGTCTTGTGACAATTTTGTGTGACATTTTGTTTGGTATTGTTGTCACACTAATGATGGTTGTTGTGAAAGTTTGTATGATAATATGTTAGAATGATACTAGGTTTTGTCAACGGATTTGACCTGTTGAACATTTATTGTCAACTAGCTGTGCCAGCGACTTCGTTAGCGTGGATGACGAAACTTATCAATGAATGACGAACTTATTACTATTGATTGTAGTGTGATGAAAGTATACTATAACCTGCCCAGGAGTATGAAGAATATTTGTACCAAGTTTCGTTAAAATCCGTCGAGTAGTTTTTGTTTCTATAAGGAACATACAGACAGACAGACAAAAATTTTACTGATTGCATTTTTGGCATCAGTATCGATCACTAATCACCCCTGATAGTTATTTTGAAAATATATTTCATGTACAGAATTGACCTCTCTACAGATTTATTATAAGTATAGATGTAAAGCTACTCTGAACTATAAGGATAGCTACCTAATAGTTCAGAGTAGGTTAAAGGTGTTTCAGTTTTTTTGTATTATCAAATCAAACTAAGAAACAACTTTTCTATGTTAAATAATAGTAGTTAAGAACGACGTTTTATTTTCAAAAATAGTTGTTTAGCCAACAGTAACTTGTTAAAAGATTCAGTATCGACATTTTGTATAATAATCTACAATAGAGACTTTTCTTGTCGCTTCGAAAATAAAATAAAATCATTTCTATTAAAAAACAGTAATATTATGTTGGTTGTTTTTTAAATAACTTCGTATAACCGTGGGTTCACTTATCAGAGTACAATCGTGTGAATAAGTTACTGTTGTAAATCGTACTTACATTTTTATTAGGGCTCATTAAATTGTAACTTATCAATTATGATTGTAAACATGGAAATACCGTGCTAATTAGTGAGCAAGTTATTTTTGTTGATGTTTAAATTAAATGTTAGATATTTATTTTTATTGCCAGTTCATGCGAATGGTTGTATATTTATAAATTGTACCATTGATTTTAATATTAATTTTTTACTAGTTATAAAGTGCTTATCTCTTTTGAAATGTTTGTTTTAGCTTCTTTATAACATCATTGACTAGGCACTCTTATAATTAGGCACTCTTCTACGACATGATGTTTACATGCTTAACCCTAAGAGAGCGTGTTTTGTTTTAAGAAACAAATACAATAAAATTACACAGTCTAAAGACCAATCGTACACAAAGAACGAAACCGCGTTCATCGCAAAACAGCGTTTATTTAGCTACCCTACAATTACCTTACATCTATTAAATTAAAATTAATTTTACAATTCACACACTGAGTACGGATGAAAGATGTTTTTGCGTTAATTACCGTGAGTTATAACAGCTATTCTTTGTTCGTACCATAGAGCTTAAAAAGTTAAAACTATAGAGTGCAAGCGTAATCACATTTTTGGCTGTGTGTAGTACATTAGTTTACTTATTTAAGTTATTTCCGTGCAATGAAAAACGTTCTTGCGAAAATATCGATAGTTCCGATATTATTAGGATAATATTAGAATTTAAGATAGTTTTATTGAAATCTTTGATACTTTTTTTACGACGAAACTAGTTCATACTAGTGCTCACAGTTCATACCCTGATATGCGCACTCTGCAGTTTCTTATCTATCCTCTATGTTTCGTACAGTAACTGTAAGCCGTTGACTTAATTAACAACTAATTAATGTACGAACGATACGCATCTAATCTCTCGGTTTGTGTGTTCGTACTTTTATATAGCACTAAACGTATGTTGGGCATAAATTATAAAACTGTTGTTTCAACTGATTGTTTTATCGTGTTAATCTGCTTTAGTTTTGTTAGATTTAAACCCTGATTTACACCGTGTTACTGTTATCGTGCATGTAACGTTTATACGCTCGGCTTTACACCTGTTACTTATTGTGACCTGATTTGTGATTGTATACGGGACCTCCGTGATGTACCTAATTGTAGGTCCTAAGTTCGAATAGACTTTGTTAGTTAAAATTTTTCGTGCTTTAGGACAACTTTTGGTGTCGCCCCTGCCTATTTTTTTCATGTGTTTTTAACGGGAGTCATAAAGGTTGCAAGTAAAGAGATTGTCTAAGAGACAGACATCACCTACGCTAGCATCTTTTCTGTTGACTGGCTAATATACATAATGAAAAACAAAAAAAAAAAAAAAATAGATTAGTATATTACAGTCATTGCATTAAGAATATTAAAAGTAAATAATACGTGCTCAATGTTAGTAAATTGTTGTTGCTACATTTCTTTCCTAATATAAATAGCTTTTATCTCTATAAATGTTTTGACAAGGTGTCGACCACACAAATTACAAAAGTGTTTTAGATAAACCTTAGCTTTAGCAATAAAAACATAAATAACAGAAGTCTTCATATAATCAAGACCGACAAAAACCTTGTTTAATGGACCACAGATCTTTTTAATGCGACCATACTATGCATACTGACCATTCGTCATTCCGGTTTGGCAAGTGCTGATGTGCGAAACGTCAATTTAAATTAATATACATCGTACTATGATTCATAATATAACCGGTGGGAGTTAAGTCAATGTATCATTTATTTTTTAATTTACGTATTTAACACACATGATGGTTTGTTTGTTTGTTTAAACTTAAATTATGCGAACATAAATAACACGCACTCGCATTCATCATTCCATCCCTTTTATTAAGACAGTGAGGACCGGTCGACTCCAACTATTATGGGGATCAATATCGGATACAATGGGATTGTAAAAGGGGGCTCATATTTTGATATTCACAAAAAAACTAACTCTTCCGCGACCCTCCTACGCAATGCCGCACTTATTTTATGTTGTTTCACTTTGTATTAAGAGCGAATATTGTCCAACAGGATATTTGTTGTTCACAATGTCAGGAGAAAAAAACATAAAATTTGCAGGATGAGACATTAAACCTTATGTTTACGAGCGTAAGGTTTGATTTTGCGGGTTGAGTTGAGAAGAAAGCTTTTACATCATCTAGTAACGTGTATTGATTGAAGAGACTCCCGTTAGGTTTTTACATAATATCTGTTTCTATAGGGGTTGGGTGTACATGGATGTGAGCTACACTTTATATTTGCGAATCTCTGTCATTTTTATGGGTATTTTGAACTCAGTTTGTTTTTCCGGTTGGTAGTAAAATTGTAGCGTTTACTAAGTAGTGATTTCCTTGTGGATCATCTACCTTTATATACCGATTTGAACTTAAAGGATCAGGATTTTTGTTTAAATTAATTCTTAATTATTCTGATCATATATTTATAAATAATGTTTAAAAATATCTAAATATTTTTATCTCTGATGTTGTCTGTCTGTTTTGATACAAAAAACCCTGTTTGTTCTGAACTAATAACACAACCACAACATCTCCATGAATTGACTTGTTGAACTTGATACTTTTCTGTTACTAATAAACAACAACAAAACATGACTCACTCATAGTTTCGCGCCAAACGGAACTTTACAGGAGTCGCTTAGCCAATCAGCTTTAAGAAGTTATGTCAGTTTGACGCTGTCGGCCGACAACGATGCACGTCTTACGTTTAAAATTCCAAGATTTATTACTCACTTTTCTTAGCATATACTGCTTATATTATTGTCGTTTTTAAAGAATGTTAGGATTTTTATGAAAATATGTCTGAACGTTATAAAATATCAAAATAGGGTCAGAGAATTTAACGAGTCTAACACATAAATACCCTCAATGACGTTGATTATGGCGACTCGAAGGGCGCCGAGCGTCGGTCCTTTTCATTTTTTACTGCCCCTTTTATTTATTGCAGTGGAGATTGAAAGGGGACTACGAGATGATTATGATCAGCCCTACGAACGAGTTGGATGATATAACATACGCAGTAATATTTTAATACCGCTGTGGCGACTTCGTTAGAGCAAATTTGCACTTTGATCAGCGATGAAATGAATTAGTCTGTATTGACAATATGTAAGTGTTTGGTTTAGGGATGTGCGGTATGTTTGCTCTTTTGTGATTTAATATTCAATTATTTTTTGCAATATTGTTCTAAACATACCAGAACAATTAGCGATCGGTGAACACAAAACTCTTATTTTTCTACAACTCAAGTATTTTTTTTTAAATAATGAAATTGAAAACTTGATTTTTAAATTGATGGTTAGTTAAAGACGTTGAAGAGTTCTTTATAAAACTTTTATCCTATGCTTAGAACCTTTAATTGACCATTTTGAAATAGGTTGACGTATGCATATTTGTTTTAGTTTACTAGTGAACTGTGAGCCGGATATTCAAGTCTTGCTTAACGATATAGGTAAACTACTTTGTCCATATGTTAATTAATTTTAATGATGTTCAATGATCAAAATGCTGTTGGTCAGCGAATATGAATTATATTTAATTCCTTTTTTTGTTAAAAGGTCGAAATACCGATTTTGATGGTACTTGTAATATTGGGAAATACCGCTACACTCAATGCATTTAAATTAATTATCGGAAAACATAATAATAACAGCATAAATAACAACGACATACAAATGAACGTGTAATCGTACTTGTTAATCCGACAATCTGAAAATCAATACGTTTGTATCAAAATACGTACAGTGTGGTGCACTTTGGAAAATTTATGTGGTGAGGGTGACTCCCTATAAAGCTCACATGTGCAGTAACGTTGGCCAGTTTAAACCGATATTGCTATGAAATATTGATGGCCGAAGGTACACTATTATCATGTCAACTAAACGTAACATTTAGATTTATTTTGATGTTTCAATTCTAGGTCTGGTCTAGTTTGTAGTCACGTAAGGTCAATAGCTAATGGAATTGTTAGAGGCATACGAATCAATTTGTTTTTGTGACTCATGTGACGGATTATGGCTTCATTTTGTGGTAGGTTTAAGTTCAAGGTAAGTATAGTAGTAAGTACCCAAACATGGTATAAGAGTAATAGCGATATTTAGGATATAGCATTAGTAAGAAGAATTAATAACAGAGAAAAGCAGTAGGATATCGACCACAAATATCGATGTACGTATTGATAGCTGTTATTGTACCTATATCAATCAAAATCGATTAATTTTTAATGGCAACTGGATATACCATGTAGGTACTAAATATCAAACGCCAAAGCGTCCTGAACCATACAGTATTTATTACACAAAACTTCCTCGTAAACCTACAGTTAATTTTAGTTAACTAACTTTAAACATATCGGCGATAAACCCAGCATATTTGTACGTGTAATTTATTATAATATGTTATTGCACAATATGATTTATCCTAAACAAGTTAGTGTGTTTGGTGCGAATACATGTTTCATGTGAAGTGGCTGGGGCGATACTGGTTTCAAATGCCAATACTGCTCTGCCTGAATGAAATATAGAAGCAATGCGTGCATAGATTGTATATGTGCAGACAGGACATATTGTGTTGTCTGTCTGTTTGTGTTTATGGATGGGCTGTTGACTTGGTTAGTAAAACCTGGCGGTTTGTCCTATTTTAAGAGCAGGCGGGAAAATGGTACGTGGTGATTTCTTTAACCTGTTATTAGATGTTTTAGCAAATGGCGATAAAATAATTATAGGTAGGTACATAGGAACTTATTGAACAAAATTCAAAATGGTATTAGCTATATAAAAAGCGATGATAATATACGTTACTTAAAATCTGTTTCTGCACTGACACAATTAAAAAAATATCTCAGATTTTTTTCAATCATTGTGTTTGTGTTAAGTTCTACGAAATATTAAGTAATAAATTTCAAAATCTATTATTTCCTTTTACCTTTAATTAAAGGTATTTCAAAGACCTGCACCATCTACATTACCAAACAATACGCTAATAATCTTTGTATCATAACTGGATTAGCGTCGGCCGCGCGTATCGCCGTAATATATCGTTTCGATTGAGCTTTGCTGTATCATTTGGAATGATTCGCATTTCCACCCTCGGTGTTCTATGTGGGTGACAAACGCATCTTTCCTACTATCGAGGGTTAGTTCAGTTTCAAATGTTTTTGATGGACAAATAAATATTTGAACGTGTAGGTAATGTGACGTAGTATTGAATATGTAAAGCTTGTATTCTTGAGATTAAGTCGGCAATGTGAAAAATAAATTTCAAGACAATTTTATTCCAGAAAATATTGAACATTTAAAGGAAAAATTTTCTAAGACGTGTGGGCAGAAGAGCTTTCTACATTGATTTAAAAATAATATTATCTTCGATGTTTTTCTTTTCTATTATTTTTATCAGACACGATATACTGGATCTCCGTTGCCATGGCAACTAAATACTTACGTTTGTAAATTTTCCGGATGTTGTGTCGAAGCAATAGATAAACTAAAGGTTGTTGACTCCTAAAAGGTTTCCAGTTTCATAGACCAATGTTTACTTATACACTATTCATTGTTTTTTCTATATTGGTAGGTGATTATCAGAATAATCGAATACTCGTCTGTTTTTGGCATGGTAGATATTTTGGTATGTATTCGTTTTATATTTGTGTATTATTTTGGTTTTCATACTTGTGATGGTAAACCTTATTGTGATATAAATATCTTCAGTTCCCAGACTAAGGTTTTTTACTAATTTTTCTTTTGTAATTTGATAATGTTTCAAAGGGCCTTACAAATAGTAAAGTGACGTAAATTTATAGAATACTAATCCATTTTTAATAGGTAGATTTCCCGCCCATTTAAATTCTATTTCGAACAACGCTTGCACAAGTTTGTTTGAGTATTATTCATGTATTTTACACGTGCAAATGTTTAGGTTTTGTGGAAACGTAACATGTGAATCTTATGCACGTGCTTCCGCGAATTTTGTGCATATGCCACGAAAATAGAAATCAAGCGGATGAATTTTATACGTTAACGTTTTGTAGAGAACTTATGATTTATGAATGACTACTTTATGCCTTCAGTATTAAACATGTATAAAGTTGTTTTTTCCGCGAACACAGCTGACTTGTGACTTAGTAACGCCATCTAGTGAGAATGGTCTGGGATTAATGTTAAAAATAGAGTTATGATTTTATTTTTTTTAGAGTCCCAGGATATTTTACCGGTCGAAAAATTTAAGGTAATGCGTTTAAATGTAAGCACATTTAACGAATTACCTTTTTACCTTAAACTTCACAAGAACACAAGGAATCCTTAGTAACCCGCACATTTATTTAGTTTTATCAAAACATCACACAAGAAGACCTGAAACATATCTCCAAGACGAAGCTTACATGAATAGCAGATAAACTAAACTAACTCAACTCAACTACTTTCAGCGGTAAAAGCGAAAAGCTAGAATCAGAAAAGCGCTGTCGAAAAGCTGTTTGTATTAAAACAAAAGTGTGGTGAGTGTAGTCTCGGTGCAGAGACAACGATTTAAAGCGAACAGTCCGTCAATAAGTCTCGCCTCGGATCGGTCAGGGTTGGTAATTGACGGGGGTGGCACCGACTTAGGGTTACCACTGGAATGTAATTGAAAATTTGGGAAAAATGGTATAAATCAATCGTTCCAATACATTTTTGTATCTTGCTTTTTGGAAACAGGGAATAAAGATAGAAGCAGAGAAGCAGGGAGAGGAAAAAATGCAGGGAAAAATTTAGAATTATGATCCGTCTCTAAGCTTTTACACAAATACAGAAACCAACTAAAAATAAACAGAGACTTAGCAAATAAGTCAAGTGTTTCAAAACAAATGATATTAAAAGTGTGCAGTAATAAACATAATTTACATATTTCGGGGAGAGATTTACAGCGTCTCGTCGCTAGTCGCGCTAACCCTACGCGGGGCCAGTTACAACGCCTTCCCCTAAAACATTGTCATCTGAATTTGTGCCCGAAGTAAATAAGAGTCCCGGGGAGTCCTCCGGTCTAATGGCGGTAGATTTATAGATTTTCCCTGGATGCCCCGCCGCGCCGGGATTAAATTACGCCAGCCGTATTGGCCGGGAGGAATATTAGCACTTGTATTTGTTTCCGCACTTCGGTTTCGACAGATTTGAGCGGTCAACTTAGATTTTGGCTTTGGATTTGAAAGATTAAATATAACCCTTTATTCATAGATGTCTTTTAAATAGAATTGCCTTTGTGTTTTCTATTGCATTCTTTTGAGTAAGGATTGTATTTTATCGTTCGAAAAAAAAAGGTTTTTCTATACCTACTTATTTAATTTTTGACTTCCATGTAATTTTTGACAGAATACAGACTACTTGTATAGAGATATATCTGACGAAACATACTATGTAGCTATTGATAATAAAATAAATGGTTTTCCTGTAAATCGTGCAGAGGAAAACGTTCATGATAATCTTATGAAAATTGTTTATCACACGAGGTTAAGTATGTATGAGATTCAATACATATTTATCTCACGACGCCATAAAATGGTAAGAGATTTATATAAGTCATGACGTCATACGTTCCCCGCCTATGTAGGTACAGTAAACAATAAAAAAACCTCAAGTATTATATAAAAAAAATCGATATGATACATTAAAAAAATCACATAACTAATACAATAATTTACGCAATAGCAACAAAAACTAAAACTAAACTCAAAACATCAAAGTTCAAACTCAAAAACACAATATAAATCTCCTCCAACATTAATTGGAGCTTACAATGGACTTGTAAATTTCTAAAACTGAAGTCTTGTAACTAATCTCTTGCGTTTTTAATAACAGCTTTCTTCGAGTTGGTCCCTTGCCCACTGTAGGCGGGGTGAGGGGGGTTGCGGCCCCTGATTTTTTAAATCGCAGACGGGTTAAGTCGCGGGTGCAAGTTTACCCCCTCCCTGTCGACTGTGTGCGTATCATATTCTCCTGAATGTATAATTATTAGTATTACTTCTTTTTTACTTGAATGGTATTGGGGCTTGAGTTGTCTTTATTGCTTATGATGTTAGGTAGGAGTTTTCTTAGCTCTTCAGCTCTAAATACAAGAGGATACTTAAAGGCCTAGGATGGATAAAATTATAAGGCTAATCTTAAATTAATTAAATCTGGTTTGTGTTACTGTTTAAATATACAGGGTGTCCGGTAAATAGTCCGACAAACTGTGGTGGCTGATACCTTAGGTCAGGTCCTATCAAATGACCACAACATATGTTCCCCGAAAAGTTACAGGTTTCGAGTTACAATCGATTTTCGGAAATTTTAGAATTTTCTACCTTGCCTCAGACTTTTCCATTTTTCTTGCTGATTAATAGCTTTCGTAATACTTTTTATATATCAAATTAATCTTGAATAGTTACTCTACGCTTTAGTAAGTCTCATATTTATCTAAAAGAAGAATGTATTGACAAAAAAGGCATTCGCATAACAATTTTCACTTTTCGTTTTTCTTACTGCTCAACTTTGAACTGTAGTGGGGAAAAATAAATGTATGTAGGAGTTTTGTACAACAATCTTAAAAACTTGCTTGAATATTGGTGATTTTGGGAAGGTACAATACTTGCGTATTTTCTTTACAAAGTTTGACAAAACAAGCTGCTGAAGTACCTACACATGGGCTTATTTGTTGAAATATTACTAATGTAAATCTGAGGAAAAATGAGACGAAACTTAACGCGGATCTTCATTGTACAATGAAATTAGGTATTTTCTTCTCGCCATTAAATCTCTAAGCCAGATTAAAACATTTTTTAGTGTAAAGTTATCTTTTCCTTCAGTACTTTCTTACTAGATTGTATAACACTTAATTTTTCATGCAACAACAATGAAATAGCTGGTTTTGGACGCTTATCCCATCTGTCCTGGTATCCCTCATTAGAGGAGGCTCTTACTTCAGGCCCATACTGCACTTAGCACCCATTTTCCCGAACCATATTGTATCGTTCAATTTGCCTAGAATGTATTTACGAAGAGTGGGTCTTCTAAGAAACCGGTCAAGTTGGAGCTGGACATGCTTACGAAGGGTTCGGTAACTTTGCAAATAAATAAAAGATTTTTTTTTTTCATTTCCTTATTTTCCAAATTGAAATTGGCCACAATTATTTTGTGTAACTAGTTAGTTGCTAGAAGAAAATACCTTAATTCACTGGACAATGACGATCCGCGTTAAGTTACGTCTCATTTTTCCTCAGATTTACATTATTAATATTTCAACAAATAAGCCAATTCGTATTTCAGCAGCTTGTTTTGTCAAATTTTGTAAAGAAAATATGCAAGTATTTTACCTTCCCAAAATCACCAATATACAAGCAAGTTTTTAAGATTGTTGTACAAAACTCCTACATAAATTTATTTTTCACTACTACAGTTCAAAGTTGAGCAGTAAGAAAAACGAAAAGTGAAAATTGTTATGCGAATGGCTTTTTTGTCAATACATTCTTCTTTTAGATAAATATGAGACTTACTAAAGCGTAGAGTAACTATTTAAGATTAATTTGATGTACAAAAAGTATTACGAAAGCTATTAATCAGCAAGAAAAATGGAAAAGTCTGAGGCAAGGTAGAAAATTCTAAAATTTCCGAAAATTGATTGTAACTCGAAACCTGTAACTTTTCGGGGAACATATGTTGTGGTCATTTGATAGGACCTGACCTAAGGTATCAGCCACCACAGTTTGTCGGACTATTTACCGGACACCCTGTATATATATTTTTTTCTGAGGCAATGTAAACACAAATACCAAATAAAAATGTCCCATGAGGATTCTCTATAAATAGCTATTTAAGCTAACACCACAGTTAAATATTTCTTTTATCCATGGATGAAGGCTTAGTCAACAAGATGATAAAAATAACATTGAAAATCCTAATAACCTACTCAAAGCCGGAAATGTGAGCGTTTTACCATGGACCCTCTGTTTTTAAAACGAGAGAACACCCAATATCGGGTCCCCTTTGTGCATGCAGTCTAATTTACATACCTATTCTTGTACATAGCAATTGATATCCGTCCACATTTCTACCAAGAACGGGGACGGGAGATTTTTCCTCATGTGTTTTCCCCGAACACCGCAAGCAGTGTTCTTTTGTTTCGCAAATATAAATATCTACGAACAAAAAACAGGGTTGAAATCAGCCACTCTAAAACCCTTCCTCATTCATCTTTAGAAATATACAATATAAAAGTGAACCATAAAATTTACAGTGGAATGTGTTACTTTACTGCTAAACGATTGTTCGCAACGTTTTTTTTGTTGTCATCAAAATCAGTAAAATATTTTTTAGTGGTCGTTATAATTATGTTTACGAGTTCCGCCACACGCCACCACATAAAAGTCCTTTGAGCGTGAGTTTTACTGTTTGCAAGTTTTGTTCAGTAGACTTAACGACTTGCTAAATTATGATGCGTTATAACAGCTCGCCTTCGCTTTATCTTGATGATAATCAATTATTTAGGGCTGTGGAGTTGTGACTTGATTAACTGACGAACTTTTTCTTTAGGTTTGAAACCTAAAGAAAAAGTAGTGTCGTGGTGGCCTAGCGGTTCAATGAACGGATTTGTATGCACAAGGTTGCAGGTTTGAACCCAGGCAAGTACCAACGTGGCTTTTTCAAAGTTATATGTACTTTCTTAATTATTCTAAGACACTTCTGACAAACGGTGAAGGAAAACATCGTGAGGAAACCTGGATTCCAAAATTTGGGATCTGGAATCGCCAATCCGCAGAGAGCAAGCGTGGTGATCAATGCTCGTGCTTTCTCTATATGGGAAGAGGCCTGTGCCCAGCAGTGGGACTGAAAATGACTGCTGATGACAAGGACAGAAAAGACCTATGAAAATAATAGGACAAGAAGTTCTTAAATGAAAGTAAATAGAGCATCAGGAGTTACTTTAAGCTCGAGAAAATTATTAAAGACAGACCTTACTAAAGTAGATTTTACGGTAAAAGGGCAGAATTATTCCTCATATCATTCAAAATATGGATTTCAGACTAGGTTTAAATTCCTTAAGTGAAACACGTGTAAGTCTTAAATAATTAACTACTAAGTATGAGTCAAGTATGTCAATAACAAGTAGCCTTGAAAATAGAACTGAACGTAGTCATAATCGATTGATGATACAACCAGTTCTTGAATAAAATATCATTATTCTCGGACTTGAACACCTTATTACGTTGGAATTCTTGGTGCTAATGTAAGCAAGTAGTATCTGACCTTAGATTTAAAAATATTCATTGAGTTTCGCACAAAAATTAAAAGGTATTTGACAAGAAAATTTTACTGCGATGTGTTGCGGGTTCGATCCCAGCATAGGACAAACATTTTTGTGATCCACAATGCTTATGCTCTGTCTGGAGTGGATGTTCTTTTTGCATATGATTTGAATTTCAGTGAAATTGCCGTTACGCGAAAATAAATCATAACAATTTCAGCTAATATTAAAAATCTTCTAATATAAACTATTGCTGATGATCATAAACAAGTGTATACCTCAAAAACATTTTTTCCATCTACTTCAGTGTTTTCGAACTTTGTTTCGTGAGGGTAAGCGAGAGATGTACGGTGCGTGAGCCGCCAGTTCCCATCCGGTCGTCTTCCGGTTTGGTTTCCACTGTAGCTGTAAATTCCCCCAGCATACGGTACGTGTATCCGACACCAATACAAACCTGATACCGTAATTAAATCGTGTTATTGTTACTAAATGATACTGATGGTGCATTTAGGGTAAAATATATATATTTTTTCTACTTTGTTCCTCTTCTGGTTCATAGGTTTTATTTATTACTTTGTTACCTATTTTTTAATTTGAGAAAATAATCAATAAACTTCGTTCTTCTTTTACCTGGAAATTGCTTTGTAATGATCAAAAGTGTCAAAACACATTAGCTATGTTATAACCTGATTGTTATAATTTCTAGGGTGGTATGAAATATTAACTCCCGTACAGATACTATTCATTAATATTGTCTAGTCTTCACGTCTCCTTCTAAACCTACGGGACTGCCCCTTACTGGCGCCAAGACAAATCTTGTAATAGTTGTCTACCGACATTCCCTACAGATGTTTCCCTCCAAAAACTATCCGAAACATTCGGTTAACATCTTTGATTACTAAATTTGAGGTCATAAATCAAAACAAGAGCATCGGTTCCCAATCTCTTGTTGCTATTACATCGAGGTACAGACACATTAATCATTTACAATTACGTTAAACGGCCCAAGGATCCAGTGGAGGAGACTCCGGCCGCATTGTGAATAGGTACTCAACTGACAGTGGACAAATAACAAAACTGGGTTAATCTTTTGCCTCCCGCATCGGCTGGAGGTGGAGGATCACCCCTCGCTCCCTCTCGCTCCTCTGACATAAAATAGAAAGAGACAAAACACCATTTCTCAATTCCAAAAGGCTCTACACCAAACACCTCACTCGCCCGCTTGACTCCTATTCACTAACATCTTAAAGTCCTTATTCGATTGCCACCTGAAATTTTTACCTTTGGAATTCAAAAAAGATTTATTCTATCAAAACAATCTGCACTCTGTATAACGTACGATTAAGTCGTTTTTTCGATACACAAATGAATTCTAGACTTTTAGTATTATATTCATTTATTTGTTCCATCACGTCTGTGCTGAGAGATGAAAATGCCATGAAAATGTTGTCTCGCTTTCACTTATGAGATTGGATAGAGAGAGTGGGATATTACATTAAGTCACTGTGGAGAGTACGTATTGCTAGCATTTACTTTGTTTACTGAGAAGGTCTTAGCACTAGAATTTTCGCACGAATCGAACTAAATTTTTGTTCACCTTCAGGAGTCCAGACGATTGTCGCTTCACTTGTAACGTCTTTGAAACTTATTAACATATTGCAAGGGCTTATGGATCTTTTTACCTCTAGTATAGTTATTTTAACAATTCGTTTATTGTCTAGACAATTTTTACGTAACAATATCAGTCTGCCTTTATTTAACTTGAAATCTTAATATATATAAATCTCGTGTCACAATGTTTGTCCTCAATGGACTCCTAAACCACTTAACCGATTATAATAAAATTCGCACACCATGTGCAGTTCGATCCAACTTGAGAGATAGGATAGTTTAAATCTCAAATTATAGTCGCAATTTTAATTATTGCTAATTATTTGTCTCTTATTATATACAAAGGCACCGGGAACGGGACCTAGGTATTCACGCGGGTGAAACCGCGGGACACAGCTAGTAATACTATAAATCACGCTTGATAGCAAACATAATATTTTCTAGCAATTGAGAATACATGAATACTAAATGTTGACATGTGATAAGCTACCAAATACAATGGCGTCAAAAACAGCTACATATAATTCCAGTGAACGTACTTACGTACAGTTAAAAAAACTTTACCTCATAAACGATAATTTCTCTTCGCTAAGATACCTTACCATGGGAAAAACGACAACAAAGATGACCTCCCAACGATTAATTTGGTTTGAATATATTTTTTTCCTAAAAACCACTTTTTAACCAGTCTACGTCTGGACCCTCTAAATTACGCCGAAACGAAACCGAATCGAACAATAAAAAGCTAAAATTCCACAAACGGTATAGGACGAGATGTATTGAAATATTATAATACGCTTCAACCTATAATTTGATTAAATTCGAGACGTAAAAGAAAAGGAGTTGATTCAAATGGATCATTAGAGTTCGGGTCGGTAATGATCGGACGAACAGCGAAGGTTTTGTTTGTTATATTAGTGTTTTGTAAACGTTCAGGTATATTTTATTAAGTGTATAAAGCCAGTCATTTGTTAGCTGAACTACCGTGAATTTTATTATTCAGTGTGGTTTTATTATTCGGTGTAATGGAATGTCTATGCGAAACAGGAAGACTTTTGTCAATTCAACATATACATGCTATACCTATGTTCCAAAAATAACAAAGGAACTCTTCATTGCTTCTGAGTTAAATGAATATTTTAAACCGCAGAAAATATTAGGTTCGCAATCATTAATAAAAAAAATCCCATTATTTATTCAACAAACGTGGTCAAAATAAGTGATTCTCTGCAAAAATAATTTAATTAAATCACAAAACATTTGTCCTCAAATTAGATTTCCTAATAACCCACCAATTAGTTCATTATATACCTCATTACCAAACTTACGCAACAATCACGATTATTGAATCGTCGAATAAGCCGTTACGTAGGTACTGCGCCGGCGCAGCTTACGTCAAAATTGTAAAATACGGCAAATATTTTACATAAGCATGCGGAACTGTTATTATTTTGATACTCGTAACCGTTGTTTAGAACTTTCTCACTGGCTGGAGTTAAGAGAAAGATGTTTCCATTTCCTTATAAAACATCGTTTATGTGTGTTATGAAATGTTAGTTTGCTAAGGGATAACGATTAGACGATCTTATGTTATTCAAGTACATATTTCTTTCTGGACATCTGCAATAGTTTATACGTATTTTCATTGTCATCAGTAGATGACGATTTCGGCAAAGCAATTTCAAGATTTTCCAGTTCGAAATCCAAGTAAACGAAATTTCCCTCCTGCGTTACTCATGACGACGGTTGATGACAATAACAGCTGATTGTAAATATATTACAAACAATATCTGTCTACACATATAAACCTGTCTTTCATGCACCTAGATCATCTTTATCATGGTTTTTAAAAACAATATGTTTAAAAAGTCACTAGTTTTCTTTCATGTGGATCCAGCCTAAGACATCTCTTACGACTAACATGGGAAAACATGCAGCGGCCTCTATCACGTTACATAATGCACTGTTTACGACAACAGATGAAATTGTACTCGAAACATTAGATACAGAAGCGTTTACAAATACGAACACTATTGAATATGTTGGTATTTACGCCTCACATGCATCCGCGTATCACGCCCAAGTATTATATGCAGTGCAACGGTATCATTGGTACGGCGTACGGCAAAAGCAATTTCGAGCGGAGACTGTTGGCAAGTGGCCAGTAGAAATAAGCTTGCTACGACACCCGGAGAGTACCACTACATGCAGCCTGCGAATGCGATCTAACCAACTTAATTTATATTTATACTTTTATGATTTCCCTGGTAACACTTTACACACAATTAACGTTTTTATGTTACCATCTTTTAGGCTTGCAATTTAATTGACTGGCTTTTAGCGAACAATAAAAGGTGGAATTTCAGCAGTGGCCTGGCTCCTGACTGTTACAGAATAAACATAACACCATGATCACCCCCTTTAGGTACATAGGTATTTTCTTTTCTTCTCAAAAAATATTAGTACCTACGAATGAAGTCACTTCTTTAACTCCAGAACTTTTTGCGGATGAATGCACAAAATTTACACGAAATATCATAAACTACAAAGTTATAAGGACACTTAATGAAAAAACTTAGTACATCGTGATAAAATAAGTAAACACTGTTTGCTTAGTTCATATCTCCCCAAAAAAGTTGTGACGTTATTCCCGAAAAGCATGTGAGAGGAGAGGGGTGGAAGCAATTTAAACCAAAGTAACCTGGCGTAAAGCCAGGCGTCCAGCGGGCCTCAGGTTACAATGCTAGGCATCGCAGATAAGTGTTCCAACTATATCATCTCTTACTTAAACATCCGCTTCACTTTGATCTTTGATGATATTAAACTTTTCCTTGGTTTGTATCTTGCGGTCGATATGCAGAACATCTGTTTTGTTATACTGTATTTTAGCAATGTCATTTGATTCTCACCGCAGTTGTAAAAGTCTGTTTTATTTGTGGTCTTTTAAAGTCCTATACAAGCTGCATATATCAGTTCCAAATTAAGGAAAAAAACATATAAAGTTCGCTGTCAAAAATCAGCAACAGAAACCGCTACAAACAACAACAAACATTGTCTTCAAAAATAAGACCGCATAACTGAATAATTGCCTTGCAACTACTGACCGAAAATTAATTAACACTCCTAATGCATGCAACGGGACCAAAGAGTTTTGGTACAGCAGCGGCAAAATCAATTTGAGGCCGGAGTATTGGCGAGTGGCCAGGCGGCGTCCGCTGTCCGACAACCGCAAACCTGCATATTATACGTAATACCTACACTACGTACATCAATCATGAAACGTTTAGAGTGCATCTATTTTGATTTATACAGGTGAATCGTTTATAGAGTCCTTGTGTGTTGCGGTTGCCCGAAACAGCGAGATCATGTGTGAAGCTCATTGTTAGCTTTGCCAAGTATAATTCGCAGTAAATTTCAGATTACGTGGTTTGATGCAGGGCTGTAAAAATGATATATGATCGGCCGTTCAAACTCAACAATTTTGGAAATAATTTGAATCAAAGTATCAGAAACCTATAAAGTAAAATTTAATACATTAAAATAATATTTAACAAAAACACATAAGTTCTTAGTCACCACATTGATTTCGAAGACAGTGACCTGATTGGTGCGTCTACAAATACAATAACAAAAATGGAGATTTGAAAGTAGAAAAACAGTTATTTTTAGAATGTGGAAATGTTAATGAAGAATTTCGACATTGAACCACTTGGAAGAAACTACAAATAAAGAACCAATGACAGCTTACTAACGCGGTCTCCGCAAACGTAGTTACAAACAAAAGCGAGTAATTAATTACCCAAGACAGACTTCCTACTCACACACAATAAACATTAATAAAACATGTAAGTTTCTTTCTACTTACAAAATGGAGTGAAACTCAATACATTTGGCCGTGACGAAGGCTAGGTATCTTTTTGAAGACGTTGCAAAATAAGGAAGTTCTGCAATATGTGGTGGGATTTTAATTCCAAATTTTATAGGTAGCCGGGGCTATACATCAAAATAAAAATATCGAACATACCGACGACGAACATACCAGCAATCGTTTCTATTCATGAACTGACAATGAATAAAAAACGAAGTTAAATATGTAGAATAAAAATGATAAGACTTAAAAAAAGTTCTGTTTTGCAATTTCCACAATGAATCAACTTAATTAACTAATATTGAAATCATTTCACTAAGTACTAGAAATTCCAACTGAAGTAAACAAAGATTTAACACACGTGGCAGTCGTTATAAATATAAACAAAGCATTAAAACATTATGTGGTGCAACAAGATGATGTGGTACGTGACCAATGTATACAACTCTAGTCTAGCTATGGCTAGCCGATAAATAAACATATTTATTATGTAATTATAATTTGATCTTGACACGATAGTCGTATTATTTATAAACTATATACCTTCAATTAAATCGTTTGCAGTCCAAGTTTTCAAATCGTTAGGCAAAGTTCTATCCTTCCATTCCTGTAAGCTAAATGCGGACGATCTCCAAAAAACTGGAGTACCATATTTATTTAGATGACTAAATATATAATATATTTTTTGTAATAAGTGGTTGAACTCGAAACAAATAAAAAGGATTGAATGAATCAAAAGTACGTGCCATAAGATATTTCACACGATTTTGCTCAACTTAAACTTGGTACGGGTCAACTTTTCAATTAAAAACGTCTGCAAGTCGCAGTCAATATACAAGTCACCTTGTGGATTTTCGTATGTCTTTAAAACATTGTATTTAATGACTTAGTTTCAAAGAACACGCAAATCAGGAATTTGAAATTTGGAGAATTTTACATTCCAAGGCATGTCAATTATAAGAATTTTGAATATCTAATAGGTATGCATATGCGTGTCTGTGAGATATGCGTGCATGAAGCTGCTACCTCGGAAGCCAAAGGCAAAGATTAGCGCTACTCTGTTTGCGCACGAGAAAAACCATTGAGAACAGTTTTATGATAATAGTAATTGTTTATAAATTTCGATACGAATTCTTAATGTGGGAAACTATGTTAAAAATTTAAGCCGTGTAATGATTGATCTCGTGCGATCCAGAAAATGCCGTAAGCAATGCCTTTGTAGATTAGAATGCTTTTTTGTATTTTAAATATTTCTTTTTCAGTTTGGCATATCAGCATTTGGAAGGCTTCATAGATTGGCAATGCTAAGTATGTCACAACACCTGCACAGTCAACGCCACTACTATCGTAACTCGCCTGGTTCGACTCTTCAGTGCAATATGAAGCATGAAACGAAAAAGAAGAAAAGTTTTTCAGGTAAGTGATTCATTGTTATTTAATTTTTTATTTCGATTTCATAGATTGTCTTTACGTGCAGTAAACATTTTATTTAATTCGTGTTAGTCATTTTGTTTGATATTCACCCCAAAAATAGTCCTTGCTCAATATAAATTTGATAGATTTTCCCAAGAAATTAATTACTATACGTCGACAAGATCTTTATAAACCTGACTTCAAAGTAAATATTTTCTTAGCTTCTCGACAGATTTTGTATGCGTGTATTAATTATAGTCAAATTATTCAACACATTATTAACGTTGCCAACTAGTTCTAGCTAACTAGTTTTTGTGCGCAGTTTTTGTTAGTTGTTTAGTCATTGCAAAAGTTTGCATAATTTCAGACAATGGGACTTTACAAAATAATTTGCACCCACTTTTTTTATTGTATACTTTAGAAATAATTTAGATTTTCTTTCGAATATTTCCAATACCCCTGGCATTTTGTCGATTTTCTCCATTTATTTATATTTTTGTGATGTTGCACAATTAAAAATGTATGTCCAATTAACACGGTATGAATTGCAAAAAATATTATTCATGTGAAAAAACAAACATCGGTCAAATGAATCCAAATTAATAATACATTATATTTTGGACCATTGATAGTCATCGTGTATAAAACAAGGTAAACAAATGAAACAGTTTCACGATGTTATTTTGAAAAAGTCAGGACAATTGATATAACTAACGTTTTGTTAAATGTAGCAATAACGATAAATAATTTATCATCATCTTAGACAATAAACTTGACAATATACTTCTGAACTCAATTGAGTTTTTACATAAGGTTTCTAACAGAGATAGCCTTGCTCTTGTCTTATTTGCATTTATTCCTCCACGTGCCACAAGTTTTATGACTGTCTAGCCAGAAACATTAACAGTCTTTTCCTTCGGCGTCAACTCATACATCTATGGATTTTCTCTAGTTGTACCATAATCTCACTATTACATTACGTCACCCGCCACGTGCGCCGACCGAATAAAAATGTACACGCGACCACTATCGCCGATAAAGGCTAAGCGTTTTTCTCAATCGGTACTCCATCGATACTTTCTGCGCATTTATAACCCGATATACACCCAGAACATCGATTGAAATCGTTCCGGTACTTTACGACTTTATTTCTGGCGAGCATGTTTTCTTTGACTGCGTCAGTTAGCTTGGGACCGAAGCATTCGGCGTGTATCGGATAAATATTAATAAAGCGCGCTGGCCTCGTTTCTGGGAAGTTGGGAGGATCTTATTATAACCGCAATAGCACCTATAATTAGCAACATCCAAATTACTCGTGGCGTGTATGTGTTGCGCCAGATCGATGTTACGTGTGGCTACTCGATTCGGACCTAATGTTTTGTTAGCGGGATCGATTTGCCTCCAGACTTCCTTAAGCGAGCCATTATGCTGTTCAGCCAACGATTTGCGTGAATCGACCGATATTTTAAATACGCTATTAAATGGAACGTAAAATATAAAGGTATTGTGAAGTATTAATAACTCTATATGGCTGTTAAGTCACTTGCAACATCAATAAAAGATTGCAATATAATAAAGTTTTAAAAGATAATCAGGTTTACTATTAACTTGATTTACTACGATAGTACTCCAAGATTCTATCTTAATTTGAAATGTGTGGTGAGTAAGTTAAACAAAAGAATGAGTCAGTGATGCCAACGACCCGTGCTCCAGGGTGATCTTTTGAAATTCCCGAATAATTGTCGACGCGTAAGGTGGCGACCAAAATAACGTGCGAGACGAACAGTGTCGTTCCCCCGCGCTTTCTTACAAATTTATTTTATTTATATATTGATGAATTGGCTTATTTGTTTGGTGTCTTAGAATTCTTCAGTTCTACATATTTATATTGGATTTTGTTTGGATCTAACCCAAGATAACAAATCTGTCGCAAAACTTTCTCGTGACGACAATTTTAATTAACGTGTACAAATTACTAATTAGGTTGGATGAAGGATATATACATTTCATATGATGCAACGTATTTTTGTATAATAAATAAACAGAAAAAAATAGCTATAATTTTGCAATTGACAACCTGGGCTTTTTGAAAGCTCGATAATAAATAAGTGACTTTATTGAAAGTATTATAAAATAGAATCGTTTGTGTGTAAATGTAAAGAAATAAAATAGCGACAAAAGTTAGCTTCTGTGCGTTTATTTTCTTACAATAGCCAAATCTGCATCTAGGTATTATGTAGAACGAGGCGTTTTAGCAATAAATATGAAAGTATAATGTCGGGGGAGCATGATACCGCTTTGAATGCTAAACCCGTACTGAACTACAAACACAGGCCAATAAGGGAGGGGGCGGGCGATGTGCCGGCGGGGGGCGACACACACTCAACTAACCGTGGGAAAAGCCTGCGTATACGGTGTGAACTGTATAACATAAAGCATTCATTTGTTATTTTGATGCGAATTCTTTCGCACTTTTGTTCTTATAAATAAAATGTATTTTTATCAACCTTTTCAATCCCCAAGATCCATTATAATATATCCACTCGTCTCAATAGTTCTTATAAGTACTTAAAAACAAACATAATACCATTCATGCGAGTCCTTATACTTATTTATATTTACTTAAGTCCCTAATTGACTAAAATACAGTTTCTTAAATAAGATCAAACCAAATCACAAATATTGACCGCTCGACTCGACTTGGATATTCATTTGGATAATGATATTCTTCGAATTACTCTGTGTTTATAACCATAATGCCTCTGATCGCAGTGTGTCCGAATCGAGGTTACACACAAACAAGAGTCAGACCACAGTATGCCTTCACGTGGCAACAACGAACACATAGTTACAGTGTAACCTGTCCGAATTAACTTGGTCTGTGTATAATCGTATATTTTCTCCGTTGTCGCGTGGAAAGCGAGCGGTGCAGGAGGGGCGGGGGTCTTGGAAAACTGGTCGTCGAGGCGTGCGGCAGACGTCACTCGCACACATAGAAAGCCACGCACACAGCGCCGCATGACCGTGGCATTCCATCGGTATCCACACACATACATGTAGACAGCGTACCTTATTAAAACGAGACGCGAATCGACGACTTATCGGGCAATTAGTCGTGGCTCACGTCAAATATAACAGCGGCGTGGAATCTTATTCGTTATACATCGAACGTTGTTTACAAAAAATGTTAATACTATTTTTATCGTTTAAATGATTTTGTAATGTTGTTTACTTAAACAGACTTTCAATACACTGTCAATAATTACTTAGCCAAAATTAATAGATATAAATTTATTAATTCTTATGAACATTTCAACGATTGCAAATATGATGTAATTAAAACTATTTCTGTATTAACCATTAATTTGCATGCGTAAAACGTTGATGAAATTTTAAAGCGTCAATGTAAATCATGTCCATCGAAATGTTTGCGCGTGTTTTCGTGTTGCTCGCTCGTTTGGTATGAGTGTGTTGGAGTCGGCACGCGCGAACAAGAGAGCGATCGCACTGCGCAAGCGCGGCTGATAACAACGCGCGTCGCGAATTATTCACGTGCTGTCAACTTATGAATTATTATTCTGTTAACAACGCCAGCTTAATGTTAAAACGTCGTATGCTCCGTATTAATTAGAGTTAATCTTGCAGTTTCTACTTCTGATTTTTTTATTATGAATGCACGTGGTATTTCGATAGTTCGACCTTTGTTAGGTGAATACTGAGTTGGCGCCTTAATCCACCTGTCAGTTGCTTTGACAGAAATAGAATAATAATATGCTTTGTCAGAACGATGATAGATTACTTACTCATCGCACCTACCTGTAATCAAGTAGGTAGATAGACATTAATAACGGCGCGCCGCGCGCGGCCGTTCCAGAAAAGTTTTGATTTGCGCGGGAAAACTAACATGTTCCAAAATTGAAATTGGAATCATAAATCGATTATTTCAAAATTAAATCTCAATAATAACTAACATAAATAAATTCCATTATAAAATTAATTGATTTTAAAAATATCGTTTTTTTAATTCGATATTAAATGGCTATAAATTGATTTAATTATTATTTGTATAACAAAATTTTACAAGCGATGAACGAACATTAAATCATGATTGACCAATCGATCTCATAATTATGTCGTATTAATGTTAATGAACGAAATAATTTTGTTGACTTAAGATAAACTTCTTAGAACTTGATATTTCTGGTGTGTCAGTTAATAGAAATATAAAATTATGCATATTGCCTATAGCAACACCTACTAGACAATCACAATGGCGGATGGAGTGATCAAAATAACAAATGAACAAAAAAACTGGACAATCGTTTTTATTCAGTTTTCTTTTTTAAATGTAGTAGCGAATTTCATGAATACGAGTTGTTTTCTAGAACATTCGATGATGGTAAATATTTTTTTGTGATATGAATTTTTAATGTATTTATTTTATACGAAATTCTGTTCATACCAAGTCAGATCTTGAAGTGCACCCCACATTAATAGTAGTTATTGTATATGGGGTTCTCTAGATAAATAATTAATTAAGTACCTAATCCGTTTCGTGACGTCACAATTTCCTAGTTAATAATTTTCGACTAGACAGTGGACAAACTATGTATGAACAATGTATGCACATAATAGAGGTACCTATATGTTATGTTAGTGCTCTTTTGATAACATTGTTATGAATATCATTGGTGTAAAAATAACGTATTAGGTCAATACACAGGCGTATGCAAATACAGTTATCAGTAGCTTGTAGTGTTTCGAAACCGTTTTGTCGCAAATTGTTGTTACGTTAATTCAAGGATGATTGTTTGGGCCTTTTACTGTTATAGTTTAGCTTTTACCTAAATATATAAAACGTTTTTAATTAGAAATGGTAATATTTACTGTCCTAGCAAAAATCACCCTTTAAACATAGGCAGAAGTTTTAGGTACCTTATTAGGTAAGAATAACAAGAAGCATGTGTAAAAATTGTCTCAAGACTATAAACATGACTCATATTATTTTGCATGAAAAGCAATAACAAAAAAATGCTTTAAAATGTTTTTGTTATACTTTTATTAATGTTCGCGTAAACTTCAAAAATCAATATTCGTAAATAGTTTTAATTACGCCATCATCATCGCATCGCACTTTTCTAAATGTTTTTTTAAGCAGATTTCTGTCTTATAACGTTTATAAGTTTGTAAGCTATTTAGCTTCCGGAGTCTAGTCCTTCCGAGAATCATCTCAAAGGACAGGTTTCCACGTGTATTCCGACCTAATTTGACCCTTAAACATGGCTCAACAAGATACTTATCTACACTAATAATAATAATAATAATATAATAATAATATAATATATAATAATATTATAAAGAGGAAAACTTTGTTTGTTTGTAATGAATAGGCTCAAAAACTACTGGACCGATTTTAAAAATTCTTTCACCATTCGAAAGGTACATTATCCACGAGTAACATAGGCTAAATTTTATTTTGGAAAAAAATAGGGGACCGTGTCTTTCCTGGGTAGGCTTTTTGCAGCGGTAACCGACATCCACGCGGGCGGAGCCGCGGGCGACCGCTAGTCTTTTATATAATAAAAGCTTATAAAGGTCCACACGGTATTTATTTCGTATTGTCTTGCGTTTATTTTTAAATATCAGCACACAAAGTCAGTATTCATTTGTTTTCAAGATAAAATATAGGTTAAATTGTTGTAGAAATAGACGAGTTGATTTAACAAGTATCGCCAAACAGAATGAGCTAACAAATGCTTAGAGAAATAAATCAACCGGCGTATAATCGATGACTTTATTAACCACTCTAAATTAAATAACGTTTTATTCAAATTGTTGCAAATATAACACATTCATTATGTTGACGGTAACAAGAAGTGATAAAAAGCTTAGTTCCACAGTAAACACATCTTTTAATAATTTATTGTTGGTCTGTTAATCTGAAATAATTTTTGACGTTAAATAAAGTTTTTGAATAATTTACGCACCTATTTTATCATTAAAACCATTTCATTGCAATATATAACCTTATTAGGTAATAATAGTATTGTAATATTAGTTTAATCAAGTATTTAAATAATGTTAAATTCATTTTCATTGTGAAATAAATTGTTTGTAAAACTTTAATATTTCACTGGCGCGAGCAACTAGTAACGCCATCTATCGGTTTGTTTTGGGAGTCAAACTCAAGCTGTCGCGTTTGAAGTACCTACGAGACAAAATGTTTTGTTTTTTTTTAACACATATTTAAAGTTAAATAAATAATAATAATATGTAAGTTATAAATAAGCGATGATTTTCTGTAATTAAATGGCGGGAACAATTAAAACTCAAAAGAGAGAGCTCTTTATTATATCAAGTACCTTATCAAATCATCCTTCGTGATTCGTCTGAAACCGCCTGTCTGTGTGATCTCTATTTAATTATTAATCCTATTTACCTTTTTTTCTTATGTAACATTTTAACTTGTAGGGACATAAGAAAAGTCGCACTTGTCAAAATAATAGCACATTATGTTATTTATAAAAAAAATACAAGAACGTGTTGTTTTTGTCCTTTAATTTCATTACCAAGTCTGACGTAAGCAAGAGTAGTACGAATGGAATATTTTGAACTAGACGCTTCCCGCGCTTTCTCGCCTTAGGTGTTTTCCCGCGGTTTTCCTACACTGCCCACGTCAATGCCTTTGTCCTTTGTTGACCTTTTGCGATTTGCGAGTTATGGATAAGATCTCGTAAAAGTCATATAATTCGTAAAAATTAAGTTTTTTTTTGTGAAATAAAGATTGAGTGTTGTAAATAACGAGTTACTTTTCTTCCCTTGGTTCAGGCTGCACTAGACACTTACTTAATTCAATAAAAGTAACCAAAACAGATTTTTAAAGTTCTCTAGAAATAATTGTGTGCCGCAATTAACTTCAAACCTAAGTATCTTAGATTTTAAATAGCCAACTAGCTAGATAGCTAGATACCTATAACAGTCGAAATAATAAAAGGGCTTTAGATGACCCGTCTCTCCTTAAATTTGTCTGACACGTTTGACCTGACCTTGCAAATCAATCGATTTTAGTTCGTATTCTAGAGCAGTTAAGTTGCTTTTACTGTTCAAACATAGTAAATCTTTAAAACGTAAAGTTTTAATGATACATTGGTTCATTTATACATACAATACCGTAAAAAAGGTAAATATTCACCACAATTCAGTTATAATTTTCTCCGTTAGGATCGCTGAACTTTAAAGATATATTAGAGATCATAATTTTCACGATAGACAAAATACATATGTTTAATGCACCCAATAAATGTTTTACAAAATAGTACATAGGAATCTTGGATTAGGAATATTTAGGACCCCTATATTTGCGTGAACTAAAATTAAATCATTCTAACCCACCTAATGAAATTTTTTTTTTTATAAAAGATTCAAGCTCAGTATGTATGTATTGCATACAAATAATGATGTAGAGCAGCATAAAACATGCATAAGACTAGACATAAAACAATTAAATTAAAAGCCATTGATCGTCACGCCAAGTGAAAGAATGTAGACGCTTACTATTCACCCTCTTTTAAACTTTTTACTTTTAATTTAATAGTAACACACTACAATCTCTTCTACAAATTAAAGGAAATGAAATTCAAACTAATATGTTAAGTTTATTTGTAAGAGATAAAGTTATTTTATTGGTACGGAACTCGATATATAAAGTAGCTGAGGCTGGGTAGGAAATATCCAGTGTTTTGAATCTGGAATCTCCGTTGGTTGCGGAGAGCACGAT
The DNA here is from genome assembly GCA_905475315.1 of Autographa pulchrina. NCBI lineage: Eukaryota > Metazoa > Arthropoda > Insecta > Lepidoptera > Noctuidae > Autographa > Autographa pulchrina. Next base: position 3,684,702 of record FR997770.1, read on the forward strand.
AGGACATCGCTCGTAAACTCGCAGCGGAGACACAAACACAAATGACTTCGCTAGACTTCGGCTCTAGTAGAGGGGACGGTTTATGTGCTTTTAAGACTTGTGGTAGTGTTTTAAGAAGTCACATTGAAAGATTTGAAAAGAAATATACTAAAATTGAAGATACTAATAATGCTGAAATAGATGGTAGACGAAGAATTGGATTTAAATTAGTGAATATTATAGCAAGAACGCGTGCAGAAACATTGAGAAAGCTTTTGCTTAGTAGGTCGTGGAGGAGCTTCAGGTCGATGGTAGCTAAAAAGGCTAATTGTCGTGGTTTAAGCTATCGAAGGTCTAGGTAAAGTCAGGTAACGAACAATAGTAATGGGATGAAATCATGCAAATACTTATTTTTCTTTAATTTTAATATCGGTTAAGTTGCTTACGTCATGTTTACACCTTAATTTTTATCCATGGGTGCCTTTCAGTCTCCTAATCACTAGGTGACTAACATATATTATGTGTATGCGTAATATAATCAATGAACTGATTTACAAAACACGTAAACAACCAAACATTAATATCAGTTGAAAATGTGCTAAGTAACTATGAGACATACGCTTTTTGAATGTTTCACTTTTATTATTTGAATGTCACTGTAATTACAGGTATGAGACATCTTTTGTTTTGAAAACACGTTAGACTGTCAGACTGGTATTCGGAATGATTGAAAATGGATTATGTGGGGCAGAGAGGCAATCGCTAATTGTAAAGAAAGGTATTCAGCTAATTGTGGTAAGACCGAAAGCAGAGTCCAACAAAGCTAAGTAAAAGGCTAGGCAGAAGTTTGCTTTATTTACTGGGAAAAACAAAGTTACCTAGAATGCCTTTAAAATGGATCTCAATCTTGAATTGATCTGGACGCCTTTGTAGGAAGCCTGGCTAGCCCTTGCTAAAGACACTGGTGTTTAAAGGATCGGAAATTCTGAGATCGGAAAACTTGAAGACCTATTTTGACATCCATTTTCACAATGTCCTGTATTTGTATCTTAACAACTAGAAATATTCTATGTGAACAGGGCTATGCTCCTTATAAGTTATCCTACCATATGTAATTATACTAATTATTAAAGGTCTCTTCCAATTTGCTTCAGGCTCTTCTGACTTCAGCCACTTGTCATCTCGCCATCATCTTTTCGAATTCCCGCTCTAGATACTTAAAAACAAAAAGTTGAATAAAAGTAACTTCGATCATCGGTTATGTAAGGAAAAACTACAAATTATGTTTTGTAATAATTAATAATCCAGCCTTTAAACGTCCCACTGCTGGGCACAGGCCTCTTCCCATATAGAGAAGGCACGAGCATTGATCACCACGCTTGCTCAATTGCGGATTGGCGATTTCAGATCCCAATTTTAGAATCCAGGTTTCCTCACGATGTTTTCCCTCACCGTCAGAAGTGTCTTAGAATAATTAAGAAAGTACATATAACATTGAAAAGTTACATTGGTACTTGCCTGGGTTCGAACCTGCAACCTTGTGTAAACAAATCCGTTCATTGAACCGCTAGGCCACCACGACATTAATTTGTAATAATTAATGTGGTCTAAATATTGCTGGAATGCATTACGAAAGTTTCATAGTTCTATGGTATTTTGTAGCACGCTTTGGTCACCTAGAGGTAAGCTGCGGCCGGTTTCCAGTTGTTGCACTAAATATATATAGAAAGGCTTTCTGTCTGAATGTAATGTGTACCAGCTAGGGCCGGTTTCTAGAACTTATAGTTAATCAACAGGTACCTAAAGCTAAGTAAGTGTCAAACAATTGTGGATACCGTAAAGTGGTGGGTCAGTAGATTAGGTTGGCTTTAGAAAATTATATTATCTTGCTGGATTCCTGTTTTTATCTTAATGAGCTTCACTTCCCTTCTAGCCATTTAGAAAACCATGGAACTTAGGTACTTATATTATGGGAACTTACATTTATTGTAACTTTCGAAGTCACTGCTTTTATTACTTTCTTTATTTGTTTTATTTATACTTATGACTATTTTAAGATCATTTAGTTATCGATAGGGATTTCTATTAAGACATTCTTCAGCTACTTCCAGTAGTTTGCGATGCTTGGTAGATGGCAGTGCAATCGCACCATTATTGGCAATAGAACTACACGTTATAACATGTTGCCCTTTCTACTGTGTCTCAATATTAATGCAAGTGTGGATATATTTAGTTTCATTCAGTTCTCAGTTTTGACATGCGACTGACGTGTCCGGCCTACTAGCATTTGAGTTTGGCAGCGTTTTACGTGACATTAGCGATCTGGGCTTATTAAAGCTTTCGCATATTGTTCTAGGATTTCTTGATGATGATTAATGGCCGATATTAGTAACCTATGCATCTATACTCTTCCCTACCAGAGATAGATATGTCATATAAGAGACAAACAGTTGTATAGATGTACCCTGAGACTACTACCGCGTGCTTCAGATTCATGGGTTTTTATGCTTTAGAAACTAAATAGTTTTAAAAAAAATATTGTACTATTTATTTCTTCATAAATAAACATTATCTATTAAACAAATAAGTATCTTTTCCTCTTTATTACCGAGTATAGTGTAGAGGAAAACTTAAAAAGGTTATTAATTTCGGTTCAAAAAACGCTCAAAGTACACTAGAAGTAGTAATTTTCCATCACAACAAAATTTATCAAGGTCATAATAATATTATCGTTGACCCAAAAACACCCTTCATGCGATTGATATAACTAATTATCGAGCGTTATTGCAAGCCCTAAAAGTGTAACGGGCCGATCAAATATTGATTGTGATGATTTTAACGGCATTGTTTCCGAGGCATGCGGGATACGTAGGTGAATATCGGTCAGTCGTCCCGAACAATATATTGTACTGTATTTCGCAGTACATTTGAAATATCCATTGTTCGGTAGGATCAGTGCAGGACCCGGTATTGATTTTACTGATAACTTCACTAAAAGTGATAGAACTCGAATCTCAATATCTGATTCATTGTTACAGGTATATTTTGGTAACGCTGAAAATAGCAACAAATATTTTGAGCAATCAATAAAGACAAAATACCCCATTCAATATTTTCCATTTTCTGATCAACGATCGCCGATAATTCAGAATAATGATGGAACCTCATCACTCAACAGCCTCCCGTCTTCAGTGAAGTCTACTTCATTTATTTAACAGGTCCGATATAAAGTAAATGGTTGTAACAGTTTCATCATTACAGAATCACAGGCCGGTAGAAACAAAGAGGCACGGTATCACGCCCACAGGCTGCGAGATAAATTTCCTTCTTGTTTCTATGTGTCCTTTTTACATTGAAGCACTTTATACGCAGTAGGCTCTCGGTTAGAAGCCGTTTGGTGCAAGTGAGCAGCGACATTATGGAGTAGTTTATTTCTATTTGTTTTAATTCTGATGAATGTTGAAGTTGAAACTCTGATAGTGTAGCAAGAATATAAATACGGTAAATATATTTAATCGAGGTAGTTCATGTTGATCAGAACAGATCAGTTCAGATCAGATCAGTTGAATATACAAAGCATCTGATACATTTATCTTGCACCTGATAGTGGTTAAAATAACGATTTGTACCTTTTTAATAATATTTCAGAGCAAACACTACATCTTTTATTGTATCAATCTCACTAAAATCTTTTGCCTACTTTTCATTCAAATTACGTCATAAGCTTGAGTTTTATTCGTCAAGGTATAGACATCTTAAAAGACACATAAGGCCTCTAAAAAAACTTATTTAAAGCTTATATTTTGAATGCTTTTTATTTACAAACAACATAATTGAATATTATAAAACCGCTATCGCTCATACTTTGAACTCGTCCTATACTAGACATGCGTTTGTCTATGCAGGACACAGTCAATGAACTGGCAGAGGTCAGGTGAAATTATCTCGTACGGTGCGTCTTACGCGACAACTGACTCACAATGGACCAAACAGCTTTATCAGACTATAATGCCCGAGTATTTAGTAGCTTTATTAACTTCATTTTTTAAGCCAAACTGTTACGAATACAAGATATAATTTGTCTGACGTCTAAGTTTAACTTGTAGCCGTGGGAGTAAAACATTTTTGCGAGACAAAAATAGAGCTCCTGTATTCTATTTATATAACCCTGTCTGTGTTTATTGTGTAGGCAACTTGTTTCTAGAGCTACAATAAAAATATATCGTTTTAATCAGCCGAATGAAGTGACATGAAAGTCATTAGGGTGCCCTTAGTCTCACATTGTATTTTGCATTCGTTAAGATTGCAATGAGCCAGTCCACACTCCAAGACGTTCAATGACACTCGGGGAGGGGGGGGGGGGGGGGGGGGTTAGCGAGGCTGCGACAGTGCAGCCGACATCTCGCCCGCTATCGCTCCGAGATCTGTCCACATAAGGTCCGTGTTTGAGCTGTTCGAACTGTGACAATTATCATTTTAGTGTGACAATTTTTGTTAATGTAAGCTAGCATTAGGATGGATACAAATAATTTCAAATACGATCTTTGACCACAAACTACAACAAAGAATCTATTTTATATCAATGAACACATTCACATAAATATAGCGATCTCTTCATCGAAGAAGTTACTAATGTTATCCTATACGATTCCTAGAATTTTATCAGCGCGTCGCGTCGCGCTGTTTTGACTTCTGTCGCCTCACTATCAATCAAATTCTTGAACTTCATAAGAATTTTTGAAGAAAATAACAGTTTTTTACTCTTTTGACGGTTAACCAAAATTTTGATTATTTGTTGTGTTATGTAACTATAGCAGTAGGTGTTAAAATAAAATAGAGAATGATCTCATTCTTACGCATTTAAAAAAATATGTCTCCAAATAAAATTTCTTAAATTACGCAATTTCAATTAACTAATCTGTAAATGGGTATTATCCAGCTCTATACTAGATATCAGTTAATAGGCGTACAGTGAGGCGATAGTCTGGCTGCGTCGATAGCCGCTGCGACTTCGACCGCCTTGTGACTCAATATGCGTACCTCCACCGTTTGAGCATATTAAGGACAGTGCATTCCCTTATAGGATTAGATATTTCTAGACTTTACTTAAACAAAGTGCGCAAACATTTACTCTCAATATAGTCCGTGATATCAGAGTAACTGTAAATGTGGATTTCGCTTGCGAACATTATCATGGCTGTATTTCTTGAAGAAGTACCGTAGAGTTCACAGTTGCATCCTGTTTGGAAGATGGTAGATACATGAAATAGTCATAATCCTTGTTTCCTTGGCCAGTCAACAAGGCTCAAGGGTCTAGGAGTAGACAGGAATCGCGAGTAAATTCGAACTGTTCCACCTCACAAAAGACAGGTAGATTCCAGCAGCTGGCAGCAGGTTCATTGAACTGGCACTTAAGACAGGAGGTCAACATAGATAGAAGTGTCATCAGAAAACTGGAGGTGTCACTGGAAACTTTTAACTCTATAATTTTAATGACTATGTCGAATTAATTTGCTTACCAGACAAACTTCTGATTCGAAGACGCCAAATATTATTTATAATAAAGTAGAATTAATATGTTTTTTTTTAAGTCGTGGTGGCCTAGCGGTTCAATGAACGGATTTGTATGCACGAGGTTGCAGGTTCGAACCTGGGCAAGTACCAATGTAACTTTTCAAAGTTATATGTACTTTCTTTCTTAATTAGTCTAAGACACTTCTGGCTAACGTTGAAGGAAAACATCTGAATATGAAAATATGATCTGAAATCGCCAATCCGCAATTGAGCAAGCGTGGTGATTAATGCTCGTGCCTTCTCTATATGGGAAGAGGCCTGTGCCCAGCAGTGGGACGTTTATAGGCTGGAATTTAATATGATTTTTGACAGGTGAGTCGTAACGTTGACGGGCCTGTTGGACTAGTGGTTAGTGACCCTGACTGCTATACCGGAGGTCGTGGGTTCGATTCCCACCCAGGACAAATGTTTGTGTGATGAGCACGATCATTTGTTCTGGTTGTCTGGGTGTAATTTATCTATAATATGTATGTATTTAGAAATATATAAGTATGTTTATCAGTTGTCTGGTTACCATAACACAAGCTCTGCTTAGCTTGGGATCAGATAACCGTGTGTGAGTTGTCCCGGAATATTATTATTATTATTATTATATTATTAAACTCATTATGTAAATTGTATCTGTAAATAAATCACTCTTTAAATTATGTACTAACTACATCGTTCACCCAAAATTCTGGTCATAATAGTGTTTTATAAAAGAGAAGCTTTCTCTTTGCATAACGGCTGACTTCAATTCGTTGACGAAATCAGTGCAGTGCAGTCTTTCTCATTATGCAACGTATTAGGCAAGCATACGTCGAGACTACTTGCAGACACACTTATAGTTACTTGTGATACCTATATAGTAAGTAAGGTCTATTGTAATAGATATACATTGAATTGAGTAACTTTTTGAGCAATGATGTGACCTGGAAATTTCATATGTGTCGTGGAAGAACAGAAAGGCTAGTCAGTCTTTTACCCAGCAGTTTTATGTATGGAGATGGAGTCAAATAATGCATTATTTTAAAAATACTAAAGTGAATATTAATTAGACCTAGATAGTTATTACATTTTAAATAGCTTACCTTGGTCAGTTATTTAGGCTTAACTTTCGAAATTAAGGGTCATATATTTAGCAAAGGTTCGACCTTTTCAGAACCTTCCGTGCTATTCTGTAACATTATTTTCATATCTCGACAGCGGAATCCGCGCTGAATCCGCGGTGAGATGTCAAATACGTATTCTCGAATTTGAATTCTAAATCAAGGCCAATTGGGTTCACTTTTGAAGTGAGCTTTATTGTCACTTCACTCTCACCTGTCACCGAAATTATTAACAGAATAGACATACTAATCTAATGATGATAAATAGTTCCTAGTTTAGGGTTCATAGCTCTACGTACAATATTAGACTATCAAGGAGTTTTAAACTAGGTCAATAACCTGTGCCTCAGGTGACAGTTCCTTTATTACATGATTGCGACTTACATAATAACGAGTCGTGCATAATATAAATTGTGTGGATACAGGTACTAAAAGTAATTTTATCTATTTGAAGCTGATTTAAAAAAATAACTAGATGACTGTATGACGATACTCAGTAAGAAATTCCTTTAAAACAGGGAAAAAGAATAGCTGTGCGATTCTGTTGTTTAGATTTTTGAGTTCTATGCTTGAGACAGATTAAAACAGTATTTATTGAGAGGATCATAAATCACGAGTACTTCAGCCTTTTCTTTCACCTGACGAGGCACTGTTACAAAAAGACGCAAGAAATATGATTGCCAATCCATTATTTTAACCTCGTAATCGGCATCAACAATACAAACGAAACAGTAAAGTTATCCCGCCATAAACTGCATCACGTTGATCGTAAAGTCCTTTATTATTATTGCCTTTCGTGTTGAAATTCATCCGGGAATGCCCAGGGTTACAAGTAAAGAATCTCCTTGGATGTTCAAACATAACTTCTTCAGTGCTGTTATTTGTTTGAGCCATAGAAGTCCATATGGACGACTTTCGACCACCACCTTTTAAGCCTTCGGAGTGCGGAGTGATTTACCAGAAGCGGCTGCTGACCTTATCTGTCCATACATACACACAACCATACAATAAATAAGGGCGGGCCTCTATTCCTTCTCGGGAAAAATTGTACACATACAATAATTACCATCTGTAATTAATATTTTTCTGATTGATTTAGGTGTCTCTAATAGAAAATTAACGAGCACTAATTTTCAAATTTAGCTCAGCATTGATCCATGTATTACTATTTATATCCAAAAAAACATTCAGCGTTTAAATCAAATCACAGCACTCTTCTAAACGAGTTATTTCATCCATTTATCTACGCTTCACAATCACAAATACAATTACGATGCTATGATCATTCATAATCATGTTTTCTCTACTACATAATATAGAGCATATTATATATTACATAACCTTAGTCATTGTAACATGCAAACCCCATTATTGTTCGTACGTAGGTATCGCTTGAATAACACATGAGGTCAACTGACAAGCGTTGTACAACTCAGTTGCGGTTGTAAATATAAAGAGATGCGCCAAAAATGTATACAAAAATAAACGGCAAAGGTTTTACGGAGCAAAATCTACGTGGAAATATCAACGCGGCTCTTGCTCTGATGACGAGTGCTAGTGATGGGACACGCGGCGGAAAATATCGAGAATCGAGAGACTTATAATGAGTAAGGATTTTTGATCGAAGTTAGGTTTTAGGTTTTAGATTGCTAAGTTTGATAAACTATAGCACATAGTGTCGATGTACTTCAATGAATAATAAATTATTATCATTGTTTTATTAAGCCTGCATCATCGATTAAAATAATAATGATGTCATGAAAGCCGATTAAAGGATCACAGGTCATGCACATCAGCATTCAATAAGTATCTCAGTAATCATTATCTGTTGTTGTTCCCTTCAATTCTGTGAAGGAATTTTACTAACCTAACCTAACCTGGTTTTCGAGAAAATGTCTGAAAGTTTGGTGATATGAAAACCTATAGCCGCATTTCTGGAAAATTCGTTAGGCTTTATCTACCTCTCATATTCTGTGTTGTTAAATACCAATGGCTCAATATGTTGATAACTATAAGGTACTGGTAAATAAAATTAAAGCAAGATGTGGAGAAGCAACTTCACTCCTGCTGTGGGTCGATCTGATTTTGGGAGATGACCTCTGGTGATCATGTGAACCGACTGCTAAAAAACAGCAAAAATTTCCAACACCGCTTTTTAACGATATGGTTCTAATAAATAATAATACCTAAAACAACAGTAGCAAACATTTTGAAGTGTAAAACGATGATTCAATTTGAATAATTTATAGTTTACTTGTTTGCGAGCGCTAAAGACAATGAAGGTGACTACAGCGAAATAATTGCTATTGTATTTCTCACCCGACGCACTTGACGGCGTGTCATTGTTTCCGATATAATTCTTACCTCACTACCAGCTCAAACGTGATCCGATTTATTAATCATTATTTTTGTCACGGATCAACCTTCGGTGGCATTCGAACACTTCATTACGCTAATAATAGCTCTGCCAGACGATCAGGCTGATGACACCGAAGATTTATTAGACGCATGATTTTATAAACATTCTATGTTAATTTTGCACTTTTAAACCAGGTTATCCATATACTACAACATTCTTACCAGTACATTGTAAGTAATACTTGTGAACTGGTTATATTATCTGATCCTTTTTACCCGACTGCCAAGAAGGGTTATGTTTTTCGCGCGTATCTTGTATGTATGTATGTATGTATGTATGTATGTATGTATGTATGTGTGTAATATTCTTTATTACCTCATATCTTCGAAACGGCCCAATGGATTTCGATAATTAGGGTATCGTTGGATTGGACATTAAATAAGCTAGACTAAAATCATTCATTATGGGTCCCGACTGTGACAGTAACATTGCTGCTATCTACACTTCTAGACTTATATTGAACTTGTTTTTTACTTTTCAGTTTTTATTTAAAGTGTTTTTTATGCAGTCGGGTTTTTTTATTTTTTAAATTTATTTATTTTTTATTTCTTTATGAAAAATGATGGTAACGATTCGATGTCGATCCCCTCACTATAGACAGTTGAGTTCTCCGTTGTTGCTTTTTTCCCATTTACGAGTTTCACGGCGACCGTTGCCTGAAACTTACACGTACCCAGAATATAAATGCTAAACGCTGTCTCTCTTCTACCTGAGCATAGAGAAGTTTTCCCTCCCTTTCTTCCCACAAATAAAAATGTGTAGCCACCTCAATGTTCAAATAGAAATTGCAATATCCATTTTCCCAAATCACTTAAATCTGAACCTTGAATGAAGTAGCGTTAAGACTGGTTTTTAAGGAGCATGGCTCTAATTTTAAGGCACTTTACGACTGCGAAAGGAAAATGTTGTCTTTTTCGAACCAGTTGCAGTTAAAATCCTCCGTCCCTGTTGCCTGCCCGTTGTGGCTGGCATATCTAAAATCATCTGGACCAAGTAAAGCGATTATTTCAGCGGCGACTTTTTGAAAATGTGCAAACTTATTAATTCTGGCATTTGGGCGGCAAATTGCGTACCCAACAAATTACTCTGGATTTGAATAACGTTAAACTAATTAGAATAAGAATCTTTTCTTAACGAAGTCTTATTTATTAAACTAATTAAGCTAATCGTCATTTGAATGACGTATTTAACCTAGAAAATGTTAAAAAATAAGTATTTTCAGAGGCTATGTCTATTGAATAACTCAGAATAGACCTACTCGCTTAATATATAATCAATTAAGGTAAGCTATTTAACATTAAACAGCAGCAGATTTGATTAGTACTTCGCATTTATGTGAGATCGCCCACGCGAAACCTTTGATAATTATCCGAAGTTACTACTAGGCTTTTTATCACAGCAGTAGCATCCAATATATTTCGAACGTGTCAGCCTTCCAAAGTAGGAACTGTATTCTGATTGGAACGATCATAATCCTTCTTGTTTTTTAAAAAATTCGTGTGTGTGTGAAAAATAAAGAAATTCGTCATGTTTACAAAATCTTACGTGTTCATGTTTGCAATTTTAGCCTTTAAATTAGTTCGATAATTGTGGTATTTAAAATTATTATAATTCTTGAAGATATTCCAAAAAATAATCTTTTTACTTACTTTTCTAGATGTCACTTAGGTAAACAATAACCCTTAAATAAGAAAATCCCCGTAAATATATTTTATTATCAAAACAAAAACGTTAAATTCATATAGTTCAAATCGCTTCGAAAAGTCAAATGCGAAATAGTGCAATTGAGTGCGTGTGCGCATCCAGGAATGCCGGGACTCAGGACATCGTCCCGGACCGGTTTCACACTTCACCGGCCCCAACTTACTGTATTGCACATTCAACTAACTGCAGAATATTATAATGATGTTATATTTTCTAATCGTAACGTGGGAAACAAGAATTTGCTAGTTCTTTCGTTTTATTTTTCTGGGTATCGTGAGGTTGGTCCATTTATTTATTTTGCGGGCTTTAAAACAGGATTATAGAAAATTATTTGCTTTACTTAAAGACTTGATTGAATCTACTCTCGAAGCGTTTTGTAGAAGATCCAGTATAGTCCTATACTGGACTCCTTCCTTATAATAGCAATCCACAACAATACTATTTAAGTCGATAGCAACAAAACCTTTTTCTTCCACAATTTCCGTGCTTGCAATTACACAGCCATTAACCATTAAACATTAGCAGTCACACAAGGAATAAATCTAACCCCTGACATTTTAGTAGCATGCACACACTAATGAACTAGTATTGATCTTTGAGGTAGCCATTGTGTCAGCATGTACATGATTATACTGAGTAGTACGGCATACCTATAATCGAATTAGCAGTGCCTCTGTGCCTATTACGCTAGAGTTAGATGGAACTCGGGCCGGTAATTAGGTGACCTAACCCTAACTGTGTGGGTTTGTAACTACACATTGCAGCTATCATATTGACGATTATAAAGCTACCTTATTGGTCCTGACAGAGTAAGAAGTTTTTAAGATTGGTTAATGGAAATGCAGAGGTAAAAAAAAATAAACTGCTTATGTCCAAAAGGGACGTGTGAATCGTGTTATTTAAAACATCAATCGGTCTACCGGTCGCGTAAAATATCGTCAAATTTTCCATCCCATAGGATACCCTAAAAAATATCATATCAAAAAGCAAGAAGACGGCATCTTATTTCAACTTATTGAATGTAAGAAAAATATACCATACTCTGTGTCATCAAAAGATCGCTTTCACAATTAGACGACTCAGTAGGTACGTGGTCAATTTTACACAGACACATCAATCTGGAGTAGGTACAGATCAAGTGTATTTGGAGTTAACTTCAACGACCTATCGAGTACGTATGGGTTAACAGAGCTAAGTTGGTTTGCAATGACGCACGAACTTATGTCCTAAACTCTAATTAAACTGTTAATCAAATTTCAGCCGATGGATATAATATAGCCTCATATTACGCTCTAGATTTCAAATTCAGCTTTTGTGTGAACTGGAATTTTGATCTTTACCCCCAAAATTTTTTACATATTCATGGATTGTTTTCAAATCCAAAGATAGAAATCTGACATAATTTATATGACGCCTAAGTCAACAATCGATCTATAGTAGTAAAAACTATCCATGAATATATTGGATATGTCATCAATTTCCAGCATAAATGAACACACTGGCGATACACTTGATACAATAATACTGCCATCAACGTATTAATTAAGCAAAACAATGAAGCATATTATAATTCATGTCTTAACTAATTAAACACAACAGCCTACGTCTGCTATAGCCAAAGGGATTAGAAGGTGCAGAATTCGGGCACCTGTTTGGATAGAGAAGTCAGATGTCACTATTAGAATTGCGAAGTTAATGGGACCTCGGATTCTTTGCGCTTTGTTACGTAAATTAGGTATTTGTTATGTAAGAAGAATCCTGTGCTCACCACTGGGCCATACAGGTAAATCGCACCTGGTTAAAAATGTTATCAGTCCATCAGACTGCAGACGATGATGATGAATTCCTACTCATCTTCACCTTAGGAATTACCATTATTATGTTGATTTAACTCCATTTAGAAAAACAATATTGATGGCACCAAAATATTCAGAGAAAAAAAATCCTCTGCTATATTGTCAGGATTACTTGGACAAAGAAAATATTGCACTTAAGCAAATAAAACAAAAAAAAAAAAATCCGTTAATCGAAGAATAACGTATACATAGAAGCGGTCAACATAATCGTCAATCACTACACATGTATGTACATAAATATTTAAGCACAACACGGTAAGTGGCACAAGTACCGCCGTAGACAAGATTTACGTTTTAGCCACCCGCTGTTACGCCGGCCAGAGCGCCCTCTATACTTTATTATGTTTAGTTTTAATAAATTATTTCGCGTCTTGTAAATTACATTTTATGGGATAACGAGAACTGGTAGCCAAGTGCAAACTAGTCGAGTATTCAAATACGTTACTGACTAATTGCAATTAAATAAAGCTTAAGAAAGTTTTTTACCTAAATTGAAACCGAAGATTTTTCACAATTAAGAAAAACCACTTATTGCTTATGGCAAGATTTATTTTTACTTCTAGTTACTATTATTTTAAGCGTATACTGTCTATTTGCCATTAATGGCTTTCCTTGTTTAATTTAAAATTAAACGAATTTACAAGTCCGAGAGAAATAATCTATTTTCACCAATTATTTTTTTCAAAGAAACTTTATTGTACCTATAATGTTTAGTAGCATGCATAATGTTAAATTATAAATAATAAATAAATGCGGACAACATCACATACATTGCTTTGAACTCAAAGTAAGTAGCTAATGCACTTGTGTTATGGAATTCAGGAACAACGAAGGTACCACAAACACCCAGACCCGAGACAATGTAGAAAAGTTAATTTCTACATTGACCCGTCCGGGGATCGAACCCGGGACCTCAGAGCTAGCGAAACCTTGAAACCGGTGCGTACGCCACTCGACCACGGAGGTCTTCAAATTAGAAGTTTACAAAACAACCCAAGTAAAATTTTAAGACCTTAAATTGAAATTTGCTCATCCATTTTTATTTTAAACTTGAAGTATCGAGGGTCAAAATGATGACAGATGTGGACCAAACCTCTAAGATGTTACTTGCTGGCTAGAAGGAAGGCATCCATTTTACTTGGTTGGCATCACAATAGATGACCACCAGTGAGTTTTATATCATTATAAACTTAGACGTTTATTGAATAACTTGCTAAGTACTGCTGAAGCTATGACAAATATTATCTATATTTAAACATAGCCAATACTTAGGTATTGGCTATGTTTAAAATTCGTCGTTTAAAATTTTATTAATTAAAAGATGATGTGTGTTTAAAAATATGTAGGCTAAACTACGTCAGATAATAAATCTACTATTTATTTATTCTGCAACAACGACTTCCTATTACTTAATAATAGAACATAAAACGCACCCATTTACTTGTATCAATTACATGAAATCACTATAACAATACAGTAAACACATTAAATTATCTCGCAGCATTTAAATCATCAGGCAAACAGCAAACACTTGTCCAATATACCTGTATAGGTGCTTAGTTTATGACTGCATTAATTATGGTTAAGCATATCCTAATTACTGTAATGGTATTAGTCCGAAACCAGACAAGGGGAGGGCCAGTGGTGGGGGTTTCACGTGCTCGGAACACCAATGCGAGCGCCATAATTATGTATAGACAAATACTTAGTATTATGTAGGAAACAAAGCGATTTACTGGCGCGTTAATTAGTTAAGATCACGTTATGGTTAGCTGTTGAGTAAATCGAGTGGTGATTGTTGGCTTGTTATCTGCTGGACAGATTATTGAAGTTATTAGAAGTCTTGCCTCGTTGGCCTAGTGGCGCTAAGCGCGACTGCTACGCTAGAGGTCTTGGGTTCGATTCCCAAGTCGACCAGAAATTCTCAGTAGCGGGTCGGAGTTTGGATTTGTGCCCGGTTAGTGGCAATAGGCTTGCCCCCTATTACATGGGACTTAAACATACCGGCGAACTGTGGGTGTACATTGGTACACCTCTGCCTAACCCTTCGGGGATACAGGCGTGATAGTATGTTATGTTATGTTAGAAGTCTTCTGATTTTCGGTTCGATGGTAGAAGTATTGAAGTACTCGGGCCCAGTGTTCCCAAGTAAATGGCGGTTTCCTGGCCATTTACATGGTTTAACTTGTTGTTACAGGTTTGATACAGTAAAACAGCTGAGGTTATTGTTTATGTAACTCTTGTAAATTTTCTGGTAACGTATTTCCAAGATCTCCTTCGTTGTACACTTACCATCAATTAGTTAATTTTTCATTCGTAGTCTTTCGAGTTACGCCAACTTAATAGCATTTTTATACATGAACTAGAGTATCGATAAGAGCTAAAAGATAATTAAAAATAAATTAACTTATTTTTTTTAATCCGTCCTCGTAATTCAACTTGATCTATTGAGTAAAAATTACAAAGTAAAGTTTTCCAATTTAATTAATTATTACGCACAAGCCCTAGTAATTGGTAAATAGTCTTGCGATTAATTACGCATTTTCGATCCAAGGCTTTGATGAACTCATTAACTAAATGGATTTTTATAGGTTTTCATTGAGTACAATGGACCACACGTGCTAACAAAGTACTACAAAATTCGACCTTATTCCGTTGCAATACAGCTGTGTTAATTGCCGAAGTGTTTTGACTGATGTGCGGTAGACTGTAAGTATGTAGAAAAGTGTGTTTTAAGAACCTTTTGAGTATCAACAACAGTAATTAATTATCACGTGTCGGATCTGACCTTTTATTGCCGAACCACCGGCCACCGATCACCTGTATATTGAAACTAGCTCCATTTAAACATCCTTTATATAATGTCGGGTTGTCTCATCAGCTGATCCACTTTAAATGCCTAAATAAAAGTTGGGAAACATATGGAAGTTTTGTCTCCAAATTATTCGTGGATGATTAATGTTTTGCAATGTCAACAATAGCATAATGTAAGTGAGTATACAATAATAGATGCAATTTAAATTATCATATAAAATCCTTCCTACATTTTGAAAGAATTATGGTATGAGGAAAATCACGCAGTGTGTCGTCTTTGTAATTAAGCAAAGAAGGCGTCAGAAGACGGGGGTGACGTCGAGAATGTTCTGCGATCTCATTTCCATGCAAATGAGGGTAGTACGCAAGACCGCATGCCAATGGTAATAATTACATACGATTATCAACCATACTGCTTTGAAATAAAGGTGATATCTTTATCAGAGTTTTGGTTTTGTGTGGTGGAGTGTACTTGTTATACATCAGATGGTAGGCTGTCCCGATAACAGTTCTGGCGGGCGTCGAGACGTCGCACAACTCGGGTTACACTTGATCGATAAGTAATACGCTGTGATAATGACTTCAACATGCCACTACCATACCACTACTCAGATTTTATACAGTTTTTAATTAAAACAAGATTTTTACAAAGGGTCTTTACCATTTCCGCGCTGCTAGGACAATGAGAAGCTGCAGTCTATATTCCACTGGATTTAACTTCAGTTTTTTGTGCTGTTTCCACGTAAGGCTTCCAATACGGGGTATTACAGATTATTCAGTGCATTGCTGCTTGTAGAAAGGTAGGATATTGACGGGATATAAAAAAACGTATTTTAGTCTGTCAGGTAAATAGTGAAGCTATACGCACCTCGTTCTTCGTTAGGGATTATCACTATTGCACTCTTAACAAGATTTTTAAATCACCTCTTCATAATTTTATCAAGTAATATTATATATATGTATCATATAATAGGCAACTTAAAAGAAGTACCTACGTCCACATTGAATGAAAATACAAATTTACGTACACTTGAAAATCTATGCAAAACTGATTTTAATTAGGTTTAGTCAATTACCGAACTATTGTGTAATCTTTGAAAGAAGTTTGCAACTTTACAAACTCAGGCTCTAAAAAGGAACTTTCTTTTAGTTAAAAAGTTTCTAAGATTTTTCCTATAGCTTGTTAAACTAAGCTTTCTTTGTCAACCAAGTATGATTAACTGAAATTATTATATAACGTTGTGGGATATGCTAAAAGTAAGAATAAAACTATCTTTCTACCTTATTTATAGACATTTAATACAAAAATAACAGTAACGTTTATATTCTTAAATATATTTCCCGATTGTTACGATTCCTCTTTGACGTTTCTTTCGTTTTCTATGTCATCAATTAATTTCAGTATCCCCATTTTAAATTTCCTTTTCTCTTTAGTTGTAAAACTCCTTATATCTGGTAAAATACTTCTGAAAAACTGTAAGTCTTCACTCTCTTCATCTGCGTCTTTATTTTCCATGGAATATTTTCTTTTTTTAGAGTTTTCTTGATACGAAGCGTCACTATTACTTCTTTTCGTGTGATCATTTGTATCTGTTTCAGGTTTATGTAAGTTGATGGAAAAGTCCGGTTTGACTTCCATATGCCATTCTTCTAAAGAATTGCTGTGTGTTTGTGTTCCGTCAGCAGTTTCGACGCTCACGAAATTGCATGATTTATCCTGGTCTCTGGATGGTGACCTACAATTAAACATTAAATTGAATTTTGTACCCATATGCTATGAAATCTTAGTGCAGTTAAGCTGTTAAGTGAGTCAGTCAGCCCGTGACCATGTCACCTGCAAAGTTGTTGAAACGTCGGGAACTAAAACCTAAATATTTACCACTATAGAATCCATAAAAAGTCGATTTATTTTAATATTTTAGTGAAGTATGAAAAATAATAATAATATCATTTCATAATTTTTACGACAGCAGAATGTGAACATACTAATTTGGTAACAGAAAGACTCTTGAGCATAAAGAGGTAATGCAGATTATGGGAAGGAAAAAAATTAGAGAACCATTAAATATGTCTGACAAAGAGTACATGAGAGAAAGATGATTGGAGTACAGATAAATGCCGATGATACTAATGCTTCATTTATTTATTTATTTATTTAATAATTTATGTACACACACAAACATTTAATAAATGTAACATATTGATAAATTATGTACAAAGGTGCCGCTTATTTCTTAAGAAATTTCTGCCAGCGGACCCGCGAAAGGAGAAGTCGTCAATATTGGCAGTCAGTGTGCGCGACTTAATCTACAACAACTACAAATTATAACTTAAAAACAATAATTTAATAAAACATAACATAACACATATACGTACATATATAAATATACACAAATACTACATGTAACTAATATATATAAATATACTTAGAATAATATATATAATAACAAATATATTAATTCAATCATAAGGAAAGATAATGCTCTTTAATGCGTTTCTTAAAAATATAAAGAGATTTGGAATCACGGATGTTAGGCGGAAGCGAGTTCCAAAGTCTTACTGCGTGAACGGTAAAGGAGTAGGAATAGAAGTCAGTGGAGTGGGGTTGGAAATGCAACAAGGATTTTATTTGCGTTCTGCAAGGGATATTAGGAGGTCGGGTAAAAGCGAAGCGTTCACGCAGATAAGGGGGATAAGTAGGGTTGTGCAGGACATTGTATAGGAGGCATAAAATACGAGTGTTCCGGTGAAGACGGATTGGGAGCCACTTGAGCTGCTTGCGAAGGTGGGATACGTGGTCATATTTGCGCAGGCCGAATATGAAACGGATGCATAAGTTTTGCAAGCGCTCAAGTTTATTAAGGAGCTCCTCGGTAGCATCCAAATAGCATGCATCAGCATAGTCGATGATCGGTTGGATTACAGATAGGGCTAGAGAGATCTTAGTTTGTAGAGGTAGGAAGTGTTGAAGTGACTTAAGGGAATGGAAGGAAAAATGAACTTTACGGCTAACTTCGGCAACTTGAGGACGCCACGAAAGATTCGCATCCATTATAATACCCAAGTCTTTTACAGTGTCCGAGAAGTTAATCGGAATTCCATCAAAGTACAGACGCGCCATCGATGATGAGTTTAAACGACTCCGCATAGACTTACTACCTATGATGATGGCCTGAGACTTAGATGGATTTACTTTAAGACCATAGGAATTAGCCCAAGAACAGATGGAGGCCAGGTCTTTATTCATGGCTGCAATGGCAGAGTCTGCTTCAGCCACTCCAAAGTGGCGATAAAGCTGCAAGTCGTCTGCATAAAGATGGAAGTTAGAAGAAATTACTCTAGTAACAGAGTTGATGAAAACAGAAAAGAGAAGAGGAGAAAGTACGCCACCCTGGGGAACACCCGCTGTGAGGTCACACCAATCAGAGTAAGACTCTTCAAGGCGAACACACTGCGAGCGACCCCGAAGATAAGAGTCTAACCAGGCTAGGGAGGTGGAAGAGAAATTTAGAGATTTAAGGATGCCCAGTAGCACATCAAAGTCTACCGAGTTAAAGGCGCTGCTGAAATCCAGCAAGACAAGGACCGTCATCATCTTATTCTCCATTGCCAAGCGGATGTCATCAGTCACCTTCAACAGGGCAGTGACAGTGCTGTGACCAGAACGGAAACCGGATTGGAAAGGAGAAATTAGAGAATTTGACGTTAAAAAACCAGTGATCTGCCTGTGAACGATATGCTCGAGTACCTTGGAGAGGTAAGGAAGGATGGAAATGGGTCTGAAATGAGATGATAGAGAAGGATTGGAGATTTTGGGTAAGGGTATAATATGTGCCTGTTTCCAGGCGGATGGGAAATTACAAGTGTATAAGGAGTGATTAAAAATATGGGTGAGGATCGGGAGCAGACAGGGAAGGACGAGACGGATCATTCTCGAGCACACATTATCACTGCCAACTGCATTGGAAGAAATTGCAAGTAAAGATTTTTCAACGTCAACCTCAGAAACGGAACTAAAAGAGAAGAGGGAGCAGTTTGGTACCGGCAAGCTCATAAGTTCCGTAAGAGTGCGGGTTTTGACATTTAAATCTAAATGGATAGGTGGAAGAGAGAAATCATGGTTTAAATCATTTAGATTAATGTCTATACCGGAGTTGATTGAAGATTTGCCGATACCAACAGATTTTAAAAATTTCCAGACCTCAGAAGAATTGCGGTTAATAAGAGATTCGTGAAAGTAGCGTCTTTTGGCATCTCTACACAGACGACTGCAACGATTGCGCAGAACCTTGTAATAATTAAAGTACACGTCAGACGGCCTGCCCTTGAATTTAGTTTTAGCTCTGTCTCTGCGGGCCATTAGAGCTCTAATTTCAGCAGTAATCCACGGAGCAGGCTTATGCTTGATACGAATACGTCGAACTGGTGCATGCTTGTCCATTAACTCAAGAACCATGGAATTCAAGCAAGACACTTTTGGATCCGTATTGGGGCTATCAGTGACTGGAGACCAGTCAAATGCGATAGCGTCGGCCTGCAGAGCTTCAATATCTATCACATTATAATTACGCAGATAAAAATACAGGGGCTTATGCTTAGGGGTGCGAACTCGATACGATAGATAAATGAGATCGTGGTAAGAGAAAGTTGCCGTAAGTTGACCGTGCTTAGTGACCTTGTCAGGGGAAGAGACAATGGCAAGGTCTAATAGAGAAGGAGTACAGTTAGGAGAAAAGTGAGTAGCAGAGAGGGGCAAAACATGTAAATCATAAGAGGAAAGGAGAGAAGTAAGTCTGGAAGAACGAGAATCGTTCTTAAGCAGACATGTGTTAAAGTCGCCCATAATAATAACATGTTTATAAAGAGGACAAAGTTCACTCAGAGTAGAATCAAGAGAGCTAAAATAGTCAATTCGTAAGTTAGGGGAATAGAAAACAGCAAGGAGAATCTTAGAAGATTTTATAGAAATTTCAAGGAAGAGGAATTCAGCTGACTCGGAATATAAAGAGGGTGAGGCCAGAACTATTTTATGCGATAAATCGGCTCGCAAATATATGGCAACACCTCCGCCACCTTTCCCGGTTCTGTCATTACGAACCAGAACAAAGCCAGGAAGAGGAAATTGAGTAGAGAGGAGTGATGGTTTGAGGAACGTTTCCGATATCAAAATTGCGTCGACATTTGCAATGCTAAAAGATGCTAGAAGGTCGGAATAGTGACTCGGAACACTCTGGGCATTAATATGCACAATGTTAAAATTATTACGTCGATCAAAGAAAAGGGAGGAAATTTGGTCGTGTAAAGTGGGAGAAGAACCCGAGTCATCCGCACTAACATAACCGCAAGATTCGGAAGAGCATGAAAAAAAACTATTATTGAGCTCATCGAGAGCATCCATAGAAGAGTTAAAATAAATAAATAATTATAAATAAATTAATATATCTATAGTAATATTCAACAGTGAATAATATAAACAAATACCAACGACCACCCTTTCTCGCTGGTAAATTGATAAAAATAAAAACATTACAACAAACACAAAAAACAAAGAACAATTACAAAAATAAAAATTAAAAAATTACGATAACAAATTAAAAGACAAGAAGCTAAAACAGGTAAAACGCTCACGCGCAACAACACACACGACATAACTAAACGCGTTAAGCAGATTTCAACTTGTCAGCTTGACATATGTCATCATTGTCTTCATCTGAAAATTAAACTATAATTTTTAACTTACCCTTTCGGTTTCACAAATGGATCTAAAAATCTTAAGTGGTCGTATAGGTAGTACTTCTTGAAGAAACTGGATTCATTGTTATTTTGATTTAATTTGGCTTTATATCGATTAAACGAGGATCTTATTCCTTTCCATTTCGCCTTTAATTCCTCAACTGTAAAAGACTTAACCTTTAACTTTATATTTATATCAAACGGTAAGTAGTAGTAAATAAGCCCAATCTTACATTTAGTTAATTTCCAAAAGTGTGTTTCACGGAATTCTTAGCAACTCTAAAATATTGAAGACTTCCTACATCTTACTAAAGAATTTGAAATATTTATAAAATACCTGTGCATTCTTCATGAAGTTCTGTTCGTACACAAGCCTCTACTTTTGTCCAAGCATGCTCTGAAAATCTGGTTCGGTAGGAGTCCAAATTCAGGTCATAGATTTCAGGAAATCGTTCTATTATCTTCACTAACTCTATCATTATGTGCTGATTGTCCCTCATGCCTTATACTAAGTCCTGAAATTAATTATTTTAAATTAGAATGCAGATTCACTATTTAAATCTTATAGAACTCCTACCAGATTTTACAGCCTATTTAAAAAAATACCTAGATTCTGAACCCTGAAAACCTTTTAAAATATATCTCCACAAAACTATTTGAACAACTGCTTGACAATATTGTGATAGTTGAGAGTTAATTTTATTGTCATTCTTTATTTATATATTTATCTAATGAACACAGAGCTACTCAGATATGCTAATGGTATAATGGTACCTGTGCTGCCATCTATGATTTTGTAACTTCACATACTCAACTAGTTTCTTCTGAACGATGAAACTCATGGAAAAATCACACTTTTTTCACTTATTTAGTATACAATTAAAAACATAACACAGGTTGCATATTTTTGCAATAATTGATACATAAAAAACATAATCTATCTTACTCACTCGAAATTTGACTGACATTCAATCAGTCAAGTTTTGACATTTAATTGTGGGTCATTAACCACCTGTCTTATACTTACATTACTATCATGTATTAATTTATATGTTAAACTGTGCTACTGATTAATAATTGTACCTAATATATGATCACGATTTGAGTTTTTAAATGTAACGTATTTTTTACGTTAGGTAGAAAATTAACCGTTTTTTTTTAAGTATGTCTTATTTAAGTATTTTTTTAAGTATGTCAAAGGAGAATGACCAAGTGACTATGGCACTTAGTATCATTATCAAATATATTGTGCCACAATGTAATATATCTTAATATAAAGTATGATTAAGGTACTTTTAAATACAGTATTTTTTTTTTAAATAATTCTCCGCATTTTGCCGTAGTTTTGAATTGAATTAGTTGTAAAAAGCGATTCTTTTTACGAAACATTTCCACAGATTTCATCTTGTTAGAATGAGAAAAATCAAACTAGCTATTTTTATTGAGTTTTGACCGAGGCCAGGTAATCTGTAAGCTGTGCTAGCAGTAGGGGGAGTTGTTTCCACCTACTTTATGCTGCTAGAACAGTGACTAATTTTTAGTACCTCATCATCAGCATATTAGCAATTTTAATGGTATTCGAAATGCCCATAGACGACGGTGACCACTTAGGTACTTCTTTCTTAGCTAGATCTTTCTGTTTGTCAGTCTACTGATATAAAAAAAATAACTAGAAATGCGTATCACACAGGCATTTTAAATAAATACTGCAGATACTCAAAACATAAGTTAATTAAATAAAAGTGTGGTAGGTACACAGCTACACATCAAGTTCTACATTTTCATACATAGGTATTCGTCAAAAATATCATCTAAAAATATCTCTGCTGGGACTTGAAATTCATTAAATGTCGTATTATTATGAAGAACTGCTTGTAGGTACTCCACTATGTAATCTCGTTCGGTGGTACAAGCGTGCCCCAATCTTAATAACGTAATGATTATTAACCCTTTTTAAAGTACTGTGTGATGATTCTCTCGGTGACAAACGCATTCCACGCGGCCCATGATATGACATTATTTAACACAGATACTATAATTATTACTTCTTAAAAGTAAATCGTAATGAAACACAAAAACACTTGCTTCGCGTGTCTATTTATGGTATCGTTTTGAATGAGTGTAGAGTGTAGGTAGGAATGTACGAAGTTGATAAGTACCTACATGCAAAACAAAAACTTTCATTTTTATCAGTTTTTGTCCGGGGAAGTTATGATTATCTACTATTAGATATAGGCTTTTAAATTAAAAAAAATAATTGTTGTTATCACCAACTTATGGCACAATTTAGATTGAAGCGATACTGGAAATGGTCATTCTCCTTTAGCTCAACTAGCAAGCTGAACCTTTACCAACTTACATACTTCGTAAACACCGCGAGCGCAGCTAAGTTCGATTCATTTTTGTTCGCTTGGCTTAGCTGTTGCTGTGGCCTGTGCTTCATTCACACTTGTAGCAAAGTTACTATTATTTATTTGGCTTAAATTACTAAGTTTAACTGATGATTTGGTTTACTATAAATAATTATTAACTATTTATTGTTTAAACAATAATATAAATCAAAGTAACTCACCCAGTGATAAAAGAGGATATTTGTTTACACCGAGCGCTGTGACCTTCCACTCAACTCGTAGTATACTGACGCGCCACACCGACACGCTGCGCATGTTCCGTCTCTCTCGATAACGCGGGTCAGAGAGGGACGGAGCGTTGCGGTCGCGCGACGCCACAGCGACGCGGTGTTGCCATGCCGCTCTAACGTCACATCGCTACATGCCGGTAATATTTTGTGCAACACACACGTTTTGCTGCCATTGGAAAATTAACTTTAGGCTCAAGTGATAGGGTTGATATTTCAATGTAAGGTTTTTGTATTCGAAACTCTTCGTGACTCAACCCGAGAATCACTTGTCAACTGGTATTTTTAGTGTTAATTATACATTTTATGGATTTAATCACGATTAGTGTAAAACAACTTCTGAAATTATATTGTATATTTAGAATGTTTAATTGTCAGCTATTTTTGTCACGCTTTCTGTTCACGGAATGATTTATTGACGATTGTATTGTTTTTAATGGTAATGTATTAGGATTTCGTTTTTACTACAAACATAAATACATATTTAATATCACGCTATTCTGTTAGTGCAGTTACTACAACTGATTAGCACGTGCTACAGTCCTTAAACCGTAAACCTAGATAAAAATATTTAAAAAAAATAGGTCTTACCAACAAACCTTGTAATCATAAAAATAATAAAATTTAAGACAATACACCAATTCTATAGCTTCTAAATAAAAGTCTACTATCTACCAAACTAAAGTTTGTACACAAAATTTGCTGACATAAAAAAGGACCAAATAGAAAAACTATAACACTACCCAAGCCTATAACACGGTTTATATAAGTACTTTACTTTAAGTATTCTCTTTACTTTGATGTGAGAAAAAGTCATGGAATGTGCCAGCTGCTATCATCCTGTGTAACTTATAAACGACTTTTATATATAAACGCTGACTTTTTACTTTTCTTACTAAGCGCGTGCTTGCTCTTAACATTGTATTTATAGTTATTCAATTTATATAGGCTTCAAGTTATAATCTAGATCCCAATACTCTTCAAAAATTTAAAACATTTTTTTTGGTCACGATGACAATGATCTTAGATAACTTCTATGGGCAGGTTTGATTAGTTTACAAATCATTTAAAACACGTCAAAACTTGGGACCAATATTTGGGAATCGTGCAAATGTTTGTCAATGTGGGAATCGAACCCGCAGAACTTTTAACTAGTCCGCTATACAATTCCTATATCGGATTCCAGTAGGTCTTAGTTTCTGTAACTGAAAAGTGGACTGTTCAAAGTTTTAAAACCTTGGCTGGAATTGTCACTGGAACCCTTCAAATACGATAAAAGTCAATACTTTTGAGTTTATCCATAAATAAATTATAAGTAGCTTTGTTATCCAATGATCTTTCTGATATGCTACAGTTATGTTCTTGCTTGTGGAAACTTTTCGTAAGCCTCCGGACAGGCTGATTAAAACAGGCTTGTCTTACTTAAATTACTACCCTTAACTACTATAAAGGCTACACTGATAATGAGTTAATACAATAAAAAAGAATTACAGGCTAAAGGTGTCCACATGTTGTCAGTAATAAAGGTCTTTAAAACTGTTAGTGATACATAAATTGCACATGTACCATTAAAGTAATAATTAAAAAATAAGGTTATAATACTGACGAATGGACATGCATCTGAATTCCATAACGCAATTACGAAGACCGAATTTTAAAAATTGTTCTATTAATAGTGGTACTTCTTAAAGGGTTATGAGAAGTGAAGGGTTAATTATAATAATGTATTTTAATTATAATAACCACGAGCCGTAGTTCCCGATTCCCTGTTTAGAAGGACCACCCCATTTCTTCCCAAGGGTGTCGTAAGAGGCAAATAAGGGATTACGCCAGGGGTGTAAGCATCTTCCAACAACCTTATAACTTATGAGTAAACTAATAAAACCTCGTTCCTCAAGTATAGTGGTTTTGGTTTAGACTACGACTCAATTGACGTAATGGGAGAGTTGGCTTTTTGTGTACTTGAGTATGCTTATTGCACTTGAAACTAAATAGCCCAATATTCTTTTGAATTCATATAAGATACATCTGAGTATGATGGCGAAGTATAAAACGAAACAACGATGTATTTAACGGGCCTGTTGGTCTAGTGGTTAGTGACCCTGACTGCTATACCGGAGGTCGTGGGTTCGATTCCCACCCAGGACAAATGTATGTGTGATGAGCACGATCATTTGTTCTGGTTGTCTGGGTGTAATTTATCTATAATATGTATGTATTTAGTTTAGAAATATATAAGTATGTTTATCAGTTGCCTGGTTACCATAACACAAGCTCTGCTTAGCTTGGGATCAGATAACCGTGTGTGAGTTGTCCCGGAATATTATTATTATTAAGTAGGTAAAAGCAAGAGAAGAAATAAAAGGATTAAGGTAGAAGAATTCTGATTTGTTTATACACACGCGTAAGCTGAAGTGAGAATCTTAAAATCTATTAATAATAACCACATTAATTTTGATATTTTAGTCATTGTAATATTTTTTTACGAATGGACGTAAGTAAATATAATGCTTTATGAATATTAAAATATAAGAAACGAAGCCGTTGACGCACGTTATGAGAATCAACAAAGCAAAAAAACAAAGGAGGAACCACAAATCGTATTTTACCATAAAATTAGTTGAGCGTGTGTTGAGAATATCGATTGTGTATGTGTGTGTAAGTGCGACATCTGCTCGAGAGGCCCGCACGTGGCTCGAACACCTTTTGTACACCGTATGCACCCACCTTTTTACCAATGAAACTATTAATAAACTGACACAGTTCTAAAATTATACTTTTACAGCGGACATCGCATGATCAAGATGGAGAAGGGTAAGATCGTACAATATATAGATCACCTTCATTAGTACTTGGAGAAAATGTTACTAAATTAATGAATTATAATGAATTATTGATTATAAGATCAGCTGTTTCACTGTCTTGGAATTCGTAATCGTCACATCGACATATCCTATGTGAAAGGGTTAATAGAAACAGATAGAGTAATTTACGATATTGAATTTCGATATTGATTTCCCATTGGGAAAACATCATAGATCTTCATCGTCTTAGGGTTACAAACATGTAACTAGGGACCCTTACTGAATAATAAAAACCATAAATTTTCCAAAATTTGAATAGTCAATGTGGTGATTATTCGAGCTGGTAAACCACAAGTTCTACACTTCAGCATTATGTTATTTCAGTTCATAATGATTTAAAAAGTCCTTTTAATTTTCAACGGGGTATACCATTTTCTTAAAACAACACTATAACCACGATTATCCTACATTTCCAAAAGCAATGCCCATGCAATCACTCTTCTCTTCAAAGCTGGTTAGGAGTCCATAGAGGTGACCTTGAACTTTTATGATGTGACAATTAATAAACAACTGCACGCGGCAAATTGTTTATACTTAATATATTATATTGACTGTTGGCTCACTTGTCCCTCTTGGTGTTTGTTTCCATTGTCAATCCGGTACAGCTGCACCCCCTACTTTTTGTCTGATAATAACATTCTAAACACAAAATTCTCAATTTTTCTGACCCTGAAACGGCAATTCATTTATTTTTTTTATATAGTATATAAATATAACTCCAAAAAAAGTCCCGAATTGCTCATCAAATGCAAGATTCTTTGAGTATTCATATTCATAGGTAGTTTTTTTTTCACTTCCCACAAAGTGTTGTGTAACAATTCGAAACGACGTAATTTGTTATATTATTTGATTTTTTGTTTACATACATTCATGCATATTTACGTAAACGCAATCAAGGTCGCATATCAAATAGATAAGATAAAAAGTCATTGCAGGTTTTTGTTGTTATGTAACCAAAATAAATAAACTGTGTTTTACGCTGAGATTTTAAATTTATTAACATGGGTACACGAAAATAGAATTTTGATAATCGGTCCACAAGTGATGAAGAAACTGGTAAAGTTACATAAAGAAAACTTACAGTTGAACATAGAACCTCCTTTTTGAAATTTTTAACTCTTCATTTTCTCAATTCTTGCTTATTTTTTTTTCAAGATTTAAATAGCGGTGTTTTCATGAAACATAAACAGTATTTTAGTGAAAGGATTAGCGATATCATGTATCAATTAGCTTTAGCCTTTTAGTGTATTATTTACTCTAGGTGTTGCAAATAAGCTGGTTCTAGATAATTTGATAGGTCATTAATTCCTTTAGGTAGATTCCTTTCCGCATTTTTGGTCTAACTGCAGATGTAAAAAACTGTTTTAATTCAAATAGACATAACCTTGATTCAAGGACAAAAATACAGTGTGTAGGTAACATTATATAACATTTGCCTTCGTATTGTATTACGACATTTAAATATCATGTTAGCTAATTTGTTACAACTGGTAATATTTTATATTTGTTGTATAATATTCTCATGATTTCCAAAAATGATAAGTACAGATGTGATAACGCTAAAACCTGACAAAGAAATTCTAACTTGAATATTGACGACGTATGATGACGCTGGACTCTCCATTCACTCAAAAAAAATAACTTTATCATAGCATGTAACTGGGATAACTACAAACCAATACAGAGTGATGACGCTGGACTACTCATACAGACCGATAGTGTCGCTAGTTTTCCTTCGTGCCAAGCGAGAGCACTTTTTGTCTGTATCTAGTACATTCGTTTACTGATTTAAAGTTATTTTTTGCGCAACGACAGACTTATATGCGAAAATATCGATGGTTTCAACATTGTTAGGATAATATTAGGGTTTTAGATAGTTTTATTAAAACGGCGCGCTCCGTCTTGATACAAAATTTACGATAAAACTAGTTCATACTAGTGCTCACGGTTCATACACTGATAGGCTCACTCTTTAGTTTCTTATCTATACTCTAAGACTCATACTCTCAAAAAAAACAAAAAGTTTAACATTGCATGAAAATAGAATAACTTCGAATTAATATAACGTTCGTCCCAAAATCGTATCGTCCATAGAACGGGAACGCTCCCAACGCTTCCCTCGGCAGGTGAGCTTATGACGTGACAGGTGCTCTAAACAAAATTATAACTCGCAGCTATATGCATCGTAATACTTAACGCAATCATTATTGTTTTTCTGCACAAATGATACAAGAATATAGCTCTTATATCCCTGCTGAAATTAGCTGATCACTTTAATTATTGCCCTTTAATCGAATCGTTAATTATTAAAATGGCCGATCTATCTTTCTGCTATTTAAATATTGACTTCTTGGGTATTTATTTGAATTCTTTTCGTTTGTTTTACTAATTAAATTAAATGTATTTAGCAATTTACTTACCATTCAGTTATTTAATTCCCTTTCTTTAAAATGGCCAAGTTATTTGCCGACAATGATAAAGTACACAACTTTTTCTTTTTATATCAATTGCAAGTTACTATAGCGTTTTCAGTGGGATAGATACGTATTTATTTACTGTCGAAGAGATAATGAACTGTTAATAGGTATTCAGTATAACGACCTCACCGACCCCAATCAATCAACTAACAAATCCAAAACTAAAAATGATCAATAAACAATTCAAATCGGTTACACTTCGAAAATAGCAGACATATGTTCAACACCTTTCATAAACCGGTCGAACGAAGGACATCCGCTTTTTGGTTGATAAAAAAAATCGAGTTCAACATTCTCACAGGAACCGCGGCGTATCCGGTGCGCGGGCGCCGAATAAAAACGATCATTTGTTAATGTCGGAGTATTGGGCCACCAGGTAACCGCGCTTCGACTTTGTGCACGTTTGAATCCGTCAATGTCATATACCAGCTCAAGCCCCAGTCTTATTGTGTCTGCCTAAGTATGTTAAAAACCATTTTTGGTTCTTGAGAAACTTCAAGTCACCCTTGTTTGATTTGTGTAATGAAATAGTTTGTTTATAAATAGTAATAAATACTAACGTAAACAATGAATAGGTGAGATGGACTGCGACGTAATTTTTCTTACTTCATGCTTCCTAAGCAGTTCATACAACAAATTTCCAGTTACGATATTAAATCCGCTGTCAAAGAGTGCCATCTATAAAAGCAGCACCGATTCCAACTTACGTGCGGCTTGTTAAGATCTCATTCTCAATCTGCAAGCTTTACGGTATTGGAGTACCGTAACACAATTTTGATCAATAAGGCTGGACATTTTTTTTTTTTTCCCCTAGCCTATGCTGTCCCACTGCTGGGCAAAGGCCTCCCCCAATTCCTTCCATTCAAACTTATCCCGCGCCGCCTCAAACCAGCCCTCGCGGTATGAGACTAGGTCATCCCGCCACCTCTTCCTGGGCCGGCCTCGGCGACGCCGTCCATCTGTTGGCTCCCATTGTGTACAGACCCTCGCCCAGCGGTCACTTTGCATGCGGCTGACGTGACCCGCCCAATCCCATTTAAGCCTGGCTGCCTTTCTGCCAACGTCGCTTATCCCAGTTCTGGAACGCAGCGTGGTGTTCCGGATTGGGCCTGGACATTAGCAAGGAGTATTTTAGGCTTGCTTTATGATATCCTTGTTTCATATTATTATCATATCATTTGTTATATTAACTCTATTTCACTTCAACTTTAATTCTATATAATCTTTTTTAACTCAATTCATTATATTTAACTATTTTAAATCCTGTGACTGATTTTTATGTAAAATTGTTAAAGTTTTCTTTTGAATGTGGTGCTAGCCTATAAGAAATTGTTGCACCAGCTTTTATATTTCTCATGTTTGTAAAAATGTACTGTGTAAACAATTGTTGGCTGGCCATAATAAATAAATAAATAACATATTGTTCCAGGCATCTCAAGTCTTTTATGTCTTAAGAACTGACAACTGAATGTAGCTTACGTCTATGTGGTAGCGCGTAATGTCGAATGAGTTGAAAATTATTATTGTGTACTTTATTATGGAGCATTTAATAGTTTTGTCTACATCGACGTCCCCGGGGAATAAACCGGTAATCGCAAAAATCAAATTTTACAGGAAAAATGATTTAGTGTTTTTCGAGTATATCTCTTTAACAAAGGGGAATAATGAAAACATTGTTATATGACGGGAAAGCTAATTTTTACCCGAACAGTTTAAAGTATTAAGTGTAACTATTAGATATACACAGAATTAGTTATTCACCAAAATACATATTACCGAAAATGGTTTCAAACAATTTTTAGGGTACTGATATCTTACGATCCTGACTTATCAATATTATTCCAGTAATGTTTACTTACCGAATTATTATTGTAACTTTCTTAAAAATCTTTGGCATAATAGTGCTTTACTGGATTATTCAACGTGTTTTTTCATTACAGAGAGATATTGTAATCTTCAGTTACCGACTTATTATGGTAAAATTACAAATAACCATAAGAAGGTAAAGTAATATAACCCGTATTTTATAGGAAATTTTTGGTAATCATATTTTCGTAATCATTAAAAGCTGAGTATGTAAAATAATTTTGCTATCGGTATCTTCGAGAGAATAATTAAAGAAAACTCATAAAATGTAATAAAATTATAATATTTATTAGGAACAAAGTACTCATAGAAATCACAATTACAATCAGTCAAAATATAAAAAGTAGCCAAGTAAAAACATTAATAACTA
The DNA here is from genome assembly GCA_905475315.1 of Autographa pulchrina. Taxonomy (NCBI): domain Eukaryota; kingdom Metazoa; phylum Arthropoda; class Insecta; order Lepidoptera; family Noctuidae; genus Autographa; species Autographa pulchrina. Next base: position 3,716,084 of record FR997770.1, read on the forward strand.
ATCAGTATTAACGTATTAATTATCATCATTGGTCTCATTATTATCGCGGTGGTCATTACAATTTTCTACAAAAATCAAAGACTCATAAAATGTGTGGTAATACCGTGGAATCGCACCACTATTGCACAAAGAATTTAAATGAAAAATGCCTTTCTTATAGGAAGAGGTTGATGATAAGGACGTTCCAATACAGTATCTTCTATCAAAGCATCTGGCTTAGGTTTTCGCCAACGTCGTTTGGTTTGGAATTAATTTAAAATATTTAATTCAGAATACGGAGGCATATTCTGAATTAAATATTTCATAAATAATTCATTTATAAATCAAAATCATATTTAAAGACGTGAGTCTTTACAGACTTGGACAGGGAAATGGAGAGTCTTGGTAGTCTCACCAAGAATCGGATGGTTTTTTGCTTGCACTAAGCACAGCGGGCACAAACATTGAAATATAGTGTACTTTTGTTTATTAAAATAAATAGATGACTGAATATGGGTTAAGTGAAGTTGAGTGAAGATTGCGTCAATATTATAATTACTGATAACTTTAAAAACCTGACAACGGGCTGTACGCAGCCAATCTTTACTTAGGTAGCATTTTTGGATAAATTGAGATTTTCTCAGCCTAATTTTTACTAAAGATTTTAGAGATAGAATACTTAATTAAATAATTTATATACCTATGCAGCGCAACAACTAAAACAAGTTAAGAAAGAAAACACCATATATCACATTTTTTAATTAAGAACGATTAAATTCACACATAGTTAAATTGTTTTTTTTTGTCTTCAGTCACTAGTAGAAGATGGATTAGAAAGTACCTACTGTTTCAGTAGGCGGTATTGATACTTATGTTTTTTTTTAGGGCATATAGTACCTACACGCTATGCTTCTGCACCTATGGTTAAGACAACAAGATTTTGTACTAATAGATGTAATTACACAGACTGCTGGATAAATATATTAAATAACATTAGCAAGATTTGTAATTTTCTATTAGAGTTTGGCCAGGTTTTGTTTCGCTTAATGCAAAATAATTTAAACTTAATACTATTGTTCTCAGGATTGCTATGAGGTGTCTTAAGACATTGATTGTTATTCTATAAATAATACTGGTTATTTTGTAACATAGTGTGACTACGATTGTTGATTGAACTTGTTCAGAATAAGTCAAAACAGAACAACTCAAGTTTAGTTTATTTAAATGATTGCATCTAACTTAGTAGAAAGAGTTGACTGCAAAAGTGCATAGTATGTATTTATGTATAGGAAATGCCTACATATTTATCTTAAGTTTTATCTCAACTTTACCATCTCTTGAACATCTGCATGGTAAATAACATATATCGAGAAGGAACGAGGCATGGAGTGTATAATAGATGATCAAACGAACTTACCTGATGTTCGATCATTATTATACGAAATGCCTCGTTCTCGATATATGTTCCCTACCCATCCCACCCTTGGTAAAATTGAGATTACCTACGAGACTAAAGGAATGAAGTTTGACAGGAGAACGAAGACAGTGTGACACTAATACTTCGTTTAGTTTTGAATCTGAAAGAGTTTAGTTGCCAAGCGACGCGAGAAAGCTGCCATGGTAAATAATGCGTTTGATCATCTATTAGTGTGCGTAATGTGCGTTACATGTGCATTACAATGACGAACTCCGTGGTCGAGTGGCGTACGCACCGGTTTCAAGGTGTCGCTAGTTCTGAGGTCCCGGGTTCGATCCCCGAACGGGTCAATATAGAAACCAACTTTTCTACATTGTCCCGGGTCTGGGTGTTTGTGGTACCTTCGTTGTTTCTGAATTCCATAACACAAGTGCTTCAGCTACTTACTTTGGGTTCAGAGCAACGTATGTGATGTTGTCCGCAGTTATTATTATTTATTTAAATGTAGAAACGCGTCCTTGACTCGCCGAGCGCGAGCAAGTTCCCGCCAATACGTATAGTAAGGTATGAATTTTTACCGGGATGATAACTGTAACAGTGCATTACCGAAAATGACTACCACAATATTTACGATAATAAACCTGTAATCGCACTTTACCGAAATGTAGCCACAGAACTTAATTTGTAATAATGTATTACGTTATTTTTCTAGTAAATAAAAAATGAAAAATTTCCAAAGAATAAAAGTGTTATAAGGAAAATCATTAGAAATTACCGCAGAAAAAAAATAAAAAAAATTGTATAGGTGAATCCCGACCTATAGATGCCGAAAATGATATAACAGTAAAAAGTCAGTAACAGTATAATACAGGTTTATTCCTTGGGGGCGTCGACATAAATGTCTTGATTAAATCATGATTAGATTTTAACTGTATCATTTGTTACGACTATGTTTACTCCATTACCAATTTGTTCTTTATCTTTAAATCAACAAACGTGTGAACCAAACTTACGTTTCACCTCAAAAATCTGCATACCATTCTTTCACCGACCGTTACAACAAGGCCCGGTTAAGAGTGGCAGCTTAAACTTTCAAAAGTAGTGCAACTATGTTCATATGTCAACCGTCTACCAAAATTATTGTAAGAGCTCTCTATAGAACGGTATGATGACCTCTAATCTACATACATACAAATGACTTCCACGCATGGACAACAACAATAATTCGAATGTTCTGCCGACATGACTTCACACTAGAATAAACAGCAATGACTTTTATTCGTCTGTCAATAGAGTTGAAAATAGTCAAGCAAAGGTTTTTGGAAGTGGTAAAAGCTGTGTCGTTTTGACGTTTGGTAATAGTTAAGTGAAAGGCTGGATACGTGAGAAAACCGACGCCTATTGTAACAATGCCATATTTTGCCGTCATCTAGGCCAGTGATTGATCAGAGTAAATATTTTATTCCCACTGTTGCATGCGAACTGATGGTTGATGCTAGATTATATGTTACCGTTTTTAAAGCATATTATTTTTATGGTGGTTGCGTATTCAACTAAAATTTACGGTTTCCACTAATTATACAGAAAAAATCGTACGTGAATTAGTTTAATTTATTGCACGTGAAAAACTGAGGATTATGCAGGAGTTTCGTAGTTTTAAGGTACTTCGTAGAATACCCTACAGTTTAATATTAATCGATCCTTTTCGAAGAACTTCATTGACATGCACAATGAGTTCTAGTGTAATTATATGTACTTTAAACCACTGCAAGATCACAGCAGGACAATTCTGCTTACTTACACTGAAATTATGACGTACTGGTAATTTTCAATTTGAAGCAGCGTATTTTAAAGCTGATTTACCACTTATTAAGAACCATGCAGTAAATCTTTAATAGGATCCCAATGTTTTTTTAGTTACTGGAGTTATCAATCTAGAAGCAAATTATGGTTACCATGAAAGATTTACAAAATGAACACATAGTCTACGATTTATGGTTTCGATCCAATGAAGGGACAAAATTATGACCACAATTACGTCATCTGGGTGTGTATGCAATAATACACTGTGTCACTTCATTTTTCTGTTTATAGGATATAACTGTCACTAGATTTAGGTAAAGATCCAAACATATATACTTAGCCTATAGCATCTCCAAATCTTGAGGTTAAGGAAACGCGTCATTGGACTTTTAAGTCAGTTTTAACCTGGATCTTTCTCGACCTGCAACAGAAAGCAACGTTAAAAACAATCTGTCATCAGTATAAGGGAACCTTAGACTATAGATAACTATAGACCGATAGTATCGCTAGTTTTCCTTCGTGCCAAGCGAGAGCACTTTTTGTCTGTATCTAGTACATTCGTTTACTGATTTAAAGTTATTTTTCGCGCAACCACAGACTTATATGCGAAAATATCGATGGTTTCGACATTGTTAGGATAATATCCCTAATATTATCCTAACAATGTCGAAACCATTTTAGATAGTTTTATTAAAACGGCGCGCTCCGTCTTGATACAAAATTTACGATAAAACTAGTTCATACTAGTGCTCACGGTTCATACACTGATAGGCTCACTCTTTAGTTTCTTATCTATACTCTAAGAAGGGAACTGAGTTCTACTTTTTACGGTATTTCGACTGCAGTATGACCTCCATGGTGTAACACTACCACCACAAACGTGGTCACCTATCCTGACCTAGCATCAAAAACATTGTTGTCTTCTTTGACGCTAACGAAAGAAAAAGCTTGAAGCCCTTTACCGAAAGCATTATGTCCTTGGAATTACACTAATTTATGTCGTCATAATTTACCCCGAAAGTGTATTTAGAGCATAAAATGACATATACGTGCTGTGAAAAGAATAATTTATTGCCATTAGTCAACGCAAATAAGCAAGCTTTCGGTAACGGAAGCTAGCTTTGCATTTTGACGTCATTGTTGGCAGACATGCGATACTATACTTAACATTTCATTGTGACCTGAACCAGCCCGACCTTTAAAACAGTTCGAGGACCGACGGTTAGACTTTGAAGGATATTCAGAACTTTTTACACATTTGTATAAATTACTTTATTGTTATTGAGTTCAAGTGTCTCGATAGTGACTGACATATGATAGTCGAAAAAATATTCGATTTGTAAATATTTATTGGGATAGATTTAAGTCGCTTCTTTAGAAGTTGTACCGATAACTTAATTTTCAAACAAAATTTTCCATAAATTTCCTATCGTACAGACATCAATTCTAGTAACCTTAACTTCAGAATTAGGATACCTCTTGTGGCCCTTAAAATTAGAAGAGGTCTCGATATCACCGATCAAGATAAAAACATCTTCAATAGTCATTCAAAGTCTAGGTTATTGGGTGGTACAAATTTTATTGAAGGTCGTTAAGGTCAATCAAATTTCTGAATAAATTAGTCTGGGCTGTTCAAAGACCTTGGGACATCGGATGTTTCGAAAGTCCATGATAAAATATATTAAGATTTTAAATTAACAACTTAAATCCATTTTAATCTACTTTACGTTTTATTTATTTTTAATGGGGTAGGTGAAAAATCATCAACTTCGTGCACGGAAGGATGACACCGCATCTCCAGTCTGCTTGCGACCACGGCCGGTGTAACCCGGTCGAAACGTCAAGCCCAAAAAAGGTATTTATGCATGTACGCGCTTATTCCCGTGAATTATATTGTTATAAACATGCAGCGCGATAGTTTAAAATGTAATATTTTTAAAACTTTTTAATTTCAATTTGTAGATACAGGCTGATGATAATGATAGGCTTACAGAATCATACCAAAAAGCCTTTAGGAGTGGAATAGCTAATATGGTTCATACAAAAATAGCCAGATTTCATAAAGTTATTGTTCAGCTTCAGAACATCCCTCAAGTACTAGTCTACATTTAATCAATAAACAAGGTTATACATTTCAATGTATATTAAAATACAGAGGATGACAGGTTGTAACCTCATTCACTGCGTTCCATTTAACATAACCCATTTCGCTTAGCTGGTTTTCACAAATAAAGCGGGATTTTCACGGTATTTTCCCCGAATACAGTACAAAAACACTGTAAATAATAATTTTGTTGCTTTTTTGCAATTTTATATGCATATCGGCCCACTTTCAGGCAGAATATGTGATGACTAGGTATTTTTATGTCAATCAAGAGATCCACTTGCAACATAGCTGGACAGGCATTGTGTTTTAGTTGGAACTCATCAAGTTTCTTAAACATTCTTCTAAAAATATTACGGATTTGCACTTACTTTTATACACGCATTATTTGAATAAGGCAATTTTTTTGGAGATTTTCAAATGTTTTAAACCTAAAAAAAGTTTCGACAGACCTTGGTCCAGCCAGATTACAAAAAATGGATATAGACATTTACTTCGAATGATAATCATACTCTAATGTAAATAAATAAAGGCGGAGAAAATCTTGAGGAAACTGCATTTTCTTAAGGCACGTGTTGGCATTAACATTAAAATTATTCAGACTAACCTTCTACTCAATATCTATACGCGGTAAACGATTAATAATATTAACAATAACGAAATCGTTTAATAATGTAAGTTCTCACTTCATTTTAAGATATGGACACTAGAATTATATAACAGAAAATTTATCTGAAGTCACCTAGTTTTCCATGGATTTTCTTAAAAAAAAGCCAAGATATCTCTACCAATTTTATAAGGTATCTATCAAAATTTTAGGCATAAGGATAATATCTGTGCGTTAATAATGTAAAAAAAACAACGTGTCAAAAACACAAATTCAACAAAAGAAACAAACGAGTTAAAAAATAGACGTTTAGAAGAAAATAACGTAACAGAACGATAAGGCAAATCGTACAATTACAGAGTTATGTAATAGTTCATGGGCTAACCGTGAAGGTTGTTTGCCATTCGACGCCATTGTTGCGTAATCTGTCACGTTAAGAAGTATTAAATACGTAAGTGTATTTCTATATGTGCATATTAGCCAACTTAAGGTACGGTAAGGTAAGGTAATTTTGGTGTGTGAGAATAGCCCACGCAAGCACCGCATTTATAACTTTGTCCGTAAACAAAGAATTATGGGGAAAGAATTATGATGATCAAATTCGGTGGGAATTTCTTTGTTATATTTTTTTTAGGGTTAGATAATTTAAGGTATGTAGTTATATAGTATCATTAAAGACATAAAAAAGGGGTTAAAGCATTGTAATCTGGTAAATTTTGATCGTGGAACGTTGAATTTATGTTCCCTGAAAGAGTAGAAGTAGGACTGAATAATTGAAAAAACGGAATTTACAATCCGGGTCGAGTGTTATACCATGTAATACCTGTATGCAACGCCTATTTTACATTAGTGACCTGTAATGACCTACTACCTAAAGCAAACTGAACTTATTTGGATTTTTTAGAAAATTAATCATCATATCATGTAACAATTTTTGACCTCACAGAGATTTATATGGATATTAACATACATACAATTTATTTCTTGTCTCATTAATACAGAGAACGTAAAATTATTGATTATGTTGTTTAATTACTGGCTAATGCCCGCGGCTTTGTTCGCCTAACCTTTGAATTACGTAAAACGTATTGCTCAATAGTCTTATGGTATAGCCCAATGATAAGAACCACCGTATGGTTCTAATGGCCTTAGATATTATTATACTCTTTTATTATAATATTGATGAGAGATTAATGATCTTAAAAAACATTTGGATATATATTTTTGAAATATCAATGTTTGTAGTTAAAAATTTCCATCTTTTTCAAACCCTACGCTCAAAGCGTCATCCCAATACAATTCTCCTCAAGACACACAATACTGCACTCTACTCAAAAAGCTTTTTAGGTATGTCGCCGAAAGTGTTTAACAAACTTCCCTTTAGTATAAGAACCATAATAAACCTAAAAATGTTTAAAACTAACCTCTTAGATTTCCTGATTAAAAAAGCTTATTATTATATAACTGATTTTTTAAGTGATAAAATAGATTAAGTTATTGATATTAATGTATAAGTTAAGTACTTCTGAATAATAAAGGTGCTTCCTAAAGATTTATGCTATAATTAATGTTAATAAATGAATAATTGTAATTTTACTTAGATTATAAGAGAACATTTGTATACCAACTAAGGTGAAACATAGTGATACTCAACTATATTTTTAAGACCATGTTACCATGTTACCTATGTTTAAACAAATAAATATTATTATTATTATTATTTACTAGCTGTTCCCCGCGACTTCGTCCGCGTCAATTTCTGTTATTATGACCGCGATTAAGAAGTTTAAAAAAAAAGTATTTCTGCGTAAATGATAATTTTAGTTAATATTATGTTGATAAAACTCTGTAGCAAATAATTGGCAATAATGCATTAATTTCGACCAAATGATTACCTTAAAAAAGGTTATAGTGAGTCAATCTTAAAAGATAGACATATACTGTCGCAGACATTTTTTTAGATCATTTGAAGAGAAACAATTCTTTCATACATATATTTTGGGTAGCTCGAACCGTTTACGCAGCGCACGTAACGGAAGCTTTCAAGTATGAATATTTTTCCCCGTTTTTGTGACATTTTTCACTTCTGCTTAGCTCCTATTGGTCGCAGCGTAATGTTATATATCCTAAAGCCTTCCTCGATAAATGGACTATCTAACACAAAAAGATTTTTTCAATTCTAACCAGTAGTTCCTGAGATTAGCGCGTTCAACCAAACAAACAAACAAACAAACAAACTCTTCAGCTTTATAATATTAGTATAGATTTTTAGCGACAAATCAGATCTAAATTACGTATTGCGACGGCGGCGGCCACGGTTACTAGCAGTGCCAAGCGCGCGAACTAATTTACTCGGTAAAGCGCCACTGACGCGCGCCTTGCGTACCCTGAATGACACTGCTGATAGGATAGACCTATTTTCCTGCTCTTTGAATGAGTTCACAAAAACTACATTGTATGTGTTATGTTACATTGAAAGATGATAGAAGGGAAATTTGTTACCACACTACCGCATTGGGGAAATTATGTACCTGTTATGATAGCTGTGTTTGTGATAAATAAATAAATAAATAAAAAATAAATAAAGAAATGTTGTTCCTAAACCATAACTGCTGATAATTTTGGGTCGTGATCCAACTAAATAAGAAGAATACTAAGAACCTATCAATAAATTAAAATAATTGTAAATCACCAAAAACGAAACAATGAATTCAACTAAGTGATAAAACTAAAAATTTGGTAAGTAATGTCATCTTTATTCTCAGATCAAGCAAATATGGCCACCTATATTGATATTTTATTATTCTCTGACAAAACCCTGACGCACCTAAGCCGAGGCACGTATGTCCACGCGGGGCGGCGCGAAGGAGATCGAAAATAAAAACCTCCCCGGGTAGGGATTCATCCCCAAACATATTACGGGAATGTTGCTACCTCGAGCTCCCAGAAACCCCGATTTTTTTGCGATAATCAACCTCTTTTCGCAGTAATTGTTAGAATCCAGAATTGTGTTATAAAATCTTATTTTGATGGTGATTCCCTTTTGGATGTCCATTGTTGGCTGGCAATTGTATTTTTGTATCGCCTTTAAATGATATTTCGATATCCGCATTACGAATTTTGAAATTATCTTTTTTAGCTATCAAGACTCAAGTTGCTATTAAGAAAATTCTTTTGGTAAAAATATTTCATTCTTCGACAAAAATGCTAAGTAGGAAAATAAACAAAAGATTATTTTACATCTCCCTTTTAGACAGCTTTTTCTTTTATAAGAAATATGAGCAGAAACCTATTCAACTTTGTTTCAATTTCAATCTGAAAAGCGGAGGCTTAATAAAAAATGGGAGAATTCCATCCACATGAACATCCTTAGGTACCTATATTAAGCTGGTGTTTAACTTCACTCAGGTAAATAAAATGAAGATAGCCGTGAAAGCGAATGCGAGCCGTATCAACAGAATTCGTTCGCGGCCTCCGAAATGGCTTTTCTATTAAATTTTCGATAGAGATTTTTTACCTACCCGCAGTTTTGCGTACGGCGGAACCAATAAATCTCCTCTCGAGGTAAGGGGCGAATTAATCAGTTGACTAGTTCGACGATCGGTTTGACGACGGATCCCTTCGCTCCACACAAATGTGAACCGAAATGTGTCACAGAATAGGTCGATCTTCCGTTGTACGATCCATTTTTATTTACTGCAAGCAAGGTGAAAATAAGAAGTGGGAATAAATAGTAGGGCCTCCGCCGATACACTCTGAGGAGATTAAAGTGTTCTGGTGGGTAGGGATCAGCGGTGTAATATAAATTAGGAAAATGTTGATGTTTGTTTGGCACAGAAAGTAACGGTCAACTCGTTTAAGCACCGCACGCGAGCGGGTTCCGCAATAACCCCGATTTAATAAATAATAAAGCTAATTTTACACGCCGTAAAATGAAAAAAATCACTTGATTAAATTTTAGGAAAGCCCGAAATTTAAAAGCCGTGTTGTTTCCCGCCCATTAGGGTTAGGGCGGGTGGGGGCGCTGGGCGGGTGGACATCGGGCACGAATTAATAAACAAGCCGGCCAAGGGCACGAACCACATGACCTTTGGGCCTATCCTTGTCCTCTTTACCTGTTACCAAGTATTGTAGGAAGGACTGAAATGCCATCACTGTAAACAATCAATAAAACACGGAAAACAAAACAGAACCTAAAGTGTCGTCACGAAAACGAAAAAAAGGAGGTTAACTTGTAAAAAAAGATACATTAAAGAAGATGATCGTTACAAAGAGCAAATCCTCAATTCGCTATAAAATGTCGCGCCGAGAGTGGGTGCTCCCGCGCGGCCGAGGGAACGTTGTCATTCAAAATCAGACCACGTGTACAATATTTCATCATCAGGATGGGTGGTGGCCTCCTCTCCGGCCGGCGCTGCCTCCCCCCGCCACCCCCTGCGCCCGACCCAAAAAGTCTATCTGCACTTGACACGGGAGGAAACGGGACAGATTAACCGTAGTGAAGGGAACAAAGCTAAATATGTTTCAAGCTGATACTTACCCTTGCACAGTATATACGTGATTTACAGAATACGCGTTTTCTTGGAAATTCTTTGAAAAATTGAATAAGTAGTTACATACAATATAAATTTAATTTACTTAAATAAATAGGATCTTTAAATTACTTTTTTATATTGATTAAGAAAAAGAATAAAACACCAACCTTCTTTGTAATTCAGTTGATAAACTCAAAAAAGATAAAATACAAAAAATCCATATAAAACAACGAATGGATTCTGTGATTCACACTATTTACTGCACTGGATAAAAGTTATACAATGCTGAAAAAGGATAGAGGAATGAAATGATGGAACCATTTTCAGTCCACGGTGAGATACCCACGCACACACGCTCACGTCTACACACAGCTTCACGCACACAGGCGCAGAGCCCGGCGTGAAAAGTTTGAGCAGTAATTTATATGACGGTTTAAATAATTACTTCACGTTTTCGGCTCAATTTGTAGATGAGCTTGCGCCATATCTGTGTTGGTGACATTTATTCGCGTTACTTTTCAGTGTGGTTGGATATGATGACGTGCTCGTAGGTTACTTTATGGCGTGTGGATTGTAGGGTTAGATTATGTGTGGGAGGTTATTAATAACGTGCTCTTTTGGTACTGTAAAAATAGATTAGGGTGTTAAGTTTGTTTTAAGGTTTTCTTTTGTTTTGTGACCTTGATGATGTTTTTGCAGTTTGTGTAGTTATGATTCTAATTAATAATTTGAAAAAACAGTTCTCGAAGCTATTTTCCATCTAATAAACCAGTTGTATTTTATTATGCATTTATAAATGTAGCATAATTTTATTCATACAATAATAATTTAATCGTTCAGTATTTTATTGGGATGAAGTACTTTCATATGCATTCATGTTTTCTGCTACATAAAAGATTCCTTACTCCCATTGCCATCTGCTTTGAAAATAGATTGCTTGTCAATAAAAATGTAAATTCGCCGCTTCAGCTCTCGGCTAATTCATTTCCCAATGGAAAATCCGGGAGCGAGTCACCGGAGATCGATGGACCGTTCATTTCGCCGATATTTTTTGCTTTTTCACATTTCATATTGACGAGACGACCAGTTAGTTTGCATACAGCGTTGTGCTATGACAATGTACGTAAACGCTACCGCCCGCACGTACCACCGGCCCATTCTCGACTCAAACGACAAGGTCGCGCTTTTTGTACAGAGTTCAGATATTAACGTCTTTTTCGATGATTTATAGAGGTCCTCTCCCATGAAAGAGATGAAGGGGCTTTCAGGGGACTCGATATGAATTCTAATACGGCTTTGCGATAACAGCCACCTATTGTGTAAGTCTTCCTATTTATTCTTGAATTTATAGTTTATAAAAAAATATGGGTTTGTAATATCGTATAAAAACAATTTCACGTCAATTTTGAGTGGAGGGCGGCGGTGTAAGCAAAAAATCGAAACACGTAAATTTTATCCAAAACCTCGGGATCCGCGCTCACACTCTCGCGGTGATACGCCTGACACCCTAATCAAATAAGTACCTTTTACCGGGACTGTTTGTGTTTCACCGTAAACTGAATCTTAGGCTATTGTTTTACAGACTCTATTACAACGGAGCGACATCGTCTGACTGGCTTCCGCATAAAACGTATTTGTAGGAAGGACGACCCAGAAAATGGGTATAATATACTCACACTACCGCCGCTTCCTCGCCTTATTCTCCCGGCACGTCCCCCAGGAGTCTGCAGAAATTTATATAACAAGCTATCTCGTCCGGGCTCGGTTATTGTCGAGGAAACACTGCCTCAAACATTATTTTTAATTAAACACAAGTACTGTCCGCTAACGCCCCCGATCCGAACCGCGATTTTCCTCCCCGTCAATTGTAGATCTCTTTTTTCTTGAGACGTCAACTTGAAAAATGTTGCTTAATTGCAGGATTGTCTGGAAGAAACAAGAGAAATAATCGGGTGCATTTATTTTAAGTGGTCTCGAGGACGTGTCTTTAGAGGTACAATTGCATGTATTTGGCAAACTTATATTCTGTTCCATTCATACAGCGGTGGTCTATAAAAAATAACCCTTAAAAAATTTGATCTTTTAACAATTCCTCATTCAATCACGTAAAACGAGTGGGGGGTGGCCACCCCACCCGCCAGCCATGCCGGGGACGACGTGCGACGTAACGTGCCCCTACTACGAGTGCTATATTCATTTAAAAACACATGCGACTTTGTTCGCTATTGTTGGCCACTAACATTTATTAATAAATCCCCTACTTGGGCTTGCGGTCGATTAACATTTTCGTCATCGCTTTTTACACGACTGCCCAAAAAGGAGTGTTATTTTTTCAGGGTTCATGTATGTATGTATGTAGGTATGTATGTATGTATGTATGTGTGTTTGCGAGTTTCTTTATTCCACCATAACTTCTAAAAGGCTTGACCGATTTCAATGTTTGTGGTATCATTAGAAGCTTTGAGTTATCCCGAGTGACATAGGCTATGTGGACATTAAAAAATGGTCAAGTGTGAGTCGAAATCGCCTGCAAAGGGTTCCGAACGAAATTTTTTTTTGAGTTGTGTCATGCTTTTTTGTTGTTCACTAAAAGGTATTAAATAAAAAAATTATAATTAAAAATTAAAAAACACGCCTGCCATGTAAAAAAAATTAAAAACAAGTCAAATATTTGCAGTCGGGGTCGGTTACTTGGAACAATTCATTACAGGTCCCCCGACTGCAAATATTTGACTTGTTTTTAATTTATTTTACATGGCAGGCGTGTTTTTTAATTTTTTGTGTACCTTGAACTTATGAATGACTGAAATAACAGTAATATTTTCTTTCACTTTCTGTTGCTTGCTACCTCCGACATGAGATATCCACCAATGATTATAGACATGTTATAATTTTCCGCCTTAGAAATGTAGTTTGTAACTTAGATGGATACAAACAATCTTTGCCTGTTGTCCGTGCCTCTGACTGTGCCACCCAACTATTCATCCCCGGATAGCCAGAGCATTTTCCTCAACAAATACAACAAAGACATCGTTATAATAACGTTAAATCGCTAACGCTAGTCGATACGATTCGTACACCACTGCATAGCCGTGATAACTTGGAAAGTGTACTATGTCTCCCTCCCCCTCCCCAAGCTGGCCCGTGTCGAGTCAGTAGCTTTAAACATGCCTCTGAATAATCAAACTGAGATCCAAGTCTAGCTGCGAGTCCGACCTAGAGGTCCATGCGCCGCTATTGGCTGATCTTAACTGTGGTTATTTATTGAACACCTAGTTGGTACATCGAATATCGTTTGGGAATTCGGTTTTATTGTGTTTACACAGAGGCTACTGGATTTCCAAAGATTCTTATGTGACCACGTTTTTTACGTTTTATAGTATATTATTCTATTTCCATCGCTAACTCTTCCTATTTACCACCAGGCCATTGATAGTAATAAGTACTAAATAATATTTTTTTTTACTTCTAAAAATCAAAGCTTCCGTGTCTTATTTGGAACGAAAGGTGATGCAAATAGTAAAATACTAACAATTATAAAATAATAATCAAAAAATAACAATCATTTCACCTATAGTCTCGCCAATATTAGCTCAATGATTGTCGGCACCAATTAAAGTTAGACACAAATGGGAACAAATTTAAAACAACTGACAGCTGATATATTGGTTTACAACGAAATTGCCGGAAATAAACTATCGCCAATAAGACAGAAAGGAACGGCACACTTGAAAATTTTGACAAGATGATTAAAATATAATATGCATTTCTTTTTGTTTGATTGACTTGTCAATTTCCTCATCGTATTGCTAATTTAGATCATGTTTATAATGATATGCAACTAATAATGGTATAGGTACTTGTAAATAATGTTGTTCGGATCTGAATACTATGAAAGCAACAAAATATTTTACATACAGTATATGGAAGATAACTCACAGCAAAAATGCCATTTAGGTACTCTTAATTTAAAAGTTTTATTTCATATAATAGGACGCGTTGATCCGAATAACGGTCTACTTTTTTACTCAAAAATAGTTGTTGTTTGAATGCAAACGTTGCGAATACCCCTTTATTATCTCGAATGATTTAATTTACAATATTCTGTGTTGTTCCATATGTTATACGAATTTCATTTGGACTTTTGTTTTTTGTATAGCTGTTAAACATTTTTGTTTATGGTATCTATATGCCTGTCTATGGTATCTACATACCCTAAAGTACTTATTAGTTACCAAGCATAAAGTACGCGTTTTCTAGTAGGCTGTTGTGCTAATCGAAAGCTTATTTTTAGCTGTAGGAACTACGCTTGTTTACTGATTTTCCTGGGACGATAGACAGATGCTTACTTTACGACATTTTTGACACTTAATTTAGGACAACGCTCGTTCATGCTGGTGCTAACAGTTCATATTGTTGGACGCACTCTACATTTTACTTATAGATACTCTAAGGTACATATATACTTACTAGATACGTTCCATCGTAAATGTCCAAGCAACATGAGGCATCCCCTACCTCGCACGACTAACGATCCTATCTTGAAGGGATGATGCTATTATTACCACGCAGTAAAGCCATTAACCAAGTTACATATGACCCCTCTACATGCTTTCCTTGCAATTTCTCTTTCTTTTGTGGCCCACTTTGGATCCCTTCAGAGCTTAAGGAATAAAACAACGTGTCTGAGACATAATGACAGTACATGCAACAAATAATTTATTCTAGAAACAATTGGTGACATTTTGGTCAATATTCAACAGAAAGCATGATGTTAGGTGATACATAATTATGCTAACTTGTTGCTAGCTGGACTGATCGTTTATGAAAAAATAAGGTTCTGGTTTTATCCTTCCTCTTTTTGACCTAATTTCCTTTTGTGGCTTATTTAATGGCGAATGGCAGTCGTCTGCGCAGGAATATTTTAGTTCACCAGTGTATGTGTATGGGAATATTTTCACTCTCCATTCCTTTACTCACATAGTCTAATGAGACATAAGGGAAAGATATGATGCAGAACCAAAGCCTTGACGTACAAGTTACAGAATTAGCTACAAATAAATACATGACGTCAAATCGCGTCACTTAGGTGATTCAAACAAATGAATGCTGAAGTCGAAGGCGGCTGTAATTCTGAGCCACATTAAGGCCCGGACTCCACTAAAACGTAGATGCACGGAGATTTCAACGGAGATGAGAGAGAGGAGAAGAGATGCTTACTTGCTAGCTGGAGGCCTTAAGGTGCTCGTCAAAGCCTGCGCTTAGGAAAACTGCAAGCATCTATCCCAAAAAAAGATGCAAACAGTCTAGATTCGAGCAGAGGCGTGTGCTACGTGCAGCAAACGTTGGATTCGAATGATAGTTAAGTACGATCTGACGGAGCGCACACTTTTCAACTCCGCTGCGTGCCTTTGCCGCGTCTACAGCTTCCGAGACAAAGCTCACATCTCCGCTTTTATTGCGCCATACAAATATGATACATTTCCGCATAGTGGTATCCACATACATCTCCACTCAGTGGTATCCACTGAAGCTAAATGAAAACTAGATGCGAGAACAACGAATAGCTATTAGTAATATTTAAAACACATGCCCGCTCGTCTCGCTTCCGCTTTAGTAAAGTCCGGGCCTAACACTACGTCGAAAGCTACATCTACATAGTTATAAGTTCCCAACATAGCGACACAAACCTACGGCCTGACGTCATCTGAAAGCTATAGTGAGTTATGACGCATCGTATACAATGCTGTGACCTACATAGATTCAATTAATGATAGATAACCAATGATTTGACATGGAACGCGTGTAGGGGTCAGACAGGTGAACCTAATTTAGAAATTACTTTGTTTTGTATTCAAAACTTTTATTTATTGTACATACCTATACGAAATTGTACTTATGGTTGATGTAGTGTACTCCCAGTAAAGAAATATAATATACTTCCTCTATTTTTTCGCTTTACTAAATAATAATAATATCCTGGGACAACTCACACACAGTTATCTGATCCCAAGCTAAGCAGAGCTTGTGTTATGGTAACCAGACAACTGATAAACTTACTTATATATTTCTAAATACATACATATTATAGATAGATTAAGTACACCCAGACACCAGAACAAATGATCATGCTCATCAAACAACATTTGTCCTAGGCGGGAATCGAACCCACGACCTCCAGTATAGCAGTCAGGGTCACTAACCACTAGACCAACAGGCCCGTCAAGTCATTGGTAAAGAGGCCTAGATGAACAATAAAATATGTATTTTTTTATATTGGTTTCTTAATCTTTATCAGCCTTATATAGTATTTTGACAGACAAAAATGCAACCTGAAAACTGTTTATCTATACTTATAATAAATCTGTAGAAAGGTCAATTCTGTACATGAAATATATTTTCAAAATAACTATCAGGGGGTGATTAGTGATCGATACTGAAGCCAAAAATGCAATCAGTAAAATTTTTGTCTGTCTGTCTGTCTGTATGTTCCTTAGAGAAACAAAAACTATTTGACGGATTTTAACGAAACTTGGTACAATTATTCTTCATACTCCTGGGCAGGTTATAGTTTACTTTTCATAACGCTACAATCAATAGGAGTAGAGCAGTGAAGGGAAATGTTGGGAAAACGGGAGAAGTTACTCAATTTTTTAAGCTTACGTCGCGTGTGCTACCTTAATGGTTAAAGACTCATTGATAAGCTTCGTCATCCACGCGAACGAAGTTGCAGGCACAGCTAGTTAGTATAATAATCGGCATACAAAATAAATTATTAAAAACTCTTTACTTCTAAAATGAATGTGTATAATTAGTAAGTTTGCAATTCTATTAATACGTTTCCAAAGCCTTTATTTTTAAACCCTAATATCTCAACCTAAAAACATAAATACCTGAAAATAAACTTTATAGATAGAAAACTTCGTGACCTTGTGTGAGCTAAGAGATCGAGGGTCAGGCCTATAAGACAAGGTAACCTTTACCAATTATATAGACACAGACCTGGGGATTTATGTTTCTATGTGTATTAAATATTTATCTCTCGGTTTGAAATTGATATGAAAATTTACGTGTGTGTGCGTATTTAACTTTGAGATTTTGCCACCATTTAAGGTTTTCAAAAATTATAGATCATTTTAAATGATTTGTCACATTGAGAAGTGATTATAAGTAACAAAATTAATAATGAATCATGTATTTGATACAAAATAGATTTAGGCAAAAACATAAGATCATATTAATGTTTACCGAAAAGAACATACACATTAGATTTTACGTAATTTTTGAGGACTAATTCGAAAATATGCCAATCAGAATTTAGGCTAATTTAACAGTATCACAATCTGTCTAGCAATTTATACAAAAACACGTAACAAACAAAGCGATTTAATCCTAATATCATAAAGAGTATTGGGTCAGCAAAACATTTAAGTCATAAACCATTGTTCCAATATATATATTTTCACATTACACGCACTTTTATAGCCCAATAAATTGGTTTATTAATAATTGTATGTCATTGAGATGGCATTCGCAGACCAAGGGCGGCTCTCGTAAATATGCTTTGAAATATTAGGATTACATATAGGTACGAAAATGATTTTAAGGCTGAAATATGTAAAAGGTTAGTGAAAGTCCAATGTAAAATCGAGTTAATATGGTACATAGTTGTCGAGATTTTTAGGCTTAGGTTAATTGTCAGTGCGATTTTATAACTGGAGAACGGATTAAACTCTTCCATAATTTTAACTACATTTTTTTACTATTATTCTCCTACTGTATTTGATTTTGATGACGACCTCCGTGGTCGAGTGGCGTACGCACCGGTTTCAAGGTGTCGCTAGCTCTGAGGTCCCGGGTTCGATCCCCGGGCGAGTCAATGTAGAAACAAACTTTTCTACATTGTCTCGGGTCTGGGTGTTTGTGGTAGGTACCTTCGTTGATTCTGAATTCCATAACACAAGTGCTTTAGCTACTTACTTTGGGTTCAGAGCAATGTATGTGATGTTGTCCGCATTTATTATTATTTATTTATTATTTTCAGAATGTTAAAATGCTTCCTAAAGTGGACTAATAAACGTGGAAAAAAAGTTACGTCAAATGACTTGCATATTCGAGACAAAGACTCTAAAAACAGTCGCTTATAAAATTGATTGAAATAAATGACTAAGTTTTTCCATTCTTCTTCTCGAGCCGATAGTACACATAATTTTATTTATAAATCAATACATAAAGAAAAATACTATCGAGTACACAAATTACAAAAATATGTATGTCCTAACAAAGAAACCTTCTCATAGTACGTAAGTTTCAGGTCAGCTCACAATAAAAGGGTTATTTCAATTGTGACCGCGTGATGAACTCGACGTAATGTCGGTCAATGTTAATAAACTTTATCGGGGGTTCACCACCATACGGGTGGAAAGAGTTTTAGGGTTATTAGGCCTTTTATACCTAGGAAAAAAGTGTAAAAACTATCACTATTTATCAACTAGTATTTTTGCTATAAATATAGAGTAGAAAAAGTCAAAACATTATATTTTTCTGGGTACTATATTTTTCGATTTTATATAAGATTAGAGGTCCGAACATATTTTTGAAACAAAACAATGCAATTTATTAATTAAAATCATATGTTCATCGCATCGTATGTTGTTTTAATCTAGAAGCAATAAGTGAGAATTATGTAAATAACTGTTTTAATTTATACTTTTAAGAAGAAACTTAAATTAGGTTCAGTATATGTATGTGTTTACCACTCTTAAAAATTGGTACAAAATAACAGATCGAAAATGAAATTGTATTTTTAGCGAAAGCTTAATATTTTTCACATCAAAACTAAATGACCATTTTCACGCCCACAAAATAATATAAATAGGTACAAAATATTTAACAGGTCATTAAAGTAATTTATATCTACTAACTTAGATATATTATTAGGGTAGCGTAGGTACTACTTACAGGAGTCAGGAACGAAACGCCTACTCATTACCTTCCTACGCTTCATAAAAGCCTTAACTGGTATTGGATTTACAGCGGGAATAAGCCTAAGGTTCTAAAATATATACCTTTTTGAAAGTATCGTAGTTTGATATTAGTTAGCTTCTCTACCTACTTATAATAATCCAGCCTATAAACGTCCCACTGCTGGGCACAGGCCTCTTCCCATATAGAGAAGGCACGAGCATTGATCACCACGCTTGCTCTCTGAGGATTGGCGATTTCAGATCCCAAATTTTGGAATCCAGGTTTCCTCACGATGTTTTCCTTCACCGTTTGTCAGAAGTGTCTTAGAATAATAAAGAAAGCACATATAACTTAGAAAAAGTCACATTGGTACTTGCCTGGTTTCGAACCTGCAACCTTGTGCATACTATTCCGTTCATTGAACCGCTGCTAGGCCACCGGCTAGGTAACCTACTTATGAAAAGAAAAAAGGAATAATTATGATACTAAAATAATACCAGCCTTAATAATGACTGCTGGGCTAGGCTGTCACAGGCCTTTCTTATCTCTCTTTTCTGAATAAGAATAATTTTAATTTAAAATATTAAACTAATTAAATTCGTCCAAGTTACAAATAAACACATAATAAATTATGAACTCAATAATCACTCAATTTTTAACTCAATAGTCTACTACTAACTTTCAGACAGTTCAGAAAGGAAATAAAAATTGTGTAGGTGAAAATATTCGTTAATTGATTGAAATAAAAATCTTTTCTTTAACTGAATCTTAAGAGTTTCAAAGTTTCTGATATCAACAATATTAACATATTTTAAGCTCAATAATAAATCCAAAAAAACTTTATCTTATAGATTAACAAAAATTAAAATTAAACTATTTTATAAACATCAATCGCTAATAAGCTTTCAAGGCTTAATTGCTTTCGTCTTATTTTCAATAGAAACAAGCAGATTTTTATGTTGCAGTAATACAGTGTGCCCTCTTCGACCTGTAGACGCTTAGGGTACGAAATGTCATACAGATTATCGAGTGACACCGACCCTAAACTATGTGTGGGGAATGTTAAATAATTAGATCGAAATGCTTTCTGTTAAATTAGTTTTTTTTTATCTTTTATTAAGTATTAACCATTTTTTATTTTAATTATTTTTTTTAAAGAGATTTATGTGTTAGTTTTATTTAAGCAGGTGAGTGAACTTAGATATTAATGTGACTTACGATATGTTTTAGTTAGATGTTTAAAGTTTCAATCTAGCTAAAATACTTCTCTTGCCCAAGGTTTAAGACTAAACAAATGAAGTCTTTTTGGAGTGTTTTAATGAATCTAAAAGTATATTTATCTATCGTCATTACAAGTTTTAAAATATCAGGTATGATGAAATCACACAAGTTCCCACAGAAGAGAACAAATTGGTCCAGTTTTGACGGAGGGATCCATAAGAACACCATATAAGACTTATTTTGAAGTCGGTTTTATTTTTATTTACTGAACACTCTTAAAACATATAAGAGCTCTAACCTCTTTATACAGGTGTATAATAACCAGTTTAAGTCAAGAACTTCCTAATTCCATCAGGTTACCTACATCAGTATTATTTAAGTACTAATTACGATAAGTGTGGACTACCCACATTTTTAACCAAAAGTCTTTGTAACTTTTACCTACGTGTAACCTTTCACCCTTTGATATGTTTAAATTTAGAACTTTGAACTGCTATTTATAATATTGGCAAGTAATTAACGTTAGCTAAGTTCAAGTTTTATTCTTAGAAACAAAGGTCTTTTGGAAAAAATATCCTCGTGTATTTTGACTATTAAAAAATTCATCTGAACACCCACACATCTAAGGCTACCCACAAATACGTCTTAGATATCATATTTTTCTATTACTTTGCATGTAACTCCTAAGTACCAAACATAAATCAAATTGAATAAAAATTCAGTCATATTAAAATACATTTGATTTTCAAAAGTCGGGTTAAAAACCTCTTGACCATTACGCAGGATTGACTTCAGCGAGATTTTATTTTATACTAGCTTTGCCCGCTACTTCGTTCGCGTGGATGACGAAGCTTATCAATGAGTCTTTAACCATTAAGGCTGCACACGCGACGGAAGCTTAAAAACTTGAGTAACTTCTCCCGTTTTCCCAACGTTTCCCTTCACTGCTCTGCTCCTATTGATTGTAGCGTGATGAAAAGTATACTAACTATAACCAGGAGTATGAAGAATAATTGTACCAAGTTTCGTTAAAATCCGTCGAGTAGTTTTTGTTTCTATAAGGAACATACAGACAGACAGACAGACAAAAATTTTACTGATTGCATTTTTGGCATCAGTATCGATCACTAATCACCCCCTGATAGTTATTTTGAAAATATATTTCATGTACAGAATTGACCTTTCTACAGATTTATTATAAGTATAGATGAGTTCATAAGAATACCTATAACATAGAGCTTGTCTAGTCCTTGATTCTCGCTTAAATTTTAAAGGTTTATGTATCAAAAACATTAACCAATTAACTGGCTATCTTACCTAAAATCAAAACATGTACGATACTTTATAACTGCGTATATCGACTGGGCTTGGCCCTTACGCAGATTAGCCTACTTTATGTACATCATATTAAAAGCTTTCAAATAAATTAAATAATGATTCAGTACCTGTACTATGAACTCTTATAGACAGAATATCGCTATTGTGGAAGCGAGACAGCGCTATACATCGCATAGTGGCGTCTCACTTCCACAACGGCAATAGTCCTGCTTGAAGTGGTCATAGTAACTGCGCAGGCGTGTCTGTGACCCGTATAAGTGTTTTATGTAGAACTAACAATATATTCATTTTATTATGATATAGGTACAACTAGGTAGTAACATCATAATAAATATTTTATATAACCTGTACTAAAATTGTACACCTAGTTTTTAATGTTTGAACGCACTAAAGTCAAAAAGTCCTATTTGCAAAAAAATGTTTGCATTTGATAGGCCAATTTTAGAGTATGGGCAATTTATTGTTATAGGCGATTTAACAGTTACTATTTTGGTACTATCTAGGTAAACAAATTAAAATCAAATTTGATTTGCGGGGCAGACACACGACTGAAAGCTGTCATTTTTTTTTACTCAATCAGGAGTAGTAACCAAATCCAAGCACAGAAGAAAAAGTAAACTACTTTAGTTGAAAAATATCTTTAATACATCAAAACAACTCATATAATCGTTCACATAAACACCTACAAATAAGCAAATATTTTTCCGCTTCACCTTTCAAGGTCTGCAGTTGCAAGAAAAATAATCAGGTAAAGCGTTATTATTGGTTAACTGAATGATAAGCGAGCACGATAACGCTAGCAGTTATTACTCACACATTCGTATGCTCTTTAATTGATTAAAAGTGGGTATTGATGGAAATTGGAATAGTAGTAGAAAGAATTTAGAGCCAAGCCAATAAAAAATTACGTAACTTTTTTTATGATCTTATGTACTTGTACCTTTAAATTACAGATGAATTAGTGGATATTAAAAAGATAGAATTATTATTACTGTATTATTTCGAGCCTTGGTCTATTTTGAGTGCGTAAAGGCTTTCGACCACTGGCAATCGGCGCAAAACAGTATAAATAAAATAATAATAACACCAGCTTATAAACTTCCCACTGCTTGGCACAGGCTTCTTACCATAGGTACATAGAATTGCTTGAAAAAATTAAAATAAATCATAATTCAAGGATCATCAGAGAGAATTATTGTGGAAAACATCATTTTTATTCTCATGAGTAAACACCAGGAAACCACAGAAACCTGCCGTACTGATCATCCTCAAAAACGCATAAAATACAAGCACAAAATATACAAAAACTAATTATGGTCAATAATGAGTTAAATACAGCGTCTTTGCAATAATAACCGTGTACCCATCGCGGCCTGGAAACGTGCTCAGCAATTTGATCGCCGCTTCTTTACTTTGTTGATACGGAAAACTGCTATATACACATATGTGATAAAGGCTATTGTTAAACTTGTTATGTGATAATATCATCTATAATCAAAATTTTTTAAGTAAATAATTGGCTGACAAACTGAATAAGCTAATCGACCAGGCTATGAACAGTAGTGAAGCTTTTTGATTTCTAGGTTGCCCCTTACTTTTTCAGTGGTCCAAAGAATTTACTAAATAACTGACTTTTTAGTGGAGTTAAGGGTTTGTTAAATTAGTCATTGGTTTGAGGGATACATAATCGTTTTGTCCCTATATTACCGTAAGGTCAGTGGCGTGCATAGCATATAGGCAAAAAGGCAGTGCCTACCTACAAAATCCCAACTAACTATCTTTAAATATAACTATTTATATAAAATAAATCAGTCAACACTCATCATACATAATCATTAAATTACAGATAATAAAACTTGTATCCAAACATTTCACTAACAAACAAATCAATAATGACGTCACATATGTCATATTGAAATTCATTCAATACTCAACGACGAAGTAGGCTATTCAAAAACTGCCTAGTTTCCACTCACACATTCAAACAAAATCTCCTTATCCATATACGCACGCACACTTCAAAAACAGAAAATAATACACCGCCATCTTGAGTTTTTATTATACGACAAAAACTAAAACCCCTTTTTGCAAAGCGTAATGCTCTGACATTTGACATTCGTAATTTTTTACACTTACAGTAAGCATGCTTACCTGCCAATAAACAAGATTATTTCTTTCTCGGTTCTCCCTTTCATTTTACTCTCATATTCGTTTTGGAGCAAAAGTCTTTTGGGTCGTTCATCGAACTTGTCAATTCTTATTCCAGTTATTAGTGTATTTTAAATGAAACTTGCGTTTTAAAATACTAATAACTTGTAAATTAATTATCACAATATTATTTAGTTACTTATTAATGTTTATTATATTTAGTTTCAATTAATATTTTTATTGTTTTACTTCTGTGTTGCAACTTGGTCGTTTTCCGATATTTATTATCTGTGGTAGATTGTTCATTAAGTTTTTGATAGTTCGCGCGCGTGTTTTCGTCTTGTCTTTCGTAACTAGTTTCTATTTATTGTGATTTTGTGAAGTGGCTGTAGTTTAAGAATCAGGAGCATTAATAAACCGCTATGTGTATGAATGTTAAGATTGTGGCGAAAATGAAATATGTTTGGATAGCATACGTGCGTAATTACAAACTTACAATACAAACCCATCAGATGGGGTTTGTTGACAAAACTTTAAAGGTAAGGCTCTTGGTAATAATCAAAATGTTAGAAACTATCGCCTGACTAGCGGTGTGCTGCTGGACGAACTGTTCTTTTTGTGTTATTCATCGTTTCTTGATTGTTAAATACAAAATTGTTGTATGAATTGATACCTACGAGAATAACTACGACGAAAACATATTGTTGTTGTGGATGATGATATTAAGTAATTGTTTTTAGTTAAAATCTTAATAAAAATAAGAGTAAATTAAACATACAAGATAATAGTATATGTTGGCACATTCAATAATACGTCGTGATTCTTTTTTTTGTCTATGTAATACATAAGGTAGGTAAGAAAAATGTTGATCTCGAATGGTCATATTGACTATGGCTCAATATATTTACTATTATTTAGGTCTGGTTTCGGACCCTTATTGAATAATACACAAATAAGAGTCCTCAATCATAAGCTGACCGTTTGCTCGTCGCGAGTCCCGAGTCGCGGAGTCGGCTGCTGTTCGCAGTTAGCTTTACTAAGATTATTATATACAAACTTATACCAACAAGTTTGAAATAGTTTTTTAATCAGAAATTGGTCGCGAGCTGCGCGCGTGCATTTTAAATTGTATCTTGCTCGCGCCGCGCGAGTAGCGCGCGTATAACTCGCGGCAAATAACTTGGCAAGAGTCGTTAGATGCGCAGAAATCGTTTTTTAGGTCTATTTGGTGGTCAAGCGGGACGCGGGGTATGCGGTAGCGCCGATCCGAGCGCGCGATTGGTGCGTTAGTCGACCGAGTCACCGATCCGAGCGCGCGATTGGTGCGTTCGTCGACCGAGTCGATTAGAGATTGGTGAGTTAGACGAATATGCGCGGGTTTACCCCCACTACGTCAAAATCTTGCCAAGTTATTTGCCGCGAGTTATACTGCTCACGAACAGTTCGGAGACGGCGTTATTTGCACTATCGACCTTTGCGTGAGTACTGAGTTGCGTGGAGGAGGCGCACTAACATGTTGCAGTACCTAACTGCAGGCGCGAGCAGCGCATTCGGTGCGCGTTCGTCAGACCTGAACGCACCTTGTGATCCACAAAAATAATGCTTGTTCCAATATTTTAGGAGTTCATTTGCGTATTTACGGTAAAGTTGCTCCATGTACGAGTGCCTACCATGGCCGAAAACCTATGCACGCCACTGCGTAAGGTTGACAGGCAGAGATTGCCGTCAGGCATTTTTATGTTTTTGTACAAAAAGTAATAAATTTTAAATTCATTTGAGCAAAAATTAAATAAATTATTTAATAAATGCTTTTAAATACAGAAGCAGACTTTATTTGAAAAATATCGTAAATATATTTTAAGCATAATCGTCTGCTTTCGAGTTATCCCTGTGACTAAACAATTTCAAGACATAATTATAACAACTATGATACATTACCTCCACTATTACCGAATAATTTAGTAAACATGTTAGTTTGTGGGCGTTTTGAAAGAGGATGAAAGGAGTTTCGGTTAGTAAGCCGTTTACGAAGACAATGGTTCAAATAACATAAGATCTGAGATAAAGTTCTCAAGTGTTAAGGGTTTCTGAAACGTTTGTAAGGGACTCCGGTTGTATCACGTAAATAAAGACGATTATAAACGATGTTTAGTACCTTAAAAGCTAATTAAGAAATATCGCTACGTATTTGGAAAAAGCAAAATTTTGGTTTCAATCGGATACAAAATGTCCGAAATAAAACGTCGGTGTTTCTCAAAATAAAACGTGATTTACATACATAAAATCAAGAAAAAAATATAGATTTTAAAAAAAATAATCAATTTACGTTCGAGTTTTTCAACAGGCATTTTCTATAACACCAACTAAAACGAATCCAACATTGTACAGTATACAGCTATAACCAATTACAGCTAATCATGCAACAAGCTACGTAAAACAACAAAAACATTATCCAATAATAACTGATTAAATGGAAATGCGACACAAATACATGTAATACGCTATCACCATCGGAATTCCATTAAATGATTGGTCTAAGGTGTAATAACTCGCTAAAGGCCGGACTTTACCAAAGCGGAGATGAGCGGAGCGGAGCGGTGAAGTTTCAGGCCAAAGCGAAGTTTGTATAACGAATTCCTATTTTTAAATAATAATAATATCTAATCATCGTCATCTGATCCCAAACTAAGCAGAGCTTGATCTATGGTAACCAGACAACTGAAAAACATACTTTTATATTTCTAAATACATGCATATTATACGAGTAGATAAATTACACCCAGGCACAGAAAAAATTATCGACCACTCAAAGATTTGTCCTGGGTGGGAATCGAATCCACGACCTCCGGTATAACAGTCAGGGACAGTAACCACTAGACCAACAGGCCAGTCAAATACTTCCCCGCTCCGCTCTGCTCATCTCCGCTTTGGAGAAGTCGGGCCCTAACTCGCTAAAGGTCGAATGTTGACTTCTATGACCCAAATAAACTGCGAGCACGGTGGTATCAATTCAATTCAATCCAATTACTAGCGCATATGTCGGTCAGACGATATATGATTATATGCATATAGCGTCCGGTAATATCGATCGTGTATCTCTCGAGAATGGCAGTCTTTACTTATTTATTCATAAGAATTTTTGTTTTTCCTGCACATTGAAAGTATTGCAATCTGTCTTTCAATTGGTGGAAGAGAAATACCGGTTAGTAATTAATGAATTAAATAAATAAATGCGGACAACATCACATACATTGCTTTGAACCCAAAGTAAGTAGTTTAAGCACTTGTGTTATGGAATTCAGAAACAACGAAGGTACCACAAACACCCAGACCCGAGGCAATGTAGAAAAGATGGTTTCTACATTGACCCATCCGGGGATCGAACCCGGGACCCCAGAGCTAGCGACACCTTGTAACCGGTGCGTACGCCACTCGACCACGGAGGTCGTCAAAATTCAATGTAATTCAGTGTGTTGAAATATAAAATGAAAAGTCGCGACGCTTGTTTCCATCTGAAAATATTATGTAATTGTCATATTTAATCGAAAAAATTTATCGAATCATCTCCTAACGAAACAAGACAATCAAACTATACGATAATTTAAAAATACAAAACTGTAAAATAGGGTTTGTTTTCCGAATTCAAATAAACTCGACATTCTCTTTTTAATGTGCCTTTAAATGCCTTTACGTCACCGTGAAAAATAATTAATCAGAGATGAAAGGATTCCAGTCGTCCGTTGATTCCGTCATTTAAGTACTCGAGCAATTTAAAAATTGTTTACCGATAAATTATGTATTATCGAAATTGATTTATAACTTGCTTATTTATTTAAAAGGCTGTTGAGTTCCTGAGTAATGAGTAGTGTCGATTTGTTTGTTATTCAGTCTTAATTAAGTCATTTTGAGATTAATAAGTTAATTGGTGTTAATTTTTATGAGCGCTTCATTTCATTATTTGTGTTGCTTGTGTTAAGGAATTTTATTATGACGGCTTGATTGACATGTTTGTCGGTAATGTCAATGGGACCTGTTTGGAGTTAAGTTTGAGTTTCTGCGCATGCGTCTGATTATTACGAATTCAGGCTTGACGCGTCTATTTTTTAGATTATTGTAACCTAGTCTTATAATGTAGCCCTTTATCTAGGTTACTATTAACTAATTTTATCTAATAGTAGTAGCCTATTAAAATTCCAATACTGGGCAAATCAACTCTAAAATAAATAGTTGTGATATGGTATCTACTTTATCTCAAATATAGTTTAAAATAACATCCACAAACAATAAGTTCAATTTCTTTCCCTCTAGCCAAGTAACGTTTTTACAAGCATTAACTCTGATCGAATCGCTCAAATATATAGAAGTGACAAGTTACAGTCTGAAACAATCACCACAAATGATTTACTAATATCTATCATCATCATCATATCAGCCTGTTGCAGTCCACTGCTGGACATAGGCCTCCCCCAAGCGCCACAGCGCACGATCTCCCGCCCTTTGCATCCAGTCACTGCCAGCTGCCTTCTTCAGGTCATCGGTCCATCTAGCCGGGGGGCGTCCTACACTACGTTTGCCAAATATCAATAGTGGATGTTAATAGGAAACATAGATATCAGACATAAACATGTTTAAACACGTCTGGAGGTTAAGCCTAAGGTCAACGACCGACCCAAAGACTAACTCTAATCTCTATGAAACATGCCTTTTTCAGGCTTGTTGTGATACTAAGAATTAATGTGCTAGACATTTTTCTTGTTATGCGTATTTCGCGAAAGGGCTATTCAATTAATGTTAGTCGTAAATAGGTACTTGACCATTTATGTAAATATGGTAATGTCATAATCATTGGTTTAAATTGGTCCAAAACATTAGATAACTGTTTTATTTTTAAACTAAAAAAGATATCTGACCACTTAATATAAAAAAATATAATTGAAATTTTGTACTTGTTATAATAACAGTCTTATACAATTTATTTAGTTTCATAACTTACTAATTAAAAAATACAAACAACACTTACAATCTCGAAGTGTGAACTATTTCATTCCTCGACAAAAAAATTGTTAGTTGAATTACATTAGGTACATTATACAATATAAACAAACAATCAAAGAAATGATCGTCTTACATGATAAATAAGCTATTATCACAAAATCAAATGTTGAAAGTAATAAATCTAAGTATATAACTTAATAAATATAAGTAGTAAAAAAATGTAACCAATTTATTTTGCATATAGACAAGTATTAGAAGGACGGAGGGTTATATGACCTACATAAAGGTGCTATTTCTAGACCCTAATAACATATGGCATCTACGTAATACATGTTTTATATTCCACTTCCATATTATTATTGGATCAACTTCTAGGTGACCGTATTTATTGCCAAATAAAGTTACTTAAAATATAGGCGGAAAAAATAGAGTAAAGTTGCTATGGTCGTACATACACGAACTGGGCCTCGATTCAGCTATTTTAAATGCATGTCAGTGGTCGGTCAATGCACTTGTCATTCTGCCTAATTTTCTTATTCAGATAAGCCTACAATAAAATCTCATTGAACTCTCGAAGAGAATGATCGTAATAACCAATTAATGATCGTAATGACAGTTAGCAGAATGCTAATTATCGTTAAAATTACCAAATGCAGCAGGTCATTCAGTCAATTCAAGCAACTCTTAAATAGCATAATCAGCTGAGCAGTTAGTCAGTGATTAACATACACAAACTGCGCGAGCTGTCGACCGCTCCCGCGCATTACGAGCCCCCCCCCCGCCCTTTTTGAAAACAGTCGAAACAATGCAATCGTTCTCCAGCCAATAACCTAATACTAACTAATCTAAATCATCTCATCTCATTTGAGGCCTTTAAAATGTTTATAAGATGATTTATGTAACATCTTCATCCTCAACGTCAACGTCCGAAACTTTCGCAATAATCTAGGAAGGCCGATGTAAGAGCGGCGGCAGCGGTCACGATTGTCATTTTTTTCCTAATGAATATAGACAACAAACAAAATCCCTTTAGTAATCACACTCATCATCATGTTTGGTTATTAATATTCCGAGAGCCCACGACGGCCAGACCTTCGTCAATTTATGAAAGCTGAAAGTTTCTCACGCAGTTTTCAAACTCTATAGTCGCTGGTCGTTCTCACCTGTGTACATGCACTGAGAAACTTTCAGCTTTTATAAAATGACGAAGGTCTGGCCGTCGTGCCCGTGGGCTCTCGGAATATTAATAACCAAACATTAAATCTATTCTAATTTCTCTAAGATTCTAAGACTAGTAAACAAAAAACAACCTTGACACGACGCAGTGTCATTCGATACACATTTACTATTTACCAGTTAGCTAAGCCAGTGACTTCACTCACTCAGTTGTTAATACACCTATGAACTTGTGTATTACCTAAACTCTCATAGACAGGACCCAATTAGAGAAGGAATATAATTTATTACAAGATAACAATAACTCCTTTTCTACCGACTTAAAAAAGAGGAGGCTCTCAATTCGTCTGTATGTTTTTTTATGTACTTTTCGCGATATTTACTTTAACTGTGGACCGATTTAAATTTTCAACATTCACTTTTTTTTTGGTCCCACAAAATATTTTAATTGAATTGGGTTCTTTTCATTTATATGCAACCAGTTATCATTTAATATTTTTTATTGAAATTAATATTTTCAATTTTATTTATTAACACTACAAAATAAATCTGCACAGAATGGTATAAAAGCCAACACGACTACTACCACTACGCGGCTTCGGGTTAGATCCCCATGTCTGACAAACATCTTTAAAATGTTTGCTTCAATGCTTGGTAAGCCTTGAAAGTTTGTGCGACACTGAACAAGCCTGTAGCTCAATGTGCGTAGTTAGGTACTACCTCTTTGTCAAATAAACGATTAAAACCAATTCGTCTAATCCTAATATAAATTTCAATCGAATAAAGATCTTTATCTAAATTAATGGTGATTTGCAAATACGCTGTCTTTAGTGTAAATTATTTGATTAAACCCGTACAAAATGGACAAATCAAGGCAATATTTCAACGTTAAACGGGTGGTTCGTTTACATAAATAATTTATTCTTCAATAACTTGATATTCGTTTGAACACTAGTCTCGATTTAATACCAATCACTTATAATTAATTAATTTGTTTATCAATGCAACTAGTTTGGCTCCTTTATAACCAGTTTAATTAATATTTTTGACACCTGAAGACCAGTTTTATGTTTTTCGAAAAGTAACTGTTTTTGGAATGTTTCATTTCTTAATTATTGTCTACTTAAAACGCGCTTAATTTCAATTGAAAGTAAAACAAAAAATAAATATACATTAATCTTTTTATTGCAGTTAGTAAACATGACTTTTTTAAATGGTGATACCGAAATTTCGAATAACATAAATTATTTTTATAGCAATGCAATGCCAGTTCTATATATTCGTAAGACTATAGCGCTTGCAAGGACGGGTCCGCTTTAAATATTCATACTATAGTGAGATCGATGTGAATAGCTACTATGCGCCTGCTTGAGAGTACTTGAGACCCGACCTCGAACTAATCAAAATGTAGTTTTGATTTTGTACTATCTTAATACTTAGGCTTAGATTAAATAATTTGAAGTTAGCTTGGAGTATATACGGTTATATACTCCAAGCTAACTTCAAATTCGTAGTCTTATTTGTAAGTGGTTGTTGTACAAATTCTTGGAAATAAACTTTATTATTATTATTATGTATCTCTTTATTTTCACGGGATATCTTCAGAAGAAGAGACCCGGTCCTTTGAAAGGCTTACGTGGGATACAGATCCAACACATTATTATTATTAATTATTTTATTTTTTTAATTACGTAGCAAAAATAATAAGCAACGTATGGTCCGCCCGCTGAGAGAATTCTTTCTTGACACATGTTAGTTGACCATAAACTGTCAGGCTTAACATTGACCGATGGTTGTTAATAGCCCAATTGTCTAGGGGCTTGTTGTATAAAGGTGTACGTCAAAGTTTCAGGATAGATTTTGCTCAAGCACAGTCAATGGCAACGGTAATACTGTGATGCGAAGTTAACAGTACCCTTACTTGTATTTATTCAAATTAATAACAAAAGTATATTCTTCAATTAATCTATGGCAAAAGGCTTGTCGTATAAAAATGTAGAAAAATGATAGCTCAATTTGCGATAAACCCAAAAATATAAGAAATCCCTGACCTTGCTAGCGTAACCTTTAAAAAGCATTAAGGTTATAAAGTATGTTCGTATGAGTAATTTCAATTACGTAAAACAAATATTTATTATTTTGAGCCTGCCCTTGTATTAGAAAACAAGGTCAGTAAAGCATTTTCAGTAAATAATATCAAACAACTAATACGCTTAATATGCTAAGCGATGGTTTACCATGAACTCTTAAAGCAACACTGTTGCATTCGTGTAAGCGAGACGCCGCTACGTGCGGTGTAGTGCGCCGTCTCGCGTCCACTACGGCTACGGTGCTTAAGAGTTCATGGTACAGGTTATTTAAGCTATTTTTAAAAATTTGGCGTTCGTTTCTGATTCTAACGCTTTCTTCGATCATGAACTGCTGCTACAGCATTCCACTAGTAAGCAAAACCTCCAGACTTTTTTGTTAAGACTCATTTACACATTCTTAATTATGTATATTAAATTACTTTAAACCTTATTTATATGAAATATGTACAAAATACCGTAATTTTCGACACAAAGAGACTTCGTAGGTGCCCAAAAATTTTAGCTAGAAATAATTTATAAATCAAAAACATTAGCCAGAAATTCATTTTGTGTTTAATGAAAACTACTAGAACCACTATACCGTCACGTTTGATTCTAGACCTTTAAATAATATAGTAGCCGGGCCGGGACCGCTCGCCTGAAATTCGTTGTGATCATGTAATAAATTTTATGTGCTCCATTTCTGTACCTTTACTTGGAACTGGAGTTGTCTCCATCCAAAAATACTATGTTCCTTTGTGCTCGTATGAGCATAGAATATAAGCTTCAATATACGAGGAATAGAGAAAATATGAGAGGTTTAAATCTATATTTAGTCTAATTTAATTGTTTTAAATGAGTAATATTGCACGCATTCAGCTTCCGATTGCAACAGTAATTTTCTTACTTAGTAATTTAGAGTGTTCATAAAAATTACCTTACGAAATCTTGTCATCGTCGTAGTTATCTAACTCATGACAATTTATGAAGGAAAAGGATCGTAATAATCCCTGTAAAATAGTTGGCGCGGCGCCGCCGCCAAGTGACAAAAAAGAGAGGTACCATTCGTATTAAAAAATATTTTTTGTAAATAATAGACGAGTAGATAAAATATTTTTTATTGATGATTAAGTTCAAAAAATCAACAATCGTTCAGTATAATTGACGCCACTTTAGTCTAGTCATTAAGCCCTTAACATACTCTTATGTAGAACCCACGTTTAAATACCAATAAAATCATTTATTGTTCTAGTTTACGCTAAAATGTCAACAGATGTCGTTACTCTACTCCCACGACTTCCAAGAATTGCTTCAGATGCTCCTTCTAATACTCGGTAAAACTTATACAGCCTTACCCTTTTCACCGAACGTTTCCTCCAGGAAATCATTAAAACATTTTCTGAGAAGAACGAAGCTTATATTACTGGTTCTATTGTTTAAAAGCTCATTCATTAGAGGAATATATCTGGAAAATCTTTTTATGTAAAAAAATTCTACGTTGATATGTTAAAAGTTGTCTTAGCTTAATAGATTTTCAGAACAAAAATAGGAATATAAATGGAAAAATTAAATGTGAAAAATTCTTTATACAAAATCCATTCCATGACTGGATAATATTTTTTTTTATCCATTGTTGACCTTCTGCAGGGTAAAGGCCAATTATTATTATTACTTTCTTTTAAAGCCTCTTTATGGAAGCTTAAACTATTCAGAACCTTTTAAAATCTGGATACCAATAGGTTGAAAAGGGCATCTCGCCTTATGCAATCTTGATTCTGCACGTTCTTTCTCTGTGTAGGAAGATGACCTTTGCAGGCTGGTTTTAATATCTTTTAAGATTTTTTTTATTGCTACGGCATTACATATATATACTGAACATGTTTTCTACATACTAATTTAACTTATCAAGAAATATGCATAGATTTCGATTCATCTATTTTGGAAGACTTTTGCCAATTATTTATATTTCGAGAAAAAGTAAACTCTTTATTACTGTAATCAATGTTTCTCTTTTATTTGTCTTTTAGGTTTTATTCAAGGTGAGTACTCTAGGTTATGTAATAAGATAATGTCTAGCTTAGCGTCTTTTTGGCATATTGCCAAGGAACGCCTTGTTTAAATGAACTAGTATCGCAAGATGGCAAGCAAGCAAGAGTCTAGGCTTCATCTAAAAAATGGATTTGTTTTCCAGTGTGATAAGTCTTTAAATAAACTAAGAAAATTTTTAAATTTTCTTCAAACTTGGCAGAGTTTTACTTGTTAAAAAAATAATTGGTTCTTATCTGCAAACATACACGTGTAGGCTTGATTTCATAAAACCCCTGATTTAGCGAACAAAATAAACTTTTAAATCCATCCACCAAACAAAAAAGACAACCAACTTTTAATTTGACGGCAAACAGAGGTGACCAAAGACAAACATCCGAATATTTTCGTTGTTAACTCGGTAATAATATCAGGAGCACATTAAGTGAGTATAAGGTAAGCCTCCAGTGTTGCAGCCGGGTTCGGGACGTAGGCAGGCGCCTCGCCTCCAGAATTAATAACTTTCTCTTCCCCGACTCCACCCTGACTGGCTGACTCCTGCCTACTCCTGCCCCCCTCGACCCTACCAACGGCACCTATCTCGATTAATAAAATATCTCTTACATCAGCTGCCGTACTAAATGTTCTTTTGACACTGGTGATGTTTGTATACAAATAACGAAAATGTCACGACATTAATGCTTAGGTGACTAAAATTTCACCTGAAGTTTTTAATCTAGTTTATTACTTGTTTTACAATGGAAATATATGAAAATCTTTTTTAAGTGCCCGTAATAATATTAATTATATTTTTGGTTTAATTAAAAAAAACATGTGAATTTAAGTCCTTATTCGAATCCATTTAGAAAAGCTATCAAACTCAAATCACAGAACGAGAAAAATGACAGACAAAATAATCATATCATCAAACAGACTTAAACGGAAATCAGTACAATAATCCTATTACAAAATAATATCCATCGGTTCTCGGTTCTCGTGGTAGGGGCTGTGTTCCGTCCCTCTCTGGCCGCCGGAAAGCCTTCGGAAGTTTCACGAGTGTTTCGGTTTGCCTCTTTGACTCTGTTTGGGTGTGTAATGATTTGGCGCGCGTGTAATTTGCTGAAAAAATGTCCCCGACGTCTTTCAGGCCAGTCTCGTTACATCATGTTCATGATATCATATGGTATGTCCTGATTATTCCTATTATTACCAGCCTGTTATTATTTTTGGATGGAATTATATATAGGGTGGGTTTATAACTCTCAGTTTATTATTACGTTTTATTCCCTATTTTGGTTGGAAATGACGACTTCTAACATGAAAATAATATTGCGGAAAATATATGCTGTGTTACACGAAGTTATTTTCGTATAATAAAATTGTTAAATTAAGAAATGGTTTCATGACAATGACAATTAATCTTGGTTTTCTTTTTGGCCGAGTTAGCGAAAATGTTTAATTAAAATGAGGAGGAAAATAAAGATGAAAGGTAATAAGATAAAAATGGAATGAGCGACGATAACTGACGGAGACATGCTTATAACTTTGTATATACCTACATTATTAAGCTTGGTGATTCTGGGTTACTTTTAGTATGCAGATGAGCTAAGTCGAGAACATTTTAGAAGAATACTTTGTTCAAGACGTCCTTTATTTCGATTTATACCAGTTCATCCGTTATTACGATCACCATTTCGGCTTTCTATTGTTGATTACTGTACAATATGAGGGCACGCTGTTCACCTGCATCACACAATCTTTTTACCACTTTTATAGTACACTCAGGGCTACTGCGACGAAGCGAAGGGGTAATCAAAACCCTGAGGTTAATAACAAAGAACATCATTTAACAATATTGGTTAACAGCACAAGATTCTCCTAAAACATTGTATAACATCAGTGAAAAAGTTTGTAACAACATCGCAAAGTAACCGTGGCCCACCCCGCGACAGTAGGTAGTTAGGTACCCTCACCCTAATAAATTTACCCGAAGGTTCCCGGTCGTCCGATCTTTGGGAACGCCGGATCAATGCTCCTACATAGTTATTTTAGGGTAAGTACTGTGATCCGCGTCCTAATGCAAGATTTGGGGTAAACTAAACAATAGTATGTAACGTTTATTACTGCTATTTTAAGGAGGGTATTAAGTGGGTCATTTGATTCAACATAGCAGCTTGAGTATTTTCTGGTTTAGTGCCGGATAAATCTGGGTCAATTAAAAGATTTTGAGATTAAAACTGGCCGACTCTATCAAAATATTTTCCTTATTAAACGTTAATCAGTGTTATAATTTCTTAATGATTTTCATAATTCTTGTTGAAGGTACAAAAAAAGATCAGCGATTCCTTTGTAAGCAAGATCAAGATGGCCTCGACCCCTACGCGACCAAGAATAAAAACACCAACAAATTGTGAGTATACATACATTATATTATTTTGAATGCATAAAATAAAAATATTTTGAAGTAAAGGTTTTGATAGAGTTACGAATAAATAAATTACTTAAAGATTATTTACTTAAATATATATCATAAATTATCATAAGGCAGTCTATGTCTACGCTTCCATAGGAAATAGTGAAACATTGTATTCATTGTAGTAGAAACTTCACTTTCGTAGCACTCGTAGCGGTTGACGCTGCGTAGCTGCAACTGTAGCATGTTGGACAAGATATTGAAGCTTTGATACCCACCTAGTTAATCTAAAAGCATGGCGCTACACATTTCTGTGAACCAAAGTCGACAACGTCAATAATAAATAGATTTTGCTTTGACGGTGATGTGTGAAATTGTATTGTATATGTAGGAAGGTAGAGCATATTTCTAACTGTGCTATGTTACTGTACCTACTTGAGTTTTTTTTCGGTTCGTGTGACTGTGTAATTTGTACAATATGACATTTCTGAAGTGGTAAATGTCAAGGATTTCACTGAGCGTTTACTTACAATGAGGATATACCTGAGTATTTTTGTTTTTTTTTTAATATTGATTTCTTAGGTTTACCCGAATATTATTGAAAGTAAAGTAGTTATTACGGATTTTATTTATGTCCCAATATTTCGGCACCTAATTTAATTATTTTTTTAAGTTTTTATATTTTTATCCGACCTTAATTCTCGTTATATAATCTTACTACACCAAGCAAATATTAGCTCCTAAAAAAAAATCCTCTACGCATGTATTACTTTTCTCTGTTTATCAGTGTATTTAAACACAAAACATACCATCTACATTCAAATTTAATTTTCTATACCTCATTCTAACAAATCAAAACAACTAACACTCTACACATACCTAAAACAGTAGGTACGTACAGTCGGGGCTTAGCACTAACTGCCTCGAATTCTCCCGAACAACACCGAGATTGATATTAATATATAATAACTAGTGTGGTTTGGGAGCTAGTTGGAGCTGAGATATCTATGTTTGTAGTAAATTGATGGGGAGTTCAAGACAAAATTATTATGTATTTTGTATTTAGATAGAGATTCTTAGTATGTCTTAATTAAAAGTGGTTGAGAATGCCTTATGCTATTAGGTCTGCGTATTTACCTAACAGTATAGCAGTAGAGACATGAGGTATCTATACTAATATTATAAAGCTGAAGAGTTTGTTTGTTTGTTTGGTTGAACGCGCTAATCTCGGGAACTACTGGTTAGAATTGAAAAAATCTTTTTGTGTTAGATAGTCCATTTATCGAGGAAGGCTTTAGGATATATAACATTACGCTGCGACCAATAGGAGCGAAGCAGCAGTGAAAAATGTCACAAAAACGGGGAAAAATATTCATACTTGAAAGCTTCCGTTGCGTGCGCTGCGTAAACGGTTCGAGCTACCCAAAATATATGTATGAAAGAATTGTTCCTCTTTAAATGATCTAAAAAAATGTCTGCGACAGTATATGTCTATCTTTTAAGATTGACTCACTATAACCTTTTTTAAGGTAGTCATTTGGTCGAAATTAATGCATTATTGCCAATTATTTGCTACAGAGTTTTATCAACATAATCTATACTATAATCTATACTATAATATTATAAAGCTGAAGAGTTTGTTTGTTTGTTTGGTTGAACGCGCTAATCTCGGGAACTACTGGTTAGAATTGAAAAAATCTTTTTGTGTTAGATAGTCCATTTATCGAGGAAGGCTTTAGGATATATAACATTACGCTGCGACCAATAGGAGCGAAGCAGCAGTGAAAAATGTCACAAAAACGGGGAAAAATATTCATACTTGAAAGCTTCCGTTGCGTGCGCTGCGTAAACGGTTCGAGTTACCCAAAATATATGTCTGAAAGAATTGTTCCTCTTTAAATGATCTAAAAATATGTATGTGACAGTACATGTCTATCTTTTAAGATTGACTCACTATAACCTTTTTTAAGGTAATCATTTGGTCGAAATTAATGCATTATTGCCAATTATTTGCTACAGAGTTTTATCAACATAATATTAACTAAAATTATCATTTACGCAGAAATACTTTTTTTTTAAACTTCTTAATCGCTGTCATAATAACAGAAATTGACGCGGACGAAGTCGCGGGGATCAGCTAGTAAACTAATAAAATAATTAATAATAAGTTAAATAAATGGCATGCTAAAGCATAATATAACAGAAATAATATTTTAAATACGCATTGTAAGAAAGATATAATTAAATAAAAATTGATGTCAGGAAATGTATTGTCTTATATATGTACTACGAATTTAAAACTCATAAGTAAATTCCAGCATCAAGAAAATATACGCTAAAATTTAGATATATTGCTTATTTCTTAAATTCTAGTTCAAACCTTAATATTCACTAAATAGTTCACGAGATTTGCTGTATTTACCACCTAGATCTTGTAAATAGGCCGTCTTCACAAGGCCAGCACAGATGCTCCACATTGTTCTTATGTAGTCATTGTATGCAGACCTTAGAAGAAACCTTGACCCCTTAGTTTCAGAGATCTACTTTTGCGTATATTTAGAATGTAGAATTTGGTAATACCAGTACAGAACTTCTATGGGTACCTTCTGGCTCCACCATCCTATCAAAATTACTAGAATATTTTATAGTCCCCGAATTTTTTTAAGTACGAAAAATGTTATCTAAACCGGATGTCAAGAAGTGATTCTAAAAATTTAGCTTTTGAGATTTGACCTAAACAAACAGAAATACATTGAAAGTTAAAAATAAACAGCTTTTAAAGAAACGCAGGAGTTGACTAAAATATTTTAAATAATAATTTAATAAAAAAAAATATGAGAATACGTTGAATTCTTATCTTTCACACGGTCAAACAAACCTCCAAAATGTACTTAATGAAACAGCCTATTCTTTACAAGTTAGTAAGCTAGACACAAGCTTAAAACATTCACTACGCAATTTAGCAAAATAAAGAATAAACCGACTGTATCTTAAATCTTAAAGGAAAAACTAAGAAACAAAGGGCTCTTAAAGCTAGTGACGTGTAATCAAGCCTCTTTTGTATGTACACGTTGTTTTTTTTAATTTTAGCCTCGCGGTACACGAAGGAGTTTGCAAGATATTTCAATACTAAGTTGCGAGGTTTTTATGTTTATGGTAGCTGTGTATTACTATGTAAGCTCCTGTAGGTTTTGAACGAGTAGGTTGTCTACACTGTTTTTTATTATTTAATCGAAGATATTTTATTTAAAAGTTAAGTTATTTGCAATTTTTAGGTACAAAACTAACCTTAAGTTGATATAAGTACAAATAAAGTTTGTCTTCTTTTTCACATACGTCTAAAACTTAAATTGTAAAACTGACTGATCTCTTTTTACAAATAATTTATCATTTTTTAATTTCATTGCTTCTTAATTTTATTTTTGTCTAATACACAATTTTATCAACTAACTATATCTAGTAAGAGCGAATAATAATCTTCATAAAAAATATATT
This sequence comes from Autographa pulchrina, assembly GCA_905475315.1. NCBI lineage: Eukaryota > Metazoa > Arthropoda > Insecta > Lepidoptera > Noctuidae > Autographa > Autographa pulchrina. Next base: position 3,756,376 of record FR997770.1, read on the forward strand.
ATACTTTATATTGATTAGATCTTTTTCAGCTAGCACTAACATATATGTCGCTTTCTAGGCATAGTTCCAAATAGAGCCTTTTGGCTGAAAACCTCTTCACTCCGGAACTCTTTACCCAGGTCAGATCTCGATCTTAAACTTCATATTATGCCATTATACTAATAAGATGGTTTAGAAATGGCCGCTGACTTGGCTTCTGGAATTATGTTGGAAATATGAAATAAGCTTGACATTCCATGAAGTTATCTAGAATAATTCTTGGAAATGAAACATGATGGAAAAGAGTTTATGTTTTAAATGCTTAGTTAATTATTATTTTTCCAGAGAATAGGGTAAGACTCTACTCACTGGAAAAATAATCTCTCTTTCACAAGATAGAAAAGTAGTTGTTTAATTAACCATAAAATGTTTTTATGTAATATTTGATAAATGTTAAACTGATAAATGTAAAATTGATAAATAGTCTAGCCTAATCTAGATTACATAAGTCTCTTCTGATAGTAATTGGAATCACCCTATTTGGTTACAAGCACTACCATACTTTTAAAACTTATTAAAATGGCGACTTTTTAGACACCCAATGTGTCTGAAAATCTCCCTTAATTTTAATATACCCCAAAATCAGTTCAATTCTATGTATTTTCTAACTTTATAACTATCTATTTGGCTACAAATTCATCTGACAATAAAAACAAATAAAACACTTCCCCTCCCTACAACTGACTACATCCAAGTGTTTGTTTGTAAGATGCATTAGCAAATCATACGAAAATTGTAAGAGAAAGTAAACATAAATCCAAACTCCCCTGAAATCCTCATCTAACCGAGCTATATTATTACCTGATACATTTTCCCCCGAACAGAAAAACACCCTTTAATTTTACTCACATAACATCCACTGTACATTCCGAAAAGTCACAAGAACCAGACCAATGCAAGCAAATTTCGAACTTAAGATGTTAAGTTTGAAGTTCAAATTGGTTTGTAAAGTTTTGTAGTTGTTATTTTTTGTGTGTTGGTATTAAAAGATATTGCGATAGAGATTCAATGCAAACCATATAGTGCTCTTTTTTATTCTGTTTCAGATTAGGGATGCGAATACACTTTTTAAGTGAAAAGTTGTTTGCGATACACGAACGGTTTTGTTCATTCGTTTCGTTCTTAATTGGGGAATTAACTGGATACGTTGAGTGGTTAATTGATCAATTAAAAATATGTAATGAGTTTGTGACAGGCTTTTTAAGTGATTATAGAGTTTATACTGTCAGCTTGCATGATTGGGCGAAGTTGACTTGCATTTTAATTAAATGAACTGTGTTAGAGCTGCATAAGTGTATTCGATTTCTGTAAAATGGTACAAGAAATCAATGAATATACCTTAAATTTACTTGTACGTTACTAACATATTTCAATGATAACATTTTTTATTGACTGTGAAATTAAATGCTTGAATTATTTCTTCTTGTATTTAAATCTTGACTTTTTTAACAAAACTAATATACTATAATATATGTTTTCTTAGTTAATGCTATATTTCCACATATTTTACTATTTCTATATCAACCTCGCGCGTTGAACTCTTTCATACGAACCCTGTCACATTGAGTTAACGCCGCTGAAAATTTAATGAACTCAACGAAATATCTATTTCATGAACAGTAAATCTTCTACTTTATCTCCAAACATTATAAAAATTAAGCACTAGAAGGGTTTTGTTCTAAAACTTAGAAAATTAGTAGAATAAAAATAACCTTTTATTTACAACATAAGATTGCATTGAGTACGAAATTATTTATTGATCGGAATAGTGAATTTAAATTTCAATATTTGTAATTTTCCATTTAAAAACAATCACAAATCACGCCTGTAAAAAAACCGAAGGTATTTACTAAACAAATTAATCTCCGAATTAAATAATTATAAAAGCTGTTCTATCCACAGTAGCGAAGTGTTTGTACCTGTTATCAACTAAACTGCACTCCGGTGCAGTTAACATAATGAATAAAATACATACACTAACCTGCTGTATCTAACTCAAGTATCAAAAAAAAATTACCATACATACAAAAACCCACCATTTCAAGCATTACTAACTATTTAATACTTTACTTTTGATACGTTATATAAAGCATAATGAACAAAGACAAAGGCGGCAGGTAGCGGGGTGCCTGAGGGGGGAGCGGGGGTGTGAGGTAAGGGGGGGACACATATGCACCATAAGTACAACGATATGCATCACTGCAGTCGCAGAGCTGCATTCCTTGTGCGGGCGAAACGTGGATTAGTGTGGATGTAGGTTTGTGTAAGATTGAGATTAAAATTTAATGTTAAGTATGTTTTATTGGATAAAATGTGGTTATGTTGAGTTTTTGATGGTTTTGAAACTGAAATTAATTCATTGATTTTAATATTTTATGTTCTGAAAAAAAATATTTTCAAATTCAAGAGAAAATTATGTAATTTTTTTTTAAGAGTTGAATTATAGCTCTATTTTTATAGAATATTTACGTGGTATTATATTTAGCAGAAGATTTTTTGAATAAAGTAAATAAACTTTAATTTAAAATTAGAGGTTATTTTCTAAAGCTAAAACTGATTAAATATAACCTTAAAAAAGTGAAACCTTAAAAAATACTATGTGAGGCCTAACATAGACAATCCAACAGTTTCCCTCACAAATTTTAACCCGCGTTCTAACAAAATCAACACTTAAATAGCTTCAAATCTTATTTATCTTATCCACACTAAGATATCGGCGAACATCAGTTGAAGCTCTCTTAGTTATAGTCTGGTCGCTCTCTAATTTACTTCGCGGCCATGCGATGCGACCGCGGATTAAACGTCGCTTACACTTATTAAGTTTTAAATATATTTTCTATAATAATATATTATTAATAAAATAAATAAATATTTTTAGAAAAAAAAACAAGTATTTTTTTTATTGTAGGTTATTGAGTTAAAAAGTGACTAAAAATGCCTGACTGATAAAGATGTGTTTGGATTTTAAAAGTAAAAAGTTTACATTTAATTTGTTTGTTATTTTCAATGCATTTTTTTTATATTATACAATATTTTTTGTAATTTATTACCGAATTTAATGTTATAGAACAGTTATTTAATAAAACTGCAAAATTCTATTAAATTGATTTTAATAATTTCGAATCGCACACACAAGTCTCACTTACAACTTACAAAGAGAATGTTGACATATCAGATTAACCCTAACAATGCTTACACAATAACCCGGAAACTGCCGGTCCCAACCATATGACCTTATGACCTCAACCAAAACTAAACAGACTAAAGGTCACAATAAAAAGGTTATCAATTTAAAAAGCTAATCCTAAATCAATTAAGAGACTTGTTTATTATGTTAGAAAAGCCATAGCGTACTCCAAATTGTGATTAAACCAACCTAATACACACAATTACAGGTCGCGCGTCCACCGACACCCGACTTTAACTAAAAACAAAAAGAGCATAACTCAAACCCAATCACACACCGAAAAAACAACCTTAAGATGTGTGAATAGGGTTGGAATTGGTAGTGTAAAGTACGGTCCGTTTGTGTGCCTTCGTGAAAGCTACACATTTCATTTATAATATTAGGTACAATAGCAAACGTCATACTGTATACACCTCTACTACTGTACTCATAAATGCTTCATATGTGTGAGCATAATCGATGATGGAAAGGTCGTAACTCCTCTACAAAGGAATCTGAACTTTATGAGGAATAGTTATGGTTCAAAGTCGTGTGCTTCAATAAACATATTAAGGCAATAAGTGTATGTTTTGTGTATGTGTGCGTCGCTCACAAGGAGTATCAAAGAATGCGGAGCGTGAATTACTATGTTTAGGGAGTTGTCAGTTTGACAATTTGCTCTTTTAAGGCTTCGCGCTTGTTCAGATTAAAATAGGATTAAAAGCTGGTTAATTAAGACGTTTGAACCTAATTCAATTACGGTTGTAATTAATTAGGTATCTAATAAACTACGCTAATTAAGTGTTTATTACATTAAACATTAAATAGTTTTATGAGCATACAGTTTTGTTTTCTGTTTGTTTAGAAAGGTGTTCTAAACATAGATTTTATGTAACAAAGGTAAATACTTTTTAATTACATAAGAAAAATAAAAACAAATAATTACGTAAAGTACATTTTTAATTACATAACAATAGTCATTACACTAACGTTGATCACGAACGTGATAAAGTCAACCGACAAACATATCAATTTCTAAATTGAATTAAACGCTATAAACCGTGCGGCGCTCCACAATAAGCGATCACAGCGCATCGCATTAGCTACTGACAGCTCGCGTACGTGTGTATACCACGCTCGTTACGTTTACGTGACGCGCACACTAATACAAACTTATAACTGCCAACAACACAAACAAAAATACACCCTACCGCCCACAGCATAAGTACTCTCTCGCCATACGTCAAACCCGCCAGTTTATTGCCTGCTCCCGCCACCACACCGGGTGGTGAAGTCCGGCAACGTCGCGCCCAAATTATTGTGACATTTATACCATACTGCTCGCAGAACGGAACCACTAGCGACATCTATCCACACTCTCGGAACTAAACACTCGGCTTCTAGAAAGAGACGGATGTACTTGACAATATCACTTTCACGGTCTCGTACTTAAAGCTAAGCGGTTTGCTGTACTGTTTGTTTGTGTCTGTAAACAGGCGAGGTGTATCGCGCATGAATGAAATGGATGACCGCTGGAAAGAGACGGCGCGCTGTGAGGCTGGCGGGTGGGAGGAGGATGGGTGTTGAGCGCGAAGCGTGCAGAATACATCGTTTATCAGATTACATGCGAAGTATCGCGAGCGTGGCGATGTTTTGACACGCGATAATCACGAGATAATGCGGCCGATCTCAGCGGCGTTTAGGTTTATATTGGCTTTTTAAGGTGCCGGGTTAAATGTACAAGTGCCGGCTAATATTAAATAGACTACTATCAGCGACTGTTAGCTGACGCGTGACGTCAGGACGTTCGTGTCATTATACGGAGCGCAGTTCGCGCGTTTTTTGTCTAACAGATTTATGAGGCATTATTATTTTGTGTTAATGAAGTCGCTGAGTTTAGTTTTACATCATAATAGATATTATAATTCGAATACAAATCAAAGTACCTATATAATTTCTATAAATAAAAAAAAGATTAGCGAAAAAAGAAACAAAAGATAAAATACTCAACTCTTTAAATTCTTAGGAAGCTTGATAAAATATAAAATTAACGCATAATATTTTAAAACAACATTTATACAATACATATCACACAAAATTATGTTTGTATGATCTATTAGAATTTAATCATTTTTTATATTACACACTAATTAATACATATTATATAATAACTTATTTATACATATTCCACAAAATATAACACAACAAAAATAGCCAATGCACAAACCCTCTCAGTGTTAAACTAAGCAATTAGTACGTCGAAAGTGTAGAGCTTTCGCAGAAAATCCGAGCTTTCCAAACTTGTCGGGGGCAGCTTGCCAACCGAATGTAGTGTGAAAACTTGCTAGCAACTTGTGAAACGGGGGTGGGGCGAACGATACTGACGCGACCACTAGCGCCATCTAGTATCGAGTAGCGGCGTAAACACAACATGTGTTTGTTTCCCTGTTACACAACAAAGCGGAAACGTTTAATGTTTGAGTGAGTAGTTGCAGGTTGGAATTAACTATTAATATCTAACTAAAGAATTATGATCGACCAAATATTAGTTTGTAGAACTATTTGAATGTTTATAAATGCAGTATAGTACGACTAAAATAGAATTAGTAGACAAGGTGTGTGCATTCTAAATACCTTGACCAAACGTTATTTTTGGAGGGGCAATGTTTATCTTATAGCAAACAGCGCTGTGTTATTCCAATATCGAGTTCGTTTTCTTTTATTTTGGTAATTTTATATGACTGCGAGACAGTTAATCGATTTCTAATCGAATTAAAATGCGTCTTAAGCTTCACCGTTGGCCACAAACAACATTTGCTATTTAGTTTCACAACATACGCAAATTATTTTAATTAGTATTAAGAAAGTAAACTAATTTACATTAGTTAAAAGGTTTAAAATCAATTTGGAATTAGGTTCTTCTTTCCTGCGTGTCGATTGTAGATAAATTTACTATGTTCAAAATAAATAATAAAGACGAATTTTTACGATAATGATATATGCAATTAAAAAAATTAATGACATAATAACTCATTGTTAGATATCAACATAATAGTTATGTACTTGAATTTACATTGTTGTTTTTTAATTCGATCGAATTTACTAGATAATCCGTATAAATTTTAAAACATTTATCTCAGTAAATACCTATATCTTAAAAGAAATTTCCACGAAAACGAAATCATGGAAGGAAAACAAGTCCAAAATAATAAATGTCATAGCAATTATAGATTTACAGGAATTCTCAAAATTGTCTTCCTGATTTCCAGGTAAGTTATATACTTTGCTTATTTCCTTATGAAAGACTCAAAAGTCAATATATTTTATATGTAGGCGTTAAAAGACGCGTGCTACACCTACATGCGTGAAATATCTAAAGGTACTACAGCAATGATACACCCTCACAGAGCGTAGGTGTTTATAATACAAACTTAATTAATATTTGTACAAAATCACCTGAATTTGTGTAAAGTACTTTGTGTATAGAGTGCTGGGGCCCGAGTCTGCTATTTACACTCCGTGTCAGTGTGCTCATAGTTGGCCCGAGCCGGCCCGAGCGCGCCCGAGAGGGCCCGAGCGCCGCCGGACGAGTCAACTATGAGCACACTGACACGGAGTGTAAATAGCAGACTCGGGCCCCTGGTATCTTTGGTGGTAACTATATAAAAAATCAGAGGTGGAAATGGTTAACATTTAGGAATTCCATCCTTGTAACATGTGGAACAATATTATTTTCATAATGATTTGCAAGGGATGGAAGGAAATTCCTGAATAAATCTAATAAATTAATTGATTTAAATCCATCGAAAGGTTTTCAAAAGCATACGCCTATCGGTGTAATGAAATAGCAAGTAGTTACTAAAGAAATTTAACAAAATCATAACCTTTTTCATTATAAGTATTGTTTTTTCATTATATGCATTTATAACAAACCGCAACACTACTGTATTTTTCCATATCCAACCCGGAATGAGAATGGAGTACCGCAAGGTTCTCTACTCGGTCCATTACAGAACAACTGGTATAGCCCAATATGATCAAGACCAATCACATCAGCCTATATCTGTTCACAGCTAGACATTGGCTTCTGTCATACCCCATCTCTGCCTCAACTCAACTCATCTTCCAGCGAGTGCCGACCTTTGCTTTCCACATTCAGCTACATAGGTCTGTTTCAGGTATATTAGTTTTAATAACGAACTTGTGACAAAGTAATTAAATTAAAATCAACATGTTTGTTTTTGACGAAAGTATATTTTCCTCATATTAACATAAATAATTAATTTGTGGTACTGGGTAATTGTAATTTGTGGTACTGGGCTTTCCTGGTAGGAAATTTCCCGACGCCAGTCTATAGTTTTACAATAACAAAAATATGCATTGTTGTTGGTCCAGTAAAAAATAAAAATATAGGAACTTAAACAAAAAAAATGTAAATGTTATTCCAAATTTGTTGATTGATAAGCTTTCCATAATAATCGAGTCGAACATCTCTTGCACATGTCGCTCAAGTATTATATAGCCTTATTAATATCTACAACCAAGATGCTTAGACCAGACTAACTGACAAAATAATAAAAAAGATTATTCTACAAGCAAAATCTCTATTGGCGATCGTTAAGGTTTGACGAACATGGTAATGATCATGTGTGTGGTCCAAATCTATCTGATACAGAGACTTGTTTCGAATTTCACAATATTTTTCGAACTTCTAAAACTTCTGATGTTCGTTCAACTAATGGATAAACAGTTTCTTTATTTTATTGGTATTTAAAAATATCCGAGCAACAAGGTAACTCTAGTCGAAGCTTTATCGTTAGCACACACAACTCGAACATAAATCTTCTCTTGATTTACGAATATGTGCGTACACACTTAATTTACAGCTGGACCGTTTTAGCCGACTTTCATAAGTAATAAACACTACACAATTGAAAATCTTGTAGGTGTCTTTATTGTTAGCAACGATGGCTATTAAGTGTCACACTTCCAGACAGTACCTACGTCTTCAATGGAATTGAAACCAAATATAGAATTAATAATTCAAAGCTCAGTTTATTATCCAATCACGCTTTGACGAATCAATAACTGGCCGTAAACTTTTATACAAAGCAACAGGCAACTTTTAATTTGATTCGGAGTACTTAATATTCCTTGAAAACGGTATTGTTTAGTAATCAAGCTTTCGAGGAGATTGGACAGTTCGCAAGGAGACACTAGCTAAATGGTCTTTGCAGTAGTTAATACTTATAAACTTTTTTTGAACTCTCCGTAAATGTAACTAGAATACAAAATATAGTCATAAGATAACAGTGAGACCAACATTGTATATTTTTTAAATCAAGAACACGAACTAAAGACAAGTAGCTGCAGCAAATGAAAATTTTGCAATTAAATGAAAAGAATAAACAGATATAATGATATAATACAGATGATTTTGTAGTTTTCTCTTAATCCAAATAACATAAATAAGCAATGATAAATAAACAAAGACTTTACCAGTTTTGATATCTACGTGTCCGCACCCTAGACAGCCCCTTTGCTGACTGGACAATTTTCCACCATGACATGAGTATTTCCCATGTGATTGCCGACACGATATAGTCCAAATTTATATTGTGGGTCGACTTTATTTGAAGACCTTTTGTGTCTTTTTCTGTCGCCTTATTTTCCAATTACTGAAGGATTCTTGAATTTACCGGTTTTAGTCGTGACCGACGTAATATAAGTATTGTCTTTTATATTAGCTAAGTTCATGTCTCTATATAGAAGTATGATGTTCTCTTGAAAAAGATCTTTATAATCATTGTGTTAATCGAGAGTTATATCTAAGTATGCTTTCAAATCTTCAGCATTATTTCGGGAAAACAGCTCATCCTATATTTCCAGAATAACATTTATTGATGCAGTATTCGAAATATTTATAAATTATTAATCTACGTACAATTCTACATGGAGCTTGTATTAAGAATTTGAGCGTACGTGGTAAACATTTACATCATGACCATTAACTCCTACACAATTCTAAAAAATATACCAATAATCTGCTAAGAATTGAGGTGAAAAGCAATGCGATGCGCTGAATGAGAGCGCCAGCCGACCTACATCGACACTTCGTTACTGTTTTTCGATATTCCACTGTGATTTATTATAGGTATAAAATCTACCAGATGCCAGATCACAACGACCACATATTGGGAACCCGTGGCCATCGCTTGGGTGGTCTAACTATGGATCATTGTTTACGAAACGAGCTTTACTTGTGACGTTTAACGTTTTATTGCGAAAAACATGTGTATGAAAGAATAAGTGAGAGTAAACAATCTTCTAGCGGTATACAGCGGGGCCATGAAACTCCATGCGAGAAGGCGAGGCGTGTGACTGCGTATTTATTTTTCTGGTTACTTTATATGTTTTTATGTTAATCTACACTTAAGATTCTTTTTTTGAAAATCTGCTGTTTTCTTTCATGTGTTTAAACATAACTGAGATTCCTAGAGTGTAGACTGTGTTTTGTTAAATCTTAGATAGTTCCTGGGTTTTTGTCTAATTCTTTTCAGACAATAACAGGAGTAAATCGATTTATCACACAACAAATGTCAACAACCGTTTGTATTGTAACAGTTTTCCACAATAATTTAACTGAAATAATGTAAGCTAGTATGTCATCGCTATATTTAGGTATGTCTGTTTATTTAACTCTAATATTCGTCCCGTAACCGTGTTTAAAGCTGACCTCCCCCGTAATATTCGTTTACATTTCCAAATACGTTAACAGGTAGAACCACGGGGGTTGGTCCACGGTAGGGGAATTGAAAAATTGTGAAACACACCTCAGGCATTGTGGTGTGAATAAATTATAAGCGAGCACAAGTTATCTGCGACCATTGCTACTTGACCCCCGGTATCTTTTCCACACGTTAGAATCACTTCGGCTGTTGGAAAATCGTGAATTTACGTGAGTCCTTGTTAACCTGGTCATTGTGCGACCCACTTACGCTCGGTAGTCTCAATATTGTTGTACCAGATCTGTACTAGGTTAGCGGAACCCTAGTTGTAGGATTATTAACTTCGCTTAATGGAAATTCGTTTCGAGTAAATGTGTTACTAGAGGATCTAGTTCATCGATGTTGTTTTGATATTAGACAAATAAATAAATTCAGAAGATAAATTTTAGATTTTTATAATTAATCCAAGTAGAAGCTACATGAAATATCAGGTTTTGAAAAATTATGAAGTGGGTTGGATTCTGCACCGATGAACGAATGGGCACACGTAACAAAGAGGATTTGACTCGAATGTTTTTTCGTTTCCTTTGTGTTGAATCGGCGTCGGACTGTATAATAACTGTTACTAGTCAAGTAGATCCTTCTTTTTCATCTTTAGAGCATTCAAGTCTTAATGAGGGTGAAATTATATAGTATAATAGTGAAGTTATAGAGTTTTAGCGATTTGTGTTCGTTTCAACTCTTTGTTTTGTAACTTTCTTCGAAGAAGCCGTAAAGCCAGTGTGCCATTTTTAAATAAAATATCATGTAAGTTCAGCGTGCTGAATTCTAAAAGTCTTGTTACAGAAATAAACCTACAAGCCTACAAGTTTTCACAATAGAAGCGTATTATGTACTACTTTCTTATTTTATAATAACCGTTTCCAAGTTACTATTCAAATAGTAACTAACAAGTACCTATATAACTTGCAGTTTCTCGACCGCGATTTCAAATGAGGACCCAATTTTTGAAACGACCTAGGCAGTAGGCTGCCCCATAATAGCAGATGCTCCTTAATTTTTTTAAGCTTTTGCACTGATTTTTATTAGAGACATACGAAGTAAACAGACATTAAACGAGGAAAAACACAAATGTATATCTCCTATCTCCCATAGCTTCTCAGAGAAACCCCGCAATCGTTATCTAATCACATAAAAATGTGACGTCATCGAGAGTGTAAAAACACCCAACCTTTATACCAGGGATTTGTAATCGTAACGAATTATTCGAGTGATAAAAATGGGACACAAAATATCGATTAAGGAGTAAAACTCACGCAGGGAGGAAAATATTTGGGAATGTTGCCAGCCTTTTATAGGTTACTAGCGTCAAATTAATCGAGTGTTTACACAAAGTACCTACCCACCTATGACTTTGTTTCAACGTATTTAAGTGGCTTCCGTTGCCCTAGAAAGGAAATTAATGGAACAATTAATTGGCAACACTCCTCCAATTTGAACTTTAATTTAAAAGAGTTTCTGAATTTATTGTCCTCATAGAGGATTACATAACGAATTTTTAAATCTCAGCGAATTCAAAATTGGAATTTTCCGCATGTTGACACTGGCAACGCCATCTAGTGGTATTAAAACGAAATTCTGTCTGACCCGAACACAATAAAAAGCTTACACCGTTTATTTCAAAATACTATATATTGAGTATTATGGAGACGAGAAATTAGATTTAAATTTGTAATATCTATTTATCTAAGTTCGTACTATGCCCATAAGGGTACAATCCGTAAATAGGACAAAATAAATTTGGTGTTCCCTTTGCCCTCCCAGCGCACTCGGGGGTCTGTGAGAGGAATGTTTAAGGCGAACCCATTTGTATGTAATATTTACCATAACAACACCATCACTAGATAGCGAAACTATACGGAAATGGTTATGATGTTTGAAATGTTTAATATTAAATTTTGTAGGGTGATAGATTTGAAACATGACTGAAAGTTTACGTTCTTATATATGTAAAACAAGCAAAATAACAAATGTATTACGTAATTTTATGTGAATATACTATGATATTAAATTTTAATTCAAAGGACACACTAAACTGTTACATATTCCTGTCGGTAGCTACTTCAAAACAAATCACAAAAAAAAATGTTTCAAACTGAAAGTGTAATCGATACTCAAAGGCAGAAAAGTGATTAAACGTTTAAAAAACCATAAAATATAAAAACAACGAAGTACTAACAAACTATTACAACACAAGATCTCAATCTACAAAGTAATTTTCTATTATTTCGTAGGCGACGCGACGTGTCATACGCGCACAGCGTGAATAGTAACAACACCACATTAAACTTTCAGTGAGTTTACCTACCCGTACACGTGACAGCCGAAATTGGGTCCGAAATTACTCCAAACCAGAATAATGGTGTCTCTAACTAATATACGGTTATCCGGAAGTGGTATGTGTAGCGGAATATGTATCACAATAATGTGTTTCACTTATTCAACGCACGTATTGTCGCCACTCGCTAACAGATGGCGCTGTCCTCAAAATTCGAGAATGTTTTAATCTAGTACAATCCAGTTTGTATATCGTATATACAAATGCGTTAGTAATTCCCCTGCAGCGGTGTTGATATAGTGACAAGTATGTACTCATGTTAGACACTCCATTAGCTATATGGGCGCGCAATAATTAATAACTGCGAAAAACCAGATTAATAAATTGTTTTGTTGACAACACTGAACAATTGCGGAAAATCCATATGTTTTCCGTTGGTTATAAACTACAATCAATTAAAATGTAGCTAGGAAATGAATGTACTTGGCTAGGTACCTCTTATAAAATACCGACGTAGTGTCATTTTGTTTCCGCGCAGTTCACTTGGCGCTTTATCAATTTTAAGTCCATCAGCTACTTTGTTGTTTCGTGAAAACAACACAATAAGTAGAATGGATTTCTTTCTAGGTGTGTTAATCACTAAATCATGATATGTACCTACTCTGAAGAGTAAACAGATTGACTGTCAGGCAGAATTATATGTAGGTAAAATAAATATGGATGACTTACACATGCTTATTGGAATCTTGACATGTGTGAAGCGATAATTCTTATAAAACGGCATATAAATCTTATTTTTGCTGGTGGTTGGCTAAAGCACAAGTTCATAAAAATTATCCATTGTCTTTTTCTATAGACCTGTAAGGTATTACTTCAAAACTTTCTAAAATATCACCCTTTTAATCAATAAGACGACAAAATTATGATTGAAGAATATGATAGCACATATTTATCTAGAACAACCGCCAAACTAACTAACCGCTGTCTTCTCCTACAGTCACAAAAACATCTCACAGAAAAATATGGTACCATTCCAGCTCATTTCGCACAAAAAATAAATAATACAGTAATCCGCAATTTCAGAAATAAAGCTTACATTATCAAAATGTTTGAGAAAGAAATCTCAAAAATATCTAGTTGAGGTAAGGGGCGCCCGTTATTTATAAGGCACTTAACCTCCTTGTTTATGACGAAGCTAATTCCGTATTGAGACAACGTGGTCGGAATTGGGATGTTTAAAATAAACATCGTTCACAGAAAAGGAAATTTTAATTATCCTAATGGTAATGTAACAAACATTGGAGGAATCTTTGATTTATTTTTTGAAGCTCCTTCAATGATTTTTTGTTATCATTACACAAATAAATCAAATTGTGTTAAAAATGCTTAATATTCCTTGAACGATTTTTTGGATTTCAGACACTGTCAATCAGTTACATGCCTCATTCTTTTCTACAATTATTTTGATTATTATCGTATTGGTCGAGGGTTGTTTTATTTGATGTTCACTTAATGCTACTCTCATCCAATTTGTACATTAAACAGACCTTATAAGAATCTCGCCGCAAAGCCCTTGGCTGATAATTTCAGTTCCAGATATGTCTGAAATCAACATTCCTTTACAGTTACACCAAACAAAAAATCTGGTTCCCACTGTTCCAAACCCAAATAATCTGCAAAAGTTCTCTCGTCAAAACATTCTTTCTCGCAACGAACTGAACGGCTTAAATCAATTAGTATACAAACAAGGTACCTACAAAGAGCGACGTATCTAGCCAGTGATGACGTCACTGGTACCACGCTGCGACGGCCCCACACCCTAACGTCATCTCTCTAATCGAAAATACTGTTCAGTAACTATTCTTTATTTATATCTCCGTCAGTGTCTGGAAATGTATGGAGCGGAGCAAATTACCGATTGTCTATCTATAGATGCGTTGCTGTTTAGATAATAACACGTTCTTCAGGGGAAATACTTATAGAAGAGATTTCAGAAAGTTTTCTCCTGAAATTGACTTTATGAACAATGAAATTGAAATTGTAGCAAGACTCATCAATGCTGTGGTTAATATTACTTAGGTTCGTATAATGTTTAATCAATGAAGATGACAATTTCATAATTTTCTGTCGATTTTTAAAGGGTTATTAATGTTATAGTTTACATAGCGTGTCAGGAATCAATTAACAGACAAGCTAAAATATACTTTCCTTTTTTAACAGTCGTTAGCTCAAAACTTTCGTCAAATGTTTTCTCTAAAATTCTTTTGTTATTATCTTCATCAGGACCAACTTCAGGATTAATACTATCAACAAAGTCCCTAATACTCAACTCATTGAATTTCACATAACACTAAACCAGCAATAACTTTAACACACCATAATATATTTCAATTACTTGACTATATTTACAGATATAACAATTTGCCTTCGGGAGTGCATCTGTATATGCAAATCGGTTGCTTATGCCACATTCGCACTGCGGGGGGCGTCTGCTCTTTTAACAATTAAAATATGCAAATGGAAGATATTACCCACTACTTTTCATTCCGGCTCGATGGAGTTTGCATGAATGGGGTTGGAAAACACCCTTGGTTTGATGACGTTGTCAAAAATATGGATTGAACTGCACGCGTATGGGGTGATCTTGTTTGTTTTTAACTAATATTGACACCTGTTTTATTAGTGGACGTGGAAATTGGAAGTATCGTAGACAAGACGAGAAGACATTACAAGTAACCAACAGAAACATACTTGTTTGTTTATGTATGTTGTTTGTTTATGAATGTTTGGTATTAAGTATGTTTCTGTTGGTTACTTGTAATGTCTTCTTCTAATTTTATTGTATTAGCCAACTTTTTCACATCTTCATCTAAATTTTCTTCCAATATGTTGGGTAACCTCTTAAGTTTCACGTTTCTACGAAAAAAGTGTTTCTTTAAAGAAATTGTTAGTATCAACAAAACGGTTCGTCCCACTTAAAGCACTTACTTTTTGGAACATTAGCCATAATGTAACATTATTGATTACAATGCCGTTGACCGAGTGTAACCGTGTCACCAAATAGAGTGATTACTAGGCCGGCCATCACGAGACAACAGCTAAACACCCAAATTACACAGATTGCGCACCGTCAGGGGTTATGTTGCCATGTAAATTAATAATATGTAAATTTCCACACCCGCAGTGTAGGGTTAAGCTGACGTTTACACGCCACTCCTAAGCGATACTATCCTATATATAGATTAATTTGAAAGTCGTTTAATTTATGCTTAGAAAGCTATTAAGAATTTCTAGTTTATCATCTTCTATTAATCCATTATTTTTACTAACTGCTTTAACTAGATTTCTTATTATTTGAATACATCAAGGTTTTATTCATCGTCTACATTTTTAACTACATCTACGGCGCTATTATTTATTTATTTATTTATTTATTATTATTATAAAAAAGATACAATATTTATTTAAAACAATCTCCCACAAAACCGGTTTAGCATTATCATCATCATCAATGACATTTGACGATCTCCGTGGTCGAGTGGCGTACGCATTGGTTTCAAGGTGTCGCTAGCTCTGAGGTCCCGGGTTCGATCCCCGGACGGGTCAATATAGAAACCAAAAATTTTCTACATTGCCTCGGGTCTGGGTGTTTGTGGTACCGTCGTTGCTTCTGAATTCCATAACACAAGTGCTTTAGCTACTTACTTTGGGTTCAGAGTAATGTATGTGATGTGGTCCGCATTTATTTATTTATTTATTTACATTAATATTCAAACAAATACTCAAAACACTACTACTAACTTTACTTTCGTCTGTCTTGACAGTACTGTCAAACAAAGGCTAGGTCTAGATGTGACTGAACACCGGTATCTATTCTAGTCTCCATTTGAGCTTCACAACCCAATTACACCAGTAATTAAAGCGATACCTTAAGGTTAGAAGCCTGTCGCTGTTGATTGTTGTCTATTCGAAGAGACACGGAATTAAGCACTTACCTTCATGGATAAACTAATAATAACAATACTCATTTTTATTGTATGGTGACGTCTTTAGACAAAAAGGACTTGAAAATTTCATTTGACTATATTGTAAGTTATACATTGCCCGCTACAAACTGTAAAAAATAATTGTATGCTTTTCTGGTACGCATTGGGTATTAATGCGATGCGATTACTTAAGTTTTAAGGAGAGACAGTACCTAGGTCATGGCCTCATTGTAGCATCTTGTTAAAAATGGCCGACCTCTTCAACTTTGTACCGAAACTTATGTAAGTACACTGTATTACATAAAAGAAAAATTAACTAGTAATAAAACCTGAAAATATGTCAGGAATATTAGTTAAATTGCCAGAGGTTGTAATCGATGAAGCTCGCAGCGCCTCCATGAATCAAATAGTTAATTCATGGAAATACAGATGGCGCTCAACGTAATTGGAACGTGCAAGTTAATGTCAACTTTATACAGAGCTTTTATTTTTGTTAGCGATGATAAGTATTTTCTTGCTATAGAGAATGTAATATTTCATGTTTGTTAAATCTTATGTTTCTTAAATTAGTGTTCTTATTGTCTGCACTGATCTTAACCTGAACCATCAATTTTTGTTTTTTTTTGTTATTAATGCAAATACGCAATCGGTAAACAAAATTATTGATATTACTTACACCAATAAATTAATGACTACCATATCCGAACGTATTTTGGAGTGTTTAGCACTAATTGAAACTGCTCATACACCGTAAATATTAATAAGCTTTGGTGGCGTTATTAATTATTCAACTACCGTCAAAATACGGTATGTTTATTCAAATAATCGTTTAATCCTAGCGTCGTGTGACGTCATCGTTCCCTGAGGCGATCAATTACTGCAAATCAACTGCGAATCAACTTTCATGTCCCTCCCCTAGCATTGACATTGCGCACTTGGATGCGAATCGGACGCCCCACTCGCAATTTGTATGTACATTTCTGTGTAAATTATTCCGATTCATGATCATAATGCAGAACTTAAATGTTTTGGAAAAGGGGATCTTATGCCTATTTTCTCGCTTACTTGAGTTATGGATTTTTAAATATTTTCTTATTTATTAAAGCTGCATTTTTGTACGCTTTTCTTATGTTTCACTCTTTTTATTTTTCCCAACTTCAAACGACCAAATCTCATCCAGACTCATAATTGGTAAAAGAGCAAAAAGACAAAATTAACAAGAATACAGAAAGAAGGATTAATCTAACAAATTCTGTAAACAAACGACCGTGTTCCAATTTGGCAAGAGACAACGCTTAATTACGTTCGCCTGATACCGACAGGATTGGGTAGGTAAGCAGTTATTATAAATAATTTAGCAAATAGCCCACCCGGGTAACTCTCGGATGATTAAACAAGAAATCCATGTATTTCACACTATATTATTAAAGGGATTTCCTGTTGCTTTTACTTCCTGGTAATGTTATCAGTATATTTCCAACAGAGAATTTTAGGGACTTCTTCAAAAACCTAAAGGTTAACAAGAAAACGGAACAAGGAAATTGTCGAATTGCTTTCTCTTTATAATCCAGGAATAAACTAAACTTTTGGTTAAATCACCTGTCACAAAATTTGTGAAATAAGAAGTATTTTTAATACTAACAAAAAAATAAATTAATTTCTGGACCAAAATTTTCGTCCATTGAACAAAAGATGCGCTTACTCATGCTAGAGTTTTAAATCAAAATACTGTTACCAACAAAGATTCTGGAGATGTCGTTGTATTCATAAACTGATGTATAGTGAGGTCATTCGGAGGGTTGGATGCAATATGTCTGGGGAAGGCCCTCACGTGTCGAAGGGGCATAATCCGACAGAAAATATAGTGTGTCGTGTGTCAGCTTTAATTGAAAAAGTTAAATACGTTCATAGAACCATTGTTTGTCTACTGACAGTGTGCTTAAGTTCTTTTTGATTCTGTAAATTAAAATGATGAGCAGTCAAGTGTGAAAATTAAATCCCAACAAAATATGTAGGTATTTACATACTATTCACATATCATCAGAAGTTGCTCTTCGAGTAAAATACAAAAGATTAATTCAAAAATCTTCTAGAAGAATCTTATAAATAGATTCAATAAGCCTAAGCGAAAAAGGCTTTCCAAAAAGGTGTTAAAAAAGTATTTTAGCATCTACTTATGAGTGGTTTTCCATCATAAAACCGAGTAGTTAATTTCTAAATAACATTCATACTTCTGGTTTAAAAGGAAAATTGGAGCGGCTGGGAATGTGATTAAAACTTCGTTCATTGTGTTGACAGTTACAGTCGGAACATCATACCGACCCACATTGTTTTCAAACAAATCGTTTTACGTCTGTACTTGAGAATGGACTTTAAACCCTAGTCTAAGTAGTTTAACCATCCTTGAAGGACGAAGATGAGGAATACTGGCTATCATCAAATGGACACAAAAGAAAAAAAAAAAAAAACCGCTCACATAAAGAAAGACAAAAAGTAGAAGCTTAGGCGCTGGCCAGACAGAAGAGACGTAAGACGCAGACGGGGCGCGGACATAATACGCTTCTATACAAAATGTATAGAAGCGTCGCGCCCGCGCCCCGTCTCTTCTGTATGTTTTGCGTCGTGACGCTTCTATACATTTTGTATGAAAGCGTCGCGGTAAAGACAAATGTCCGCGCCCCGTCTGCGTCTTACGTCTCTTCTGTCTGGCCTGCGCCTGAGTCAGCATCACCATCCCAAAATTTTCAACAGATAAAGTATCATTGTTGCAAATATACAATAGATTTTCTCCATCTAACATCTTGAAGCTAAATCAAGCCAAGTAAACAAATAGTCAATCAAAGTTATTAAAAGAACACAACCTACCTAACGGTCCCCTTCCAAAGGGCTCAAGCGTCTAGACGCACGACGCACTTAGCATATTAACTTAATAATTACATTCATCTATCCGCATGTTGATCTAACGCTTTATATAAGGGGAATCCTAACGATGTGAGCAGATCCTTAAACATAAGGAAGCATTTATTTTAATTTAATTTAGTCAAAAAATTTTAAATTTTATTGATTATGTGACTCTACAAAAGACGAGTCGGTTTCAAAGCAGAATATTTTTTGGGTCTTTTTTTATTTAATTCATTTTTAATACGAGATAAAATCCAGCATTCAAAAGCACCACAATATCATACCAGCAATAAACAACAATAAAAATATATCGTCCAAATAAACCACTATAAAATTCTGGTCGCATTACAGAATCCATTAACAGACACACACATACAAATACCTGCATTAACGTGATGAGGTTCGATTGCCCACATTAATTACCATTAATAATTTCTGTAATTCAGTCTCGATGCTCACAAGTAATTACATGCGACAACTCGATGCCTGCGACTGAGTAATCCGCAAACAATATTAGGGAAATCAACATCGATCAGAGCTGTATATGCATATCAATGGTCACGTGCCTTGACGCTGTTATGTTAGAAATGTTCATTACGTAATCATGCTCATGATTCGACGCTAGCTGAGGCTTCTATCGCTGCAATTAGAAATTCCATCAAAACGCTAGCATCTGTATTGTCGAGACAATTTTCAGCGTTGTCTAGTTCGTCTAAAAAGTTGTAAATAAAAGTTCTGCCTTGACCGAGAAATTTGACAACTATTTGGTCAGGGTCAAAACATCGATTTCTTCCTTTATTGTTAACGTTACAGAATGAATCTCGTTTAAAATCATATCCTTTTTCCATACAATCGTTTGGCTCCCTCTTCAAACTTTTGAATTGTTGGGGCTTTTCAACAAAAGCTGTGCCCTTACTCGATACCTCTTGACCATAGACTTTAGATATACTATAGACCGCTAGTATCGCTAGTTTTCCTTCGTGCCAAGCGAGAGCACTTTTTGTCTGTATCTAGTACATTCGTTTACCGATTTAAAGTTATTTTTCGCGCAACGACAGACTTATATGCGAAAATATCGATGGTTTCGACATTGTTAGGATAATATTAGGGTTTTAGATAGTTTTATTAAAACGGCGCGCTCCGTCTTGATACAAAATTTACGATAAAACTAGTTCATACTAGTGCTCACGGTTCATACACTGATAGGCTCACTCTTTAGTTTCTTATCTATACTCTAAGCTCTTGACTAATATCAGCAGCCAAATGATAAGTTCCTAACAACCTACTAAAAACATTGCCAATATGTTCACTGATAGCGTTTATATCAGATACCTAACTTTAATGAATTCGTTCTGGAATGACGAACGAGTATTGATTAGTGTTTCATTTGACTGTTTATCAAGTTTCCGGCCTTCCAAATAGATATTAGTATTACCAATTTATTTATACGTAGGTTGGTGGTACCGTGTCTAATCCGGTTGAATTGAAATATGTAAGTTCGCAGATTTAAACTTACTGGATATTACCCTTAATCCGTAGTGAATTGAAGGAGTTTCTACGGATGATGTATGTTAGGTGAACGTCTGGCGCCAGTTGGTTAGTCACGCTTTTGAACTATTGGCTCTTATAAATATATGGCCCTTCTATCTTAAACTTTATGCAAAGATTACAACTATAACTGACTGACTGACACTTTGCATTGAGGACTCTGTGTACATTGACAATGGCCCAATTGTTATACAATGAAATTATGTATATAATCATAATTTCTTATTTTCATTTTATGCCATTCTAAATTATTCGAAAATAAAAAGCAAATGTCCTTATATATCGTAGCAATTTACTCTCTTTAGTACTTGAAATAATAATAATTTACATTTATATCAAATTCCTATTTTGTATAAAACTTTTCCTAATAAGCATTTAAAGAGACCTTTCCTTTCTTATATGTATGACTAAACGAAATCTACCGAGACCACTTCTAGTCAGTATAAGCGTCAATGTTAGTCCGATCTGTCGACAGACGGGGGCCAATCGAATTACGTTCCCATTATTATTTGGGGACGCTTTGCACAGTCATAACAGGGGAACATGTGTAGTCAAATCTGCGAACAGGTTGCGTATTAATTAGGAAACCAATTTATAGATAGCCTACCTACCTATGAGGGTAGTTTGGTGTTTATGTACTAAGGCCCCTTGTTGGGCGCCAAAGTAAATAAGTTGTTATATCGTTCACAGATTTTTTCCATCATGTGCTTTTTGATTTTGTTTTTATTCGGGGTTCTAATGACATGACCTTTACAAAACAATTCAGTTCCTTTATCTATATCCTCACATATTTTCAAGTCAGTAAAACTACTTAATTAAATAAAACATGGATTTGCTCTATAAGCAATAACTTACTTGGTGACCTAACCAACAATGAGAACTTCGTAAACCTTTTCGAAACAGTAAACAAGAAGTACTCCAACTTTCCTAACATTTAAAAGGCTACATAACCTTTTTGCGTTTCGTTTTAAAAACTTTTGCCCTTTTCTAGGAAGTTTGTAAGCGTTCCGTCAAGTCTCCAGTCCACAGATTAATTAGTATAAATTTTAATTTGTTGTTAAGCAAGGCATAGACGAGTTCAATGCCCTTAAACTTCATATGACGTCACCATATGTTCTTAGTTTTTCCATGTGACAGTTCATACCGTGGTATAGAGATTAGCCAGCTGCCAAGGACGGTAGCCATTTTGACCCCTCAAAGTGCGCCGGACGTACTTAGGTATAAACTCGGGAAGACTCTTCTGCACCCCATAAAAATACAATGGACTTTACACTTATGTGGTAGCAACTTGCATTGACATCCTTTATTCAATTGAAATAAGGTTCAAATTCGTATGTCAGATTGTTGAAGACAATATATGGCTATCACTATAAAATGATCGTGTTACATTTATTTCAAACATTTTTTGGATATTCATTCTAAATAATTATAAACCTTATAATAATAATTGTAAACCTAAAATAAACTAGTCAAGGACTACTTAGAAAGTCTAACCAGTACTAAAGCGGTGATAATTATGTTAAGTAAAAGGTCAAAGTAACAGATACTTTATTTAAACTTACCCTCGAATCAAAATTAATAATTGACAATGTCAGAGAAGGGTACAGAAAGTTTTTGAGGTCATCGCAATAACGTCGGGAAGGACGGTTGAATAATGTCACGTTTTATAAGTTTAATTTTAAAATATTTCTGATACTGACATCAGAAATGTTTCAAAATTTTACACGTAATAAACACATTATTATCATGGCCAATCGTTTCTGTCTCAATGCAGTGGTTCTCCTCCGCCTTAGAAAAGGTGGAGGAGAAGATTCTTGTCGGCAAAACCTTTGTGCTTCTTTTTTCCCTAAACCACCAGACGAAAACGCAAAATTCCCTGATAGACTCATTACTCGTTTTCTTTTTTCCCCTATGAGTTTCCTCATGGTCTTCTGCCACTTGGGCCTCTGCTCCTGCTGCAGAATACGGAGGAGTATTCCTCCTTATTCCTCAGGAGCAGAAGCACTACAGACCACCAGACCGTACAGTCTCTTACCACAGGACTACTTCACCCTTTCCTTATAAAGGAGACCATTCGTGAACGCGCTGCAATCTACCGCGATACGTCCATAACTCTAAAATTTGCGCAAAAATAACTTGGAAACGTATTTCCTCCTACCAATTAAGTTCCAAGAATCATTTCCAAATTGAGTAATGTCAATTCCCAGATTTGTTTTTCCTTTTCTTGTGGCATTTCACCGTCCAGGAAAATTCCTGTAAAATCTGGTGATGCTTTCCTTATCTAGCGCACGACTTTATTTCATTCTTGACATTTACGGTTTATTTTACTTACTTACTGAAGACAGACCTAACCTGAAAGTTTTAGCATTATGGCAGGTACACGAAAAAGATCAAAAAGTAACTGAAAATACTCCATACTTTGTCTCCTTTACAAAAAAAGTATAAATGAATTTTCAATACATGAGTGTCGACTCGCCATACCAGATGCGTCACCCATCCAATGCATAACCTGTGAATGCGCGACTTAACCTCGAGTGCTTGATCGCGACATATGCACAGCTTTTACCAACTAAACCACAGTTTATTTTCAATACGTCAAATTGTGAAGTAACATACAATTTTAAGATACTAACAGTCTAGTAGCTAAATATAACAATAGTATAGACAAGCACAGCTACGTTTACTGGGTCATAACTTATGCGTCATAAATCACCGTTCTACATAACTAAAACTCGCCCAAAGCGCCCTCAATTAGATTAGTCAATCGAGTAACGCGTAGTCGACCGACTTAGTTCACCAAGTAATGAAGAAGTAAAGCCCGCATCGCGTGCCTCGCAACACACCCGATACCGACGTCAATAAAAACAAATATATCACTAAACACCAGAATAACCCCCCAACCACCCACCACATATCGCCACTTCGCCCTAAATACCTTATATAATTACATATCACGCTTCATTGTCGTGATAAATACTTTCTCATAGTTATCATTTACCAAATCTACGCTACTGTCCATTTTAGATAATGGTGCGACCGAGACGCAGCATACGGATCGTCCGGGAGAGAGAATGGGGTGGATATAAAATAACATATATTATTATAGTGTCCACAAGCCAAGCGGATATTGATTATCTGCCACAGCTGAGAGCCGCGGAGCCCCCGCGCGCCCCGAGCGGCTTGAGCGCCCACTAAACTTATGTTGCCGCCGCCTAGACTACATTTTCCACCCTAAATCGGGTTGCAAATGGTGCATTTTCCCTCTGTTTCTTTCGCGAACATAACTCGTTTTCGCAAGCTGCGCGATATTCAATATTTGATCTCTGTCTAACCGCCTGAACTGCGTGCCACTGCAATAGCGCCGTCTCGTTCGAACACATTCCATAATAATTTTCGATGCATTCCCTTGCCATGATTTTCCATGAAACTAGGAGTGCGATTTTACTTGTAAGTGCGCTAAACTTTAAAGAATACCGCAAGTTTATAACTCGCGCAACATTATTACTTTGTAATGAAATAATTTTAGACATCTGTTTGAGTTTATTTTATGTTTATTTTAATTCTCAGTAAAGAATTTTATGATTATATTTTGAATACGGTTGAATAAATAATTAAAAAATTAAAGTATGGTAAATAAATACGTACACAAAACAATTAAATAACAAACATATTTTTAACTTAAAATAGAATATTGATATTTGTAAAATATATTTTTCTTAGACAACTAATCTCAACTCACTTTCGTAGCAAAAGTACTTAGAAAATAAAATGAAACTATTATTTAAATGCGGTTCATTAAAATTCAATATTTATCTGTATCAAGTTCATGAAAGTCTGTAAGGATTCACCTTTAACTTAAAAGCATGGCATGTCTAGACACAACCAGCGAACAAATTCTGTGCTACAAAACTTTTCGTGGGGCAAGGGACTCTCTACATTCATCTTGGTGCGTCTGTGTGTGTTCGTGTAACCTGTGAAAAATTGCTTTTCTGCATGTGTGCGCCGCTCGCAGCCGTAGTGGTGGGCGAGGGGGGAGGGACCTGTGCATGTGTGCGTTGGGAGGGCGGGAAAAGGGGTCCGAGTCGTGAACTAAATAGCTTAGTGTTAACACATATTGACATCAAATTTACCGCGATGCTATCATTTATTCAGGTAGCAATGCGCTCATTGTTCTTTTAGTTAAGTTTTGAATACTTTCGCGTGGTCAGTTTTTTAGGGGGGCGAACAAGCATGTCAACAGTTAATTATTTTTATCGTTCTGTTTGACTTATGTTGACTCGCTGTCGAGTTATGTTTTTAATTATTCGCTGTAGCGTCCAATTTTTTACACTGCCATTTTTTATTTCAAAACATTTTTATCTTAAAGGTCAGTGTTTTTTACGCTTTATTTCATTTAAGGTTATGTAATAAAATTATAAAAAATGTTTGCTTCGCCACCTCAATAAAAGTCATTGCCGGTTTAAGCAAATCCAAATGGACAATCCTCACATACCATCACTTTATTTAAATAAATATTAAAAATGATTATTCTACTATTATTTCATAAAATATAGTTATATACATAACGCCTACATGAGAGCTACGCATCAGGACTGGCAATAAAAGCAACTGAAACAAAACCATTAAAAATTCAGGTGGCTTGCTCGATGCCTATTCCCGTCGCAAATAAGAGAATAAACTTGCATTGTATTCACTACATACGAAGTAATATCATGTATCTACATGATAGATGTATTACAAACTGCATTACGGCAATCTAATCATCTAGCAGTATTGACCTTTGCCGAATTCTGCTCAATACATGCTGTATTGTTCGAAACGGTTATTGTTGCAGCGTTCGGCGTATTGATCCCGTTCGCGAGCGGTTCGCGTAACACGTTGCGCACGTCAACTCAAAACGCTTTTATTGTCGCGGCCGTAAAGCATATCGATGCGATATAGCTCGCGAGCAGGTCGCGTAACACGTTGCACGCATTAAGGCATAAAGGTTTAAAATAAATGCGTGGGAAACCTTAACTTCTCACCCAATTGTTATTAAAAGAAAATATTTCCAAGAAGATAATTTTTTAATTTGCGCGTATCTTCACATTACAAACTTTCGTGTGGTTACAAACTTTCTATCATAATCTCCCCTAAAGTACGATCAAGAAACTCCACAGTCTTCCTTCATTCTAATCTGAACCTTATATCCTTGTCATAGAGTCGAGGACGTTAGATATTTGTTTCAGAAGTGTAGTTTGTCTGTCATAAATATGAGCGAAGTAACAGACAGAAAAAGTTTGACAAAAGAGGTTAGCTTTAAGTTCTTGACTTACATAAATATGTTAGTTTATGGTGTAAAAATATGGCACCTGAAATAAAGTAAGCAATTATAAAAAAGTAAATTTATTTACGCAAAAATAGCTCTAAATAATCTATAATAGTGTTAAAAAGTATAGTTTTTTAACTTGAACGTGACGAACTGAAAACTAGTTTTGTCCATAGGTATAACGAAGTAATCTAAATATCCTTTGGTAGTCTAAGTAAAACAGTAAAATACCTATAAATATTTTCTAAAAAAAATCCATATGATTGCTGTTATGAAAAAAGTCCCTATGAACATACCTAATATCGATATCCATTATTGTAGGTATATAAACAGCACTTAACCAATGAGACAAACCCAGACGTTCTCAAAGTGGTAAGCTTGCACGAAAACTTAGAGGGATGCAGGGGAACAAAGAAATGTATAGAGCTACTCATTATCACTACGAAAAAAAACTTGCGTTACTTGAAATTTTTCTTATAGTATCATTATCCCTCGCTTTGTACGCATTAGTCAAATGACCTATTAGCTTTATTATTTTGAAATACTAATAGATATAAAATGACAATTTACGTACATAAATAGTAATCAACATCATTATAACTCTAAAATTAATTCAAAGTTCAACTATCAGAATCATTTAAAACACATGATCGACTCCATGGTTTTATCGTTCTAACCAGTGGCGCTACGACATTAATTTATCAAAACAATTTAGTTGCTCGTCCGCATTGACCTTTAAACTGCGACACAAATGTTGTTAACTTAACCCTAGTTCAATATCATAAATAATATTTAATTTAAAGCATGTTTTGTACTATAAATAAGTGACATGTGAATAAAAATAACACAGTACTTAACTACAACTTCCATACATAAATTGTACATGATTTTAGGATAATATTTTTGGAGTTTTGTGAATATAAATCTGTTGTCTGTCTGTAAACCTACGCAGAGAAAAAAGTGTGGGCAATCACATTTCAAAATCCCTTCTCTCCGCAAGGCTTTGATTAAAATAATAGTCTATTTAATCCATTTATAGTTATTTACAGTGAAATTCTAAGAATACCGTCTATCCTAGTACAAAGATAAAGTCTTTGTTTCAGGTCAGGTCAACTCGGACACAGAGCAGACATACAACCAAATTGTTTTGATTTATTAATAACGCAGCGTCACTAGTAGAACAATAAATCTATAGAGCAGACTACCCAGTATTAGCACGAAAAGATTTTCAAATCTGGATAAAAGAGGCTAAAAATAAATCAATGTTTTACAGCTAATGAATAAACACCTATGTATACTTATAGCTACATAACTTCGTTTTATGACAAACGTTAAACCAGTACCAATTTCATTTAACTGACGGTTTGTCTAACACTATCGTGAATGTTTCTGATTGAAGATACACATCAACTAATAAACTAAACAAGGAATGGTGAGTTGACGGCCTCAACGGGGTCTTAATGAACTTGTAATAAAATTATTGGCCACACACAGGGCAGCTCAGGCAACGCCCCAGGACGAGTTAACCTGCGTAGTGATGTGCAGAGACGGGTAATATCGATATCGATATTGACCAAATTTAATGTTTAAGTGTATAAAATTCTCAAACTAAAATTTCTGATAGGTCAACAGCATTGCTTTGCGAATACCCAACATTAAAGTTTTACAATACATACTCGGAAAAGCAATCAATTTTAGGTAGAAATCTATCTCAAATAAAATCGAAATGGCTACGGAAGAGTGCTTAGCATTTTACTGTATAGTTTAACCACACTTCACGCTTGGATATACACATTAAACCATTTTATTTGCAAACGGAACTAACTTAAACTAAAACTGTAAACATATACCATTAAAGCGCGCTAACCATTTGCACGATATACTACATATGGAGAAAAATAACAGCGTAATTCTCTGTTTATATCGACATCGATAAACCGACTCCACTCACAGTCAGTAGTATCTAGAGAGGCAAGCTACAATAAAATGTACCGAGCTAGCTACAAGCCTGAGCAGTTACTCGGGTATACCCCACCGCCTCCCTCCCCCTACTCCGCCCGCCATATGCGCAGTTCACTCACACATGCATAACACACGCAAACACATCACCTGCAAATCGGGTCCACACATTTGATTATCAATAGTGACGTATGCAGCTGCCAATCTGTCGATAGATGCTAATAGTGTCCGACCAATTATACACCTGATTGATTTCGCAATTTTGCAAATATTTATGAAAAATATTATCGATATCGATATCGCAACTCTGTTTTAATGGATTTATAGATAAATTGGAAGTTGAGTGGTAGCATATAGCTGGAAAATTTTAACAGATTATTTTTGCAACTGATGTATTATTCAATTCATAGGAAATCTTTTTTCGAGATTCCCATTTCACTCGGCCTTGTGCATTCTCGACGCGGAGATGTTTACTCATATACTTTTATAGATAAAAATACGAAGCGTTTTGTATGTTCAGTGTAAATATCACGTGAAACTTGTCGGTAGGTATGTAGATTTGCATGTCTTTATGATGTAACTAATTAGTTAAATAAATATATTAGACACAATTTTTTATTTGCTACGTTGCAAAATTTTCTGAATAACGTTGAGGTACGAACCTTGTATGTGGACAACCCATCCTAAATGAAAAAAGAAAAAAGGACCTACGAGTAGATTAAGTGAAACCGCCAAGTACAGAATCCCAGACCCATCACGACCCTCACTGAAAAATGATTTATATAAAGAAGTAGTAAGCTTGGAACCCTTGTTCCAGACTGAAGCATATACCTACATTCAAATTTTCCTCAACCTTTAATAGGAATGAGCGTGAAGAGAACTTAGTTACCTGAAGTTTAAACGGGACCACGTAATGTTGTTTGGAACTGCGAACAGTAACGTATTGAGTTTGAAAATCACTGGAACAAGGACAGGATATCAGACAATGACTCGATAAGATATAGTCATAAGGGGAAATTCTTCGAGGCGTATAGTAAACTAAATGACTCACGCGCAGTAATTTTTTATATGAATAAGTTTGATTGGAAGCCATATTGACAACCTCTGTGATCGGGTCTCCAAGGTTTCCGCCAACTATGAGGTCCCGGGTTCGATACCGGACTGGTCTATGTAGAAATACCAGTTTTTTGCATTTCTTAGGGTGGGTTTTTGTGGTGTCTTCGCTTCGCTGTTCTTGATTAAATAACACAGGTGCTTTAGCTACTAACTTTGGTTTTAGAGCAATGTATGTGATGTTGCCGACATTTAGGTGTTTATTATGTTCTACGCCTCTTATACATACTTGAAAACTGCTGGGTTATAATCTGTTTACTCTGATCAAGGATTATCACATCTCAAAATAGTAGCAGATGTTTTCATTGTACTACACCTTCAGATTTCTACATAAAGGATGAATATTTTGTCAGCCCTACTTATGTCTAATCAAGGTTCATGGTAAATCGATACGAGATAACACAAAATTTATGGGCACCTACATCTTTTCTTATTAAGATTGAATAGACGTCAATAACTCGCAAGTGAAGGAATTGCGACAATTTATTGACCACTTATTACTAACAAAGGAAAGGTCGCCTTTTAGTTTATTCTCTGGCTCGTGTGGGTGTTTACTATGACGTCACTACTTCGTACCAAGACACTTTATGATGGAAGGTAGTTGCTCTATTCTATTCTCTTGTTACATTTTAACGTGAATACAGATTTTACGGTACGTTTTTAACAGATGGGTAAGTAAGCTAAGGGTCTCTTATGTATCATTATTTTTCTCGTGTGAGCTTCTTTTTTTCGAACGATCTTGACCTGAAAACTTTATAAAATATCTCTCATAAAAATACCATGCAAACTGCAAAGTCACCATCTAAGTATTGAGAGATCTTGCCAAGTAAAGGTGCTGAAGTCTGTCTTAGAAACCCTGGGTTCTTTATCTTTTCACAAACTGTTATGATACTATAGCTCATGCCAAAAGTAGTCTATGTCGATGTTATCATCATCATCATATCAGCCTGTTGCAGTCCACTGCTGGACATAGGCCTCCCCTAAGGAGCGCCACAGCGCACGATCTCCCGCCCTTTGCATCCAGTCACTGCCAGCTGCCTTCTTCAGGTCATCGGTCCATCTAGCCGGGGGGAGATCATACGACATACGACTAAGGTAATTAGTATTGTCCAAAAATGTAGCAAGCAGAAGTGGCAGTGGGCTGGCCATGTCTGTCGCAGAACCGACGAGAGGTGGAGCAGGAAGGTTCTCGAATGGAGACCACGCTTAGGCAAACGTAGTGTAGGACGCTCCCCGGCTAGATGGACCAATGTCGATGTAAAACATTTAAATGCTGTTACTTTACTGTATTGTTCAAAGTTATTTGAAGATTGAAGATCAATGGTTAATATAATTGATATGCCTAATTAGATGAAAATAGATCCAGTAACGAACACAACAGCCACACCCCTGATACAGAATCGTGTTTTAATTACCTACCATTACATAAACTGGACTGCGTTTGTTTACAATCCAATTTGCTAAGTGTGTGACGCTAGGGTTATCACTTTGATAAAGATGATAGTCCAAAAAAATTTATATTTTATGTATTTCGAGAAAGAATTCCTTTAGATGGAATTCTGATTTCAGTAAATTATTTATGTTATTATAAACAATTCCTGGGAAATAAATGTAGGAGATTATAATGGTATTTTCAGATAGATGAATATCTTTAAACTTGTATAGAAAGAAGACTAGCTATTGAGGGAATTATATTAAGTCTGGTGATCATATTCTGAGGCAAGCGGACAATTTTCGATGGTTTTAGTGCAATTATGTGTACTTGTGAAAGTTACATTGACCGGCAAACACATCTAAGGCACAATTAACGAGAAAAAATACCAGTTCCAATCACAATACGAATCGAGATCGCATAATAGTCTCTGTTTAGAGCAAAACGAAAGCTTTATACAAGTACTTGTGTAGAATGATGCATTCGTATTGATTCAGAAGAGCTCAAGTCATTTTCCAACTGTAATATGAGCATGAAAGTTTTTATACAAAGTTATGATCATTCTGTACTTTTCCCCTATTATTTAGTATTCTGCGCGAGAACAAAGAGTGTTTGCAGCTTTAGTTCATAAAGTGGGACATCCTTTGATAGGGGAGGGGGGGGGGGAATATATAGAACTAATCGAATGGATGTAATCGAAGTGAGTGTAGTGAAAAACGTCTGGAAGTACGTGAATTATATATGATTAATTTCAAAATCGGCCTCCTCCAAAATGTCCTTAAAATTATGTTTTGGGGTCTTTATTGGAGTCGTAAAAACTTAAAAGTTTGGTTGAAGAAATTATATAAATTTTTCAATATATAAAATTTTTAGGTCTTTAAATAGAAAAATGTGCAGTTGCAGCTGTCATTAACGTCTACTCAACTCCTAGTAAGGGCCTCCAAATAGACTTCTTACCGACCTTCACCTAAAATATCTATGACTTTAAGATATCCAGCATAAAGGTCACCAAATACTCAAACTCTATCCAATTTACATAAAGATCATGAACCAAGAGAAATCCATTACAAAATCGTTTAATCTAAATCATTTACGTGATATAACCTCACCTTCTAGTCAGTGACTTTAATCTGCAGCAAATAATATACAATGACATTGGTCGTCGCATTTTTTCTGTCTCGGCTATATCTAGGGTGCAGCTACCCCTGCAGACGGTTCGCCGGCCCTCGAATGGAGGTCGCTCAGCTAAGAAGAAATTGGAGGTGGTATGTGTATGAACTGTAAATAATTAGACGACGTCAATGTTAGGTACTTAAAACTTGTGTCGGCTGTATAATAATTTGTAATTAAGACTAAAAAATATGCTTTTTGATAACAGCAACAGTGTAACAAAGTTATGTTTGAATGGTCAGAATCCCATTTGCAGATTATAGAGAAAATTAAAGGGTACGGCCAATAGATAATTTAACTTTATTTTTAATTAAAAATATGTTTTTATTTAAAGACTGCAACTTCAAAACTTAAAGTAATGAGCTTCTCAACAAACTGACAGTAAACACCAGACTTTTTTAAATAAATACATAGATAATATTATTTTCAACAATTGTGCTTACATATTATATATATATAGACGGGCCTGTTGGTCTAGTGGTTAGTGACCCTGACTGCTATACCGGAGGTCGTGGGTTCGATTCCCACCCAGGACAAATGTTTGTGTGATGAGCACGATCATTTGTTCTGGTTGTCTGGGTGTAATTTATCTATAATATGTATGTATTTAGAAGTATATAAGTATGTTTAGTTGCCTGGTTACCATAACACAAGCTCTGCTTAGCTTGGGATCAGATAACCGTGTGTGAGTTGTCCCGGAATATTATTATATTATTACTAGCTGTGTCCCGCGGTTTCACCCGCGTGAATACCTAGGTCCCGTTCCCGGTGCCTTTGTATATAATAACAGACAAATAATTAGCAATAAATTAAAATTGCGACTATAATTTGAGATTTAAACTATCCTATCTCTCAAGTTGGATCGAACTGCACATGGTGTGCGATTTTTATTATAATCGGTTAAGTGGTTTAGGAGTCCATTGAGGACAAACATTGTGACACGAGATTTATATATATTAATATTTTATTATTATGTGCCGCATCCATGTCTCACATATTCTACGATGTAGCGATTCGCAAGTCTGTAAGTGGTCAGCTCAAGGTGACATTATTATAATACAAGATGTTACTCACATTGAGGTGAACGCATACATTTATCATGGCGTCTCCTTCTCTCCTTTTATATAATTGCATTGTACCCTAGTTTTGACTCTTTAACCTTTTTATTCCATCGAACTTAGCAATCGGCAATAAAAATGAATAAGTAAAAAATATGACCTTAAAATTATAATACCAGCTTTGAAACGTTTGAGTTTAAAGGGTTGAATTAATATCACAGAATGTAATTAGAACTCTTATTTTACTGAATTACTTCAGCTGCAACCCTCTCCTGAACAAAGTTTTGTATTAAAATGTCTGTCTGCTTACTTATATGGAGAAACTAAAGGGCACACAAGCAAGAATGAAGGAGCTACACGTGAGCATCGCATTCCACACTACCGATTCCCAAGTGCTATCTACAATCAAAACGACATGTATTCCTGTGACGAATACTCCATCCCTACAGAAACCTCGGATCCCTTTCATCGCACGATCTAACCATCATTTTGCGTTTTGCATCACTCGAAGTACGAAAGATGAAAGAAGTTCAAGCGCTCTTGTTCAGGCCGCGTCCTTGGGGGAGGGACGGAAAGGAAAGGGGAATCATCGCCGGATCCAACCCGGAAAAATACCTCGAAACTGAGCGGGTGGGGTGGGACCGCTTAATGATCAAAACGCCTTCAATATTGCGAAGGCATGAGTCTTATCATTATAATTTATTCACGGCACAGCAGCTGAGAAACGTCTCCCGTCACACCTCCATTTTAAGGGTCCGCGACAATGAAGGTCGAATTTATTTTTACAATTATTTCCGTGAACAACGATAATGAAGAAAAGAAGCATCTTCATTCAGGTGACAGGAATGAGATGTCTTATTTAATATAACTGTTATGACCTTTACGTCTTGAAAAAAGAGAATTTTATAGGGTAAAATAAATATCGGAATACACGGGACTTGCCGCTGCAAACAATTTAAGTTGATGATTTAGAACTACATCCAGCAAAGCTATATGTAGACTATTTTTGTCAAAATTACACGTATTTTAAAACCAAAAAATACTATATAATTCTAACAGTTGCATCAATTTATCCTTACTCGTCCTCAAAATTTCGGCAAGCTGCCAGTTCAAACCCAGGATCTACAGACGATGACAATCTCTGGCTCCCATTGAATTGAACGTCAATTTCCAAAATGTTTACCAGATTTATACCTCGTCACCGTTCGATATCTTATTGAAACGTTCAGGTTTATATAGTCCCCCTTCTGCCGATACTTTCGTCTGGCTCCTAACCTTATTATGTACCTGTTGGGCAGCCAATTGTTTTTGCTTCGGTTGGATTGATACTATAGGTATTACATTGATGCAAATTAAAGTATGTATGGTAGAAAAGAAAGCTGGTGATGAAATTAAATTGCATATTCTTAAAAGGACAAAGATGGGCAAAATTTGTCAGACAGACTCACACGTTCTATTAGATTTTTAATCAACGTTAGTTTATGTCTTATTTTGTAGAAGCTAAAGTACAAAGTTTGAAACGCATTGTTCTTTATTTATAGAAAGTCACTGACAAAAAATGTCTATATATATCTACGAAAGAATTTATTTTTAACTTTCAAGGTAAATTTAACTCTCACCTAAAAATAAATACCGTAACTCATGTTGTTCCAACGAACTTACTTTCAATGTTTTCAATATTTTCACTTCAAAACAAACTTGTATCTCACGACTAACTTATGCATGTCACATGCCTTATGGAAAGAAGAACGAAAATCGATTGAATGACAGGCAACGTTTTCCGTATCTGTATTCCATACATCACAAAGTTAACGTCAATAAATCAGTTGACTATAGCACACACTCCTGGGAGGTTTTCCTCTAATAAAGGCTGTCCCGGTCTATAGGTAGCCGCTTTGTCTACAGCCTCATCGGTCGAAACTTTCCTTTCCGCAGTCAAACTTAGATCAAGCTTGGAATCTTGGAAAACAATATAGAGCAGAATTCCAGGTGTGACAGCGATCATTTGCGTGTGCCAATATTTTAGTCTGATCTGTATCCATTCGACGAAAAATTTACGTTTCGTTGGAAAATGAAACGTTAATAAGTTATTAAGAAATTCGTAGAATTATTATTGAATATCATATAATAGTTTAATGGTATTGTACTTAATTACTGTTATCATGGTAAAATACTGTAAGATATCTCACTAATATTTTTTTTTTATTCGTTTATTGACATTATTTTGTACATGATGAAAGCATACAGTGACTGGTTATCCAGACATATATGTCAAAACATCACCAATGATCAACAGTAGCTATACAGCCTTAATCCAACTTATTTTACGAACAAAATCTAAATTACACTGAATAATTCTAACCTTATAAACAATGCACGCTAACAGAACGGCGAGGCGTCTTAATTAAAGTTGCTCTATATATTTACGTACTCAATCTCACTCTCGGAAGTTAAGGAAAGGTTAAGGGGGGGGGCACCCACCCCAAACATTCCCAAATTTTCCCAAAGTATCGTTTAATGCAAGTTTATTAAGTATCTACCATCGTAAAGCGTTAATTAATTCTTTATTTTTTGCTTTGAATTTTATTCGTCTGAATCTGTAAAATTATTCCGATGTTGTTTTGTTTTTGATTTAAGGACGAGCCAATTAACGAGTCAGTGATGAATTTCAAAACAATATGTTTAGGGAAATATCTGGAAAAACACTGAACTAACTTTACATTTATTTGTATTTTGTGTTTATTCAAAAATCAGACTGCTCGATTCTTTGCTTACAGAGGCGGTATTTGTGCAAGTGTCACCTTTTGCCAAAAGTCACAGCATCACTCATCACGCCACTAAAGTATAAAAAAGGCTTTATAAAGCTCATTATATATCTTAATTCTTTCTATAAATAAGGTTTTTAAAATCAAAACCAATTTACGTAAGTCAGAAATTCAGAAGAAAACCTTTATATTTGTAGCTGCCGTCAATTTCATTTATTCGCTTCACTCAAACCATTCAGCTAAACATTTGTCCTTTAATGTTTATTACATAATATTCGATTGTATTTGACAACCCCAGAGGTAAACTTAAGGGGCTCAAGTTATTAGCGATCGAACGATTTTTAAAATCGCCCTTCGCTTGTTACTTAATCTGGATGGATTTTTATGTAAATAAAATATAGTTAACCTTTGAGGCCTAGCGACCTCAAATTGAAAGATCTAAATGTAATATTAAATACATTATTATAATTATCGAAACTTAACCATAGTTTACCCGACCTTACTTAATTCCCCGGATTATTTTTATACATTCAAAATTTTTCCTTCACACACGTTTGTAACACCTTCGTATAATGATATATAAAAAGCTACATAAATTAACTGATGATTTTTGTTCTATCAAACTATAAAGTATATAACGGCGCGTGACTTAATTTGTATTCAACTAAATGGCAACTTTAATTAAGAGCGGGTAACACCGAATGGAGTTGCGTCTGTCATAGCGGGCGAACGTCGTGCCAAGGAATTGGGTATTTGGACGGTCGTTTGCAAGTGATGGTCACTCGCAAACCCATTGGCTCTAAATTGCTAATTGTTTCTGTAATCCTTAATTGTTTAAGTAATTTAAGTGTCTGTATAATTAAAATAGTGAACAGTCAACGTTACAGTGTGTTTATTTCAACGTTTCCTGAAGTCTAACGCCTACTATGTATTCCCGAGCTGACGAGGTCACTTATCAGCAATCAGATACAACAGCCCGGTCTCCCGACGTCCCGTTATATATATATTTTATTGTCTTTTCGCTGAAATTTATTCTTGAGTGAACCGTGTACTGTAATGCATTTCTACAGAAACCGCTACCGCTCATAAATTAAACCACGCAAATCATCGACCCCTATTAATAACGGATGTCGATCCTAATTATCAATACATCTATCGTTGTCTGCAATCTACCCAATTTGTGTATAATGCCGGCATTTAAAGTTAACCAGAGTAAACTGATTCATTTATGATGATACCGTGCAGTATTTTCAACGGATTTTACTGAAAAATACTGAAAACATTCATTTCCCTGAATTATTTTCATTTTAAGATAAAGAATTATGGTCCTCTTTTTAAAACTCATGCTGCATTGTAAAATTAATTACTTATTTCTTGATTTATAACATTTTCACAAGTTTTTTTTTATATTCAAGAAGCTATAATTGTGCTTTAATTTATGAACAGATAAGAAAAAGAAGGTCACGCGTGTTATAAAATGCACGTGACTACCGCACGAGTCTACTAGCACGTGTAAAGTTTAATACAATCGCTTCAAAACCCGTTGCTATGTCAGTTTTCATCAGCTCGCCACTTTTATTAACGGTTTCCTTGTTTAAAGTTCTCTTTTCTTCTTTAAATTTTTCAAGTAAATAATTTATTTTAAAAGCAACATTATCTAGTTACTAAATTGGCTTTATTTGGCTAAGTTACAATTTTGAGTTTATTACTGACCTTCAGTCCTGTCTCTCCATTTTCTCTACTCTAATTTTGCTTAATCTTTTTCTTGATTTTGACTTACTCTTTTTCAAATTATTGAGATCCAGTTAAAAATATCTGGTGAAGATTTTTTTTAAGGAAGTACCTACAAATGTTTATGAAATATGAAGAGTTAAGAACGGGCCCCATAATGCTACCCTGGTGAACACCGCCAAAGGAAATATCTCAGAAAATTAAACGAATTAACTTCCAGCTAGTATAGCTTAAACATTGCATTTTCATTTACTAATATCATGTAAATAGGTTTAAAAATAAATATTGTAGAAGATAAAGTGCTTACAAAATTCGTCGATATGTTAAAAGCTTTACCGAAAACCATCATGCTATCTGATAATATTTATTAACTTGGTTAGAACTTAATATTAAACGGATAAATAATAACATGAGTAATGAGATGTGTTGACATGTTTTAATTGAGGAGCTTCCTCGTATTTTCTTTCATACCTGATTAAGGACTTCGAAGAACTATTGTTGATACCAAATATACTTAATACATTTTTTATTTTAAATTATTTGTATACTGTATTTGTATACTTTATATAATGTTCTACTATATCAGCCATTTTTCGATCTCCACAATAATGACATCTTTTAAAATAATCCATAAATGCAAATACCTTTCTAAAAAGGTAAACATCACCCTTTATCCCAAACACAAATCACAACTAATCAAATTAATCGGAAGGCGGACCGATATCAACATTATTAATGCAAACCCCTCCTTGCCGAACCACCCCTCACCCCCGCCCCCTCCTACGTCCCCACCGTCTTCTCCTTTAAGAAAGAGGACAGTACTTAAAACTCTTATGTTGGAAAAAGGAATATGCTTTTCAGCATTCTGCTTTTGTTTCGTTTTAAGGATTTTTTTGTGTTAAAGGTCAGGTGGTTTTAATCAAATACCTTACCTTACAACTAGAATTAATTTATTTTGTGATAAAATATTATGTAAATCAAAATATATTTTTTTATTAATTGCTTTTAATAACCTATTATTATTCCTATTTTTAGTGCTTGTGTAATTTGTTCCGTTACATTATGATTTGTTAAGCTCATAATTATGATTAAAATACTGATTTCTCGAAAGCTAACTCAGTATGTATCAGTATGAATAGTTGGAACTTCGTACAGTTGCCTTAAGTAAGGATACATTTTTATAGCACTATATTCTAAAAATAGATTGTGACCTTTTTTTAATCTATTTCTAGTACAAATCTTGGTTGTTGAAAATATAAAAAATGGTTTTTATATGTTGCAGAAGTTAGTTAAAGATTTAAAAGTTAATCATGTAAGGCAAAAAAAATACAATGAAGTACAACAAATCAACTAAAACTTAAACATTAAGATTAACAAACCGTGACAAAAGTTTACTCTACTCCTGTTGCGTGAGCGTCAAAATCCATTAAATCCATAATACGGCCATACTCAGGATCAATTAACTTCATCTACCCTTTGGTCTCTATATTAAAGGTGTTTATTGTGAGAAAATGTCTTTCCAAACTGCAAATCTAACGTTGGCTAGATGCCACGCGCACCGATGTCTATTTTCCGTCAACTCTCGAGGAAACAACCCTTAACAAAACGGACTAAAGTTGAGTTTTCTTTGCTTTTTTGTTTTACGACGGTATGGTATGTTGGTTTTTCGGTAGGGGACCGGCCGCCCGCACCCCTACCCCCAAACTCCACATGTTATTTACGTGTGAACACAACGCCGTGGAGGGTTCAATTTATCTGACCTACTGGGCCTCCCACTAATATAACGCTCGGAATTGCTTGTACCTACCCCTTTTTCGTGGTCATTTTTTCATTTTGTTTATATACTTAAAGGTTTTTGGTGTCATTTGACTAGTATAAAGAAGTGAACATTGAAAAAAAGATCGGATTTCTTGTGAAATCAAATCAATTTTAAAGAAACTGTAAAGCCTTCAACAGTACAAAGTCAAATTTCTAAAATAATCAAAATGACAAACAAAGAAGTTACATAAAATTTTTATTCCTTCCTATTTTTAAGAACAGAAATTGTCGTATTCTAATGCACCATTTTGTGTTAGCTTCAATTTAAGTAGGTACTTAATCAAAACAAAATTGAGACTGTCGCATTGTACTACGTAATTAAATAAAAGTTCCATTAAACATAACAAAGAAATAACCCCTACACAAAATATTGAAGGGGACACCGCGACACCTCTATCCATAGCAAGCGGCCGAGTGGCGCGATGGCGGGCAGATTCACGATTACAGCCATTTGAGGGGACCGCCCGAACTGTATGATGGACTGGAAATATTCCATAATATCTAAAGCGTCGTTACAATGCCTTAGCAGAATATTTTTCTTGGGCAGAAAGCCGATATTCCCCCAAGAGTTACGACATTTCAATTTGCCAAGGCGGGCGGAAAATGGAATTACGATTGAAGCGAGAACGCCCGAATGTCGACGAGGTCGTCCTGCTCTCACCCGAGCCGCCCCGAGCGCAACCGGAGGGAAACGAGTGAACGACGCGCCCGCCGCGCCGCACCAGGCCGTGTATTGATTAGATGCGGGACGTCCGATGCCATATAAATTAGGCCGCACAGAAAAACAGACTTAGTAAGTACATATTTACGTTTAATAGTAATCTCAACCTGAAACCATACCGAGAAGCTTTAGTCATAATTATTAGTATTAGGTACGTGTTTCATATTTTAAGCAGAATTTACTTTGATTTAAATACTATCTCTGTGCATGTGCGAGTGAGCCGCAAAAGTTCTATGTAAATTGAATATCGGTCAAAGTCGACAAAAATGTT
The DNA here is from genome assembly GCA_905475315.1 of Autographa pulchrina. Taxonomy (NCBI): domain Eukaryota; kingdom Metazoa; phylum Arthropoda; class Insecta; order Lepidoptera; family Noctuidae; genus Autographa; species Autographa pulchrina. The sequence goes on from FR997770.1 coordinate 3,796,428, forward strand.
ACCCAGTATACAATTAATTATTAAATAATAATTATCTATGTCATCTGAATATTATAATAACGTGGGTGTCATGAAAACGGTGGAATTAACAAACTCATTACGAAGTGTCAGTTTAAAGGACAATAATAATGGTTTCATTTTCAGCAGTAATTAATATAAAAGCGATCCTATTTGATGCAAGCCGACATTTAGGCCAAATAATGTAGACGAATAAATATACATTACATTATTAACGAATGTTGGCCTCGTTTCTCGCTCTCTTTGTTCGTTTCACGATTTTCCGTGAGAATTAATTGAAAATAAGTTTTCCTCATTGCGGTTTCAAGGTTCAAAATAATTTGTTGGGTGGAACATTTTGTTCCCGGTGATCGACGGTGGGGGTTTATCTTATAATAGACCTTAACGTGTAAAGCGTTAAGTAGAGATTTCGATGTGTACAATGCGATGGCGCTTTTCATGATTTGTGAGTTTATAGCAACGGTGAAGTGTCGGTGGTTAATGGTGGCAGCGCGTGGCTCTCGCCGGCCGCCATATTGAAAAAGTTTGGCGCGAAAAAAGGGCGGTAAAAATACAAATCGATGACAATATCAGTTTGGAATCTTTGAAATAATAGCTTTTACTAACAAGTTTGATCATATATAGGCCTATTATCATTTATAATATGAGTATTAACTATTAAATATTCAACCAACCATGTATGGTTGGTTGAACTAAAACGTATGTAAGAAAACTTTATCAATTTACACAATAACAAATAATACACAAATACATAAGGGAAAACAGAAGAGTTGTCTCGGCCCGAACATCTTTTCGGTAATTCACCTCGGAATCCCTCGTTCGGGAGATTTAGATGGAATACCACCCTCCCAAGGGTGACCCAGAGGTAAACCCGTTGTTTCTTGGAGAACCTCCACTCATGCCAACATTTTCTTTACTTAGCAACATTATATAACAACACCAAACTCAACCCTAATCAAAGTGAATAAGGTATATTTTGCGTTGGAGATTCATGGCGGATATTACTGTCTGTAGTTTATTATTTATTGGCACCTTTTCAGGTACTTAAGGTTGGATCGCCGCGTAGGGTTCGCTGAAGATTCGGTCTCGCATATTCGTCAACAAAACCCCTACTATTTGCTCACTTAAGTCGGATTTTGTGGAAATCGGAACGTTTGCTTGTAATCTGTGATTTTATGTCCTTATACTATACTTTAAAAGTATGAATACTTAAGTATTTAATATATAAAAGGGTACTTTAAATATTGGTTATATGATGTTTGAATAACTCGTGTGGAGATATTTTTTTTTTAAGGTTGTATTGTGAAATATTATTGTTTTAACAAATTATGTGTATGTCATGACTTTTAAGATGAAGCACTACATTTTCACCAACATAAGCTATAATTATTTTTTAGAGTGTTGAAACAGTGTTTTTTTTTATTATAATCGTGAAGAAAGTTGCCTTTATTTTATTTAACTGTTTATGTAGCTTTTCTTTATAAGAGTTTTATTTGGCACACTATTACCGCACTTTATAAAAAGTTTTCATGAAAGTGACATTCTCGTGACTTTTAACAATAGTAGGGGATTCGATTGAGCATTGTAGGTTTACCTCGTAGATACCTGTTCGTGTATTAAGTTAACGAAACTGACTACAAGTACACTGGAGGCTAACTTTAGCACAAATTGATACCTTGATACCTTCAGTTAATTATTCAAGTTCTTATTTCTAAAATAGATGTTAGTTAATTCTTGTTAGTTGGTTATTTAGTTTGTATTGGGTATATAGTATATACGTTAATGAATTTCAGGAAGATTTAGGTTTATATTAAGAAATTCAAAGCTTAGGTATACACACAATGTTGACAATACTGGTAGTAAATAATGTGTCAGAATACTGGTAGGTTTGTATTAACTGGGCACACCCACATAAAAAAATATTTTATTAAGAGTAAAAATAATAGAAATCTGTTTGACGACGACCTCAAATTGGCGCAGTGGATAAGATTTTGACTTTCTGTTCCAAGATTTGCGGGTTAGAATTTAGAAACCCTTTCAAAAAAATATTCCTGGTGCTATAATACTACTTAAAACCTTACTCTATCTCCATCCTTTAAAAGTTATTTATAAACTCAGCACAACGTCACTGAAAAAAACTTTAGAAAGAGAACTCCTTTTATTACAATGCAATTACACTTAGTTATCAGCTATATAAGACACATACGATTTTAAAAGGCACGACATTTGGTAAGAATAAAAAAAATCAGCAGCCATACATACAAGAATGGCGAATTGGCAACTCGATCCAAATCATAATAAGGGTAGCTTGCCAGTTTGCCGCCCCTACAGATCGCAACAACGACCGATCTCAGAAAGATAATCCGTACTCGGGTCTCACAATAAACACTTTGAATCTGTTATTGACGATTTATTGTTTATTTAGGTCCAAATACCTGGGTTTACTAAGCGCTTAATTTATATAAGTACCTACCTAAATGAAGAAAAAATCTAGGAAAATTTCCCTACCATCTAATATAATGTAACATATATATATTTTCATAAATAAAAACTACACTAACTTTTTTAATTTGCCTATGTTTTTCATGCTAAGCTGGGATCAAACCAAACTATTACCTGCTACATTTTTTTTCTACAAGTATTAGGGTGCGTCCTCATCTGACGAACGAGCACCGAACGAGCAGTGGACGCACCCTTATAATACTGATATTTTATTTTTTTGACCTACACAAAGTTCATACGTTACTATAATAATATGATACAAATACACCTACATGTACGACCTTTTCACTGTACCTATAATCATGAACGAACATAAAGCGCCCACACTTTTAACATAAACACAATTGGTTTATATTCCAGACTTTTACGTTCTATAAAGCAAAGACTAAATTAAACCCACTAGTGGGCCTTAGGTCTTAGGTTACATTTGTCCATTACAACCAGTTCTAAAAAAAAAAAGAAGATTTTAATAAATAGCGTCCATGTATGAAAGGTAAGTGCGCTTACTATGAGCTCGTAAACGTTTGCTTTTTCCATCGTGTAAGAGAGACGCTGCTACATGCAGTGTAGCGCGCCGCCTCATTTCCGCAAGGTCTACAGTCCTTCTTTAAAAGTTCATAGTACAGACTTGCGAATATACCATAATATAAATTAATCGAATTATTAAAGCATTGTACAACATTTGATTAAAAAATACGAATAGTATACATTATACAGATATACAAACACATAAGTACCATTACAGATTGTACTACAGCATTTTAAATAAAACAAAAATAATTAGGTCATAGCACCGTCCCGTAAAATTCCAGCGATTTTTCAAAATCATTGCAACAACACAATGTTTCTAAGTAGAGTTTAAATTACGTAATATTTACGTTTATTGTATTGAATACGTTGAAAAGATATTGGGTCTATTGTTTAATACAACATTTAATTTACTAACAAGAACAAGAAGCTTTGCAGTACTCAGTATAAACATTAAAACGTAGAGCAACAAGATGAGTCTAAAAATAATAATATTAGGTAAATTATAATCACAATTCGTGCGTTTCTATATTGATACCCAAACCTTTCAAATGAAACCACCTCTTTAACTACAGACGTCAACATAAAATATGTATCAATCCATTACTTGTCCACACCGTTTAAAACAAGTATTCACAAAACTAGAGCACTCCACAAAAATAAGAACAAAAAAAAAGTGATAAACAATTGGCCTACATTCCGAGTATTTTCATAAAGTTAATTTACGGGCACAGTGCTGCCATCTCTGTATTAGCCCCGGAGTTACATGTAATGGACGGAAACGCAACAGTGTGGATGAGATGAACCTCTGTGTTTACTTTGTGGTTGTATTCAACGATGGTTAGGGTAAGAACACAATGTGTCGCGAGATTTGCCGCGTGTTGGACAGGTTAATGAGCGAATATCGCGCGTTATCCCGCGTTAAGTTTAGTTCGTAAATTGTTACCCAAGTTTACATTGTAGTATACACTATACTGTTTATAATTGGTTATTGATTGAATGAGTGATAAAAGGCACTGTACTATCAAAAAGCATCGTGTAAGGTGTCGGTAAGTGGTATAATCTGAGACGATATAATTGGTGTTAAGCTGAACTCCCATAGGTTTTTCCAAGACTTAATGATCGTCTCATTTTAAGTTCACCAGTTGTATGCCTGTTGTTATTCAGCAATATTTAAATTAGGTCATTTATTTATTGCAATATTTATTTAATTATAGACAAATGCTAAAATCTGTTATTATTAACGCGCGTCGGATCGCCTTGTTCCGCACGTATGACAAAATAAACCGAGCAGACGCGCGGCAACATATCGGGCGATGTTTTCCAGACAAGCGGTAATGTGTGGTCACCCTTACTTTATGCACCTACTTTAATTAACAATACCTGATATAAATTAGAAACGCCGATGAACTTGCTCAGAGAAGTGTAGGTAATAAAAGTTACTTAGTATTACTTACTTAGACAAACAACATTTTTATAGGTGCAAGTGAAGTGTCTTCATCAAAATTCATAAGGCAAGGTTGTCAACTACGAATCCATGAAGTCCACCTAACCTAATTTAGTAAAATATACGTATTTCTACTTTGTTTTGTTTATAATTTACTCTAAAAACAATTGAAGTTAACAACCAAATACAAAAATCCGAGAATCCTTTGTAAATTGTATCAAACACTGTCAAACATTTATTTATACGTCGCAATATTGCGTCGAAAAACTCACGGATGTCGTTATAAAAATGTAGGATCTAGGGAAAAGATCATCCTTGCCGTGGAGAGGGGTCGAGGGGGAGGGGGGGTTGAGGGGGCGACCCCTTCTGATTTATGGTTACATGTCGCGAGGCGCAACCGCGCGTACGCCAAACACGGACTTTGTCATTAACTGATTTTATTCTATTCGGCTTTTGTTACTGTTTGCTCTTGATACTGGAATAACAGGTGGAGCCCAAAAGCTTTTTTAGTCGATTTAGTGTTACAAAGTGTAGTCTAAAATTCAAGGATTAAAGGACTCTTAATAATTTTTATTATATTTTTTGTAAATCATTATTCGAAATCATAGAAAACATGTAATATAATATTTAGGTTCAATGCTGATAGAAAACTTTTGAAAGTTTGTTGTCTAAGTAAACAGACACCTAGCGCCACCTATTGCGGAGTAGCGTAAACTTTTGAATATTTAAACCTAACACCTAATTAAATTGATCTTCACATAAATTAACACAGTCTATGACGTTCCTTGCTTCCTAATCAAGTGTATAATGGGCTGAGAATAAATAATAAATATTTGGAGTTTTGCGGATTTATGTTACCGTACCGTTCAACGCCATCTAGTGTCCATTTATCTAACTAATACAAAATGTGATGTTTCTATGTTGCAATGTTTCCCTGCTAGATGGCCCTTAGTGTCAATTAGTAAGTGAGCTTTTTTGAAGCTTTTGATTTTCCTAGAGTCAACTCATCGTCCAGTTCTTTCATTGAAATCTAAACATTTTTTTTTTTAATCCTACTTACCTCTTTGCTTTACATACCATATTGTTACTTTTTATAATACCTATTTTCGGCTGCTCCTCTAGTAGGTAGATATTTTAAGGAAATTAAATACACATATTGCAAGTGTACAGTCCTCTATTCTACAAATATAAGTACTAACACAGTACAGTTAGTCTACGATCTCCGAGGCCAAACACATTTCATCAGACAGAATTCCTTACAAGCTTCCCTTCTCCCGCTTACATACGTAGCTCGTTTTTCTTGGCAGTTATCTTGTTACTATAGTTTCATTGCGCATGCACTGTATTAAGTACCTGCACTGACCTGCTGTGTATGATGCGGTTAACCGACTTCGAAAGTGGTGGTTCTCAATTCGACTGTATGTTTTTTTTTTGTTTGGAAATTAGCTAGGATGCTCTGCTTAAGTATCCAGTTACAGATATTCTAATGTCTAAAACACCATTAATTAATTCAATCTTAATTCCGATAGATGGCGATGACCTAGATCCTATTTAGAGACCAACTGCATAATATGCTTATTTTTTCATGAGAAAACGTGAGTCTTTGTTACTCAAGAACCTAACATGGAAACATATAAGTAAGTATATGTTTAAAATTATAAGATCTCAAGCGCTCAAACTAACTACCTCTTCCAAAAAGATACATAAAACTATTTCAAAAAATTCAAATATAATAGGATATAGCTTCATAGATCAGCTTTCACTTACAATCTGACAACTAAGCATAACGTTTTTTAGTCTATCAAGGTCGGCTGATTGAGAATTAGTTCCGCTACTCGTGCAATAGAAACTGTATCAAACAATGCTAGATAGTCTGCATTGATAACTGAAATATATTTATAACTAGTCTACCTATGTATTATGGTTTAAGCGATTTTGATTTGAAACCTGACGAACTACTTATTTATAGTTCAAAAATTATTTTAAGACGAATAATTATTTACAATCATTTTTCAAACCATCTTAAAATAATAATAATAAAGCATTGTACTTTTTTTTATTACTCATTTACATAAATAAGATAACAAAAAAACTTATAATCCTGGATCGTAGTCCGACTAAAACAGACCTATTTGAATATTTTATCTAATAACTTCAACTTTCCGTCTTTGCGCTCAAAAAATGTGGTATAGCAATAAAGAATAATATGAATATGAAGCCGTAGTTGAATGTCCAAAAAACACCGTCATATCTACAAAACTTACCTAAATAAAAAACTATTTAAATCTAATCATTCAAAAATTGAATCAAGTTTATTCACATGGTTTTTGCCACGTCCGGAGGTGTTTATAGAAAATTGCAGTAAATTAAACCACACTCCTACTCTTGACCACACGCAACCATAATTAACCTCCAAGATTTCTAGACTTATCATTTATTAAAACGCATATAGGTACCTGTTACACCTCTTGTTTTTCGCTGTCGGGTAAAAAAGAGCGAAGTTAACGCCGAAAATCTATTTATACACACTCGTTGCAATATCATCTATACTTATAATAAATCTGTAGAAAGGTCAATTCTGTACATGAAATACATTTTCGAAATAACTATCGGGGGGTGATTAGTGATCGATACTGATGCCAAAAATGCAATCAGTAAAATTTTTGTCTGTCTGTCTGTCTGTCTGTATGTTCCTCATAGAAACAAAAACTACTCGACGGATTTTAACGAAACTTGGTACAATTATTCTTCATACTCCTGGGCAGGTTATAGTATACTTTTCATCACGCTACAATCAATAGGAGCAGAGCAGTGAAGGGAAATGTTGGGAAAACGGGAGGAGTTACTCAATTTTTTAAGCTTCCGACGCGTGTGCAGCCTTAATGGTTAAAGACTCATTGATAAGCTTCGTCATCCACGCGAACGAAGTTGCAGGCACTGCTAGTCTTCAATAAGTATGTAATGTTTTGTTTAGCAACAATAGCGACGGGAAGACATTATTCTGACAATCAAACGGCTCGGGTAATTTATTTATTTATTTAATTTCGTGCACTGTATGGTACATAAGTGTGGTTAAAGTGGGTTATGGTCTTGCGAAGGTCAGGTAGGCAGTCGCTTCATGTGAAATACTTGAGTTCAGCAGAACCCGGTGAGATGGAAGCCAACCCTATATACCAATATAATAATAATTAACATCATTTGAAGTTTACACAACTCATGTTTATTAGTTAAAACTTAGCTTATGTTAGTACTTAATTATAACATAGCTTAAAACAGGTAGGCAGTAGAGTCTTCTATTTAGGGTCATTTGAAACGGAATATTTTCTGGTAGGTTAGAAGAAATTACATTTAAAGGCGATTAAAAACCAATTAATCTTAAGTTAAATGATTCTATTATAATTAATTAGTATAGTTCAGCCTGTGTTATGGCCTTGACATACGCAGTAGTGTCAAGACTACTAGGCCAGTTAATAAACATTGGTTAAGGGAAATGTAGGAGACATTTACTTAGGTCTACTTACCGACTTTCTGTGCTATGCGCGTGCGCCGGTTCGACGGCGGATGCGTGCGAGTCGGTTGCGCGCGCCACAACGGTGCGCACGCGATTTCGATTTACGAAGATTTGAAGTGCATTCTATTCTTCTGTTCGTTATTTGAATTGAAGTGACGTGATTTAATTTTTGTAAGTATTGTGTTTTATTTTTAATTATTATAAGGTATATTGTTATTTAGAAGTGTTATATTTTATTTATTTTGGATATCCTATTTTTATAAACTATTTTATTATAATTTTGTAGAATTATTTACCCAACTTCAAATACTCATTAGAGTCCTAACAATATATTAATAGTGTTATTTTTATGGACACTTTTACCAGTCTGGCTTCAAATCTGTAACCTTTAGTAATAAGTAGTAGGTAAATGCAGTCAGTAAACCACTAGGGCCTAGGCCACCGTTGTACTATACTCTTAAGAGGTGTATTCATTCACTTGTAAACACGTTTTCAGTTAGGTTCTATTACACATCTTTAGAGATTGTCAGCATCTTTATTTTAGAGTTGTAATGTTCGATTTTCCCGAGTATGTCAACCGTACATACACATATTTTCACTTTTCGCACGTTTATAGCGGCATGGGTAACGGCGTAACTTACTACTTAATAATCGTATTGGTTATTTTTATAAAATAACAATGACTACTATTACTGTATAGTGGTTTAACAAGTAGGTAGATAAATACCTTTTTCTTCACCTTATAATTTTGTACCGGTTACAGTTTGAATATTTGCGTCGGTTTATTTTTATTGCATCAATATAAGAGTATAAGACAAGAAATATAGTTAAATGATGTAGATTTCTACTGCACTGATAATAATTTACATCGACCAATACAATTACATATATTAGGTACATGAAATCACGCATCCTCATGGAAGTTGAGTGTAGAGCAGTGATCTACCTACACTGGCTTGTGGTGCGGGTTCAATCCCGTCTGGGGCAAACATTTGTGTGATTCAAAAATGCGCATTTCATGTACCTATAGGTGTGCGGTATTCTTTTTGTAATTAAGGTAATTACCTGTTCCTTAGAAAAACTTTATGATCCATTCAATTTAATATTTAATAAAGGAATTAAACTTATCATACAACTATGACTTGCATATTTGAATGGTCAAGACTACTCAAATCTAAGTTGATAGTAACACTTGACATCAAAAATATGTTGCTAATAAGACACTTGTCCCATAGCGGGCGATGAGCGAGTATCGCTCAGCGAGTATATTTTTAATGCAATAAACAAATGCTGAGAGAGTTTTCCCCGGCCAATGTGAACAGTCAGCGAGTAACCATTTATATATGCATCTCTTTCATTTACACGGATCTACATCTTGTTGTACGTTTCTAGAGCGATAAAATAGTCAATAGTTACTCGTTTTCTTGCCCGCAATGGGACAAGTGCCTAATTGATATTGTTGGTGAAACAAATTACTTAAGTAAATAAAAAAAAACTATATTCGGATACCCTACCGATAAAATAATAGGATATACAAATAAAACATGATTTAAATTAAGAACATAGTGTTCTTTTGTTTCAAAGATAAAAAAAAAAACAAAACCGATAAGTTTTTTTTTATTATGTGTATTGCAGTCTACCAAAGTTTACCAAAGAGTTTGTTATTATTATTTTTAGTTGAGACTAGACATAGATTCTTCGTAAGTCAAGGTTTGATGTAACCTACAGAGTGATGGTATTATGACACTGACATTAAGTAGAAACATGACTCTAAGAAATCTGGCACGACTAACGTTAAGTGTGGATAGCTATAAACTGATGGCTCAGAGTCTCGCTATGCCGATGCTGTATAATACTAGATTGTTGTTTTGTCGAATTGTTTCTGCAGGTGCATTGTGCAGCTATCAATATTATATAGCTACCTATCTTGCTGAAGTATGCCTGTGGAAGATAAACCATACTCAATTTCCAAAACATCTTTTAGAAGCATTGATATAAAAAGATACATACAGTAAAACATAGAACTTCCTCCTCTTTGATCGGCTGAAAACCACTACAAGTTTTATTGTTATTATGCCCGTTTAAATCCTAAAGTAAATTTACCCTGTGGAATAGAAAATTACACAACACAGCAGTCCTGAGGTGGAAACTTATGCCAGAAATCTAATAGAGAAATTCACCAAAATAAATGTTTCTCCCTTGTCGGTACTGGGTAACTAGTTCCCGAGAAAGCCGATTTAAACTGGCCCCATATAACCTAATTAAACATAGTATTGAAGTAGGTACTTGTAATAATAATACACAATAACAAGGAAGTATCAGATACGCATCATCAATAAGGTACACTTTAGAAAGTTATACCATTCATTGATAATTTTGTTCCTTCCGTTGATTTCTTCACGCGTTCACCGGTGCGTCGGAAAAGTGGCCAGTTTGAATTAAACAAGCCAAGTTAACAATCAAATGCAAGGCAAAATCATGAGACATGCAGTCGAACTTAGTAATAAATTAAATACGAGCTTGTATTGTATATGTTATGTTCCATAGATTACCTCTTTCTAACCACTTCAAGAAGAGGAGGTTCTCAGTTCGTCTGTATGGTTTTTGTCTATTTTGATTTCATAAAATATTTTATTAAGATGGTCTCATTTAAATCTCATAAAAAACAAACAAGTGTTTTTTTTTCATATGTGAAAAATATTCGGCCTGAAAAAGTATTTTCTAAAAGCACGTTACTACATATTTTTTTGCTAAGCCTAGATCAGGCTTACGTTCTTCCATTAAAAATTAATCACGCGATATACGACCAACCAAAAAACACGTGACGATCAATTCATGAGCGTGCAATACTTTCGAACGGCGAATAGGTATTGCACCGGCAATTTCCGCACGACTTGTAGTTAGCGGATATGTACACAGCCTTAACCAGTTATTTATACAGAATATTAATAATTTACCAATAGGAATTTGGGTGGAATTTATAAGTGAAATATGCGATCCCTATATACTGGAAAGTATAAATGGATTTTATTTAAATATACGAGTGTGATAAAGATGACCTGAAAGAGTCAAATTGGATGTGTAAGGCCTCGTGGCACACTTAGAAGAAGCTTATAGCAGTGGACCGCTATGGGCTGAGTCGTTTTTGATAGAAATGAAAGAGACATTTATTTATTGCAAGCGGTGCTCACTTACCATCAGAAGCATTAGGCGAACCATTGGCCTATGGTCGGTAATACCATAAGAAATAGTTTATGTATCTTGGCAAACGTTCATTTATCAATCACTTAGCTTAATGAGTTTTGTTTGGGATTTAAACATATCTAACAAGTTGACTTAAGCTATGCATAAATTTAAGGTAGATGGTGTTGTCATATTTGCTTTGAACCTCTAATTTATTGGAAACAACATGACAAAGGTCGTTTTCTTCTTAACTTATAACGTAAGAATATGAGTGACGAAAACCCATTGTTCAATGTCAAAGTGATATATAATTTTCTTTTTGTTTATGTCAAAACGAAACGATTAACTGCAGAATCTAAATACAGCTGGTGGATCTGTTTCTAATTACCTATATAATACTAAGCTATTTATTAATTAACATTGTAAAACTAACGTCATCAGTTATTAACTCGTTAAAGTTTTAATCCATCTACTTATATTTATCAATTGTTTAAAAAAAAATATCAGAGGAAAACCTTCAAAAATCTACTTTAGATAACACCAAGACGACAAGACCATTCAAAACGACTTGCAAACCAAATATTTACTTTCCAAATGTTAAAAACGCGCAGCATCACAATTCTTACCTGCCACTTAAAGTCCGTCACACTCTTCAAATATCGGAGCAAATTGCGCAAAACGATCAACAAACAAGCCTACTGTTTATACAGCCTCAAGTACAGTAGACGGCTGTAACACTTTGTCAATGGCAACGCCTTTATTTAACTAAAATTGTTAACTTAAAGTTTCCTTGTGAAAACTTTTCCCAAGGTATATTGAGTGTTGCAGTTGGGCCGGATTCTGAAACTCCATTTTACTGGGTACCACTGACCACGGTAGCTTCCTTCAGGATTTTTTTTATAGAATAGGGATGATGACTAATTTTTATTTTTATGTCCATCTTTTAGATAAGAAAAAAATATTAGACACGTATTTTTTGTTTAGTCCCGTAAACAAAGAATTACGAACATACAGCGAGTACAATTCTTGAGTGACGTCACGTTTGACTACAAATTGTACCTAGCCGTGACGTCACAAGCCCCCAATCCTGAACTTTACAGCGGTTTATCTTCGTATTTTCTAATTTATTTGAGAAAAGAAAAAATATGTGTCTATTATTTTGATTATCTAAATGGCGGACTAAATAAATTTTGACTTTTCATACCTAGTCATCTACCCTATTCTACCGCAGTTAACCTTAGCACAGGGACTGCTTCAGACTAGGTGTCTATTCTCAAGACGCGATGTCTAAATTGTAAAGATTTAAAGACTGTCAAAGATCAACGGGAACCATAACATATACCTGCTGATCAACATCTCTCTGGATGCCCTCCATGAATTTCTTTGCCTAAAACAGTCAGGAAACATCATCTGGTTCTCCAAGGTATAAATGACCAGCAATCCCACTCTGCTTATCCTTATTTAACTCCACATTCTCCCAACTCTTTAAATTTCGACTGATAGGTACTACAAAAACAATTGAGGATCTTCCAGTAAAGTTTCGTTTTAGTAGCAGATATTCTGCAAAGGAAATTGAAGTTACGCGTCAAGGAGCGCTAAACACACTAAGGTCGATTTTCGTAATTCTTTGTTTGCGTTCAGTTGACAGTACGTGTAATTGTGAAAACAGATAGTTTCGTAAGGCCTAGCCCACCTTAGCTTGACCGAGTGCTCAGTGCTAAGCAATGCGATTGCTTCACAAATCCCAAGCTGCGCAGTTTACTCGCGAATTATACCAAACGTAGTTTATCTGTATTTATTTGAATAAGTATGAAAACGTGTGAAATACTTTTTTTGGGCGAGGAAGTGGGTACCACTGACCACGGTTTAAAAACGTTACATATGCGTGAAAAGTCGCTGCCATAAACCACATCCAATTGTGAAGTCAATGTGTTAAAATATCGTCCAAAACTGCTTGGAGTTATTGCTCTTGACAAAGTCATTATTATGTTATTGTACGTAGCTGTATATGTAAATAAGTAGTAAGTATTACAAGTTGCACAGAAGAAAATATTTTAGCATAGCGTAGACATTCAAGCTGTAGTATGTGATATGAATTATGAAGCAAAATTTCGTGTTTAAGTTGAATGTCTGCAACCATAATAAAAAACCTTGTGCCGAAAAAAACATACAGACAAACATAAAAAACATACCTTTTAATTCATCATAACAACATTATCCGTAAAAATAAAATGATCAAAGCAAACAATTACAAACATAAGAAAATCATCAAATTGTACTGACTTGTCATGCCAACACCCTGTATTTGACAAACGTTATTTAAGAAGGTCACTTATTCCCTAAAAAATAAAACGAGCCAAACACATAACCATAATTAAATGAGCTGGTAACATTAAATTTCTAACAGTAAAAAATACACTATCGGCATTAGATCAAAGCTATTTGCATGTGTGTGGTTGGAAAAGAAACTGACCACATAAAAAGATATTAAAGATAAACATATCCACTGTATTTACTCGACTAGCGAAAGCAAGATACTTTCTCAGCTCACGTCAGAAATACTGGAGTTTAATCATCACCATTAGAGCCTCACTCATTCCCACGTCAACGTTTTCTAATTACCTCCTGTATATGACTTAAATATTTTAAAAGTTATTACTGCATTTTTAAGTAAGCACGTATTTTTTTATCATTGCTCAGTCACGGTAATATTATAATACAGTAGTGTAACTCGGCCGCATGATAGAAATAAATGCCTACAGCCGCGCGGTACGTAAACATGCGTTAGGGCTGCCCGTCTCCAACATTTTTAGTACATTTGCCTACTTTCTGTTTCTATTTAGTTTTGTGATTGTAAATATCCTTTTTATATAAATAAATTCAATACTTTGTATATTGTATAGGAAGTGTTCAATAAAAATGCGTGTTGTTTTTTTATTGGTAGATTTAATTAAAAAAACATGTTTTTGTTTGAAAAACAAATCGGGCTTATAAATTTGCGACCGAAAAATATTTGCGCCTCGACTGAGTCGTACGAAATGCTTTATTGTTAAATTTTAAAGTATAATAAATCCGCATTCTTATATAAAGCTTAATTAAAAATGCATTTTTGACGAATTCATACAACCAAAAACAGCACAATATTTCCTACTCGTCATATTAACTGATTTTTAGAGAAAAAATCGCGCGGTTATTGTTAAAAAAAAACACACCGTCCGTTAGACACTGCGGTACAGCCGTGACTGTCTGCGACCCGAGCGCACCCCGAGATCGAGCGCGTAGGTATAGCTCGCGTTTCGTCCGTTTGTATGAAGTTGGAGTACTGTATTATAGTATTACCGTGGCTCAGTGCTTCTTCCTCTCTTCTTCTTGCTCGTGACTGTACATAGTCGTTGGTCGCCTTGGAATCGCCGACCCACGCAGCTGGGATGCGCCGCACAGCCGTAGGTTGAGCTATGTACCGCCTATTCGAGTTACGTACGCGTGTGTTTATAAATGACGTCAACTGCTGCGTAGCATGTCCATGCGTTGCAGTGGAAACTAAGCTAAAAAAACTAAGCTAAGAAAATAGAATGCATACAATTTGCAAGGATTAAAATATTACTAAATTTTAGCCTATAATTGTCCCACTGCTGGACAAATGCCTCTCTTTCCACATTAGAAATTTAGTCAATTTTTATGATGACGCACACCTACTTAGTAAATAATGTTAATTCCACTATATTGAAAAGCCCATTTAATGACCGCAATTAAATAGTAAGTAGTAAGTACTTACACAAACATTGTATACAGCGATTCAGATAAACCAATAATAATGAACCAGTAATGTTTATGACGTTTATGTCGAGATTATATCACCACGTGCGGTTCTCTTTGTTGAAAATTAATTAAAAAGCTATCATGTTGAAACGATTCACCAGTATTCAACAATCGATATATACTTATAAAAAATCTGTAGAAGTGAAAATTCTGTACATTGAAAATATAAAAAAAAATAATGGCGGGGGTCGTTACTAGACCGGCACCGAAAACAAAAGTGTAAAAAAAAAAATTTTTGTCTGTCTGTCTGTTTGTTCAGGTATCACGCAAAAACTACCGGTTCGATTACGATGAAACTTGGTATAGTTATTCTTTAATATCCTGGGCACCACACTGGGTAGTTTTTATCCCGGAAAAGTATAAACAATAAAAAGCAAACTTAATTTTGCGGTTAAAAACTCATTGATAAGCTTCGTCATCCACGCGAACGAAGTCGCAGGCACAGCTAGTACTTAATATTTTAAGATATTTTACCTAACCATTTCAGGTATTCCTGATCAATTTACTTTAATTTGCTAAATTTATACATTGCAATTAAATATAATGCAAAAATATATCATAAACACGAGTTTCCTTTTGTATTACAATAAGTATAATACAATATATCAACATTTTTTCATTATGAGGGTGATGCCACATGACGCCCTGTGGCATTATGCTTTTCTATATTTTCTCTTTTTATATTACCTTCTTTGCGTCGCTAAAACGCCGTATACGCACTGCCTTCATGTAATATCGCCCTTAAAATAATAAAGATAAAGATATATTTATTTGTATAAACATATGTAACATTATACATGGAGATGTAAATGTGGATGGTAAAAAAAATAAAAATATGTTTCAACATGTGATTATGATAATGATGTGATTGTGATAATGATTAGGTATAGTAAGATATCTGTTTATCTAGCATCCATGTAGGTTTATCTCCAACCCATAATTTTCTAACCAATTATTTTTAATTTCAGAAGTATAGATCGACCTACTAGACCCTTAGTACTTGTAGACCGACAAATGATGTAAACTTCAACTGTAATTATTAGATTGAGTAGTTAATTGTTAGGAAATCCAAACCTTGAGGTTCACGCATCCGCTGCAATCAATGTGTGGCTCTATATACACACTGCATTAGCATAGATTATCTGTTATCGTCATAAGTGCATAAATATTCGTAAATAGTGAAATGAACTTAATAAATAAAAATAACAATTTGTTATGTAAACAGCTAGTATTCATAAACTTGTGATAATGTACCAGCGAAGGGTTACGAAGTAGTTAAGATTATTTAACAAAAACAAAAGGTTTAGACTAGCGAAAGATAGGTACCCTACAAAAATCACCACCTATATCCAGTCTCGTTGATTCTGTGTTGAGTGCAAATTCAGAGTCCAGCTGCAGTTGCTCCTTTTCGCGCTTGCGTAATGCATCATACGAGCATCACGCACGATATACGCGCACCACACATAATATGTAATCCTTTGTATAACAATATACATAATACTCGCAAAAACCAGCGCTTACGCAGACAATCAATGATCAGAATCGTGATAATGACTTGGTGCTTTCACAACTGCATTTACGATAACAGTTCAATGTGTAAATCTACCTTTATTCCAAATTTATTGAAATACTTGCTTTTCCTGTGGCTACGTCCGCATCTCTTTCGGTTGTCGTATCGAAGAGTAGCAGTAGTAACTCTTTTTTGGGTTACACCGCGGTTGTTTAGTGCATACCAAGTTTATGAAAATCTGATTAATAATAATTGATTTTGATTGATGATTATTTATTCAGAGATCCATTTATGACAAAGGTACAATATTAGTATAGTATAGTAAGCAGGGACTTAGTCCGCTGCACTAATTTAAACATTATTGGACAGTCAGGCTTATGGTGTTCAGGATGCACTGACATGTTCGCCCGAACTGACAGTGCTCTGCGTTCCCTCCATGTCCATGTTGTCCTTTAAGTCGTCGGTTATCCAATGTCCAAGATATTTAAATTGATAGACTCTGTTAATGCCGTTGGCCACGAAATGGTAACTTCCGAACTTATATAAAAAAATAGTACGGGTAGTTATAAAATTAGATGGATGGAAATATCCAATGCTGAATGAAAAGGAAAATGAATAAACTAGAGTCGAGTTCGAGTAGAGTACTTATGTGAAGACATTGGAATATGTTTTGCAATTTGATATAATGAAACGTGCGAATCTTCCGTAATCGATACGTAGGTATTGTGAGATTGTGACTTATGAATGATTCAAGTTTAAAAATAATATGCGCTCACTTTAAATGCTTTGGAAATTGACTGCTTCTTGCTTTCTCACGGTCAACATGAATGTCAATTTTCTATCATCTGTCATTTAGCTAAATTCGTGCTATTTCTATACAATGTCTGTAGATACTCGTATATCTGTTTGTTATTGTCGTACATATATTGTTGGATGATAACAATACAAATCACATTGCGGGGCAAAGGCTTCTTTAAATCATATGTAGAAGGAACGAGCTTTGATCACCAAATATGCTCACTTGCAGATTGCCGATTTCAGAATATTAAATATTATTTTGAGTTTTTGAACTTTCCGCAGGACGTTCTGAACAATTATGGGATAGTCAATGAATGTGTATTTTACCAGTATTGTCACGCATAGGCCTTAAAGACGAGATAAAAAACCTGAGAAAAAGTCATCGATGACAGATAAATTACAATTAATTATTTACTAAATCTTCTTATCTCTTCTTATCAAGTCCGTAACTATTTAATCATCACGTTTTTGTATTGCACAAAGAAACATTATCAGTAATGTTTTTATCATTACAACTAATTAACATCTGTTATGAATATGACAGAGATACACTTTAATTATTGCAACATAGGAGCGTATAGTTTTCTTAATACAAAATATGATACAGGCATTTAACAAATGTCATTAAAAGAAAAAAAAACAATAAAATTCGCTGCACAATATACAGCTAGTGGAAGTAGCAACACACATCTTCGATAGATAATAAATATTTATAAGCAGCTTTATTCCAAAGTATGAAGGTCTATTATTGTACATTTTTGTTACTATTTTCTTGGGGTAGACTGTACACTTCATAGATACTCGAACCCGGAGACTGAACAATCAGACCATCACAAGGACAGCTTTAGACAGCTTATCTATAAAGATAGACCGATAACACTATATAATATACCTTTAAATACCGATTAACATTTAATTAATAAATCGAATTAAATTATTCACACATTTAAACAAACGATTGAAAGAGAAAGTGATACATATACTATCAGTGAACATTTGAACTTTGGGCTTTGCAGCCAGTGAATCTAACGCGAGAGTCGGGACCGGGCGTGTAATATCTATGTTTGATAAAACAGTATCAAAACTATTTTGAAACATAGTTATGAAATACGTAGAGTGTAATAATATATTAAAATGATTGGATCAATAATTGCTCTGAACATTGCCGGCTTCAATGCAACAGTGAATTTCTTTACTCGACTAGTGTTGATTTTGTTGACTGCGTTCGTGTACCATGGCTTTGTGTTAGCAGAAGTGTTTCTAAATAGTTATAAGTTGGTGTACCCTCCGTATTTAGCTAAGCCGATAGCTAAGGTCGTGAGTGCGGTTAGTGATGTCGTTGGTTCCGTTTTAATGATATCTGCGATACAGGTAATTTTATGTATACCGTATTACCTAACGACATGTATTGCTTCTATGCAATTGATAGCTAAATCTTTGATAAACTTTTAGACTGTACCTTAAGGCGCCGACCAAAAAGGCAGGGAAACTATGGAGTTGAGCTAGTTTAATTTGGAAGCAGATTTTGGGCCACTGCTATCAAACTCTGTTTCAATCCTAAAACTATAATCGCAGGACCTATGCTCTGCACTTGCTTAGGTCCTAAGAGATAATTAAATTATCAAAGTTTTGATTAACAAAAAATCCCTAAACTATACATTTATTTTCAATGTTTGGTAGGCTTAGATGAATGATTGGTCTCGCGCGCTCGACTAGATACCGCACTGTCAACAAACAAAATGTCCGTCGCTGCAGCGATCATTGTGCTCCCAGTATCCTTCTTATTATGTGTAGTATTGTTTTTACACCATTTTACTACGCAAGTCGGCATTTTACATCGAATTGCAAACACAATAAAATAAAATGTTCCGCAGATCTAAGTCAAACAAAGCTGTCAACGTGACTAGCACGGGTACGCCGGGCGTACTATTTTCGCCGCATTTGACGAGTACGACGGCGGTATCTAGTCGAGCGCGCGAGACCAATCATTCATCTAAGTTGGTAGGCATCTTCTGTTGTACACATTTTGGTTGATGTAAAATTCTGTTGTCCTTAGGTATGTAAATCTACATTACCTACATACAGTTCAACGATCTCACGAAAAACTTCGCAGATATCGATAAAATTCTTACTTATTAGTCGTGGTCATCCACATTCCTCTTAACATTATCTTAGGCCTTCGTGGTGAAGATAATGATACAGCTCGTACCACTGTGGTTTAAAACCAGTACATCTAACGGACTAATCGCCACTATCGGTAGTTATAATCATAGTAAGTATGAAGAAACAGTTTTGCCAGTAACCGCTTGATGATTTCGATGCAGACAGTTATATGTAACTTCACTTATAATCCATTATAAGTGAAGTTACATATAACTGTACTTCTCCAGAAATGGTACATACACATACATCAATGTTGGGGTCGGCTTCCAGTCTTACCGGATACAGCTGGATACCGTATTTTACATGGAGCGACTGCCTATCTGACCTTCACAACCCATTTTACTGGGTAATACAGTATCCCATGGTAGGACTGGTTATCAGAATTGGCTTAACGACTGCCAAAGATGTACGTATGACAGTCGGGACCAACGGTGCTTCCCGAGGCACGGAAGGGTCTCGGTATGTTTATAAACGGTCACCCATCCACGGACCAACCGCGGCGAGCGCGGCTTAACCTGTATTATCGGTCAAACCGTACGGCTTATACTTAGCCACGAGTGGTACATACACATACCTACATGTAAAAATACTAATTCAATAAAATACAAAAAAACTGAATCTAATTTTCCAAAAGTTATACGACACCTTACTAGTTATACTAGATGGCAAAAATAATAAACATCGATCCAACTTGCCGGAGATATTGCGGCCAACTACTGGGCGTGTTTAATAAAATTACCATCGACCCAAAAATAAGAAGAAGAAGCCAGACATATCCTATAACAAACATTTAAAATTACCCCCTTCTTTTGAAGTTGGTTAAAAATATAACGGAATGACGTACTTGAAACTATCGCCGTCTGAAATGCCATACAATTGGTTTTGTTTCATTTCAAGTTTCGAACTCTTTGTTTTATTTTAATTTATAATTATGTTTCGTATAATTATTATTGATTTATTTCCTCAAACGATATTTGGTTACCGACCAATAACTCAAAATAAAATCTAAACAAGATTTTCAATGACGGATATTTTAAGGAGGACATAAAAAATACTTATAAAACATTGTTATTGTTGTCAAGATCTAGACTAAATGAATTCTGAACCTGGTTTTAACGATTTAAATAATCATGTTTTAAAGGTTAACAAGTTATTAAATGTTTTTGTCTATTTGTAATAACGTTATTTTCGATATTTTTAATCTAACTTGCCAATGTTTATTAAAATACATATCGGAATGTAAGTCTATAAGCCGTCTCTTTAAAAACACCTTTTTCATTATACATAATGTTCCTCTTAACTCGATATACATAGTACTATAAAAATATTTTTTTATTTTCAAGTAAATGTGACAACAGCACTTACTTATTTTTATTTTGTAACTACAAGTGTAGAAGGTTATCTAAACGCAAAGTTGCAACATTCCTCATACAGAGATTAGGTACATCTTATGTTGTCTTTTTATGATTTGTTTTTGTTGTTTTATGTGTGCTATTTCGACAGTCAATGTGGACTTAACGGTAGCCAACACCGAAAACAATGTTAGTTAGTAAATTAGAGTTAGTTTTTTTACTACTGGTAGAAGTATTACACTTGTATCGCAGAGACTTTCACAAAAACAAAAACATACATAAAAAATACCTCGACTGGGAACAATAATTATTTCGATACAAACACAAGACTTTGTCCTATGTTTGTATCGAAACAGCAGCACTTCGAGAAAAGTAGCTTTGTACAGCAAAAGCAAAAGAAAAATTGTTTCAGAAAAATATTTAAGATGCATTCCATATGAATTTTATAACTTTCTAAAACAGATAACGATCCTCAACAATATCTAATGTGTTAAGCAATAGCACTCCTTTGATAAAGTGTAAATGACCACGGCCCTAACCAGAGAGAAAGGGAAGGATGGTAGAGAGGCCTTTGCCCGGCAGTGGGACAGAAATGGCTAGTAAAAAAAAAGCAATAGCAATATATCTGTCATCAATGGGGTCGGTATAGGTACCTCAGAGGTGGCCATATAATTCACTGAAGTCGGTTCCGTTTTACATTCATGTATTATTCTCGTTCCAGACATTCACGATGAACGGCTTCATGCGATGGTTCTTACGGTTCCTGGTGTCATTACTGGCGATCCTGGTGGTACCGGTCACATACCTGCTGAACCTCAGGAGGAACAGGAAATGCCCGCCGCCGACAAACCCCCTGCTCTTCAAGTCAGCTACCTCATTAGCTGCCATGATAAGGGCGAGACAGGTAATATTTGAAGACTAGTTTATTTTATTCCGAAACAAAATCAAATATATTTTATTCAAGATAGGCTACTAACCAATTTTTAAACGTCAACAAATATATGGACAGCTCCCAGATTAGCCCCTCGTAAACAACTTCCTAAGCGCTCTAGTCATATACAGAATAGTTTAATTTCGTTTAGAACATTTTAGAGGGAGAAAAAAACTATGAAAATAATCTGACCAAATAAAACGAAATAAATAAATGTAGACAATCACATGTACATTTTCTGAACCGTAAGTAAGTACCTAAACCACCACAGCGAAGGTACCACAAACACCTAGACCCGAGATATTTCTAACAAAAAAAAACCGACACTCCGTCTTATATTTATTTCTTATGGATTGTCAAAACATCAAATAAAAAAAATCATCAATATCGTTTCACCCAGTCAAAGTTTTTAGGTAACAAGCATAAAAAAACATTACAGTCCCATTGAGTACCTCCTCCTTTTTTGAAGTCGGTTAAAAGTTGTTTACTACATTGACCCGTCAGGGGGTCGAACTTGGTACCCTTAGCAGTTACCTTGAAAACCAGCGTGTACACCGCTCTAAAGAATTTTGTCATGTTTTGTTTGTAATCTAGCATCCTTATCTCTTGTTTTTATTAAGATGTCTGGTTCATCGAATATTAATTGCCATCTTTTGCATTAAATTAAGACACAAACAAATCCTATCTACTGCGATTAAATCTAACACAATGGTATTTCACTTTTAATTACCATTTTGCGGATTTATTATTCGGTCATCTTCATTATTCGGTTATTTTTTTTTATAAAATACTTTGATTGATTGCGAATTGCAAAAATGCAGTCGTTGTTATTAAATGTTACATAACTTTTCTTTCTAACATAATTTACTTAGTATGGATTTCTTTCTACCATTATGTATGACTTGATTAAACCATTGTCGTGGTGGCCTAGCGGTTCAATGAACGGATTTGTATGCACAAGGTTGCAGGTTCGAACCCAGGCAAGTACGAATGTGGCTTTTTTAAAGTTATATGTACTTTCTTAATTATTCCAAGACACGACTGAACGGTGAAGGAAACGGTGAAGGAAAACATCGTGACGAAACCTGGATTCCAAAATTGGGATCGGAAATCGCCAATCCGCAGAGAGCAAGCGTGGTGATTAATGCTCGTGCCTTCTCTATATGGGAAGAGGCCTGTGCCCAGCAGTGGGACGTTATAGGCTGGATTATAAACCTTTGAATTGATTACTCTACGCAAAAAGCTCAAAAGAAAATGACTCTCCTTTTACCCTACCAAATTAAAACCCATTAAAAAAATTAAAACCTAACCTTATATTTTTGCATTTACTTCCAGGTCACGTCAGAAGAAGTAGTAGAAGCATACATAGAGAGGTGCAAGGAGGCCAACCCATATCTAAACGCTATCGTGGAACCACGATACGATGCAGCCATCAGAGAGGCCAGGGGTATCGACAAGATGATAGCATCCACGAACAGGTCTGCTGAGGAGCTGGCGCATGAGTACCCACTGCTGGGCGTGCCGATGACGGTGAAGGAAAGTCTGGCTGTTGAAGGTAAGAATATTAACTAAATAGTTGATAAGCTACTTTTTTTTGACAATACACTCACACAAACACCTCTGATCCCAAACAAAGCAGAGCTTGTAATATGGTAACCAGACAACTGATAAACATACTAATATATTTCTAAATACATAAATATTATAGATAAATTAGACACTGAACAAATGACCATGCTCATCGCACAAAAAAATGTCCTGGGAATGCATCAAACTTTCTTGTTTAAAAGTCAGGGACAGTAACCACTAGACCATCAGCCTAGTCTTAGCTAATGCATATAGACCCTAGTTTTTTTAATGAACGAGACACAACTAAAGTTGTTACCTACCTAACGCTATGCACAAGTCGTTCGATAGTTAAAAATCTTTCAAGTGGAGGACAGTATCATGTGGTTCCATAGTGGTCATAAATTAGTATTTATTATAATTTACAACGTAGTTTTCAACAGCATATTATGTTATTATTATGTTTAGATTGTTTGAAAAATATACATCGATTTCAATATTAGCTAACCAAATTTTCGAAAAAGGGAATATATTATATACAACAATTTCTAGTGAAGTGTATAAATCATTATATTTATATGTCAAAGAAAATTGTATAACTGCAAACCATACGCATTTAATTTTAACCTCGACGTTAACCGTTCGTTTGGTGTCCATTGCGTTTTCTATGCAGAGAAAGCAGAGAAAGTTTGGTTCACTCAAATTCACGATGATGAATTCGCTGTTGTATTGTGTGCAGTTATACCGCAGCTTATAATAAAATACTTAAGTTCAGAGATCTAAAGTCTTATTGTATCAATATACCAACAGTATACCGTAATTATTTAATTTCATTTTATCTTTCATTTACGTATTTCAATTCAATTATAATGAAACCCTTTTTAATCTAATACAAGAACAAACAAAGACTAAAATTAAATCTTATATAGATAAATAAAACTAACACGCGTCAAAATACTCATCGTCATCCCTGTCAATGGCGGGAAACGTGCCCAGAAGGCTGGCAGCATTGCCACGTTGAATGGCTATGCCGATTCTCTGTGCAAGGAACAAACCAGCTCTCTGATCACGAGTAGAGTCCACCAAACGTTTTGACAGTTCTTTAAAAAGATTTCGTGCACTCGGACCCCATGACCCGAGCGTTTCAACCCCAAACGGCTCGAAAATATAATTACCCATTAGGTTATTATACTTCCGCCGTTTAAGGGTCTCCGCTGCTCCAGCAGCAGCTCCAGGAGAGGCCGCCGAACTTAGAACGTGGGATGGCGCAAGGGTGTCGACGCACGTTGCGTCCCACACCAAAGGCCGACCCAATTTCCAAGGCAACAATGACATACCGTCAGGTCTCTTACCATCGCTGCGCACCAAACCATTGGGTTCCAAAACAGCTGGTACACCGGCAATGACAAGAGCACGACGAATAATGTCATTAATATTTGCGTGACGGGATATACGTCCTGCGCTCCTGCTGCAGGACAGGCCATGGTGACCGAGGCAATCGACTGTTTCACCGCATTGACACCGATGACATGCGACACAAGGTATACCTAAACGTAAACTGATGGCGAGCCGGAAAGTATTGTCATCCAAAATCGTACCAAGAGTGGTTGACGGAAGTGCCTGTAACCAGAGGCCCGATTCCCATTCTCCCACAGCCAGGAGACGCGCGCGCTCTGCAGTCTTTCATTTTATTTATTCTTCCCTTTCTTTCGGACCATTACAATTTTCTAGTATTTAAAGACTCCAAAATTTATCATACACTTACCTACATCTCGTCTACATAGACGAGACGAGCTAAATCTACGCACTTCGCACCCATATTATCCTTAGACAACAAACAAACTATAGTTACATTTAATAATTGTTACACATACCTTTAGAATATCAATTCACTCGATCTGTGCTAATTAAACATAATTAATATTCCAGGCATGAGCAACGACTGCGGTACTGTGTACGCATATAGGAACCCGGCTAAGAAAGATGCGGCTGTAGTACAGTTAGCCAGGGCTGCTGGGGCTATACCGATAGCTGTTACGAACACACCACAATTGTGTATGAACTGGGAAACGTATAACAATGTTATTGGCATAACAACGAACCCGTATGATCAGAAGAGGACGACTGGTGGGTCTTCGGGGGGAGAAGTAAGTTTGGTTATGAATTCTTAGATTAAGACTTTGAAGAAAGACAGGCAGGTAAAGTATAGGCTGATCGATAGGTAAGGTAAAGGATCCTTTCCAACAAAGGATCCTGTGTCGTCTAATTCCAAGTGTAAAGTACGGAAAACATTACTTACTCTTTCATCTATGTAGTAGTTATTTAATTAATTACAGTTTTTTTTGTAACTGGTTAGTTATGAACTGTTTTGTTTTGAAACATTTTCAAGATGGTTATCTTGAAAATGTTTCAAAACAAAACAGTTCATTAATTGGCAAGACATTATAAGAACAGTAAGGTTTAAAGATGAAATCACAAATAATGGAACCAAGTGCAAGGCTCAAACACTCAAAATATCTTACGTAAAACCCACTCGACTGTGCAATGTAATTTAGGTAACAATTCTTACAAAATAGATCGTAACTAAGCAAGAGAAGTGTCCATTAACACGACAATGACTTTCACGAAACACTTAAGAAACTAATTCAAAACCGAAATAATTTACCGTTCAATAAAGTAGAGCACTGTATCGAACAGTTATTTCAGTCATTCTGGGGAATGTAAAATCGTCCCACTATGAGCCAACTATGAGCACACTGACACGGAGTGTAAATAGCAGACTCGGGCCCCTGGACGATAGTCCGATGAATGATTAAAACTTCCTCGAGGTTGACCTGCGTTGGACTACCAAAACCTTTTCTATCCAAAACGGTTCCATATGGTATAAGTTTTTTTTCTGCATGACGAAGACGACAAGCTTTTTATTATTTTCAAAGATGGCTACCGTTATTGCACTCATCAGTTGGCACGTCAACCCATATACTAACTATGGAATTTGACGTTACGGACATAAAGTGCGAATAGTCCCTCTGGTTATATAAAGGGTTCTGGACTTTTCTACCCAAAGCTGTTCCATCTGGTATTAGATGCAAATGAAGATCCTTTCATCTTGAGTCTTGACTTCTTATTATTTCTTAATTATTTAGTTTATAATATGTTTTATTTCCAGTCAGCACTAATATCAGCGGCTGGTTCAGTTATTGGTGTTGGATCTGACATCGCTGGTTCGCTCAGACTCCCGCCTATGTTCTGTGGTATCTTTGGACACAAGCCTACGCCAAGACTCCTCTCCGTTGAAGGTAAGCACCCTACATCGATTTTAGAACAAGTAACTTACATTCAGATACTAGAGCTTGCACCTTTATCCTTGTCAAATCCAAAAATCCTATTTTTTTTTTGGGAATATGATTCCATATTCCAACCGAAAGACTGGCCTAACTTGAGCATCATAGGACGAGAAGTGATGTAAAAAGAAGGGCATTTGCCCTGCAGTGAGACAAAAATGTATTATTAAATTAAAATAGATTATATTATATGTACTGCTTCCACATATTGCATCTATTATCTCGTCTTTAAAATACATTATGCTTCTTTTATATCATTTACTGTGTCTTTTCAGGCCATGTCCCGGACTGTTTGGATCCAGATTTTGAGGAGTACTTCGCAGTCGGACCTATAGCTCGGTATGCGGAGGACCTGACTCTACTGTTGAAGGTTTTGAAGCAACCTGGTGGTATTGAGGTGCCGTTGGATAAGCCGGTAATTTTCTTATTATATTTTTACGACTTTTATCTATCCATGGCATAGTTATTAATAATACTGGGCTGAATCGTCAAAATCCAACCTGTTATCAGTTTTATTTAAGTGAACACAAGTCAAAACAAAATAACGTAACTGTTAATAAATAACCTATTACCGACTCACTATAAAGAAGTTCGCATGTAAGTCTTTCTAAACAAAATAAAATAAATTCCAACCAAACCAGGTTAAGATTAAAAAAAAGTTCAACAGTGTTTCTCTATAATATGTATGTATTTAGAAATATTTAAGTAAGTTTATCAGTTGTCTGGTTACCATAACACAAGCTCTGCTTAGCTTGGGATCAGATAGCCCTGTGTGAGATGTCCCGGAATATTATTATTATTATTATAATAATTTGTTACATGATAACTGTATAGATTGTAGGTATTATTTTAGCGTTTGTATAATTAAAAAGAAAGTTTTTTTACTGAACACGAAAACATATTTCAAACCAATCATGGCACATTGATGTCGTACCTGTTAGTAACACCGCGACCTACGCCGGCCTGCCTCAATGAGCTTACTATGTCGATCAAGGGTAAGAGGCTTAACCGATGGCTGTGTTGACTAGAAACACCGTATGAAGGGCGTTACTAACTGTAAGGTGAATAGCACCAGCCCGAATTAGTTACAGCTGTGGGTATATAGGCCAAAAAGGCCACGGTTAAAAGTTTTGGAGGAACTGTCTAGCTCAAAAAACATTCAAAAACGTCAACTACCTACTGCTAGTAAGGAACCCTACATTTCAAAGCTTATTGTTTGGTTCGCCTTTAGGAAAAATGCAATTCCACCTTCCTAATCTCAGGAATGTCCAAATTAAGGATCCTGAATTATAACTTGCATCAGAAGAATAGACAACACCGCATTTTTTTTCAGAGATCAGTCATATTGCATTAGTTCTGCATAAAAATACCGGTTATAAAAAAAAAAACTGTTTTTTGGTCTTAAAAATATAAGTACCTAGGAAACTTACTTTTTGTTTATGTCTTTACAGGTAGACATATCAAAACTAAAGTTCTACTACATGGAAGGCGATGGCGGTAACGTGACAGATTCCATAGGCTCAGAAGTGCGACAGGCCATGGAAAAAGCCAGGAATCACATCCAGAACACATACAACATTGAAGTAAAGCCGGTTAGTTGAACATTAGAATAATGAACAAGGATTAACTAAGATTACATGGCCAAGCTGCTTATTATGACATGCCAAGGATCATGTCTTTGGTGTTATTTTAATTTGATTGACTGGGTTTCTTTTTGCTGCTTTTAAAGACGTTTTACATGCGTGATTTTTAAATTTTGGATGTTACTGAAAAATTCTTTTTTTTTAATTATGTCACACAGTATCTCTCACTTATATATCAAAATTTGCAACTTTCCTTTTTGTGTAAGTTGGTACTTCAAGTAAGTACCTACTTACACTTGTCTTGTTTTAATAATAATATAATAATAAATCCAGCCCACTGCTGTGCACAGGCCTCTTCCCATATAGAGAAGGCAGGAGCACTTGTTTTAATACTTATATATTTTTTCAGTTAAAAATCAAAAACATAGAACACATGTGGGAGATAAGTGTTAGAATCCTTATGAACATCAAACACGTGCGCAATATCTACACTGATCCTGAAAAACGGGACCAATGGGTGTCTGTGTGGCCTGAAGTCCTGAAGACAATGGTAGGAATGTCAAACCACAACTTCCTATGTGTGTGTTACGGGCCATTAGCGAAATTCTTCGATGCATTACCAAAGAGTTACTACAAAAAGCTTCTTTCAATATTTGATGAAATTAAGGCTGAGTTTGAGGTGAGTTATCAGTGAATAGAATCCTACTAAAAATGCTTTTAATAAAAATCTTACAGTATCGCCTAACATTTCAAATTATTGGACGACTAATTTTATTTAGGATGAATTATTATATGGCATCGGCCATCCCTTGGGATCACTATTACTACTACTCTATTAGATAATAATCTAAAATCATTATTTTACAGAAACTATTATCAGACGATGTAGTACTACTCCATCCAACGTTCCCGGCGCCAGCTCACCTGCACTACAGAATATACTACAAGTTCCTTAACTGCGGGTACTTAACAATCTTCAATGCATTAGGTCTACCCGTCACGCAGTGTCCTATAGGACTGTCGAGAAAAGGCCTACCAGTCGGTATACAAATAGCAGCTAACAAATGCAATGACCATTTGACGATAGCAGTCGCTAAAGAATTCGAAAAAGCTTTTGGTGGGTGGGTCCCGCCAAATATGGAGCTTGCCAATAATGTTAAGACTGCGTAACGGTGTTGCCAACGGAAAAAATGAGGTTATACTTGCCCTTACCAAAAAATCTCGGAATAATGACTTGTGTAAAATTTTGTGCTATTTAAGAAACAACTGTTTATTTTTTCTTGTTAAATTTTAATAAGTTTTATATAGATTTTCATGATAAGGAATTTTGGAGCAATATTTTATTTACCTAAGATGATAATTATTTTACTGTACGCCTAAATAAAAAGTATTACCCTGTTCTCAATGTAGTATTGGTACAGTCGAGCACATGTTAGTGACGTTAGTGTTATCAATGGCTCAGATAAATGTCAAGAAGCTGTCAAAGTCAAAGAATCAACATTGATTTGCGGTCGACTGTACAGATACGTGGAAAATAATTTATATTTTAGTGTTTGTACATAAGTAGGTAGGTATATACTTTTAGCAGTTATGTATACGAATTTAAATATTAAGACTTATCTTTTTTGTATTGTATAACGTGAAATATGGTTTTAAGACTTTTTGGACATTATTGGATATACATAAGTAAACTTTTTGGAACGTTAGTCCTGTTGACGTAGTAAAATGTGATATTAAGACATTAATCTCTAAAAATGTTTGTATTTTTATACCGATACTATAATTTGTATAAAAACAATACTAAATTATCCTGTAGTTTTTTTTTAATCCTTTACCTATACAGTAAATTGAGCTATAGCCTTCACACAGAATTGTTCCTCTGGTGAGTAAATATAAAAGAACTAGGTACTACTAAGAAAGTGCTTACAAAAAATGCAAGCACATTCTTAGTAGCTACCTAAATGTTACCTACTATGATAAAAATCATGACATGTTTTCTTCGTTACTTACCGTACCTAAGCACAGATTAAACAAATTGGGTCAAATCAGGGGAACTGATTTCCAGCGAAGATGGCTCAATGGTTTGCGCTTTCCGTGTAAGTTACATAATTAATGTCATTTTTAAAGCTATCTTTTAAAATTAATATAACATACGATTTTGCAAGCCTATACCTACACCGTACATTATACATACAAATGTACTTTTTCAAGGTTAATCTCTATGTCTAGGACAAGCACACGACATTGTATTGTAGCTGGGTATTACGTTAACAGTAAGGCTTCTTCGTGCACTATTACTTAAATTCTTTCATTTTGCTGTAAAAAGTTGCAAATCTGTCGAAAATATTTCTCACAGTTTGCAACATTATTTTTTTTAGTAAAGCGAGCGTGACTAAAAACAATAAGTAAGAAATTCTACATCTACATGTCTACTATGTCCGTATGTAGTTACCGAAACCGATTAACTATAATCTGAGATTATATATCATTTTTATAAAACTTAACGTAACGTAGTTGAAAATGCCCAAAATAAATTAAGTTCTAAATACATAATTATAAGAGCATTTAACTCTTAAGTTTAAACATAAAATCTAGTTATTTACAAGCGTAAAATGAAATCCTTCCCCAGGCACAGGGATAATGCGTGTTCAAATCAATGCACAAATGGCGTGACGTGTGATATGTATGAATGCTTCTCCTTTAAAATATAACCTGTTAATAACAAGAAATAATTATTTATTCATTCTGAATTGAGTACATATAAGTTGCAAAAAATATCCAACAAATAATGATATGCTTCGAATATCATCAGATTTAATTTAAGTGGCAACTTTCGGGAACAGTATTCGGTAGCATCACGTTACTTTGTTACGTTCTATCGTTCTATGGTCGTCTTAAAACAAAGACAATATAATTTTTTTTTTAATTTATCTGCTTTGGCATTCTAGTTATTTTAGTTTAAATGAAAGTAGGTGTAAAACACGCTATAAAATAGAATCCCGGATTAAATAGATGAAAGAAAATACTCCTTTAAAATATAATCACAAATAAACATTAGTCACTCAAGGAAATAAATTGAATGACAATTAAGTTGACAGATTCTGTCACCTAGTTAGATGAATCTAATGAAAATTAGATTGATTTTCATTTCCAATTCAATATTAAATTTATTGAGCATTCATCAATATTTATAACTTTATAAATTTTTGCGACGTTCAATCCAATTTTAGTCTATTATTTTTTATTTGCTAATACACGAACAACGCACGCGCAGTACACCCATCGCCCAAAATTACCGAGCGCCATATTGAGAGGCAGACGTTGTATGACTTGAGTGATAAATCGTGGTTAGTGCAATAGTTTGAAGTGGAATTTTTGATCTTGCCCTATGGATATACTCTCGGGTACGTAATAAGTGAAAAAGTATATTTGTAAAGCGTCTGTGTTCGCCCAGTAAGCCCTGGCAAATCACATCGTAACCTAGACATAGGCCGTTCTAGTTATCAGTAGATTACCTAGGTATCATCAATCCACTGTTTGCTCACAGTTTTAATCTTATTAATAACACGTGTGGGGAATAGCCATAGGTTTCTTGAATCTAGTTACATTAACAAGATTATGCGATCGCTTTGCAAGGTTCCACGCTCGTATATAAACGGATTTCGATGTGTTTATGTCGGCAGTTGACAGAAGCGTTTATGTATATGACCGATCATAAGTCACCACACCCAGTGACCGGATTGTCGGTTTTAGTATTTGATAGTTTTTATTTCGAATGATTGTTCGCGCGTTGTCGCGTCGGTACGTGATTTGTGATATTAGTGTCGTGTGTTAACGTGATACAGTGAGTGTAATAATAATGTAATTTCTAGGAGTGGTGTGCCTCGGTTGAAAGGCCTGCCGAAAGGACAGGGCTCCACACGCGAGGAGGAAGGACAGCGGCGTTCCGCACTGCAGCACCATGGAGTGCTGTATGTCGGAAGAAGCGAAGGAGCAGAAAAGAATCAACCAGGAAATAGAGAGGCAGCTCCGAAAGGACAAACGCGATGCTCGGAGAGAACTCAAACTGCTTCTGCTTGGTGAGTGCTTATTTTCTTTAAAAAATAATCATAAAAATGAGAGAATTTGATGATTTTAGAGGTGTAGCTTTTTGACAGAATCTGACAGTTTTTTTTAGGTGTGCATCTTCCTTATCAGCTCAAACCTGTCTATCTTTAGTAGAAACATTAAATAATGTGCCCTAATGTGATATTGCAACTCATTACTACTGTTCTACATAATAATGAGGTGATTTTCTGTGCCATGAAGTGCTACTCAAAAATAGCTTGTGATCACGTATTTTGGAGAATTGAAGTGACTCAGAGAGATTTAATACAACCCTTTAGTGAAGTGCACTAGGAAAATGCAATTCTTAGCACACACATAGTTTTTCTGTTGCATATATTGCAGTTCAGTGTCTGATTTCAGTTATTTTCTAATCAAGCCTGATTTAGGTACAAAACCTTTTTTTATGCTGTTGTATTACTATGGTGTTGGAAACCAATTAAAAATTGGTATTTTTTTGCAACTAATTAGCTTATTTTAATTGAATGCAGAAGCAAGTTCTAAAAAATAATTAAATTGTTTTAATTTACCAATTGGTTGCTTCAATGAGTCATGTTTAAGAGTTCATGGGTAGGGATAATGCTTTTAAACCTGCATTGTTAAATATAACTCTGTGTGTAATTTAGAATTATTGTTTGAAGGATTTGAGTTGATTCTTTTGTATGTGTATATACATATGCACTTATACAGTAACAATACTAAAAGTTTTATATTGTTGAAAGGAATAGTAAAGGAAACAATATAAAATATTTTTTAGCTAAAGTAATCAATCTTAACAATATATAAATCTAAATTAAAATTAAACATTTTAAGAGATAGATCAATAAATGCTTTGCTCATTTGTTTTCCATACAAGTTACAGTTTTGGGCCCAAAGTGGGACTCTCACAGCCGGATAGATTATAGTTTTTTAGTATGTCAGATTATTGAGATATAACTAGCTATAGCTTCACAGGTGTCTTTTACCACGGAGCAAATACAAAGAGGAGATGTCGTAATAAGATTTTCCTATGAAACAACGCGTGACAATTTGCGGGGTGAGGGGGGAGTTAGATCCCGCCCACTTTTAAATTTTCCATCTATGGGTCAATAGCAAAAGTATTCGCTCGTTCTCTTGATTTAATTTTGAAATTACGCAACTATCTGCCATTAGATGTCGCGAAATGCAAGATGTCATGGTCGTACTCAGAATTGTCGTATCAGAGAGCAATATATTTAATTAAATTTTTGAACAATCTTA
Organism: Autographa pulchrina; assembly: GCA_905475315.1. NCBI lineage: Eukaryota > Metazoa > Arthropoda > Insecta > Lepidoptera > Noctuidae > Autographa > Autographa pulchrina. The sequence continues at coordinate 3,830,026 of FR997770.1, forward strand.
ATGGGTTTTTGATAAATGAAGATTATTAGATTTTCTATAATATTTAAATGACTTGATTTGGCTAAAAATACTTAAGAAGATAGCAAATCAAGTTCTTTTAGGAAAAAAAAACACAAACACACACCTTATTCCGTTTACGTGACAATCCTTTCGAAACCATTAATGTCGGTAGGTAATACTGATTTCAGCGGCAGAATAAATAAAAGACAAATTATTAAAAAAAAAACCTCTATTACCAATGTTGGAATAAACAAATATTCATTCAAAATATAAAACCTTATTACATTGAGGTTCTTACTGGCAGACAATAATGCTTGAGTTTTGTTGTTTATTTATTTATAAGTTTATTGAACTTAATAAAGTAGGTGAGCTTTAAATACTTTAAATTATTAAACAACCACTACCATACTATTACGTTGTCTCACGGAGGGAAAGCACTTTAAATAAATTATTATAGATAAATTATTTAGCTTATAGGATATTGTATTTATATGTCCAGTGTATCAAATTTTTCAAGTACTTTCCATGTAAGATATAGTCGCGGTACCTTCGGTAAAATAATTGGATTCTAATTACGGCCCTGTATTTCGTTGTTTATACTTTTTGTCCATAGATGGCGGCTTGTTTAAAAATAATATAAAAACTACAAAAATAATATTTTGGCCATACTTACATACCTTTAAGAATGAATGTTTATCAAATTTCAGTACATATGATTATTAAAAAATGTTAGTAGTGAGCTCTACGTACGTAAATGTGTTTAGTTTCTATTTTCTCAAGTGTCGCCATCTAGTGTTTGATAGAATTATGTTTGGAAACGCCAAACTAAGAGACTTTTCTAGAATAATTTTATGAAAATTACGCATAAAATTGCTTACAGATGAAATGAGATGCCCTCCTTAGCATCTAAACGTCTATCCGAATAGTTGTTACAATTTAAAACACGACACCTCATGTTTTTTTTTCTTTTAGCTCAACTTTGCAATAAAATTAGAATTTTAACACAGTTGTGCACACGATGAATGTCAACGATACACTGAGTTAGGCCACGCCCACATGATGACGTCAGTGCTTGGTTGAGGTACAGTGCACGGTTGCTTAGGCCGTCTCCTCTTTGTATTTGCTCCGTGTCTTTTACATCAACAACCAATGACAACTTGTAATAAAAGTTGCACCCACACTAACTTTTTATTTGCCGAAGTGTAAGTAATTGCAGAAAGGAAGACAAGTATTGTTATACTAATATGTACTGATCTACTTACTATGAAACAGTGCAATTCTATAGTAAAAAATATCTGAACTCTTTTCTTTCACAGCGATGTTGAGTGTTTCATTGATCAAATCTAAGACGTTTAAATAAATAAAATCAATTGCCTCTTAGAGAATACTTACCGATCACTTTTAATGTACTATTATGTTTTAAAATTATCACTGGTTTTGACTTGTTGATCACTACACAAGCTGTTGCTATGGGACAATTAGCTCTTGCCAATAGCAACTTCTACTTGGAAAAGTAGTTCGAGTTCTCAGTACTGTTAACCCACATAAGAGAATAAGAAAATGATTTAATGACTTGGTCCATCAAGTCAGTAAATCATGTAAAACAAAAATTAATAATACCCAATTTTAAAATCGCTTTATACGTTACATTGGAATAATTAATGCATTTTCATTTGCAACTTTATTAAATGCATCTTACTAGGCATGCATGTCGCAAAACACTTGTGACAATTAAAAATCAAAATTGACAAATGACATTCTCTGGTGCTCTGGTGACTGTTTTGAAAAGAGAAACATAAAATGTCATAATAACTTATAATAGTAAAAAACAAACATGAAACCATCAAGAAGTCTTTAATGAAATGAAACTAGATATTTCACTAAGAACACAACTTGTAACAACTAACAATATAAATAAAAAAAAAACAAGTTTTAATATTTGAATATTTAAAATTGGTTATTAACAATACAATACAAATGTCTGCAAATCTATTGCAACATTTACATTTTAATATTCTTTATATTTAATTTATTCCATTGTGAAGTTTGACCTTGACTTAATGATTGTTCCCTAATTAAACATAATTGAAAGTGTGACAAAATCTAGACCTAATTATCCAATTTAATACAGTTAGTGCCACTAGTCATTATTGAATGTTCATGCAAATATAAATAAGATTTAACAAAGTATGTTAATGAGATCATTTAGCAAAACATACAAATAGTTAATAATTGAGTATACTCCTAGTGACCTTTGTCTACATAATGTCACCTGACCTTATCAGATGGTTTCTTGAAAGAGATTTTTCATCAATAAATTAAACTAATTATTTTTTAAATATATAATTCCTGACTTCATCTATGCTTAGATTATTATACATTATATTATCCAGAAGAGTATGAGATGTACTCCAATTACATATTCACAAGTTTATATTTAATAAAGTTCAATAAATGAAGGCAATAATTATTGTCAGGTATTATTATAGCAATAGGGTTTCCCCAGTCTTGTCATGTTAAACATTTTATGTAGGTATACATTTCAATATAGTAATTATAAATTCAAGTACAAGTTACTAGAAGCCGCTTCAATTAAATATTTTTTTATGCCAATGTTATTTTAAGAAAATTTGGGTAAGTACTCCCTAAGTGACACAAGACAATAGCCCGTAAATTTTATTATTTTATACTTATCTTGGTTTTGCTAAAATAGTAACTTTTGTGCAAATTGACAACTATGGAATTCTTATAAGATTCCAGACACCAATTAGCTAAGTCTGCATATACATGCAAAATTAATGATAATATAAAAAAAAATATGGAAATGCTGATAAAATCCCTGACATAAGTTAATTATGGTTTTGTGGTACACATATTAGAACAAGTTTTTTGGGGGGTTTTTCTTTGCACTTGTTAACAATTATTTATTTACAACACAGTGCTAATTCAAAATATAAAAATCTTCACCCAGATTTATTCATTTAAGTTGACCCTTTACATAAATGCAATAAAAGTGCGTATTGCATTTTAACTTCAAAGAGTATGATCATTATTTAATAATACAAGGTTTATATGAACCATTAAATGTTTACTATCTCATAGATAAAGTTTTGATCTGTCAAATACCAGGTCACTTTATGGTATCTATCCTTATCAACAAGTTGTAAGATTTTCTTCATATTAGGCCATTCGTACACGAGGCGACGCAAGTTTTGGATGCCCAACGGCAAGTCTTCTGCGACGCGTGCCTTTGTTTAAACCTCTATGAGCTTGTAGGGCGGTAGTTACTTGGAGACGAAAATCGTCAGGAATCAGAGACTTACATCGCCTCGTGTGCGCATGGCCTAAATAAATAAGAGTACCTAGCTAAATTGTCAAGAACAATTTTTTTTTAAATTATCAAACCCAATGATGCGTTATTGAGTTTCCCTGATAGCAAATAGGTCTAAAACACTTGTTTGAAATGTCAAATTAATGACAATAGGCTCATTCCCTAATAGACTGATGAATGTGGGTGTAGGTCACTAGGTGTATTTTTTAGGTATTGACACACTTCTACATACCCTCATGTATAATCATTATTGACCACATTTAATCAGTGACACATCCATTCGTACTTTTCTTAGTACCTACATAGGAGCAAGTTGTTACATTAGTTCGCGAAACTAGCGCATCAAAAGTCACGTGACTAAAACATACTTGTTTGAATCACGCGATGTCTCGCCTATTGCTAGGTACAATCAAAATTATCTATTTAGTTTTTACATGTATACAATTACCTAGCATCTATGACTAGTTAACTACACATTTTTTATAATTGGCTAGTAGGATTTACGATTCAATGTTATGTCATATCTTTTATAATCTGCAGACCTTGATTTATGCATTAAGTTTGAAAGATTCTCCCATTGTTATTGTAATAGCAAAATGCATTTGTAAGCTGCAAGTTGTAGTTCTTTTGATTTGAGTACCTATGCTCAAAGGTAAATAAAATAATCAGTAGGTACACAAGTTTAAATTAATGCAACGGTAGGTCTCGTGTAGGAACAAAAAAAAATTATTTTACTTGTCCTGAAGGCATTTTTATCATAATTGGTTTACTGATAAAATTCTAGCTAGACCACAAATAATCAGGCAAGTCGTTTTCGCTTTATTATGTTTAAAACTTTAGTACCTATTTATAAGTAGGTACCGAATTAATTATAAATACCTTAGAGCATTTCTTATTAGTAAAAGTTTTCAATATAATTTTACATAAGTTGTAAAATATACACCACCTATTATAGATATGCATATGGTTGGTTGCAATGTCAGAGCTCTTATAACAATGATACCCGAATGAGACTGATCAAATCTAAAGAATGGGGGCCCATTGTTTAGATTTGATCAGTCTATCTAAAGGCCCTTTGCAGCCCAATTAGTGCACACGATAAGATAAGCTTTTTCATCGGAATTTTATTCCTAGGTCACACTTTTCTTAGTAGAGTATGTCATAGTAAAAGGGCTTGTAAATTGTTCTCTCCAAAGCAAAGATGTCTTCTCGTGCAAAGAAGAGACGAGAATTGATGACCACGTTTGCTTACTTTCGGATTTGAATATCGCTTCGTTTAGTTCCTAAAAATAGCCATTTAACAAGTCCAAAATCGTATGTGGGTCATCTAAGAGAAGTAATAAATAGAAAAATAATAAATAGTTTTTACTTAAAGGTTTCCATTTGAAAAAACTAGCTTTGAAGCTAGAATTATAACTATCATGAACTGTTAAAGGTGCCTCAGGTGGTGTAAAAAAGAAACCCGTCCGTATAGCTTCATCTCTCTTATCTTGGAAGTAACCACGGATCGAAATTATAAAACTCTATATTTTGAGTCTATGATGTAACCAGAAATGTTAAAAAATGTGTTATTGTTTTTTTTTCGTATACCCATTTATGAGCATATACAGGTGATTTAACGTTAAATTTGTTGGTATCAGGTACTGGCGAGTCTGGCAAGTCGACGTTCATCAAGCAGATGAGAATTATTCATGGCTCGGGCTACAGCGACGATGACAAGAGAGGCTTCATCAAACTCGTCTATCAAAATATATTTATGGCCATGCAAAGTATGATACGCGCTATGGATCTACTTTCTATACAATACGGAAATCCGTCCAACTCAGTAAGTATTCTTAACATCTCCTGAGCCTTTTCCCAACTATGTTGGGGTCAGCTACCAGTCTTACCGGATTCAGCTGAATACCGTATTTTACATAGAGCGACTGCCTATCTGACCTCCACAACCCATTTTACTGGGAAACACAGTATCCCATAGTAAAACTGGTTGTGAGAATTGACTTAACGACTGCTAAAGATCTATGTATGACATCCGGGTCCTACTGTTTAACGTGCTTTCCGAAACACAGTAAGTATTCTTAACATCTTCCAAAATTAATGAACGTTCTAGAAGTGTTACTGATCAAATCACTCAAATGTATAGAAGTAAAAAGTCTAAGTCACGTGACTTATCGAAGAAGTATAATAAATATCCATATTTTTAAACGATTTATACCAACGTTAACGCCTGTTGAAATGCCACTTATCTAGAGGGCTGCGTGTACGTTAAGATAAAAAAAACAAACAAATATCTTTTAAAAATGTATTGGTTTATCTACCAGAAATAGGAATTAATGTCCAAATTCCATCATTAATAGGGAAACACAGATAAATAATATGTTAATTTCAACTGCAAACCTACATTCAAAAATAATTGGTGTTATAAACACAAATTTAGCTCATGTAGGTAGACTAGTAAATCCGCAATGTAAACGCATTCATGTAACAAAAAAATTAAACGATTACTATCACGATATCATTGTCTTTCTTCTGAGAAGGGTAGTGTAGCGTAATTATGTATCTGTATTTTTGATTATCTATTAATCGTGAGGCTAACACGTACTACTATATTTCAATACAGTAATATAGTGGACTGCCTCGTTGGCCTAGTGGTGCTAAGCGCGACTACTACGCTAGAGGTCTTGGGTTCGATTCCCAAGTCGACCAAGGTGTTATTGGGTTTTTCTATGAAATTCTCAGTAGCAGGTCGGAGTTTGGATTTGTGCCCGGTTAGTGGCAATAGGCTCGCCCCCTATTACATGGGACCTAAACATACCGGCGAACTGTGGGTGTACATTGGTACACCTCTGCCTAACCCTTCGGGGATACAGGCGTGATGGTATGTTATGTAACATAGTGACAAAATTGTCCTAAAAGCCAAAGAAAAATGCATTTACAACACAAGTGGAACTTTAACAAGACATGAAAAGTTGTGTTACTTCATATCATCTTACAAAGGACCTATTGTATCAGATTACAAGAACACAAGTCAGAATGCAAGTTTAACACTATTTCAATATAAATAACATAACATACCATCACGCCTGTATCCCCGAAGGGTTAGGCAGAGGTGTACCAATGTACACCCACAGTTCGCCGGTATGTTTAGGTCCCATTCCCATGTAATAGGGGGCGAGCCTATTGCCACTAACCGGGCACAAATCCAAACTCCGACCTGCTACTGAGAATTTCATAGAAAAACCCAATAACACCTTGGTCGACTTGGGAATCGAACCCAAGACCTCTAGCGTAGCAGTCGCGCTTAGCACCACTAGGCCAACGAGGCAGTCAATATAAATGAGTGAGTAAACTTGCAATATATAAGGACGTACATTTAGGTAATATTTAGACAATTGAATCTGGGAAATTCCGCATTCTATAAATAGTCAGGAATAATTATGTTAAATTTACATTTTATTTATTGATTCTTTATCAAACAAACACCGGTAATCCATACTAATAAATGCGCGAAGTAATCTGCTTCGCTTTCAATGCTTAACAATACAGAAGATTTTTTTTTAATTTGGTGGTGGGTTTATTATCATGTGGGCGAAACCGCTGGCAAAAACTAGTGTACAATATACTAGCTCGTATGCGATATAATGGGTGAAACTAGTTTTCGATTCTATTCAATAAACTCATTCAGGATGTTCTAAAAACAAATGCATGAGTAATAGGGATGCAACTATTGTGTAATGATTGTTCTAGTAAGAATTTTTGCATGTATGCACACATGCATGTCCATTATGTGGTGTAATTACCTGTGAACTAAACCTTAAGCTCCAGCGAGTTAGCTATTTATTCTAATGACGAAACATAAGGGGAAATTTCAAAAATAATTGTATAAACGTTAACAGTATTCTATCCATACTATTGATGTCCATAATAATAATTACATCTGCAAAAATAACTCTGTCTTTCTATCTGTCAGTTAAACTTTCACGGCTAAACTATTTAACCGATTTTTATAAAAATTGGAACAAAAAGGGAGTAGGCTTCTTTTTGACGCGATAACCGACATCTACTCAGGCGAAGCCGCTGGCATAAGCTATTTATATAAGGTAACACATGCATCTACTATCTATACTTATAATAAATCTGTAAAAGTGAAAATTCTGTACATTGAAAATATCAAAAAAATAAATGACGGGGATGTTACTAGACCGACACCGAACCCAAAAGGGTGAAAAAAAAATTTTTGTTTGTCTGTCTGTCTGTTTGTTCAGGTATCACGCAAAAACTACCAGTTCGATTACGATGAAACTTCGTATAATTATTCTTTATTATCCTGGGCACCACACTGGGTAGTTTTTATCCCGGAAAAGTATAAACAATAAAAAACAAACTTAATTTTGCGGTTAAAAACTCATTGATAAGTTTCGTCATCCACGCGAACGAAGTCGCAGGCACAGCTAGTAGTAAATAAAATATTAATCATAATTCCAGGAAAAGGCGGAATTGATATCATCCATCGACTTTGAGAGTGTGACAACTTTCGAGAGTCCCTACGTTGAAGCCATCAAGGCTCTGTGGAGCGATGCCGGTATACAGGAGTGCTACGATCGCAGGCGAGAATATCAGCTCACCGACTCCGCTAAATAGTAAGTCACCATAAAATACCTCAGCTTAATACCTACCTTACAAAAGACCTTATGACATCAATAGTTTATAATAATCGACATTGTTTACAAGCCCACATTATGATTAGTGATTGAATACCGTATTCATTGCCGTATTGTATCATTTCTATATAATAATGGGATTGCAATGAATAATCACGTGTAGGTAATTATCTTAAATATATTTCCCTATATTGCCAGCGAATCGTCGCCCTATCTGTAAATCCCGGTTACAGGAAACTAAATTGTCGGAAATGTCGAATTAACCACAAAGATTGTTTAAATCATATTTCCAGGAGACTGATGTCACCCAGTTAGTACTTTTCTAGCTATCAAATGAAGTGGCATAATGCCCTAAATACTTTAACAGCTGAAGCGAAATAAAAGTGGTTCCTGAAACCTGAAAAATCTTAGTTAATATATGCAATCAGTTGAGTTATAATATAGCTGGATCCCATATATTTTTTCCTCGATTTTTATTCAAATAAAAACAGCAAGGTGTTTTTCAATCAGACACATAATCCTTCAAAACTTAAAACAATTATAAATAGTTTAAATAAATACATATCTGAGTCAATGATCAAATCGTTCACACTTGTGCTAATGCATTCTACTATGCATTGTTTCTCGAGAAATCTTGGGAACTGCAATTATTGTTTGTGATTAATTGTTGTATAAAGAAAAATACTTGTTTCTGCATATAATATAAAGACAGAATAGAATTCCTTCGAAGCGTGTAAAGCGTGTGCGGTTTAAGATTCACAGGCATAATTATGATGAGACCTGACTTGTCTACATGTTGATTTCGGTTCGATTCCCGAATGTTAACTGCAAAAACATAAAAAAGGTAATTGAGGTATCAAGAAAAACATTCCTTATGTGATCAACATTGTTGGTCTATTCTAAGTTCTTCCTAGCAGAAGTAATTCTGCAAACTGCTGAGCTATTTAAATTGGCGCACTACAAAGATGATTGAGTATGGAACCCGCATTGAGAAAAGATGTTTCTATAGCTATTTGCAGGAAATTGACCGCGTGGCGGCACCAAATTACTTACCAACCGAACAGGACATTCTACGCGTAAGAGTCCCAACAACTGGCATTATAGAATATCCATTTGACTTGGAGGAGATACGATTTAGGTAACAACATAAAAATGTAAAGCTGCATGCCTTGCTTCACGTTCACAGGTGCATGGTACAAACTGGGACTCATTATTACTGTCTACATCTATCTCTTTTACTCTTAAGCCTATTGTGTGTAACAGGAGATATTTATGTGCATGTCTGCATTCTAGCTGTTAGCGCTGCATGATTATTTCAGCTATTTAAGTGATTTGGCGAGAATCGAGAAGGATGATTACCTGCCGACTGAGCAGGATATCCTGCGAGCTCGACAGCCAACCACCGGCATCCTTGAGTACCCTTTCGATCTTGACGGAATTGTGTTTAGGTATGTTCAGAACCACAAATGTTTGGATTCGAGAACGCTAGTAGTATCCTGACCAATTCCCAATGACAATTAATACCGTTTACTATTACTTAGGCAATTTGCACTAAATACCTAAGTATTGTTTGCCGCGTATAGGTAAATCCAAATGCTCGTTGAAATTGTTTCCTCTTTGATGCCAGGGTGTGGTTTTGATAAACTAATTTAGGTGTGGAAATGCTTTTTTATATGCTTGTGTGTGCTTCCATATGGCAATATTTGAAACCATATTATCACCTATGTACCTATGTTAATGTTGCCATAATTTTTGCTTAAAAGCACCCAAAGCGCTTATTGCTAGGTTTTGACAGTCGCTTGTCATAAATCCTTTCAATATTTACTGCATTTTTATTACACAAGCGAAATCAACTATGTTTCTTGATGTAACTAATAGATTTATTGTTTTTTTTTGCCTTTTGATACAAAAGCAGCTCTAACGTTGCAATGATATCGCTTGAGTGGAAATGCTTTACTATGGGTTTGTGTGGTAGTTATGAAGATACCTAGCTAAATATAGACATTGAGCTCTGTTTACTACTTTTAATTTTTTTCTAATGACAGCTTTTTTTGGCTCTAATTTACGTAATGCTTTATAATGAAATAAGTAAACAGGATAGTTTTGTTTCATTGTGTAATAATCGCGTTCTATTAGAAAATCATTAGTAATTTGGATAACTGACACATTTAATGTATTTTTTGCATCAATTTCATTTAAAATCGTTGGGTTTCTTCATGGCTATATTAATCTTGTCATTTAGCAATTATTCCCTACTGAGCTATTATTAAATGTCATCAAAACTTAACTTTTAGCATGTTCGGCGTTTCGAAGATACCCGTTTATATTAGGTTAGAAAATACACTTAGACATTTGTCTGTTGTTCTAACTGTTTTAGACGTATTCATATTGCTACAGAATTGCTCCATGTAACAGTTTTGTGTATTAATCACCATATACTAATCAATTGTTGATGTTCGCTATTCATGCTCCTTTTTGTAGTTTTTAACCATTATAATTTACTTTATTTTTAAGGAAAGTTTGCCCTTTGTGTAATTTAATAGATTACAACTAAATTATTTTTTTTAAATCTTTTTTTTTTTACACTGATTGTTACTATTTTTGTACTTAATCAAAACTCATTATTCAAAATTTCAAAAGGTGCTTGTAATGAAACTTAATAAAGAAAAATTAGAATCTTATTGGCATGTTAATTCAACCAAGTAAAAGAGCTGTTGTCTTTGTAAATTATATGTTGTTTCGTAAATTCATTGCCATCTGTCCCTCGAAGTGGCACCAGCGGTGGATCCCAGACTGTAATTTGGGGGCTTGACCACAAAGAAAGTAGTTTTTATGCAAGTAAACACTAAACAAACCGTCTTCTATATAACAATACTGATAATTGATAATGTACCTTGGGTTGGGAAAGTTCATTTTTAAATTTCTTATGGCTAAATCGGCCATTTTGAATTTCTGGATTCACCACTGAGTAGCTTGTAAAACAAATTACGGGGCAGTCAACTTCGAATAGCATAACTCATCATAACTTTAACATCCTGCTATAATAATATTTATTTTGTAGCTTTTCATCACCGTTTAAATGTATTCAAACTAATTAGTATAATATCTAACAGAATGGTGGACGTCGGGGGCCAAAGATCCGAGAGAAGGAAGTGGATTCACTGTTTCGAAAATGTAACCTCAATCATATTCTTAGTAGCTCTTAGTGAATATGATCAAATTTTATTCGAATCCGAAAATGAGGTGAGTCACTTTTATAACTTTACTATCTGTTTATGTATGTGTATAAGATTAGTGGGTCATCATCTCCCTGCCCTGTTCCCAATTATTTGGGGTCGGCGAGGTTCCATTCATCTCTAGAACTCGTCATCTCATCATTCACTCCTTTCTTTCTCATATCATCTTTAACACAATCCATCCATATAAGATTAGTGGATATCTCTTTGAAAGTAAGGTAGGGGATAGAAAAAGAGACTTATGTTCAGCAGTGGACTGGGTAGGGACTGAGTCGATTGATTGGCTCAATGCAATAATTATATTTTACAAGTAGTTCTAAAGCTGATGTTTTTTAGTTTTTATATTCCAGAGGCTTTTCTAATAGTCTTTTATCTATTGTTATTTTTTTGTGTAAAATGGTATCTTTGTCCTTCCACTAATAGGCTTAAATTTAACAGAAGTCTGTGTGGTATATTGTATAGCAACATATTTGTTATATTACCTATTTGTCATTTTATTATTTTTTCCTGGTTTCCTTTCATCGAGTAAACCGACGTCGTCACTTGTTTGCGTTTTATGTGTCGTCACCGTTACGCTTTTCAACGTCATACATTTTTCGTGACGTTACCGGGAATTGTCGATGTTATAAAGGAAACTAATACAAATAATAAACCTTTTGTTTCTACCTGTTACCAGGGAAAATATTTTTTCCATAGAAAAACCTGATTTCAAAACACCAGGTTTTTTTTCTAAAAAATATTAAAAGATGTATTAACATACTCCTGATTTATTAAAAAAAAAACATACAAACCTCCGAATTGAGCACTTCCTCCTTTTTTTTTAAAGTCGGTTAAAAATAATTAATTATCAGTTTTAGTGTGCCAAAAGCAATTGAGGATAATTTACCTTAACGGTTTATCGAGCATAGTTTTATATGATAATGTTAATTATGTTTAAATCTGTAAGGAGGATATAATTTCCCAATCAATTTGCATTCGACTATCACTGAAATAAAATTAAGCATCATATAGGAACCAGGAACCAATATCTAGTACTAAATGTTTATTATAAGTTAGCTTGGTAGAAATATTCATGGACTTCTTCAGCCCTGGGGAAGACAAAGGGTTACCTGACTATTACTGGCTAAAGCCACCGGCAGCAATATTATAACTCGGGTAAGCAAAGCGATGGCATCTGAAAAAAAAATTGCAAATACTAAATAACAGTGATCGTATGTATGAAATCGTATATAAGATATGTACTTCATGACGTCATACATCTCTTCATGACGTTTAACAGCAATAATTGTAGTATTTTCGCCATCAAATCCTCGCCATCGCTTTGCCTTTCGCAAGTTAGGTAATTCAGGTTGTCTCTTTCTTTATTTTTTTTTGCTTGCTGTCTTTCGCGGTCTCTTGTTTTCTAGACTTATTATTACATGTTTATAATTCCAGAATCGGATGGAAGAGTCTAAAGCATTGTTCAAGACGATCATCACATACCCATGGTTCCAACACTCGTCTGTAATCCTGTTCCTCAACAAAAAGGATTTGCTTGAAGAAAAGATTATGTATTCGCATCTTGTCGACTATTTCCCCGAATACGATGGTATGTGCACTTTCTATAATTTTGGCACCATTTTGTATACAGGACCATAGTATGAAAGGTATCATTGGTTTGTAATAATGATGAAAGGTTCTAATGACAGTGTAGTGTAGCTATACCGAAACGGTACCTATATCCTCATTATTCTATCATTTGAACAATATTTTTTCTAAATTGTTATAAACTGCCTATAGTTGTATATGTGGTTAGGTTGCTTAAGTATGGCAGTGAAACAATAAATATGGCAGTACATTGGGTTTTATATGTTTAACAATCAAGTTTTGCAGTATATGGTAAATTATATAAAATTTATGTTGAGTGTATGTTTTGATTTAATAAAATCAGTTTGTCGTAAAAATCTGACAGTAATAAGCATATCTCAATGATAAGATAAGCTAAATTTGTCAGCGATTATAATTACTAAAATAAATTAGTGATAACACTATCTCAAACAATGAGGATAAAACCACATCTCAAAAGATACAAGACTGATAATTGATAGTGTTATCTATTTTCTCAAGTTATCTCTATTTGGAATGACATGAGAATTATGAAAATATATTTCGTTTAAAATTAGACCATGAGAGATGAGTTAGAATTTATATAAAATTGGGTACCCCACTTACTACTAGTGCCTATTTATGAAAATGAAAGAGATGTCGTTGGTGCATTTAATTTAAATCAGTAACTTCTCTGCAAAATTCTTGCACTAACGAGTAACCCACTTTATACCCAGTGATGGGCTATAGAGGTTTCTAAAGCACCCGTTTAAGGAGGTCGACCCAATCAAAGTATGAGAAAAAACTCAGAAGAAGAGCGATAGTTACATCAATAAGTGGAACAAGTAATTATACACATAGGTATCACTTTATCTAAACAAGTTAAAAAACATAAAACTCTCAATATACCAAGTACTAATAATATAATATATAACACCAATTTATCCAATATAGGTCCAAAACTCGACCCAGTACCGGCTCTAGATTATATCCTTCAGAAATACCTTAAAGAGAACCCGGATCCCGAGAGATCGTGTTACTCACATTTCACAACTGCCACAGGTTGACAAATGTATATTGTGTAGAGCTAGGCTAGGCGTGTTTTATGCTAGATATTTGATAATGTTCTTTGGTTTGGAAATTGTTGGAAAGAAGTTTGGTTGATTTTACGGGAAGACTTTTTTTTGAGACATTAGTATATTTTATTCCTGGCTATTATTATGAGCAGAAGATTCTGTTTATCTTGTGCTATTAACAAATTTAAACTTGTATCTTCAAACCAATGGACATTACCGTATCACCCACTATTATCGTATCAGTAGCAATGCTAGACGTGTGTGCTAACCAGGTCCCCAACGTGACGCCAACACGGCGCGTGAGTTCATCCTGCGAATGTTCGTCGACCTAAACCCGGATGCCGAGAAGATCATCTACTCGCATTTTACATGCGCGACAGGTTAGTTAGATGTGTTAATTTATGACCTTATAGGGAAGTAAATTAGGTTTGCAAAGTGCCCGAAGATCGAGTGGCCTTTGGGTGCAGGCAGACATTTGACTGCGATTTTAAAGGCTGATGATAATGATAATATTAGGTTTGAATTCCAGTTTGGGTGTTCTGTTATGCCTTTCTCTTTAGTGAGAAAAAAGCCGACTTCTTAGGTTGTGTTCTTCAAATTTTGATTGTACCATTGGCATATATATAAAGTTATATTACATCGAATATGTGTATTCGAATTTTCGCTGATATTTAATCTAAAGGTAATGTTGCAGACTCTGGTAATATATTATATGACCAGACAATTTCAAAATGTTTAACTTTGGTTTCAAATTTACTGCTCTGACAATAGTAAACATTGTACATAATGTCTTTGTTTTCGTGATTATATTTAGTTAATTAAGGGCTGTATCCAGGTCAAAGTCGATTTATCGGAAATTAAGGTAAGCTGTAGTTCTATAGCTACTATGTTTATAAATGAGTGTGTATTGGCTATTTTGTTTGGAATATCGCTAGAATATATGACACGAAGAATATAGACAAACACGTACTGTAATTATTTATACTATATATCATCACTTTTCAGATAAATTCTACACTATTTTAAAACAAAGACAAAACGATATATATTTCCAATTATTTTCGGGTACAAATCAAATTTCAACTAAAGCAATTTGATCTTCTCCCTCCGCAATCATAATTTTACTATTGTAATACATAAATAAAACTTCACTTTAAATTGTTCATTGAATAGTTTCGATTTAACGAGTCTGCTTGCGACCACCCGTACCGTGTTACCCGGTCGAAACGTCAAGCCCTAAGGGTATTTAGCCATGTAGGCGCTAATTCGCGTTCCATAATATTACTATAAACATGCAGCGCGATAGTTTAAGAGTAAGTCATTGAATAATGTCAGGAAGTATTCCAAGTCTAGTACTAGGTCAGCGAATTCAAGTTTACCGGCTTACAGAATGGTGACTGTCCTTGGTACTGTAATACGCTTACGTTAAGCAGCTTACATGTTACTGTCAAGGCAGGCAGTAAGCTGGGGGTTAAAACACAGTCGCGTTTCAATGGCTTCGCTCACTTCTGTCAATGTTATTGTCACGATATTGACTACTGTCAATATAGTGGACGTGGAAATAAAACTACTTTTTACACGGTTTATTTTAGATCTTAGTTGTTGACCTGATTTCAATGTCTAACATTCGTGCACATGTCAGAAAGCATTACCTACAGTGCGCATGACTCAGAAAAAAATAAAAATATACTCCTCTGTAAACTGTTAAATAAAAAAACAACTACTGAAACTAACAACAAATAATGCGGAATATATTCTTGACTTGACAGTTAAAAGTAATTATAAGCTGTATTAAATATCCGCCATGACATATCGGCGTCGTAGAAATGATTTATCGAAAAGACTACAAGTATTAAAATAAAGTGATTAATAGAAATAACTACCTATTTTTGCGCCTGTTTAAATTCTCATAGTAGATCTATGTAAAATGTGTTACATATCACATATATACTGTTTATCAGTGCTGTAAATATTACTTATATGGGTGTATGCCCATTCTGGGATCACCGTTAAATGATAAATTCACATTATACCGCGTTAAATGATTTATGTAATATGCATAAATAATTGTTAACTGCACTAAAATAACGCTGATGTAATTGTATTTATGCTTTGTAGTAATTAGTGCTTTGTGTTCTAGTATTTTTATTTAATTGCTATTATGCATGACAATGTCGTGAAATGTCGTGGTGGCCTAGCGGTTCAATGAACGGATTTGCATCCACGAGGTTGCAGGTTCGAACCCGGGCAGGTACCAATGTAACTTTTCAAAGTTATATGTACTTTCTTAATTATTCTAAGACACTTCTGACAAACGGTGAAGGAAAACATCGTGAGGAAACCTGGATTCCAAAATTTGGGATCTGAAATCGCCAATCCGCAGAGAGCAAGCGTGGTGATCAATGCTCGTGCCTTCTCTATATGGGAAAAGGCCTGTGCCCAGCAGTGGGACGTTTATAGGCTGGATTATGCATGACACTGTTTTAAAAGCTTTTCAGTATTTTGTTGCATTACAATTATTATTGTTCTTTGATTATTTATTTATAGTATATTCAATTTTTATATATGTTTTTGTGAGTTTATTTTTTCCGAGTTCATGTGCTTGCAAAAATTAATACCCTGCACATGAACATATTCTATATTTTCTATATAACCCTAACTTATAAACAGCCCGTTTCTTATCTCCTAATACTATTAGTAATTTTTTTGCTTATGGTTGGTTTGTGCAATAATAACATAATGTATTTTTTTCAAAGTCCTGGACGAAACATCTATATTCCTTTTGACCTATTTCACACCTATAATTACCCAGTTTTTATATGTGTTGCTTTATACAAACTTACATTTTTGTTTATTTATTTAATTAATTTTGCATGCTGCCTTGGATGTGTTTAAAGATACTGAAAACATTAAGCTTGTATTTTGCGCCGTCAAAGATACTATCATGCAGTCTGCTCTCAAGGAGTTTAACTTGGCATGAAATATATTTATGATATTACATATTATACTATGTTGAAGAATTAAACATTTATTTTTAATACTGTATCGATTGTTTTATTATTTATCCTTGTTTTATTGCTTTATTTAGGTGCATGAATTAAGTGAGCTTTATTAGTTACATATTTAGTGTACAGTGCATGTACAATATTTTTTAATTAGAATATATATTTAAAATATAGGTAAATTAAATAGAAATTTACATTTTTAAGTAGTATAAGGATGTTATAATATACAGATTATTATAAAAATGCGCAAAGAGTGTAATCCAATTTGTTCTAATTACATTAATCGATCAAAGTCTGGGACTTCGATTAGTTGACCTATATTGTTGTTGAATTACCACTTAAGCCGCTTATTTTATTTATTCGTTACGCTCAGTTACAATTAAGGACGTATATATCGAAATGTAACTTAAAACATTAACTGTCCCGCCAGTAGACACAATAGTTAAGCAATAGGAATGTACCACATGTGACTCATTGGACAGGGAACTAGTTAAACAAACCGTAAGGTTTTTCCAGTACATATTAAAAAACAATATTCGAAGAAAAAATAACATAATACCATTTAGTTGTTTAGGTAACCCGTACATTAGTGTACATACATATTAGGGTCCCTTAGACACGTAGGGTAAAATATACCACCTTAAGAGTAAGATTTAATTATGATTTCCACACAAACATATGATAGCAAAATAGCTAATACACATAATGTAAATCATGTAAGAGATAATACAAGAGTGCAGTAATTTTGAAACCTAAAAATGAGTTATTTTTCAGAGGAATTCGTGTAAGTGGTCAATTATTAATTCATAATCAAAAAACTCGAGTAAAATTTGAAATGTCTTCAATGTATTTGCTTCCAGACACTGAGAACATCCGGTTCGTGTTCGCCGCAGTCAAAGATACAATCCTACAATCCAACCTAAAGGAGTACAACCTCGTCTAAGCGAAACCAACAAGGTCACTGACACAAATCTGTGATTGTGTAAAACACAAGTTACACTTCATCACTTCATGACAGATGTGTGTGTAATTTCGCGAACTGAGATCAGATGGACGAACTAATTTCATCTTAAAATGTTTAATGAGAAAATAAGGATAGATTGTAAGTCATTTAACCCAAAAACTAGAGTTGGGAGTGCGGCGATGGGTACTCGCCGGCCGCATTCCCTCCGACAACATTCGTTCTCGGTCCGTACGGATCGTACGACGCGTCAGGTTTTTTGACATGTTTTTTTATGATGAAGTTATTCACAATTTATGTATGTGTCTGTATTGGTGAATATTAAATTGTGCATTTTAAAAGTTATGGTGAGTCTTGGCCTTACCATGAGCTGCTTTTAGTCATTGTTTTAGGGTTTTTTTTTTGTAAAGTTTGTTGCCATAATATCTTTCTACATTAGTATACATTTTATTATGTCCAGACGGATGGATTTGAACAAACTAGTCCAATGAAACGCGTGTTTATATCATCCTCGTGGGTCGAGACAGACTGGCGCTGCTGTACCGGTGACGTATTTATTGTGACGATGTCTGGTCCGGCGACCCACGGCCGCGTGTCGGGCGCTCGCCTTGCCGGCACTCTCTCTACCTACCGATTATATTCACTAGACGTAATTATAAATCGGTACCCTATTTTCTGTTAAATTGAAAGATTTATAACTTTATTACTGTATTTAAATATTTCGTTACTTTTGTACATTGGAATTTTTGTTACTTGAATATATGTTAATATTTAAGCTGTTTATATTTAAATATGGTGTTTTTCTACACGAATTGACTTCACGCAAACTGTTTTATGTTAACTGTAGGCTTTGTGTACGCTGTGGTCTGGTGTATTTGGTTTCTTCCTATCGTTATCCGTGTATGAGAATCAATCAGCTAGCCGTATGTCAAAATATAGGAAGTTACTACGTTAGTTGTTTAAGGACATTTTTGATGCATTTGATATGAACTTTTTTTACTAGAAAAACCCTCGGATTAACAAAGCGAAACGTGAATTGTAAAAACCGAAACCGATGTTTTTTGCACGAACGCTTACCAGTATGTAATATATTGTACATTTGGTCTAAATGAGCTGAGTGAATTGAGCTGACAGTTCAGTGCCAAGTTTTGCTATTGGCATACTTTTTTATCGTAACGTGAAGCACAAAATATAATTACTACATTTTATAATTGTTTTCCATATTTTAGAATATTTTATTGTACCATGCTTAATTAAGAGTGTTGCTTCGTGTTATTATTTAGTTTTATAAATGTATAAGAAACCAAGTTTCGTTTTGAAGATATATTATTATTGTATTATTTGTTGTTGTGTCTTAATTTCTCTTCTACTCAAGTTTCTATATGGACCGCTAAGCACAATTCAAGTGACTCTGTCAATAGCAAAACTCCATGCTTTAATTATGATACAGCTGTCTTATGCTCAAAGTAATGTGACGTTGAAACTTAGCGCACAATATTGGAAACTTTCTATTTGATGTTACCCACTGAAGTGCAATCTGTGTCTACCGTGTACATAAAAACTATATTTCTTTTGTGCAATTGTACAGCAATATTGGAATTAGTTAGTGGGCCGACGTGGGCCCTGTTCGCGGGCCTGCTGGCCGACAGCGGCGACACTCGGTGCGCCAGTGTCTGCGATGTCGCGACACTACACCGACACTGCACCGGCAGTGTACACGCACTCGTACGGCGTCGGGCCCACTTCGGAGCACCGACGATGCTCGTCTTGCAATCTCCGCCTACCTCTGTACATGATACATTTTAATATGTTCCGATGTAACAAGGAACTATAATAGATACATTCGTACTATTACTGGTCCACATTGACATTCAACGCATGAGCTTGAATTTATATTAATTTGCAGTAGTATCAAAACCAAACAAAGCGCAATGAAACAATACATTGGTGATTAGTTACATATAAGACGAGCGTCGAATTAACGGTACTATCGTGTCGTTCGGGTATAAAGTGCCGCCAATTCGTAAACTCCTTACGAATGGACTGAGTATCGTGTACTGGTGTGGTTCTTACTTATTTGTTTATACGGTTGGGCGATAACTACACAAAATATTGCTAAAACTATATTATAGTCTAACGTTGCTTTACCTTTGCGTGAGATTGTGAGAATTTTAGCTTAAGTTCCGACTGAAGATGGATGCATGAATGAAATATTGTAAATTATAATTTCTCATAAAATATAATTTTTTTCAGCTATACGAGTTGTTTTCTTTATTAGTCATGTAAATACCCGAGGTTATGTTAGTTACATTAATCATAATAGTTCCGTTTTCACCATTAGCCGTGATTGCTTTCCATTTAGCCCAATTATATTTATGGAAGAGATACAAATCTGTTTCGTGACGTAACGTTGATAACATGTGCGCACAGCAATGTCGTTGACGTGTTTACGGTCATTTAACATCAACCATGGCTATAAGTGACTTTAATTTATCTTCCAATACAAACGACCATTGTAAGTTAGGCGATGAAGCCGCCAAAGTTGCGCTCCAAAATTTCAATTTGCAATACACTACATTCTTGTTTTTTAATACGACCATGTATTATGGAATTGAAGTATTTTTACGTGTGTTCAGTAGTAAAGTAGTTGTCAACTGGGGCTCTTTCAGCCCGAAATTAAGCAGAAAAGTCAGCCAGTTTGTTCTTTTCGGAAGTGACGCGTCTGAGCTAGAACAATTACTCGATGTTATAAAAGAATACCAAATGGACAACACTGGCAAATTTATTATTGTTTGTCAATCAACAGACGCAAATGATTGTGATGAACAAGCTCTGACACAACTGCTTTTTGAGTACAAAATTGTAAATGTTGTGATTATCAAAACAGAAACAACACAAGCCGTGAGTTATACTTATTACCCGGTAGTCGACGGTAGTTGCAATAATACTAACCCTGTGAAGCTCAGACAAGACCGGTATGAGAGCACGAGTTTTGGGGAGAAATATAAAAACCTTCACTTGTGCCCTTTAATAGGTTCAACATTTATACAGACTCCGTTCATGAACATAACGTATGGGGTGCCTGTGGGAGCTGATGGTGATCTTCTCCGGATAATAGCGGAGGGTTTGAACACTAGTCTTGAGGTGATGACGCCTCTCCGGGGCGCCGGCTGGGGATGGCGGGAACCCAACGGAACCTGGATGGGATCTCTAGCCGACGTAGAAGAAGAGGCAGCTAACTTCTCCATGACGTCAGCAGCGGTAACTCTCACAAGATTCTCTGACTTCCAAATGTCCCAAAGTTATTACACCTCCAACGTAGTATGGGTTACTCATCCTGCAAATCTACAAAATGTAGCCTTAAAACTAATGCATCCTTTTCGAACCAAGTCACGAATTGCTTTAATTATGAGTTTTGTACTAGTCGTTTTGTGTGCGTTGTTTATTAAAACGAAATGTTGGACTCACATCTGTCACAGGATGGATGTAGATCAACCCTCAAAGAGTATAGTTTTTTATGCCTGGATGGTATGCATGGGTCAAGCCCTTATCAAAATGCCAACCAAATCATCGTTCTTACAAATGGTTTTGGTCTGGGTGTGGTATTGTTTTCTCATTAGAACAGCGTATCAAGTGTATTTAATCAGTTCTCTTAAAGGAAAGTTTTTTGAAGATGAATTTGATTCAATAGAAGATGTAATAAATGCAGACTATCCATTTGGTGGAGGTCCAGCGCTGAAGGATTATTACATCGACTATCCGAATGTTTACAATAACTGGATTAATATCGATACCGGAAAAATTGTTCCAACTGTCCTAAATATCTCGCAAGGTATGAAATTCGTTATAGCGATGAATTTTGATACTGCTAAGATGGTAATTAAGAAGCATGCAGTCAGTTTGCGTATATTGCCTCAAAAAGTAGTCACAAGTCCCACTGTGATATTTTTTAAGAAATATTCACCACTCGTAGAATCTTTCAATGTGGTCTTGAGTCGTCTCATCTCTTCTGGATTTCCTACTAAGTTGCATCAGATATATACCAGTGTAAATAAGTTTGATAACAGTGGTGATGAGGGAGAAACACTTAAAATAGTTCATTTCACAGCATGTTACATAATATTGATTACAGGATGGATACTTGCCTTCGTCTTCTTTCTTATAGAAATTTATTTCGGCAGAATTTATCAACATCCTACTGAGGATTTATAATTATCTAATGTCTAAAACCGATTAATAAAAATGGGATTCAGACTGCAATTATTTTTACTTTCAGTGCCTAACTACCTGCCTACCCTGTAATTTTAGACCGTGAAGCCTTAAAACATGGTAATCTAAAAAGATCTACAATGCATTACTAGAATCAATCTTATCTACCTGCTAATGACAGTCATAGACAGTCATTTAATTTCATGACATGAAAATCAGCAATCAGTGCAGCAGTGGGATTCGTAGAAAATAACATTTTATTGCAGTTTAGATTGTCCGTGTCAGTATTGGGTTTCGATTGGACGTGTAATTGTCGAAGATGGAAGAGCTGTTGCTAAACAATAGTCATCTGCTTCGCGACAACGATGCGGCAATTAGTATCGGAAAACTCGCGGCTAAGGTGGCCTACTACAACTTTGAATGGCGTTTTGTGACCCTCGTCATGTACCACACATTGCAAATCTCAGGCTTGACCACGTTTTTGAGTTACTACGACAATCCTTTGGTGTTGAAATTTGGCAGGTTTGTGCCTTCCCACCGTCTCGCCGTCCCGCAGCTAGTGATTTTTGGAGAACATCACATCGAAATTTCGAGATCTCTGGAATGGCTTGTAAAAGCTCAATATGATATCAATGCTAAGTTTCTTATCATCTGCGCACCCACCAAGGAAGAGTGTGATGAATACAACATTTTTAAAACACTAAAAAAACTTCTAATCTTAAATGTTGTTGTTATAAAATTTGGCTTTTACACTAAGGAACTTTTTAGTTACACGTATGATATAGTTTTACCAGGAAAGTGCTTAAATAGTATTCCAATTAATCTTAATTTAGACACGAATTGCCTTAATGATTCATGCTTCAAAGATCTGTATAAAAGTAAATTGTCAAACTTTCAGAAATGTAGGCTTGTGTTGTCGACTGTGGAACAACCGCCATTTATGTATTTGTTTAATGGTACGAGACCACCTGCAGGAATCGATGGCGAAATCATTAAGCTGGTAGTGAATATGCTCAACGGGACTCTATTTTTAAAAGTACCGCCTGAAGGCGCGGACACCGGCCATTTTGTTAATAATAACTGGACAGGCTCCTTGGGAGACATTTACAACGGCCGGGCCCAAGCCTCAATGTGTGCGTCTCCGCTAACTGTCCATAAATATGAAAATTTTCAAATATCTTTTGCTTACTATTCCATGGATATAGTGTGGGCCACACGACTGCCAATACAAAGGTCTTCATGGGGAAAACTTTTGCAACCCCTGAACATTTACCTTCGAATAGCATTGGTATTCATGTTTGTTGGTATTATTTTCATGAATACATTATGCAAAACAAATATGTGGCGTAAAGTTAGAAGAGCTTTTAAATTGGAACCACCGAAATATAGTTTGTGTTTTTATTCTTGGCTCTTATTCCTTGGTTTGCCGATACTTAGAGAGCCTGCAAAAAGGAGTTATCTTATAACAGTTTATACTTGGATATGGTTTTGTTTTCTCGTTCGCTGCATTTATCAGGTGGCTCTCATTAATTCACTTAAACAGCCAGCTTATGGCCGTAATTTCCAAAATTTTGAAGAAGCTCTTAAGGAGGGTTACCCTTTCGGTGGTCAGCTAGCTTTGAAAGAATACTTCTCTGACGATCCTGAAATATATAATAACTGGAAAGTTGTTCCTTTCGATCGAATGTACGACGCTCTGGATGACATAATGGATGGGAAGACGGACTTAGTTATAGCGTTAAATAAGGAAGTTATAAAGCACTACCTTATGAAATTTAAAGGTCGGAAACAACTGCAAATAATTCCTGAGAAAATTGTGAATAGTCCAATGGTGATATATTGTAAGAAGTATTCTCCTGTTACGGGCATTTTGAACTATATGTTGCGAGTTGCTTTGGAAGGTGGCTTTGTACATAGATCGTTTAAAAAGTACTTTGATCACGATGCCATTTTATTGAAGAGATATAAGAATTACGATCCTGAAGCACTCAATCTGGAACATTTTGCTGGAAGCTTCTTTTTGTTATTTGCGGGAATGTTTCTGTCAATCATTTACTTTATCGTGGAATGCATTTGTGGCAATCTGAAAGACGAGTAATCACTATATTAATGTTCATATCATTCCATATTTATTTATAAGTTATGTTAGAAAATATCAATAGAGTGACTTCTTCATTTAATGTTAGATTGTTGTTAAATATAAGTGTACCTACCTGGTACAAACTTGAACTTTTGTTTTTATGTAACTTCTATTCTGTACTACCTATTCTTTTCTACCTCTCCTCTTTGTTTCATCCTCAAATTTATGACAAAAACATAAATAAAACATACCTTGTAAGTACCTATGTAAGCCCAGATTAAGTAGGTACCTAGAACTCACATCCGCACTTGCCTGCCCCTTGTGTCTCAAAGCCCTAATTACAAAATACAGTTAGCGATTTCAGTTGGCAAGTAGTTTTACCTGCGGGCTGCGTCTCAAATACCTACATGAAGTTATCAGCTAGGTACTTACCATTGCTATTAATTGTTGTTAAGGTGCTCCCACACAGCAGTTATATAACGTTATACAACATTTGTTAACACCATAACATTTGTTAATAGCGTGTAACAATACTCTACAACATGTTAAGAAATGTTATATGTTATAAACGCTCCCACATTGGTTGAACTCGTTGTATAACATCGTATAACATTATGTTCAATCAGTTTGGGTTTGGCTGAGGCTCTGATGATGTTATATATATATATTTTTTTTTTTTAAT
Organism: Autographa pulchrina; assembly: GCA_905475315.1. NCBI lineage: Eukaryota > Metazoa > Arthropoda > Insecta > Lepidoptera > Noctuidae > Autographa > Autographa pulchrina. The sequence goes on from FR997770.1 coordinate 3,854,851, forward strand.
TTATTAATGAAGAACTTTGTCGCTTAGCGACAACATCGTTCTATAAAAACAACAAATATATATACAACACAAAGAAAAAACTTAAACGTAACATAAAAACAAAACTAACTACCTACAGCAATAACAACTAACTTATACAATATTTTAGCCTCTCGGGAGAAAGGAGAGGCTAAAATGCTATTTACAAAGCCCACATTAGCACTATTACCTACATATAACCGCCTAAATGAATTGTTCCGGACACATTCCGTCAAGATATGGAGCACATCCTCCACTGTGCCACAGTCAGAACAATTGGGTGACGAGACTTTCTTCATCAAAAAAGCGAATTTTTTAGACGGAATGTGTCCAGAACGAAGCCTGAGTGCAACAGTCAAAGAGTTTCTGTGGAGGGAACCACAGTCAATCCACGGAACAGGAGAAATCTCCGAAACAATGGAACGATACCACAGTCCTTTATCGACTGAGCTTTTTTCAAAATGTGCCTGCCACAACCTCAAACACTGACGTCTAAGGTCAGAAATAAAATCGGAAAACAAGGGAAGAATAGGTAAAATACTTCCGTCAGAGATAGCCTGCCTCGCCAACAGATCTACCTCCTCATTTTCTCTGACGAGAATGATGTTATATATATAACAAAAGTTATATTTTGTTATATCATTTGTAATCAGTTGTAAAACATTTTGTTAAATGAAGTTGTATAACAGCAATAACAATTTATAACTTTTCTTATAATTTGTTTAAAAACAAATGTTATAAGTCAGTCTCTAACGTTATATAACTGCTGTGTGGGAGCACCTTAAGGTACACCTTCCCACATATTTTCAGTAAAGCCTTCTTACATCTTAAATCTCATTTTAATATACAAAGCGACACCACTGGCGTAATTCCATGAATTATTAAAGTTACGCAAGCGAGTAGGCGTTGATGTAGGAAGCCAGTTAATGTTCTCTGTCTCATAAAATAATGCATTTGGCTTAATTCCTAAGAAAAATATAATATACTTGTTCGGTCATCGTGACTGAGATACTGAAATAGGCTTGGCAGCAAATAATACTTTTTTTAGGTACTTACATAAAGAAACTGGAAAATCCTAGACCTATGAGTATTTTTTATTTGATAAGTATAATTCTTAAAACTACTATTGAAATCTCGTTGCAATTCATTAACTATTTTTTTGTGTGCTCTGATATATTTGTAGGCAGATACTTAATGATGAAGCTGCCTCTTATTTCAGTTAAAGATTTAATGTAGGAGGAGGTACAAAGCTTTGCTTTTCTTTTTTTAAATTCACATACTTTACGCTCATCATTTATAATACCTTTGATATTACATTAGATATTAAAAATACTAAAGTCGGTATTTTTGCTATAACGCTCTATACTAAAGCCAATATGGAAAGAGAATTAAACGTTATTACTAATTACGCAATTATCAACTTTGACAACATGTGTTTAAGTTCATTTTAGAATGACAAATATTACCGAAAAGGGCCTAAAAGTAATTTGAATGTGATGGAAACTGAACTGTTAGTCATTGAATTAAGGTTCATAATCCCAAAGCACGTTCATTATTTCTTTAAAGTGGCTCATGTATAGAGTTTAATTTACAACTTTTTTATATCCCTGAACGTCGTGTGCAGATTTCCCGCGCACAATTCCTAGCTTTATTGTTCCAACATCAATATTTACATGAATTTTATAATAACTTGTGTTCAGGTGCCCCGGGATCATATTATAAAATTCCTTGCAACGTTGCAAGGCTAAAATTTCAATTTTGTAAGACGTAGCACAGTTTACCTAATCCCTGAAAAACTGAACTTAAACTGCATTGAATATTTAAGTAAACCTTTGTTGAAGCTCAATTGTTGAGCTTGTCCTGAAACTGGGTAATGCAAGGAGTCGAGACGACCTACTTATTAAAGCCGGGAGCTGATTAGGTAGGTAGGTACGAACTAAAAAATATAGCCAGTCCAATATCTATCTCATGCATATTTTTGTAACGACTCCCAAACTAAGTTATTTAATCCGTGTGGTTTTATTAACATTCAAATTACATGCACCTAGAAAAGCTAGACTTAGAACAAGCATTCTCAGATCGCACGATTGCTTGTTCCATGCAGGGATCCGAAGGCAACACTTAGCGTACAGTGGTAATTGGTGTGGTGACCTTTACCAGTCAGCTATCTGTGTAGTTTACCTATCCACCACACTAATAATAATAATTAACTAATTAATAGTATGATACCCATCTACCTTAACCACTTGTTCACTTTGCGCGGTCCCTTATTGATATTATTTATTATTTCTATTGTAATGACAGCGTGCTACTGTGGAGTTTGTTGCGCCGTTTCTTCTCCTCAGCCAGAGCACTTAGGAAGCGGTGAAGGGTGGGCGATTTGGGGTCGTTTCATATCTGGCGGTGGTGGCGTCGCGTGTTGTCGGTCGCGTGGCACTGGGGCGGGCGGACGCATGGTGGAGCATTCGGCCTTTCACACTGACCTGATGACGCGTTGGTGCGTCATGTGTGAGTGGTTGAATGTTTTGTTGTGTGTTTGTTCGTTCTTGTGTTGCGCGGCCGATGTTGCGCGCTGCGTTGAACCTAGCATTAAAGTATCGTAGGATATTGTTCTGACATGTTTTGGCAATCGCTGCATTCGTGTAAAATATGTCAATTCAATAGCAACTTATTTATCAGCCATATCAAGTACAAAATAAAGTTGAAAAAGAACTTCAAAGGCAATAACAAAATATTGTTAGAAACAGTTGAAAAACACAATTATCACGCTACACGGGATTCATTAGTTCCTTTTGTTCAAATCAACAGAAACTTTGAGCCAAACGGAGACAATTCATTTGTTTTTCATGCTGAAATAACAATCATATTTTATTAGTTGCAGAACAAGGATTCTAGTTATTCAAGGTTATGTAATAAAAAGTATCTAGTTACAAATATTTTTTTTGGATATTGTGTTCTAGGGTATTTGGGTTCCGACGGTAGTAGTTTATTATTTAACCATTATTATCGTGTGTAGTAAATTTCTTTAGTGTACCTACAAGATTGTGAGGTATCATTTATAACGACTCAACTAGGACTATAACTCACATCATGATATAATCACAAGGTATCAATTTTTCAGTACTAAGTATCTACAAATTTATTTTAAAACTATTAACTATTTCGAATAAGTAATAGGTAGTTACGAAACATTTAATTTTATTTTTATTGACCACTAGCGGCCCGTCCCGGCTTCGCACGGGTATTTAACACATTATTAAAAAGTTAGGATTGAAGGTTTCTGTTACTACTATTACGCTCTTTATAATATTAGTATACAGTATACACACTCCCGTACCTCAGTGATGCTTAAATCGCATAGTTAGCCGAGCAGAGTGAGCGACAATCACGCGACTTTTTCTTCTAATTCTTATATTTTAAACTCGTGATATCTTTCGAAGGGAATGTCCAAAGTGAACAATTCAAAAAGTTACATAAAGGTATTGAAGCAGTCTTGACTATGAAGAAATAATTTATTTTGATAAGGATCAATACCAAGTAACAAATAAAGAGCCTTTTCTAGCGGCGTCCTTTCAATAATATTTTTTTTAATAAAATATCTGTTATTGTGACCTAACTGTAATAGTTAGACATATGCTACCGCGACACTTTTTGTAGATAATTATATGTTCTACAAAGACGTAGTACATTTTTTTTTTCTATAATCAATAGTTTTTGCAGCGCACGCGATGCAAGAAAGTTTTTTGGTAATTTTTTCACACCTTGGTTTACATTATTGAGGTTTTAGTATGGATCCCTAACTTTTTTGAAAATGTTATATAGCCTATGTTCATCGGAGATAGTGTAGCTTCCCAACAGTAAAAGAATTTTTCAAATCGGTTAAGCAGTTTCGGAGCCTATTCATTTCAAACAAACAAACAATCAAATCTTTCCTCTTTATAATATTAGTGTAGATGTAGGTAGTATTCAAACACATAATATTTATGAAATACCAATTAAAGAACGTAGGTACAGTCACAGCCAAACTTCCACTTTGCCAAAAGTTAGCGCCTGCGCGATACTTGTCTACCAATCTACGTTGTAGTTTGCCCGGAATTTCGGGACAGTATCTGATATGAACTCGACGAACGCTGTCGTCGACGGTACCAGCTGATGTTCCGAGCGAAAGTTTACGCGGCAATTGTATTCCAAATTCAAAGTTGTGTGCGGCCATTGTTGTAATTTAAAAAGTTACGTGTATTTGAATTTAGTTTTTTAAAATGAATGTGGTGGTTTTGACTGTTCCAGTTTTATTGTTTTGTATTGTTTATGCTAAAGGTAAGTTTACTTTATGCCATTTACTTATTTAATTTGTTTTCCATAACAGCGTAGGATTAAAATATTCACTACAGTAATTCAAGTTATTTAATTTTGATGTAGATTTTTCATAATTTGAAATACTGTTCTGGACATTCAAAAGCTTTTCTAAGATAAAAGGTCCGTTTTATTCAGAACATTTCAAAATATTTTTAAAATTTTCCGGAAACTGCTTTATTAAGTAGGTAGATAAAATGAACCTACACCAGACGGCGAGACACCTACAAGCTTAAATAAATAGAGGAGTAGGTAAAGCCTGATTAGAGCCATAATTGGAAATACCTACGATGTTTTCACTCTTCCATTCACAATATTTTTAAATTGTTGGTACCTACGCGTTAGCAATTACGGACATAGGTAGTTACGAAGATGCAATAGAAAAAGTCATTAAGGTATAAATCATGTAACAAGTCTGCATAATGTAAGAGTAATTCTTAATGCGCCTGCCACACACTCGACGAGTGGCATGGGAAGTAACGAGGAAAGGAGGCAGAGACATAGTGTGGCAACATTACTCGTCATGCCACACGTCATGCTCCTCGTCCTGCCCACTGCTCCCTATTTTGTCGGTTTTTGCGCGCGAGTCAAAGGACCGGCAATACGAGTGCGAGTGGCTGGCCACATAATCGCGCGGTCGCAGTCCGCATCGAGCGCTCGCGCAAGACGCACGCTTATGCAAAATTGGATATTATGTCGTCGCCAAGCGTGGATAGATGTGATCCACCATCTCCGTTGGCGAGGACGACGACGACGATGTATACCTATTTCTTTTTACTACATTAATATAATTAGCTATACTAAAAATGCATAGCGCGCACGCTGCCACCGTTTCAACACGGTTTCAACGTCCATTGTCTCACCAAGGCAAATGACAAGTGAGGAGCGTCGCGATTAATTGCGCGAGTAGAGCAGTGTGTGGGCAGAGAGGGCAACATCGCGGCAAATCACGGCAGCGCGAGGAGCATAGCGATGAGCAGCGCAAGGAGCATAGTCTGGCAGGCGCATTACATATCAAACTATTGAATATTAATTTTTAACCGACTAAAAAAGGAGAAGGTTCCCAATTTGACTGTTTGTTTTTTTTATTTGTATTAATTGAGGGTAGTCCCATATAAATTCTATAGAAGTCGGTTTCTTATTTTATTTCTGTGAAATCAATTATTTCTTACAAGTTATTCATGTAGTTTTATCTCTTTGGGGGTCATTTTTGTCCACCAGTGGTATAATAAGGGTTATTACCGCCTATTCTATTGTAGTATCTGCAATCTAAGGTTTAGGTGTAATTAAAGGTTTTCTGTACTCATTTGTATAGTAAGATGGCAACCGCAAGTGGCAATAAGGCTTAACATAAAAGGCAGTTAATGTAAAGTATTATCACATTATCTTTCTACGGTTTATTTTGTTGGTAAGTAAGTAAGTAACTACACAATGGATAATTTTTCATTTTTATTTTAATGGTGATCAATGCTCGTGCTTTCTCTACATGGGAAGAGGCCTGTGCCCAGCAGTGGGACGTTTATGGGCTGATATTATTTATTTTAAGACAGTTACAATTTTAACACAGCATCATGCGGTAGTATCTATCAAATTTAATTTATTAACCAATACTAAAAACACAAAAATCTAAAAAGTGATAAAAATTAAAAAGTGGAAATTATTTTTACCATCAACACGTTATTTTCGTAGTGTAAATGATAATTTATTTCGTAGGTCATCAAATAATTGAACCGTCAATGAGAGCTCGTAGCTCTGTAGCGGGTACCGGTCGTAGCCGTAGCACTTAGATAAATGGCTACACTAAACGTTACTTTATGAATTTCATATTTTGCGTACCTACAATGAGGTCATTTGAAATTCTATTACGGTACCAATTTCATTGTTTTACTTTGTAGTATTAAATAATTTTACCAGAAGAAGACAGTATACCTAAATTGTGTAGCATTTCTTTTGCATGTCTTAAAATTTGTTTGAAAAACATTTTTGTTATAAGTATTGTTGTTATTTAGGATATACAATTTAAAAGTTGTTCTTGGTTTAGTAAATGTTTTTCTGTCTTTAGTAAAAAGTTATCCCTAGATATTAAAAAAAAATCTAGCTTGTGACGTCACGGCTAGGTATAATTTGTGCTTGGACGTGACATCACGCAAGAATTGTACTCGCTGTATCTTCATAACTCTTTGTTTACGGGACAAAACAAAAAATACGTGTCTTATATTTTTTTATTATCTAAAATATATTTTTAAATAAAATTAAAAATTAATCATCATCCTTATTATACCTACTAACTACTAAGTAATGTTAGATTTCCTTTCTCTTATACTTTTCCTACGTTAAGTACATTTTCGTGTTACATTCTCATAATTACATTCTGCATTTGTTATTGGTAGGTAAGTAAGAATGTGCAGTTATTAAAAGCATTTAAAATGAAAACCTTAAGAAGAATTGGTGAAAAAAAAAAATTTTTCAAATCTTATTTATCACAAATATTTTCAAGAATAAGAATCATTTATTTGCAAGTAATATGTATGTACAGATATAAGGTATTACATAAATCAAAAGACCGTCATATTTTACAAATATTGGGTGTGCAAAGGTTTACAAACAACGACAAACAAAAACAAAACAAATATAAAAAAATAATAACTAAGGCTTGTCTGATAAATAATCTAATACAGTATAATAACATTCAACAACTAGGTAATCTTTAAGTTTTTACAAAAGAGGCATTAATTTGTACTTAAAAAAAAAACAAAATAACAAATAAACTATAATTAGAACAATTTATGTCTAGATGGAGTGGAACTTCTCCATCTTAATTGTGAAACACGTCTAAAAATAAAATGATACCATATACCTACATTGTTAATATAAATTATAAACCTACGGAATAAAACAGGCTTACCTACACAATCTTTTGCTACATCAAGATGATTTGTGATTCAATGGGGATCTTATTATTCGATATACAAGTCTTCAGTTCGCTAACGGTAAAATCAAACAAGAATATTTCTTTACGTCCCAAATCTAGGTACTTACCTGAATTTCTATTACAATTTTACGTCTAATATTTTTTTCTATCCTTTTATTTTTGTACTGAGAATCAGGTGGCCGAAAAATATAAAACATTTCACTTAAATATAGCAACGTAATATATATAGTAGAGAATACAAATAAAGAGACAAAAATTGGAAAACATATTGTGTTAGAAGGACGTAAGTTACCCACAGGAGGATAAACTACTAAAAATCGGGGCCTTGATCCAGCTAATGCATGTCAGTGGTCGGTCAGTGTACTTGTCATTGTGCCTAATTTTCGTATTCAGATAAGCCTAGAATAAAATCTCATTGAACTCTCGAAGAGAATAATCGTAATGACCAATTTATGATCCAAATGTCAGTTAGCAGAATGCCAATTATCGTAAAAAATACCAAATGAAGCATTTCATTCGGACAATTCAAGCAACTATTAAATAGCTGAATCGAGGCCCTGGTGGCATCGGAAAATACCACTCTAAAATTTAATCTTTGCGAAACTGGAAATAATAACAAATGGGCGGTTTTTTTGTTTGTCACATATTGGATACATTTCATACATTAGTAGAATTTTCTAAGCCTCTAAGGTGTTGTGGTATTCCTTTGACCAAAAATATTTGCCGTTCCGTCCACTGGTTTCAGGGAATACCGTTTTTCTTTTGATCTCACAGTTTTATATTTGTCTTTTTTTGAGGAATTCGTCATTACAAACCCTTGGTCCCGGGAAAGGTGACCCGTTACTCTTAAATCCCTTGGTGACTGAAAACTGCTCAAGCAAAAGGGGCCGGAACCTTGAGTCAAATACATCAGAGATTTTTTTCCTGAATGTTATGATTGAGATTTATGTTATACTAACTTCATCCCGCGGTTTTCACCATACATTACCCATTCTAGTAGACCAATTGGGATATAAGGTATTTTTTGTATTAATCCACGTTATGAACCATCTAAATCCCAAATTTGCGTAAAAGAGTAACAAACATCCATCCACGTAAAGTTCTGCGCTTATAAAATTAGTTGGATTTCACTTAAGTAGATATGTTAGGCAGATAACGACAGCCATTAGAAAAGTTAGCACAATGTTAGAGTCTATAGTTTTTCCAGGAGGTATCTAATCTGATTTGAGCCCACGATCTCATTAGGATAGAAAATACTAGAAAGCTGAGTAAAGTGGGCTTATCTAATGCTATTTAGATTTGACCTTCAGACTGTTATGTTTTAAATAAATGGGCGAAGAAGACCTCTTTCTTATAGTAAGACTATATTAAGGTTTTACAGTCAAAACTATTTATTATTCCCTACTTAGACGATACTTTTGACCTCCGTGGTCGAGTGGCGTACGTACCGGTTTTCAAGGTGCCGCTAGCTCTGAGGTCCCGGGTTCGATCCCCGGACGGGTCAATGTCGAAACTCACTTTTCTCTCTCTCACTTTTCTCACTTTTCTACATTGTCTCGGGTCTGGGTGTTTGAGGTACCTTCGTTGTTTCTGAATTCCATAACACAAGTGCTTTACAGCTACTTACTTTGGGTTCAGAGCAATGTATGTGATGTTGTCCGCATTTATTTATTTACTTAGTAACTACTTAGATTTTGTCCACGTCTCTGCCTACCTAGGTGTCCGTTATTACGTCGAAAATAGCCTATTTACTTTCTTGGAATCCAAGCTTATCCTGTAGCAAGTGACATCAAAATCTGTTCAGCGGTTTAGCCGTGAAAGTGTAACACACAGACAGAAACACATAGCCACTTTCTCATATTAGGTATGGATAATGATTCCATAAGGAAACGTTTCCATAAATAAGAACAATACGTTAGTTTATGAGTGGTTCCCAGGAAAGGCTTGATGTAACATATGAATGTAATAACCATACAATATTTTCATTAGATAAACAATACCAACAATTTGATCGTATCCTTTTTGTAATAAGGTTGCGAGGCCAAAATAACAATGGCTAATATATATTATGTTATCTTTGCTATTATTGTTTATGTAAGTACCTACGGGTCCGTGATTTGCAACATTTAGCGTTTTTGTGTCTTCGATATTTCTAGAATCTAACCTATATAAAGCGAACTGAATTGAGTATAGTTTAGTTGTAAATATTTTAATATAGGTAGTAGTTAACTGCTTTTTTAACTAGCTACTAGTTGATAAATATTGGATTATACTAAAGACCGTGTTGTTTTCATTTCCTTATTCAGTTTTGTTTGCTATACCCCTTATTTCCAATTATTTATGGTTTATTATATAAATCTACTTTTCCACCTCGTACTAATCTATACAAGAAAACTTAACCTAGCCACAGAACATAGCTGGTATCTACTAATAAAACGGGTTAAGTGTAACAGTTTGTTTCTTGAAACTATGAATGGTAAGTTTCTAACAGTTAAGAAAGAAACAATTTAAAGTAAAACAGTTTAAAACTAACTACACAAGGGAACAGTATTGTTCTCATTCGAACTTATGAACAACATCAATATAGAATAAAATATTGAAGGGGAAAAGTTTGATAGGTAATCGTTATTTCTGAGGTTGACACGAAAGTTACACTTTGAAAAGGCTTTGATTTGATATTATCGCTGTTTCTAATTAAAATTTTGTATTTCTAAAAATCATTCCACAGAGGTTAAAATTTTCTTTCTTAGATAGGTAATAACTTAAATATAATTATATTTTTTAACTTACCTATTATATAACTAAAATACAGGTAATAATCCTTAAAGTTAAATTAAATACCTAGGCATATTTTTTTTTCATCAGGCTTTAACAGTTGCTTTTGTTGCTTAACGTTGCGTTGCTTAATTTTCTACACAAATGTAAGTTTGTTATGAAATAAATGTCTTATGTATTTGCAATTTAGCAATTTAACTTTAATAGTACTTAAATAAACAGTTAAATAATACGAGTATAAAACTAAATAGATATCTGATCTATCTACTTGTCTTACATGTAAGTAAGCGACAAAAACACCCAAGAAAATAAATATTTTCAATATTGTCTGTTTTCATAAACGATTGTTCTTCTACCGAATATTTTAACATCAAACTCATCGTTCTAATCAGCAAATTTCTTTATGAAAAGCATCTAGGCGTACAGTTGACCGGGCTAAGATAATTGGCTTTTTATGTTCAAGATCTCAAACTATTCCGGCCCAGTTCGTAATTTAAGAAAGCATTATTCATCCTCTTTCAGTTTCAAGACCCTTGACATGAAGTGACACTCCAGTAAATGTAGATTCGGAAATAATATTAGAATTCTCATCTCAGTGTCTAAGTGATTATTTATTTTCAAGATTAATTTGTTTATTCTTTAAGTAGTATTTTTTGGCAATTTATCATTGTCGCTGTCAAGTAGGTTTTTGGTTTTGGGATTTCCTAAGAAGAAATAACAATTTGATTGGTTTGACAATTTCTTAACACATTATATACCAACACACATTACGATATATTACTTAATAATATAGTTCAGCATTTCAGCATTTTTGCCTCAGCATTAAACAGCAAAGGTTGTATTAACCTGAAAGGCATAAGTATGTATGCAAAATTTCAGATCAATCCAATCCAACAAAAAGTCGAAAAAAGGTTTGAAAATTTTGACGGACAACATACAATCACTAGGACAGTGTAAGTCAAAAAAGCATGTATATATGTATAAAGCAGAGTATTATTAATTGTATCTATAACAACCAAAATCAATAAAACTCCACCAAGAATACTCCTTCAATGCGACAAAAAACAGTTAAGTACCACAAACGGTATAACTCCCCGCCAAAACATAATCTCGTTTGCTTTCTTGTGCAATAAAAAACATAAGCAGCTTATAATAATGCGGAAATACCGGCATCCAATCTTTTTGAATATCGAATTATTCTCGATTCAATTCATTTGTAAGATCGAGAATTGAAAATGATGACGTAAATACCAATAACAGATAAACCAGAATACTGAAAAATCTATGTTTTGTTACTTAACATAATCATATAACTGAATTGGATGCAGTTTAGGAATTTATGGCCCGGTTGAGATTGGTTGATAAATAATTAAAAAAAACAATAGGTCTATAAAAAAGATACGCAAAAATATCAATAAACAGATAAATAAGTGTTGATATTTAATAAGTTAATTTTATTTTTCGACGATTTGCGTTTAAAAAATATAGTTAGTACAGTTGAACATAAAACCTCATTTTGAAATCGGTTAAAAAAAAAGAAATTCCTTCCTTTGGCATTATTCTCTCAGTTTGGTATTTTAGCATAAAGTCATTTAAATACTTATTTATAATTAATCTAGAAAATTTGTGCATCAGACTTGTGTCTTATATAGCAAAGCCCAACTGTATAGCTGCACCTATATCACCCAACGACGTCAATTTGTAGAATGCCGTGCAACCGAAGCCTGTCATACTTCAAATGCTTCTCAATTGAATGGCCGTTACTGACACTAGCCAAGTGGAAGATAACGAACGAGGAGACACTCAATCACTACTATATCTTGTCACAAGTACCAGACAAGTACCATACCACGTATAAATAGGAGACTATTACGTCACGGTTTCAATTCAATGCATCCGTTAAAGAAATTAAAAAAGAAAACGTGACATTTGTAAAAGGAATTAAAAAATTGACAAAAGTGTTTCAAAAACAGAATGCGTCGGTATGTCGGTTATCGCAAATTCCTTTCCAAAATTTTATTAAAATCGATTTTGTTGTTTAATCGTGAAAGCGAAAGCGACACACAATTATTTGCGCATTTTTAATGTAACTATGGACAACCACAAATATTTCTGTTTTCAGCAATTCCAGGAATTCAAGAGATAGAGCTAGGTACTTAAAATTAAGTCCAAATTAATTTCCACATGCAATTAACTAAAATACCAATTGCTTTAATTTTGTTAGTAAAATATCCCAAACTATTTAGAATAAACGATAGCAGTTAAACAAGCATTTATTAGAGTTGAAATTAATTAAACGTTTTCCCGCGAATATCCAGTCTTTACAGAATACGATCGTATTTACCATTCACTGTTGATTCCAACGGATTAAATACTTTAAGAGGATTCTCGTTATTTAAAAACTTTTTACACGATTTTGCATCTCTTTGTTGCGGTTTTTCTTGTGTATTATCCTTGTATTATCTATTAATACACAGATATTGATAAATAATCATTTACACAAGCATTATTTTTACTCTATGTTTTAAGTAAGTACAAATTAGAGTATTTAAAAATATTTAGGTAAAACAATGTGAGAAAGTCGGCGCTATTTTCCGTCATTCATTAACCTATTGACTAATTATTTGGTACCTCAATGACTACAAATCAACAAATATATAAAATAACTATTGAAAAAAAATATGGGATCACCTCTGAGGTATTTATTAATTACAAAATATTTTATTGAAATTGATTTACATCTTGTCATCGCAATTCGCATGCCAATAGGATGTGGTAACGCGCACCCATTGCACAACGATCGAAATTCAGACAAAAACATACCGTTAAATTAAAAACCTCTTTATGAAGTACGTTAAAAATAGCATTTTACAGCCAATGTGCATCGAATAAGACCGTTAATATCACCAAAATATGGTTAAAAACTTTCGAAAGTGTAACCATACGTCATGATTAACTATTCCAATGTGGCAGAACTAAGGTATGAAGCTGACCTCGACCAATTAGGTCCAACCGTGGGGCACATAAAAAAGATTAATGTTATTACTTGTTCCTTACCTTTTTCATTGTGTAGCGACCCGCTGTTTCATAGCCAAATATATTGTCTGTTTACTGTTCAAATAGTTAAATAAGTTTGGGATGAAAAAGGTTTGTTTTTATACGGGTTATACCGTCATACTTACATTTTTGTGGGTAGTAGGGAAGCCTACCTTAGTTGCGAAAATAACAGTAATAGGTTTTATATAATATGTCTATTTTTGTCTAAAGTGATCCGAAAATAGGATTACTATCAACAGATGTAAATTACTCTAAAACTTTTGATCGTTATTAGTTTTGATTGTACTTAGGTACTAAGTTACTATTGGAAAACTAAACATAACATAACATACCATCACGCCTGTATCCCCGAAGGGTTAGGCAGAGGTGTACCAATGTACACCCACAGTTCGCCGGTATGTTTAGGTCCCATGTAATAGGGGGCGAGCCTATTGCCACTAACCGGGCACAAATCCAAACTCCGACCTGCTACTGAGAGTCTGAGAATTTCATAGAAAAACCCAATAACACCTTGGTCGACTTGGGAATCGAACCCAAGACCTCTAGCGTAGCAGTCGCGCTTAGCGCCACTAGGCCAACGAGGCAGTTGGAAAACTAGATAATCATTTTAATTAAACTGTAGATACTTAATGGATAAAAGCATTTTTCTAGAAAGGTATTAAGTATTACAAGTTAAGTGTATTCTCTTAAATATCACCTCAGTCATTCAATTTCAATATTTTTTTTATTATGTTTTTTTATTAATATAAGTTATTTATTATGAAATATGAATTAAACTTAAAATATTTACAATTATATAAAACTAAGCCTACACTAGAAATAACAAAAATTAAAAACTAAATAAAACTAAAAAAAAAAATGATGTAATTTCAAAATTGATGTTTTTTTCTTGGTTTGCAGATGAGCCGACGTTTATTGGAAGAGAATCAAACGTCACTGTGGTAACAGGCAGGGATGCAACACTCACGTGTAAAGTGGACAACTTAAAAGGACATAAGGTAAGACATATTTAATTAAAATAAAATAAACGAGCATTTCAATTTTATAACATGACGTTTATGATACTTTTTACCTTAGAGTATAGATAAGAAACTATAGAGTGAGCCTATCAGTGTATGAACCGTGAGCACTAGTATGAACTAGTTTTATCGTAAATTTTGTATCAAGACGGAGCGCGCCGTTTTAATAAAACTATCTAAAACCCTAATATTATCCTAACAATGTCGAAACCATCGATATTTTCGCATATAAGTCTGTCGTTGCGCGAAAAATAACTTTAAATCAGTAAACAAATGTACTAGATACAGACAAAAAGCTCTCGCTTGGCATGAAGGAAAACTAGCGATACTATCGGTCTATAGTTATCTATAGTCTAAGCTTTTTACTTTGATTATAATGTTTAATGGCATCTCGACATTTTCTTTTTATAAAAACTAGATCGTTATGTTAAATGTTTATTATTCAAGACCTCAATTTTAGGTTATTAGTACTTCTAAAACGGTTTAAGAATACAGTGATATTTTGAGTACATATCTGTGACATAAATTGGTTTAGTTTCGTTAAAATAATACGTTTAATATTATTTTGTCTCCCATTTAAACAATCTAATTAGGCTAGTGTTACACGAAATGAAGTGTAACTTTAATTAAAACGTCTAGCTTTAGGTTTAATTTTAATGAATAAACGGAATGGAACACATTAATATCTGAAATTGGTTTCTAGATAACCAGATTAGCCTGATCCGTCTGACATATTTTGTAAAATAATACTCAAATTTCAGACTTACTAAACGAGCTTGTTCAATGTTCGTATTTCACATAAAATATTGTAAGTGGACTAGACAAACAATTTGGAACTTACACCGTGTCATTATGTTGCTCTTAGTATACTCACATTTCCCTCAACATTTTTATTCATGTTAGTGTACCTATTTACAATAGGTTAGTATAGCTTAATGATGTGTATTTTAGAACTCGATATGTCATATTCAATATAGTCTAAGATCCCGTTAAGACCGACCTTCACCGAGATGCTTATTTAATGAAACGTATTTTATATTTAATTTAATATGTCAATAAATATAATGCATATGGGTTGCCTAGCAAATTTCAGTCCAGAGTATATTTAATTAAAAATTAAAAAAAAATATTTTTTTAAACATTTCACCGGTATGATTATTAGATAAATTCTATACCAATCGAAAGTATGAAGCCCATAGAATAAGCAAACGCTAGGTTGCCTATTCTTTTCCGGTCACAACTATAGACTCGTAGATACTATGGCAACCCTATAGTTGTGACCGGTGAAATGTTTAAAAAAATATTTTATTTTTTAATTATTAATTAAATATACTCTGGACTGAAATTTGCTAGGCAACCCATATGCATTATATTTATTGACATATTCAATTAAATATAAAATACGTTTCATTAAATAAGCATCTCGGTGAAGGTCGTTCTTAACGGGATCTTATACTAATACTAATCATCGGGTTTCGATGTTACATTTTTAGTTATTATTTTCACACAATGGATTCGTATTTTTGAATATCGAATGACCTTGTTAAAATGAAGCTTTGTTTTTTGAATTTATGTGTTACCAGTGAATATAGTTGTTCGATTTTTAAATTTAGAACCTATTGGGTTTTCTTTTTAATTTATGAACAGATACGATTTATGTTGTTTTGGCACCGACAGCGCCTTTGTTATAAAGTGAATTATTTTAATTTAATTTATTTTTTTGTGCTGTCGAACTTTGTAGATTAGAGTAAGTACTCTAATCTACAAAGTTCGACGTACGTAAGTACGTATAGGTACCTATAACTGATGTGAAGCTAAGTAAATTGGGCCTACGAGCTAATTAACACACTGGGGAATTACCTAAGCCTTTCCAACGAATATTGAATGGAACAAAATGAAATCTATACTTTGATGTTATACAAATCGGTTCCTCCAAACATTAGTCTAATAGTTCTAATTACTAATACGCTACCATATAGTGTCGTGATAAATAAACATTACATAATTATTATTATAGGTTCACTTTGTATTAGGTACTTTGATACAACAGCGCCTGTATAAATACGTCAATGAAAGAATGTGCATTTTCGTATTGCGCGAAATCCACTGAAGTGGGGACTATTTGCATGTAGATAATTTACTTTTTTATTTCACTATTCCCATCCCAAATATCCATCCATAACTTAGCTAATGAACCTTTTCAACAAAGTATTTTAGTAGAAACAGCACTTTATACAAATCTAACATAAAAACTGACATGATCGCATCAGGAATCACATTAAGTTTTTATCTTAAATGACTGTGAAAAAGATACCGCATAACATTCTTCCCAGCGGCCTGTTCTCTATAGTTTAAGATGTTATTATTCTTATACCATATCATAGTGTCCAATTGCTAGATAAGGCCAAGGCGTTCTCCCACTTTTACTATTAAAAATTCTGAACCAGTCTTTCATAAAGAAGTTCAGTCCATCTAGCCTACTAAGGTGAAGTAACCTTTATTTATCACAGCCTAAGCCTTTGAGAAAAGGTTTAGTGTACTCGTAAATATTTGCGTGTAATGGTGGCAATGTCCCTTCAGACCAATTAAGTGAGGAGGTAAACTTCATAGTTTACTACAACAGATGTTTATGAAATATGTCGGGACCACAGTTCAAATATTTGTCCCCGGTATAGGTTTCTGGTCTCATTATGCGACCGTTTTCAATAAACCGTCCGTTTGTTTTCGTTACTGCCGATAGGAATTTGACAGGTTGACACATTTATGTTTCTAGTTGTATAAAATATGGATGGACACGTTTACAACAAGGCATGGATAATTTACATTTCTTTTTGGGATTTGTTGTTACAATATTAAATACCTATCCAAATCGTCAGTTTCGAATGTGGAATTAACTTTTTTTTTTAATTAATCATTTGAGCGTGCGTGTAAAGTCAAAACGTGATACCAACTTAATTAAATTAAAAACCGACAAAGAAAAGTGTACATATCTGTTATAGAATTTTCAAGTTTTTTTTGTGCATTTCGTATGTAAACAAAATTACGAGCAACGATTCGAACTAAACGATTCGAATACATTCGAAAGTTGAAATACGAGAAATGGCGCACTTTTCACATTTCACGCGGCAATGGAATCCTGCTATTCGGTCGCAGGCAAATATGAATTGCTTTACTGCCATAAAACATGGCAGTACTCAACGCAAAGGAAGCAATTTTCCCAGAACAAGTGCCTTTGTACGACGACCACTTGATTTAGATCCTCACCCATTCTATTTTAATTCTGAAGGACCGTTAGAAGCTTTTGACAATGTAATAACGTGTTAGTTTTGATAAATGAATTGGAAAGGTAATTGTACTTCGTCAATCGTTTAATTTAGGTATATAATTTTTTTTTTTTGATTACGTATTTACAATCAATTTTTATGACAAGGAAGGGCTCGTGGCTAAGTGCAAGCCGTACGGTTTGACCGATAATATAGGTTAAGCCGCGCTCACC